>CM052077.1:27261585-28585335 GCA_020010945.3 Muscidifurax raptorellus | reverse complement strand
AACAAAATCTTTCTAAACCACACGCGTGGTTTATTTGTTTCAGAATGGAGAGAACAATTAAAACTCCACTTGTATATAAATACATTATAATAAAGACCTACTATTTGTTACAAATAAGCTTTGTTATTAATCATTTCCCTTCCGAATCCTGGTTGCCGACTGAGATTCCGGCAAAAGGAAAACGCTACTATTACAGCTTTACCATCCAGATTTATTCATCTTTTCCCTTTCATCTTTTGTTATTATCCAATCGTATTCCAAAAGTTGATAATATCTTGTTTCATATCCAAATTAGATACTATGAATTCATTGTTATTGATATTATTATCGAAATTATTTAAATATGTGCAATGATTCTTTTTAGTATCTTCACTCATATTGACTTTATTTAATAAGTGTTCATTCTGATTTCCTAATAAACTGACTCCTTCCAGCAATTCTTCAATTTGTTGATTCTCTTTTATCTCCGCTGGTTGTGATAGATTTTGCATTATTCCTTTTATAATGTTCTCAATATTTTCTTCAAGTGTCGATTCTATAGTGTTTTTAGCTTCTACCAACAAATCTCTACCTTAGTCGGCATCTTTACCAACATCTTCTTGAATTAGTTTTAACTCTTTTATCTCTTTAGGAAGTAGAGTAATTTTAGTCTTTAACTCATTAATGGCTGCAGTTGCTTCATTGTGATTTTTAATGCATAAGTCTCGAGTTATTTTGTCTTAAGTTTAACACATTTTCTTTCCTTATCGTTCATTGAGATTTATTTTCTAATTAAGTTTCTCGTTTTGCTGAAGTTTTATTTTAAAATTATTTTCTGCTTCTTCTAGTTTTTTTGGAAGGTCAGGTATCACTTCTTCATTTGTTTCCATGTATCTCAGAACGCCCTGCATATTTTAATGAACTTGTTCTTTGAAAAAGTTACGTCCAGACTAAAATTCAACTATGCAACACATTAATATATTACAATATAACTAACATGAATGACCCTTTTTCGTTGTGTGTGTGTGTGTGATTACTGAATTAATAAATCAATATCAATAAAGGAAATCCCTTTTGGTTACTGCAAGCGCGGTTACTGCCTACCGGGGGAGGGAGCCGTATACGAAATCACTCTTGAAGTTTGAAATTGAAAGAACACTTGTTTATTTCTACAAGCTTAGAAGAGAAAAGTACCTTGAATGTTCATATGTATGAGTGTGTGTGTGTGTGTAGGGGCGTAGACATCCGTCGGTCCTTTCCTTGATTACAGCTGTCAATCCTTACCGCCTCCAAGCCGTGTGTCGGTGGTTCAGTGCAGGCAGGCTGTGGATGCGTTGGGGAGCAGCGGCTCGTTTCCTCTCGTTGATCAGGTGCAGACAGTTAGATGCTGTGTGCGGCTGGTTTTCTTCAAGGGTGTCAGGGAGTGGAGTCCGGTGTGTAAGTATCGAGTAAGCCCGATTTTAATACTTTGAAAATAAACTTTAGACCACTAGACAGGTCTGATAACGGGAAGAGTAACGTTCTCTTGGTGTTGTTGAAACTCTGGTCTGACGACTTCAAGAAAACTGACGACTGACTACTCCGAACGACTGACGACTGATGACGAGCAGCGTAAAGAGCTGGACTGATGCTTTTGAAGAACTGATCTCTCCTAACCCTTTGCTCCCGGGCTTCATATACTAGTTCCACGTACTCTTCCTCATCCCGTATTTAGAGTGGATAAATAAAAATATTCTTTTCATATCTAGCTTTAATAGAGTCATGACAAGTCAAATCATAAACTCTTAGTTTTATTACCCCCAAATTTGGCGAATTGAGCTCGTAACTAGCTCTCTCACTGTTCTTCTTTGCTAGTTCTCTTATTGCGAGTGTGCGCGTGAGATTTTCCAGATTGCTTCGATTTAGAAAGGTCGCATAGTCGGTGTATTTTTATCATCGGTTTGCTCTTGTTCGGTTATTTGCACGTGAATCATTAATCTTCTCTTTTTAGTAAGTTGCGGCGCATTTCATTTTTATTAATTCTCATCGTTGACAAGTATCGTGATTTGTATCTGGTTTGTTTTATTGATTGGCTTTTCTAATGTCGGTGTCGTTTCCTAGAAGTTAGTATTCTTGCGGAAGTTGGCGTAGATACGCACTGATTACGACTTATTGTCTATTTCAAAATAGCATTGCACCTTTTTCTCGGCGGGCGACAGCTGCGATGGCGGCATTTTTGATGTAGCTATGTATGTACATATGTATGTGCGTGTGTGTATGTATAATATTCTTATATTTAGTTAATGCGTAATGGAATTGAGGATCCCATTACAAAAATCAGAGCGTTCTGATCCAGTATACACTCATTCGGATCATCTTCTTTGAATTTGGCAAACGATTTTTCTAGTTTATCGTGCCTTCTGACATTTTCGATGGTTCCAGCTCGAACTGTTTTGTGCTTTGAATTTTCACGGCTGACTGGGAACCGAACGGCCAGGGTTCAAATCCTCGTGAAGCCAAAAAATGTTTTGTTTCTATATTTCTCAATAATAATTATAATTACTATTAAATTATCAATTTAATATTACCAAAATTAAATTCCATATTTTTCATAATCAATTCTTTTTTTGACGAATTTTCAGAGCGTTTAGAGCATTTTTTCGAAGTTCAACGGAAATTACCAATGTTGGAATATTATTTTTTTCACAAAAGATTAAATTCAGTTATCGATATAATTATTTTCAATTTAATTAGCACAGAAAACCATCCACTCGATTTCATTTCGCATACAACCCAATAACAAATTAATCTCTGTTGTTATAAGTCACAGACAGATCGAATTTCTTACAAGAACATATTCGATATAAAACTTATTATTTGATGATTATACTCCATACAATACAATTAAATATCGTATACACTTTAAATAAGTATAAGGCGTCACTTATAAATTTCCAACATGATTTCACGCGGGAATTTGCACGCACTGAAATTTGCAATTCCAGACATTTCTGTAAAAAATTAACTGCTAATATGTTCGATATTGAACGATTTTTAGCTTGGCCAGCGAGCAAAAGCATCAGAAATATCATGAATACTTCTTTTCTTAGAATTTTTCATATATTTTAGTTATATTTTTTTCAAGTCCTTACATGCTATTTTATCAGATTACCAAAATTTGATGCATTATATAGGTTATAAAATGGACAAGACTCATTCTGGAAGTTATACAGGTACTTTCGCACTCGAAAAAGCCATCTCCATGAATTTTTTGGTCGCTGAAAATTGGATAAAATTTTTAAATATCTACATTCTACGATTTGCATTACAGGTAGGTCAGCAGTTAATGCATGTATATAGTTTTTAGCAAAAAACGCTTCCTGCTACTTCTGGATTACAAACTTTTCAACAATCAAAATATTTACACATCAAAATAATTACACAAATTCCTACTTGATTTTATCAATTAATGAATCAAACTTGGTTACATGTAAAAGTATGCCAATTTAACCGTAGTAAATAAATAAATGAAGGAAATCCCTTTTGGCTACCGTAAAGGCGGTCACTAACTTGCGGGAAAGGGAGCCGGAGAAAGAAATCACTAGTTTAATTAAAATCACAATAGGTTTATTAATATTTGGAAAAAAAGAGAAAAGTATCTCCACGTTTGCTAATGTATATGTGGGTGTGGGTGTAATGTGAGCCGCGGGATACTGCAACTGTTGCCCTAGCTTACCCTATAAACTAACGGGTTATGTATGCGAGGGCTCTATAAACGGATCTCTCCCATGTGTGCATGGAACCGCTGAAATTCGCTTCCGGAGGGACCTCCAGTGTACCAGAGCTCCTTGAGTATGCGCATACGGCGCCCAAGAGGAGGCTTCTTCAAGTAAGAGTGGCTACACTCTGGAGGGTGCTGCCGTTAAAACCAGAGCACTCCTGGGCCGCCAATAGTTTTAGGAACCGAACCCAGCCTACTCAGCATGGGAGGCTACCCTGTACATTGTGTGTATAATCTCGTTTCTCGTAGTAGTGCCGGCCGGCAACCAGAAGGGATTCTAGTCTCTTTTAGTTGGGGAAGTCCAGGAAGGGACCGGTTTACTACTTACGGATCCTCCTGACCACCAGAAACCACACTATTACACAAAATAAAAAGAAAAAACGATGAAAAATAAATTACGAGCAGAACCAAACAGGATTAAGAGTGCAGCCTGCGACACACGAACAATGAGAGACAGTCTGATCTCTTACCGCATTGGTAGAAAACCTGATTGATGCGGTGGACAATGCGACGAGAAATCGCGAAAGGATGGTCGGAATTGGTGATACACCGCCAGAAAGTTCGAAGGCTGCAAACATGAAGGCGAAGACTAAGGTCTAGATAAATGTCAATATGGAAATCATAAATGGCATTAGTAAGATTGAGGAAGCAGTGGAGGTCGGAATGCATGAATTCCATCGTATGGCTCTGTTTTTCACAAACTGGACGAGACCGGTTAACAACTCTCAACTTCAGGACGGAAAAACCCCAAGATCTAAACGGAAAAGAGACAGAGAGACTCTGAGTCCAGAAACAGGAATTTCTACACAACAAGAGGCTCCGCCTAATGAAATTGAGACAAGAGTGACTAAGCGCAAAAGACAAAGAGCAGCAACAGGAACGGAGTCGAACGCCAACGGTACGGCGATAAAGACTATTGAGTCAAAAGCTGGTAAGATCGCCCAAACCTGAAATCCAGGCGAGGCGCGATATTTATTAAGCCAGTGGAGAGTAAGACGTACGCGGACATTCTAGCTTCCATAAACAGAGCGTCAATCCAATTGATAGTTTCGTGGACATACAAGCTATACGAAAGACCAGAGAGAAATCGGTACTCGTACAG
Organism: Muscidifurax raptorellus; assembly: GCA_020010945.3. Taxonomy (NCBI): domain Eukaryota; kingdom Metazoa; phylum Arthropoda; class Insecta; order Hymenoptera; family Pteromalidae; genus Muscidifurax; species Muscidifurax raptorellus. The sequence goes on along the minus strand of CM052077.1, from coordinate 28,580,494 downwards.
CTCGAATAGAGACAGGAACAACAGACCTTCCAAAGGTCCTTACAAACTGTACTGGGATCTACCGGACCTGTAAAGGAAATGACTTCCAGGGTGATACTTGAATTTATGGAACTGCATCACTACAGTGCAATCGCGAACTTGGGACTGAGGCCGAGAGGAGCGCTCACGTTTCCGGAGCCAATAACCGTGGACAAGCCTTAGCTCTCTGCGAGTTTGACGCGAAGGAGGAAATGGAACTACTCAAAAAAGGCAGAATAAAAGTCGGATGGGTAAACTGCCGGATAAGACCCAGGCTCCGCGTGCCAAAGTGCTATAAATGCCTTGGCTACGGTCACATAAGAAAAGACTGCAAGGGACCAGACAGACGCGACTGCTGCTGGAAATGCGGTCGAAAGGAGCATCAGGATAAGACGTGCACTAATGACGCCTCCTGTTTCTTCTAGGCGGGGTATACCAAATACGATAAGACGACCAGAAATGAAGCCAAGTATCTAAGGGTGACTTTAGACATGTAACTGACTTTTTGGTCACGTATACGTAATATGGCGACGAAAGCAGCAGATACGACAAACGCCTTGAGTAGGATCATGGTCCACACGTCAAGACGGAGACATACGGGGACATAGTACACGGCGACTACTCATGATCCGCATCCATTCGATCATGCTCTTTGAAGCCGAGGTATAGGCGGACGAAATGAAGATAAAGAAACGGGCGAATTCTATGACGAGCGTTCAGCGAAACGAAGTGCTGAGAATCGCGTGCGCGTACCGGACGCTGCGACAGAGGAACGGATAAGGACGATTGGAGAATGGCATACGAGATGGACGACCGACTGACAATGACATTGGACGCAGAGAGTGATACCGGATCTCTCTCTCTCTCTCTCTCTCTCTCTCTCTCTCTCTCTCTCTCCTTCTCTTGTAACTATCATTTTTTTTCGCTTGAATTTTGATCGAAATTCATTTTTGTTTCATCGAGCTAGTTTCCAATGATATTTTGGCTACGAAATTTATGTAAAACTAAAATATTGCTTAATCGAACTTTAATAGAACTTTTAATACCTCGGATAAGGCTCTAACAATTTTCCAATCAGGTCTAGCCATTCCTGGAGGAGTAATTGCAGCATTCGTTTGCTGTGCTCTTCCTTCAGTGTTCACGTATGATCCACACTTTTCAGTGTAAGCACCACCTGGTAAAACAACATCAGCGATTGATGCTCCGTGATCTCCATGACTTCCTATATTAAACAGAAAGAATTATAAGTCTTATTGATATATGTATAAGTTTGATTTTATTCAACTTATTAAATAAACCGTGAACAAAAGTAGTACACTGTACAACTTCGGTTTTTTCACAACAGATTGAGGATGATGTGTAAATAAGAGTAGGTGTTGAGAGACCGTAGCCGCCAGAGATGGGCTCGAGAACAGTAAACTTCGGCCGAGTCTGAACAAGCCTCTTCCTCCTTGATTGCACATCATGGTCATTTAAGTATATGAATGGGCTTTAGTCATGCCCTTCTTAGAAGTAAAGCGGCGTGTTATAAAGGGAGAGTGGGTTAGTTAGACTCGGATAATTTTTAAGCACTCGTGTCCGTCTCGCGCCTTCATCGTGCTAATAAAGATAAAGTTGTGTTACGTATGCATCAAAAATTTCAAGTCAATGCAACTTATCTGTGTGAATTTAAAAATAATTATTTTTTCGAATTTTAAAGCTGGTGTGTCCCCTTAATACGTGTAATATATAAGTCATACATATTTTTAGGTGTATTTTAATAAAAACATATTAAAATTTTGAAAAGATCGCGCTTTTTCTATACAAGACACACCTAACAGTTTGAAAATTTGATTTGAATATCTGCGCGCTGCACACCTCCTCTTGATAAATGTTAGAGCGCATGCGCGACAGTATTGTTGGAAACTCAGTTGTTCTCTGCACATGTAACATAACCCATCAGGCACAGGCGCGATATCTACAAGTATTTTGAAATATACTTGGGATTATACTTTATACTCGTTCTCCGTGATAAGTGATTGTAGTACCGCTTTGTAGCGTCAGATATCGCCCCTTCAGAGCAAAGCAAAATGCTGCTCTGCCGCGCGCGCCACTCTCCATAACGTTTTTTGGCGTCGACGTCGTCGGACGTGAAACGACTACGCGCGTTAAAGAGTTCAGCTTGCGCCATGGAGAATCAGGAAAACCAGAAGAAGAAAAGTAAGAAAGAGTTGAAAAGGAAAAGGAAAGAAGAAGAAAAAGTTCAGAAAGAAGAGATGCAAGAAAAATTGAAGGAAATGGAGGAGAGATTGAACGATGCCTTAAAGGAAATTGAGGAACAAAAGAAAGACCCTCCGAGGAAACGCCGGCGAGAGAGTACGTGAATTACAATCCAGTTGAAAAAATACCAATACGCCAGTGAGCACAGCTTTAGCTGTGACGCTGCTATAACAACCGACTGAGTTCAGTTCTAGCTGTAAACGGTCGTAAACAAATGAAAGCCGGTTGAGGTTAGTTTGAGCTAAGACACCGCTATCTGTCACTATACCAAATTAACTGATATATATATATATATATATATATATATAAACTTTTTCAGAATCACCATCGGATGAAGAACGAAGTGAGAATTCCAGTTCAGATTCAGACGACAACAGCTCAATTTCTGAGAACGAAAATGAACCAAGTAATAGCGAAGCGTATCGTTATCTGGGCGTAAACCCCGAAGAGAAAGAACAAAAGAAATTGGAGATTCATAAGGAACTCATACCTCGGATTAATGAGTGGATAAAGTCGGGGTTAGACAAGGACCCGAAGGAGGACATATTGAAACGAATTCCACGACTCGGCGAGAATATAAACTTCGATCCTCCAGAGCTTAATGCCAAGGTGACTCGAGGGCTCAGTGAAGCCGCACGGAAGAGGGACGAGCATTTCCGAGAAGCATACAGAGTAGATGGAACAGCACTCACCGCTCTCACAACAGCCGTAACAATGCTTTTTAACGAAAACGACAACAATCCTATCGATCGAGAAAAAATTTTGCGCTTGTTAGCAGACGCGACAATGACGACGAGCGATATGCTACACTCATACAATACCACTAGAAAAGCGTTTATAACACCGGCCTACGACAAAAATTTTACGGAAGTCCTTGAAAAATCCAAGAGCAGCACATTTTTGTTTGGCGATAAGCTAAGCGAGCGATTTAAAGAATGGCAGGCGGCGGAGAAAGCGGACGAAGAAATGAAGAAGATTAAAAAAACACCGTTTAAAGCGCAGAACAACAACAACAACACGGTAAACTGGAAGCGGCGATCGAGACCAGAGGCGAACTCGAACGGCCGCGGAAGAAACCACACCGCCTCAAAGAGAGACAAGAATTGACCGTCCCGCGGATACACGCAATCTCAACCGATGTCATACGGCCGGTCGAAGTATCGCTACAACAATCGAGATCACCGGCGCTATTAGAGGTAAGGAAAGCTGGAAGGTTAAAGTAATTTCTCAAGGAATGGAAAAGGATCACTAATGATAACTGGACATTATCTACTATTTGAGGATATAAGCTGCCTATTATCAAAGATGTACATCAGGTACAACCACCCGAAATCCCGCATTTCAACGCGTCTCAAACACGTGAACTAGAAAACGCAATAGGAAAATTGTTAGAAAACGGTGCTATCGAGAAATGCAGGCCGAAAATTGGTCAGTTTATATCTCCCTATTTTTTGATTCCCAAAAATGATGGAACGAGTAGGTTTATATTAAATTTAAAGAAATTCAATGAATTTTGTATGGCCGATCATTTCAAACTTAAAAATATTGAATTAGCAACACAATCGCTATATCCTTCAGATTTCATGTGCAAATTCGATTTGAAAGACGCTTTTTTCCTTGTCCCGGTCGATACTAGGGATAGGAAATACCTACGTTTTATTTATAAGAATACATTATACCAGTTCACATGCTTGCCATTCGGTCTGTGTTCGTGCCCTTTCGTCTTTACAAAAATTATGAAGCCGATCATTAGCAAATTAAGAGAACGCGGAATAACAATTGTTAATTATCTCGGTGACATGCTGATTATGGCCGAGACGGCAAAGCAATGTTCAGAGGGCACTCAAGCAACTATCAAGCTATTAGAATCGCTAGGATTTATAATTAATTTTGAAAAGAGTATTATAATACCTAGTAGATTATGCAAATTCCTAGGTTTTACTATCGACTCCAAAAAATGCGTCTTTCTCTTCCATTAGAAAAGCGAAATAGAATGTATGCCTTAATAGAAGATATTATAAAAAAAAACTGCAAGATCGAAACAATGGCACAATTAGTAGGTACACTTAGCTCGGCATGTCTAGCCGTAAAATACGGCTGGCTTTATTATAAAAATCTCGAAAGAGACAGGTATTTAGCGTTTATTGCGAATAACGGTAATATGAAGGCCATATGTCATGTGTCCCCGGTTTCTATTCGTGATTTAAGATGGTGGAAGGAAAACATTTTTACTACATACAATCCAATAAGAGAATTTAAATTTCACAAAGAAATATTCTCAGATGCCTCGATGACCGGATGGAGGGCAGTATGCAGGGAAAAACGTGCACACGGATTTTGGACTCCAGAAGAACAACGGTGGCACATAAATTGCCTGGAAATAATAGCCGCGTTTCTGGCCTTAAAATGTTTTGCCGCCGGGGCAGGAATTGTCAGATTCTCCTACGGGTAGACAATAACACGGCCATAGCCTACATTAATAAAATGGGGGGTATAAAAATTCCTAAATTAAATCAGTTAACAAGGAATCTTTGGCAATGGTGCGAATCTAGAGACATATGGGTGTTCGCAGAGTATATAGCCTCAAAAGATAATATAAAAAATAAAATATAGACACGGAATGGGAACTATCAAGCCGGGCCTTCGTAAAAATAATAGAAACTTTTGGACAACCTGTCATAGATTTGTTTGCATCTAGAGCAAATAAGAAATACATCGAATATTGCTCGTGGGATTATGATCCAGATGCACGGACTATTAACTCATTTACCTGTTTTTGGGATGATAGATTAGGCTACGCGTTCCCTCCATTCTCGCTGATACCTAGAGTCTTAAAAAAAATTCGCGAAGACGAAGCCACGGTGATTGTTGTAGCCCCGTCTTGGCCAGGGCAAGCGTGGTATCCCGAATTTGAAAAAATGTCCACGGAACGTCCGCTCATATTTAAACCATCAAATGACCTTTTATTATCACCTTGCAAGACACAGACACATCCGTTAGCGAATCAGCTTTCACTAATTGCGACAACGTTATGCGGCGAACCTTTGCATCAAAGAAATTATCTGACGCGGCACTGAAGATAATCACGGCATCATTGGCAGAATCGACCAAGAAACAATACGACTCAGCGCTCAAAAGTTGGTGGATATTCTGTCAGAAAACTGAACAAGACCCCTATGAAGCGGACGTGTCATTAGTCATCGAATTCCTCACAGAGAGGTTCAACGATGGAGTTTCCTATAACACGCTTAATACAATAAGATCTGCGATCTCTTTAATCTCTAAGGTAGACTTACAACACGACCCATTGCTACACCGTTTTTTCAAGGGTATTTTTAGATCACGGCCTACAGCTCCAAAATACGCCAAAACTTGGGACGTTAACACGGTCCTAAATAAGTTAGAGTCTTGGTATCCCTTGCAAAGTCTCAATTTACAAACGCTTAAATGTAAATGTTTAAATGTAACGCATTCACTGCGAGATAAGGAAAAGACACTTTTCATAACATACAAGAAGCCATATAAGGCAGCAAATGTTCAGTCCATCCGTAGATAGCTAAAATCAGTTTTAGGAAAATGTGGGATTGATAAATCCTTTACTGTGCATAGTATGCGCCATGCTTCAGTATCAGCGGCATATAAACAAGGGTTAAATTTAAATACCATCAAAAGCGCCGCTGGATCGTCAAACGAATCAAGGATGTTTGCAAAATTCTATAATCGACCAATAGAAAAAAATGAAGGTATTTTTGCGAGCACCATTTTTGAAGAATGATTATAAGTTTAGTTACAGATGTATTCCAAATTATTCAATTACATTGTCTAAAATTATTTTGTACGGTTTATATGTGATTAATAATAAATTCAACGTTTTCCACGGAAATCTCTAAACATCTACAATCATTAATCACGGAGAACGAGTATAAAGTATAATTAGACGATCAAACGAACTTACCTGTAAGTGAAGTTCGATCGTAATTATACGAGTACTCGTTCGAAGGGATTAATTCCCACCCATAATCTGTATAGATAAAATCTTGCAAAACCCACCCGAGACTTCTCTAAAGTATATGAAGAGTGGCGCGCGCGGCAGAGCAGCATTTTGCTTTGCTCTGAAGTGGCGACATCTGACGCTAGAAAGCGGTACTACAATCATTAATCCCTTCGAACGAGTACTCGTATAATTACGATCGAACTTCACTTACAGGTAAGTTCGTTTCATCGTCTAATCATTTGTCTCGGTGATTGTAGCGTTTTATTTATATATGTAAAAATATGTAATTAAAGTATAGCGGAAAAAGTGCAGTGAAAAAAGTATAGTGAAAAAAGTGTAGTGAAAAACGTGTAATAGAAAAAGTGTGGTGAAAAAAGGTAGTGAAAAAAGCAGAGCAGTGAAATTTGTGTAAAATTATAAGATATAGAAGTGTTAAATATTAGTGTGAGTTTATCGTGTAACTGATAATGGCTTCGGATAAGTATGCAAAGAAAAGATTTGCATCTACTCATCCGGATGCCAAGTATTTTTAATGAAATATTCAGAAAATTCACAAAAAATAGTACATTGTTAACCAAGGAAAGAAAATAGGTGATTTTTGACCCAGTCGGGTTTGGCAATAAAGACGAGGCAACAACCCTTTTTACTCATGTTTAACATATTACTTTTCCATACGAAGGGACTAAAACCAATGGATTTAAAACCAATTAAACCTGTTTTGCAAATTAACAAATATCATGTGATAATTAATATGGTTCCACAAACATAAAATACATTAATTTCAATTTAAATGTATAACACAAGAAATGTATTATTATTTTGTTAATCATAAAGAAATTTTATTTTGTTTTTTTTATTTACAATTATAATTATTATAAGTTATATTGTTTATAATTATTGTTCAATAAATTAATTGTAAAAAGAATGTTGAATCTTAATTTTTTGACAGAGAGTTTATTTCCTTCTTAATGGGCGAGAAAAAACTGTGTCTTTTGCGAAAATTGTCGAAATTGCGAATCATTTTTCTTAGACATAGAAAAATATATTGTGCTCCCTGAGTGTGAAAAATTTTTTTATGTCTACAGGAAAAATGCTTCCCCGAGGGGCTATAAATTAATCAATTTGTGCAGAAAACTAAAAAATCGACAAAAATATTAATATTTTTACAATGATGAACTTGATGAGGAACGTGATGATAGAGGCTTCCTATAGAAGTGCCAGAACTGATAGCGAGGAAGAGGATGAAAAGAATATTGATAAGAAAAACAAGTATTCCTCTGAGATATCTGAATATCCTTTTACTTCCTTCCAGTCACTCTCTGTGGGTGACGGCTGTTTTCTGGATAAGAAGTTTACTGCAAATGCAATATCAGGTCTGGTAGCTCCTGCCAGATATAGTAAGCTACCTATAGCTTCCCTATATAGCACTTGAGTTGTTATCTGGGCTTCTTCTGAATTTATAAGTTCTCTTTTTCGAACCTGTCTTGTGACCATAGGTGTTTTCAGGGGCTTACTATCATTCATATTGAAGCGTTCCAGACATCTATGTACTCTGATTGCGACAGTTTTAATATCTTCTGATCTCTGTCTTTTGTTATCTTTACACCCAAAAACAGTTTTGGTTCCTAAGTCTTTCATCTGAAAAGTAGAGCTTAGTTTTTCCTTTATCTGCTTCAGTTTCTTCTGATTGTTACTCGCTAGAATGATGTCGTCTACATATAGCAGTGACACTATCATCTGATTTTGTAATCTCCACGTGAAAAGACATGGTTCATTTATGTCTTTTTCTAGTCCAAGTTCTATAGCAACTTCTGAGAAAGGTTTGTTCCATCGCTTAGGACTTATTCTATGACCGTTCAAAGATTCCTGAAGTTTACACACTTTATTTCTTCTAATGGATAGGTCAATTTCTATACCATCTGGTATTTCCATGAATATATCGTCGCCGAGCGTTCCACTCAGGAAGGCTGTCTTGACATCAATCTGATAAGCAGTTAAATTGAACTTATTGATGATCACGAATGTAGCTCTGACTATTGGCAATCTAGAGACTGGTGCGTAAGTTTCTCCGAGTTTATATTCTTTTCGATCCTTAAATCCTCTAATCACTAATCTTCTTTTGTAGGTCATTTAACCGTCTTCTGAAGTTTTCTTTTTGAATACCCACTTGGAATCAATGATATGAACCTTATTGCAATCTTCGTCTAGAGAGGGTCTGTCTACGATTGTCCATACATTGTTGTCTTCCATAGACTTTAACTCTTGTTTTATAGCTTCTGACCATTTCAGTTTATTGTCTGAATCAATGGCTTCTTTATAGCTGACTTTTGTTCATTGTATATAGCTGTTGTATATAGCTGACTGTTTATTGGTGCTATAAAAATATATCCAAGTTCATCTTCTTCTGAGTGTATATATCTGGTATCTCCGGTTGGAGTAGATACTTGTAGCAGGAGATGGTTAGTATTTTCTACTTTGACTACTACTTCTCTGAGATGTATCCAAGTTCGTAAGTTTTTTCTTGGTTTTTCTTTATAGACATGGTCGCTTTTCTGGTTCTGGTTTCTTAGACTTTGAAGCTTCTGAGTTTTTGTCATCTGCTTTTCTCTTTTGATTTTTCTCTTTCTCTTATTTGGGATCTTCTGGTTTATCTGGATGTGTTTTAACTTCTGTTGTTATTTCTACCATCTTTGATTTTTCTTTTAGGTCAGTTTTGTACACGTCCTTATAAACCAGTTTTTCATTGAATCTTACATGTCTAGATGTGATGAATCTCTGAGATTCTGGATGCCATAGAACATAGCCAGTTTGAGAATATAACGTATTCTTTAAGCCAAGGTCTTTGTTTTAATTCTTAAATTCTATGAATTTTCGTAAGGTGTAATACATTTTTGATAGCTTGTTTTCATAGCGTCGATTTTGGATCTACGGTAGTCAGGAGTTTTTCTAATTTCGAGCATATTGGTTTCTCGTGCTTAGCAAAGACTGGTACATCATGCAGGGACTCCGGATACTCTACTATGTCAACTTTTGGAATGTAAGTAAAATAATAATCATCTGGTACATTAAAATCGGTATTTACATCAACTCATCTGAAGATAGCGCAAGGTAATGGTTGCTGAAGAGCACACCCCATAAAGATTACACAGGCCCACAAAAAAATGAACTTGGATGTCCATCGACAAAACCTATGAACTCCTATGTATTTTTGCGCGGTTGAGTCCGAATCTGGCATTCGTTTAACCTCATTACGTCGGGTTTAAGAGTGTCTGAAGGTCAAATTGCAAAAGTCAGCAATTACCAATACAAGACATCTATCTGTTAAGTTTGGGGGAGGGCGCTATATCCAAATCCAATATTTGTTTTTCTGCAATGAGGTAAGTTTGAAGTTCAGTTCAAGGTCAAAGCTGTGTACCCTAGGAAAAATGAATTTTTGACTGCAGATTCTGAAAGACCGGGAAATTTTACGTCCAAATAGATATTCAATTTTTTTTTAATATAACCCTCAAGGTCATATGAAGGTCACTTAATCTCATTGGATGGAGGATTCGTATGATAATAAAATAATGGGTTTTCATATGGCAAACTACTATGTCGTTATGTTTTCAGGGTTGTCAAATTCAAAACCAGTATCCGTTTGTCTCCATCAGGCCGGGTTGGAGGTCATTTGAAGGTCAAATCTTCTACAATTAGTTAAATCACGTCAATTTATCATTCTGACATGTTTTTTGGGCCACTAAATCCAAATGTAAAGACCACTTAGTACCTCAAGGTCAAAGTCAAGGTCATCCTAAGGTCAAATATACATTTTTTTACTAAAAAAGGAAATTTTGACTACAGATTCAGGAAAAATGAAAAATTATTATTTTACATCTAGCTGTGATTTTTACTTATTTTATTATCACATTCCCGAAATAATTGTATGCCGCAACCCATGCTCCCTTACGTATTGACGGCGGAAAGCGGCTTTTTTTCGCTTTTTGTTTCCGGCAAAACCCTGGGGTGAAGGCATGATGCCGTCATGGTCGGTACACAAAGAGGTACGATGCAGGGTCCAACAAAAGTTCGCTGTCATATTTATGTCCCACTGGCCCTCGCTCAGTTTAAGTTATCTATTTTTTTATAACGCTCGCTCAGTTTAAGTTATCTATTTTTTTATTCTTTAAAGAATTGATTTATTAAAGAAAAATAATAAATAATAATAAAATAAATAATAAAAATAATTATATTAAAAAATTTCGAAGTTTAAAGGTAATTATAAATAATGCAATTTATATTCTGGAGTACTTATTGTGATTGAAATGCTAAATTGTTACATATAACAGATGCACATATGTGTGTGTTGGCCTGTGTTTATGTAGATAGTTTTGTGTGTAGGATATAACAATTATGTACTGTTAATTGTACTTTATTGTTTCCCTTTCAATTTAAAATGTGACGGCCAAAACCCTTTGGGATTAAATGTCTTTTCACATTTCTCGCAAATTCGTTGATAGCATCTGCTAATGTGTCGCGATATATTTTGAGGTGTTTGTGGAATATTGCAGTTTGAACTATTAATGACTTTTTTCTATGAATTCTGTCAACGTGTTTTCGCAAAGACTCTTTCTTAGAAAGAAGCTTGTCGCACAATTCACATTTAAAAACTGTGGATTTGTGCTTTAACTGGTGTAGACTAAATGATTTTGTATTATCAAAATATGCACCACAATTCACGACATCGCAAAAATTAAGACTTTTTTTCCAGTCACTTTCTAATAGTGTTCTAATAGTGAGGTCTATATCGTGTAAATAAACAGAGCTGGACTCCTTTTCATTTTCCAAAACTAAGCCTGAATATATAATGCAAACATATCGGCCATTAAGTAACTGTTTTAGAGACTTCCACTGAAACCTGACCGATATGTGCACAATAATATTACAGAACTTTTAAAAGGTAGAAGTGTTTAAGAATTATTATTCTATAAGTTACACTAGATGAGTTGTTACATTAAAGGACTTAGTATAATAGAGGATAGATAATTGAAAGTCGATAATACACTAAATTGAATATAACTTATTAATATACTACATAATAATAATTATACTATATATATATAACAAAAGAATAATCATTTGTAAAATATATTGGTGCTTTTCGCAGAGTCAGTTTATTTGGACAAACAGTGTTGAAGTTATTGTTACTATTAATAACTGATTGATATTTATAATATTTCGTGAAAAACAATATTTTTAGTGTAACTTTTATAGTTAATGTTTTTATTCTTATTATTTTGTTTATCTTTTATTAATAGTTCATTTTCACAAATTAAAACTTTTAAATATTTTTTTGCATTTCTCGGGATAGAGTTACATACAATTGGCCATGACCAATTACTGAAGATGGAAGATAAACTCCAACTTATAATATTTAACTTATGATAAGTTAATTCAACTTGTAATAAGTTAGTACATTCTTATAATAAGTAATTGTAGAAACGATAACTGCATTAATAAAGAGTGTGCTGCTAATACTTTGTTTAAATATTATTAAAAGCACAGCGCTGCTAATCATAGCGGCAGCTATATAATGTTTAAATGATATATCAGTCAGCAATTTTTAAACTAATTGATACATTTGACGAATTTTTAGAAATTCTAGCTGAATTTGACAGTGACGACACGACCAAAAGGGGATCGGACTTGCCGAGAACCAACACAAACCATCAAAATACAAACATGCCTTCAAATACATTCCCCAACAATCAAAAACCCACCCACACTCCCAACGATAAAAATCCAGAAAACCTTCAAAACAACAACCAGGACATAAACTGAAATCGTCATGGACAGAACGCACAATCCAAACAATGCCAACAGCTGGCACGACGAAAAAAACGGACACACAAAACACTGGGAAAAATCAGGGAAAAGGGAAAGGGAAACAGAAAAGTACACAGGTAAAAGACTCGTACGATTTCGATCTTTTAAGCTGCTTTCGGGAGGACGGAACATTAAGTACGGGAAACGAAAAGTAGTTACGCCTAAAAAGGACGCGCTTCCACCTCGAAGGAATAAAGGCGTAACTATGATCGCGTCCATCATGGAGGACCCTCGCGCGGAATTATTACACGATATTAATCCGGGAGGTCGCGAAATCGAAGTACAACACTGCCCAGAGATCAAAATCTCAATTGAAAATATTGACGTAGAAGCACTTATCGATACGGGGAGCGAAGTAACGGCAATATCGGAAGGATTCTATCATCAAAATTACGAAAAATTCAAAGCTTGTCCAACGCTGCCTATCAGCGGGATACTAATAAAGGGTGCTACCGGTAGCAAGTCGGCACGTTTAAAATATCAAATCCTTGCAAATACGAAGTTAGATAACCTATCTCGAAAAATCATCTTCTTAGCTACGATACAATAACACTCCTCGGAACGTTAATTGATTTAATAAATCAACAAATAATTTTTTCAATAGACAAAGTAGACGGATTAATATCGTATGTGCATAAAAAAATACCGCGGAATTAATTTACTTCACTCGCAATTCAGAAAACGAATAAATACACTGCAGAAGGGTATGGTTTCGAATCTGAAATTCAAATTGCGACCCAAGAGATGAGTAGATACACCGCAGAAGGGTATCGCTCAGATCTTAATAATCTTTACGAAGATTATGAAAACAATATTGAAAACCAATACGAGCTCACGATTGAGGAGATCGATGGGAAAGTTGAATCTTGTGAAAACCTCAACGAGGTACAAAAACAAATCTTGAAAAAATTACTAATAAAGCGAAAAGAAGTATTCGGGAAAAAACCGGGATTACTAACAAGATACGAGCATGAGTTAATTATAAAAGACACGACGCCGTGGTTTTGTAGACCGTACCCAATCCCATTAGCGGATAGACCCATAGCGAATGTTGGAGTTAGACATTATAAGACGCTCGAATAGCATATATATATATATCCGATTCAAATCGTTAGAAAAAAAGACGGATCTATCAGACCGTGCCTAAACGCGCAGAAGTTTAACGCGGTACTTTAAGATAACTTCGAAGGACCTCCCGGTATCGAGAAGGTCTTACAAAGATGCACTGATAAGCCAATAACAAGCATATAAGATTTTACAGCAAGTTATTGGCAGATCAAACTCGCGGAAGAGTCGCGAAAATACACAGCTTTCAAAATCGACAGTCATGTTTACGAATTCAATGTTGTACCGTTCGGAATAAAAACTAACGGAATCGCGTTAATTCGAGGGCTTGCGGAAGCCACATGGGACTTTGAAGATTTTCTAATATTATTTGTGAATGATCTTATGATACGATCGCAAAATTTCGACGAACATATCGAGCACTTAGATAAATTATACGAACGGTTGATTGAACATAACTTACACAAAAGGGATACAACCGGACTCAGATAAAATTCGGACAATAAAAAATTGTATATCATCTCGAAATTTGAAACAATTGCAAAGTTTCATCGGGTTTATAAACTTTTACTGAAAGTTTACAAAAAATTTCGCGGAATACTTAGTCCCATTGTTGAACCTTATGAGAAAAAATGTCGCGTTTCATTGGACAAGCGTACATCAAGCAGCATTCGAAAAAATAAAAACATTGTTTGATGAAAACGATTTCTTGAGATACGCAGACCCAAAGAAACCCTACATTTTAACCACGGATTTTATTTATTTATTTTTATTTATTTATTTGTCAGAGTATATATACAATACAAGTATGATTACATTAATATTGCACATTAATTACGTTACAAAAGAGTAACCCAGTAGAGGGAAAATCCCTGTTCGCTGGTCTGGCTCGATATAAACTAAAAATTAAAATTAACAAAAAATACTTATATCTAAAACTTAAAAACTAAAGAAAAAACATTAAAACTACAAGTATGTGTGTAATCCGCCATCCCGACTCAGTACCTGGTAACATCGTTACCAGGTTAGAATCAGAAATAGTAAGATCACACACACAGTAAATTCTTGTGCTTTTCTATCGCCAATATCTGATACAAAAGTATGTTCTTAAGTCTAGCACCATACTGTCTGTGATAATAGACACCCCGTCATGGACTTCCGATGTAGAGGGGTCCTTCTCACTCAGCATGCTATCTAGACTTCTCCTATGTATGTGGTCTTCTAGTAGATGTTTAATGTTTTTACAATTTATTCTGTTATTTATTTATTATGTGCGTCGTTAATAGCTTTCCTTCAGCCATTTGTTGAGTTTTGATTTCCTGCTGTGAATCATAACTATCGTTTTATATTCATTAGGCAATCTATTGAAGTAATAAATTGCCCTTATGAGGCTGTTTTTATTACTCACTCTTTGATTAGTTTTTGGTAGAATTATGTTCTTGTTTCTTGTTACTGAGCTAGAGTTGCTAAATTTCTCCATCAAATATTCATAATGATACAGGAGAGACTCACAAAGAAACAGCTGATCAATATTAAGGGGTTGTTTGTCAACAATGAAAGTATTTTTGTTTATTATCTTGAGTATCCTGTTTTGTAGATTTTGCAGAGTTCTTGTACAGCTTATATAAGCGCCTCCCCATGCAATAATTCCATAGGACAATGTATCATGGAAAAATGCATAGTAGAGCATTCTTAAGGTGTCAGTTGTCAGGATTCTTGATAATTTGTAAAACACAAAAATCAAGTATTTGGTCTTGTTGTAAACGCTCATCACATGTTCTTCCCATTTCATGTTACTGTCGAAAATAATACCCAGATACCTTCTACTATCACAGCCGTGTCATCAGCATACGATATAATCGAGTTTTCTGGTAATACTTCTAACATATCATTTATATAAATGATGAAAAGTAGAGGTCCTAGAATCGTTCCTTGCGGGACTCCGGTATTAACTGTTTTATATGAACTTGCTTTATTGTTGACTTTTACTCTTTGCTTTCGATTTGTTAGGTAACTTGTTAGAAGTTGATGTGCATTACCTCTGATTCCTATATTGTATAGCTTCTTTAACAATATTTGATGGTTTACTGTTGTCCAGCTGATTGTAAATCAGATTAGTGATTAAGTTCAACGCATCTTTTGTACTCTTTCCTTTTCTAAAACCAAATTGTTTGTCTGAGATAATTTTGTGCTTGTTAATAAAACTTATTAGACGGTTGAGCAGAATTTTTTCAAAAATTTTTGCTATATTAGAGATTAAGGAAATTGGTCTGTAGTTATTTATGAGAACTTTTTCTTTTGCCTTGTGAATTGGTATGATTTCTGCTTTTTTAAGTTCATCTGGCCAGGTTCCTTTCTCAATGCAACTGTTTATAATAGTCGCTATTGGGTCCCTGATATATTCTGCAATTTTTTTAGACAAGCTGCATTTATGCCATCTATGCCTCCATTTTTGTTATTTAAGCTTTTTATAGTTTTATGAACTTCGATATTATTAGTTGGAAAGATAAAGATATTTTTATTATTGGCTGGTGGTAAAGGAATTGCTTCGTTTGACTCAATCTGTTCACTCAATTTTATACCTACGTTGGTGAAAAAATCATTCATAAGTTCTGCTATTAAATCAGAGTCAGTTATTTTAGAATCTTCATTTTTTATGTATTTGACAATCTCATTTTTTTTATTGCTTTTACGTAGTTTATTATTGATAATCTTCCATAGTTTCTTTTGATAACCTTGACTAGACTCTATGGTTTTTTTGTCATAATTTTCCTTGGCTTTATTAATAACTTGATTAATGATTTCACATAATCTTGATAATTTTTTCTTTTTCCTGTATTCGTTGGTTCTTGCTTCCAAATTTTATATAGCTGTTCTTTTTTGTTGCATGAAGTCATTATTGCACTAGTTATCCATGATTTTCTAGGTTTCATGTTTCTTTGTTTACGTTTTTTAGTGCTGCACTCTGCATCTTTCATGCATTTTTGTATCATTTGTATTAGCCTGTCTATAGCTTTATTTGGATCTTCTGTTTCAGCAACATCAGACCATTTCTGCAAGCTTGCAATTCTGTGTAGCTTTTGATAATTTATGTGTGTATTGTCTGTATTTTTCTTTTTATTTTTGCTACTCTTGATGGTCATGAAAATAGGGTAGTGATCATTAAAAGGTATTGTCAAAGCATATGTTTTGTATTCAATGTTGTTAGACTTTATGTAGAAATTATCAATACAACTTCCCCTATTACAATCAGTAATAGCGGGTCTAGTAATATCTTTAATTCCAGGATAGTAGCCATTTTCTAGCATAATCTGTAAAAATTCTTGGTCTATTGTTTCACTACTATTTATGTCAACATTAAAGTCACCTACTATAATGTTATTTTTGTTTGATTTGTTACCTTCTAGTAGAGCTTTTATATCTAAGACAAATTCTGATTTCGTGAGACTGTGACTTCTATACAGAGATGAGATGGTAATTTCATCATTGTTTTGAAAGGTGATTTTTGTACTTAAAATTTTTAAATTATTTATTTGTAAGATTTCAGTTGCTTCATTAATACTTTCATGAATATAAATTACAACTCCATCATTTTGATTTATATGGCTGTTATTATAATAGCTTTTGTATTCATCTAGATGGAACATATCATGGCATTTTAAATTCCATGTCTCAGTACAGACAATAATACTTGGTTTTATTTGGAGACTGTTAAGGAACATAACTAATTTATTGAAATTTTGATTTGAGCTTCTAATATTTACGCATAGTAAAAATTCTTTATTCTCTAGATTTTTATCTAATTCTTTGATATTATCTAGTCTAATTTCACTACTTTCAAATTCTTCCATTTTTGATATAAATTACTTATGCAGTGCACTTTTGGTGTCTGATATATTGTTTTGATTGATCCTCTGCACACGGGAGTGTACAGTTGTATTTACCTTCCTTACCGTCTGTCTCGCTGTTGTGTTTCTATCGAAGCTGCTTTCTACTTTCCCGAAGTATCTCTGGTAAGTAGGTTGCAGGGGATAGTCAGTGGATTCGATGAATTTCTTTATTTTAAATTTGAGAATTTCGCACATTTGGCTGTCTATGGCACTATGATTTGTATTATATTTGATCTTGTATTTATTATTGTGAAAATTACAATTTGGACATTTGAGCTGGTCACTTTTGCACTCTGACGCTATATGATCTCGCGCATTTGTTGCATGGACTTGTATTTATGATATCAAATACTTTACAGTTTTGATATGCGATGAACATTTTACTTCTGTTTTCTTTTATTGTTTTATATATGTTAGATGATACCTCAATAATAGCACCAATTGTATTTTTTGCACTATTGAAACTATGGAGAACTTTACATTTATCTTCCATGTTGCTAAAATTTCTTTAATTAATATCATTTTCGAGTTCTTCTTTGTTTTTAAACACATTATCTATTCCTATTACTTTCATTATTGGTTTTTTAATTTGTCTGTTAGAGCACTTTCAATCTTTTGCACACTTTCTAGATTCATGCAGTTTATTATTAACAGATCGTTGTTTTTATTTGTAACTTTTTTTGTTTGTATTGTTTTGTCCTTTGTAATGCAGTTATACACTGTTTTACTTATGTTAGTATAGTCATTTTTATCGGTTTTCTTTATAATTAGTTTTGGCACTTTTTTGTCTCTAGGTTGTTACGTCGTGTGACCTAAACTTTCTAGTTTTTTTAATTGAGATCATGCATTTAGGTAACGAGGATCAGAAATCCAAACTAAAGAATTTTCAATGTATATGTAGGTCGGCAAGCGTTGAGCAACAAAGCTCATACTCAGCACATTATGACGTAGTGAGCAAGCGCTACTTTCCGTTGTTGATTGACTCTGCTAGTTTTAAGAAAATATTGTATACAGTGTTTGAAATGTTTGAAAATATCCTGCGTTAATGCACAGTTATATAAACTCTTGCATTCGCAGTTACCAGCAGTTTTTAATGTAACTCCGTACCGCGCGCCAGTCCGACAATTGGTGTCGTACTACAGTTTCATCAAAAAAAAAAGATATCTTCTTAAATCTCATTCGAATAAAAAGGTTATTTACTTATTTAAGTTAAAATCAGTGTTTATTTACTTATTCTCAAACACCCTCTGGGACATTTACAGTTGTTGCTTCTCATCTATACAAGGTAAGGTTCATACATTTATTAACTAACATAGTGAGAGTGTTAGGCGCGACTAACCCGTGTTTTAAATATTAGAGCCTGCCACTACACCTATCACTACGTGCTGATTATTATTAAAACTAATAGTCAGGACGTAACAATTGGTTCCGATACTTAAATAAAGAATAAATAAAATAAATATTGAATAAAAGTATAGTAATTTAAATAATTCATATTTGAAAGACAATTGAGAAGCAATTTTGATGCCTATATTATAAAATATTATTGAAATAGATAGATACTTAGCAAAGAAACTATTTAAAAGTGCAATATTGAATCAAAAATATATATATATATATATATCAAATATTTTATTATTACAATAAATCATTTTTACAAATACAAAGTGTGTGAAGAAAAATATTACAAAGTGAAATAGAATAAAAGCAGGTACAATAACCTACTGACATTTGGTTTACGTAAAGAACGCTGGCTGCGTGTAGAGCGCTAAGTAACGTGAGAGAATTGCAAGCTAAGCGGAAGTACGGGAACATTGATTGAGATATAAACTAGACTACTACAAATACGAAAGTTCAAGAGTGGCATTTTCAAATATATATTAAAAGGCTATTGTAGATAAATATGAGTTTCAAATGAGCGAGAAAAAAGATGATAAACAAACACCGGAAAACACAAGAATTACAAGGCAACAAATTCAACAAAATCCGGAATTAAAAAACTTATTAACTGAACCATTGGAAGATTTAGCATTTAGAAGATGCAGTAAAATTGAAAGATCACCACCAAGGGGAACAACGGTAAAACAAGATAAAAAAGAGGAGAATGCACAAAATACAAATACAAATTTAGGAGCTATTCCAAAAACAACAGTAACGAAATTTCAAGAAAAACTTAAGAAACCAGGAAGAAGCGGAGAAAATAAAAATATAAGTGCAAAAATTGACACTGGCCTAAATAAAAATAAGAAGGAATTTGAAAAAAATCAATCAAATCAAGCTGGAGCAAAGAAAGAAGATAGTGAAAAATTAACACAAGAACAGACATTAACTAATGAGGAAAATAGTGATTCATTATTAAATATTGCATGGGAACAAGATAAAAACGACAGATATTCTGATATCGGAGGAATTCTAGCGGAACAAAGCCTGATTGTAGGAACTTCAAAGGATATACAAAATAACTGGGAAAATAACAACAACTCAATATCGAGTGTGAATTTTGACAATTTTCAATTAACAGAAGCAAACTATCAGTTAATAAACCTGGAAGATGATTCGGCAGATTTAAATAATGTCAAGATTATTAACGATTTTGGAAATTTAGCAAAAACCAAAAAGGAAGACGAAACACAACAGGTAAATAATTCGAAATCACAGTTAATAAACACTAGAAAAATGACAGGGCCAGGAGTATCGAACGAAAATCAAAATCGAGCGGCAGTACAACCGTTAAAATTGAGTTTAAAAGATCTAGCAAATTATGTACCAGAATATGATGGAAAAAATATGACGCCGACGGAATATATAAAAAAACTAAAACAAGTAAAACACCTAGTGGATGAGGTAGATGAACCATATCTTACGAGACTATTGAAAGTACGAATGAAAGGAGAACCAGAAGAAGCTTTAAGCGGCAGTAATATAGTCAATATAGAGCAACTAATAGAGGGAGTAAGAACGCTATATCCTAATGAAGATGATTTATATGAACTTTATGCAAAAGTGAAAAAAATAATACAAGGTTCAGACGAAACGATTATTCAATATACTAATAGAATGCGGAAACTAGCGATAAAAATAAAAGAATTAAAGAAAGCAGAAAAAGGTACACAAGACGCATTCAATCTATTTGAAGATGAGTTAGATAGAGAAGTTGCTAGAAGTTTTAAAAAAGGGCTTAGAGCTGAAATTAAATATGAATTAGGCCAAGAAAATACACTACCAGAGTTGTCAAAAGCAGCCATCGAAATAGAAGCTGATTTAAAAAGGAGAAGGGGGATAGTGGAAAAAACTATAAATTATGCATATGAAACGCCAGATGAAACCTATGTAAAACCTATGAAAATATTAATATGTCAACTTTGCGGAGAACGACAACATGAAGCATTACTCTGTCGCAATGCAAATTGTGCCTACTGTAAAGGAATAGATCATTTTTCAAATAGTTGCAGAAATGTTACAAATAAACTCAAATTAATATGCAAATTTTGCGGTTTACCCGGACATACAGTAAGTGTATGTAGACTTAACAGATTACAAAATAACCATTGCCAATATTGTCAAGATATGGGTCATGAAGCAAACAATTGCACAATTATAAAGGAATTGGAAATATGCTGGAAATGTATGGAAATAGGGCATGAAGCTAAAAATTGTGTAAATACACAAAAACAAAAAATACAGCAATGTGAAATATGTAACAGCACAGGACATGAATTACAACATTGCCCTGACATTATATGTAGCAGATGTAATAAAAAAGGTCATGCAGTAAAAAATTGTAAATTAGGAGAGGAAAAATTATTTTTTCAAATATGCTCATTATGTGAAGAAACAGGGCATAATATTACAGAATGTAACACAGCAAAAATTCTTATGGCAGATTACAAAGCAAAACAACAGATAAAATGTCAATTATGTGAAGAAACGGGACACTCAGCAAAATCTTGCAAGAAATATAATGATCAACAGTCGATGCAGCAAATTAACGGAAATAATTATAATCAAAATTTTCAAAGAAAATTCTGTGAATTTTGCAAAATGAAGGGGCATGTGGTGAAAGAATGCAAGAAAATAATTGCATTACAACGGAGAGCACAGGATAATCAACAAATAATATGTCAATTTTGTGACAAAATAGGTCACAAAATCGAAAATTGTGAAGTAATTAAAACATTACAGGCGAAGCAAGGAGAGTTCTGTAGATACTGCAAAAAAGAGGGACACGTTATAGAAAAGTGTTATAGACTAAAAAACAAGCAGGAAAACTCCAACACTCTTCCTGGAGGGAACGCCTAGGAAGGGAAGGGGAAAATACTGCGTTCCCACTACAGAGAAAAGCTGAAGAAAGTGTGAAATCAGTGACATTACGAGAGGATATAAAAAAGATAATATAATAAATAATAAAGAGCATACAACTATACAAACTTATGCTCTAAAATTGGAAAACTTGTTACAATTCATAGAGGTAGAAAATACATTTTTGGGTGAAAAATATAAACTATTAGTTGATAGTGGAGCACAGTTAAATATTATTAAGAAAAATAATATTCCCATGAATCAAATAAATAATGATGAACAAATATTGATATCAGGAATTACACAAAAAGCTATAAAAACATTGGGTTCGGTGAAAATTCCAATAAACGGTATTTATTTTGAGTTTCATGTAGCTCCGGATGAACTGTCAATCCCATATGACGGAATTATTGGAATAAAAGTTTTAAGGGAACAAAGGTTAAGATTGGACAAAGGATATCTAGAAATAAATAATAAAAAAATCTATTTAAAATCAACAATAAGTGAACAGCTAATAAATAGTTGCAGGAAAATGGAATTAACATCCGACACTAATAAGGTACAAATATATAAAAATATAATGGAGGAAAAATCAGATAATATGGTACATAAAAATATAATAGAAGAAAAATCAGATATAATAGAAGGAAAATTAGATAATCTAATACATGAAAATATAACAGAGAAAAAATCAGATACTCTAGTAGGTAAAAATTTAACAGGTGAAAAATCAGAGGATTTATTGCATGAGGATATGACAGAAATAGCAGAAAATCTAGTATATGAGGATATACAAACAGTGCTAAATATTGTAGAAAAAATTCAAGATAACGTAGATAAAGGGTTCTTAGAAGATGATAAATCTACTAACAGTAATAGTAGTGATATAAATAAGGAAGAAAGCAAAGAGTTCATTTATATTGATAATAATGGCGTAAATGACATAGAAGTCAATGAATCAATTAATAATGATAGAAATAACTCAAATGAAAAACCGGAAATGCCAAAGGGATGGAATGAAATCAAACTTACAGAATTTCTTAATGATTCTAAAATTCACATACAGCAATTCATAGGAAATATTAATGAAGCAATAGAAACTAAAGAGACATCTATAAAAGAAGATTATGAGATTGCAGATTATCCTACATTAATGCAAACAATCAAAAATAATGTTAAATATGCAGGAGATGAAAAGTATCTAAAACACACAGGACAAATACATTTTTTGACATTTGATATAGAAGACATGCCAGATACATTCACAAGTATATCAGCACTAGAATTACCAAAAGAAGAGGAAACTATCCATTGTGGGTCGATCTATTTAACTACAACAGGAGGCAGGAGCGAGGAAGAAGTAGAAAAATTAAGTAAAAAAGAAAGAGAAAAATTACTAATGGACACAATTAATTTGAATCATTTATCAAGGAAAAAGAGAAAATTTATTGAAGATTTAATTCTAATGAATGCTGATATTTGTTGGTTAGAAGGGGAAAAAATTGGAGTGTGTAATATAGAAGAGCACGAGATAAATCTAACAGATAACAAACCTGTTTACATAAAACAATTTCCACTAGAATACACGTTAAAACAAATTGCTATAAGCGAAACAAAAAAATTAATAATAAACGAATTAGTTAGAACTTCTACAAGCGCATATAATGCACCAGCGTGGGTGGTGCCAAAAAAGGGCTTAACCAAGGACGGCAAAAAAAAATGGAGATTAGTTATCGACTATCGTAAATTAAATGCCAAAACTATACCGGATCCATATTTATTACCTAATATAACAGAATTATTTGATTCCATAGGTAAAAATAAATATTTTACAACAATTGATATGGTGTCTGGTTTTCATCAGGTAAAAATGAAAGAAGCTGACATACACAAAACAGCATTTAGTATACATCCATTGGGGCGTTTTGAATTCAAAGTGTTACCATTTGGACTGATAAATTCCCCAAGAGTATTCCAGAGAATATTAACAAAAGCGTTAGGAGATTTGTTGGAAAAAGGGTTTTGTTATGTTTATATAGATGATATAATTATTGTTGCAAATACAGTAGAAGAGCATAATGAGAGATTTAATCTAGTAGCACAAAAACTGCGAGAAGCAGGGCTCAAATTGGAAACAACTAAGTGTAAATTTTTCCAAAAAGAAGTTGAATTTTTGGGACATATTATAAGTGAACAAGGACTAAGGACAGATCCTAAAAAAGTTGAAGCTATTAGTAAATTTCCAACACCAAGAAATATTAAAAATATCAGAGAATTTTTAGGATTAGCAGGATATTATAGGAGATTTATAGAAAATTTTTCTGATACAGCGAAACCAATCTCAAATTTATTGCAAAAAGATACAGTATTTAAATGGACTGAAAACCAGCAAAAAGCATTCGATATATTAAAAGATAAATTATGTAATGCACCAGTTTTACAGTTTCCAGATATGTCCAAACCATTCGTTATATCGGTTGATGCATCAAATGTTGCACTAGGAGCAGTTTTATCTCAAGGAGAAATCGGAGAAGATAGACCAGTAGCATTCGCATCAAGAGTGCTAAATAAAGCAGAGAAAAGCTATCATACGTATGAAAAAGAGGCACTAGCAATAATGTTTGCAGTAAAAACATTTAGAAATTATATTTATGGTAATAAATTTTATATTTGCAGTGATCATAAACCATTATTATCTTTCAAATCAGCAGATAAAAATAATAGAGTGCAAAGGTGGAGACTAAAATTATTAGATTATGATTATGAAATTATTTATAAACCTGGGAAAGAGAACACAAACGCGGACGCTTTGTCAAGGAATCCGGTAGAAAGTACACAAATCACAGTAGTAACAAGAGCTCAGAAAGCAAGAGAATTAATAAATAAGGACAAAATTGTGGAAATTCTGTCAAACGAAGCAAAGATTCAAAAATTAAACGAAAATAGAATAAAATTGAAAACTAAAGAGAATCAAAAGAGGAAAAACAGAAATAAAAAGACTATTAGTAGTAAGGAAAAAGTTGAAGATTTAGAAGTAAAAACAAAGAATGTAGAAGAACAAAAATCACGTAGAAATGATATAATTGCCTATACAAAAGATCCAATTATACTAAGAAGAGATAATATAGCGCACTTTGTAAATAGACAGCATAAAGAGCTAGATGAAAATACAAATGAGATATTAAAAAAGCAAAACATTGTAATTGATAAAAATCTTACTGTTAATGAAATTGAAATAATAGAATTAGATAAAAAAAAATTATTTGTAGTATGTATGGACATTAGTAATTCTACTATAATAGTAAGAAATAATTTATTAGAAAATTTTGTAACATTAAGAAACTTACTAGAACGTAACAAATTACAAAGCGTAAGTATATCTAAGAATATAAATTTAAGAAATATAAATTGGGAAGAAATCGAAGAAATAATAATAAAAGCATTTAAAAACTCGAGAATAAAAATAATAGTATGCTTAAATTACATAGAATATGTAGAATTATGGGATCGAGATAAAATATTTGATTTAAATCACTCTACGGCAATAGGTGGTCATTCTGGGGTAAATAGAACATTCAATAGAATTAGAAGTAAATATTTCTGGGAAAATCTAAAATCCGATATTGAAAAAAGAATTAAAAACTGTGAGGATTGTCAAAGAAATAAATTGAAGAGAGTTAAAACTAGACAGCCCATGGTTTTAACAGATACACCATTCAAAACATTTGATAAAATTGCAATGGATATTGTGGGTCCATTGAATATTACTAAAAATGATAATAAATATATTCTTACTATTCAAGATCAATTATCAAAATATTTAATAGCAGTCCCATTAACAGATCAAACAGCTGAAACAGTAGCTGATGCATTTATAAAAAAATTCATATGTATTTTTAGCTCTCCAAAAGTAGTATTAACAGATAGAGGAACAAATTTCACAAGTAAATTATTAAAAGCAGTAGCAAAAAGATTTAAATTTTCAAAAATAGAAACTACAGCATTTTCGCCTCAATCTAATGGTTCATTAGAAAGAGCCCATCACCCATTATGTGAATATTTAAAAAACTTTACCTCGAAAAAAATTGAATGGGATGAGTTATTAGAACTAGCACAGTTTCATTATAATACTAGTGTACATAGTGCCCATAAATTCACACCGTATGAACTGGTCTTTGCTTATCCCCCAAGATTACCTTCGAGTGAACCACTGAAGGTATCTGAACAATTACCAACATTTAATAATTATCTTTCAAATTTGATTAAAAACATGAAAGATATTGCCGAATTGGCACGTGAGAATCTGATAAAATCGAAAGAAAGGTCAAAAAAATACTATGATAGATTTGTAAATGAGAAAAATTTTGAAATAGGCGATTTAGTAATGCAAATAAAAGAACCAAAGCCTGGAAAATTAGAAAAAAATCATAATTTAGGACCTTACGAAGTATTAGATGTCACTGACAAAAGCAATATTGTAATAAGCAAAAATGGGAAGAAAAGCACAGTTCATGCAAATAAATTATTTGTTCATACAAAGAAAAATTAATATATTCTTTCTGTTTTAGGAAAATCAATCATGATCACCATTTTAATAATTCTCACCACATTATTTAAATTAAATAACGCAGTTATTGGGTACGACTGTGGATCCACGACACCGAATATAACTACATTCTCACTGTTGGACTCAGGAGAGTGTAATTTTCACAATACGCAAGTAAACTTCTCAACAGTTGCCATAGAATTAATTCAAGTAGCAGATTTTCGAGAGGTACCAATCATCCAATGCAAAATCGAAATTCATCGCACAGTGTATGACTGCGGGATTTTTGGACATCTTATACCGACAGAAAATGCAGAACAACAATATATTAAAGAGATAAGTCATGAACAATGTAAAACTATTCATGAAACGGGTATTTTTAAATATGATAATTTTCACACAATAGCAAATTTAAAGATTAATGCTACAACGACTAAAGGCGTTGATTTTGCGGGAAGTGCAGAAGGTAGATCTTGTTCAGGCGCTTCTTATGCAGATAATTTTGGATCGTGGAATAAAGTGTTTGTTCATGGTTTAATAAAAATTACGTTAACTCAAAATATTGCTAAAGTAAAGTTAAATAACGATAAATTAAGATTAAGTTCGGGTATAGTTTGTAAATTTTCGGAAAAAAATTGTATGGACATGGAAAGCGGACATACTTTTTGGGATGTTTTACCGCAAGGTGAATGTTTCACCAACGCGTACGATATTTTATTTAAAGGTTTAGCAACTAAATACTTTAGCAATGATAATAATGAAGTCGTTTATGCGGTAAATACTAACGATATAACGTTTGCGTTAGCTATTAAAAATAAGGTTATACATTGTAATAGAGAGTTTATAAGAACAGAACATCCCAAACTATTAATAGCAGAAAAGGAAAGTAATTTAAATATATATTTTTATGATAGTGATAAGGTCAACAGCGAACATTCAGTAAGTTTAGATTTATTTACATATGTAAACTCTAAGTTCGTATATATCGAGAGACATTTAAGAAGTCAGATAAATAATTTATACATTAATTTAATAACAGAAAAATGTGAAATTGAAAGAAAAGTTATACAAAATTCCCTTTCCATTGCTTCACTTTCACCTGATGAATTTGCATACAATATTATGAAAAAACCAGGCTACATAGCAAAGATTGCAGGAGAGGTAGTACATGTTATTAAATGTATACCTAAAGTAGTAAAGATTTTATATTTAAAGGAGTGCTATAATCATTTACCAGTATCTAGTGGAAACGAGACATGGTTTTTGACACCGAAAACACATATTTTAATAAAAAAAGGAATGCAAATAGACTGCAACTTAATAATACCTCCATACTACAAAATAGACAGCGAGTGGATAAAATTTACACCAACACCTATAAAATCAACAGCACCTAATGTTATCAAGCCAAATACTAAGATTGGCTGGACATTTGAGTCAATTGAAAATTTGGCAACAAGTGGAGTCTATTCACAAAAAGATCTAGATAAATTGCAAGAGCAATTGATGTTCCCAATGGAAAAGGCATCTTTATTAAACATCATTGCTAAGGAGATTACGGGAGATAGCACAACTGGAAATATTTTCACAGAAAATACGTTAAAAAGTATTGCTAACAGTACGTGGCATTTAATCATTGAAAAATTAACGACATGGGGGTCGTTTTCATCTGCAATTATTATGATATTAATTATCTTACACATTGCAAAATTAATAATAGATACTATTATAAGAGGATATGCTTTGCATAGAATATATGGATGGTCGATAAATCTACTTGGAGCAATTTTTAGTTCTGTTACGCATTTTTTAACAACGATTCAAAAACCGTTGGATAATGAGAAGAAAGAATTTAAGAGACATGAAAATAAGTACGAAGAAACAGAACTTAGAGAAATTAAAGTAATGCCTACAACAGCTATGATATCTAGACCTATTCAACCACCTCCTGTTCCAATCAGACCACCAGTAATTGCAACAAAAACAAATCTTTCAACTTCTAAAAATCAGAGTGGAATTTTTTCATTAAACTTACATTAAATTTTTGATCTTATAAGATTTTTCTTAAAAGTCTCTGGTGTCTATGGCTTTAGGGGTAGCCTCCATTTGAGCCCCGAGGAACTACATCTAAAGACGTATTACTTCTTTCTTAAGGAAGCCTTGTAATAGTAAATTTTGGAGTTATCATAAAAACATGGTGGAAGTATGTTTTGAGATGTTTTTGATCAAAATCAAGTGTTTTTAGAAAATGTCTGTATGGACGTATGTGTGTGCGTGTGTGCGTGTAGACCTGTATACGCCTAGATCCCCGCATCTACTCGTCTTAAATTAATTTCAGAGTTTGGATTTCTGAATTAGTTTATTTATTGCAATTCATTTCTCATTGCAATATTTTGGGCCCCGAGGTGTTACGTCGTGTGACCTAAACTTTCTAGTTTTTTTAATTGAGATCATGCATTTAGGTAACGAGGATCAGAAATCCAAACTAAAGAATTTTCAATGTATATGTAGGTCGGCAAGCGTTGAGCAACAAAGCTCATACTCAGCACATTATGACGTAGTGAGCAAGCGCTACTTTCCGTTGTTGATTGACTCTGCTAGTTTTAAGAAAATATTGTATACAGTGTTTGAAATGTTTGAAAATATCCTGCGTTAATGCACAGTTATATAAACTCTTGCATTCGCAGTTACCAGCAGTTTTTAATGTAACTCCGTACCGCGCGCCAGTCCGACAATTGGTGTCGTACTACAGTTTCATCAAAAAAAAAGATATCTTCTTAAATCTCATTCGAATAAAAAGGTTATTTACTTATTTAAGTTAAAATCAGTGTTTATTTACTTATTCTCAAACACCCTCTGGGACATTTACAGTTGTTGCTTCTCATCTATACAAGGTAAGGTTCATACATTTATTAACTAACATAGTGAGAGTGTTAGGCGCGACTAACCCGTGTTTTAAATATTAGAGCCTGCCACTACACCTGTCACTACGTGCTGATTATTATTAAAACTAATAGTCAGGACGTAACAAGGTTTAGCAGGTATTTGTTTGACACTATCAGCGTATGACAATTTTTTGATAAAATTAGCACTGTTATTGCTTGCTTTTTTTTTGTTAACAAGTCGTTTAATATCTTATTTTTATCTTGCACTTCTCTCAGTAGTTGTTTAAGAAGGCTGTTCTCCACTTTTAGTGTTTCAACTTCATTTAAATCTTCAAAAACAGTATCATTTAGTCCTTTAATTTTATTTAAACCGATTTCCTCGATTTCCGAGAGCAATTCTTGTTTTGTCGCTTCTCTGTCAACACTTTTCAGCTGGGCAATGAACGAAGCTGTTTCTGCTGACAGCTTACCATAGGGCAGCTTCGAAGTCAAAGCCATTTACATAAAAAACTGCGACAATTGTCAACGTACAAAACATTTAACTACAAAATACAGAGAAATTACTATCAATAGACTTCTACGGCCCATTGCCGACATCTGCAGGAGGAGTAAAATACCTGTTAACAACAAATTAGACTTCGTTCCGAATTTTATGTGAGCTTTTTCTGTGAATCCTAATAACGGACTGACTGGTACTCTCTTGCGAGAGCACCATCATATATGGGTATGTAATCTTTATCTTCGGACCGTTCACGTTCGACTCCGTTCCTGTTGCCGATCTTTATATTTTGCGCTTAGTCAACGTTGTCCAAGTTTTTTTAGATGGACCTTCTTGTTGTGTAGAACTTCCCATCTTTGGACTGGGAGTCTGTCTGTCTCTTTTCCGTTTAGGTCTAAAGGTTTTTCCATCCTGGAGTTGAGAGTTGTTCACAGATTTCGTCCAGTTTGTGAATAACAGAGCCATACGTCGGAATTCATGCATTTCGACCTTTGCCGCTTCCTCAATCTCACTCATGCCATTTTTGATTTCCATATTGACATTCTTCTGGACCTTAGTCTTCGCCTTCATGTTTTATTATGGTTCAGGGTATAGCGAGTGGCTGCTCGCGCAGCTTGCTCTTCGCAGCCTTCCAACTTTCTGACGAAGTCTCACCAATTTGTCCGCGCATCCTATGCTAATCCTGCTTGGTTCTGCTCGTTATTTATTTTTCGTCGTTTTTTCTTTTTGTTTTGTGTAATAGTATGTTTTCTGGTGGTCAGGAGGCTTCCCACCCAACGTGCTCCCCACCCCTCGCAGCCGAGTTCTTTCCAGTTGCCGGCCGGCACTACTACGAGAAACGAGATTATACATACAATGTACAGGGCACCCTTCTACGATGGCTAGGTTGGGTTCGGGCCCTAAACTATTGGCAGCCCAAAAGTGCTCTGGTTTTAACGGCAGCACCCTCCAGAGTACAGCCACTCTTACTAGTGAAGAAAACCCCCTGTTGAACGTCGTGTGCCCATACTCAAGCAGCGCTATTGCATTGGAGACCTTTCCGAAAGAGAATTTCAGTGGTTCCATGCACACATGGAAGAAGCCTATTAAGCTACCGCATTCATAACCAGTTAGGACTTCACCGTTTATAGATACCCCCCCCCCCCCCCCCAGCATTTGAGAGCGAAAACCCATCTACAGGGTTGCCCGATCCACTCCCCGCTTCAGCCCCCTCCCCGTCAGG
The DNA here is from genome assembly GCA_020010945.3 of Muscidifurax raptorellus. NCBI lineage: Eukaryota > Metazoa > Arthropoda > Insecta > Hymenoptera > Pteromalidae > Muscidifurax > Muscidifurax raptorellus. Next base: position 28,549,955 of record CM052077.1, on the reverse strand, counting down.
CCCTCCGTGCGAGTTTGTGTAATGATGAGTGGATGTGCAAGTAAGCAGTTACCACTATACCTGTGTCATACCAGAGCTTCCTATTGTTACTGCCAAGAGTATCGAAGAAGTTACCATTTACCGAGTATGGTGCTAGCGCGGCCACCCCTATCCACTAAACAAATATCTCGCTGTACGCACGACACCATCCCAGTACCGTTTATGACATTACTTCGAACTGGGCCACTGTCCTTTGCGCGTTTTTTGCACCTTCATTCTTTACTTCCGGTTATTCAATACTACTACTATATTCTTTTACTCTGTCTCTATCATTCGGTTATCCAGACTTCCACCCACTTTCTTACATCGCATGATACGACGAACGTATGATGCGATGTTTGTCCAAACGTCCATTATTGTTGTCACCTGTGTTGGCATTATTATTATCGTTTATTATATAAAGTAATTGTTTATATTAAATTATTTGGGCTACTGGATCAGTGGAAGATGTAGGTAATTTGGATAACTTGGAGATCTATTTCAACTGTATTAAAATTTGCAATTCTGAAGATGTCGAGCAACAAGAAGATACGCTAAAATATCGACAAATATTATTAGAACATAGAATAACTCCAAGACTTGACCGTCACGAAGATTTGCTGGAATATTGGAAGGGACGAAAAATATCTGATTTAGAATTATATAAGTTTGCTATGATAGTCAATGCTGTTCCTATGACGCAGGTCAGTGTCGAGCAATTCTTTTCGGGTATGAAATTTATATCCTCTGATTTTAGAGCAAATTTAGACCTGAAACTAACTGAAGATATTTTGCTAATCCGTTGCAATAGATTTTTCAAGAATCCCTAGTATCAAAAAAAAAGAAGTCTGAAAGTAGAATATGTGATAAACAAAGTGCGGAAGATATTGATAAAAATATAAGTGCAACAGATGATTAATCCACATTCCCATTAAAAATTGATTCAGTATTTTATGCAAATTGTGTGTAAAATATAATTTATGTATTTGTCACAAAATTGGTGTAGAATAAAAGTAACAAACATAAGAATTTAAATGTATGCTATAGTATACAAAACATTCATATTTGATGAAAAAGTTTTAACAGTGTAGCGTATTATTGTCGCTATTTTCAAAGTTGATGGTCAAAATCGCGACCTAATTAAGCATTTAATTGTGATCGAGATCCCCTGTACTACCTTCCTATAATTTATTTACAAAACTTTTGATTGAAACGCCCTGGTTTCAGTAGAACGTTAATTTACACGTGGACCCCCATAATCCACGTTATTTCCATTTATATAATATACAATTTTTATCATACTCCGTAAAAAGATTTGTGTTTAATCTTCGATTTCAGAGAATAAAACGTCGCATAACCTCTTTTGTAGAACATGCAATGCGTACGCTCTTTCCTACTTTTACCTTAGATTAAGAATGTTGGCGTTATTTGAGTCCTAGTCAAGAATTAAACTAAACAAATGAGCAAACGCGCTGCAGATTATAGGTTTGAGTGAATATGGTATTTATTGCCAGGTAACCTTGCCTAGGAAAAGGAAAATAAACACCGTAGTTTATGCAGGGGTATAATATGAGGTGGTGCATTATGTCTTATAGCAATATCTTCAGCTTAATTTGTAGTTTATAAAGTTTTCATCCTTAATTTTTGGTTTGAAAAAAGCAAAAATTCGTACATACGTCAAAAAAAATATGATACATACAAGAGATAAATGGGGGGGTCTCGATCTCAAGTTACCTTCTTAATATACTATATACTATTTTTAAATATGAATACTTATTGTACTATACAATACAAATTCTTGAATTTTGAAAAACTTAACATTTATATATTTTTAATAACGAAGAGAAATGATTTAGAGATTGATTACGTTTTGTTCTTTAATATAAAAAATCAAATTTAATCTGTATAGGATTCCCTTTTCAATTTCGTTGTTGATAACAAAATAAAAGTACAATTTTATTTAGTTTTGATTTTACAACATAACAGAGAATCCCAAACAAAAATTTAGGTAAATATGAAAATCATAACGAAACTAAAGTTTAGTTTCGAATCAGACCTTGAAAAATATCTAAATTAAAAAACAAATTATTAATTTTGTATTTATAGTTATTGTGATATTTAATAAAGCGGTTTTTTTGCAAAATTCTCATATCTCCAAAAGTAATTGATATTATCTCTTGAAAAAATACATGACTATGCATAATAACGGTATGTATAAGCTGTTAAAATTTTAAGTTGATTATAGATTAGTATTTGAGTAAAAATTCGAAAATGAAAAAATTGAGTTTTCTATGTCTAACATTTATGGCAGTAAAAAGGCTTAAATTAACTTCAAATGTTGGAAAAATATAGATTACTTCGGCTAAGTTCTTTTTGTGGCTGGTTTAACAGATAAGTTCAAAAGGTTTTAGGGATCAATGTTTTCGTCAATCATTATTTTCGTTAAAAATTATAACTTGCTAATAACGCTCGAAAGATTTTGAAAAAATTCATAGTACGAGGGTGGATTGATAAGTTTCCGTCCTGACCAAGAAAAACAACGTTTTAAAGTTTTTTTTTTTATTTCCTAACATAATCTCCTCCAAGGCTGATACATTTCTCATAGCGGTGTCATAGTCTAGTAATGCCATCTCTATAGACTGATTCATCAAGCTCCTCAAAATACCCATTTACAGCTTCGATTACTTCTTCATTGTCCGCAAATATCTTTCCGCCAAGCCATTTGTTGAGGTTAGGTAATAGATAATGGTCACTCGGGGCTAGGTCTGGAGAGTAGGGAGGGTGCGGCATCAATTCAAACTTCAGATCGTTGATTTTAGCCATCGCAACGATTGACTTGTGCGCTGGTGCGTTATCATAATGAAACAAGATTCTTTTATTCACCAGATGAGGTCGTTTAATTTTCACCTCGTGACTCAAATGTTGCAATAAGTCTGCGTAGTATTGACCAGTGATAGTTTTACCCATTTCAAGGTAATCAATGTATATAATACCTCTTGCATCCCAAAAAACAGTAGCCATAACCTTGTTTGTCGAAAAAATTGTTTTTGCCTTCTTTGGAGTTGGTTCCCCTGGTCCAATCCACTGCTTAGACTGTTGTTTTGGTTTCAGGAGTGCAGTGGTGGACTCAAGTTTCGTCAACAGTTATGAATGACGCAAAAATTCGCTTGAATTACGCTTATACAATCAATTTTTGGTCGGCTGTTACCAAACGCGGCATCCATCTTGCGCAGAGCTTTTCCATATGCAAATGTTGGCGCAAAATATTATGCACACGTTCATATGACATCTTACAGGTTTCAGCTATCTCACGAACTTTTAATCTGCGGTCTTCCAGCACTATTTGATGGATTTTTTCGATCATATCTGGAGTTGTAACCTCAACAGGGCGTCCTGAGCGAGGCTCATCAAAGGTGCTCACACGACCCTTTTTAGACTCGGAAACCCACTGCTTAATGGTTGAATATGATGGAGAGATATCCCCAGTGTTGAGTCCATGTCTTCTTTGATTTCCTTCGGCTTTAACCCCTTCAAATAGAAGTAATTGATGACAGCACGATTTTCCAACTTTTCCATTTTTAAGAAAAACCCAGAGGCGTCTTGTTCAGTGTGCTCTCAAACCTAAACTAACATGGCGATCGAGCTGAAACTATAGCCACAAGCTATCTAAGGATGGTACTATAGAACGCCACCTCAAGGTAGGCCTAGTAGCGCCATCTCTTGGTCAGGCCGGAAACTTATTAATCCACCCTCGTATTAGGAGGTTATGAGGTTTATTTACAACCTAAATTTAAATTCTTTTCGTCAAGTATATCCACAGAAAAATTTAAATTTTGTAAAACATTGTTTTACTATGTGAAATTTAAAATGTTAGTACCGTAAGATAAATTAAAATTAGTCGTTTATTTTTACAACTTTAAGCCGTTCCAAGTAACAAATGAAAAGTTCTATTTCATCAATATATCATCAATATTAATATCAAACATATATTTCATGCTTTATACTGATACATATCAAATGTAATGATATATCAACCAAATGAAAAATTTCGTGTAAAATGAATAAACTGTGATTACCCAGATATTGATTATACAAAACTGTTATTTTACGGTAATAAAGGTTGAAAATCTTGAAACACTCTGGCTCATTTAATTATTTATTTTAGTCCGGGATGTCTGGTACACTGACAAAAATTTCATAGTAAAATTTGTTAAATATATATAGGAAAACTTACTATATTTTATAGGAACAGTTAAACATACTCATATTATAGCAAATTTTACTATATCATTATTTTTTAGAATATATAAAAATTGTAAAAATTTGATTTTTTAAACGGCTTTTTACTGTAAGTTGGATATTATTATTATTATTGTTTTTATTACTTTTCATTATTATTTTAATTGGCATTAATATTATTAATCGATCTTAAGGAAGAAAGGATATATTAAGTACCTTAACATGTCAACTAACATTAATAACAAACAAACGTATATGCGTGTTGTAATACGCCTATAATGGGTACACACGTATTATATCCATACATCTATATGCAAACGCTACAGCTGATTTTCGGAGCCAACCGGAGGGTCTTATACCTAAAGGTTTATTACACCCCCGCCAGACTACAACTCCTCAACGCAGCAGCGCGTCAGTTCCAAAACGATAACCACGACGACAACACACAGAGCAGTTATTCATAAAGCATTACAGTTTATAGTTATTCTTGTACACACTCTTCGTACATTCTTAATAAATAATATATTATTATTTAATTGTTTCTTCAACTATTGAATTTCTGTAACCATGTTTTATTACTGGAAGAATTTGCCTAAAATCACCACCCAATATACTATTAATTTTCTAATACTATTAATTTTCCTCCAAATGGTAAATTATTATAACAAACATCTTGTAATGTGCGGTCTATTATTTCTAAAGCTTTTTTAGGAATCATGGATGCTTCATCCCAAATTATTAAATCGACTTCTCTTAATTTTTTTTTATCTGATTCTAATTCTAAGAATGCACTTTCTATACTACTAAGATCTAAAGGTAATCTAAAAGTCCTATGACTTGTCATTCCTTTAGGTAATAGAATAGAAGTAATCAACAAATAGTCACTTGAATAATGTTTTGTTTGAAAATGTAACTACACAGTTGTTATTATTTTTGCATGCTACCCCAGATTAAAAAAAAATGATCACGATTCGATCATTAGTTCTCGAGATATCCCGAAATTTTCGAGCTTGATCAAATATAAGACGCGCGATCAGTTTCTAGCGCGCGACAGCACCGCGCAGTGCGCCTGCGCGCCCCACTTTCTCGGTCGCGCGTCGGGCCTTGCGCTAAAGCGCGCTTACGTTCCTCTCGGTTGTTTAATTGATATAATGATATTAATTGTTGTTTGAATATTAGACACTGGAGTACAACTATTGATCTAGACTATCTGTAAATTTGAGCTCTTAATATCAATAAATAGAGCCACAGTGATTTTTTGAAAAAAAAAAATTATCTCAGCTCCAGAGCATCGTAGAATAACTTTTGACCCCTGGAAATTAGTAGAAGAATCGTAGAAATTGAATGGGCGAGGTTTCAATTTGATTTGAAAAAAATTTACCACTTAAAAATCAATGTTTAAACAATTAATTTTTTAAACTCGTTAATAAACAATTTAGGCTTATGAAATCGACTTTCTGGTTATTATTAACTATAGTACAACTCCTAAAGAGTAAAATGAGACCTCGGAGAAGTCTCTACGATGCCTGTACGTTGAGGAAATTAGAATTTTCGAAGAGACCTTTTTTAACTACAAATGGCTTTAAACAAAAACTAATTAATATTTCAAGCTGAAATTTATAGCTCTTGTAAAGAATGCCGAGACCTTCAAATCAAGCTATAATACTATTTTTTAAAAGCAATAGTTCATTAGTTACACGCATTTTTAAAAAAGGCTAAAAATTATTGTTTTTTATTTTTTGCAAATAAACAAATTGATGAATTTTAACGAACTTATTTTTTTTGGTAGGTATTTTTAATTCCAATAAGCTTGTATTTTTTATTTTTCGCTAGTAATAACAGTTGAATAGTTACACGCAAAAAGCCGGTTTTCCGTGTATTCTTTTATTGTTTAAACAATGACGCGCAAAAAATTTTTGGCCCCAAACATTTTTCCTACTATTCTGCTACCCATCCCAAACTCTTTCACTAATAAAAGACCCTCTTAACGTTTTTTTTTGAAACAGCACTTGAGTCTAATCCGACTGGACTATCTTAGGAAATGCTGATGTTGTAAGAAGTTTGAAGCCACACAAAATAAAATTTCAAGAAATACCAACAAAAAGAGGATTAATCAGTAAATATATTATTTAAATTACAAATTTATATACAACAATAAACATGAATTAAAATATTATTTGATTTACAGAAATTCATGGATATCTAAGAAATATTTTTGTACAAAAAAATAAAAATAATGAACATGAATATTTCGGATCTATAACAGATGGAGAATATAAGTTAGAAGTCCAAATACTAAATAAAAATGAAAAATTTGACGTTGAAAAAGGATCAAAACTGGAAATGATTGGAGACCATCAAGAAAGCGGTAACATTATTAAAAAAATGTACATATATGATTAAATATATGATTTTCTTAAATTATGATAAATCTTTTTTATTATTACAGGGAAAAGCTATATTTTAAAGTTAAAGGTGATAACCATATCAAAATTTTAAATGACGAAAAAATAGAGCTTGAACGATTAATCTTAGGATCAGAAATATTTATCAATAACGTAAATTTTTTAGATTAAAAATATGTTTTTGAATAAATTAAACATTCTAATAATAAAATATGACTTTGTTTCAGATTGCAAACAAGACTGAAAGTGATAAAACAGAATAAAAATAAAAATTCAATGTAAAAAAAAAAATTGTACACTAAAAAATTCGACGTATTTTATGCGCTATATTGAATATTCTGTAAATTTAATTTTTAACGTTCCCTCAATAAAAATAAAGTTTCGCATGGTCTGTTAAATAATAACAAATAATGTTACAAATTGTATATTAAACAGTGCAGAAATAAATAAAATACTATAATTTTTTATGAATATTCATTCAAAAATTAACGTGGGGGTTGGCGAGCGGAGCGAGCAGGGGGTTACCCCCTAGTATATATATATATATATATATTGTAACGGGGTGGGACCTTAGGTGAGCGACGAAAAACACAAAAGGAGCGCCGGGACCGAGGATCGATCCGGCGTCCCCGAGATCTCTAAGCAAGCATACTATTCTTATAGCCAATGCTGCCTGTGTCGTCGCTCGCTCAACCTGCCTCGAATACCGCGTGGGTACGGGTAGCAACCCGTTATAATATATATATATATATATATATATATATATATATATATATATATATATATATCATATTCCACGCATATTTCTTATATTCCAACAATATATACATCACACAAGGTGACCCAATTTCAACGAGCACCGCTAATAACTAGTTATTAGCGGTTAGTTACTAGTTAATAACTTAGTTATTAGCTAGTCCCCGTTTGGTCCTCGGGATTAAAAGCTCCGTTCGGCAGACAAAATAAAAAGAAATTATTTTTTTTTAAATTTGTATCTCTAAAACTAAACATTATAACCTTACGAAAAAAAATATGTTGATGGGTTACGTATCAAACTATATTCCATTAAAATTTCAAGTAATTTGACTACTTATTTTTTTAATAATAAATCGAAAACTGATAAAAGTGATTTTTTTTGGAATCTCGATTACGGGCGTAAAAAGACCTTATTGCACTTGAAATTTTGGGAAAAGATAGATCTTTTGATTACCTCTGATCTACCTCTCTAAGTTCTTCTCGCAGCGTATAAAAATGATTAGTTGAAAATATATTAAAATACAAATTCTTTGTCTCTTACCGTATATACCCTGTATAACTGAAAATTATTATTTTTGTTAAACCTTATAATTCGCTAACGAAAACTCAGAATGTTTTGTCAAAATTCATGGTTTTATGAGGTTATATGTTCTATTTGTGATATAAATTGTAATTCATTTTATTAAGAAGATCCGGAGAAAAAGAAATGCATTATTAAATTAATATACTTGGACGATACATACGAACAAGGAATAGATTAGTTTTGAGGAAGCTACGTACCAATGAATTGGCAGCGGTTTTTAATAGGAGCCCGATTTTTTTATGTAGAAGCATATTTGGTACTTGCACGGATAAATACTTAATGGACAAAACACTTTTAAGAAATTTTAGCAAGCGGTATAGCAGGATCACAGGTGCGATTTAGGCCAGAGATCTCACCGGAGAATTTTCAGTAGGGCATATAATATGCGTTTGATATTATTGTGTTCGGCTTCATAAACATTGATTGTTGTTTATAAATAGTAGAACTTAAGAATGTTAGAACTTAAGTATTATTTGAAACTGATTAAAATGTATTTTTAAGATAGTATATTTTTAATATTTTTTTACTATATTAATATTTTATATTTTTTATAAACTGGTGTTTATAGCAATAAACAATTATAGCAAGATAAATAAGTTTTTTTATTCTGATCCATTAACAAGATGCGTAACAAATGAAGTGATTATTCATCAAAATATTTATTATTAATAATCATCTTATGGGGGACTGATTAAACGTAGGACTATTGGATATACAAACGTAGGACTTACAGTAGGTTCAGGATATAATGCTGTATTTATTTGGTGATAAATTTGTCCTTGAATTTTAAAACTGAAGGGTCCGTTTCGTTGTGATTGAAGATTCACAAGATTAGCATTAAATAAAGCAAAACAAGAATTATTATAACTTCGTATTCTTTCAAAAAAAATTCTTGATTTACTATGATTTTGACTGAAAAGAGATTTCAATTCCATAGGCTATTCAAACAATGGTTTCAAAACGACAGCTCCATGACTGCAACAATCATTAAAAGAATTATCTTTGTTACTAACTTTTTCGCCATTAAAATGTTATCTTTACAGTGTTTACATAATACATTCATTGTGCCTTCATAAAATTCCTCGACAGATTCACTGTCACACTGTATTTGAGATAAATTAAGTCTATTATCATCCATTTCAGCAGCTCTTTTTTTGCTCTATAATTTTGTGTATATATTCTTTTCTGTTCTTGTCTTAAGTATATTTTGTGCGACCCATTATTACCGCAAAAACTATATTTGAGAATGAACAATATAAAATTCTTTTATCGAATAATTTTGAACGCGGTGAAATTTCACCGCATGACAAGTCTGTTCGGGGAGGTCAGAGCAGAGCGTCCCAAGGTCGTGTGTATGGTTTTTGAATGTACAGTATTAATCGTGTCTGTTTATTTTGAGTATACGACACCAGAGAAGAAGTATCGTTCGTGAAAGACATACAGGACAACAACCGTAGTCAGCTCACTGAAGGCGAGAAGAGACGAGGACAGACAACGGACAAGGTTGGCATGGCACTCGGAGGGCCAACAACTCGACAGGGCGCTCAAGGAACAGCCCATGCATCGTAAGACTTCGTACGCTGATGGCGAAGCCCTGGTGGAGTCGGACAGCGCTAGCATCCGAAGCAGCTAGATTGGCGTTGTCGTTCATCCGCACAGCGTTAGGGACATAAACTGCTTATGATTAATGATGCCGGTGGCTTCAGGACCCTTGGATAAACTCTATTATCTGCGCTCCCAGTATAAACTCTGTATTATCGGCGAATATTGGCTGTCTGAGTATTCACGAGAGTTTGAATTTCGCGCGCATTTACTTCAATAGTCGAGCACGGAGGGAGAGAGCGACTGACGGCCGAGAACGACGCGCGCGAGCCTATACGAAGCGAGAGCGAGCGAGACAGTAGTTCCGTACACCGGCAGCCAATAGGCGAGCGCGTTGCATAGGCGGCACGGGAGAGACGGGGCCTCGACGGCGATCGCCGAGCGCTCGACCGGCATTCTCTTGCCCTGGGTGATCCGGATCGTACGCGTCTGCAAGGAGCTCTCGTCAGTTATTTGGAACTGTGAATTTTCATATGGCAATCTGGTTTTCTCGGAGAAAAAGGAAACGTAAGGTTGGTGTATCACTTTTCATTTTCCTCCAATATAAGCTTTTCTCGCGGTCGCGTAGCTCCACACTCCAGGTCGCGAACTATAAAATTCTTTGTTCGGCTGGGCTACCTTGTACGCGGCTATCTTTTCTGTGGCTGTCTCTGTTAGGTATAAGTTCGGGTTATCCTTCGGTTTCGATCATAGCATTAAGAAGTGCGGTTTTATGTTAAGGGAAAATTCATGAATAATCGTGCGCCTCGCTATAAGGCTGCACGTCGGGATTCTGAGTTGCGTCTGCAGTATTCGCATTCAGTTAGAATAAGATTTGAGTGAGCTATTTGTCAAGATGGGCAAGAGCGTGAGTGTGTGATTTGCGGGGAAACGTGTGCGAGTTGGTTACAATCCCACACCTTGGGACGCGCGAGAGTCATAGCTAGTAGTTGCGGTTAAATTCAGCTATCTAGGTATTCTGCGTTTCTTTAGTTAAGCATAAAGTACGCAGCGGGTTATCTGGCTACCTCGCTTTTGTTATCCGCAAAGTGTGCTACTGGTAATCTGGCTACCTTGCTTTTGTTAATCGTAAAGTGTGTAACCGGTTATCTGGCTACCTTGCTTTTGTTAATCGTAAAGTATTTAACTGATTAACTGGCTATCTATCAGACGTCTGTAAGATCGGCTGGTTAGTAATAGTTAACTCGGACTCTAAGTTGCGTATTTGTAGAATAAGTTGTAAAGTTGACGTTAAGTGAAGTTGCTTGGATAAATCGAAGTGTCATCCAACGTGAGAAGATTAATCTATTCCGAACAACCCTCTTTCCTTTACCGCCTTGCGGGACTGAGCCGGCCGAGCAAAACACGAGTTTCGTCGAATTCGTCAGACAAAGAGTCGCAAGACTCTGACGCTCATCGGCGAGTGCCTGGCGCCCGGGCATTTAGTTAAAAAACGACGAGACGCGGGTATTGTAACATTACTCTAGTCAGTACACTAACGTACAGTACACCCATTAAAGTATTTTGGCACTGTCCGTAAGATTCCAAGTGAACCGATGAATGAAATAGGCTCAAATTTTTTTTACAAGTTCTACACACTTGTCATTCTTATATGAATGATGTGATTTTAATTTGAATGGGTAGAAGTTGTTTTAGAAGTGTTAATTAAGGGGTTGTCACTTACATAAATAATTTTGTGAGTTCATAAACACGCACACAGCTATACAGCTGAGAGACTGGACTCACTTACAATTAGTCTCTCCTGACTGACAATACCGATTGCTTTTCTCTCTTTCTCTCTCTCATAAAATGCAAAATTCTCTTACCTTGTCGTGAGTATAGTACACGAACGAAAAGGCGACCCTTTTTACTTTTTGCTTTGCAGCTGTCCTTCTAATCCTTTGGTGAACGTCTCGTTCGGGACCCGGTTTGACTCTTAGGAGCTTGACTTTTTGGAACCAATTCAAAACCACTACGATATTTTTTTTCCACAACGATTTTATTATTGAATTATTCAACTTGAAACAATGAACTTAGTTTGTATTACAATTGAACGTAGAAATAAAAATTAGAAAATGAAAATGAACTTAGGAAAATTGAACTAAAAATGTTGGCCCGCTCGGCAGCTTGGCTCGAGTCGGAGTGCCGTGATGTAGCGTGGCTTGGGGACGCTCAGAAGTATTTCCGAACCTCCCACGCTTTCGTGAGTTTTTCCTCTCCTTAACTACGTAACTGTTTCGGCACTTGTTGCACTCATTAGGTCTTACGGGGCCTAGCAACTGCACAAGCGCCTAAACTGCAGCGTGGCTTTGTATGCGCAGTCACAAGCAACGGAGGGGAAATTGTTTGGGTCAGCAAGATTCTTGCCTACCTGATACTTTTGTGGCCTTGAGTCTCGCTGCACCCTTTAAGTGCATATAACTTTCCCGAGTTTATATTCGAAATAATTTCTTGAATATACATACGTAACATCAACTGTCGGATTTATAAGGTTATTATATTCATAATCTTCAAAAAGCCAGCACGTTGTCCTGCCAAACGAGTACTTGGCATTCGGATGAGTAGATGCAAACCATCCCTTTGCATCCTTATCTGAAGTCATTATAAATTACAATAAACTCACAATAACATTTAACACTTTTTTTATCTTATAATTTTACACAAATGTCACTGTTCTGCTTTATTCACTACACTTTTTTTACCACACTTTTTTTACCCCACTTTTTTTCCAACACTTTTTTTACTACACTTTTTTCACTACACTTTTTTCACTACACTTCTTTCACTACACTTTTTTCACTACACTTTTTTCACTGCTCTTTTTCCACTACACTTTGATTATATATTTTTATATATATAAATAAAACACTACAATCACTGAGACAAATGATCCCAAGTATATTTCATAATACTTGTAGATATAGCGCCTGTGTCGGATGGGTTAGGCTCACGTAAAAAATATATATGACTTATATATTACACGTATTAATAATAATATATTGCTAGTCATCATTTTTTTTTTATTTATTCGGTTATTAAAGAAATATTAAAAATACGTGATTTTTCGAAAAAACGTTAAAAAGATAGGTTCAGTATTTAGCTTATAACTTTGAAATAAAATTTGATTTTCAAAAGCGAGTTTCGGAAGCTTATTCTACGTGCAATTTGCTAATAAAAGCTGTTTTGTCGCCTTAATGAAAAATACACTTTAAAAAAGTATAATTAATTTAGTAAATTAAATTGTTAATTTTACTTTTACAAAAATGTTTTATGTATACTATAATAAGAACATTGTTTGAATAAAAAAAAAGGTATAAGGTATCATAATGAACAAAGGTAAATTACGACAAAAAATTATCAATTGATGTCATCGTTATACACATTACATCAGAACTGTATTCTTTAAACGTAAACTTATATCAAGTTAAGGTTAAGTTAAGTTTTCGGTTGGTCTGTCAAGTTTTTATTTAGTTATAAGTTTTTGGTTATAAGGTATAGGTTAAAGTTATTGGTTTGTTGAGTTGTTGTTTCTATGTAGTCTAAAATGCTGCTGACTGGAATGTCTGAAACAAAAATGAGTATAATAATTAATTAGTAAAAGAACTAATTAAAATGTTGTTAAAATTGAATTGCTATTCAATTTAATTTAAAAAATTTGTATAAATAATAATTCAAAGCTCATAGTTATTAACTGATTAATCAATTATTGGCACTATAATTTGCAATCGTATCATCATTAATTTGAAAATCATATAATCTTAATATTAATAATATACATAATCAAAATATTATTAAGAAGGTAGAGAAAACTAAGATTTTTAAATTTTATAACTATTGTATGTACACTGACCGGACGAAATAACTTAATCTCCTGCGTTGCAGGGTTGGTCACAGTCGGTCACTTGCAGTATTGACAATAAGGTTAGCCATAGCCGGCGCATGCGACAACCTTGTTCGCAACACTAAAAATGACCGACAATGATCGATCTGGCAAATTCAAAGTTATTTCGTCCAGACAGTGTACAATCATAAACTCGTAGAAAACTGATAATAATGAGAAAGAATAAGGAACAACATATTTATAAGCGGACTGGAAACGGAGAACGGAGTGAAGGCAGAAGAAGTACAAGCCTGGATTAAAGCGAAACTTGAAACGGAAGTGGAGGTGAGGAAGTGATGAATCATACGAGGTAGATACCCGAAGATTGGAGCGAAGTTGAGAAACAAAGAAGATAAAGATAAAGTGATGGAGAACAAAAATAAATTAAGAAAAGAAGAAATATATATAGAAAATGATACAACATGGAAAGAAAGAAGAAATAGAGAGATCGTGATAAGGAAAAATAAAGAAGTAGCAAAAAAAGGGAGAAAAAACAAAAATAGGATATAACAAATTCAAGATAGGAAACATAGAATGGTTCTGGAACGAGAAAAGTGAAAAGTGGTTTCGAAAAGAAAACGGAGAAACAGAGAGAGTAAAAGGAATACAGAAGGAATAAAAGAAGGAAGGAAACAGAAATAAAGGAAATCTGGCGGAATATAGCAGGAGTAGGAAAAATGAAAGAAAAAGACTGGGAGCACATAAAAGATTTCGACATTATAGGAATAACAGAAACATGGGTAAAAGAAAAAGATAACAAAATATGGGAAAACTGACTAAAAGGATATGAAATCAGGACCAAAACAGCAAGAATGTACCACAAAAAGGGGAGAGCGAGAGGAGGGGTAATACTGGCAATAAAAAATACAAACAAAGATACATAGATAACTTGGGGAGAAGACCACATGAATGAATTGATAACAGCGAACATAGGAAAAGTAAGAGACAAGGTAAGAGTGGGAGTGGGAGTGGAAACAGGAAAAAACTGGGAGGAATTAGAAAAGATATGCGAGGAGGAAAAAGACGAAAAGATAATAGGAGGAGATTTCTGCAGAAACCTCACCACGGAAGACAAGGGAGAAAGCAGGAAATCAAAAGATAAGAACCTAAATGAAGAAGGAAAATACATGATTGAGAAGCTAGAGGAAATAGGGATGCATATAGTAAACGGAAGTATAGAAGGGGACTGGTATATGGAAAGGGAAAGGCTTTCCACAGGAATGGAACACGGGGCTAATAGCGCCAATATATAAAAAAGGAGATAAGGATGGAGCAGGAAATTATAGAGGGATAACGTTGATGGATACGGGATATAAGATATATGCAAATATAATAGAAAAAAAACTGAGAACAGATTTGGAAGGAAAGAAGGTATTGACACACAGATGGGATTCAGAGAAGGAAGAGGCACAGTGGATGCAATATACATAGTTAAAACCATAGTAGAGAAGGAAATAAAAAAAGAAAAAGGGAAAGTGTTCTTATTCTTCGCCGATATGAGAGCGGCTTTCGACAAACTGAAGAGAGAAGAGATATGGAAAATGATGGAAAGGAAAAAAGTAAAAGAAAAGTACATAAGAAAAATAAAAGAAATATACAAGGGTACACACAGCAGAGTTAGAATTGGCCAACATAGGACAGGAAAGTTCAAGACGGAAAAAGGGGTGAGGCAAGGGTGCCCACTCAGACCGGCGCTATTCAATATCGCCTTTGCAGACTTGGAACAGGAAGAAGGACTAATAGTAGGCAACAAAAAAGTATACTCAATAGGGAACGCAGACGGCATAGTGCTAATGGCACATAACAAAGAAGGAATGAGTAAAAGGGAAAGCAAACGCAGCACTAGGGAAAATATGGATTATAGGAGAAAGACTGTTCAAGGAAAATTGGCACCTGAGGATGAAGCTCTTCGATTGCCTGGTAAAATCGCTAATACTTTATGGAGCGGAGATTTGGGGATGGAAAGAATATAAAAAAATAGAGAGGATTCAAGACAAGTACATGAAATGGGTACTAAAAGCGGACAGGAACACCCCAAGACATATCTTAATGCTAGAAACAAGAAGAGAAGGAATCGCGGTTACGGCAGGGAAAAGAGCGCTAAAATATGAAGAAAAACTAAGGACAGCGGAGGAAGGGACGCTCTTAAAAGAATGTTGGAAAGAACTACAGAAGGAGGCGAGAGGACAGCCGAGAGTAAGAGAAGACGCGAATTTTAGGAAAAAATATCTGGAAGGCAGAGGAATCTCGCTACAAGGATATATGGAAAAGATGGAAGAAGGACCAGTTTGATAAGATCTAGAACAGATAAGCAAAGATATAGAGAGACACCAGTGGAATGAAAAATGGAAAAATCAGAATATGCAAAGGAAATAAAGGAAGTAATAAAGAGCTACAGAGAAACACCAGAGTACCTCAGAAGAGCAGGAAAAAAGAAACAGAGAATTAGAAACGCAGGCAAGATTTAGAATGGGGAATGAAATGAGAGCAAACAAATACTGGATGGAAGAAGAAAACAGAAGATGCAGAATATGTAGAGAAAAAATGGGAACAGCAAAACATATAATAGAAGAATGTGAAAGCACTAGAACAGAAGGGACATGGCAAGAGAAACTTAAAGGACGACAGAAGAGTCTACGGAAACTGCTGCAAATAAGATGGAAGAGAAAAGAGCGGAACGGAACGAAGAGGAGGAAAATGGAACGCAAGGAGAGGAGCAGGCAGGCCGCGCACAAGCAATTTAAGAAGGGTAGGTGCACAAAGAGGGGAGGTGGCAACACAAGGCAGAGAGTAAACAGACAGGATAGAAAGCTTTGAAACACCAGAACGGAAAGAGATAAAGAAGACAGAGAAGGAAAAAAAGAGAAAAGGAAGATAAGCGAGCTGAAAAAAAAAAGAGATAGTAAAGGAAAGAGATGGAAGCGCAGGAGTATAAAAGAGCAGAAAAAGAAAGGAAGGAAAGGGAGAATAAAAAGAATAAGAAAATACAGGGAGATCCAGAATAAAAAGGAGAGGAATAGATAAAAATGGTGACAAAGGTCAGCAAAAAAGAGAATACTCTACACAAACAAGCACACTGACACACACACATGAATGAGAGTACACACTACATAAACAAAAGACATGCAAATACACAGAAATAACACAAAACAAGATGAATAGACAAAGAAAAAAATTAAAAGGAAATGTAAATAACAAACACTAAGACAACATGTAGAGAACTTTAAAGTTAAAATAAATATTATTATTAATGATTATAATGTATTCTAAATCAAATTATAAAAACTACTTATATTTACCTGAATGAGTTTTTCGTTTTTGACAACAATAGTATTATGTGACAACTTTACTACAATTATATTCGAACAATTATTTCGAATATAAAACCGAGAAAGTTTTACACATAAAAGGTACAGCGAGACTCAAGGCCACAAAAGCTCCGCTGCTCGAGACCGCGCGTGCAAAGCTACGCTGCAGTTTGGGGGCTTGTGCAGTTACTAGGCCCCGTAAGACGTAATGAGTGCAACAAGTATCGAAACAGTGACGTAGTTAAGGGTAGGAAAAACTCACGAAAGCGTGGGAGGTCCGGAAACACTTCCGAGCGTCCCCAAGCCACGCTACCTCGTAGCACTCCGACTCGAGCCAAGCTGCCGAGCGGACGCACAATTTTTATAATTCTGTTTTGGTCAATTTGATTTACTGTTCTAATTTCTTTGGTTGAATACCAAGTGTAAATTTCGATTTAGTTTATGGCTTTGAATCTAATAGTTTGTTAAATAAAGTGTTTAAAAAAGGAATATTCAAGAATTATTTTAAATTGGACCCGCCACTTTAAGTTCAAG
This sequence comes from Muscidifurax raptorellus, assembly GCA_020010945.3. Lineage (NCBI taxonomy): Eukaryota > Metazoa > Arthropoda > Insecta > Hymenoptera > Pteromalidae > Muscidifurax > Muscidifurax raptorellus. The sequence goes on along the minus strand of CM052077.1, from coordinate 28,532,651 downwards.
AAAAAACTAAACAAGGTCTCAAAGGACATTTTAGAAGAAACGAGAGAAGGAATTCCAAACAAGGAGAGAAGTCACCCTTTTACATTCAGCATCTACAACAAGGTAAAGCAAATTATCTTTATGTGAGAGTGAGATAGAGAGAAAGAGAGAAAGCAATTGATATTGGCAATTAGGAGAGATTAAGTGAGTCTAATCTCTTCCATAGCTGTATAGCTGTGTGCGTACGAATGAACTCACAGAATAATTATTATGTTAAGTGACAAAACGCCAGTTAACAAGTATTAACTGGATCTTCAGCTTCAGCCAATTCTGCTATCTTCTGAAATACTAAACAAAAAATATTAATTTATGCATTCTAATTTAATATAAATAATATTTAATAGAACATTATTACAAAATATTAAATATAGGAATTTAATTTTGTTTATTTTAAAAGAAAACATATTGAAGAAAATTTGACAATATCATTTTAAATTTCAAGGAGATGTGTTGAGGGGATATCCGTTGTCATACTCTAACTAATTAGGCTGGACTCTTAGAGATGACATCCAGGTATGTGTAATGAAAAATTATATTCAAGTAGGCACAACACTATTCAGATTAACTGTAGAAATGTATAGAGTAACTTCTACTCGTCTAGAATAGGAAGTCTAAACATCTTCGAGGTTAGGGCGCGCGATGCGCGCTTTTCAAACTCTAGTGTTCTAAAAATCTCATGAGATGATGTTTACTTTTGTATTTCTTACGCAATTTCTTGATTATTATATAATTAGGCGATATTTAACATTATTTTTATCTCTATTATTATTATTATTAATTTATTATTATTACTATTATTATTATTATTACGTTAATATTAATTTTTCATCTTACAAAGTTATGGACTTTGTATGGAAACGCAATTATGTGCTTTCTTCCGCAGCGGATAAACGGTCAGCCAAGTTCGCCCCATCATATGTTGGACCATACAGGATTATAGATGTCTTGGGCACCAACACGTATCGTTTGAAGGACGAAAAAGGACAAGTGATAGACTTGGTCCACGAATTTCCCTCAAATTGCGAGATCTCTACCGGCCTTCCCGCGCTTCGGCTCCCCGTGCCGACGTGCGCGTCTCGCCGCCCGTTACAATATATATATATATATATATATATATATATATATATATATATATTGTAACGGGGTGGGACCTTAAGTGAGCGACGAAAAACACAAAAGGAGCGCCGGGACCGAGGATCGATCCGGCGTCCCCGAGATCTCTAAGCAAGCATGCTATCCTTATAGCCAATGCTGCCTGTGTCGTCGCTCGCTCAACCTGCCTCGAATACCGCGTGGGTACGGGTAGCAGCAACCCGTTATAACCCCCCGCTAGAGTTGGAGTACCGTCCCGGCTTCAACTCTACAACTCTCTGTGCAGCGCGGTAATGCAGGGAGCGCCTCTTCGCCGACTAGCTCTTCGACGATGTCCCCAGGCCTCGTACATCCCCACACCTCTTTAATCCGCTCCATCCCTCTTCCCTCGAGGAAGGCGAGCCTAGGGAGAGCCTCGTAGATCGTAGGTGGGGGTTCTTCTTTTCCTCGTCTCCTCCTCTGGCGCAGAAGATCGGGAGACCGCCAGGAATCTTCTTTTTCCACTCTCTGTGGGTATTTCAGTTGGGCGCCATGTAACGGGGTGGGACCTTAAGTGAGCGACGAAAAACACAAAAGGAGCGCCGGGACCGAGGATCGATCCGGCGTCCCCGAGATCTCTAAGCAAGCATGCTATCCTTATAGCCAATGCTGCCTGTGTCGTCGCTCGCTCAACCTGCCTCGAATACCGCGTGGGTACGGGTAGCAGCAACCCGTTATAATATATATATATATATATATATATATACATATATATATATATATATACATATATATATATATATACATACACACACACGCACACGCGCTCGCACCCACACACTCATACGCACACACACACGAGCACACACGTACATACGAAATATGACACAACATACATTTTCTTATTTTATGCGAAACGATACTAATTTGTTAATAAGCTATAACGTCATTTATGGTTCATAAGTTATTAATATATGCCTATAGATATGCTTACATATATATTTACATAAAATATGGCGTATATAGTCTATATTTTATAAATCTTAGGCAAAAAGTTGATTACGCATAGGAATAGGGCTGAATAAAATGTCAATTTCCATGTATGTTAGGTGATGTGTACGGACGGAATCTGAATTTTTAGGATTTTTTTCAACACAATTTTACAATAGTTCTTATTAGAGACTATGTCAACTTTAATACCTGAAGGTAGTGTAAAATTTTCTCCTCTACAACATGGTATTTTTTATTTTTATGTAGAAGCTCTCTCTAAATTATGAAAGATCAAAAACTGAAAAAAATCCGAGTTTGGTTACTCCATATAGGCGCCTAAAACCGCTTCTAAGATTGTTGTTTGTCTAAAAATGTTAGAAAAATATTTGTCACAATTGTGTAAAAATTGTTTGTCTAAAAAATTAAAAAAAATATTTGTCACGGTACAAAGTTGTATTTTCAAAATATCTAACTTTTACATTTAACGTTTTAATGTAGAATGCAGAGCCGCAAAGTTTTATTTTGGGCTATTAACTCGAGTAGAAAGTATTTTCACGTTTAGGTGTCAATAGGAAAAAGTTGTGTTTTTCGAAGATCTACAACTTTTCCATTTAATTTTTTTGGTAAAATGCTTATAGTTTGAGTTACAGTCAAAACCCCGTATTTAGCGATTTTTTAAGGTGCCCACCATCTGCATATATATTCGGAATCAGTCTCAAAATATAACTGTTAAGTTGTAGTCATGAGAGGAGTTTCCACAAAATTTTTTAGCCCGATTGACTAAAATCTCTCAGAGATAATCGTGTAACACTAACATTTTTATTACAAATACGTACGTAAAAATACATAAAATCGAACGAATTGTGCTCCCATTTTAAAACGATGTAGACGATTGAGATAAAAAATAAAATAGTTTTGCAGTTTGTGTGAAAGAGATATCTTATCTCACATGTTTTGCGCTGACGAAAATATAAGGTACTTTGCGTACCGTGGTCGTGCTTAATCACTGCTTCCCTAAACATCAATTTGAATAAAATTCAAATATAAATAAAACTGTATTATTTAATTATCGATTTATAAAAGAAGTATATAATTTAATATTTTGTCGATTGTATAACATAATGTAATGTTGTACATAGCTTGCATAAGCAGTTTTTAGTGCTACAAAATGATTTTTAATATTTTTAAATTTTCAACATTCGTTGACCAACAACGATTAGAAAAGAATTAGAATAGTTTTTATTTAAATACGAAAATTATTTCTTTTGAGCAGGGAGGCTATGTCGTACTAGTTTAAATTCAATTACTTTTGAACTTACCCTAGTAGAAACGGAATCTACTTATTAGCCAGTTTTTGAATATCAAATCTAAGAACTTTGCAGCCACTTATTGTCCAGTTATTCGGGTAAAAATGGCTACCTTATTTCTAAGCACAAAGTGTCCATTATAGCTAGCTAGGCAACTACACGTGGCATATCGCAATTTGAGGTTAGAAATGGAAAAACATTCATAGCAAGCTTGGATTTTAATTTTTTTAAAGAAAATATAGAATGGTAATTTGCGAATGAAATCTGGCCTGTGACTCGAGCCCTTGCCACTTCCTGGAGTCGAACGGTGAATGACCACGCGTCTTATTAGTCGACTGAGCTACGCAGACGTCATTATACGCAATACCCGATTTGCATCACGTGCTTAAATACTGATAATTGCTTATTATACTACTAAAATTTGTCGAATCATCGATACCTCTATGAAACATATTTACACATTGTGTAACATTAATTTCCATGTTAACTATCTTGTTTTTAGCTTTTTGGCTATTTTCAATGGAATTATTTCTACTAAAGTACTTTAAAAAAATTCATTTGACTAACATTTTTTTTTAATTTATCACAAATTATGTAGAAATTAGAAAAATTGAGGTTGCTTGCTCTCTATTATAAAATGGCTGCTTTGAACCTAGAAACACACGAAATAGTGCATGCATGATAGTAAATAACATATGTACAGTAAGAAAAAGGTCATCAGCTCTCGTGCATCTATACACTATGTAACTTGTAGACATATTGCACACGTACTACTCAGTTTGTCTAAAACTTTATGACTACATGTGTGCGCAAACGGCCGCCTCTTTCTTTCTATTGGCATAAAACATACTATTTTAAAATAAAACTCATTTAAATACCTATATAAACGATGAAAGATTTTCCAAAATCTTCTTTTTTAATACTAAATTCATCCGCACCAAGAAGAAAAAGGATTTTTGGTTCGCTTTTCTGTAAATCTTCTAAAGTTGCTCTATATCCAAGGTCTAAAGCAGCCACTTGCGACGCATTTGTATGGAGAATGTTCATTACTTTCCAATCTTTTGGAATCTACAAATATCACTCATAAAAAACTTCGAATTTTGATTAGCATATAATAATAGTTAAAATGGTATACAAACTTTCACTTGACTCTCGATTGTTTTACATAATAATTGCGTTTCTGCAAGTATATGTGCTCCATCTTTTCGACAAAGCTGCTGAGAGCCCAGTATGACCATAGGTCTATTTGAATTTTTCAAAATTTCACTAAAAGGGTGTAAACCTAATTTTATTTGGGATATTATATCTGGAGAGTTTCCTAAGCACTGTAACAAACAAAAAATATTATGTAAAAATTAATATATACGATTACTAATCATTAGGAGCTTGAAAATATAACATTATTGCTGCCTAGTATTATGTAAGACTTACAAATAGAAAAAGACAGAACATAAATACAAATTGTTCAGTACTTGTACTTAATAATGCGTAGTAGTTTTGAGAGTACTTGAAGTACCTTTTCGCCCCGGGGATTTTTCCTTTAAAATTAACCTCGCATTTTAGCTGAATTTCATGACTTAAATGAATAAACTTCTTATGACAAGTCGCCGCTCGGAGTGCTGGTCCATGTATGGACCACTCCCGGGGCGTAAAGGTTAAAAAGTACCCAAGTATTTTTTTTTAAATTCTTTTATACGAAATTAAAGGTAAGTGGCAACAACCGTTTGTGAGAATCAAGAAAATAATATCGGCGTATTTTCATCGGAAATCCGGACAGGGTATTCACAGAAATCTTTTTATTTTGCCAGGTTTAGGTGTCAGCATATATCAAAGTTTAAAGATGGAAGTGCACCTTTCTATTCTTTTTCTCGGGTATTTGAATTATAAAAAAAGCAGCCATCATTCAACGGCATGGACACATGTTCCAACTGTAAGATTAAATTAAAAGAAAAAAAGCTCAATTAAAATAATCGTCAAAAATCATCACTTAGATAAAAAGTTATCCACAATTATTAATTAGACACAATTATAATTTGTGTAAGGTTAGATTGCTAATCCTAACAAATTACCTTTTATTTTCCAAATTTGTTGTATAAACCTTCTTTTAAACATTAAATCATTGATTTTAAAATTTACTGATTTAAAGCAAATTTGATTATTGAGTTTATGAATTTTAGGTTATAAACCATTAGTGGACCAAGTATCATATTATGCTAAGAAAATATGACCACTAGTTATCGACAGGCCATATCTTATGGCGTATTTTCTACAAGGGTAGATGCCGTCCTCGTATTATGATTTATTTACCTAGACCAAAAACGGAGCGCACCACCTGGAGCTCGTCATCGGCCACCCATACACCTAGACACCGCCCTCAAATTTTTTCTACACCTAGACACTAAAAATTACTCGTAATCGAGCATGCAGAAAAACCGATGAGAAAACAATATCTATTTGTACATAGCTGTGCGACCAACTTCACGGTCCTAACATATATAAACCAAAATATATCAGAGACAACAAAGAAACGCATTAATTTTTTTGTAATGAAAAATGCGAACCTCAACATACAAGTAAATAGTAGCGCGGGCGCCGCGGCTTCGTCTGCTTCTCAAACTCGCCTTCGTTGCGCTACAGCGCCACTTGATATTTATCTTATATATATATATATATATATATATATATATATATATATGAATTGGTGCATGCAAAAAGGGACCTAAGTCCATGCAAAGCAATTTTCAGAAAATGAAAAAACTCTTTCGTTTCTTTTCTAATTCATATATTCTCCTAATTTTTTGTACAGATATAGCCAATAACTTCTGTGATATGAAAAGTCAATTATTTTAGTTTTAGTAGGTAAGGCGTTTTATTGGTAACTAAAAAAGCACTTCGGACTTAGGTCCCTTTTTGCAGAAATTGAAATAAAAAAGGATATTTTTGCAAGTAAATTTATTAAATTAACTTTTGTAATACAATATATTCGTGTAAGTATATGAATCGGTGTATGCAAAAAGGAACCTTAGAGCATAGGGAAATAATAGAACTAAGGTCCCTTTTTGCATGCACCGATTCATATGCCTAATATACTGTTACATTTAATGACAACGTATTAAATTTAAATTAAGAACATAATGAATACTAATAACTATTTTAAATTAATCTTCATCACTTTCACCGCTACAATTATCAGTTGTAGGCCAATTCGATAAATCCTCAAAAAAAAACTGTATGCTTATGCGGCATGTATTCCTTCAATTTTTGAAGGTCATTGATTTTAGATTGCTTTATGGGTACAATACCACTTTTATACGCTGGTTCCAAAGGTAAACTTAAGCGAAATTTTTTATTTTTTCGAAATACAAATGTATGTTTATTCACGTCGTCAGAGAATTTATATGTACTAACAATCCCAATTTGGTCGAAACACTTGTTGTAAACAATACGAGCATAATCATGAATCCTGAAGTATACCTTGTCATCTTTTTTCGTTTTTCTACCACTTGTCTCGACTGATATAACTTTCTTTTTATAGTGGTCAGGCCACCATGACTTATAGTCTAAAATATCATTCGTATTTACCATTTGAACTTGAAATTTGCTCTGATTATTACAACTCTTAATTATTGTTTTCAAAATCTGCAGCATACTATAGATTCTATCTATTTTTTGAAATTTCCTTTTGACTAATCCAAAGTCCCTATCCCATGGCATAAAACTGTGGCCTCTTACAGGAAAGTACTGTACAATTTCATCAAACCTATTCAATTCTACTAAAGAAAGCAATAATCTTGACAGGCGGTTATTTTTGTTCTGTCCTGAGCAATTGTCACAAAACAAATGTAAAATTTTTGCATCAGTTGTTAACTCGGTTTGTAAATAAACTACAAGAAATGAAGAAACTTCATTGGGTCCTTTTATACCTTGTCCCTCGTGATAAACATAGAATTTAGCAGTATTTGTTTTTATGTTATGAATGCTGAATACGTTAACCTTAATTTTTCGTAAATAATACGGATCTTGAACTGGTATTACAGGAATGCTCAAATTTTGCATAAAATCGAATGAAAGTGGAACGACTGAAGAATCGGAATTAGGTTTAGAATCTTCTCTGAGCTTACTATAAAATTTATTTGCATTTTCTAAATGCAATTTGAGATCTTCAGCTTTTCTTCGAGCTGCTTCACTGACATAGGGATTTTTTATCTTCGTTTTTATTGATTCTCATTCACAACATAGATCTACTTGTGGTTGACCAAGTCTTAAATTAAATTTTTCTTTGAAGTAATTCAAAAATAGTTGATATCCCACTTTGCACTCTGGGTGTTTATTTTTAAAGGTTTGCCACAAAATTTTAATATTTAATCGTGCATCTAGATTTAATAATTTTTCCAGAATAATGACTTTGTTCTGTGGGAAAACATTCAATATGATTATCAATTTTGATTAAAACATCAGCAGGAGTAGTATTGGCTTTTCTCCCTGTTTCCCTCTTATCTTCTGGACAAATTGCACCTTTAGCAAGTGAATTGAGTCTATTTAATTGTTTTGATGATAATATACTAAAAATAGATGAAAAGGCTTCTTTACAAACGTTCTTAGAGATTGAACCTATTAACACCTTATATTGGTAAACCAATCTGTTCCCTGCACCTGCTTTTCTTGGCCTCTTTGTGGTGGTTTTCGTAATATTATACTTTGTAAAAAAATATCCTGCTCATTTTTTGTTTTAAAAGAAAGCAAACGTTGTAGAGCTTCCGTTTTTTTGCTCTGCGTGGATAGACTCAAAGCACTTTTTTTTGCATCTGCGAAATAAGAGATAAGAGATAAAAGAAAAAATACAAATCCCACTCTATTGTAATTTAACAAATTTTTTGCACGGAAAATACATGATAAGCTTACTTGCATGCTGATGCGATACATTTTCCTGGTATAAATTGCTGTTTACTATTCACATAAGGAATTTCAGAAACTTTAGCTCTTTTTCTCACGTTACGGGTCCACATTGAAGGGCATCCTCTTTTTCTTCGTTTATATTCATTATCACTATCACTATCCATTTTTAATGACTTTATGACTTAGCGAAAACAAAAACGTATACTTTGAAATTCTGTTAATACTGTAACGGTCAGGACATAAGTCGCTAGAATTATAACTAAAAAGAGAAATATACAAAAATCAAAGTTTGATAAAAATAAATAGAAGCGAAAGATCCAGAACACCGAGTGGAGGGGGAAGAAAGCGGCGGCCAGCGGCGTCGGCGCTGCTTCACCAAAGTGAATAAAAGACGGCTCGCTCAGCTCCTCAGCTCCACTCGCTCGACCGAGCTCGAACGGTACGGAGCAATAAGTCTCCCGACCTAGTAGGCTCAGAAAGCGATATTTTTGTGAGCAGTTGTACAAAGTATATTTTAAAGTTTTAAACGTAGAACAAAATAAATTATAATTATATAATATAATTTTTATTTTTTGTATTCTAATCAATTAATTCTTTTCAGCCATATGTGTAGTACTACTTTACAAGCATTACGCTTTCTAAAGGTTAACTACCAAACAATATTTTTTTATTGACGTCGGACTATCAAATCGAAAATATAAATTGTAAGGTAAAGCAAAACTCATATTATACGATACGAAATACGTGGAAGAAATATCGTAGCATGTTATTATTTACACATCTTCTGAGTTTCACAACAGCTAAGTACGCATAGTATTTTTATCTTTTCTGTTGTGTAAGTAGGTGAATTGGGATCGGATCCTTTGAATTTCTTACGCAATAAAGTAACTTCACAAATCACATATAAAAATTACGTGATATGATATGATATTCTAATCCATCACTAAATCTCGTCAATATTTTGACTAGGGAGACTAGGGAGTGAACCAATTTAAATATCAAAATCTAACACATTAATACAATTACATGAATTCCTACCTGAATTGATAATCGAACTTCACGATACGTGAAAGTTATAATAATTTAAATGATTAAAAGAGTGAATGATAGGAATCCCTTTTGGCTACTGCGGACGCGGTCATCGCCTACCGGGGAAGGGAGCCGGATACGAAGTCACTTAAACTATACATTATTTTTTTTTTAAATCGACACACGTTTATTTGTATGAAAAGAGAAAAGTACCTTAAGGTGTGAGTGTGCGTGTCTGTTTGTATATATGTGTGAAGAGGTTCTTGAGTGTCTGCAGCTGTCAATCCTCGGCGTCTTCCAGTCTAGGTTCGGTGGTTCAGGTTACAGCGGTGGCTAGATGCACTTAGGTGTGACGGCTCGTTCCTTTGGTGGGCGTGGTGTAGATCGCAGGGAGTCCACTGCCTCTTTTGCTTCTTCTTTTCAGCAGGGGGTGATATTCGGAAAAATGCCGATGGATGCACTTGCTCCATTACGAATGGCGAGTAATGCGTGATACTTGTTTTACGAATGGTCTGGCGACGAGCAGAGTAACGTTCTGTGAGAGATTTCGGATATTACTGACGCTGTTTGCCCTTTGCTCCACGGCTTTATATACTTGCATATCCCCTTGTTTTTCACGGGCTAGCGATTTCCATATTAGGTCACTTCACTATTTTGTATTTTCTTCACTCAATTTTAAGGGAATCGTAGCAGGTCAAGTCATAAACATCATAGTTTATGACTACCACTTAAGAATTTGTCTCTTTTAGAACTCTCCCGCGGTCTCTCTTTTTACTGGAGATCGCACACGTGTTTCCTATGGAATTCCACATCGTCGAATATTACGCCTCGGTCTCTCTCTCTCCTCTCTAGTTTTTCTCATATTTGTGCTCGTTTTTCCGCGGTGGTTTGTCGTCGTATTGCGTGGCGTCATTGTGGAAACAGCTCCCCTCGTTCTCGTGCTTCTTAATTCATGGCTCTCCGTTTAAAAATACGAACACGCGGTTCTTGTGAAGTTACAATTGAATCTAAAATATCCCTTAGCGTTCTTATGGCATTTTGGATTTACTGCGTGGTTCGTTGGAATATAGCTCATTTGTGTGAAGGTGCCGCTTGCACGTATGAGTGAATCTCTCTCCCGATTTTCAAATCCACTTCTTGGGTGCCGCGATGACGTGCCAGTGAGTAAGTGTGTGCGTGTGTGTGTGTAGATGTGATATGTATAGCAATCGTAGTGTTTTGGATGCGTAATGGAATCGGTGATTACATTACATATTACATATAAAGGGAGCTTTTTTTATCAATATTTTTGTTGAAAATTATAGTTAGGCATAATAACAGATGATATAAGTCAAAAAAACTTAAAGATAACAAAGAAAAGCATTTATTTCCTTATAATGAAAAATGCGAACCCCAACATAGAAGTAAATAGTAGCGCGGGCGCCGCGGCTTCGTCTGCTTCTCAAACTCGCCTTCGTGGCGCTGCCGCGCCACTTGATAGCGAACTTTAGTGCCACAAGTATACGGGAAAATCCACAGAAGTTTTAACATTTTGTGTAAGGATTTCTTCCACGTAAGTTATTGCCGTTAGTCGCTTGCCGGGCAAAGCACATAATCTAGACTGATTCAAAAACATTCAATGTAAACTAGAAAATCAACCCTGAAATTGACATAAGTGTGCAAAGCACGGCTTAATGTAAAAATGTATAACAATACCTAAAAAAGTGCTATTTTGAATTGTAAGAAAAAATGGCACTTTTTTTAGATATTCTTATGCATTTTTATATTAAACCGTACTTAGCACATATATGTCAATTTCAGGGTTGATTTTCTAGTTTACATTGAATGTTTTTCAATCAGTCTAGATTATGTGCTTTGCCCGGCAAGCGACTAACGGCAATAACTTACGTGGAAGAAATCCTTACACAAAATGTTAAAACTTCTGTGGATTTTCCCATACATTTTTCCTTCTCGTCTTCAGATATTGAGTACATACCGTTGAATAATGGCTAGTTTTGGTATAAGTTGAATGTAGAAGAAAACAATTGGACAAAGCACTTTTCTCGCGTTCTACTGGATTTTCGCAAGCTTGACGGAGACTTAAAATGTTGAGAATTAGTCGAGAAACGAATACTAAGTTCCGATTGCGAAATATCGAAAAATATAAAATATAAGTCGGAATGATGAATATTGTAAAATATTTTAAGTCCGTAAGACGTATAGCCACTGAGACAGTTAAGAGCTTGTGGCTCGGGCTTCGGTGGAGTACTAAATTTCGGAACTGAGTTAAAAGTGGGTTATTGCGGTGAGGTCCTCTTTATACCCTTTGTTATATCCTAACCTATTATATACATATATATACACACACGTTTTGTATGCGCACTTACGATTAAGTTTACACGGAGAAAAATTTCGAAGGGTCAGCATTCGATACTTCGAAGTGTAAATACTGAACGATTTTCGTGCATGTATGGACGCAAAAATGGGAGACTGGGGACTCCGAAACTCTCCGTACCGCAGAGACTTGAAGCTTCGCAGTCTCAGACTTCGAAACTTGAATGCTAGCGTGCCGACTGTCGGCTGTTACACGCGGCTGTGTTTTATGTTTACACTACACTAGTCCTTCGCGTTATTTGAAGCGGTAGACGCTTATGCTCGTATTGCCAGAATGCCGAAACTTCGGATTCGGAAGTGACAAAAATATGTGTGTGTGTACGAGCGTATGACAGCCGAGCGCCCTAGCGCTGGGCCCAAAATCTCCACCACTATGGAAAAATACACAATATGACGCCCGCGTGGCCAACCCTACGTCTACGTCTTACAGCTGAAATGCTTGTGCATGGACCAGTCAGTCAAAACCGATCACTAGCCGCGTCCGGAGTTCCCTCGCGCCCGAGTATATACTCAATTGTAAAACTAGTCACTTTCGCCTTTTTGGTTGATCGATTCTTTATGAGTAACCGGCCGATCATAAGCACCCAATGGGCCAATGGATCCACTGTAGAATCGCCCTTATAAATGCAAATTAATAAGACCGAACCGTAACTTGTGCGTTGAACTTGTGAAGTGAATATCACGATATTTTAATCTCTTCTCTGTCAATAAATCTGGGATTTTTATGCCTTTATAGGCTTTTTCCCATAAATGTTGGTAATATTTATTTACAACCTTTTAATTCCTATAAATTGAATTGAATTGTTTAACCTCCTATGGTTAGGCAGTCTTGGTAATTATTCACCCTTTCTATTATTCTTACCGACTTGATTTCTGCCGCCTGCCTGCCTTCAAGCCTTCTTATTATAGCTTGTTGCAAACTCACTTATGCAACCTTTAAGTTGAATTATTCATTGATGGCTGCATTCTACTACTACTGCTATTCTTCTCTCAAACTATCTTGCGTCTCTCAAACTATCACGTGAAAATACTCGTTGAGCTGATACTACACAATATCGCTGATATATCAAACCGAGGTCGGTATATCACTTATACTAGCACTACCGCTCTACCTGGCTACAAAAACAATCTATTGCTCGGTCGATACCTTACCATCTGCTATTATGATCTACTTTACTGACTGCCAGTAATGTATAGGAAAAATAAGCAAATTCAGACAAAGTAATCGTTAATGCTGATTTGCGCTCATCCATCTGCAAACACGACAATAATGAGATTATGATGAAAAAGAAGACATTCTTACTACCAATCTGGGTGCATGGTGTTTCGGTCCATTATGGTAAAGGATAGGGCGACTCTGGCCTGTGGGAGCTGCGCGGGGGATTACTAGTGAAGGAGTCTTGAGTCAACTCTCTCCCTGAAGGACAGTCCCACTGCAACCGAGAGTACTGTCAGAAAGAAGCCCCACAGCTCTGCGCCACCTTCACCCTCAACCTCACGCAACCAGTCAGCAGGGGGGAGGTTGAACCCTGTAAAGTCTAGAACGTGAATGTCATCAATAGCGACATCAACTTAAAAAGAAGACGGACGTAGAGGAAACGCCGCAGAACATCTTGGCAGTCCTGGCTACCATACAAACCAAGCAGGATGAATTTCTGGGGACACAAAGCGCCTTGAAAGAGCATGTCTGTAAGCTAGAGGCAAGGCTGGTCACGAGATCTACCCAAGGACATTACTGCTACCAGGACCATGGGTAGACTCAATGCTGCCAACACCATCTGGGCTGGAGACAGCAGACTACCATCTATTGCTGTCTCTTTGGCTTCCCATGACCTGATCCACTCTACCATTCCAGCAAAGGTTAAGAAGACCAAGCTCCACACGTCAAAGCTCGATACTACTCTACTGAAGGAAGCTTAAGCTCTAACCCCAGACCATCAGGGGCTTATTAACGTCAATGAGCTGCTTCCTCCTGACGTGCATAAACTCCGCATCGGGGCCGGAATGGAGGCTTGAAGAAGAAAGGATTGTAGGACCTACGTCAGGGATGGAAGCATTTCTATCTGCTCGATCACCGACGATGTCGCACGTGCCACCATTATCAACGACGATGCAGAGCTGACTACTTTTTTACCAACTACATTATCTACTTTCGAGGTAAATCTGTCTTAAGATCTCAGAGTCTGCCATTTCAATGGCAATGCGAACTTTCTCATGGGCAACATTGAGACGGTTAGGATCTTCTTCATTCATTCATTCTTTCCTACACGTGATAGCTGTGTCGTATCTATACTGAGAAGCTAAGGGACTTCCTTATCACACGTGACTGGTCATCTCTCGAGGAATGGATCACCATTCTTAACGTTAACTTAACGAATTCTATAAATCATCTCGCTCTATTACAGGCTTTGAGTCCATGACAGAAACGTCACCTATGGTTTACCACGGCTCTTTTTGACCTCTTGATTAAACGCAACAGACTATGTATATATGCTGACTACGCTTTCTGCGCCTTGGTGCCCCAAAGTGAGTAGCTACTATTCGCGCCTTTGAGAAAACGACACAACACCAGGACGAGAGGACGAAGAGATTTTACGTGAGGATAAATTATTAAGGTAGTAGGTACTATGATCGGTGCGAGAAATTCGTGAGGGAGAATCGCCTCCTCGGGACGAGTTCGATTAATTGTCGGAGTGCCGCCTGCCGAATAAATTGAGTTTTACTACGAAGTGATAGTTTATTTATTTATTTCCCGTCACGGAATTCCCTCTGAGTACGAGAGTCAAACTAGCTGGGTATAGGAAGAAAGAGCGACCTGGCGCCTAATAACAAATTTTGTCGCGATTTAGGATAATAACAAGTCGAGAAATAACGTGCTAATCGGGAGTTTGCCAGTGTTAAATACAACGTTACAAGACTCGGCAATAACGTAAGCAGGGTATGCAAGAACCCAACCGAAAACCTACTTTTAGAACTCCAAAATTTGTTCGACATTTATCATTTTTATTTTGACTCTAGAAGACTTTATGCTGAAATAGCTGCTCGCTGATCAATACGCGGCGCCTATATTTTGACCGGGCGCTTCTTTGATCACGCAAATTTACATATTCTACACGGAGAGAAATGTTCACGTAAAATTTGAAATAAGTTTCAGCAAAAATTGCTATACCGTATAGTAACGGGGAGACAAACTCAGATTTTAGTAAATTTCTCTATACCAGTATAGTAAATTTTGGAGTCAATAAACTTTACTATACTACGTAGTAAATTTTGCTATACTACACGATAAATTTTACTATACTACATAGCAAATTTTATAGATAAAGGTTGTAAAGAAATTTTTTGTTCTCCAACCACCTTTGCTCTTTCTTCCTTAGGAAGAAGCTGCTTTTTATGGTCAGAAAACAGTTATTATATTTCTAAATATACATTAATATTTATTATATTTTACAAGTTTGAAACAATTATTATTAATTTAGAAGAGAAAGCTGAAACAAATAAAGAAATAAAAATTTGTATGCGGCGGCGGGCGGGATCGAACTTGGGACCTTCGGCGTGCGAGTCAAGTACGCTTACCATTTACCTAAGAGAACAGTATATTTTTAACTACCTAAATATACAAACTAAACTAATTATAATTGTTAATTATATTATATTATAATAATAATTATTCATATAATTAATAATTATTAATTGAATATTAATGTTATAGAAAAATTAAGAAACGCTCTTTGTCTCGCTCTCTGCATAACCGACTAAGGAAAATACTAAAGATATTTATCGTACATATACGCGCATATGGGGATTTCCACAAAACTTTTAATGTTAGTCAAAATAAGTTTTTTTTTTTTAATTTGCGAGCACATTATTATCCTTCGGTACATATGTTCATGTACCTACAAACAATGCTAATCCAGCCGCGTAATTCATTTATAGTCAACGGCGCAAAGGTGAGAGGGTTAACAATAAAAAATCATTTTTTTCATTATAATCAAGAAATAAATATTTATATTACTTTAGAATACTGTGGTAAGTTACAAATAATGTTGTAAACGATGAAACACAATAACAATAACAATAACAATAACAATATTAGTAACAATAAACATTACAAGATACGAGTTTTTCGAGCTTTTCGATAAAGAATTTTTACATGTTGTTTTTACTTTTTTTCTTTTTTGATTTGGTATTATTTTGTAATTTACTGCCTTTTTTTAACGCAGCTTTTAATTTTTGATTTACTTTTATTGCATTTTGCTTTGTTTCTAATGCACACTTTGGTTTAACTTTCGCTTTAGATTGTTTTGAATTGTTATTATTCGTAGATTGTGCAGACTTTTGTTTTGTTTCGTGGGCTATAGGTTTAGCACAAACGGTAGAAAAATTATCAGGCTTTAGTGGATAATGAATACAAGGTGGATGTACAATACATGAAGTGCATGACAGATAATTGATGAATAATTTATCTTTTTTTTGATTATTCCAAATAAGCTGATGTATTTTACTAGAGTTTGGAGCTGGTTTTAAATTATTAGTTAATAAATTATCAATTTTGTTAATATCACTTTCTGTTATTAAGTACATGCGCACTTTAGAATTATTTGACGCGGAGACAACATCGATGATGTCTTGTGCAGATAATATATCTTTACCAAAACTAACTGCTCGATCGCCCAAGCCTTTTACGGTACCTCCAATTCCATCAGCAACACTTTTTCCATGGCTTGTTGTAGTGAAATTCCACGAAGCATGTGACAAGTTTAACAATGAACAATGATGAGAAAATAAGAAAAAGTTAGTCTTATTTTTGTATTGCGTACTCGGCCCGTCGCTCTGAAAATGAATAATTTTGATATCGATAACAACATTTTTTATAAGACTAAGTAATATTGGCTGAAGATGGGCCCATATAGATGAAGCATCGTGACGAAGACACTCAGAGACTGTACAAAACGACTGACATTCAATTTTTCCTGATTCCCGACTTTTGTAGAAAAAAGCACCCGTATGTAAAGAAAGTTCCTTTTTTGACGCACCAAAATGAACACTATGTATTTCTTCCGAATATTTGCAATAATAATTTTCTGAAAAGTCTATAACAATCATAACTTCATTAAAATTAAGATTTTTTTTAATATCTGCAATGGATCTATACTGATGTCCCGTGTCGTAAACGTGTTTCAAATAATTTGGAATATATAAATTAAACTCTTTTACCATATCTGATACAGTGCAATCAACCTTCACTTTTTTTGTAATTTTTACGTGGTAGTTAATATTTTTTGCACCTACTCTATCTTCAGTGATCGTTTTCCATTGCTCATAAAAAGTCGGTTCATTATTATTTGATGTTAATATATTTTTACATTTACAACTAGTACATTCTCTATACATACATTCTTTTGATGACGATTTACATGTTACAGAATCAACAAAGTTTGTTCTGCTTACCGAAGATAAAATCTGTAATCTTGCTAATTTTCTCAAAATCAAATCAAAATTTTCATGAATTTTGCATAAACAAGTATCGCGCTGAGAAACTGTTTTAGCAATAACCCAAAATGGTTTTAGTTTGTAAAAAAATGAGCGTGAAATTTTTTGCGAAGATGTAAGCGTGAATTTATCGTACAAGTTACTGACGGTATCTGTCAAAAATCGTTTTCTTTTCGTGATGCCAAACTTCGTTATTATATCTTTTACTCCCGGAGCTAAGACCGTATTTTCGTTATTTTCAAAAAAATGTTGTACACTTGTTTTCAAAACTGAACGTAATTTCAAGCTTCTATTTATATTTCTACCAAATTGCAGTTTTGTACGAGTAAGATATTTTCTTTGCCGATATAGGCTCACCAAACCGGAAGTTGCATTCATAAATTTATATTTTTTAATAATTTTTCCTGATAACAATTGCGAATAAATTGACTTCGATTTTTCATCTGTTAACTTTTTCTTATTATCTCTTAATTGTTTAGTCAATATCTCAGAATATAATAACTGTTTTTTAATCGCATCGTTTCCTTCATTCATAATTCGTGAAACATATCGTTCTGGAGTAGATTCTTTTGGCTTATCTATATTGCGTCTTGCACGAAAAAATCTTACCTGCCACTTGTTGATGATTTTATTCTTTTGTACGATGACTTTTTCTAATTGTTTTATTTTTCGTCGTAAATTTGCTTCTCTGTTTAGCACATTCTTCACTTTACTACGTAATTTAATGACTTCCAATGAATCTTGTGTAGAGGGTTTGATTAAATTTGGTTTTTCAGATTCTAATATTGTCGATGTAGAATTAATATTATTTGTTGCAAAATGAGTGGTACTTGATGAATTATTAGTAGAGTCTAGTACAATTGTTAGACATTCCTGATCCTCTGACATTCTTGATTGAATGATCTATCTCATTTGAAGTAATCATTTTAGCGAGAATTGTTCGGTGTTTTTAATAGCGGTTATCCCTCCTTGTCAAAACGATGCTTTTCTGTCGGTTCTATTATATTTAAATTAATTGATCTTTTATGATTACTACAAAATTTATATTTTTATCTGATACACATTTAATAAAGTGAAAATCACATACGTTCCATATAGAAAGTGAAGATTCGTCTTGATCCTGAATAACCATTTTCTAAAAAAAACGTTAATTTAATAAGCATTCCAAAGAATATCATATAATATATTTTAACAATACTTACCCGTATTTTGTGATGAAAAATACAACAATCGTAAACATTTGGATATTTGTATCACAGATTAAAATTAATAATACAATACACTCGCAAAACTAAAGCATGAAAGACCTTTGCGCGTTCCGCGTAAATACCTAGATGAAGGACACGCTGAGTTGACTGTCGAACGGTCTGCGCACATGTGCCTGTATTGTTGTATGATACCTGATACCTATACTTTTCGTAAGCTGTTGTTTTTGAAATAATCTTACGAATGTATCTCAATGAATTTGGAGTAAGAATTTGCTTATTTTAAGTAAATAGTCATTATACTCCCGCAGTTTACGAACTCGATGTTTTGTTTATAATTTTGCTCAGTATACTTAGAATTGATATATTTGTGATCTTCATAAAATTTGAAATTTATATTCTTGAACATATTTTTAGTGCTCTCAGATATTTATTTATCATTTTCTAAATCGCTAGAAAATTTCATTTTTTAACGTATTTTTTGCTTTTTTTCATTTTTTTTTGTATTTTTTAGTATTATTAATAAATCAAGAAATGTCTAACTATTTTTGAATTCGAAATAGGTTTTCGTAAAATAGTAGAAGGTACATTGTAAGTGCCATCTTAATCTGTTGCCGTTCACGAAAAATTATTAATTAACAAAAATTGTGACATATCAATCTATTCTATGAATATATTATTACATAAATATATTATAATTGGGCTATTTAATATTGATGAGACTAAATCAATGCATCATCCAAGTTTCAGATTGATCGCGTAAGTCAATCTTGAGATATTGCTGGAAAACCCTTTAATTCTATTAATAGCAAAAAATACACTTTGAATTTCGAATGAAGTTAAGGCTCTAAAACTTAAAATATAGATTCCTTATTAACGCGAATATATTTTTCGTAAGTTAAAACAGCCAAGAAAACGATTACAACCATAATTAGACCTCCAAGTATGATATTGTTCGTGTGCTACTTAAAAAACTGTTTTTTTTACACGAGTTACGTTTCAAAAATTAATCTTTCAATTGCTCCCATATCAAGGGTATTTATAGCACATGAATCTACCTTCGGTACAAATGTTCATTTTGATATGAACCATGAACCTACCGAGTTATTTTAAGATTTAAAAAGATGGCGCGCATTTTTATAAGATAACTTTTTGAAAATAAAAAAAACGCAAAAATGCACTTACACACATATAGCGCTAGACCATTTTTTTTCAAGAATCGCACACGAATTTCCTTTTAGGTGAAGTTGTATAATAATAAAAGCTCACTATTTAACGTGAAAGAAAATCGATATCTGTCACGGCGTCCGAGAAAACCTGTTAAAAATAGACAAGTTTACTCAACTTACACAACAAATGTACAGATTTCAGTCTATTTAGCTATTGAGAATCACTTTAAATTAGCCCCTACGAGGTAGCAACTTTATAGACATCTATATTTCATACTATTACATGAACTTAAGGTTTATTCGACGTAATATTGTAATTGTAAATAAGATTTTTATCCACTTACACTGTAGTTTAAAAGTTCTGTGGAAATCCCCATATACGTACACTGGCGAGTGAGCACGTGTTTATACGAATAAAATTTTTTTTATTCAACGAACGAACGAAGAAGAACAAATTTTTTGCAAAGTTACAAGCCAAATCCCAAAAGTAGATTTTTACTATTTTTTGTAAACATCGTATATTTTATTAATGATTGTCTAGTTTATTATGTATGACTAAATATTCAATTGATCAGTTTTGCTAGTTAATTATCTATGAAATATATTTTATATTAATTAAAAAAAATATTTTTAACCTTTTGTATTGATTTATATCTCATTGCGTACTTATAACTTTAATTATTTATTAAACATGTCTAAGAGTGCATTCAATTGCTTAAAATTTCATTTAACTGTAATGTACCATGTTTATAAGATTTATATATATTATATATGCGCGGGTATACTTATAAGTGAATAGCTCGCAGAGATATATGAGTACAAATGAGTACAAATGTATGTATGTATAAACCACATATAAAATGTATGGGTGTATGACATAGAATGTACATCATATACGATGCCTATCGATTAAAATAGCGCAACCGCTCGTGAGTTGTAAAACACCTTGCGCCAAAAATCAGAGCGAGTAACTTGACCTGCGAGTCGGCACTCTTCGCGCGCGTATGACTGCAAAACGTACGTGATCTCTTTCTAGATGGCAAATGTTGATTGGATTATCGCGATCTTTACGAGAATCAAATGATCAAGACGTAATGTCCAGCTATCGAATACGAGTACTGCGATACGGTGCGCATCGTCTATTAAGCGCTTAGAACCCGCTTAAACTCTGTGTGCTATACGTTAGTATAACTCTTCATCCACTAGTAGAGAGTCCTGAAGCCAACAGGGAAAGTACCGCCAACGCATCTGGCGATAGTGGAAAACCACAGCTTAGTTAATAACAACATTGCCACGAGAATTTGTGTAGATTTAGCCCAATCAGCATCTACCACATCACGAAGGTGGCAGCGCCAACCAGGGAGTGACAGACATAGATAACCGTAAGATACTAAGATTACTCAATATTACAAGTATAGTAATGTATTAGAAATGTAGCGTTATAACATCAATAATATAATAACGCCATAAGGCGACATTTATCCATAACCTTCTAAAAAAGAACTCTGTAACCTCAATGGTGCATGCTCAGTCTTCATAAATAAATCAAAACCATATCAATTTAAATAAACTTTTGTGTATTTATCCTTTGATTACCGGATTATAAGAACTGCGAACACACCAGTCCGAACACACGACAGAGCAGACACAATATCGTCATATACAAGTATACACGTTCAATCCACCTAGCGTGACTGCGGACGCGTCCACGTTGTCCGCATATTAAAATCTTAAATATACTCAGTAACAGAATGCTTTCGAGCAAACGGTTCATATGGCTAATATATATAAATATGTATACACTGTAACGAGGTTCAAGTCCTCGCTATACCGGTAATCGGAGCAGGAACGGGAGTGATGGAACAAGGCGGCATTGGCTCAATGGATAGAGTGTGCGCCTAGAGATCTAGGGAGCGCAGATCGATTCTCGGTCCCGGCGTCTCCTTTTGTGTTTTCCTCCTCTCAAAGACAGTCTCACCCCGTTACAACACACATACTGCTTGTAAACGGAGCAAACATTTACATTGATATAACTGAAGTTTTTAACAACTCGGAAGAACAATAATTTTTATAAATTAATATCCATTAATATTGCATAAAAATGTGTATACTCATCTTATCCATTGGGATTTTTTTTCTTCTTTACGGCCAACTAGACAAACACTTTCTGCAGCTTATACACCTATTTGAATGTTATAACCATACTCATAATAACTTTAAGGAGCTGATAAAAAATTCACAAATTAGAAATTTCAATAAATACTATATTAAGTTTAACCATTTATGTGATTACGCATCTTTTTCTTGTTACATTTTGAAAGCAGTGTTCTTCGTCGCCTTCATAACCTCCACTATCATCTTGTGGGAATGTTTAGTGTATACAGAATTTAATACATCAACGAATAAATTAAAAAAGTTAGGTTCGTTTTTCTCATCTTATCCATTAGGATTATTTTTTCTTTACTCTAGCCAACTACGCAAAGATATCCAGCAGTTTATATACGCTTTGAAGAATATCATGACCAACCACATACCTGTTTAAATGAGCTGAAAAAAATACATATATTAAAAATTTCATTAAATATTGCATAAAATATAGTTTGTACTATTTATGTAATTACTCATATTTTTTTCATCACAATTTGAAAGCATCATCATCATCATGAGATGATGATTCCTTGCTTGAACGGTTGTCTTATCCAGCTAGAACGCTGTTTTCAAATTATGATGAAAAAACACGCGAAATCATATAAATGTTAAAAACCATATTTTATCCAATATTTATTGAAATATCTGAACTTTTGTTTTTTATTTAAGCTCGTTCAAGCGTCTATGAGCTTGATAATAAAATTCAAATAGGCTCATATAAACTGCAGGATATTCATCCAGGTGCCTGTAATAAAGTAAAAATAATCTCAATGGATAAGATGAGTACTGAAAATTATGTATGCAATCTTGTACGCGTTCAAAACTAATTTATAAGATTTTTTGATTCACATAGCAAATCCTAGATACAATAACCCTCCCAGGAAGATGTCAGTGTTTAGTCCTAAACTTATGAGAGTTGTCACCGGACAGTAAATCTCCGGGTCGATTTGCTTTATAAGCACGGATGACGACAAAGCTTTAAAACGCAACTTAGCGCCATCGGTGCCTGACTACCTTCGCGATCTAAGAAATAACAGCCTCCAGTAGCCGTTGGAAAGTATTTTAAAATCACCATTGATATTTATGCATTTTTAGTCTAAATCCAGCACTGAGATTTATAATGCAAATTAATCTTCCTTTAATAGTCAGTTGAATAGGGCATCCCTCCTATCGTTACGATTGTATCACGGACTAATATTATGTTAGACTTTTGGTAGATGCGATTGAGTTTTCATGCAACGAATTGTTATAATAGAAGAAAGAAATAGAATATTTAGTGAGGTGTACGGCCTATGCGTGTATATTACTTATCTTGTGTTTTGTTCTGCTTCTGACGTGCTCTCCAAAGTGGATGGTTTGGATCGAAAATGGACGCCAGGGATCAGGAGCTTTCGGTCAAATGATTCATTCGCGATTCAAAATTTTATAAGATTTATTCACTTTTCCACAAATTTAATATAACACTCGCTCGCAACTAATTAAAGAATCGAAAATAATCTTTTGCTAATATGTAGAACGACGAACGACAACGTCAGTGTACTAACTCCAAAAATATCAAAATATTCAAGTGTTTGAACCGTCGAAAAGATTCTAAGTGTTGGAACCTTCGAAAATATTCCAAATCCTAAGATGTTATACCGGACCGAGCTCGGGCAGAGCTTTCGCGTGGCGACGATTTTTTGAAACGAACTGAGAACTAAGAAATGAGAAATGCGAACTGAGACCTTGGTGCCTTGTTGCTGGGTTCTTTTATACCTCGTAGAAGAGGTGATCTCCGAATTTCGTCTCCTCGGCGGGGTGGGTGTTTGGCCAATTAGAAGGCCTAGATGCAGCTTCTCTCCTGATTTGGAACTTTTTATGCGTGTGACTTTCCACGGAGGGCCAATCAGAAAACCAGAGTAAAAATCCTCTCGTCTAGTACATCGAGTCCCCTTCTACTCTTCTCCTGTCAACTCGCCTCTGATTTACTTTTTCTTATCTGTAGGCACACGGTGTCCTCTTTGCCGCATAGTCGTAATGTATGCGTGCATATCGGTGTGCTCCGCTTGGTCTCTTGCCGACTTGCCGTAGAGTGTGCGTGAATATCGGTGTGCCTCGCTTCGATTTGAGCCTCCGCTGTAGCACCGCAATATGTGCGTGCGTATCGGTGGGCTTCGCTTGGTCTCTTGCCGTAACACCGCAATGTGTGCGTGCGTATCAGTAATCTTCGCTTGCGCTTGTGCCTCTAATTATTTTTCGTTATTATATTTTTGTTCTTTTTTATCATTGTTGTTTTACCTGAATACTGATTTCCTAACTGATTTTACTTGTTAATATTCGTGTTTAATTATATTTGTATGTTTTACTTCGCCTTACGTTGTCGTTCCTTGTTCTTATCTATTTAATTAATTATTGAATTTGTCGTTTACTATTGGTTTTGTATTTAACGTCTGTTTAATAACAATGTGATAGTATCTCGATGTCAAGTATATTGTTATATTTTGTACTATCAAAAGCATATCTTAATATACACTGCATTCTAGCGGGAAGGGTATCGATTGATTTGCTTATAATAACTAACCTTACTTATTTTGAATATATTAAAATGCGAAAGAAAGTGAGCATTTCACAACAGTGAAGCTTGTGAAGGTAAATAAGGATAGTGCTTTCAGATTATGACAAAAAAAGATTAGTGATCCCACGAGTAATTAAAATTAAAGTAATATTTATTGAAATTTCTAATATATGTGTTCTTTAATTTGAGCTCATTCAAGCGGCTATGGACATGGTCATCAAATTCAAATAGACGTACACACTGCAGTAGATGTTCATCTAGTTGGCTGAAATGAAAAAGAAAACGTCTCAGTGGATACTATGAGTATTGGAATTTTATATGTCATATTTTATAAACTCCAACTTAATTGTTGATCACTAATTAGTTTTCTTCAATTTCAGCTGGCAGTCCGTAAGATACCAGATGAACGCATTGATCAAATGGGCTGAAAATGTTTGTACACACATTGTGTAGACTAGTTTCAGCATGAATAAAGGAATTTTGATTTGAATGATAAGAAAACTTTTAAAACTGTAAATGTTCCAAAATTATTAAAAAATACGTGAAATGTTTATATTTTTGAAGCAAAAAAATACTTTAAGGATTCGTAATTAAATTTCCTTTGTTTATGCAAAAACTAGTACTATACAGAGTGTGTAAAGAATATTTTAGCCCATTTCATCTATGCGTTCAATCTTACAGTTCTCGAAGTCATCGTACACTGTATGTTTTGATATGGGCTTATATCATGGTCAATATAGGTAACAAATTAAATTATTAGATTCTTATATATACTCTTAGATAAAAACAGTTTCACTTAAAATTATTTTAACAATTATTTCATGAAAATTATTTCTTATTTCAGGTTTTAAAGGTTTTTGGCCTCCTTAATAATTGAATTAGCCAATTGGTATATGACTGATCGCGTTTGGCTCCAGGACGGCGAAAGTATAGTGCTGATGCGGGGCATAGTGTCTGTGTGATCCAATTTGAACATTCTGGAGGCTGATCACCCCGCTCTTGTGGGGTTTCTGATAATTTGTCCCCACATTAAGGAGCCCGAGCTGGTGTGGATGCAGCGACTTGAAGTAGATGCACTGTGGGGGCAGGCTATCAACTTGGAGAACTGTTTGCATGAGTGGTGAGTTCACAGTTCCCATACGTTTGGTACCTGCCGAGAGAGAGAGAGAGAGAGAGAGAGAAAGAGAGAGAGAGAGAGAGAGGAAGAGGGAGAGAGAGAGATATTTTTTTTTATTTAATTGTTTTTATTGCTGTAGATTGTTTTGTACATATCCAATTATAGTATAATTACAAAGAAAATAAAGGTACAACAAAATTTTTGTTTAAAAGTGCTTGTGCGTGTGAAAAGTGTGAAATGGAATGAGGTGAGATGAGATGAGAGTGAAGTGTGTATGTTTGAGTGATGTTTATACATTTTCCAGATTCAAGAAGTAATTTTTAGCTGCTATTTTAAAGTGCGATATGGATAGTGTATTCCGAAGTTGAGATGGAAGGCTATTCCACGCTGTTGTAAAAAAAATTATGGTGTATTTATATTTCTTTGATCTTATTTTTCAGGTCTTGCATAGATTCCGCGTCATCCTACGGTTGACCAAACGTCGGCGGAAGCATGAATTTGTTTAAAAATTAGTAGTAATTCCGTGTTTTCCTACGCTACTGTGAACTTATGTTTGTATATTTAAAGAGATCCTTGGCAGGTAGAAAAAGTTTATTCCACCAGTCTGAATTGGACTATACCAATACCGTCGATTTTTGTTATTTCAGCTCTTTCTCCTGGGCAGTATACCTGTAATAGCCCTAACTTGCTGAACGAATACAGCCAGCCGTCTATTGAGGAGATTCTAGTCCAGTAAGTTTGTCACAGGGTACTAATCTAATGTCTGAAAAGTTCCGTAACGGTATGATAACATCTGAACTAACTGATAAAAAAAAAAAATAAAACATATCGTTGTTAGGATTTTTTCCCAGCTTTCCGATGGGGACCTCGAATTCAACCTTGACCATGACCTTCCTGATGATTTGAAGGTTAATTTTTTTAAATAGGACCACCCATTTTTGATCAATTATGGCAGACCTGGTGTTATCCAAACAGTTAAGATAAGATTCGACCCAACCAGTTAAGGTTAGACGCGGTTTAATCAATCAAGGCAGGTCTTGGTTTTTCCAACCAATTGAGGCAAGAATCTGTCCAACCAATTAAGGCAAGACTTAGTGTTGTCCAACAAATTAAGATAAGACTCGGCCCAACCAGTTAACGTAAGATTCGGCCCAACCAGTTAAGGCAAGACTCGATCCGACCAATTAAAGCAGAACTTGGTGTTGTCTAACCAGTAAAGGTAAGACTTGGTGTTGTCCAACGAGTTAAGGCAAGACTTGGTGTTGTCCAACCAGTTAAGGCAAGACTCAGTCCGACCAATTAGGGCAAGAATTAGTTTAGCAAATGTTCAAACTGATGACCTTCGGTTTCTTGACAGTAACCTAATCGATAACAAAAACTATGAATAGAATTTTGAATGTGTTCTGCCGAAATCATAGTGCTTTCATCAATTATCCTTTGCCGTAATTCATCTAAATTTTGTCGCTTAGTTTTATAAACACGATCTTTTAAGTATCCCCATAGAAAGAAATCTAGAGGAGCCAGATCAGGTGATCTGGCGGGCCATTCGATAATAGCTCTGCGGCCAATCCAGCGATCAATGAAAACAGTATTCAAATACTGTCGAACATTGCGTGCTAATGCTGCACCATCCTGCTGGAACCACGTGTGTTCAAAATTGGCTCCCGTAACCTCTATAATTCTAGGAACGATTTGCGTCCGTAACATGTCTTCATATTTTGCTGCATTTAAATTACCCTCTACGAAAAAGGGACCAATCAATTGATTATTCAATATTCCAGCCCAAACATTTAATTTTTCGGGATATTGGGTTTTGGCTTCGCGCATCCAGTGAGGATTTTGCTGAACCTAATATCTGCAGTTATGCCTATTCATAATGCCAGTTAATTGGAAAGTAGCTTCATCTGAAAAGACTATATTGGAGGCAAAATTGGGATCTTCAACAATCCTAGACATCATTTCTTCGCAAAACTCAACTCTCCTATTAAAATCATCTTCATTCAGCTCTTGCCCAAGATTAACCTTAAATGGATGGAATTTGTTAGTTTTTAATATATATATATAGTTAATATATATATCTTAATGCCGTATATCACAATGAATTTGTAGAAATATCGATGATTGAATAAACAATTAATTATTAGTGAATATAAAAATACTTACCTTCTTCTTATTTATTTATATCCTGACCTTTTCTCCATTTCCTTGGTACATTCTATATATATTTCATACACTCTTTTATTCAAACTTAAGCGTAAAAAAGAAAGAAAAGATCAAAGAAAGACAGAAAGAAAAAAATAAATAAAAAGGTGGGAGAAGGGGATGGGGGACTGTTATCCCCTCCCCACCAATGAAGTAGTCTCTCCTCCCGCGCGCTGAAGGTCCCCCTACTAATGTAATTTCTATATACGGCTCACCCCGTGTCATCCTGTCAGACAAGACCTCTGCATTCATCGGAAAGTTGTTACATGAACTATGCAGGGCTTTCCAGATCACTCAGTTGTCTACTTCAGATTATCACCCTCAGTCTAACGGTTCGCTCGAGCAAAACCACATAGTTCTGACCGAATTTATAAAACATAATGTTGAAAAATATGAAAACTGGGATAAACAGATACCTTTTGTCATGTTCTCATATAACATCGCGGTTCATAAATCTAGAAATTGTTCACCCGTTGAGCTAATTTTCTAAAAACGAACCCGCCTTCTTTATCAACTCCCATTTGACAACTTCAATACATACAACTCATACTTAAGTGAGCTGCTTATGCGGATGACGGAATTACGCCAACTCGCACTGGAGAAACTAATAACTTCAAAACATCGGACAAAGAAATATTATGATCGAAACGTTAGACACGTTGATTATAAGCCGGGAGATCAGATCGTATACTATGTCGCTTCCTATGAAATAACCGACATATTAGACAAAATAAACATAACGTGATTTTTAAGGACGAAAAAGGGCAGGAAATAATCAAACACATTGACAAAATAAAACCTGCACACTTTCATTCATCTGATAGCGAGCCAGACTAACCTATCCTAAGTATATATATATATATATATATATAACATGACAACAAATATTTAGAACAGCATATTTCATTGACAGATTTCAAAAGTTTATACCGCGTAATGGAAACCGAGGAGTATATTTTGAGCACATCGACACTAAATTTAGCGTAAAGGAATCCTGGCGCATAGTAATACATAAAAATCTGGACTTTCGATCACCCAAAACGAAACTACCTAATCGACGATTTAGAAGATCGTACCTAAAATTCGCCTATAGCTTCTCACCTCATAAGAAGTTTGGACACACTAACCTAAAGAACAGTCATTGCTTTCGGCTCACTGAAGATTCTTCCCGAGAAGGACACCCAATCGACAGAGAAGCCCCCTTCTACGAAACAGCTAAGTATTAGCGCGATAAAGGTAGACATCTCATCACCCAATCCCAACTACGATCCACTGTTCGACCGGCCGGTTTGAAAATAAATGCTCAGAATTAAAAGTATATTTAATATCCAGGAAGGGTCTACAGTAATAAAGAACCTCCGAATGTACATATAAGAGGGGCAATCATTCATACCCTACATAAACCAGAATGAAACTGTATCGTTTCCCTATAATATCAATAAAAACTACCTTACCAACCTTTGGCTCTCAAGCAAGGGATGTTCTGAGGGGAGGTTAAGTAATTCCGGAGGGAAAATATATAATCGTAAACGTAGCCCAAGAACTATAAAATCTTGCGGCATCCAATCCCATAGAAGGCTGCAAGCGAACGTCTCCGGCTACTATCTACCCAATAAATACGCAATTAACAATGCTCACACGGAGCCGAGCTGCGAAAGCGATGCCTTATTCAAACCGGAATACGTCGACACAAAAGCATAATTTTTAAACCAAAATCCTATTGGAAAGCATTAACGGGAAGAGCGGGTTACTTCTTCTCCGGCGACGTAGGCTAAACTTGTCGCTAAATTGCAAATATGTACAGAAAGGAGTCGAAATAGAAAAAGGTGCAGGCACAATTTTTTCTATAAAGACTGCTCAGTCAAGTTAGACAATACTATTTTCCTAAGTTCTACACAAAGTCTACGTTCATCAGAGCGAATATTCACCGGATCATATCCCCTCAACATCACTTACATAACTGACTGCCCAGCATACGGAAATTACTTGGACGCACTAACCCGAAATTCCTTACCGATCCCTAACAGTGAAAAATTTGATGTTACTTTACACTACCAACGTTTCATTACACTAACTCATGCGATCCCTCGATTGTGGTTTGGGTCGGTGGAATGTCGAAAAATAGCAGCTCGGGCTTCAAACACTCGTACGAATAAGTGTGTAGAAACGCCATTTTTATTATTTTTTTATTATTTTTTTTTAACTGTCAAAAATATCTCTAGCCGTTCTGCTTCTTTTGCACTCCTCTTGGAGCTCTTTTTTCGAGCTGTCTGCTTCTTCTTCTTTTTCGTCTTTTTCACACCACCTCTCGACTTGCGTTTTATACTACTGTCAGTTTTACGTTTTTTTCTACCGACACCCCTCTTTCTCTTGCGCACTGTGACAGGTTCACCGAGCAACTGCAACTGAGGTGGATTCCCGTAGCGTGACATTTTATATCCCGACCCCTCCATCAGTGTGTCCAATTTTTCTTCCGCCTTTCTTTTCAGAACTTTACCAGATTCTCTTACACGGTTCCGAAAGGACTCCTTAACTGGAGTGTTGTGTGCCGTAACTTCGGACACAATGTTGAAACACGTACGTACAGCCTCCTTACCCACAGCTTTGGCTCCCCGACTAATACGCGGGAGAACTCGACGAAATATACCGGCTAGGAAGGAGCCGATACCACCGTGACCTCTTTAGTATGGAGAACCGATGTAAATATGGCCAATTCCTCCGGTGTACGGATTCCTACCACCTCCTCCACGGTAGCCATTGCCAACTTGGCAACTGAACTAATCTTCGTAGTGATTCATCTAGTTGACTTTCTTGAAATAAAGTGTCACGGTCACTATCCCATAATCGAATGGTATCGATTGTCCGCATTCGTCTTTTATATCTATTTCAATGGTCTGAAATGAACTGAATAACAATGGTGCGTACATTGGCGGAGAGAAACTTTTGATTCGGGTAGTACCGTACTTGTAATTATCGGTATTCATCGATACAGCGCGTAGCAACCTTGATTGAACATCACCTGTCATATACGGTTCACAGATGTCGCTGTAGATCATTAACATGCCTGGTAGACCATTGGGAACTCGAGCAGGTCTATCAGCGTCTATGGTGTATTAATCATCAACAAAGAAAATCTGCCTATCCTTCTCAAATCCGAGAATTTTTCACATTTTTTCCGATAAGCAAAGCACGTGACTGAACTGAGAGCAGCTATCCTTTCCACAGACTCTGCTGAATGTCACATAACCACAACGTTCAACTATCAGCCGCAAATGACCACTAATACATTCTAAGTTATTTATCTCCTCAACGAGAGTGTGAGTGTCTTTGTAATTTCCTGGACAAATCAGCGATTCTGCGATTGTAAAATTTTCCACTCTTAGCTCATTCGTCTCGAGTCTTGTGGGGGGAATTCATTTCAGAGAACATTTTCTTTCTTATTCGTCGACTGACACGTGTTGGAACGTTAGCGGAATTTGAACTTCTGTGAGCGCAACCAGCCATGAACCGTGTAACCTGATCTGTTGTGGTAACTGTGTAACATAATGCGCTGTAGTGTTTTCCGCGAAATAATTCATACTGTGTTGCTGGGCAGAATAACGTAAAATTAATCCAAATATCGCCAAATTCGCTTCTTAATATTTTGTACACGGAAAGAAATTTTAAATCACTACAGTATCGAAATCTTCGGAGGTAAAATAATACACCTAACAGTTCTTATTTATTGTGGATTTGGAATTTATACAGCGCATTATTTGAGGTAAATAAACTCCGAGAAAATTGTAGTATTAGAGTTCGAAATTGGTAATAATACAGTTCCAACTGGAAATGGACGAATTCCAATATTCTCGGAGTTATTACAATTCAAGCTATTGCATGCTTTAATCCCATGTTGGAACTGGTAGACTTCCAAGTCCGAGTTCTCTCACTCCGCCCATTCCCGGTGTTTCTCTAGTTCCGAAATTCGCTGACAGCATTACCGCTCTCCAGCCACATGTGCTTCTATAAAAATAACTCAACCTTTCGTAAACACGCACCTCCGATATACTCAAACATCAACAACCTCGACCTTGGAAACCAGGGAGTTCCAACGTCGAGTTCACTGATGACCGTAATACTCGGATGTTCTGCACGTCCAAAGAAGAGTTAAAAAGACTCCAATTTCGACTTCGCTGACTTCCGAAATCATTCAACATTATACAATTCCAGTTGGGACAAAGCAAGTCAAATTTTTGGTTTCTAAAAATTCCAACATTTTCTGTTATCAAACATTTCTAACCATAGAAGTGTGGTAATACATAATTTCTTTATGTGTATAAGTGTTTCCGGGATGGCAGCCTTTGTATTGGGAGTGCGTGCCACTCTGTGATTGATGTCATTATCGCGCAAAACTTGCTGCGTCTCACGACCAAGAAATTCTTTACCCTTGTCTGTCTGGAGACACTTTGGTTGGAGGTTTTTTGCTTGATCGGTTCCAACCAGCTATATTTGCTGACAACATCGATGACAGTCAAAATATAACTGTAACCCTGGTTGTAAGTTTTCAAGGATCTCAAATCCATGATATCAACCTCCCATCATCCGAATTTCGCATATTGTAACTACGTCGCGGAAATCGATATCTGATTAATCGATGTAGATTATACGCATCTTGACTGTCGAGCCACTCTACAAAACTCTCACGATTAACTTTTTCTTTTTTATTACTGTTTTTACCTCTCTCACGCGTAGCGTGAAAAAGTTTATCAATACCAGCGTACGCTGCCAGATGTGGCGGCGCGTAATAAATGTTCTCGAATCTCCTTATTTCTCTACTCATCATACATCGGTTGTTTATTCACTTTTTTATTTTTTATTTTCGACCCATTACGTTCTTTTTGTTGTTTGCTAATCCCCTTTTTCACAGATTCATCAAATTTGCTGCTACTATTACTATCTTTTGATTTCTTTTGTACTTTTTTCTTATTCCTCTTCAGTACTTTCTTGATTCGTGAAAAAACTTTTCAAAGGTTATCTTGCTCACCATGCAGCAGGCTGTCATCATAGCCAGTGTACGCTCGTCTCCATCTGTTTCAACATCACAGAACGATATTGTGTCCAATTTTCCCGCTCACATTTGTAAGTAGATGAATTCAGTATGTTGTTCATTTCAGCATCCAGTCTAGTCATCACGGTTCTGGATGTTTGAACAGTCTTTAATATATTAGCAGCATTGATGCACCCACTATTTGCTAACACACTATGGAGACGTTCAACGTTCTCATGCAGTACAAGCATTATCTTTTTAGCGTGTTCCATGTCGTCTACTTACTAATGATACTAGCCAACAGTGTATTAATAATAGAGGCCAATAATGCTGGTAAGAAACCACCGCGTTGTACAATGATTTTTTTCTTTTTCAACAGGCTCACACAAGATTCGGCTAACTTTCGCAGTGTTTTTGTATGTCTGCGTAAGCGTGATTTGTAAGACTTCTCCAACGGCACGTTACCGATCAACACATTCAAAGCACACTCACAAATATGACGCACTAATTTCGAATCAGCCGTCTGCAAGAGAGCTTTTCGCTGTTTATCGTCCGAATGGATCAGCGCTTTTAAAATGACAGCGTCCTTACGCGCAAAGGGATGTCGTCTCTTAGACACACCCATCACAAGGAGACGATTGGCACGAGATTCAACGTGTCACCACTATTCATCTTTTTATTCCATGACACGTAGACGTAGTCCCAGTAAGCTTCTTGAAAAAATCGTGGATTCTCGGGACAGACTTGACGCGACAGATGCTGTATCTGAGATCTATCTCGCAAATGTCTAAACACGGCAATGTATTGTGCGTTTAGAGATATGTCACGCTGTCCTTTACCCTGATAAAAGACGTTCTGTGTGATGAATATCACCGAGAACAAGTGATGATGGTGGGAGGCCTTCGAGAAAATGTCGACTATACTGCCGTTCGGCGACGATTCTCGCATCAAGTCATCAATGATCACGAGTTTCAATCTGGAATCACTGGCCCAGTTACTAGTCTGCGGTAAACCCTCGCGAAATTCCAGCTTCTTGCTTTGAAGATCCTTGTAGCTCTGCTGCCACTCTGCATAATAGATAATGACACGTTCGATTTGGGTATCGCACAGATGATCAAGATCCTTTAGGAACTGCTTCACAAATGCCGTTTCACCACATCCTGTAGGACCGCACAGCATGGAGGTAAACGGATGTTCCCATCGCGTATCCATAACTGCTACTGAGACAATCGTGTAACCAACACTTCACTTTAACCTTCACATATAAGGTCGTGGATTGTGGGTGTAGCAATACTTACGTAAACACTGGCCACCAACCAATCAGGTTAGCGATGGATGATAACCGACCAGTCACCTTTCACATAACACAGTGCCATCTATAGTTACACAAAAGAAGTTTTTTTTTGTCCACATGCATAAGAATTAGGTATGGTATAAGGGATTAAGAAATTTGAAGAAACAATGAAAGTAAAAAAAAACATTTATTTAGAAAAAACCGTGGTTGCACCATGGTAAACTCAATAGCGTTGTTACCCTTATAATCTAAGAAAAGTTGTAATTTGTTGGCCTGAGCACTCAGCTTGTCAAAAAAGTTAGTATCCTTCGTCAGTGCAGAAGATACCTGAGAAGGAAGAAAAATTTGGAATTCTTCATCGAGAACTGCCACAATTTTCGAGCCAAAACGTGTCTTGACTTCTCTTAGTGCCGTCACAATGTGATGACGATCAACCTCCAGCTTAGATATCTTCTTCGTTGGAAGATAACCTCCACTAGCAATCTTGTACAGGCCCTCTAAATCCATCTAAACATATAATGTACATCATTTTCTTATTATATTATTTAAATGATAATAATAATTATAATTGATATACATACTTTTTCTTTTAAAATAGATGAAAAAAAAACGTGTAGTTTCTCTTTAAAGCTGTAGGGTGTAGCTAGTCAAATACTGGTAATTTGCAGTGTGAACACGCTGACTTAAATATAGATACCCCCCCCCCCCCCCCCCCCCCACGACTAGCGCTATCATTGTGACCGCCCACTACCACTACCACCAACCCCAACTGTATCAGTACAAACAGCCAATCAGCTCGACGGCAGCGTACCTTGTCCAATCAGGTTGATGGCGGTTTTTCGTGCCCAATCAGCACGATGTCAGCACAATTCTCAGCCAATAAATAGTTTATTCTTTTGTAGTGTCGTCTATACACAAGTCTTCGCTATATGTAATTACAGGCTGTCAGTTACCGATATCTTATAGCCATACGGATAACTTTTGTCTAACTCTGTAAATCTTCGTTTGCTATATATAGGTTTGCATGTCTTTGTCTCATTTTGAGATATCACGTCGTGAAATGGCGTTCTACGTATAGCGGAATTCGTCAATACTATTACCAGGTGTAGAGAAACGATCATCTCTCGAATCGAATCAAAATTGACTTGTTCACTGTTCGTATAGTTCAACCAAATCCCTTTAACCTTGCATATACAGTCCTCTTCACCATCCGATTTTTTACATTTATACGTGTGAAACTTTGGATCACCTGACGAAAAGATTGTTATATATACACCAGGGCCCTTGTTGGCTAGTTCATATGTCAGACTGCCCAGCGACGAACCGATTGGCAACTCGCATTCACCGACTTCACCTCTGCTAACGTAAAATACCGAATCAGTGTCGTAGTAGAGAACTCGTAGACCCAAGGCATGCAGATATCGGAACAGTTTTAGACGTGCATATGCTGTTGTAAAAGCAGCGAGGACCACGTTTGTCATTGATGACGATACTGAGGATGACAGAGCCTCGTCTCTGTAGCTTCAATTAACGTAGAGTGTATCGTCATTTACAGGTAGAATACCGTTAACTTCAACCTCTGCACTGGTAAGTAAATTCATAAGATTCTCTGGATTCTTCACCACGATTGTTTTCGTTAAATTCTCGCGTTGACCAAACTTTCCCCATAGAGAATTTAGACACAGTTTAGCCACAGATCGTAACCCAGCATTGAAACGTATATCATCCTTGTTCAATTTTATACCCTCGTCGTGTTCCAACTCTCTCAAGTAGCGATCATTATCCTCATCTGTGATACAGTGTAGTGGGTATCCCGACGCCGCGACCTTTTGAGCAAAAAATTAATTGATGTATCCCGCAAATACGCCACCTTTCCGCTCTTCTTGACTGTACTGCGTCATTTCGTACTGCCAAATTTCATAGACAGCCTTGACGATGTATCCCAACGTGACAGCAGCCTTCACCTCCTCTGAAAGCCAAGTTCTTCTCAGTATACGCTCGTCAGGATCTTCATGAGGGCAGTCTTCAAGAATTAATTGTTCGCAGCATGTCCGACATAGAGGAAATATCAATTGACCATGCATTTTTACTGGCAATAATGGATGATATAGATTTTGTGATGGTAGTATATCGCAGGCGATCAACCCGTTCACTTGTGAAATGTTGTTACTCAGCCCTATCAGCTGTCCACACTCTTCTTGACATAAATCTGTGTTGCCTGTGCGTTCAGCGAAAAATGCATCACGTGGATCAAGTACTTTTCTTTTTACATTCACATTTTCTCGAACAAAATGACAAAGTTCTGTATTTTTTGAGATCTCGTTCTTAAACTGACACTCCCATTTTTCAATCAACTGGTAATTTGCCATCTTTAGCCTATAGCTAATGGCCAATGTTCTTTCGTATCTAGCATCCATCGATTCACCACTTTTCAAATCTATATCTCTGTTTATCCTGTAATATCGGGGGCACCCGTGCCAAAAACAGCCTCGAAACTGTTCGCACTTTGCATAGCACTGTGTAATATTTTCCAAAGATCTTCGAATTGAAAATCCTGTATAAGTCTGAATGATAGCCAAAGGGGACCATGATTGAACTGGTCCGAATTGATAGTTACAACATCAAAATCCATTGGTCCACCTCTCTCACAAAGCTGCCGATGAAGGTCCTGCATGCAACCCTTTAACCAGTTCTAAACATGGGCATTGGCTGGTGGCTGCGGTATGATTTCACGGATCTCTCTACCCTCATATCCAAAATATCGATAAAAACACGTTGCTTCATTCTGAATCACAAATCTAGCTCGCTCTCCTCCTTCACCGGTCTGCAAATGAGCATCTATAAGATCAGCCTGTTTATACATATACTTTAGTAAATTAAACAAATTTAAATAAGACTCTTACCTTCTTTGTCAGCTGTATCAGTACTGTTACTGCTATTAGCATTGCTGGTATTGGTACTCTACTACTACTGCTACTGCTGCCGCTGCTGTCACTCCAGCTGCTACTGCTACTGCTGCGGGTAAGCCTTCTGCGTTTGCGTTCCCCATCACTACAGCTATTTTTGGATACGTCGTCATTGTTTCCATTTCGATTACGTTGGTGCCTCTCTCTTAACCTCTCTGAAGCTTAAGTATTAGAGCGTGCCTTTATATTGCAGAAAAAATAATAAATGAAAATTATATACAGACAGACTTAATACTTACGATTATGTATGTTTGACGATGATTAGTCTCCTCGATGGTTCGATGATTGTGGGTGGTAATTTCCATATGTTGATGGTCCAGCGTTTATAACTAAAATGGAGAATGTGCATTTAATTGAATAATGATTACAAAAATTTTTATTATGACATATTCACCACTTACAATTGCCTGTAACTAAGTGTGCAGCGTCTTTTTGATCCGCCATACGTGCATGTGGCTATGAAACTAAGTATTGAGAGAATTAAAATTATTTAATTAAAATGAAAAATTAATATTTGTATTTTAATTGGCTCAATACTTATAATTATTCTCGTTTCCTATCGACTCATCAAACACCATAATGAAAGAATCACCCTCGGTGTCTCTCATCATCTGGTTAATTACTGAAATAAGGTTGATAAAAAATATTGAAATAAATAATAATATTCTAAGAGTTTAGATGTGAAAAAAGTACTTGTTATTTACATCGGCGGTGAGAGCTGACGAAGCCATTGGCAGGGTCAGACGTGTAGATAGGGAGTGTGCTTAATACGCGATTTTTTTTTGGTTTGAATAGAAAAGGTAAATAGTAAGAGGAATACAAAGTGAAAGTGGAGAGAAAGGTGAATAAAAGAGGATAATAGGAAAAGAAAGGGCGAGAAAGGGAAAAGGGAGAGAAGGGAGAGAAGGAGAAAGTACAAGGAGGAGGTTAGGAAAGGTAGAAAAGGACGGAGATAGAGGAGAGAGCGGCAAAGCCGCGGGCCATGAACAATAGAGAAGAGGAGACGGCACAGGTGAAGATAGGGAACCAAGAACAAAGAAACGAGGAGGAACAGGAATTTAAGACTCCGAGCGGACCGGAGCGGGAGCCGGAGAGGGAAACTCAAACGTGCAGGTGGGAAAGCACGTCGAAGACAGGGAAGGGAAGAAGAAAGGAAAGCGGAGGAAAAGGGGGAGCGCTAAGGCAATTGGAGCTCTTAGAGAGCTTCAAAGTAGACAAAACGGAAAGGGGAAAAAGGAAAGAAAGGTCACCGGAAGAGAAAGAGGACAAGAAGAGAGAGAGGAAAGAAGACAGGAGAGAGAGAGACACGTCAGAGAAGAACGGATCGAAGGGGAGATTCCCGCCAAAGAAGGAGGAGGGAAAGGAAGGCGAGAAAGAGGGGGAGATGGAGAAATTTCAAGGAACATTGGAAAGGATCCTGAAGACCCTGGAGGAGGAGAAGGAGGAAAGGAGAAAGGACAGGGCAGAATGGGAGAGAAAATGGATAGAAACGGAAGAAAGGATGAATAAGAAGTTGGAGGAGGTGAGAAGTCTAGTGCAGGAGGAGAAGAGGGAGAGGACAAGGGCGGAGGAGGAGATGAAGAGGGCAAACGAGGAGGAGAGGAGAAAGAGGGAAGAGCGAGAAAGAGAAATGGAGGAGAAGATAAAGAAAATGAAGGAAGAGGCGAAAACTAGGCAGACAGAAGGAGGAGACCAGAGAGGGGAAAAGGGGTCAGAGGAAAGGGAGCAAGAGAAGAAGCAACTGAAAGAGCTAGAGTGGAGAATTGAGGAAGGGGAGAGAGAAAGGAAAAGGAACAATGTGGTGGTATCAGGTCTGAAAGAAGGAAAATGGGACAAAGCGAAGGTGGAAGAATGGGTAGAGGAGAAGCTGGGGATTACGGTAAAGGTGAAAAGGACGTGGGTCATCAGAGGAAAAGGTAAGAGTAAAATAGGAGTGGAATGTGAAAATAGAGAGGAGAAAGAGAAAATGATGGAGGAAAAGAGCAAGTTGAAGGGGACAGACTGCTTCATCGACCACGATTTGACGTGGCGAGAGAGGAGAAATAGAGAAAGATTGAACGGGCTCGCAAGAGAATGGAGAAGAGAAGGAAAACCAGTGAAAGTAGGAAGAAACAAGTTAACGGTAGGAGACATGACATACTTTTGGAACGAAAGAGAGGATAGGCTTTTTCGAGAGGGGGAGGCAAGATGGAGGTGAGAAGGAGAAAAGGGATGAAAGGGGAAAAAGGAATAAAAAGGAGAATTTGAGGGTGTTGAGCTGGAATGTGGCAGGACTGAAAGGAATAGAAGAGGAAGGATGGAGATACATACTAGGATTCGACGTCATTTGTCTACAGGAAACATGGGCAGAGAGCGGTGAGGAGGAAGGAATAAGGAGGAGAATGAAGGGATTCGAAACAGAGGTAAGAGAGGCGAAAAAGGGGGGGAGCAGAGGGAGATTAAAGGGAGGAATGGTAATGGCAGTCAGGAAGGATAGGAAAGAGGACAAAGTTGAATGGTTGAGAGGAAGATCTGGAGAAGCCATAGGAGGCAAATGCACTATGAAAGGGGAAAAGTGGTGGATAGGTTCGACTTACATGAGGGAGGAGAAGGAGAGGAACTATGAAGAAATAGAGGAGATGATAGAAAGAGCGGGAGGGGAAAAGATACTCTGGTGTGGAGACCTGAACGCGAGAACAGGGCAAGAGGGAGGTTTTTTAGACGAAAAGGGAGTGGAGGAAAGGAGGGAGTCAAAGGATAGAGTAGTGAACAGAGAGGGCGAAGAGCTGCTAAATAGGTTAAAAGAGTGGGGGCTTTCAATCCTAAATGGAAGTACAGAAGGGGATGAGGAAGGGGAACTCACGTACGTGGGGGGAATGGGATGCTCGGTAATAGACTATGGGATAGTAAATGAGGAAGGCAGGAGAAAGGTAACGTCAATGAAAGTAGTAGATAGAATGGAGTCAGATCATGGAGCACTGGAAGTGGAAATAGAGACAGGGAAAAGTTCGGAAGAGTGGGAAGAGGAAATGAAAAGAACAGTGTGGACAGAGGAGGCCAGCAGGGAGTATAGAGGCTGGCTAGATAAAGGGGGGGAAGCAAAAACATGGAGGGATTTAAAGATAAAAATAAGAAACGCGATCCAAACAAAGAGGGGGAGAAGAAAAAGGAGAGATGACAGCAGATGGTGGGATGAAGATTGCAGGAAGAAGAGGGCAGAAATGAAAAGGGCAAAAAAAGGGATAAATAGGTGGGGAAAAGACAGGTTCATGCAGGCGAAAAGAGAGTTAAGGAACATGTATAGGAACAAAAAGGAGGAAGGGATGAAAAAAGAGCTAAGGGAGGCAAAGGAGGATAGGTCAGGAAAAAAGTTCTGGAGAATGGTGAAAAGGAGAA
This sequence comes from Muscidifurax raptorellus, assembly GCA_020010945.3. Taxonomy (NCBI): domain Eukaryota; kingdom Metazoa; phylum Arthropoda; class Insecta; order Hymenoptera; family Pteromalidae; genus Muscidifurax; species Muscidifurax raptorellus. The sequence goes on along the minus strand of CM052077.1, from coordinate 28,492,397 downwards.
GGAAAGGAAAAAGGGAGCAGATAGATAAAGGGATAGAAGATAAGAGCTGGTTAGAGTTTTTTAAAGGGCAACTGGGAGAGAGAGAAACGCAGGAAAGAAGGAGAGATAATGAGGAAGAGTCGGGGGAAGAAGAGGAAGAAGAGGAGAGAGAGATAGAAGTAGAGGAAGTAAGGGAAATAATCAAGAAGTTAAAGGAAAAGAAAGCACCAGGAGAGGATGAAATCCAGAATGAGGCATGGAAGCAGGGAGGAGAAAAGATTGTAGAGGAACTAACGGAGATACTAGGAAAAATTTGGAAAGGAGGAGGACTGCCAGAAGAGTGGAGGAGAGGGATAGTCACGCCAATTTATAAGAAAGGAGATAAGGGGGAGTGTAAGAACTACAGAGGAATTACACTAATGGACACAGGATACAAAATATATGCGGAACTGATAAAGGGAAGATTGGAGAAGAAACTGGAAGAAGAGGAAAAGTTAAGCGACACGCAGATGGGATTCAGAAGAGGGAGAGGTACAACGGACGCTATATACGTGGTATACAAGGCGGTAGAGCAAGAGCTAAGGAAGAAAGGAGGGAAGGTATACGCGTGCTTCGCGGATATGAAAGCAGCCTTTGACAAAGTAAACAGGGAAGAAGTGTGGAAGATGATGAGGAAGCTGGGAGTGAATAGAAGGATAAGGGAAAGGGTAAAGGAAATTTATGAGAAGACTGAGTGTGAAGTAAGGATAGGGGAAAGGAATGTAGGCAGTTTTGAGACGCAGAAGGGAGTGAGACAGGGATGCCCGCTGAGTCCACTGCTGTTTAACGTGGCAATGGCGGACTTGGAAGGAGAGATGGGAAAGGTACAAGAAGGAGGGATAATACTAGGGAGAAGGAAAGTATGGTCAATCTCATATGCAGATGACGTAGTAATGCTAGCAACAAACGTGAGCGGGTTGAAACAAATGCTAAGAAGATTCAAAGGATACATCAAAAGAAAGGGTTTGGAGCTAAACACAGAGAAAACGAAGATCATGATTTTTAGAAACGGAGGAAGAAGGAGGAGGGAAGAGAAATTTGAATGGAATGGAAGGGAGATAGAGGTGGTGAAAACATTTGAATATTTGGGTTACACGATGAAAGAAAATGGGAAAGAGGAAGAACAGGTGAAGAAGGTGAAAGGAAGGGCAAATGCGCTGATAAGCACCCTGTGGGGCCTAGGAGAGGCAACGTTCAAGGACAGCTGGAAGATGAGAATGAAGCTGTTCGACGCTCTAGTACAGAGCGTAATAGAATACGGGGCGGAGATATGGGGTTGGAAAGGGCAGGAGGATTTAGAGAAAATACAGAGAAAGTACATCAAATGGGTGCTGCACCTAGACAGGACAACGCCGGCACATGTGATTCATTGGGAGACGAAAAGGTTCAAATTAGAGACAAGGACAAGGAAAAGGGCGGTTAGGTTTGAAAGGAAACTGAAGAGAGCAAAAGAAAGTACTTTGCTAGGAGAATGCTGGAGGCTGCTGAAGAGAGAGGGAGAAAGGAGAGAATGGAAGGGTAGAGGGAAGGACGTAAGAAGAATGGAATTGGAGAAGTGCGGGATATCGGTGGAGGAGTATACGAGAAGAATGGAGGAGGAAGAGGGAGTGGAGGAGGAAATAGAAAGGATAAACAAAGACACACAATGGCAGAAGTGGAGAGAGGAAATAAAGGAGTCCAGATATGCGGGTGAGATAAGGGAGGTAATGTTGGAGCAGGGAGAAATACCAGAGTACCTGATGGAAGTGGGAGAACACAGAAGGGGAGCGCTCAACGTTACGGCAAGGTTCAGATTAGGGTGTGAGACAAGAGGGAATAAATACTGGAAGAAGGAAGAAGAAAGGGTATGCAGGCTATGTGGGAGTGAGGAGGAGACGCTTAAACATGTGTTCGAAGAATGTGTGGAGACGAAGATAGAGGGGAAAAAGTGGCAGGAGACAGTCGGAGGGAGAAGAACGCAAGTGGGGAAACTCTATAGCACGATATGGAAGAGGAAAAATAAAGAAAGACAGCAAGAATAAAGAAGGGGAAGGCAAGAAAGGAAGGAAAAGATAGGACGAAGCAGAAAGGAGATTTGTAAAGCGCGCGCAAAGCATGCGGGGAAGTCTAGGGAAAGTCCCCTAGGAGGAACTAGACGGAGGGAACAGGGAGAAGAAAGAGGAACGAGAAGAACAGAAAGGAGAGCACATGGTGAGGTGAGTAGAGAGGTTATAGCAGGGAATCAGAGAGCGTGTAAAGGCAGAAGTGAGAAAAAAGATAAAGAACCGAAGGCGACAAAAAAGTAGGAGGGAGAGATGTCGAAGCACGAGAGAAGAGTGGAGAGAGAGATGCGGGATATGAGAGAGGAGATGAAAGAGTGGAAGGTGAAGCTACAACTGGAGAGAGGGAGAAGAGAAGCGGCGGAGAGAAAGATGATGGACATAGAAGGAGACGTAGAAATATTGAAAGGTAAACTGAGTGAGGAAAGGAGAGAGAGGGAGAAGGTGCAAAGAACAGTAAAAGAATTAAAAGGAATGATAGAAAAATTGGAAGGTAAAATGAGGAGAGAGGAGAGAAAAGGGATTGAAAGGGAAAGGATAAATGTAAAAAGTGAGGTTAGGATCGTGAACAACAAGAGAAAGAGGACGGAAGGAGGGAGGAGCAAAGTAGGAGAGAGAGGTGTGATAATACATAAAGGGACTAACTGGAGCGAGAAGGAGATGCTGCAGGACTGGCTAGATGAGATCCTGGAGGGAACGAGTTGGGAGTTGGAGGAGACGGCAAACCAGGACACAAAAAAGATAATATTCGCGGCAGAAGAGGAAATGGAGAAGATTTGGAAGAGGAGAGATGAAATAAATGAAGGGGGTAAGGTGAGATTAGAGCAGTGGATGAGTTGGGAGGAGAGAAAGGCAAAAAAAGAAGCCATGGGGATAAGAGAGAGAAGGAGAGAGGAAGCGAAAAGGAATGGGGAGCTTCTAAAGAACGGGGACTTCAAAGTGAGGGTGGATGGAATAATGTACGAGTGGAAGGAGGAGGAGGGAAGGATCAGAAGGGTGAGAGAGGAAAGGAGGAAGAAGGAAGATTAGAAGAAGAGATAAAAGAAAAAGAAAAAAAAAAAAAAAAAAGGATGCGTATTAATGCACACAAATGTTTTATATTGTTAATTAAGAAAATATTGTAAAATACTTAATGTATAAAAACAATAAAGCTATTATTATTATTATTATTACATCGGCGGTGAAACATTGCACTAGCTAGCGGGTGCCCGTGATCGTTGCGCTGTCGTATCGGAGAGCAATCGACAGAACGTCTGGATTACGGAATAGACCGACGGTAAACATATAATACGTAGTTATTCTACAATGCAGCAAGGGAAAATGCAACTTTCTGCATAAAACCTCTGCTGATTGGTTCTGTAGGTCTGAGGCCCACACTCTGCCACTCATTGTCTGAATATGTGAGTCTCGATCTTTCACGATACTCAATGCCTGACCGATAACTTTGGCTAAATGTGCTACACTTGCCCTAATCATTCTGACAGAGATGCTTTGCTATCCAAAGTGGAACTGCCGAAACGTGCAAGTGTAGCTCCTTAAATATTGTCTGTCTATACGGTGGGTATACAGCATAAAACACAAAGCTTTTTTTTTTTGCTGATACTGCTAATAAAGGACAATACATCTTGGGGAGATCATACTGGCTATTGATGTGCACGTGCGCATATATTTTCTGGTATTCGCTGGTTATAGGCTTTTTAGAATGACATTTGCAACGATGTCGAGTAGAAGATATTATATTTACAGCACACAAGGTAAGAGAGTTGTCATGAAAAAAAAAACTGAAAGCAATAATGTTGCGGAATAACGAGTAGTGATGACTTCATTAACAATTGACTGCAATCTGATACCCAGCGCAGGTGCAGACATGCACTAGTACGTTCTTGTTTTTTTCTCTTCACATCAATATTTAAACACTATTCGCAATTACCCGTACTGAGGAAATTTTTAAATTATGAATTGAAATAAGCGGTAAGAAAGAGAGAGCGCTATAAAAAATACTTGAGATCATCGTTCACGATACTCGAGCTTATCGACAACACTTGATATCCTGCGAAATTCAGACATAAAAAAATCGTGAATTTTGGTAAATTTATTTTTTTCAATGGCAATCAATAGAGTGCGTTAAGATACACAAAAAATAACGGAATTTTCATTCTCTTATGAGACGACATGTTTGTGAATTTGCAATAGCCCGGTCACTTGTTTTCCGACCAGCTTCACCGCAACATCGAGTAACACCGCCTTCTATTAATTTGAGAGTTTTTGTATCGCGCTTCGAGAGGGCGAAACATCACCAAGACGAGAGGGCGAGGTGTGTTATGATATCATCGATAAACCAAAGTAGTAGATACTTTGATCTGTGCGAGATTTTCGGGAGGGAGAATAATTTCCGCGAACGAGTGTTATTAATTATTATCCAAGTGCCGCCTATCCAATTAATAGAGTTTGTTACGAAGAAAGAGTTTTCCTTTATTTTCCGCCACGGAATTCCCTCTGAAATACCTGGCATCATTAAGAAATTCGCTCGCGATTTAACAAATTAACTAGTCGAGAAATAACGTGTTACACGCGAATTCGCCCGCGTAAATACTACGTTACACCTTAAAAATATAAATGAAGAAGATTAAGGGAAGTTATGTCTCCCCGCCGAAGAGCCCGAAATTATTACATCGGGCAGTAACGACACTGTTTCCCAGTCAACGGCATGAACTGTGCATACACAAGCACTCACGACAGAGGAGCTACTAAGCGCCTGCAAGAAGGTTGGAAACAACTAGGCTCCGGGCTTGGATGGCATACCCAATAGAGCATTAAAACATGCTATATATGTGCAACCAGAGGTCTTCATAGACTTGTACAATTCATGTCTTGAAGAAAGGATATTTCCCGCCGATTAGAAGAATCAACGCCTCATGCTACTACCAAAGGGAAAGAAGCCACCTAAGATACTTCATCATACAGACCACTCTGCATGTTGGACAACTCAGGCAAGATTGCGGAACATCATTACGGCTTTCGAAGGTAAGGGTCAACACTAGACACAGTGAGCTTCGTGATTGACAATGCTCGAACAGTTAAAGTGATCCAGAAGGAAAGATGGAAAGGAGGATCAAAGAAGTACTGCTCTATAATCACTCTGGGCGTTAAAAATTCATTCAACTCGGCCCAATGGAGTAATATACACGATACACTTCGGAAACAGGAGTGCCTTTATACAGGGTGATTCAAAAAGACCGGGACATCAGCGTAACTCCAAAAAAACGTTTTTTACAAAAAAATGCTTCAAATAAAAGTTGTAGGGTTTGAAAAGATGCACCTAACGGTGACCTCGCGTTTGACCTTGAGGTCGAATTTGAAGGTCATTTGAAGGTCAACTTAGTTTTTTTAAATGGAAACCCTATTTTTTGACAGCGGGATTAGAAAGAGCATAAAATTCTACGTTCAAATATACCCCTATATTGTGGGGGCAGAGTGACCCCAAAAGTCATACGATTGTTTTCAACATTATCTTGCGCTTTATCATCCGTGGTTGCAGATCTTGGTCTTCCAGGAATCGCGCGATTTTTATTGCTGCCCGTTTGCTCGAATCGTCGAATAGTACGTTCCACCGTCGATTTTGAGATCTCGTTACCTTCATTGCGGAATTCTTCATTAAATAATAGTCTTACTTCTGCATATGATCGCCGGTGATTTCCCCAACCACGCATCATCAACAGTGATACCCTTTCACGCTCCATCAATTGCACAATTCTCGTGAAGTTAACAGTAGTAATACTAAGAAGCCAGCCTAGGAAGTTACGAAACAATATTAACAACAATACTAATGCATTCGGAGGGTAACAAACTATCGTACCTAACAATACAATCTCTTTGTCTTTGGAAACACCAACAAAATATTGATTTAGCAGCACTATTTATTGTAGCAGGATATAACACAAAAACAACTTATAATGCTAGGAAATTATTTCATGCTGAAACGCAATGCAAGTTGATTTTGAAATCAATTGTAACACTTTTCAAGTCACTTTGACCCTACAACATGGAAGTATATCCGAACATAGAACTTCATACTTTTTCTACTCGTATCATCAAAAATGGGGGTTTCATTCGAAAAAATTAAATTGACTTACTAATGACCCTGAAATTCGACCTCAAGGTCAAACGGAAGGTCACCGTTATGTGCATCTTTTTAAACCCTACAACTTTTGTCTGATAATTATTATTGAATAGGCGTTCCGTGAAAGGTATTAGGTCACAGTGCAAGTTAATGTTGAAAACAATCGTATGACCTTTGGGGTCACTCTGACCCTGCAACATAGGGGTATATTTGAACGTAGAATTTTATGCTCTTTCTAATCCCGCTGTCAAAAAATAGGGTTTCCATTTAAAAAAACTAAGTTGACCTTCAAATGACCTTGAAATTTGACCTCAAGGTCAAACGCAAGGTTACCGCGAGGTGCGTTTTTTAAACCCTATAACTTTTATTTGAAGCATTTTTTTGTAAAAAACGTTTTTTTGGAGTTACGCAGGTGTCCCGGTCTTTTTGAATCACCCTATATATAAGACAGATGATGTCCGACAATTTGAAGGATAGACTCTTATTATATGATACCGAGAATGGCACTAAGACCTAAAGGAGTAACAGGAGGGGTTCTCCATTGATCGGTACTTGGCCCAACTCCCCCGACCCAACCTAAAACTTTAACATATTCGAAAATCTTAGCGCAATTTTTTCCTGGAATTCGACAGTCCTTCCTTGTTAGCACCGTATATCCTAATGTCGGTTTTTCGCTGCGGCAGGCTAGATGCGTTCGAGTTCGACAGCTTGTCCCGGTATAGCGACGAGTGGCCTGATCAAAAACTCAGAAATAAATTGACTACATGAATAATATCTCATTTAAAGAAATGAAAATAAGGGTTTTTAAAAAACCGAAAGTGGACACCAAGAATAAAAGTAATTAATTTTTAAGCATTAAAGTTTGTTGAGCAGAAGCTGAGATCTAGGCCGACACACGCACCAACACATACACTGTTTTGGATCGCGAAACAGCCAACGGCGCCCTCGACTCCCACTCGTGCTCAAAAGATTACCCTCGCTAGAAAAAGCCAATTTTCCCTCTTAATTCCACAATATGCTATTATTCCACACTCCGACCGAAAAGCTACTTTTCGCCCCTAAGAAAGTAGTATATTTTTCCCGCAAACTGATTTTGCGGGGCGAAAGTAAAATAAGCGGGGAAAAAGTAAATTATCGGGGCAAAAGTAAAATTTTCCAAAAATTTTCAAAAAATCTACAAAACGTTAAAAACATTTTTAAGAAAATTAAAGAACAATTGGTTACACGAAACTATTTTCAAATGTACTTCCACTCATACAATTTTTAAAACTTATTTTTAACAACTTAGGGACAACTATGGTTTTGAACGAGAATATCAAAACATTCGGTATGCAGTAGAATGTATATTCTACCTAGATGCGAGCTAGCCTCGTAAAATACTGCCTAGCAGCGCCACCACTATCTCAGTGGCACGTAGCGAAATTAAAAAGCAGTGTACATGTATAGAACCCCGCCATGTAACAATGTGTCAGGACAGTGCCAGCGCAACGACAGCAAGGCGTGACAGCACTGCGACAACCATGTGTAGCAGCACAAGGACGGCAGCTCGATGGCAAAGCGTGCGGCACGACGTGCCGTCGATTAGCTGTCTCTGTGCTTACCGACGAATGCGCCTGCGCTGCAGCAGCGTACGGCACGGTGTGCCGTCGTAGTGTTGGCACTGTGCCAGCATTTTTTATAGGGCAGAGGATATATATATATATATATATATATATAGGTATATAGGTATATGAAATGTTTAATTAATAAAAACAGCTTTTTAATAATTGTAAAGAGAATATTTATTAAAAATATACGATGATTAATACAAATATAATAATAATATAATAAATTTAACATAATATGTAATATAAATAGAAAATTATAAGATATAAAAATTGAAAACCAGGAATTTTATTTCTTCATTTTTATTTATATCTTATAATTTTCTTTACGCTTCTCAGCCGATTCTTCAATCGCTAAAATATCATCAAGATAAACCACAGATGTATAGCCTCTACTTCTTAAAAATCTTACAACTACTTTCATAATTTTTGTAAACACAAACGGAGCTGTTGTAAGGCCAAATGGTACACAAACAAATTCATAAATTTCACTTAAATATTCAAATCTGACATATTTTCTACTCTGTGAATGCAATGGTATCAGAAAATAAGCATCGTGTAAGTCAATTGACGCCAAGTAATAATTTGGATAGACCAACTGCACTGCAGGGCGCATGTCTTCCATTTTAAAGTGTTCTTTTCGTACAAATTTGTTAACTCCTGTACCTCATATTCAAAGGGAATCTTATATCCCGATACTGCGCTTATTACAAACTTATCATCTGTGATTTCTCTCCAGTTTTCTACAAATTTTCCTAATTTACTTGCTATAAAACCTACTTCTATTTGTTCCATGCTGATTCTTAGGTACTGGTGGAGGAGCAGGCGATCGATACTGCTGTGCTTGTGCTCTGTGGTTTACGTACTGCTGCCTGCCTTTGAAAGAGAATCTTTGTCTCGGACGTCCTCTTTACTGAGAAAACCCCATACCTCCTCGAGGACGGCTTCTGTATGGGGCCCTCCAGTTTGACGCCCTACTTGCTTGCTTGTTTGCAGTGATGGCTGGCTGGACTTTAAATAAATCCTGTCCTTCTTTTGATTGAGTTTTCGTGTTCTTTATTTTTTCTGCCAAATTAGTGCCAAACAGGTGCTCATCTATATTTGCATTCTTCGCAATCTCCTGCCCTTCCTTCGACATTCCAGGCTCATCAACAAAGCTAAAAGATTTCCAGCATCTTTTAAAGGTTCCAGCATATCTCTGATGTCCATACCGTTCTAACGGTTTTCGTGCATAGTAGTCATCAAGGCGCCCAAGATTGAAAGACTCATTGCCGCCAATTTTTGAATCGCTATCATATGACTGTCCCTGGAACGTGCGGTCTGGCCAATCAAACTAGCGACCTGACGATTTAACTCTGGAGCTTGTAACTCTCTAACCACCGCATACTTCTCTATCAATGCCTCCTCATTCGCTTTCTTTAAGCCATCACGGCAATAAATTTTCCATGTCACGAAGGTCCTCCTTGATAACCATCTCCGAAGCCTTAGGTTTTAAGGGATCTTCTCCAACCTATTATTCAAACATTAATCATATATAACCTTGTTTTTATATATATCTAATCTCTATGAGATGTACCAATCGTGTACAGACGTCCCCTTTTTACTAAAATTGACCCAACATCACGCCTGTGTACATTGATTTGTCACACGTGCAAACACATCGTCTCGACAAACACACGCCGCGCCGTTTGCCGACCTCTCTCCCTCTCCCTCTCCCTCTCCCTCTCCCTCTCCCTCTCTCTCTCTCTCTCTCTCTCTCCCTCTCTCTCTCTCTCTCTCTCTCTCTCTCTCTCTCTCTCTCTCTCTCTCTCTCTCTCTCTCTCTCTCTCTCTCTCTCTCTCTTTGTGTATGCCGAAGAAGCAACGCGTTTTGTCACCCGTACAAACACACAATATATTATCCGTCTTTTTTACTTGACGTTTCTATCGTCATAATGAGAAAAGAATTGCGTTTTATCACACGTATAAACACGCATCATATTAACAGTCTTTCACTTGTTTCGACCTTTGTATAGACAAAAAGAATCGCGTCTTGTCACACGTACAAACACGCTTTAATATCTCACGATTTTTACTTACTATTACTCTCCATTCCATTTTTTCTTCTGAATCTGCCTCGTCTAGTAACTCGACTTCGACTTCCTCTCGATTTTCGGCATCTTCCTTCTCTTCAGGTTCCTTGTTGATCTCCGTCTCTTTACTCGTTTCGGCATCTTTCCCTGTCTCTGTTGAGGTCTGTCCATATGCCGGTACATTCTCATCTAGCTCTTTCGTCTTCTCTTTCTCAAAAATCACTGCGCTCACCGTCTTTACTTCATCATTCAATTTCTTCAACTTTTTTAACAACCTACTTAAATTCTCCTCTGGATCTTTCTCTCTACTTCTCTTCTTACTCTTATCCAACTTAACCTTCTTATTCTCCAATACGTCTGTCGCCTTGTGCGCACGAAGAAAAACTGATGTGAGAGAGCGCGGAGCCGAAGGGGGGCGCTTCGCGTTTTCAGTTCTCTAAATGCGTGGTTGTCGAGCGAGGACATCTACATAAGGTTAATGGTAATGTATGAAGAGCGAAGACGAAATATAATCTATGGTTTTTGGAAAGCAGAAGAAAAGCTCTTCTCTATCAATTACAGAGAATTTTTAGCGGTTAAATTAGTTTTATTAGAATTAGCTTGTAATTTGGAAAATTGTCAAATTTTATTAAGAATTGACAATACCATTGCAATTTCTTATATAAATAAGATATATGGTACACGTATAGCTATATATAATAAGTTGGCGAAGGAAATTTGGCAATGGGCAGAGAAAAACCACATTTTTTTAGTAGCATTATACATAACGTCAATTGATAATGAGATAGCTGATAAATTATCGAGAATAAAAAGCATAGATATCGAATGGGAATTAGCCAATTATGCATTTAATGAGATTATTAATGCTTTTGGGGTACTAGAAGTAGATTTATTTTCATCAAACTGTAATAGTAAATGTGATAGATTTTTTTCTCGGCTGCCAGATGATAAAGCAGAAAAAATCGATGCGTTTACCGTTACTTGGACAAACATAAAAAAAATTGTATGCGTTTCCACCTTTCAATTTGATTCTCAAAATTTTGAACAAAATAAAAAAGAAACAAGCATATGGAATAATTGTAGTACCAAACTGGCCTAACCAACCATGGTATCCATTGTTTTTAGAATTATTAGTATCAAATTTAGTATCGTTTGAACCTAACAGTAATTTATTATCGTATAGGTCTCACTGTCATCTAAAACATCAATACCTGTCTTTAATAGCAGGGATAGTATCGTCAATGCGTTTCAACTCAAGAAGGTACCTCATGCTTCAATTGAGATTTTATTGGCATTACTTTCTACAGCGACATTTAAACAATATGAGTCAGTGTAACGTCCCATGTTCATAAAAGATAATTATATGTATGAATATACTGTATACAGAATGATGTATGACGGCGTGTATGCGTACAGGCGCAGGTATACGACGATAATCACAATGTAAGCATTTCCGCAACCGCGTTTACGACATCAAACGCGTCCCACTAATTAAACCAACTGACCCCGAGTCAGTAATCCCAAAACCTACTTATTCTGCACCATCACCAACCTATATTGTAAGACACTTTCGGTGGCGATCAGTGATTGGTTATTACCCTAACATTGAGATCATCCGCCAAGCCTTATAAGCCCCGCACTCAGTCCTCATATTGCCTTTAGTGAAGTCTCTTTTTACAAGGACAACGAGTGTTGTACCTGCTGGACCTGGTGTGTGAATACGAGTGCCGTTTAGTCCTTCGCGTCGTCTATTGGGTGCTTAGAAACCACTCAAACTCCGTGGAAGCTAACCGGTGGAATTCTTCATACTCTGGACGTGAGTTGGTACAGTACGAGGCTTAAGGACCGTCAACATATCTGGCGTTAGCTTCGGCAGCTTAGTTAAGGAACTTACTCTCAACACGCCACGGAACCATCCGTGTAGGATAATACTAAACACCGCCCAGTCATCGACCGTGCAATCTACTAGTAGTGTCCGAACGGGATTGTAAGTCGAACCAATATAGAAATAAGTAAATACGTAACATTAAGAACAAACATAAAGATTAGATTAAAACATCTGTGTAACATCTGTATCAAAGCATTGGGCCTTCGTCTAAATAAAGTCATAACAAAGAAGTACCATAAAGAGACAGCTTATTAGAATCACAACCTACTTAATAGTAACAGAAGACTCTCGAGTCAAGGCTAGTTCACCTATACTCAAATAAATAATTATTTGTATATAGAATTACTGTGCGGTTCAGCATAGTAAATCAGAACCTTACAAATGGCATCCCTTGTGGGGAACTAAGCCATTGTTACTAAAGTACCAACTGTCTCGTTTAGAATTTTTATTATTAAGAAGAAATTTAGGAAACTTTTAGACGAAATAAATCATAATGGCGTTTAATCAAACTAGAGAGGAAATCTTAAGATTACCCAACTTAGAACAAAGAATCAATGCTTTAGATCAATTTTATAGATTTAAAGAGGCAGAAAGAGAAGAACAATTATTAGAATTTTCACGTAGTATATTAGAGTCAAATAATTTTCGGGCAGTGGAAAGAGCAACTCAACATCTTGCAGATTACGATGGAACGAACATGAATCTAAAAGAATTCTTACAAGATGTTGATAATTGCTTTACCATGATTTCTACAGATTCAGAAGCACACTTTTTAAGAATCGTTATATCAAAATTAAGGGGTAAAGCCAGACAAGCCTTGGAAGGTAGCACATTTAAAACTTGGAATGATTTAAAATCGCATTTAAAAGACTGCTTTGCACCGCCCCGCACATATAGTTATTACTTACACGAAATTCAATCATCTTCCATGAGGCAGGGAGAGAATATTCGACAGTTTTACGGTCGAATAAACGCGCTAGTTAATGCCGCAATTAACGCCGCGTTGGAAGTACTGGGAAATAACGTACAGCGAGATCATTTAAAACCTCAGATCGAAATCATTGCCTTAGAATCATTTATTAATGGATTACCAGATGGTTGGAGAACCCGTATTATCGAGTTAGCACCAGAAAAACTGGATGACGCGTTCGCGTTAGCATCGAAATATGAACGAGGTAAAGTAACCATGTATAATAATCATTACTCCAATCCACGTATTCATCAAGTAAGTCATACACAAGATCGAAGTCCACATGGTTCACGGGATTCACCCCATGGTTCAGGAGAAATATATGAAAGTATACATCAAGTAAGAACATTGAATAATGAGGAAGGAGATAGAGGAGGGCAAAGAAGAGTGAATTTTCATGATTCTACGCATAATAGAAATGAGATTTCTTATTCAATAGACCGGGATGACACCTATTTCCCAAAAATGACTTTTGAAGGAGGCAAGATACACGCACCACCACAATTGAGTTGTAAAAAGCCAGTACCCGAGCCTATCAAACATCCAAGTATACTCCAGAGGGAATATACCGAAAATACTATGGTGCCAGTAAGACCACCAGTACAAAGACATGTTATACCACCAGAGGCACCATTATATCTGGATTACAGACCCTGTAACTGTGCTGCATGTTATATATACTTTCAAAATCAACAGAGAGCCGGATATTGGTACCCACCTCAAAATGGAGGCTACCAACATCAAAATCCACCAACGTGTACGCACAGACCAGTCCCAATGCAGGAACCATGTCACCATCAAGAATCCGCAAATAACAGAAATCAAGACTATTACGGAGAAAAGCCGAAGTCGCCAATCCCGTTTCGTAGTGGAAATAAAAATCATTTGAACTGGGACAACGCTCACTGGAAGAACGCACCAGTGAGCGGGACGACTCCACAGCGTTCAACCAGTCCCGGCCCCACAGCCAAGTCGGGAAACCAGCCCAAGTTATTCGACTCACGTCAAGAGTCGAATCCTCGCCCACAATAAAATTAAAAATAGAACAACTGGCAGTTCCAGAAGCCTTATGTGTAGTGGATACCGGAGCCCAAATCAATGCAGTAAAAGAAAATGCATTGGGTCCTAATGCTATAGTAGACCAAAATGACGTGATCTCTATACTAGGTATTTCTCCACAGGAGGTAAGGACTCTAGGAACTGTAAAATTAAAAATCTTAGGAAAGGACCATTTATTCCACGTGTTACCATCTAGCACGCCACTATCAGAGGAACTTATATTGGGTAACCCTTTTCTACTTGTAGAAAAAGTAAACATCATGTTTGGAGAGGGAGTACTAGTAACGGAAAGTCATCCGATAACACCCGTTCCCTTCGTTCATAAACTAATACCAGAAACTAGTGAAGATAAACATCCAGAGGAAGCATATCAAAACACGGAAGTAAAAAGAGTTCAGATTGAACCTGAGTTTGAATTTCCATATGCCGAACGCGAGATAGAACCGGAATCTATAGATACAGTAAATTGGAATTTTAATTCTAAAGGTTTTAAATCCAATGGTAAAACTGTATTTAAGTTACCGGCCAGAGCAAAAGTTCCTATAAGAATTCCCGCAACTAAACATTCAGCTAAGGGCCAAGCCTACTTAAGACGAATAAATACCGTCCCAGGAGTTTTTATAGGAGAAGCCGCCGTTAAAAATAACAAAGGCTACTGTTATGTAATGGCCACTAATACTCTACCTGACCCAGTCGAAATAGAAATTACTCCACAGCCATTGGAAGCATTTGACTTTTACGATGACTTGGAGGATGACTACGAGTTTCCGTTAGAAGGGGAACCACCAAAAGACGAAGAAGACCGCGTAAAAACAATCCTGGAAAAAGTTTTAACCAACTATCACACAAGACCAGAAAGAACTCAGATTAAGAAAATGGTAAAAGGATATTCTCATCTGTTTTATTTGCCAGGAGATCCGCCACCAAGAACATCATGTGTTAAGCATAAGATTAGGACAACCGATGAAGAACCCGTCAAAGTTAAGTACAAGAGAGGACCAACAGGACTAGATGACGAGCTTTTTAACCAAATACAAAAACTTTTGGAAGCCGGTATAATCAGGCATTCAAAGAGCCCATCTTGCAGTCCTATTCGAATCGTACCTAAGAAACCAGGACCAGACGGAAAGAAAAAGTACAGGTTGGTAATTGACTACCGAAAGTTAAACGCGAAAACCATCAAGGACGCATATCCACTACCTAACATCATGGAAATCCTTGAGCAGATTGGAAGAGCAAAATATTGCTCAGTTTTTGACCTCGCCATGGGCTTCCATCAAATAGAGATTGACCCTGGGGATGTTGAGAAAACCGCCTTTAACACCAAATACGGCCATTTTGAGTATCTATGTATGCCCTTCGGCCTTACCAACGCGCCTGCAACCTTCCAAAGGCTCATGGATTGCGTCCTAACAGGTCTACAAGGATCAGAAATGTATGTCTTTTTAGATGATATAGTGATTTATGCAAATTCTCTCGAAGAACATGAGGAGAAAATCGCTAAATTGTTTGAAAGGTTGTCAGCGGTAGGCTTAAGACTACAAATGGATAAATGCCAATTCCTTGTACCAGAAATTAATTATTTAGGTCATATCATTGACAGTAATGGAGTAAGACCGAACCCTAAGAAGTTAGAAGCCGTTAAAAACTACCGGCGGCCGACTAACCAAACTGAAATCCGACAGTTCTTAGGATTAGCTGGTTATTACAGAAGGTTTATTGAAAACTTCTCAGAGAAAGCAGGGCCCATCAACGCCCTATTAGCCAAAAACGTAAAATGGAAGTGGGAATTAGAACAAGAACAAAGTTTTAAGATCTTAAAAGAAGCACTTTGTGAAGCCCCTGTACTAACAACAGTGGATGAGAGTAAGCCTTTCATTCTAACTACGGATGCAAGTGATGGAGCTATAGGTGCAGTCCTAAGTCAAGGTGAACCAGGACAAGAACATCCAATCGCCTATATGTCCAGATCTCTCAACAAATGCGAACGAAATTATTCTACCACAGAAAAAGAATGTTTAGCCGTAGTAAATGCCATAGAGTATTTTAGCCACTACCTTTACGGTAAGCATTTCACCGTCTACGGAGATCACGAACCATTGACATGGATTGAATCATTAAAAGATCCAGTCAGTAGGTTAAATCGTTGGAGAATGAGATTAACGAAGAATTAAAAAAAAAATTATCTAAACCCAAAAAACAAAATAATCCACCTAAAACGACAAAAACAATAATAACACCCACAAGCGGAACACTTACCAACAACCATAATACTTCTTATATAAATAGTAAACCGAAGGAAGACAGTACAGCTCCAAGATTTGGAAACACACCAACATCTGTATTTTTCGACTATGTAGATTCAGATGTGAACTCGAGTGAATCATTAAAATTTTTAAAAACTAGAGAATGTATAACATATCTAAAAGATAATATAGTACATTTTATTTCAAAAGATTTAAGTTTATCATATGGAACTAACAAATTACTTATTGACATAGAAGCTATTTATCGCGATGAATTATCGAAGGCCAAGATAACCATCGGTGATGTAATAGTTACCCAAAATAGAAAAAGATTCATTTTCAGTTTAGTTATTTCAGATAAAGAAAAAGACGAAATTATACCAGATAATTTATCGAAATGTTTAAATACATTAGCAAATGAAATTAGGAATAAAAAGTTAAAGTCTTTTAGATTAGCTAGAAGCGGAGAGCTAACTGACACTCTTCCACGAGGGGTATTATTAAATAAAATTAAGGAAAAACTGAAAAATTTACAAATAGCAGTAACGATATGTTACGGTGAGTGTAAGATTCTAGCTCCTGAATACAAGTTTGTAGTTCTGAACGATTACCATAACAGTTTGTTTGGAGGACATCGTGGTATGGGAAAAACCTATAGAAGAATAAGAGAACGATACTATTGGAAAGGAATGAAAGAAGATATACATGATTACGTACGCAAATGTGAAATCTGCCAAGAACAAAAGCTGGTTAGAGTAAAGACAAGAGAACCAATGGTAATAACGGATACACCAAGTGAAGTTTTCTATAAAGTAGCCATAGATACAGTTGGACCTTTATGCAAATCTACGCAAGGTAACGTGCATATACTAACTATGTAGTGTCAGTTTTCAAAATTTTGTATAGCAGTACCAGTGCCCAACATCAAAGCAGTTACAATCGCAGACGCTTTGACCCGACACCTTTTTGTACATTTTGGAGTACCTAGAATAATTCTAAGCGACCGAGGACGCAGTTTTCAAAACAATCTATTGCCACAGTTATCCGAAATTTATAATTTTAAATTAAATACTACGACTGCATACCATCCACAGTCTAATGGATCCTTAGAAAGAAGTCACGCTGTCTTAGCAGACTTTCTAAGAAATAAATCATCAAGCAAACAAGATTGGGATAAAGTAATTCCCTTTGCTATTCATGAGTATAATACATCCGTACATACATCAACGGGTTACACTCCTCATGAATTAGTATACGGCAACCCAGCCCGTACACCCAATCGTTTGCCGAACGAATTCGAATTAGAAACTTACAACGATTACATACAAGAACTAACTGAATGTTTGAGAGATGCACAAACAGTAGCCAGGAATAATCTCATACAATCAAAACATAAGAACAAGGAGTACTATGATAAAAAGGCAAGACCTTTACAGATTTCTGTCGGAGACGAAGTGAGAGTATTAAAGGAACCCAGATATGGGAAATTAGATAAATTTTATAATGGAAAATTTTTTGTAAAAGAAATTAAAGACAATAGTAATGTCATAGTAGAATCATCTAATGGAAAACTTATAGTAAAGCATAAAGATAAGTTAGAGAAATTTTATCGCTGAGTACAGTTTAAACAAAGTTACAGTCAACACATTATTACAACACGATACTAAATATAAAACCTGCAACATTGAAGAAATAAATTTAGGAACATCTGCAGAATCAGCAATTTCAAGGATATCCACAACGCTACCACCGAATACCTGAGAGGTCATTGTGTACAATACACCGGCGACAAATCCAGCAATGCTGCAATTACCCAATAAACGCCGAACAACTGGCGTAAACTTAATGCGCAACCAGACAAGACCACTACAAATTCAAGACACGGTATTTTAAACTTACCGGTGTCCAAATTATTCTCCTTCTTTCGACTAAATGATTTTGGTAGTAATTAATTTTTACGCAAAAGGAAGCAGCATAGGATCGTGGGTTCAATGTAATTACTGGGATAAAACTCTATTTTTGAAAGAAATTTTTTTTTTCACTTAAAGATTAATTTTAAATAAAATTTATTATCTTAGAAAACGTAACAACAAATACTTAAGATTATGCAAACAAAACAAGAAAATAAGCAGTTCATTTTCGGCCTATTGTCTATCTCTATCTATTGTCAGCGAACTTAGCATTGCGGCTACTACCATCCGAAGCCAATGCACTCCCGCTCACGCGTTGTCAACTCGCGCCGAAACTTACACAGCACGCGCGTATATGTAGGCGTGACGAAAGCACGAGTTCGCGCCAAAGCGCGGTAACTCCTGCCACCGAGCGGATACTTGAAGAGTCAAAAAGACCAATCCAGGAATGCGACCCACCCAGGAATGCAGTACGTCACACTCGCAGTCAATACTATACTTATATATATACAGCAAGTATATATATAAATGAACATAACGTATGGACATGCGAGTATATATATCAGTGTACATAAAGATGGGTAAGAGTATATATATAAGTATACATAAGACCAGTTATACTTGCATACAGGCTTATACCTACACACATGCACTTTCCAATCTAGCGGACTTACAATAAGACCACATAGGGGTTCATATTATACAAATACTAAACATGCGGAATAAACAATTTAGCAACATTTGGCATTATCTAACAAAATAATAATAATTTCGGACTTTTAGCACTCGACCGCACATTAGGAAGTCAAAATACACCCAAAAATAAGTAGCAACAATCAAATGTTTATAGGCCTGTAACTCGAAAAATTACAGTACGAAAATTGTTATTTTTGTACCTAATTTGTTAGTTAAGGATACTCTATCGACCTACGAAAAAAAAAAACAATAAATAAATAAATAAATAAATAAATAAAAATTATGGTCGGATTCGAACCAAACCTTTTTGTAATTTTGCAATTAAGAGTCTCCGAACTAATAATGTAATAAAAGTTAGACAAATTGTTTATATTTACATTGTTATCCTGTAAATAAAGTACGAAAAAAAATCGCAATTATGATCGGATCAAAACAAAAATTTTACAACTAAGATTAGAGATCAAAATACCGAAAATTTCTTTTTAATCACTTATTAATCTTCCGAGATAATGCATATGTCAGCATTATATTATTAACTTTATGTAAAGTTCTTAAACAACATACTTATGTAACAACATATTGTAAATGAACATCGCACGTTTTTTTTTCTTTTTGCACCAGCACCCATTGCTGGGGACAGCAATACTCTGGGGGGGGGAGGTGTAACGTCCCATGTTCATAAAAGATAATTATATGTATGAATATACTGTATACAGAATGATGTATGACGGCGTGTATGCGTACAGGCGCAGGTATACGACGATAATCACAATGTAAGCATTTCCGCAACCGCGTTTACGACATCAAACGCGTCCCACTAATTAAACCAACTGACCCCGAGTCAGCAATCCCAAAACCTACTTATTCTGCACCATCACCAACCTATATTGTAAGACACTTTCGGTGGCGATCAGTGATTGGTTATTACCCTAACATTGAGATCATCCGCCAAGCCTTATAAGCCCCGC
The DNA here is from genome assembly GCA_020010945.3 of Muscidifurax raptorellus. Lineage (NCBI taxonomy): Eukaryota > Metazoa > Arthropoda > Insecta > Hymenoptera > Pteromalidae > Muscidifurax > Muscidifurax raptorellus. The sequence continues at coordinate 28,472,808 of CM052077.1, read as the reverse complement.
ACTCAGTCCTCATATTGCCTTTAGTGAAGTCTCTTTTTACAAGGACAACGAGTGTTGTACCTGCTGGACCTGGTGTGTGAATACGAGTGCCGTTTAGTCCTTCGCGTCGTCTATTGGGTGCTTAGAAACCACTCAAACTCCGTGGAAGCTAACCGGTGGAATTCTTCATACTCTGGACGTGAGTTGGTACAGTACGAGGCTTAAGGACCGTCAACATATCTGGCGTTAGCTTCGGCAGCTTAGTTAAGGAACTTACTCTCAACACGCCACGGAACCATCCGTGTAGGATAATACTAAACACCGCCCAGTCATCGACCGTGCAATCTACTAGTAGTGTCCGAACGGGATTGTAAGTCGAACCAATATAGAAATAAGTAAATACGTAACATTAAGAACAAACATAAAGATTAGATTAAAACATCTGTGTAACATCTGTATCAAAGCATTGGGCCTTCGTCTAAATAAAGTCATAACAAAGAAGTACCATAAAGAGACAGCTTATTAGAATCACAACCTACTTAATAGTAACAGAAGACTCTCGAGTCAAGGCTAGTTCACCTATACTCAAATAAATAATTATTTGTATATAGAATTACTGTGCGGTTCAGCATAGTAAATCAGAACCATATATCAGCATGGAAGAATTGGTGGCATTTTTGTTTATTGGCCAAAGAAGATTTTTATAGACCTACACGAAATAATTTATTAATATTTCTTACATATAGTTTTAAAAACAGTGCGTCTTATGGATCTTTAAATACTTATAGATCTGCAGTATCTTTGTTATCTATGGATAAAGTAGGTGAAGATGCAATGGTGTGTCGTTTTTTCAAAGGAATTGAAAAAATAAAACCACCAAGACCAAAATATTATTTTACCTGGGACGTATCATTTGTTTTAAATTGTGTTAAAACATTAGAATCTTTATCTGAATTAAGTTTACAAGACTTGACATGTGTCCTTGATAGCATTAGTTACCGCCCATAGGGTTCAGACGCTAGCCAATATTAAGATAAGTAATATTAGAACATCAGAAACAGGTTTAGAAATAAGAATACCAGACATTATAAAAACATCAGGTCGTAATCGTTGCCAGCCATTGTTAAGATATTTACCTAAATATTCTAATGATAAAGCGTTATGCGTAGCGTCTGTAATCGAACATTATATACATGTTACAAAAGATTTAAGATCTTCGGATAAATTATTTATAGCACTTGTAAGTCCGCATAAAGAAATATGTTCTCAAACAATTAGTCGATGGATTAAGACAGTGTTAATAAAAAGCGGTATAGATGTAAGTGTTTTTCGGCACATTCCACTAGACATGTGGCTACTTCACATGCATGGAAAAATGGCATTGACTTAAATGTAATTCGTAATACAGTAGATTGGTCTAATGATTCTAAGGTATTTACTAAGTTTTACAATAGACCCGTTTTACCGGAAAACAATACATTTGCTTTATCTGTTTTAGAATCACAAATTTAAATTAAAATTGTATTGCGTTCGGTATGAGTTATTCATAAATAAAGTGTCGATATCAATAAATTAATTCTCTGAACATCTACACATTGTAATATCGAGAACGAGGCCGAAATATAATTGGACGATCAAACGAATGAGGGAAGTTCGATCGCAATTATATGAAGAGCCTCATTCGAAGATATTACACCCACCCAAATAATGATTACTAACGCTATAAATAAAAATTTTTTTGATAAGCTCTGAATAAATGAGCGGTGGTGGGCCGGCGCCATCTGATGATTTTCTTGAAAGCTCTGAAATCGCTGTGACGAAAGTCGAGGGAAAGGGGGGACTACACATTGTAATATTTTCGAACGAGGCTCTTCATATAATTGCGATCGAACTTCACTCATTCGTTTGATCGTCCAATTATTTTAATCTAATTGAAAGAAAAAAAATGCTATTCATTTGCACGTAGCTTCTTTTAACTAAATGTATAATTTCAATACGTATCCAATTTTGTTAATATACAGTAGGTTTATGATAACCCTTGTATGTATACATATAATTCTTTTTTAAATATTTTTAAATACATTTTTCGAAAAATATAGCAAAAACACGCGTTAAGATAGTTGTTTGTTGTTATCGTTAATATGAATGAGAATAAATTATACAATGAAAATAACTTACAATACAGAACAGTTATTATAAAATAAAACATCTGGTTCATTATAAATGAATTTAAATATAACCTACTAAGAAAAATAGACCACTTAGCCGGTTTAAAACATGAATTTTCTTAAAATGTTTTGAGCCTCAGTCAGTGAGTTAGAAGGTTTAACAAAAAGAATGATTTTCAGTTACACAGGCTGTAGGGGGGCAAAGACAAAGAATTTGAACCTTAATATGCTTGAAACTAATTGGTTTCATAAACTGCAAAAAGAACTTAGGCGAGCTAATCAAAAGAGGAACCTTTTCCCAGAATTTCAACGTATATAAAGCCTTTTCACTCTCGTAAACGTTTGTAGGGCATAGAAAACACATTTCTTTGAGTTCTCTTTTGTTATCTCAAAAATTAGTCAACAAAATAGCTTAAAGTTTTTACAATAAGAAGATATTATCGTTTTTTATTGTCATGCATTTTTTAAAAATATTTGACATCTTAGTATTAGAAAAAAAATCTTTTTTATCATAAGAATTAAACGGACAGTCAATCTGAACAATCTTGCAGGTAAAAGTAGGAAATTTTACGGTCTTTCATAAACACTGATTGCGAATTTATTGTACAAACCACACCATTATAAAAATAAAAAATTTTTTCAAAAATCAATAAATGCTATAAAATATCTAAAAATGATCAGAATTATATGTATATTATTTAGAGGAAAATAATGAATTACTTCTTTAGAATTATTATACGATTTTAAAAGTATACCTTATAATTATATGTCAAATCTATGTTTGGTCCTATAAGACCAATTATTTGTTCTCCATGTAAGTAGCCTTTTCTAAGTCGTATATTAATAATTGGTGCTTCATATCTGGGATTTGTTCCAATCAGTAAGACAACATCTGCATCTTCAATTTTTGAAATGCTATTATTCAGCAGATAATTACAGCGAAGATCAATGCTAACGCCAGTATTGGGGAATTGTTGTTCTGTTGTCAAAAGTTCGCTACCAAGAGAATTCAATAAGTCTTTAACGCAAATTAAAGTTTCTGCATCAGCCATTTTACCCGCTATGGCAGCACATTTATTAGAGGAAAGATTTTGCAATACCCGTGCAGCTGAAAAAAGCAAAAGCATATTAATCTACATTATATTTAATTAGCTTAGTTCTAAAATGTGATATTTTTTGTAAACATCCCTAAATACTATGATAAATATTTTATACATTTTTTTTATATAATTGTAATCTCTGTGTATAAACATACCGATATACGCCATTAAAATTTTTTTTAAATGTTTATATTTTACAGATTTTTGATAAAAAAACTACGAAATTAGCGTACGTACGTACATACGTACATAGGTAAGTGTGATTTTATGAACAACAACTTTTAAACTTGTTTGTGAAACATAATTATATTTTGGTATATTAGTAACAAAAAAGGACCGGCATCGATGTACAAAAAATTCGAGACCTTTAGTCCAGATGAGAGGGAAGCAGTAAAAAACATTCAACTTTCGGAGATTCTGTTATATACGAAAACAAGCAGATATGTTCTACAGGAAGTCTTTTTTTCGATACAGTCATCGTATATTTGGCGCACTTCTTCGTAGAGGATGTCCGGTCGACCTGGGGGTCATCCTGACATCTGGACCTCGTCTACAGGAAGTCATGATTTTTCTTTTAGAATATTCGTTTTATACTTAGAGCATTTCCTCGTACACGGTGTTTCGTCGACTCAGGGCTCGTCATAACACTTGAATATTGTCTATGGAAAGCTTTGGTTGATTTTGGAATATTTGATGTTCCTGTTTATGGATTAGATGACACAATTGCTAACGGGGTTGAGACTGCCATAATTATTAGTAAATATTGCTAAAAATTATGTCCGCATTACTTTTTTTTTCATATTAATATAACAACCAAGATAACGTGTTTTTTACATTATATACGTATTGTCAAGAACATGAAGTCAATAATGGTAGTTACTGAACCAAGCTAACGTAATTGTATAATATGTAAGTTAAAGATTTTTCATTATGTACATATAAAAATATTAACGGTGATAACTTAGTCAAATAATAGAATATACAATGGCAATAATTTAGCCAAAAAATAGAATATACAATGGCAATAACTCAGCCAACTATTTATATATACATTTATATATACAAATCTATATTATTAATATTTCTAATAATTCAAGTAACTAGCAGGGTCACCTCGCTCCTAACGTCGCTCGGTTGATGTTAGGTATAAGTATTTATAGTTTCAAGGAAACTTTAAAAAAAATATTATTATAATTATACTACAAAAAATCGACTTTTAACCAAATTAGTATATACATTTCGATTAAGATGAAATTACAGTTACAATATTATTTCACACATAATATAGCACTAACTCGAAGTCATATTATGATTTTAAAATATTATTTTGTAATATTGTATAACATATATTTTATAATATGCTCTATTTAACTTTTTTTGATTGATCTTATTGTTTTTAGATCTGCATATTTCTTGTAATTGAAATTATACTATTATGTTATGTTATATTATTGACACGCACTGTGATGCAGAATAAATCAAAATCGCCTAACATTTTACTCTTGTCGAAAATTATTTTTTTGTAGAGATTAAATTTAGCGTAAACAATTCCATCTGCGGTACGTATATCCATAAAGGATTTCGCCTCTCATACATGTAAGAAGAGGCGTAAAAAATGTTTCACGTTTTACCAGATATATAAAATACATTCTAGTTATAATAGGTTTATATTATCTTTTCCTGATATTTTATTTTTTTGTCATTCATTGTATACGTAATAATACGGATTTTCATGATACAAATATTGTCCTGTATTATTATCTTCTTCATTTAATTTAAACTAAGATATTAGCGTTTTGTGAATATTTTTATCAATTCTTTTATTTTCTTCGCCTTCTATATGATATACATATTGTTTATATTGGTCATGAACAGCTAATCTATAAATGACGTAAGATTGCTCATTTAATAAAACGTCAAAAATACGATACATAGGTGCACATACATATCTGGTTTAAACGTGTTGCGTTATATCATCAAAGTTATATGTATCTTTATTTCCATCTATATTATTCTTATCTTGTATGTCAACTCCGTTTGTAAATTTTACTAAAGCATTATCTGATCCTTTATGAAAATATTTGAATAGATATTTTATGGCTTTGATTGTACTAAGTATTTATACATTAATATGGCAGTCTAATAGTAGTAATAAATAAGGATTACATGGTACAACAAATCCATTATGCGCCACTTTATATTTTAAATATATTTATAGCACAGTGTGACCTAAGTAGTCCTTTTGCACCGTGTTTATCACACTCGCTACGCTCGTGCGTTAACTTCACGGTGCAAAACAGGACTGCTTATGACACGGATAGGCGTGACAGCGGGCTTAGGTAGGCTGTGCTATAATAGTATTTTTCGTCACATGGCCGTAAAATACGATTTCACGGTCGGAGTGTGATCGCAGCGTACGAGGACCGGCTTCGCCGGTCCGAGTATGCCTCGATCACACGAGACCGTGAAATCTTACGGCTGAGTGACGAACGTTATTTTTTGGTATCGTTGCCGTAAAATTCGATACCAAAATTTATTATAATTATCAAAAGAGCGCTTAAAGAAATGAAAGCAGTGCGTAATTGAAAAAAGGAGTGTGTGAATGTAACTTTTGACGGCCGATAACCCTTATGAAGAAAAAAAAGAATGAAGGAAAAATCAATAAATAACACATGTTATTTTAATATAGAGATATACTGTAGAGTGTAGTATAGTTATATTTTTCGTTACTTGGTGATGTTAGGAATGTATAGTCCAAGTAAAGCGTAAATTTTGATAGCTAGATTGAGTATTCCTATGGAGTGCGAGATTTGAATATAAGATATTTGCAAAATATATGCGACAAAATTTGAAAATCGGTGATTTTAGATAATTTTTATTTTACGGACATACGTTCGTGAAAATTTATTTTACGGCTTAATACCCGGCCGTAAAATCGAATTTTACGGCTATGATACCAAAAAATTCTATACGATACTCGTGACCTAAGTAACACTTCTGCACGGCATAATTAGGACCCTCGCTGCGCTCGGCCCCTAGCCTCACGCCGTGCAAAAAAGTGCTACTTAGGTCACACGTATCGTAATGTACTATAATACAATTACTGCCATTTCTACCATGATAAAAAAGATAATTATCAGGATTGTATTGCGTTTGATCCATAAATGGCTTAGGAAACTTTTTAGTACAATATTTCTTATCCTCACTCATACACACAGAATTTTTATGTTGAGAACCACATGGGCCATGAATCATATTTTTTTAACTATATTATATAATCTAGAATATATATTTTCGTCAGGTATTTCGGTACTTATAATTTTATAAATTTGATCTGTATTCCGAAATTTGCCATCTTGATACAACCATTTTAGCATATGTATATGAAGTAATCCACGCTTTTAAAATTCTTCTTCTTTACCAAATTTGTTTTTCATAAGTTCATTTTTTAAGACTTTTATTTTTTCATTAAAAACTCGTGGAATTAAATCTGGTCCATCTGAAGTGGTTTCATGGGGCAATACATTTTCTTGAATTTCTCTCAAATTTGGATTACATGTCATTATCAAAAAAATGTCTCGCTTGCCATCAACTTCTAATTTCGTCATTGCATCCAAATAATTTTGTTTAAATTATCATTTTTCCAAGTTTTGCATTTTCAATATCTGTACGCTTAAACACATAATCCATTAATCCCTTATACACTTCGGTTCGCAATTGTGCTTGATGACTGTGTAAATAATAAAATCGACAAGCTTCGATTATTGTCCAAACATCAAAAATAAATAATGGAGATACGTATTTTAAATTCAAACATGGGTTAAATTCATCATGAATGTTCAATTTGAACAAATAATATTGTAATGGTGATATGTTAGTTCTTATATTGTCTTTTTTTTATATTTCATATGTGACCTCTAACCTAGTTCACGTAAGGAAACTTTAAAGGATATACCATTGGATATAGATGCTTGTTGAGGATAGTTATTCTTTCTAGCTTATTTGCCTTTGAATAAGTGCAAATATCGCGATTAACGGGAGGTTCGCCATCAATATCATGTACAATATGTATTAATAACATATATATTGTACATGACCTCACAAGACGTGCAACTATGCGCCCCAAGCTGATGTACATTTTAAAAATGTAACATATTTAGAAAGTAATTTTATTTATGTTTCGAATTTCCTTCAGTACGTATTAGTTTGTTTATTTAGTGTATTCTTTTTGTCATTCAACATAGGTTTTTATGAGATATCGCAATTATATTGTACTTGTGTAAAAGTGTTCAAAATAAATATCTATTAAGGGGATACACCACCTTAAAAACTCGAAAAATAATTATGTTTAATTTCACACAGATACGTTGGATTGATTTGAAATTGTTTATACATACGTAACACAACTTTATCTTTATTTGAGAATTTTTTAGGCCTATTTAGTCCTAACGTACGCTAATGAAAAATCAAACACTGAAAAGCACTGTCCACACGATTCCAGGACAATGTACGGCCCAATCAGGCTAAACATTTTTTGAAGTACTCTGAAAAGCACTAGTTTTGGTATGAATGGAGGAAATTTAATTTAAATAAATAGAAAACTTTTTAAAAATAAAACAACTCAAACATTTATTTGTTTTAGCTTATTTTTCATTATTTTTTACTTGTTTTATTTTTAAAAAGTTTTCTATTTGTGAAATGCTTAATTTTTTGCATTTCTATTTTCAATAAGAATGATTATAGATACTAAAAGAATATTATATGCAAGCAATAGAATGGCGATCCCACTGAATATAGCGGGGGAGAGAGAGCATCGACGACATTGAGTGAGAGTAAACACTGAATAGCTCCGAGCCGAGCAGGTCACGAGAATAAAAGTTCAAGCCAACACGGTAAAGCACATTATAAATTCCAAATACTCAAGACAGGAAGTCCAAATATAAAAGATAGGAAGCGGGAAACGATAAGAACAGGAGAGACAAAATGATCGTATCCAGAATTAATATTATTAAAATAAAATGTGATATATTTAGAAAGTAATTTTATTAATATCCAAAACGAAAAACAAACAATCATGGGCGAGACGACATTATTATACGAATACGAATTTCGGTAAAATATAATTAAACAAGAGTAAGAATAACTAACTCAAATACGTCGTAAGATTATAATGCACTAAAGTTAAAACCAAACTGAGATTTGAGCATATTGAACGTCGCTAGAAGCAGTTCAATAGAGATAGTAAAGATACAGCGAATTTAAAAAAATATATAAACATCATATCCACAACGAGGAAAATCAAGAACAATTTAGGAGATGCAGACGCTAGAAACGCAATGCTCCACCTATTACAGACGGACCGCCTTACCTACGCATCGCTGGGCCTAAGCCAACAGCACTCACTCTTTCGATACCTATTGCAAGAGAAGCAGCCTTACCCGCAAACAGTAAGAGTTCATATTCACGGCAAAGTAGATCACTACTTTAATGACTACAAGAAGCCCGGAGAAGCCATACGACGCAAAGAAGCTCGACTACCTGTACAAACATAGAACCGAGCAGGTCGGAACTATATCCGGAGGAGGGGATGTATGATAAGCTGCAAGAAAAAGCCAGAGACGAAAAATAGTAAGAAGAGGAGTAAGGAGCGATCATAGATAACTCCATATATGGAAAAGCTAACCCCTCCTATTGGGGATTTTCGTTGAGAATATTCTAGAACATTCGCGAGCCCGGACTATATAAGGGCCCGGTTAAACGGCACGGCCCCCTCATTCCGACTTAATCTCTCAGTCGGGGTTAATCTCAGAAGTTCAAAAAGGACTTAGTCGCCGTCGGACAAAATTTAGCCGAGTCGGAACTCGGTTCGGGATATAGCATAGGTGTACATAAAATTATTCGTTTCGGGCCTTAGCTTTAGTGCGCGCAAAAATCATTCGAAGTAGATAGGCTATAGGCATACTAGATCATAGGCATTCTAAAAGAGTGGTATTCTAAATTTTATAAGTTTGACGGTGTAAAGTGCACAGACAATCTTGATTTTTTTTCGGTTCAGCTTAGACGAGTTTCTTGACATCCCCACTAATAGGATTGTACTGAACGATGAGATCGTGTAAGATCATGCAGTAGGCTGCAGTATTAGCAGGAAAATCTTTTTTAGCCTCAAATTCTAGACGTACATCGACAGGAACGTTCTTGAGAGATTCGTTTTGTCGTGAACAGTCAATAACTACGAATGGTTCATTCTTGATGAACATAGACTTTGTCAGCAACGGCTGTAGATCTCTTCCGTAGTAAGATTTTTGAAAATTAGCATACATATCATAGAGAATTGCATACTGATTGTTATATATGTCGAGATTCATATTATTGTATGGATAATATTGTGAATTTAAGAAAAGTTTCACATTGCTTATTTCACAATGGTCAAATCTACTAGCATTTTTAGTTCTTGTAGCTTTTCTCTTTGTCTGTAGTCCGAGAATTACAAAACGAGGTTTCTCCAACTGATTTAAAGTTTTCACTGTCCAGACGTGTTTATTCGTGCTTGGAAGAAGAGGATATTCAAATAGCTCCCAAGAACAAAAACACATAGAGATGAAGTTATCTTTACCAATAAAATTCAATAGCTGGATTTTTTGTTTATCTGATGCAATGACATATGGCATAAACCATTCAATCTTCGATATTTTTACTTCACAATCTTCATAACTAGAGACACCAGCTGACGTAATACCTTCCTGGATTATTGCATTCAAGTCGGTTCTCGATCTTGTAAGTATGAGCTCATGTTTCATATTAACTATAATTTTTTTATAGTCTTCTGCAAAGCCCAAGATCATACTCAGCGGAATCGCAACGTCAAAGTTTCCCTTTTCATCGATAAACGATTTGTCGTCTTCTTCAACGCCAAGCCAGCCTGCGTTTTCTAGCATGTTATTCTGATTCGAATTAAATGAAGTCCATCCTTTCATGAGACTGCTCAAACCAACATTTTTACTTTTATCTATCTCCACAGCATTAATTTCATAACGAATTTCATCAAACAGATGACAAATGCCATTGTTTACGAATTTAGTTTTAACTGGTGCTGTTGAACCACCTTTTAGTTTCATTTTTCCACATACGTGGATAGAACTACGCGATGGTAAGAGGCATAGATCTTGATGTTGTATAGAAATACGAATTTCATCACTATTATCAAAGCTTAATGATGAGTATGGTTGATGGGCGTGTACCTCGTAATGAGCAATAGACTCATCGAAGACGACACCTGATTGAATGCTTAGAATTTCGTCCATTTTTCTGGAAGCAGCAAAGAATTATACACGAGAATTATTTCCACGAACTTTTAGTCCTAGGCTTGTCAGGAACTGAATGCTCTTGCGTGTTAACGATTTGAGTTTCTTCGGTCGACTGATGACTGGATGACATGATGGCTGATTTATATATGTTCCGGAATCGTAAACAATACCCATTATATAGATTTGATGTGAAGTCTAATAGTAATTTCCTCACCTCGGAAATTCACTAAATTTCCATCCTGATCTACAATTCGAATTTGTAGATGATCTATGCACTTGACACTGAGTGGTAGATATATCACATGAGACGGAACTTCTAAGATTTTATATCCTGGAGGCACTCTGGGAAAAAACTCATGTATTGTATGAAATTTCTTATTATTGATGTAAGCACCTGCAGTAATGTTGCACTCAACTCTGAGTGCATTGATTTTCAATATTTTCACTGGTAAATCAGAGCTGTGTTGAATGTTCTCTTTGAGAATGCGAGGAGCGAAGCCAAGGAGACGGCCTATTGAATCGTGAGGTGTGAGATCTATCTGATGACAGCAGAGAAATTCACTTCTGAGAGTATTATTGTTAGCTTTCAATGAAAATTCAATTCCTTTGGATTTCAAAGTTTCTTGTAAAAATTGATTTATAGCATCAATTTCATAACTGCCAGTAGGGATAGTGATAATATTATCTTTGCTCAAATGAAGTTTATTATTTGAATGGTCAACATTGGGAATAGAGTTGAATGTTAAAAGTTCAACTAATCCCAAGACAAAATTTTTATGCTGTGGTAGTTCAATTGAAGGAAAATATTGCGCTTCTAAGACAGATGAGTTTCCTGAAAGACTCAGAGTGAAGCTATCTTCCATGACTGATCGGATGCTAATGAATTCATTTGTCTGCGAGCACCTCTTTTATAGTCTCCCAGCTAAGAAGTAGAGACAAAGATGGCCACATATGAATGAGTCAAAATTTTGATACCTTTTGTAATTGTATTTCACTTCCTTCACGTTAAAATACTTCATGAGATCCTTGGGAGGTTTGAGATCACCAAAACTATCAAAGTAAAGTAGTTCAGAACCTTGCTTGCGATGACAAACCCAGTGAGTACCTCTATTTTGATAGTCATCCAAGTTAACCACTGCAGATTCATTATGCCATGGACCATTGGGAGGCAGATTATTTCTCATTAAAACACCTCGGAAATCTGAGATTTTCATCATACGAGCATTTTTTTTAAGATCGTAGTCAGTCAGTGGACGATTTGGCAAAGTTAAATCAAAGTTTTTTTTTCTATTAACTCTACGACCGATATGAGGCGACATGAATAATCCCATCCCAGTTTTATAGGGCTTAAGATGAAGACCTTTGCCTAAAGCAATAGTTTCCATGGCCTTATTATGCCTTTTACTTTCTTCATGATTTTTCTGCGCAGCTTTAGCATCATTAACAGCTTTAGCTATTCCAGCAGCACCTCCTGCTAGAGCACCGGTCGCACTAAGTCCTGCTAACAGTGGAATGAGAAAAAAAAGTACTCCACCAATTTTCGATGGAAGCGGTAGAACTCGTGGAATTATAACTTTTTTCTTTCCGCCAATACTCTTAACAGTTTGACGTGCACCCTTCAAGGCTGATTGAATAACCTTGCGAGAACATTTACTTGCGGTCATTGATTTTTTAGCTGCAGTTACTAACTTATTAAATTTCAGTCCCATTCCAGTTTTTCCTTTTAATTTCATAGCACTATTAATAGCAAAAGCAAAAGCTTTTTCGGAAAGACTAGCATCCTTGGCTCTGACATGTTGCAAAGCTTTATCAGCAAGCTTCTTGTCAGCCGCTTTACGATCTCCGTTTTTATCAGAGTATGCTATGTCATGTTCTTTACATGCCTGATCGAGCGGATTAATTCCAGGATCTCCTCTTTTCATTCTTTTTTTCAATTTGGTTCCGGGACCGCAGTATTGATAGCCAGGAAGATGCATTTCAACAGGTAAGTTATTGATCACTTTATCAAGCAGCCCATTGCCTTTCGGCTGTTTCTGAGATTTGCGTATGATCATCTCTCTTCGAGTGTTGATTTACAACTGACGATCAGGGTATAAAACAAGCGTTTATATTTCTAGAGCTCAATGTTGAATCTGACTCTGTTACGTGAACATGGATTTTACCGAGCAGAACATCAAACTTCCCGTCACAAATTTCGATTTTGGAAAAGAGAAGAGAAAAAAGCGACGTGGTGAATTACTACCAGATAGTATACGAGCAGTATTCTGTGGGCCATCAAACTGCGGAAAAACAAATAGTTTATTGGCTTTAATTACGCACCCGAATGGTCTTAGGTTCGAGAATTTGTACGTATACTCAAAATCCTTGAATCAGCCAAAGTATCAATTTCTCAAGAATGTCTTGGAGCCGATTGAAGGAGTATCATATCTTCCGTTCAGTGAGCATGAATCCGTAGTATCTCCAGATGAAGCCCTTCCAAATTCAATTATGATATTTGACGACGTCGCTTGTGAAAAGCAGGATAACGTCAGAGCATTTTTCTGTATGGGGAGACATAAAAGTGTAGACAGTTTCTATCTATGTCAATCATATGCTCATATAGGAAAACATCTCATTAGAGATAATGTTAATTTGTTGGTGATTTATCGACAAGACGATGTGAATCTGAAACATATCTATGAAGATCATGTGAATACTGATTTAACTTTCAATGAATTTCGAAATTTATGTTCTGAATGTTGGAAGAATGATAAGTATGGATTCATTGTTATTGATAAAGATAGAGACTGTTTTGCAATAAAAAAGGAAACATAAGTGTAAAACTTGCAGAGTGTTTTACCGCACTTTATGCGGTGTTATCCTCTCTGATGATCACCATGGTGCCCTTTGCGATATTCGAAAGCTTATTGTGAGTCCATTTAACCCTTTTCTGAAGCTGAGGCAGGTACTCTTGCTGCCACCTCTTCCAAAAATGTTGAACCATTAGCTGTAAATGCTGATAGCGATTAAGTCTATTCGGATTGATGTCAGTGAGATCCGCTTGACGCAAAGCCTTTAAGGTGTCTCCAATTAGAAAATGAGCAGGAGTGAGAGGGGTAAGATCATTGGGATCGTTGGATAGTGGTGATAAAGGTCTGGAATTCAAACATGCTTCGATCTGTGTTAGTATCGTATACAATTCCTCGTATGTAAGTCGCGTTTCCCCTGTAACCCTTTTAAGGTGGTATTTTGCCGATTTCACTGCACTTTCCCACAACCCGCCGAAATGAGGGGCGCGAGGAGGAATAAAGTGCCAGTTAATCTGTTCATGCGAGGCAAAATTAGTTATTGATTCGCGAAATCTCTCATCGTTCAAAAATTTTGATAATTCATTAAGATCATTATTTGCTCCTACAAAATTTGTGCCGTTGTCGGAAAAAATGTTAATGCATAGTCCACGACGCGATATGAATCTTTTTAAATAATTCAGGAACGCCTCTGTAGATAAATCCGTTGCCAACTCTATGTGGACCGCTTTGGTCACAAAGCACACAAAAATGCAAATATAGGTTTTTATTGACACTCGTGAGCGAGTTTTTTCTTTTATCAAAAAAGGCCCAGCATAGTCGACGCCGCAGTTCAGGAACGGCCGAGCGGGTGTTATTCTAGAGGCGGGCAGGTTACCCATTATGCAATTCAAATCTATAGGCTTAGCCCTGAAACAAGCCACGCATTCCCGTATAACTTTTTTAACAACACTTTTTCCGTTTAATATCCAGTAATGATTGCGCGTGGAAGCAAGTACCGATTGGCAACCCGCGTGCATAAGTTTAACGTGTTCATGCTTAATTATTAGGTACGTGAATCTATGATTAGACGCGAGGATGATTTGATGCCTATTATCATAAGGTAAGTCGGCATTTGTCAATCGGCCACCCACTCTTAACAGCCCTTCGCCGTCTAAGAATGGCGTCAATTGTAGCAGCTTGCTATTTTCTGGCAGAGGCTTGCCTTCTTTGAGACAAGACAATTCTGCTCGGAAACATTCTAACTGCGCGCATTTTGCTAACTTTCGAGCCGCAATTTGAAGCTCCGCGCCTGATAAATGTACTAACGGTGCCTCGACAATGCCACTCGCACCGGCCCTGCGTTTTTGCACTCTGTTCGAGATATCCTTTATATATCGAAGGACATGAGCCATTGTTCGAATTAACCGCACAAGAGAAGAGAATCTGTCGAAGTTTATTAATTTTGCCGTTTGCGCTGTTTTAGCTGCCGCTATTTTCTCTGCTCGCTCTTCATTTATGCGCGATAAAAAAATCAAGACTGTTTGCTTTTGTTCCGGTAAAGTATCAGTATATATTTCTTTAGCCCTCGGCCAGCTAGATTGATCGTTGACAAGCCAATAAGGCCCGTGCCACCATAGGATGGAATCACGGAGCTCCTGCGCGTTTATGCCGCGCGAGATTAAATCTGCTGGATTTTGGCCCGATATAACGTGACCCCAATTCTCGTTGGTCAATTCTTGTATTTCCGCGACTCGATTAGCGACAAATGTCTTCCAATTGCTAGACGGTGCTTTGATCCATGACAGCGCGACCATTGAGTCTGACCAGAAGTACCACTGATCGACGCTTGCGCTGCACGCCACTGACACCTTATGCGCTAGCTGAGCTAATAGCACGGCACCGAGTAATTCTAGTCGTGGTATTGAAGTCGCCTTGAGCGGCGCTACTCGCGATTTTGCGCACAGTAGGTGAGAAGTACGCTCACCCTTGTTGTTGGTCGAACAGGCGTAAATACATGCCCCGTATGCCGCCTCGGAGGCGTCGCAAAACCCATGAAATTCAACCGATTTCGCGTTTCTGACTGACACATGTCTATTTATTTTAATTTGATTTATGCATCCCAATTGAGCATAAATTCTTTTCCAGGCGTCATGTACGTCTTGAGGCAGTGATTCGTCCCAGTCAAGTTTGAGCATCCAAAGTCTCTGCATAATTATATTTGCTTGGATGACGGCCGGTCCGACTAGTCCCAACGGATCGAAAATTTGAGCAATCATTGACAATATTGTTCGTTTGGTAATTCTGCGCGTGTCCGTGAATCTAACTCGATATTTGAGCGTGTCACTTGAAGGGTCCCACAGCAGCCCTAAGGTTTTAGGATCTTTATCCGCTTGTATTGATACAGATGAGCTCGTCAAGTTCTGCTGTCCTTCAAGTATACGCGTGTCGTTAGAAGCCCATTTACGAAGATTCATGCAAGCCGACTGTAAAATCTCATCAAGCTCGCGCTTCAAACGTATACCTTCAGCAATAGAGTTGATGCCCGTTAGCAAGTCGTCTACGTAAAAATCCTTCTCTATTACTTTGCTAGCTAAAGGATATTTATCGCGATTTTCAATTCCAAGTTGCACAAGACAGCGAGTTGCCAAGAATGCTCCGGACGCGGTTCCGTAGGTGACTGCGTTGAGTTCGTACTCTTTAATTGGAGAGTTAACGTCGGTGCGCCAAAAAATTTTTTTCGTTGCTCTTTTTTAACAAGAATTTGTCTATACATCTTCGCGATGTCCGCGGAGATCACGTACGCGTGCTGCCTAAATCGTATGACGATCGCGAAAAGTTCGTCTTGTACGGTCGGTCCAGCGTATTGTACGTCATTTAGGGATGGCCCTTTTGTGCCGTCTGGTCTTTCAGTATTTTTTGAGCCGTGAAAAACGACGCGTTTTTTAGTAGTGGTGCTCTCTTCTTTTGACACCAAGAGGTAAAGTAGGTAACAACATGGCTCTTTATCGTCCGTATCTTTTGCCGATACTTCGCTCATGTGTCCTAGCGTCTCATAATCTCCCATGAAGTCAGTATAGCCTTTTTTAAGTTCTGGCCTTCTGGCCCAAGTCCTTTCAGTAGAGAGAAATTGTTTTAACGCTAAGTATTTAGAGTTGCCTATCTCACTCATATTATCCTTAAAGGGTATGCTTACTACAAAGCGTCCGTTTTCGTCACGTTTCGTAGTTTTAATAAAATGTCTCTCGCAAAAGTCATTTGAGTTATCTTTTGTGTCTAAAAAACAGTGCTCTATTTCCCAGAATTTTTTCAGCTGTTCGTTCAGCTGATCATTTTTGACCAAGTTGCATACGACTCTATAGTTGCTCAAATGGGGCAGCTGAACCGTTCCTGCGACTACCCACCCTAGCAGCGTTTTTTTGAAAAATGGCTGATCCTTTTCTAGCCTTATCATGCCGTTGCATTCCAATTCGTAATATAACCCGGCGCCAATTAAGAGATCTACCGGTCGCGAGCGATCGAAGTGCGGATCGGCTAACTCAATGCCACTCGGAATCTTTATCTTAGACGATGTTATTTCTCGCGAGGGTAGAATGTCACTTATCTTGTCCATCACCAGACAAGATATGGTGGCGGAAAACCCATTGACGCGTGATTTGATTTTTAGAGGTGCATAGTTTCCGATTGAACGGCCAACGCCTTCTATCCCCGTGACTTCGATTGACGTTTTTTGTAGAGGCAAACCTAACCGGGCGCGAAGATCGGCTGTGATTATATGAGCTTGTGAACCCGGGTCAAGCAGCGCGCGGCATTCCCGCAATTGCCCTTGCTTGTCGCATACTTTTACGACGGCAGTCGCGAGTAATACGTAATCAGATGCTCTAGGCACGCTCACCTGAGCACTCATTATCTTTTGAGGAGATCCGGAGGTTTCGACCTCAGGTGGATTTGTCGGCATTGAAGCTGCGCTCGATGCACTCGGTTTTGCAGTCGTGTTTCCTTGCGTGGGGGCCTGATCTACGTGAAGCAAATTATTGTGCTTTTTTCCACATCTCGACAGACAGTTAAAACATAGGTTTAAGGCCTGCACCTTTCGTACGCGCTCTATTGGCGAGAGTCGTTTAAAAACGTCACATGCATAAATAGCATACGTGCCATTGCAAAGAGTGCATATTTTTCTGGTTACCGCGTAAGATTTAACGTGGCTATTATTTCTTTGATTTGATTTATTATATTTATTTTCATTAATCGGTTTATCTGTTTGAACCTTTTGTAAATACTTGCAGTGCATTTCTAGAAAGTCGGTCATAGCTTTTAACCTGATTTTCGATTCTTTCTGCGACATTCGGGATTTTTCCCATTCGCGTTTTACTGCGTTGTTTAGTTTTGAGGTTAGGATATAGACGAGCGTCTAATGCCTTCAAAGCCATTAAGTGGCTATTCGCGCTATCTAGCAGATTGCGTAGTTCAGTATATGATTCCTTTGTGAGTATCGGAAGTTCAAAGATTCCGTGCACGTGGTGGTGGATGAGCGAGCTCGTATCCTCGTATCGTGCACAGAGAGCTTTCCACGCCAAATCATAATTGGCTTCTGAGATACCTAACTTATCAATGGCATGCACCGCCTCGCCCTTGAGTACTGAGTTTAAATAATAAAACTTTTGAATTTTGAATTTCTCCGTACGCACCATCGAATTTAGGCAAATCTATTTTCGGCAGATTTATACCGATTTTATCAACGCTTTGGCGCTCTATTTGCGACGATACCGAACCGAAACTAGACGCGCGGCTTCTGCCTGTCTCTTGAAATCGGCTGAGGATTCTCTTTGCTTTCGCGGTCGCGGCGTAATAGTCCCTTTCGAACTGAACCCGTTCCTGGTTTTCCGCGGTACTCAACTCTGCATCAACGGCCACTAAAATATCTATACGGTCTTGAGTCTCCTCATATTTATTTAGCAAGGACTCAAACCTAGATAGTCTGTCTCGCAATTCAAATTCGTCTACATCGGCTCCTGAATCATTTAGGTAATTAGAAAACCGTGTTATGGCTCCTTTTTGAGAAGCGCGGGTTCTTTTTAAACCTTCCATTTCGCTAACCCAACGAACTAGTACAGATCGAAGCTATCTTTGATTTTAGAATGTAGGAATGATTGGAGACTCACCAGTTTGGAAAATCTTCTTTTAAACTCCAGATCACCGCCCGCCTTGACCAGATACTGTTGCCGTGGCAGTGAAGACCAAGTGCTCCTTTTTAGATTCGCTTCGTTATTGTCGACGAATCGTAATTAGAGTTTACACGCCGTCTTCGTGTAAATGGTTTTTTAAGTTGCTAGGATTTTTTTCTTTCAAATCCAAAATATTCTTCTTCTTATTTTCACGTCACTTTTGTTCACAAATTCAGAGTCCGCTGAATTTAGTTTTACTTGTGTTTGTCGATCCACTTTCACGTATTCATCCGGCTCGAAGGACCATGTTTTTGCGTGTCGTTAAATAAATTCAACTAGACGCCGTGTTGTTAGTACTGATGTCGTTTATTGAATGTAACAGATTATAAATGAGGATGAATAAGAGCTAGTGAACAACTATTTTAACTTTGTTAATACAGAGATGTCGGTGACGCGAATAAAAATTACGTGAGACTAACAGACCCGAAACGCGCCAGTACAATTATCGGCTCGGTACTCGTTTGGATCTTTCTCGCTTGGTTGCACGAGTAGTTCTGATTTCTGCTGTGTCTCTCAGGAATCAAGTTAACTTGGGAGAACAGCACCTCCCTCTGGTGGAGGGTATTTTCTCTCCTTCTACCAAAAAATTGGCGTGGCCAATTTTTGTAAGGAGATATTCTATTGGTTGAAATCCCCTCTCGTCGGTCAAGGCGGAGCCTCCAGCGAGGGTCGGGTTTATGGCCCTAGCGGCGGACAAGCCCAAATGGGTCTGGCGCTGAGCACGAGAGCTCTACCGGGGACGGGATTATCGACCCTCGATCGGCACCTAATGTTTTTTACCTGCGCGAGGTTACAACCGGAGGATAATGATTCTTTATTGTGCCGAGACGGGTTCCGGGTTTCCCCATTCTTTTACAGTTATTGGTCTGAGACGACGGCGGGGTTTTCCAGTTCTTTTATATTTATTGGTCCGCGCCGACGGCGGGGTTTTCCAATCCTTGAGAGCTAAATTTGGACACGCTCACCCTAATGAATGCAGCGTAAAAATATATGAGTTTAAACACTCACTGTCATAGATATATTTTCAAAGTATGCATGGGCCGTTCCAGTCAAGACAAAAAACGGCAAAGATGTTACTCTTGCTATGAAATCGATATTGAAAGAAGGTAGAGTACCAACAAATCTACAAACTGACCAAGGGAAAGAATTTTACAATTCAGATTTCAAGAAACTAATGATAAAGTATAAAATAAATTTGTACTCTTCACATAGTAATCTTCACGCAAGTATATGCGAGAGATTTAATAGAACATTGAAAAATGCAATGTGGTTAGAGTTTAGCAAACAAGGAAACTATAAATGGATGGATATCTTGCCTGATTTACTGGAAGCTTATAATTCAAAAAAACATCGTACAATAGGAATTGAGCCGAAAAATGTCACGTCGACAAATGAAAGAGAGATCAAAAGACATTTTCCAGTTGAAAAGTCGCCAGTGAAAAAACCGAAATTCAAAGTAGGAGATAATGTGCGAATAAGTAAGATAAAAAGTGTTTTTGAAAAAGGTTATACTCCAAACTGGTCTACTGAAATTTTTACAATAACTCGAATTGTTAAAACAAATCCGGTAACTTACCATCTTAAAGATTAATCTGATAAACCCGTCTCTGGCGGTTTTTATGAAACAGAAATTCAGAAAACTACGTATCCGGAAATTTATCTAGTAGAAAAAGTTTTAAAGAAAAGTGGTAAACGTGCATATGTTAAATGGTTAGGATTTAGTGACGAGCATAATAGTTAGATAGATAAAAAGGATATTTGTTAAATTAAGGAAGGTGAAAGTAAATAAAATATAATCGTATTATATTTAATATTATATATGTATATATTTACACATGTATATATTATGTACAAAATAAAAGTTTTTAATAAGATAATAAATCTGTATTTATTAATAATTTTCAAATTTAAAAGAAAATCCTCCTTGATATATTATAAATAAACTAAGTTTATTGGCTGCGTCGGCAAGATTGTTAAAAAGCTCCTGGCCTTTGAGGATAGCCGATGAAATCTTCGCTGGCATGAAGATTTGGAAGCTTTCATCAAGTTCGGTTACGATTTTATTGCCGAATCTCGTCTTCACCTCCTTTAATGCTGTAACCATGTACTGATGTCCCTTTTCCAAGTCCGTAGCTTTCTTTCTTGGTAGAGATTGACGCTCAGCAATTTTGTTTAGTGCAGATAAATCCATTCTGAAAAAAGAAAGTGAAAATATTTGTTAGAGAATGATGGAGAGAATGTATGAAAATTCAACAAGTACTAAGAAACGAAAATTACTTGAACATTTAAGTGAGTCTTGGATTCTTTACTTTGGGTTGGTAGTTTTCAAGCTCTTCGATCGCTCGAATGTGCTCTTCAGCTTGGTTCGTTGACTGATATAGCCCATCTCCCTCCTCGATGTCTGCCCCTTCCATCGCCTCCTGCAAGATGTCTCTCTTCACAGGACTTTCTCCCTCTATCGATGGGTCCCAGTCGTGCATGAATTCTTCTATGACGTCATATTACTATAATTCTATTGGTTGCCTCAATCTCCCTCTCCATTTCATGAATAACTCCTACTCCTGAGGCTATGTTCTTATTGTTTACCTCATTCCCCTTCTCTGCTTCCATTTCCCTCTCTACTTGCAGTGCAGATAGCGCCATCTGTTCTTCCATGATTCGGTAATGACCCCAAGGCAGAGTATCTGTACTGTGAGGCAATATGAATCTCTTGTCATCATGAGGGCTTAGTGCAATTTTGTTTTGTTTTTCTGTATGCACTATATGCAGTTTAGATCGAATAATGCACTGTTCACGACGTATAATTGCGAGATCTCGAAGACAGTTTCGATAGTCTTCAAAAGTGATTGATTTTTTCACTACACTAGATTTTATGCCTTTAGCCTTTTTAATGGTCTCTCCACCTTCAATCAAAATACTATACATTTTGCTGCGTAATCCTATGAACTCAGTCATTATCTTACCACAGCATTCACGTGTCTTGACGCTGACGTCACCGTCAGCGTTCAACTCGACGATCATCGTGAATTTCCTCTGGATACTCTAAATCTACTTCCGCAATGTATCCCACATCTGAATCAGGTGCTGCATTATAGAAGATTGGGTTCGACTCGAAATCAACCCATTTGAACTTTCCAACTGGCAAATGCTGCACCATTGCCCAACCATACAGGTTATTTATATCATAATATAAGAGAGTTTTAATCTTTTCATTTTTATCATATAGAGGCCCCGTGTATGGTTGTTTGACTTGGCATATCGATTACAGCATTGGCTTATTCCACCTCGAATACCTGCTTCAATAAATAATAATATGTCAATATCCGTTAAAAGTTCCAATTCAACTTTTGTCATTTTGAGAGCTGCTGAAAACTTTAGTCCTGGCGTTGTGTAAAAATGAGCAGGACACAAACCATAAGCTTTGATAGATGTTTCTCGAAAATTTTCAAACACATCAGCCAGTAGTAACACATCTGTTTTTAAGTAAAGATCAGAATATTCACCTAACGTTTTCACGTTAAATGTATTCCAGACTTGAGCAGCATGATTGTAGTCTTCGTCAGAAATATGAGAGTCAGTGAGTTTGTTATAAAATTGTTTCTTTTCAGGTAGTTTTGTAAATAACAGTTTATCTAATCCATCTAAAAAGTCATATGGAAATATACCTTTCCGTCTAAGAAGATTAATCTTTTCATTACTGTATCCATCTAATTGAAACTCTTTCACTGCTATAGGCACATTTTGCAGATACGATGAAAGCTTATCTAATGATGAGGGCAGGAATCGCCAAGAATCTATGAATCTATAACTAATATCACATTCATCTATGTATTTTGTAAATGAAATATATTTTTCCTTATTATGTGGTAGGAGAGAAACTCGTCCTTTCAATATTGATGATGTAGCGATCTCTTTCAGAATAAAGTGTGTATCATAATTGAGATTATGAAAAATAACAGGAACAAATTTTGAATCTTTATAATTTAAATTGCATGAATTATGAGCTGCCCCTCTGAAACTGAAGGAAAAAATATTATTACTCGTGTATATTTACTTTAAATATTCGAATGTAATAAAGTGATAACATACCGTCCTGTGACATGACAATGGTCTCGTACTGCAAGTTCTTCACCACGGATAGGTTTTTTACATATGTGGCAAACGCTCGCTTGACGAAATGATATTTCTTCCAGATCTGTGAGCCTCATAGGCTTTGGATTCTTATATAGATTATCTATCTTCTCAATAATCGTTTTTAATTCTTTAACAAACCATTCTGCAGGTGATTTTTCATTTTCACTATTTTTTCTGTACGATTTATAACCACATAATTGATCATCAAAACTACATTGTAGATAGTATCCAATGCTAAATGCTTCATGAAGTTGAAAGGTTTTCTCATTTTCTGTTGGTTTTAGTAAACATTCGAAATCTGCGTAAATCACAAAAGGAACCTTTTGACCTTTACTATTATCTTCGAATTTTAGAATATTATTTTTTTCATCTGGCAGATTGATTCGACAGTTATTAAAATTTTTGCAATCATTTTCATGATTTTTCAATCTTTTTTCACAATAGAAGATTTGTAAACACCTTTCACAATGATGAGATTTTGCGTGCGATTTAGATAATTGTCCGCACAAAAGACGAGACACGTTTTTAATCCACACATAATGATACTTAGGTGGACTTCCATCACCACCACGGTTATTTTCTTCGTGCTCATCTATGTAGAAATCTTAAATAATAAACACATTTACATGCTTTTCCTTCTTTTCTGACGTAACGTCACAAGGTGATACTTCATACTTTGGGCCATATTTTCTTAGCATATATGCATTTACTGAAATATTATTCTGTTTTTCGAATTTTAGAACATCTTTCAATTTCACTGGAAATTCAATATTATCAAACTTTAATTCATTCTCATATTTCCGATACTGATTTACTCGACTTGCATTATTTTCACAAGGGTGTAGTGCCGAGAGAATAGCATACTTGAAACACTGATTGTCATTATTGCGCACATTTACACACGCTTTCTTCTTCTCTATAAATGACGGAAGTGGAATGTATGAATTACCTTTAATTGGCGAATATTTTTTCATATTTATACATAAACTTATAATGCTTTTCAGAGCCCATCCAGAATCCTTTTCTTGAAATTCTTCTATTTGTGTCTGTATTGAATCTTGAATGTGTGCTTTGAACCATTCTTTCAAATTTGTTGACATGAAAATGGTTCCACTTTCTCTCGTAAAATATTTGATGTCAAGCGTTTCTTCGCCACTTTTCTGTATTACAAATTCTGCGATGAAATCTGAATTAACCTTTAAAGCATTATACTCTTCCAAACAAGATTTAACCTTTTCTTCAAATAGCTTCTGAGCATCATTCAAAAAGCTTAAGATATCAATGTGTTTTATATTTACAATCACACTCGTCCTTATCCGATTCTGAAAAGCAGACTCTACATCTCACCACTCAACCCTAACTTCTGTTTCTTCAGCTTGCACACTTCCTCCTCTTTGCAATCGTTGTTCAAGTTCAACTTGTATGCATGAGAGATGTGACATACAAGTTTGACATTTTTGTTTTTCTCCTCTTGTGAGATCAGATTTTTCAATTTTTTCTTTTAATTCTTTAACTGTATTATTGCACATATCTAACCAATAATGAATATCGTTATTAGTTAGTTCGTTTACACATCGTAAAGTGTCACGAAGAAGTTGTACGAGACGTTCAAAGAATTCCATTGAAGCCATCTTAATTTTCTTTTTCACGTTACAACTGTCACTTCTAATTTTAGTCACTGACACTTAAGGTTCTTAACTTCTAGGTTTAGTCACTGATCATTTACTGTGATGAGAGAGAGAAAATGCTGCGTTTTAAAGGAAAAATCTGGGTGCGAAGAGGTGGAAAAGCGCATTTAGCTGACCAATAGGAAAACATTCTTGAGAAGAGAGGGTAAACATTTTCTTTTGGGAGGGATATATTTTTTAAGTCACAGACCAATGGTGAAGACGGAAAGCTCGTTCTTGAGTAGAAGGGGAAAGATTTTCTCTGGAAGGGATGAATTTTAACTAATAGTGAGAAGAGAAACGAATGCTTTTCCATCCATTCAATGAGGTCTAAGATATTTTACCTCTTAACCCAAAATGGGGTGGAGCCTCTTGTTATATAAATTTTTGGTGACAGACCTTTTCCCAAAGTCTCGAAGCCTGCTTCCTCAGGAAATAAGCAAGATGGATAGAACTATTGAATACAAAATTTTATTTAAAAATTACGTATTGCAATGTCCAGAAGAAAATGCATACTTATGCGATATTCAAGGTTTTCAAAGAATTTGCAAAGATTCTTTCATCTTTAAAGAAATTAGTTTTCTGAATATGAAGAAAACTGCCTTACCGACGACCTATCTGCTTAAACTTCCGATGATATGGGAAGAACTCTCTGCCGAGGAAAAATGCATGAGTCAATGGATGGAAAAGTCATACCACGGAATTGCATGGGATGCTGGAGATATACCTTATAATCGTCTTCAACGCATTCTACATATATGTACGCAAGGCGTGAAGCGATTGTTTGTTAAAGGAGAGCAGAAAGTTCAATGGTTAACAAATCTAATTCCAGATGTGTAAGTTAATACATTTATTTTATATTTTGTTATATTTCGTTAAACTTATTCATCTTTCGCATTACTTTTTTTACTTGATAACCATTAATTTTTCATTCTTTTTTTTCAGTTCGATTTGCAATATAGAAAAATATGGATGTCCATCCCTAAATAACTTAAGATATAATATTAACTATTATTGTGCCAACCACAATTTGTGCAATCGCAGAATACCGACGTGCGCAATGCAAAATGTTTTAGCCATACGTTCATGGCTGCATAATTATATATGTAATGTAAAAGGAGAGGATGAGGTGGATGTAAAAATAAGAATGTAATTTATACTCTTTTTTAATAAAAAAACAAAAAACTTTATTTTATTGGTGTCGTTATTATTTTTTTTTTTATCAGAGTGAAAACAGTGAAACAATTCTTATCTTCGCCAGCCTCAATGATAAAAATGGGCAGGATTTTCGAGAAAGTTACTTAAGAGAGACATTCTTCCAGCCTACTCTTCGTCTCTTGCACCTATGCCAATAAGATAAGGTTTGTGCTGCAGCTTTCTTAGATAAAGTGCAGGAAAAAAATGACGCAGGGCTCTACAGTCCCTTTTCAACTTAACGGCTTGCATCATTATAAACGTTCCTATACACGCATACTGTCCTAACTAAACAGAGTGAAAATAGGAGGTAACGAATCTCATAACGCAAACCATTTTTCTTATCTTTGTTTCACCTCCAGCCTTCTTTGACTTATCGGCATACATCATTTCCCAGCTCGCTATAAAGTTATCGTCGCTCATCTTTTAAAATTTCCCATACTAATAGCACGCCGCTTCGGCTTGTGTATCTTTTTTTTCGATTGCAGCTGTCTTATCTAACAGAGTGAAAAATAGGAGGTAGAACAAGATAACAGATTGAATCTCCGGGTTCTCTGCAGTCCCTTTTTTTAACTCCAGCCTCTTCACGCTAATTGCACGCTGTTTATACGTCCTATCGAATCGCGTACATTTCCGGCCGGTAAACATTTTCCCTCTCTCTCCTGGGAGAGAACGTTTTCCGCTGCAGCACAGTAGGAATAATTTTTAATAGGAGGGGCGCGCTTAGGCCCTGCGAGGGAGGAGCGTTTCTCCCACCTTGCATACTCAAAGGGAAGGGAGACCATATACTTTACACGTAGAGACATTCTAGATCACTCAAGGAAAGTTCTCTTTTACCCCTCCTCGACTCTTTTTTTTCCTCGGGAAGGGATATTCCCTATCCTTATACACACGAGACATTCTAGATCACGCGCGGGAAGGGATTCTCTCCTCTTTTTTACCCCTCCTCGACTCTTTTGTCCCTCTGGAAGGGATATTCCCTATCCTTATACACACGAAACATTCTAGATCACTGGGAGCTGGCAGGGGGTGACCTAGAATGCCTATGATCTAGTATGCCTATAGCCTATCTACTATTCGATCCGGGATTCAAGTTCGACGAGACTTATTATTGAAAGAAATTAGAGCTTCGCGTCAAATTAACATAAACTCTAATAATTTTCATATAGTATAAATTTGGACGGAAACCAGGAAATCGAGCCGCGAGATAAAATAGTTACCGCATAGCAACGGCAAAGAAAAGAATAAAGATATCACAAAAGCTTTTCAAACGCACTTCAGAGTTAAATAAAGTAAAGTCATCTGAGAACCAATCAGAATCGAGTTCATTTTAAACTATTCGTTTCGGGTACTAGTAACCCTTTCAGTAAAAAGGTATACGATCATTACGTCTTGCACCGTCTCTCGGAGTTAATTGTCTCACCTACAATTTGTGAGCTTAGCGCTACTTACAAATAAAAGAAGGATTTGTTGCTATTAAATTACGACTTTTTAATCGAAATCCAAATTCCGAGTCCTGACATATTATCATCACCTAAATAAATAATTTATAGCCCGCGTCGACTACTGACCCAGTGATTTCGATCACCCGCCGAGAGTACTAACAGGTGGCGGAGCAACAAAGCGGCCGACCCAACAAAAGGTAAGTGTGAATTCAATACAGCGCTACTAGCCGGCTAGAAGCTTCTCTCTCTCTCTCTCTCTCTCGAGAGAGAGAGAGAGAGAGAGAGAGAGAGAGAGAGAGAGAGAGAGAGAGAGAAAGAGAGAGAGAGAGAGAAAAGCTATAGAACTAACGCATAGCATAGATTATGCGGGGTTTTTCCAATCGATTTATATTCTGAAGGCACGAAATTAAGTTCATTTTGCGCTGTTCTTCAGGATCGCGAGAATCTCTAAACACCGAAAGCGCTAGGATTTTCTCATAAAAATTCTCCTCGTTCTCCGTGTTCCCCATAATAAACTAACCAATAAAAATGTTGCAACCAACGACAGCATCATAGCCGAGGGCGTAACATATTCATTTAAATTAAATTTCCTCCATTCATACCAAAACTAGTGCTTTTCAGAGTACTTCAAAAAATGTTTAGCCTGATTGGGCCGTACATTGTCCTGGAATCGTGTGGACAGTGCTTTTCAGTGTTTGATTTTTCATTGACGTACATTAGGACTAAATAGTCCTGAAAAATTCTCAAATAAAGATAACGTTGTGTTACGCATGTGTAAACAATTTTAAATCAATCCAACTTAACTGTATGAAATTAAAAATAATTATTTTTCTAGATTTAAAGGTGGTGTGTCCCCTTAACGTATTCAAGCACTTAAAAATTATCATTAAATATATTTAAATTATTTTAAAAAATCACTGAAAACAAAAACATACATCAAACTTGAAAAACGTATTAAAATCAGTTTTTCTAGGGAACTTTTTAGTGTGAAGCAAATATGATTGATTAATTTACACGAATATTTGAGATTTACTGTTGGTTTTACACTACGATAAATACTGTATCGTCAAACCGCACGTTCGCTTATTGTAAATTAACCCTGATCAATACTGAGATCATCTTGATCTTTGAGGGTCGGAAGATCTATCTTCTGGTACTCAAATACGTTAAGTAACTAACTAAGCTCGCGGGTGCGAGTTTTACACCTCCACCACAGCAGTAACCCCCAGTATCTTACTGGCATGCCACTCTGTACCGATCAACAATCACGCACGAGGCTAGAAATATAATCATATCTCAAAATTGAAAATCAATAACGGTAGATACTTTGAAAGGAAGTTTTTCCTACAAATATAATTGTAGGAAAAATTTCCTTTCAAAGAACCTGGATTTAAAATTTATTAGTCCATTTTTGACTCGTGAAGCATCGACAGTTTGAGAAAGCTATCAAAGGAACGTTGAAGCCCATTATAAATACTCATCAGAGTTAGTCACAGATGTTAAGAAACGTAATCATCCCATTAAAGCTTCCAAAAAAGAAATCCTTACTCAAGATGAAGCTAAACATGAAGAAAGGTTAATCAACCAAATTCTAATAAGAAGAAACGTTAATAAAAGTTGTTAATGAGAAATCTAGTCAAAGACTATCAAGTAGAGGTACAGCGTTAGTTAATGATACTGATTTTTAGACAGCAGCAGTGTCGATAGAGAAGATTCTACTGATTTAAGTCTATTAAAAAATCAAAATGTAGTAAATTTAACTGTGTCAAGAGGATGCTAGGCAAATCTTCTATATCCTTTCAAGATAAAAGCATCAAAGTTAAAGAACTAACCTATTAAAAAATGTCACTTTTATTTTTAATTGTCACAAAATTATTTTCAATGTGAGAACTGGACTTCTGCCTGAGTGTTAAAATTATTCAATTAATTGAACAAGTTAAAAATCACGGAGTCTTTCTGACTGGTTTAAATTTCATCTCATCGCAATATAATTGATATATGTGCTGTCCAAGACTTAATTACCGTAGCAGTTGTGGTTCCTTCCTTAGTGCAAGGAACTTGTTTATGTTGGCGAACAATTGACTATTTAGATTCAACTAAAAAATTCAACTAGAATCATTTAAAGCTAATACATAATTGAAGTACACTAAATTGAATTTACTTCATTAATGAAAATAACTTATACTGGGCGGTGAGACGCGCACGTCGGCGCGGATAGCCAAAAAGGCGGGAAGGCCTAGATTTATTTTTGGTACTTATATATTTTTTTTATCATTTTACCATTTCTTTCCATTGAAATTAATATCAAGTTTGAAAGTTTAAAAAAGCGATATTAATAATAAACTATATATTGTGACGGGTTCAATCTACAATATAGTAATATTAATATAATGTGCTGCTATATAGATTACTAGGTCTCACATTTATTATGGTATAAGGTATTGTAAATAACAACGCATTATTTATAAAACAGAACACAAATTAAGCTTTTCTCTCAAATTAATCTTCAAATTTTATTAACACTATAATACTATTGTAAAATTTCGTGAAATGTAATATTTTTAGTGTATATTTTTTTTATTTACCTCATTTATCGTTGCCTTTAAAAATTGAATTCTTTGATAAACAAATTTCCAAGTTTTCCTCTGAAGTGACTTTTGATGTTCAATATTTAATAATATATCAAAAGTAATATATGATATATACTCCTTATACCTATATAAATTTTACTTTTTGCACGTGTCAAATTTTTGTTTCTACGATACTTTTTAGTAAATTTACCGGTCATAGGCCCACGATATTCATTAATAATAAATGATCTAAATTTACTTATAATGATAAATCAACTCGATTAACGAACAGTTTAATAAAGATAAGTGCAAGGATTATTACGGGCACAATTTTGGATTATTTGATAACTACTTAGATTGTTGATGCATTGACAGCTTAAGAGCGATTCTACATAAAATTGGACGTATATATGTACTTCGGAATAAGTGCCGGGAGATTTGAATAGAATGTCGAAAGCGTTAACTGCCATCGTTGCAATATAATTAAAAAACAGATGTGCTTATATTTTTTTGTGAAAATTCACAAGTAAGATGAAAATTTAAGTTTTTAGGATATTTTTGTTATAATTTTACCAAACCAAATTATACGTTTTTAATCAACAATAAAAGAAATATATATAATGCATAGTGATAAAATATAGATGAAAAGTGTAACGACTATTACGATCACGATTTTGGATTATTTGATAACTACAGAGAGGATTAACGCATTAACTACTTAAGAAAATTATTCTATCTTATTTTAACTTATTTTAAAGAATCTTATTTTATCTTAAATATCTTAGATGTTATATTATTGTATTATATTAAAGGGCTGATCGTTTCCGGCTCTGCCATTTAAAGATCCATCTGGGTTCCCTGAAAGATTAATCTTATATATCTTATCATATTTTATCTTCTTTTATATTATATTAAATGGTTAATCGTTTCCGGCGTTGCCGTTTAAAGATCAACCTGGGTTCCCTAAAAGATTAATCTTATATGTCTTATCTTATTTTATCTTAAATATCTTTTTTCAACTTATATCTTACATTATATTAAATGGTTTTTCATTTTGCTCAATTGTATGCAATGTTAGAAGCTTTGCAAGCTTCTTAAAAAAATTTGCAATATAACTATATTTGATAGATAACACATAATTCTTCTCTCCAAATACCTCTAAAATTATGTAGGTTAAATTCAAATTGTGAAAATTACCATTTTTAGTCATTGAGATGAGGACATTTTTGTATTTCCGAGCGACGACAGGAGCGAGTTATATATAGCTAGTATTTAATTACGCGCGATCGACTGGCGAGGCATTTGGCCCCAGTCGTAGATCCGGACTTTATTTTACGACCTTCTCGCGACGCGAAATCTCGGTACACGCGCATATATTTAATATTGAATAAACGCTATTCTTTATCTGAATCGGTAGTGCCTTTAGTAGAACTTTTTAGTAGAATCGGTAGTGTGTTCGTTTGATTATTCTCCCGATTCCCTTTCCTATACAAGCCGCCGAATACCGCCGCCTCCTCCGGCATTACACAGGAGTGTAGTGCATTCTGATCACCGGAACATCGTCTCAGGCAAGCGACCACGCGAGCGAGTTCAACATCTCGCAGAAGCAAAGCGCAGGAGTGCTTTGCATTTGTACGGTGGCCCTTAGGCAGCTTCCCGACTAGAAACCACCCTGTTAAATGGCGCCCAACTGAATAACCCACAGCAGCGGATAAAGCAGATTCTTCATCTGGTCGCACCTTCCAGAAGAACATCTACGTCGCCGCGCGGTACACGTTAGGAAGTAGGAGAAGAATCAAGAAACCCCCACCTTAGATCCAGAGACTCTCCCTGTGTCTCACCTGCTGCGTGACGTAATACGCGGATGAGGGGTGGAGTGGATCAGTGAAGTACGACATGCGTCGGGAAAAGCGTGCAGAGGTGCGGGGATGTACGAGGTTGGAAACATCATCGAAGAGCTAGTCGGCGAAGAAGAGTTCCTGCATTACTGGACTTTCAAAGGTGTAGAGTCGAAATCTGGACGATAATCCGACTCTAGCGGGGGTTGTAACGAGGTTCAAGTCCTCGCTATGCCAGTAATCGGAACGAGAGTGACGGAGAAAGGCGGTATTGGCTCGATGGATAGAGCGTGCGCCTTGAGATCTCGGGAACACCGGATCGATTCTCGGTCCCGGCGTTTCCTTTTGTGTTTGCCTCCTCTCGAAAACAGCCTAAACGCCTAGAAACCGCTCCGTTACAAACTATACGCTAATTTATTTGCTTGTAAATAATATATTGATGTCATAACGAATAGTAAATTTAGCAGTTACTTGTATAGTCGAGAAAATAAAGCACTTAAAACGGCCTAACTATTGATTTTTTTAGTAGTAAGACTGATTTTAATGCACCTTTTTGCCAAATCCAGTTTTACAATTTAGGGATTTTTGGGATTGCTAAATACAAATATCGCGATAGTAGCGGTCTCCGAGGTATCTGATACCCGGGGAGGACGCTATGAACCTCGTCATCTAAAATTATAATTTATATAAATGTGAATGAAACGTGTCATCTAAAATTATAATTTTTATAAATGTGAATGAAACGTGCGGTATTCGCGAATATGTGTTTAATCGCGAGCCCATCAAACAGCTCGTCGATCTTGCACTAGCATCAAGGCAAGAATTCCAACAAGTGATATGCATAGCGCAGAATTCCCAAGGCTTTGATGCTCAATTTATATTCAAGTATATTGTGGAAGTGTTTGGTGAATCACGAATGACTCCATCGGTAGTGATGAATGGTTCATAAATAATTCTTATGGAGATTCACAAGACGAAATTTATCGATAGTCTGAATTATTGCCATATGGCATTGAGTAGCTTACCCAAAGCCTATAGTCTGGATACCCGAAATGGAGAAAGGTGTTTTTTCTCATCTGTCTAACACCGAGGAGAATCAAAATTATGAAGGTCCTCTACCGCCTCTTCAGTCCTATACACCTGACACCATGAACAGTAAGGATAGAGAAAAATTTTTAAAGCGGTACGAAGACCAAGTGCAGAAAGGTTACACGTTTAATTTTTAAAGAGAAATTGTAATATATTGTAAATAAAACAAGATGTGACTGTATTAAGACTAACGTGTTTAGCTTTTCGTGAGACTTTTCTGAAATTTGACGTAGATCTTTTTGTCGAGTGTACAACCATAGCCTCCACATGTATGCGTGTTTTTCGGAAAAAATTCCTAAAAAAGAATCAAATTGGTATCATACCAATATCAGTTGTAGATTGCGATACACTGGCTCACCTGGATGTCACAGCGGGTTCTCAACAGAGCATGCGGGAAACGGTCGGGAAAAAAGACTACCCGAAGACAGTGTGGTTGACGGTTACAGTGTACCGCAAGACGGCGAAGAAGATCATGGTATTGTACTTCAGTTCCACGGCTGTTTCTGGCATGGTTGCCCTCGATGCTACCGAATCAACAGAGATGTCAACTTGATAAGCAGCAGTAGTGGTGACGAATCTATGGATACCCGTTACGAAAAGACCTTGGTGATTAGTCATAAAATAAAATCAGTCAACTATAATCTGATTGAGAAATGGGCATGTCAATTTAAGGCTGAAATTTCCCAAAATGAGGATCCTGCTACATTTATTCGCAAAAATGTGTCTAATATTAAATGAAAGCCACTGGATTCAAGAGATGCGTTCGTTGGAGGGCGTACAGGCAACACCGTGAAAGTGTATGATTGCCGACCCTCGGAGAAGATCAGATATGTCGATGTCTGTTCGCTTTACCCATTCATCTGTAAACGTGGCAAACATCCAACAGGTCATCCAAAAATTTACTCAGGTCCAGACGAGTGTGCACAGCTAGTACCAGAAGTATCAGTGGGAGGTGACAATAATG
The DNA here is from genome assembly GCA_020010945.3 of Muscidifurax raptorellus. Lineage (NCBI taxonomy): Eukaryota > Metazoa > Arthropoda > Insecta > Hymenoptera > Pteromalidae > Muscidifurax > Muscidifurax raptorellus. The sequence goes on along the minus strand of CM052077.1, from coordinate 28,439,366 downwards.
ATAAACAATACGATGTATCGCGAGTAAATGGATTGATAGCATGCGATGTGTTACCACCGCGAAACTTGTATCATCATGTACTACCTGTGAGAATGCATGGTAAATTGATTTTTCCGTTGTGCCGGACATGTTGCGAGCAACTGACACAAGACGTCTGTCCTTACGAGAATCCGGAAGAACGTGTGTCGCGAGGAACGTGGGTGTCAGAGGAGGTGAAAACAGCTATGGAAATAGATTAGTATTCAGTATGAGTTGACCGAATATGATCAACAGTCGCAAGAAGAAGGGATTTTCGCCGAATACATTAATGATTTTTTGGTCAAATAGTCGCCGCATCGGTTTACCCACCAGACTGTGTCACAGATGAAGATAAGGAGCATTACGCGAACGAGCTGGAACACGAAGAGGGTATACGAGTAAACAAGGATGATAAAATCTTAAATGCGGGACTACGATCGGTGGCAAAACTCTGTCTGAATTCATTGTGGGGCAAGTTTGGACAGCGTAAAAACTTGACAAAGACAATGGTGGTAAAAAGTACAGAGATACTAGTGAATTTACTCACTATTCCCGAGGTGGCGGTTAACGGTATTTTACCTGTTAACGATGACACGCTTTATGTCAACTGGTGCTATAGAGACTAGGCATTGAGCGATGCAATAGTATCGACGCTGACAAATGTGGTTCTTGTAGCCTTTACTACTGCTCAAGCACGTCTCAAACTGTTTCAATATCTACATCCTCTGGGTTTGCGTGATCTCTATTACGACACCTATCTGGTTTTCTGCGTAAGCAAAGGCGAAGAAGGCGAATTTGAATTGCCGATTGGTGCATCATTAGGCAGTTTAGCGGATGAGCTGGCTGAAAAGGGTCCTGGAGAATATATTTCAAGTTTTTTGTCAGGTGGGCCAAAATTTTACGCGTACAAGTGTCGAAAACCGAATGGTGAAGAGGGCTGTGTGCAAAGTGAAAGGTATTCTCCTCAATTATAACAATGGTCAAGCAGTTAATTTCGACTCGATCCACGAAATAATAACCAGGCCAAATACGGAAATAGGCATTTCCTGACGTAATAACGCATAATGAGAAAAAACATGCAAACCTGTCTATGCTAAACGCAGATTTGTTGACTTGCATAAAAGTTTTCCCTATGGTTGCAAGATAGACTAATTATAATCGGAGTGGGGATGACAGCATGATTCTGATGCATGCTACGATGGCATCGCTGTGTTGATTGGCCGCTCATGATGATCTGAGCGATGTTGGGGAGTCTTAAAAGGGTGGGGAGAATATGTATTTATCTCCGCGCGGACGCGCTTTTGAAGTCAATATTATCGAGAGAATGAGAGAGAGAGAGAGAATAATAATAATAATAATAATGGATTTGGAAGGACAGGAAATTGACAGGTTTTACATGGTGACGTCACTAAAGCATGTCAAGACACGTTTCGGTTCGAAAATTGTGGCTGTGCTTGATAAGGAATACCAAGTTTTTCCATTGTTTCGATTATCCGCTGCGCTGGACAAGGATACCAAACTGTTTGACAGTTTATGTGAACAAGCCAATAAACTACAATTATTTTTGGATTACAAAGGCAACAACGGTCTAGAGTTCACTACAACGTAAAAAAACGAAAGATGGGCGATCAAGGAAGAATATGTTCATTTAAAGATAATATTCTTTCATTTAACCAAAATAGTAGAATTTAAATCAAAATTAAAATCATAGATGGCGTTATATAACATTTTCTAAATCTTAAATTACAATTTCTTATTTTTCCCCATTAGTCATAGTTATGGATACGCGATGGAAGCATCCGTTTACATCTATGCTATGTGGGCCGACAGGTTGTGGTAAGACTGTGTTTTTCAAGAAGTTTCTACTCCATCTCCGGCGTATGTGTAATGCGAAAATAGAACGTATAATTATTTATTACGCCGAGTGGCAACCAGTCTACAAGGAACTTCAACAACAACAACAACAAGGAGGTGCGGAAGTGGAATTTCGAGAGGGTTTACCGCAGACTAGTGACTGGTCAAGTGACTCGAAGCCTAAACACGTCATCATTGACGACTTGATACGAGAATCCTCATCGAGTGGTAGCATAGTGGATATTCTCTCAAAGGCCTCTCATCATCACTCATTGTCGGTGATTTTCATCACACAGAACGTCTTTACCAGGCTAAGGGTCAACGTGACATTTCTCTGAACGCTCAATACATCGTGATATTTAGAAATCTACGTGACAGATTCCAGATACAACATCTTTCACGTCAATTGTGCCCCGAGGAGCCGAAATTTTCGTAAGAGGCTTACTGGGACGCTACCTCGAGACTGTACGGATATCTGCTACTGGACTTGAAGCATAATACACCGGACAACTGTAGATTCCGTACGTGTATCTTCCCGGACGACGAATTAAACTACGTCTACGTGTCTCGAAATAAAAAACTAAAGGGTGGTGATTCTTCAAATTTCTGGTAAAAAAAGACATCCTTTTGCACACAAGGACGCTGTCATCTTAAAAGCACGTTTTCATCTAAACGATAAACAATGAAAGATACTCTTACAAACTGCTAATTCGAAACTAGTGCCTCATAATTGTGAATGTGCCCTGAATATTTTAATCGGTAACGTACCATTGGAGATGTTTCAAAAGTCACGCTTACGTAAGCATGCAAAGATTCTGAGAAAACTAGCTCAACCTTGTGTGAGTCTCGAGAAAAAAGAAAATTATCGTACAACGTGGTGGTTTTGTGCCGGCTTTATTAGCCCCTATTATTGGCACTCTTTTGGATAGTATCATTAGTAAGTAGAGAGACATGGAGCACGCAAGAAAGATGGTACTTGTGCCGTACGAGAACGTTCAGCGGATCCAGAACGTTCTAGCAAACCCCACCGACAACGAGAGTATCGCTACTTTGGTGTTTAAGTCTGTCCAGACACCGCGTAATGTGATAAGTAGATTGGATGCTGAAATGAGTGATATATTAAATTTGACGAATTGCAAAAGTGAACGTGAAAAATAGGCGCAATATCGTTCAGTGTTACAACGTTACCTTCATTTCAAGGAAACCGAGAACAATTCCAAGGCACGTGAACGCGACGATGACTATAATAATAACAGCAATGATGTAGATAATGATGATGATATACAGCACGTAGAAGAAGAAGAAGATCGAATCGATGCTAGATCATATAGACTGTACCTGCAAAATATCGACGAAACGCTGGACAAATGTTGCGTAAATTATGAGTTAGTGGTAACGTGAATTGGAATGCTAACGGGGTCCTGACAATAGGTGGTGTACGTATACGAGACGCTAACATGATTGATCTGGTAAATGATACTATGAGAAAAAGGAATTTACCACCACCTGGTTATACGCAATTTTCCGTTGCTCTTCGTAAATCATTCATACCGCACGATTATGTGGGAAACCCACGCGTTTGGCAGAATATGACATCTGCAACGCCACCTTCGTCATCATCATTATCACGTATTAACGGTGCACTAGTAGTTACACCGACAGCACAAAAATTATCCACTAGTATACCAACTCGAAAATTTACTCCAGGTGGCATTAGTGCAGGGTTTTTTACACCACCTCAAAATCTACCTAGCGCCAGTCGCGCTCGCAATTCACAGCAAGACAACAGTAACACGTTTACCAGCGAAGGAGACGAAAGCGATACATCAGCAGCAGCAGCAGTGTCGAAGCGAAAATTACGGAGCGATAAATCCGCGGTATCGTTGAGTGCAAAAAAGTAGAAAAAGAAAAGAGTTACTGCAGGAAGTTCCGAATTAGTAAGATGGCAACGGATGAGCGATCGGTTCACTCCGGACAAAAGACCAAAATTACCGACGAAACGAAAGAAGAGGAAAAAGAATGAATAGAATGTATTGAAAGTAGTACTAGTGGTAATCATGATGTGAACATAAAAAATAGTGCTCTGGATGAATTGATCTATTTGCTACCTTTTGAAATGCATATGGCGGGCTACAGATTCTGTAGCCGAGGAACAAAACTAGCAGAACGTATAGCGCGTGGGGAAGTTGGTATCAACCCGTTGGACGAGACGTGTCGTCAACACGATATAGCTTATGGCGATAAACAAGGTAATCGACGTGAGGTTGATCGTGTTTTGGCCGAATTTGCATTCTCGTGTATTCTCTCTGATGAGACGGCTGCATATGAGAGAACGCTGGCTATGATAACAGCATGCTGTATGGTGAGCAAGATTACATATGAGAAATATTTTTAGCGAATAAAAAAAGGACTAAAGATAAATAAGAAACAGAATAAGGGAAAAAACAACAACAAAGAAGAGAGCAAGAAAAAGGCGAAGAAGCACAGTAAGAAGAAGAAAAAAAAGTAGTTGCAGCAGTACACAATGGACAGTACTGTAAGAAGATTTGAAGAAATTTATTTTTCACCTCCTCATTCGGCAGCGATTGCGGGTATCGAGAAACTTTTCCAAACTGTACGTAATAAAAAGTTACAGCCCAATAATCGAAATAAAAAAAATTAAAAAATTAAAACAAAAGGTGAAAAAAACAAAAAAAAAAATTAATTGCGAAACTGTTGTAAAATGGCTTGGGATTCAAGATGCTTACAATTTATACAGGCCAATAAGACGTCGATTTTCGAGACGTACTTATAATGTGCGCAACTTGAACGACGTGTGGGAAGCCGATCTAATGGATTTATAATCTGTGAAGACTTACAACGATGGCTATTCTTATGTTCTAACTGTCATCGATGTTGTGAGTAAATTTGCCTGGTTAGAAGCAATTAAGGATAAAACTTCGAAAAATGTTGCTGAGGGTTTTCTACGAGTATTAGCAAGAAGCGGTGGTCGAAAACCCATTTGTCTCCAGACAGATAAGAGCAAAGAATTTGTTAGTTGTGAAATGCAGAACATTTTACAGGACGACGATATTGTGTGCGGAATAGCACGTAGTCCACATACAAAAGCAGCTATCGACCACCGGCCCCGATCACAGTATACAATGTTGCCAAAGCCCGAGAAAATATACAGCATCGCTACAATAATAATAATAATAAAATTCAACCGAGATTTAAAGTTGGTGAACTGGTGGTTCGCGTCAGTCGTGAGAAAACTGTCTTTGCAAAAGGATACGAGAGTGGTTGGACCTTAGAGATATTTAAAATTGTGCGAATTTTTCTAACACGTTCACCACCTGTCTACTTTCTGCAAGATTATCCAGTGAAGAAATTGGTGGTTGTTTTTACGCTGAAGAATTGAGCAGAGTTCAAAAGGATTTGTCTGAGACATTATTTGAAATTGAGCAGATATTAAATAGTAGAGGCGAGGGACGCTCGAAGGAATATTTTGTCAAGTGGAAAGGTTATCCGGAAAAGTTCAATTCGTGGGTGAAAGCCAGTCAACTTTCGCAGAAATGAAGGACCAGTTTTACGTCATCCTGCCTAGCAACAGTAGTATGAGATATTTCTCGGAAAACACGACAACGCGATTTAGTACACAGTTACTGCAACAGATCAGGTTACAGGAAAGTTACTCACAGAAGTTCAAATTCCGTTTCAACACGTGTCTTCCGAGAAAAACGAGAGGTCAATTTCTCTGAAACGTATACTCCACACTAACCTTGAAACAAACATGTTAAGAGTGGAAAATTTTACACGTTCAGATTCACTGTTCCGAGCAGGAAATTATAAATATGTCGCCACACTGGCAGATGAAATAAATAATTTGGAGTGTATTAGAGGTCATTTACAGGGTAGTTGAACGTGGAGGTTATATAACGGTCAAATGTTTGTGTATAAATGGTGACTGCTCTGAATATAGCTATGAACTATGCGTATCGGATAGAGTGCGAAAAATTCTCGGCTTTGAAAAAGGGAGAAGAATTCTTTTTGCTCATGATCAACAGAGTGTAATAGAGAATGACACACCTGCTAGACTTTCAAACAGTTTACCATCTATATTTATGATCTGCAGTGATATCTGTGAACCTTACATGACGGGTGACATACATTCACGTTTGTTACGTATGTTGTATCTATAAATACAACCGATCACTTTGAGTATGCTACTACGCGGATCAAAAGTTTCTCTCCGCCGATGTACATACCGTTATTGTTCAATTCATTTCAAACGATTGAAATAGATATAAGGGATGAATTTGGCCAGCCAATACCATTCGATCACGGGTCAATGACCGTCACACTTCATTTTAAGAGAGTCGACTAGAAGATGAACCGCTACGAAGACTACTTTAGTAACCAAATTGGTGGCGGAGGCGGCAGTAGTGGTGTTAGGAGTCTTAGAGGTGTTGAACATATTGCCCTACCAGCAAGGTCATGGAGGAATCGGCTCTTTTCTAGCTGGTGTATTTCGACGACTGCTTCCACTTCTCAGACGTTGTGCTCGAACGGTAGGTAGGGAGGCTGTTCGCAAGGGTTTCAACGTTATATCTGACGTAGCAGCGCATAACACACCGCTTAGACAATCGCTTCATAATAGTGTGAGAGTCAGGAGCAATACTGAAGAGAAAAGCTGAAGAAAAATTGGATAAATTGATGGAGGGTTCGGGGTATAAAATGCCATGCTACGGTCCGTCTGCTCAGTTGCTCGCTGGCCCTGGTCTTGTCACCGTGACACCGCGCAAACAAAAACGGAGAAGTGTTGGCGGAAAAAAACGTGAGACCACTAGTAGTGGTATTAGAAATACACGTAAATTAAGAGGTGGCGGAAAAAAGAAGAAGACAATAGTCAGTCTGGATAGCAAGAAGAAGAAGAGGAAGAGCAGTACTAGAGGAAGGAAAGGAAGAAGAACAACTAGAGATATTTTTGACAGTTAAAAATGGCATTTTTATATACCCATTCATGTGAGTGTCTGAAGTCTAAGATACAGCTGTTTGATATACCACCAACCCAGACGACGATCGAGGGGTCGCATTGGGTGCAATATAAGCCTATTTCGTCTTTAGCCGATGATTTACCAATTAAACTTGTGATTACCGATAATAGTGATGAATACATTAATCTGGCTCACACGATGCTCAGTCTACGAGTCAGTTTAAAATATGCAAATACCGAGGAGGATGTGGTGGGAGCAAATTTAGCAGGTTTCAGAGGTTTAGCCGCTCGGGTGGGACCAGTCAACAATTTGATGCGTTCTTTCTTTAATCAGGTAGATGTGCTTTTTAATCAAAAACCTGTCTCGTCGCCAACTAACGCCTATGCCCGCAGAGCGTACATTGAAACATTGTTAAATTATGGATCTAGCGCCAAATCCTCTCATCTATCTACTGTTTTGTGGTCTAACGATACAGCTCAAAAAATGGATAATTGGGAAACTGAAAACGCTGGTTTTGTGGAGCGGAGAAAATTATTCGGTGCTGGTAAACCTGTCGACCTCATCGGACATCTTTATGCAGATGTATTTAACCAGGAGAAACTATTGCTCAATGGTGTGGAAGTACGAATGCGTCTAGTGAAATCTCGCGATCATTTTTGTCCCATAGATCCATCAGGCTACTACTAATATATATATCGAGGAGGCTAATTTATTGGTTAGACGTGTGAGAATCAGCCCTGGTATATTGCTAGCACATACTCAATCTCTCTCGAAAACGACAGCTAAATATCCTGCAACGAGACATTAATCTCGTGCAGAATATGTACAAGTAGGCACACAAACTAAGCGAGCCAAAGGCAGACCCGCACCACAATAACATGAGCACAAGTCGAGTGCTCATGGGTAGCATGAACAATAAACACAGCCGCGAACGAAACCGACGACGGGCGCAAACAAAATAACGCACACTACCGAAAAGAGCACGGTAAGCACCACACAGATACACAAACAACACTCGACCCAATCACCACCAGAGGGCGTTGGCGCCAGCGACTTGGGCTATATAAGCCTGGCCGCGACAACACGGCGGCAGTTCGATCAGAGCTCCCGATCCGAGCGTTGCCGTGAGCACACGAGACCGCTAGGAGGGCCCTAGAGGAACTGACGATATCTGGCCGTTTTCGTGCGCACACGTAACGGCACGGGTACCGAAACTACCGCACTAAACCGCTAACCCCCGTCCCACCGTTTCGACCGTTCCTGTTGCCACTGTGCGCACACAGGGCAATCGGAGCCCGAAACTGGCTGCAAATACTGGCAGAGTCGTGCGCACACGTCTTTGTTAGAATCTGCACACCCGCCACACACATACCGCTGCACCGTCACACCGTTTCGACTGTTCCTGTTACCACTGTGCGCACACAGGGTAACCGGAACCCGAAACTGACTGCAGAGACTTGCAAGCTCTCAACTTAGACTCTGTAAGCTCACACACAGCCCCACCGTTCCGCCGTTTCACTTGCCGCTGTGCGCACGCAGGGTAAGAGAAACCACGGAAGGCGATTACAGTATCTGTTTGAGTCGTGCGCACACGTCTCAATCGGATCCTGTGGTCAACTGCACTTTACACACACATTCACTCACCACTCTGCCGCTTCACTTGCCACTGTGCGCACACAGGGCAAAGGAAGCCGCGAGAGACAGCCACTGTACCAGATTGAGTCGTGCGTACACGTCTCAATCAGGTCCTGTGGAACTCCACCTGTACACTAACATCACGCCGACGTTCCTCCGTTCCACCTACCGCTGTGCGCACACAGGGTAGGGGGAAATCGGGAACCGGTGCAGAGTCCACACAAGATCGTGCGCACACGTTCTCGCGAGGACTCCGCAATAACAAATTACACACCTGGTAACAGCCAAACCGCCGTGCTCGAGGCGTAGACGATAAGTAATTGTAAGCGAGGCATACCGGCAACCGAATAAGCGTTCCGAATGTTTGAACGAAACAAATGTAAGCTACGACTAATGTCAAGCGTAACACCGTAGAATTAAGTACCGCACCGACAGTTTATAAGTACCGCGATTACCGCTTAGATAATAAGGAATAACTGTAAGAGATAAGTCTTTTTAAAAGCGTACTTTGTTTGGTTACAGATGGCGAATGATGACGCACTTTAGAGAATGCTAAATATACTAATTATTAAAATTTAACCAAACGGAGTTATTTCTAACCTCACCCCTTTCCGAATCCTGAATCCCAACTGACAAAATCCGGGGCAAGGGGGACGCAACCGTTACAATCCATTAACACGTATGGAGGTGAAAGCCATGACTATGTATAGTGGTGTACATGGTGAGACATTGGATAACATAATATTGGGTCAATTACCGCAAAGAATCATCTTGGGATTTGTGAAGAATAAGGCTTTTAATGGAGACCGGTAGCTTAACCCCTTCAATTTTGAACACTTTAATATTAATTTTCTATATCTGTATACCGTCAAAACCTCTACAGCCAGACTTCTAAAGTAGAAAATTATACGTAGATGCGTACCACACCCTGTTCTCAGGTACAGATTTACACTTTCTCAACGAAGGTAATCAAATAATACGCAAAGACTATCCTCATGGTTACTTTCTTTTCGCATTTGATTTGACACCCGATTTATCGGCAAATGAGTGTAGCCAATGGAATTTAGTAAAACACGGAAGCTCTCACCGAAACAGTCAACTGTATTATCTATGCTGAGCACGATAATATTTTAGAAATTGATGCTGCACGTCAGATCATTGTAGATTTTGGTAGTTACGAAGCTAATTTCACAGATGGCGCTTTTTCAATATCATATATATGAAGAGAGAGAGTGAGAGGAAACAATTTCTCAGTCAGTTTGTTAGTAGTCTTCATTTGCTTCTGAATCAGCAACACGTTTTTTCAAACACTACTTATTAGTCATGGATATTATTATCGACATTCAGCTTCTTAAGGACTCTCGTCGCCGTAATATACCAAAAGAAGTTGTTGTGGTGGCTGTTAATGGTAATTTTAGTGGACACTGGTTGATATCGTCATCAATGCCAAGCCTCGGAAGTCTGCGTGAAGATGTAGGATAACAAAACGATTGGCTGACACAGTACCATCACGGTTTAGACTTTCTGGACGGTGAGGTACTTCTGAAAGATGTGCAGAAAGTCCTGTAAGAGCTTTCTAAAAGTGCGCGAAAAATTAATGTCAGAGGTAGTAATAAATTATCAGTGCTGCAAAAGTTTATACCACGTCGAATTATTAATCTAGAGCGAGATCCAAATTGTCCGTCCTTTGATACACTAACAGACGATCGTTACTGCATACATTACGCTGCAAAATTATTCTATAAAAATTATCGTTGTGCTCTTAATCAAGCTTATAAACTACGCTCGTATTTATTGACGCGTGAGGCTGATATTCAAGTCGAAGAGAAACAAAAACAGTTGAAAACGTCCAAGACATTCTGCTAACATGGACAGTTTACAGATTTTGAAGAGTGAAACGAGAATTCGATCGCATACTGTCGGTGTGTTTCCAGCCAATCAGATCCCGAAAGTCTGGACAAAGCCAACAGCACTCGTTCTCAATACGGATAATCACACTAAATCGGGAATGCATTGGGTCACGATCTCTGCCTATAAATCCAATAATGTTTTTTATTTTGACAGTTTTGGAGTACCTCCATTCATACCCGACCATATTGTGTTAAAACAGTGTTAGATTATAATCTATCATTATAATCGGATGACTCACTCTGTAGAGTAAGTCATCGGATTTAGTCATAACAAATGCTTAATACGTAAGCAAACTATACATTTTTATTTTATCATAGCGGTAAAAGTTTTTTATTTATTATAAAAAAACTAAAACTTCCGCAGTTTTTTGCATTGCATTTGCAAACTCTGCTAACGAATCCGCAATTATGGACATTTTTTAATTATTAATTTTTGAAAATCAACTGCCCAGTTCACGGAGCTCTGCTGCGTGACGTAATACGCAGATGAGGGATGGAGTGATTCAACAAAAGTACGACATGCGTCGGGAAAAGCGTGCAGAGGTGCGAGGATGTACTGTTACGTCCAGATTATAAATTTAAATTACAAAATCTAACACATTAATACAATTACATGAATTCCTACCAGAATTGATAACCGAACTTCACGATATGTGAAAGTTATAATAATTAAAATGATTAAATGAGTGAATGATAGGAAATCCCTTTTGGCTACCGCGGACGCAGTCATTGCCTACCGGGGAAGGGAGCCGGATTCGAAGTCACTTAAACTATACATTATTGGGTTATTGGGTTATTGGGTTATTTCTTTTTAAATCGACACACGTTTATTTCTAAAAAGAGAAAAGTACCTTAATGTGTGAGTGTGCGTGGCTGTTTGTATATATGTGTAAAGATGTTCCTGAGTGGCTGCAGCTGTCAATCCTCGGCGCCTTCCAGCCTAGGCTCGGTGGTTCATGTTACAGCGGTCGCTAGATGCACTTGGATGTGACGGCTCGTCCTTTCGATGTGCGTAGCGTAGATCGCAGGGAGTCCACTGCCTCTGTTTCTTCTTCTTTTCAACAGGGGGTGATATTCGGAAAGATGCCGATGGATACACTTGCTCGACTGTGCGACTGAGTCCGGTATGCTTTCTACTTCTAAACGTACAAGTAGCGTATACTGTGTGATGCTGGTTTTTTTATGAATGGTCTGGCGACGAGCAGAGTAACGTTCCGCGAGAGATTTCGGATATTACTGACTGATGATGGTCTGGCGACGAGCAGAGTAACGTTCTGCGAGATATTACTGACTGACGATTGCCATTTGCTCCCGGGCTTTATATACTCGCATATCCCCTTGTTTTTCTCGGGCTAGTGATTTCCATATTGGGTCACCTCACTATTTGTATTTTCCTCTCTCAATTTTAAAGGAATCGTAGCAGGTCAAGTCATAAACATCATAGTTTATGACTACCACTTAAGAATTTGTCTCTTTTAGAACTCTCCCGCAGTCTCTTTTTTTACTGGAGATCGCACACGTGTTTCCAATGGATTTCCAGATTGTCGAATATTGCGCCTCGGTTTCTTTCTCTCCTCGGTAGTTTTTTTCTCATAGTTGTGCTCATTTTTCCGCGGTGGTTTGTCGTCGCATTGCGTGGAAACAGCTCCCCTGTTCTCGTGTTTAAAAATACGAATACGCGGTTCTTATGAAGCTATCATTGAATCTAAAATATCCCTTAGCGTTTTTATGACATTTTGAATTTATTGCGTGGTTCGTTGGAATATAGCCTATTTTCATGAAGGTGCCGCTCGCACGTATGAGCGAATCTCTCTCTCTCTCCCGTTTTTTTCTTCTTGGGTGCCGCTTGTACGTATGAGTAAATTTTTCTCTCTCCTGGTTTTTCAGATCCACTTCTTATGTGCCGCTTGCACTTATAAGTGAATCTCCCTCTCTCTCTCTCTCCTGGTTTTTTTTGTCAGCTCCACTTCTTGAGTGCTGCGATGTCGTGCTAGTAAGTAAGTGTGTGCGTGTGAGTGTGTGTGTGTAGATATGATATGTATAGCAATAGTAGTGTTTTGGATGCGTAATGGAATCGGTCATTACATTACAGTACGAGGATGGAGACATCTTCGTAGGTGTAGAGTCGAAAATCCGACTCGCGGGGGTATGTAACGAGGTTCAAGTCCTCGCTATGCCGGTAATCGGAGCAGGACCGAGATTCATGAAATAAGGCGACATTGGCTCAATGGATAGAGTATGCGCCTAGAGATCTCGGGAGCGCTGAATCGATTCTCGGTCCCGGCGTCTCCTTTTGTGTTTTCCTCTTCTCGAAGAAGATAGTCCCACCCCGTTACAATATATATACTTATTAAAAAAGTTACCAGTGACATATTTTTCATAGAGCTTATCAGCATTTTATATTTTGGAGAGACCAAGATTGCATTTCACATAATTAACTGCAGATAGTATCCTTGTCGAAATAAGCAAATGTGATTGTGAATGTGGATTTTTTCAAGATGTTTTATTTTTTTAAGAAGTTTTTAGGTGTGATACTGTTAAGTTTTTAATTTTCTTTTTCTCGGTAATTTTTACGGTTTATCAATTCTAACAATGTCAATTACATGTAAAGATTTCTCCAACAGCATTAAAAAAATGTATGAGAAGTGTTTCAACATATCAAGAGCAATATTTTTAATAAGCCTAAAACAACACCAGTGATTTGCACTGTGTGTCACTTGAATTTATCTAAGTATTCAGTAACTAAACATGATCGAACTGCAAAAAAATTTATTTCTCCTATGCTTTGGCGCGAACCATTTAACCATGCCACTGAGTGCTATTTTTGTATGTGTAATACCCAGGGTTATAATACAAAGAATAAAAAAAAATATTGTGCATTCAAAAGTACAATCTGTTATTTTCCCTGTTTCGAATAAAAGAGATATAGGAGATCGTGGCAATATTGATTTTAGTTGTGAAATTGCCGAGGAAATAGCGGGAGTCATTACTGACGAACGACATGTAGAAGAGCTGGCGATAGTTCCCAATGATGAATCTCTTAACAATAAACTTATAGAAGGAAAATTTCGTCAGGATGAATTAAATGATTTAGTTCGAGACTTGGGACTCTCAAAAGAAAATGCGGAGCCTCGATATTAGCCTCGAGGTTGAAAGAGAAAAATGTTTAACTGATGATGCCAAAGTAACTATTTTTTCGTAACTGAGATGAACCTTTTAGATGTTTTTTTTGCTAATGAAAATAATTCAGTATTTTGTAACAATGTACGTAAACTCATTGCTGAATTCAAATCTATCGAGCATATTGCAGATGATTGACGACTTTTCATCGATTCATCTACAAAAAGCTTGAAGGCAGTGCTGTTACATAATTGTAATGTTTATGCTTCCCTTCCAGTAGCACATTCTACAATATTGAAAGAAGAATATATTAACCTGCAATATGTGCTGAATAAATTGCAGTACAACGAACATAACTGGTTAATTTGCAGTGATTTGAAAATAACAACCATGCTCGTGGGCTTCAAAGTGGTGGTACTAAATTCCCGTGTTTTTTTGTGCGAGTGGGACAGTCGTGCACGAGATAAGCACTATAAACAAAAAATCTGGCCTACTAAAAATACTTTGGTACCAGGCGAAAAAAATGTTGTATTACAAAATTTAGTACAACCGCAAAAAGTATTATTACCACCTCTTCATATCAAATAAGGTCTAATAAAACAATTGCTCTTATAAAAATGACAGTGCTAGCTTCAAGCACTTATTTAAAAAGTTTCCTCAGCTTTCAGAAGCAAAAATAAATGAAGGCGTATTTGATTGTCCTTAAGTAAGATCTCTTTTGGACGACGAGAATTTCGAAAAAACAATGACGGATAAAGAAAAATGTGCATGGCAAAGCTTCAGATTAGTGTCTACCAACTTTTTAGAAAATAAAAGGGATCCAAACTACAAAGCTATTGTTTCACAAGTGTTAAAAAATTTCAAAAAATTGGATTGCCTAATGAATTTAAAATTGCATTTCTTAGATTCTCATTTAAACTACTTTCCTGAAAATATGGGTGCTTTTAGCGAAGAATAGGGTGAGGGGTTTCACCAGGATCTTAAAGATGTAGAAAAAAGGTATCAAGGAGTATGGGATATAAGTATGCTAGCTGACTATTGCTGGGGATTAAAACGAGACACTGCTGTAAACCATAAAAGAAAATCTATTCGTCGATCATTTGTATCAATAAAGATGCGTTGCGCCAAAAATGGGAGTAAATTAAACTTGAGTTAAATGTATATCAATTGAAATATTAAACATACAAAAAAAAATAAGATAAAGCAATAGAAATTGGAAAAAAATATTAAAAACAATAAAAATAAAAGATAGAAAACATAACTATGCCATAGCTGGTCCCAAGCCCGTGTATCAAAAGAGGAGAGTGTTTCAAAATCACACAGCATTGTCTGTATTATGCCAAAATCAGACTTTTTTAGAAGTCTAATAAAGAAATTATTTCACTATAAATTACACTTTTATTTCACACTTTAGCTTACAGTATTCTTGGCTTTTTCTTTATTTGATCTTGAAATCATATTTAAGATGATGTAATGCAAATAAATTCGAATTCAGCGACCTAAAAAATATATACATGCATTTTTTCAGATTTCTTTACGAACTCTTATCAATTTGACCTTCAAATAACCTTAACCCTGACGTCATGGCGACAAACAGACCTCGGATTCGGATTCAGCGACCCAAAAATATAAAGATCTACCTACGGGATTCAAGTTGTTTGAGTTTGTCATTTCGTGGTCCTGTGTTATCCATTGTGATAAAAGAGGAATCGCTAATATATGCAAAAATTCGTGTGAAACTAGCTAAGACGAACTGCATAATAAATAAAAAAAAGGAAAATTAATATATAAATTAGATTTTATGAAAAGATGTTTTCTATAATAATAGTAGGTCAAATTACCTACAATTTGAGCTCTCATAGTCTTCATATTCACCTACCTGATAGGGGTGACAGTACGTATACGTATCAAAGTATTTTGGAACTGTCAGTAAGTTTCCAAGAGAACCGATGGATGAAATAGGCTCAAATTTTTTTGCGTCCTCCTAGAGGAAGCTTTGTAATAGTAAAATTCAGTTTCGCTAAAACTTCATAGAAACACGTTTTTAGATGTTAAAAGTTCGAATTACGTGTTTTTAGGAAATGTCCGTATGGATGTGTGTATGTGTATGTATACCATGATATTTCTGAAACTACTCAGTCAATATCAATCAAATTTGACATGCATATCTATTTTTGGAATCTGAGTTCGGAAAAAACATTTATTTTTTAATTTTTTCAATTACTTTATTTTTATTGCAATTTTTCGATTTTTGGAAAACATTATTTTCCTTTTTTTCAATCATTTAATTGTTTCAAACGATTCAGCTAAAATGCAGTTAAAAGATAAACGAACAAACAACTAATTACTCGTAGTGATTATTTCTCCACCACACTTAAATATAGTATTTTGGTTGTAAAACAACTTCTACGCATTCAAATCAAAATCACATCATTCATATGAGAATAACAGGTGTATAAAACTTGTAACAATAAATTTGAGCCTATTTCATCCATCGGTTTACTTGAAATCTTACGGACAGTGCCAAAATACTTTGATACGTATACATACTGTCACCATTATCAGGTAGGTGAATATGAAGCCTATGAGGGCTCAAATTGTAGGTAATTTGACCTACTATTATTATAGAAAACATCTTTTCATAAAATCTAATTTATATTAATTTTACTTTTTTTTATTTTTCAGGTAATAGGACAGTTTTGTACCTTAATTATTACCTTATTTATTACAGTACTTATATAGACCCTTAGTGGGCTATTGCTGCATACGAATCCTCTTGAATTCCTTCTCGTGCTCTTCTTTTCGTGGTCCGGGCCTCTTTCATGCTGGCAAGTATTTTTCTTTCTACATGAAAGAGTCTAGCATCATCGCTGATACTAACCTAATCCAGTGCAGCATGTGATGTCAAACTTTCTCATAATTTTGAAAAATTCACTTCGACCATCATTAAAACAAGTTACAGCTGTGTAAATACCAATCTTCAGTACTAGCAAGCGACTAAACGATGTCTTTGGAACTAACTTCCACACAGAATTATTAAAACTTTCATTTGAGTTTTGAGTGAAACCTCCGAGATACTTTTCTAAAAGTTTTTTCTTTATCAAATCCTAGTAGATTGATCGCGCTTGTTCTATCAAGTGGCGCGGTAGCGCCACGAAGGCGAGTTTGAGAAGCAGACGAAGCCGCGGCGCCCGTGACACTATTTACTTCTATATTGGGGTTCGGATTTTTTCGCAATACAGAAAAAAATGCTTATCGTTACTGATCGTGAGTTTTTTGGTTTATTAGTGTCTTTTCTGAGTTGAACTATGATTTCCTACGAAAATATTTGTAAATAAGCCGTTTTGTTAAATAATAAACGAGTGTATATATCACGAATGCTCAGAACAGTTTCTTTAACTTTTTCTCCAGTGTGGTAGGACCGTGAAGTTGGCTTTTTATCCGAAAAGTGATAGGACAGTGAAATTGGCCGCACAAGCTATATTATGTGTAATACAGTTGGGTATCGCTTCCCCACAGATTTTATACATCGCATCAGTGCATGCAGGCCGTCGTGTCAGATCAGAAATCTTTGCTCAACATACTTATAACATCGTGACGTCCAACAAGAAGATTCGTCTACTAAAATAAATAAACAAAAGTGATGGAATTAAATTAAATCATATTAGTGATAACAATGTTACTAAGAAACAATGGCCTAAAGGTGCTAAAAATGTTTATATTTTATTTTTAGAACAAATTTAAGGCGCTCAATAATTTTGCTCAAAAAGAAATGAAATCTCTAAAAAAAAACTTTTAACAAAAGTAAAAGGTTAGGCAAGTTTCATCTATTCCGCACATTATTATGCATCTCAATAATATGGTTGGCTGACCCATTTATATGTTATAATCATCACAAAATCATTGTTACCAAATAAAAATGTAATAACCGTAAATATAATTTCATTACAAATAATTATGTTAAAAATAAATAAAAATTTGACAACGAAATTACGAATAAAAAAGGAATTGACAACGAAATTACGGATAAAAAAGAAATTGACAACGAAATTACGGATAAAAAAGAAATGAGATCAATAAAAAAGTCAAGTTTATTACCAAATTATTATTTCAACAATAATATTGCAAACAAAAAGTGTTGTATTCAATTCTGGGCTGAGTCGAAAAGTTGATTACAAAACTAAAGATTGATCTAAGATTAGTAAATAAAAACTTAAGTAATAAATTGATCAATCACAAACAACTGTTATGATAAACTTACTAGGTAACTTGCCAGGCCCGTTTCATTTTATTCATGGTGTTATGTAGCAGTAACTTTCAGCATATATAAAAAGTAGGTGCATATAATCACAACTTTACTCTGAAATTTGTTATTTGAATATATTCGAACTGCATTTAAAAATAAATCTTTGTTTATAAAAATAATATAATACATAATTAAAAGTCAACATTTTTCGTATCAAACCTCAAATATAAACAATTACTTATTATGTATATTATATACTGGATACTCAAAAACTTTTTTATGAATACCAGTAATGCAAGAAGTTAAAATGTTGATATCCAATTATAATAAAAAATATGAAAAAAATATTTTATTTGTTTACCTGTAAACAAAATGAAACAGGCCCGGCAAATTACCTAGTAAGTTTATCATAACAGTTGTTTGTGATTGATCAATTTATTACTTAAGTTTTTATTTACTAATCTTAGATCAATCTTTAGTTTTGTAATCAACTATTCGACTCAGCCCAGAATTGAATACAACACTTTTTGTTTGCAATATTATTGTTGAAATAACAATTTGGTAATAAACTTGACTATTTTATTGATCTCATTTCTTTTTTATCCGTAATTTCGTTGTCACTTTCTTTTTTATCCGTAATTTCGTTGTCAAATTTTTATTTATTTTTAACATAATTATTTGTAATGAAATTATATCTACGGTTATTACATTTTTATTTGGTAACAATGATTTTGTGATGATTATAACATATAAATGGGTCAGCCAACCATATTATTCAGATGCATAATAATGTGCGGAATAGATGAAACTCGCCTAACCTTTTACTTTTGTTAAAAGTTTTTTTTTACAGTAGACGGAATGATGTTTTTATGGATGAAATCTGTTTCCGAGACTTTTGATTTTTGCCAGCGACACCAACTCTGTTATCAAAAGGTTGGGCAAAAATGATGTTGTGGATTTTGATCCGTTGACTGCATAAGGGAGAATGTTGTCCAAATTTCCCTGTGCATTTGTTCAACGGAATCTGGATATTTTTTTATCACGTTTCTGTAATAAGCAGATAGTTTAACAATCACCTCAGCTGTGAGTCCTCGTCTGCCTCCGATAATTTTTTTCATCAGCAAGTTTTGGTCTAGAAAGAGATTTTTTTAGGTTTCTGGGACGCGTGCCCATCCTTTTTTGAACATAGGCAATGCATTCTCTTTTTACAACTTCAAGTGTATCACCGTACGGCTATGCTTCACTGACTTGAAAACTTTAGAATCACCATCGCCAATGTAGTTGTAGTACTTGATACCGTACTGCTCTTCTGAACGTTGAAAAATTTCACATATTCCGCCAGCTTCTATTTTTCCTACACTACCTTGGTCATTGGCTGTGCAATTTGGTTAATCGTCAATCCACTCATGATACCCTGCAATTTCTTGTCCCATTTTGCACAAGCATGACAGAAGCTATCTTTTCTATTCCCTATGACACTGGCAAGTTCTTGCACTGGCTTTGACGAGAAGCCTTTCTTCCTCCACAATCATCGACAGAAACATCAAGCCCAGCACTGTTTGGTGGTATTGCTTTCTTCTCTTCAAATACTGCTGTCGTCATTGACTCTTGTGCTACCACCTGAAAACTTTCGCTCAACTGATTAATGATATCATCAAAAGCCGATTGAACAATTGGTTTTAGAAAATCCAGAATGCTAGCAAAAGTTGAAACGTCAGCGTGTCCATGGCCAAATGCACGGGTAGCAAGAACAGATCTTCTGTTTACTGCCGATGCATTTCCTTTTGCTTCAACTTTTTCGCTTGAATTAATAGCTAGTTTTCGCCCGCGGTTTGTACACGCAATATTAATCTTAAAACCAAATCCCTGTATACCAGATTCACTAAATTTCACATTGCTGTTGCACTGATTACATTTTGAATTTTCTCAAGCACAGGAAATAGAATACTTATGTCGATAATTCTATTTCTTGTGTTTATAGAGTCTACGATCCTTGTACATTCGAGTTTTCTTGAACTGGTGGAGGGTCTTGGCCTTTTTTCTGGGGTTTCTTTGTTGGTAAAAAATTCTCTTGTTCTCTTCTTAGGTCTATGACGACAATAGTTGTGATGAGGATGAACATTTAGAAATCTCCCTTTCTTATCCTTGCCAGAAGATATTATCCACGCAAATAAACGTTATCTATACTGCACTACACACTACAATCACAAATTATCTCACAGAAACACTAATCAATATAAAAAAAGTTTCAGTTTTTTAATTTAGCTAAACAACATAAATATCAGCTGTGCTTTGTAGATGCTGTTTGCTTAGTGTGTTTACTAACAAGCAGTTTGAACCAGCAGCAAGGTATTGAAATGAGTAAATTATAAGCCGTGAGAATTTAGTCGAAAATTGATTTGTGCATTAAACCCATTTGAGTTCCGATATTTGTCTACAGGTGTGCTATGGGAGTTTTAAATTGGTTCCAAAATAGACTCCTGTGTTAGAATGTAGGAAAAAGTAAGTAAAATTGACCGTCATAATAAGATTACATAAAAGTTTAAATATTTGATTTGAATGCATTGTCATACATGTTAGGTAATTAAATATACATATATATAACATATTATATATCAATCCAAATGAAAATTTTTTATTTAAGTTATTTTAAAACATGTTTTATCGGTATTCAACTTATAAAAAATACTTACTTAAATATTTAGTAATAAATAATATAGTATACAACGATTTATAAAAATACATAATTAACCAGAAAACAATAAAAAAGTTCTTTTCGTATTTGGCTCATAACTTTGTAAGGATATTTTTTTTCTATAAACGGATTTCGGGAGAATATTCTACAAAAAATTTGCTATCAAAATAAAAGATAAAAAAATCGATACCCTCCATGTTGCATCCTACCAAATAACGTCCCCTACCAAATAACGTCAAAATCATTCATTTTTATGTAATTTTTAAAAATCTTTTGAGTTTTGTAAAATATGATATAGTTAAGAAAAAATAACTTTTATTTTACTTCCTTCTAGAGGAAGCTTTGTAATAGTAAAATTTTCAGTTACGCTAAAACTTCAGAGTAATGTGTTTTGAGGTGTTTGGAGTTCGAATCATGTGTTTTTAGAAAATGTCCGTGAGGATGGCTGTGTGTGTATGTACATGGAAAGAAATTTTGTATTACAACACCTCTATGGTTAGAAATGTTTGGTAACAAAACATGTTAGTATTTGTAGAAACCAAAAATTTGACTTGTTTTGTTCCAACTGGGATTGTATAATGTCCAAAGATTTCGGAAGTCAGCGAAGTCGAAATTGGAGTCTTTTTAACTCTTCTTTGGACGTGCAGAACATCCGAGTATTACGGTCATCAGTGAACTCGACGTTAACACTCCCTGGTTTCGAAGGTCGAGGTTGTTGACGTTTGAGTATATCGGATGTGCGTGTTTACGAAAGGTTGAGTTATTTTTATAGAAGCACATGTGTCGGGAGAGCGGTAATGCTGTCAGCGAATTTCGGAACTGGAGAAACACCGGAAATAGGCGGAGTGAGAGAACTCGGATTTGGAAGTCTATGAGTTCCAACATGGGATTAAAGCATGCAATGCAATTTCCAGTTGGAACTGTATTATTACCAATTTCGAACTCCTATACTACAATTTTCTCGGAGTTTATTTACTCAAATAATGCGCTGTATAAATTCCAAATCCGCAATAAATAAATACTATTAGGAGTATTATTTTACCTCCGAAGATTTCGGTACTGTGATGGTTCAAAATTTCTTTCCGTGTATGTATACCGTCGTATTTTTGGAAGTACGTGGTCTATAATAATAAAATTTGACATGCATATCTGTTTTTTGATTCTGAATTCGGAAAAAAATATTTTTTAATTTTGACAAGGATTTGCACACAGAAGCGTCCCTAATTAAAATTTTTTGGTTTTTTAAAATGTTAATTGAAATATAACTCTTCTTGATCACATTTAAGCAATGGCAACTAAACTGTTCAATTTTTCTGCTGCTGCCAGTACTGTAAAACAAAAAATTTTGAAATTATTGGTACCTCGTATTTTTGCTAGATCCTCGAAATTTGGTAGGATATTTTGCGCTATTAAGTTCAACCTTTTCCTACCATACTAATGTAAAAAAAATTTTTTTCGAAAGTTATTAACAATTTTGCTTTTGACAAATTTCTTGGTGTTTTTTAATTTGACAATAAACTAATGCACTTGGAGAGGTACCTCGTCGACTTTTTTGTAGATAATTTAATAATGAACAACTTTTATTCACAACTTTTTCCGCTAAAGTCAGTACTTTTCAAACCGCAGAGGTAAATAAGAAAAAAATACTGAAATTACACTTTAATTGTTTCTTGTTCATTTACTTTACAAAATTAGCCGCTGCTTATGTTATATTATGATTCTACATGCTTTTCCGAGCCATTTAAGACCTCAATTTATTTGTCGAAATTTCAGTAATAAAATAAGCATCTTAGATTTAATTTGACTGGCCTATTTCAGCTTATTCAAGCAGTTATGGAGGAGGTCACGAAATTTAAAAAATCGTATAATACAAACTGTAGGATATCTTTGTTTAGTTGGCTAGAATAAAAACAAAATAATCCCAATCGATAAGACAAGTAAAATAAACATAATATGTTTAATTTACTTATTGACTTAGCAAATATTGGATACGATAACCATTCCGACAATATTATAGTGGAGATTGTGAAGACGAATAAGAACTTAGCTTTCAGGTTATGACGAGAAAAAGATGAGTAATCCCATAAATGATTGAATTTAATATTTATAGAAACCTCTAATTTATGTATTTTTTGTCAGCTCATTAAAACGACTATGAGTAGTTGTAACAATCAAATAGCTGTATATACTGTAGAAAATGTTTACCTAGATGACCGTAAAGAAAAAAAATTGATTTAAATGGATAAGATGAGTATAAGAATATTTTATGCAATCAGATAAGATATTAATTTAGAAGAAAGAATATTTATTTTCTCAGTTTTTGAAAACATTAGTAATTTCCATTTAAATGTAAGCTGTGTTTCACAAATGGTATAGTATAGTAAATAGTGAGCTGTGTTAATTTAGTTGAAAACTCAATATATCTATTGATTATTGTTCTTTATCTCAGACGCATGTTACTATCAATTTCCGATACTTGGAGGCTTGGTGGCTAACGCAGTTACATGCGATTTTTAGTAATTGAATGCACTCTCATATATGTAAATAATTAATTCAAAGGATATGTATACAATGAGATATAATTTAATACAAAAGGTTAAAAATAATTGTTTATAATAAATTTAATGTATAGATAATCAACTAACAAAACTGATCAATTAAATATTTAGTCACAAATAATAGAAACCGCTGCCGAGTCATTAACAACTAACTTCCTTCAACTTAAATTATCGTTCCAATAGATCACAAATATTGGTTTCATGTATATTATGTTATCAAAATATATCAAAATCACGCGTGAAGGTTTGGTTTAATATAAATAATCCATATACAAAAACACTAGCAGACAGAAATGCGAGAAGGATTAAGCCAAAATATATAACTGTAACATTAATTATAAGAGACCAAACATTTCGAAGAGGTCCACTTAGTTGCTATTGAGTTTATAAAGCGTACCGCTCTGATGTAGCTACCGGGAAGTCATAGACCTGGAAAGGACAACGCAACAAAATCTGCTGGATGTGACTCTGGTTCTGTCGAAAACACCTGTTCACATACCAATGGGTGTAGATGTGCGGCTGGAGAGGGGGAGTCTTGTTCTCTCACTCCTGATGCCGCGCAATTGTAATTTAAAATTAATTTTGTGATTTTGACTAAATTTGTAAATTTTTGTTTGTCCTTAATAAAGAGGCCTAGAAACGGGAGGATTAAGCCTCCGAAACGTCAGCCAAAACACAAGATTGTATACTCGTGGTAATTATTTCTTTTCAATCCTTAACTTCTACGGACGAGTAATCGAATCACTATTTTAAAATAAAAAAAGCATGTTATATAATCGAATAACATCAAGGCATTCTAGTAAGCATTAATTATAAGACTATATATATGTATATACACCGTCAAGTTCGAGACCGGCGAAAAGGCGCGCTAATTGTATGCAAAGCGGTCCATCAAAATATTGATATTGCTATCAGCGCGTTGTAAGATTTCAGTATGTGTGAGTACGTGTACGTGTATGCGTGTTTATGCGATATTGGACAAAATAAAGTTTCATCTATAACGTTAAATTGCAAGTCAATTGGGCCTCGCAAATTTTGTAAATTCAAGAAGCTATTATTTATATATGTAATAAATATACGTACATTTATTTTACATCAATTCAATAATTTTTATATGCTTTTCCCGAAACCAGAATCCAAAAATAGATATACATGAGAAATTTTATTGATATTGGCAGTTCCGGAATCATTACGGTATACATCGAAACGGCAGCACGGCAGGAAAGAATGCACGCGACCAGCGCGCATCGTAGCAACTACTCAGATTCTCTCGATTGCTAAACCGTTCCGCTTTCTGGACTGAACGGTTTATATAATTCAGGGGCTCTCTCACACATGCGCCACATATATGCCGAGGTTCTCCTACCCCAAAATAGAATTTTTTTAATTCGATCAAATGTAACTGATAGCATATAAAAATACCTATATTGAAAAAAATATTAATTTTGCAGTTATAGTTATTGTGATTTTTTATAAAACATCATATTTTTTTACAAAATCCTCATATTTAAAAATATGGTTGGATTTACTTTAGTAAAGCAGAGTGATTGTGAGTTAAAAATGAGTTGAATTATTTCTAATAATTAAATTTGTATTGAACTGAGTAGGCGATATAAGAAATAAAACTGATGTTTTACTCAGCCTATTCCACAGATATCCGTTTCTAAAAATATTTTAAAAAATTATAAATTATTATATGCACTATTTTGGAGAAAAGCTGTGGTATTAGTCTATATCGTAAAAATGGATAGAATACAATAAGGATTTTAGAAACGATGAACAGAATATAATTTTCTTTACAAGGAGGAAGTTATCAATATTTTTCCCAGGGTTGTATTTTTAAATAAAATAATTTTTTTAATGGAAAATTTACCAGCGACTAAAGCATCTTCCCATTCCACATGCTGTAATTTTCCCTCAATTTTTACCATGGGTGTTATTAATCTTTGTCTTTTAAGGCCATCGCAAGAGAATCGTGCTTTATCTGATAACCATTCTTCATTCACTTCCTATAAATAGATAAAATATAATAATTATTGTATAATTATCATTAAATAATTATCATTATATGAATGTAAAATTTTCCAGAAAATATTATTTGATACCTCATTGACTCTTGGAAGTACTCTCAATATTTCTCCTGTTCTATGAGATATGATGATATTGCTGCCAACAGCATCATGTACATCAATACTCTCTGTACGATGATTTTCCCACGGACGAGCAACAAATGCATAAGGTTTACTCGTTAGAGCGCCAACAGGACATAAATCAATAATGTTTCCAGATATCTCTGACATAAAGAGTTTTTCGACATAAGTTCCCACCTGAAGTACACAAAAAAATGTTAAATACACGTACTTTTTTAATACGTACATAAAAAAGTACCTATGCATGAAAAATTAATAAAAACTTAAGCAGTGTGAGGCAGTTATTTTCCTTCCGTTGCTCTAAGATGATAAGAGTTTGAGTACATAGCTTTTTATCGTTTTTCAATTATTAAAAAAATTTGGTAAATTTATAATACTATCTTGGATTTCTTATTCGCGTTCCATTGTATCAGAAACAGACTATTTATACCTTTATTATAATGACCATTCATGCGCAAACGTTATGCTTGTTAAAAAAGGCATTTTCTCCCCTAGTTATTCAATGTACTTTTATAATATGAGCATAAAACGGAGCTTCTCAAGAATGTGGAACCCATAACGCCGTCCTGAATACTAACGGATTTCTGGTTTATACGGTTTAGTAATGCCCAAGTAAAAGTTACATATAGCTCACATTAAGTTACATGAGAACCTCCTCAGGCGTAACTGATTAGACCTTGACCAGTTTCGTAACATATTTTTGATAAGTACTTTAAATTATTCAGTTATTATTTGTTTTTCTAATGCTGTATAAGATAGTTAATATTATTTGAATTGTGATATGGAAGAAGTTAACGATCGTCCCGAGACAGGATTGGATTGAAGTAAAATAAAAATAAAAATTTATTTCTTTTACCTCAGAAGTGCTTTAAAAGATCGTTAACTTCTTCCATATCACTTGTTTGATAACCAGCGAGGGATATAGTCATTGTCAACCTGGGTTCCCTAAAACATTAATCTTATATGTTTTATCTTATTTTATCTTAAATATCTTCTTTCAACTTATATCTTATATTATATTAAATGCTTTTTAATTCTCTAACATTTGCTAAATTGTATGCAATGTTACAAGCTTACAAAAATTATGTAGGTTAAATTAAAATTGTGAAAATTACCATTTTTAGTAATTGAAATGAGGATATTTTTGTACTCCCGAGCGACGTTAGGAGTGAGGTATATATAGCTAGTATGATATTAAATAGTTTATTATTCTCTACGTTTGATACACCTGAAATGGAAACTTAATTTTAATTTAACCCCGCGTCACTAGCACAGGATATATTACCCTAGCTTTGACTCGCGTCCAAAAATTTGGGAGCTCTACTTAGTTGGAAAGTCCTTAAGCTCCGAATTGTTCGAGCTGGCGAGAGCAAGTGATCTGAAGCGTGAGATGCGCTGCCTTATATGCAGACGAGCAGGTCCGCCCCGAAGCTGTTGGATTATTTCTAATAATTGAATTTCTATTGGGTTGAATAATAACTTGAGCACAAGCTATTTTGTCCCGAACCTCTAAAGAGCACTCAAGATAAGCCAATGCTGCTAATTGTTCTACATCAGCGCAAATGTTGGAAGATCCTTCCCTGTTTTTTGACGCCTATTTAAAAACAAAGAATAACTATTAAATCCTAAATGTTCACCAAATCGCGCCTCTAAATTTTTCAACAATGTCTTTGGATCTAAAATCTCTGTATCCGTGAAACTACTTCATACACTTTTTGCGTTATAGAGTAAAGAAGCTGCTAATGCTCTCATCTTTTTTCATCATTTCAACCACTAGTTCTCACAATTAAATTGAACTAATTCAAATACTCTAATAAAGGAGACGTACCGTCATACGTATCAAGTTTCAAATTATAACCTAATCCTAAATTGACGGGAGTATTTGTAATCTCGACATGTGTAGTATTCGATTCAAAATTACTATCTAACCTATCTGTTTGTGTAGTGTTTCTAGTGATTGATGCTGCAGTATTCATTTAGTTTAATCGTCGCTGAAATTGGGTTAGTTGTTGTTGAAGGGAAACACGCTGTGATTGTAGACTCTCAATGAGTCGCTTTCGTTCAAGCACCTCAGCGTCACACACACGCAGCTCTGCTAACAAATTAGTTTCTTGCTTACTATGATGTTGTAATGTTGCCTCCAACTCTCAATTGCATTTGCGTAAAGAATTACGATCATCACATATTATATCAATTTTATTGAGTACCAACAGCATTTCCATCGAAATATGATGGGACGCGGCTGCCGGTTGTAACCCATCGGTCTCCGTTCTATTTCTCGTTACTTCGATTTGTTGTTGTACGGACAATGTTGTAGCCTCAACAGCAGTGATGTCAATAGCGACTTGTGCTCTCGTCCTAATGATCCACTTAATGATGTTCGACGAACGTCAAAAATATTCGGACGAGTTCCTAAATGTTAAAACCAGATTATGTAATATTAAAGACTTTACTTAATAAATCGGGCAAAACATGTATCCTTCACAATCAGCTGTCAGATTAAAACTGAACATAAAACAACCTAAACGTTGTCGATCTCGGTGCTAGGAGCGATTCTCAATATTCCATTAGCACGACGTACAGCTCGGTCACAACAAAGTAAAGCAGATTTAAGTGACAGCAAAGATCATAATAGCTGGAAGTTCAGATAACTGAGCATGGGAAACATCGAAAGACGAGAAGAAGATCAGTAGCAATGGTATGACCAATTAAAGAGAGGAACAATAAAAGCTAAGCCTTTCAATTGGCTAAGTACAACAACCCTCCGAATTCTGAGAAGACGAAGCATCAACCAAGAACTTAAAGTCTAGCTGCTTTCCAAAGTTTTGCCTAAATTTTATTCGGATTCTCAAGGTATTTATTGGTCAGAATTTCTCAACTTCTCGGTTGTTAGAATTGAACTAAAATTGAACTCAGTTTGTGAGTAAAATTGATTTTGGCAACCTCGAAATCCCAAATTCTCTCTCTCTCTCTCTCTCTCTCTCTCTCGCGCGTGCGCGCGCTCAGATCATCCATATCAGCATTGAGCACCTCCAAGTCATTCTGGGACTCGACAAACGCATACAGCTTTACGTCATCGGCATACAGCGTGACCTTTGTTCTTTTTGTTCTGCAAGATGTTTGATTTTGTCATTTACGTTTTTAACGTAACATTATTTGGTTGCAGAATAAACATTCAATTCTTCAATTATTGTGATTAAATTATCTATTATTTTCTCAAATACTGTATATTTTGATAAACATACACTCTTACTACTGTCAATATAATATAATTTTGGTAATATTTCAATAAAATGATAACACTATTAGTAATTAACATCTTTTTCGATTTTGATTCTTCTACCACATTATTTATAGGAGAATTTGTTAAAACATCCATTTCTAATTATGATGAATTTAATAATGGAATAAAACAGGTGATCCGTATAAACGACAAAATATAAGAATGTCTGATTTTTGCAATTTACATGATAAAAAACAATAACTATATAATTTCAAACTTTTTCTTCATTTTTGTTTAGTTTTCTTATTTATGCTGAAGTATAAATATACTTTTTTAGGTTATTTAAAAATTTACATATTTACATAATACGTAAACTATGTCAGTTAGTGCAAGGCTTTATGGATTTAAAAGTGGTTCTCATTTGTCAACTTCATGGTGCAAAAGTAAATTGTACAGTGTGGCTATGTTCACGCCGTATATAGTGTCATATGGAACTATCGCAATGGCTTTCCGCTCGTTACTTCTTCTTCTTCTTCGGTAATGGCCGTGGGTTTGGTGTCGTAGGACTGCAACGTCGATCCACTCATTACTGCGTTACGGCGCGATGTGTCGACTCGTACAAAAATCCTGTAGCGGAAATCCTGTTAATTTAAATATTTCTGGGACTGTTAATTAGAAATATAATCAAGATTATGTGTGTGTGTATATACATATATACACACGTATATATATATATATATATATATATTGTAACGGTGTCTTCGCGAGGAGGAAAACACAAAAGGAGACTCAGAGACCGAAAATCGATCCAGCGCTCCCGAGATCTCTAGGCCAGCGATGCCAGATATGGCACCAACCGTCCGAGACATTTAAATATTGATTCCAAAAATTGTTCGGAAAATTGTTTTTCACTATTCAGTAATTCATTATAAATCAAAAGATGAAAAGTTACGGTAGAAGAATAATTTTTTTTTTTGTCAAATTAACTTTCTAATAATTAATTACAATGTTGCCCCTTTTACGCTATCTTCAAGGATTAGCAAATAGGAAAGTACGCAAAAATAAACGACAAAAGAAATCGATCTTAAGGTTTTTGGGGTCTCTAAACACAATAAATTATAGTCAAATTAACATTTTTAGAATTTTAATCCCGAAACCATATGAAATATAGAATTTTCGGGGTTCCTGAACACGAATCTAATGTCAGATTCGTTATCATCGACGTTCAAAACCCCCAGAATAAAACTAGTGTTTGTTAAATCTCCAATTTTGCAATTATTTTTTATAAACAGTATTGTTTAGATAAATAATGTTGCAAATCTGATGTCAGAATCGTGTTCAGAGACCCCAGGAAGCTTAAGATCGATGTCCTTTGTCGTTTATTTATGCGTACTGTCCCATTTGCTAATCCTTGAAGATAGCGTAAAAGGGGCCACATTGTGATTCATTATTAGAAAGTTAATTTGACAAAAAAACCGCTGGCAATTCATTGGCACGTAGCTTCTTCCAAACTAATTTATTGTTCCTTGTTCGTATGTATCGTTCAAGTATATTAATTTAATAATGCATTTCTTTTTCTCCGGATCTTCTTAATAAAATGAATTACGATTTATATCACAGATTGACCTCATAACCTCATAAAACGATGAATTTTGTCAAAACATTCTGAGTTTTTGTTAGCGAATTATAAGGTGTAACAAAAATAATAATTTTCAGTTATACAGGGTATACAGGGTGAGAGACAAAGAATTTGTATTTTAATATCTTTTCAACTAATCATTTTCATAAGCTGTGAAAAGAACTCAGCAGAGGTAATCAAAAGATCTATCTTTTCCCAAAATTTCAAGTGCAATAAGGTCTTTTGACGCCCGTAATCAAGACACAAAAAAAACTAATTTTAACCGTTTTTCGTTTATTACTAAAAAAATAAGTAGTCAAATCACTTGAAATTTTAATGGAATATAGTTTGACACGTAACCCATCAAAATATTTTTTTGTAAGGTTACGATGTTTAGTTTTACAAGATATGAATTTTTAAAAAAAATCACCTTTTTCATTTTATATGACGAGTGGAGCGGTCAATCCCGAGGCCCAAATGAGGAAAAATAGGTCATTTTATTATCTTTTAAATGCATTTTATCTGAATTGTTTGTAACAGTAAGATGATTGAAAAAAAAATGTTTTAATAATCAAAAAATAGCCATAAAAAAAATTGAAAAAATTCAAATATAAATGTTTGTTCGGAATTCAGAATCCAAAAATAGATATGCATGTCAAATTTATTGATATTGACAGAATAGTTTCAGAAATATCACGGTATACGTACACACACATGCATATGGACATTTCCTAAAAACACATAATTCGAACATTCTAACATCTAAAAACATATTTCTATGAAGTTTTAGCGAAATTGAAAATTTTACTATTACAAAGCTTCCTCTAGGAGGAAGCAAAATTATTCTTTTACAGTAACTTTTCATCTTTTGATTTATAATGAATAACTCAATAGTGAAAAACAATTTTCCGAACAATTTTCGGAATCAATATTCAAATTTCCCGCTCAGTGGGTGCCACATCTGGCATCCCTGCTTTAGGCGCACGCTCTATCCATTGAGCCAATGCCGCCTTGTTCTGCCACTCTCGTTCCTGCTCCAATTACCGGCATAGCGAGGACTTGAACCTCGTTACAATATATATATTGTAACGGGGTGAGACTGTCTTTGAGACGAGGAAATACACAAAAGGAGACGCTGGGACCGAGGATTGATCCGGGGCTCCCGAGATCTCTAGGCGCACGTTCTATCAACTCTCGTTCCGGCGTAGCGAGAACTTGTACCTCATCACTACATATATATATACTAGGAGGTGTCCCAGTGCTCGCTCCGCTCGCCAACCCTCAAGAGTTTTTGATTTATTTTAAATTGACGCAGGTCGTTTATATAATATCGTATCTATATATCCATTAAACATTATTATAACATCTTTTTTACATACTTTATGCATAGCTTTGTATGTATATTTTTACCAAATAGTAACATGAAAAATGGGGATTAATAACTAAGAAATGTTTGCATACACATAAAGTATACAGAAAGTGGACTGCAAGACAGTATGCAAAAAAATATGCATACGAAGCTACAGAAAGTATACAGAATAGATGCATATCTCCTGCATATGCGAAGGTTGCAGACTCTGCTACAGCTTTTTTTCATAAAGAATGTAATTTTATGATAAACATGCGATAAAAATTTGTAAGAAATAGTAATGATTTAATACACTCCCTTTTTGTCAACAAAGAGATCACAAATAAGGTAACACCAGAAATATTGAGACATTTTTAGAAGAACTTTTTGGAACAAACTTATTATAAGAACCAATGACTAAATTGAAAAAAAGTGTGGTACCATAGTGTAGTTCAAGAATGTCAGAATTGCATTTGAAGTATTTCTATTATAATAAATAATTGTTTTAAGGGGGTCTGAAATTCAACTTTTACCGACCGAGTAGATTGAACAAGTGCACGGTAAAATATTACCCGGAACTAAATAAATACAATGAATTACGAAAAACCAAGAGTTCATTGCCCTACGTCTTGAACATATTTATAAGTATGCCAAGTTTCGTATCAAAATATTAATCTATTAATGAGAAAACCTTGAACGAAATTCGGTAGATAGAATTTACACACGTTGAAAATTTCGTTCAAGCTTTTTTCTTGAACGAAATAATATAATTAATTGAAACTTTACACCGCGGTAAATAATTATGAAATAAAGGGCAACTCTATGGTTTTGCATATTTCATTAAAAAAAAATTAGTTTTATTACCATTACGTGCGACTGATGTTAGACCGATCCGCTGTTAAGCCATTATATACACGCACATGCGCAGAGAGAGGGCAGGCCCATAAAAGCAGATCACCGCTCGCGTTCCGATGCGTGACCCGCTCGGTCGGGTAGTCCGGCTTGATGCTAGCGTCGGCGCTTTAGATGTTACGTACGCCAGCGCATATGTGAATTATCGTCTCTCGGTCAAGAGTTAGGCATAATATAATATATTATGTCTAATTAAATTGTGCAACAAAGCAACGATTAGAACGTAGTGTGCCAGTGCCAGTGTTATAAAAAATGCTAGGCTGCAAATCATGTAGCTGTGTTTAGTCTGTTTATTTAGTTGCATATACACGAGATATGCAAAATATTAAATATATATTAAATAGGCGAGATACGCAACTTATATTATATGTACTTGTATATAGACGAAATATGCATAAAATTGTGATTACAAAAAGACGAAATAAGCAAATTTACGTGTACCCGAGACATACAAACTTGTGCTCTAAAGAGTACAGTTTTGGCGCAGAGCAAACTCCCAAATCAGGTCTATAAAAGTCTCAGAACGCGAATCGTCCCTGACTAATGAGACACTACAGCCGTGGAATTGCACTGCCAACTTCCACGCACTGCAAGAGTTTGGAACCCTAAGAGCGTCATCGGTACACAAATTTGATGTTCCTAGCTACTCTTATACAGCTCACCTTGTGTGTACTAGCACGGTAGGACTATTGCTCATAAGAATATCATATACTTCCCTCGTGATAGTTCCAAATCATGAAAATTTCTGAAGCTCATCCCTATGCGTATTTACGCGGCGGACTATTACTTGTAAATTTCACTCTATCACAGAGACCTGCTATTGTTGATTACTCATAAACAAAAAAAAAATACTCAACTCAGCAGAGTCTCAACCAATTCACCCGGGCAATTGGCGAAATAACTGTATAAGTTAAAGTAACTAGTCATAACGTTATCCAAGCAATACCGGCGTTCTTAGCTGAGCTATCCATGGAATATCAACATCGCTAATCAACATTCATTTCTAACGCATTATAAATATATCAAACATATTCCGGTCAAGTAAGCCGCAGCGCCTCGAAAGCCGACTGCGTCAAATTTCCGTTCACTCAATTTTATATAATCAACTCACAGCACCTCAAAAGCCTACAGCGATCAATTATCAAAAACTTAATATCGACTTCGAAATTTCATGACGATTACCCGAATTCAACACGAATACAAAAGCACAACTGTGTAATAAATTACGTTCATGCATATCAATTTTCTTTTGCCGCTCGCCAGTTTAACACCGCCCACATAGATTTTGTATGATTAGCCCGATATGACTCGCAAACATTTTCAATTTTATTCTTAAAATTATACAAAGATTTTGGCGATTGAGCTAAGTTCATTTAATTCCTTATTAATATCTTTACATGGACACTTAGTTTTCATCCGTAATTATACAATAAAACTACCATAATTATTCCAATAGTATTTAAGGTGATCACGATTTCGAATTGATCTATTTATTTGCAATACTTTCTTTAATTAAAAGTTTCAAATAAGCAAATTTCTCCAAAATAAATCCATTATTTTCTTTAATTTATATTTTTCAAATCACTGAAATCAATACGATGCCTCTCACGAATCTCCCACTCACGAAGCTACCACAGATTTACTGTCTCCGGCTAATAAGACCTTGGTTTTTCATAGATTCGTAGAGAAATATTTGTGACATATCAGTATAAATTAATCCATAAAATAATACATTCCAAAGTTTTTATAAATCTTTGCTTCAATAGCACTTTACCCAACTTAAAGATCAATTCCACTTGAGTTGCCGCTGTTGCCGGTAGTGACTATGCGCATGCCCGCGGTATCGCATTTAAGTTGATAAAGACGGGATACATCCCTGCACTATCATTGCTTCCAACTATGTCATGTTTCCCAGTGCCACTGTGAGAGCAACTCCTGCTGCCATCAGTGATAATTGCACACATAAGATGCACATTTTCTAAACTAAACGCAATAAGAATTAGTATATTTGTTTAACATCATAAAATGCAAACTATTATGTCTACTAAATTAACCGGGCTTTCATCACACGTCTACATTTCATTTCTTAACTTTAACGAAGCAAACAAGCATTTAAAAATACCTCCGGTTAATATGCCAGAAAAAATATAAATAACAACTACAGTTCATTATATTACACGTTGCCGAACACTTGAGAAAATATTTTTCTTCGAGAAAATCGAACGAGCTGAAATTTATAGCCCTAATAAAATGAGACCTCGCATTCTCACTTAGGAAAATTCCACGTACGTACGTACGAAAATTCCAGTAACGTCATAAGGAACGGCTAATAGGAAGCTCTGACTCTGGGAGGACGCAGGTATAGAGGTAACTGCTGACTTGCATATCCACTCATCACTACACAAATACGCACTAAGGGCCTTGACGGGAGGGGGTTGAAGCGGAGAGTGGATCGGGCAGCCCTATAAACTTGCTATTGCTCACAAATGCTGGAGGGGAATAGCTATAAACGGTGAATTCCTAACGGGTTATGTATGCGAGGGCTCTATAAACGGGTCTCTCCCATGTGTGCATGGAACCGCTGAAATTTGCTTCCGGAGGGGTCTCCAGTGTAGCAGAGCTCCTTGAGTATGGGCATACGGCGTTCAAGAGGGAGCTTCCTGACCACCACAAACCTCATTACTACACAAAACAAAAAAAAAGGAGACGAAAAAATGGCTAACAAGCAAATCAAAGCAGGTTCAAGAGTACAACCTGCGACACACTATCAACGAGAGACTCCCTGCTCTCTTACCGCATCGGTAGGAAACCTGGCTGATGCGACGGACAATACGACAGGAAATCGCGAAAGGACGGGCGGAATCGGGGAGACACCGCCAGAAAGTTGGGAGGCTGCGAAGAGCAACCTGCGCGAGCAGCTACTCGCGATACACGTAACCCTAAAAAACATGAAGGCGAAGGCTAAGGTCCAGAAAAATGTCAATATTGATATCAAGAATGGCATGAGTGAGATCAAAGAAGCGGTGGAGGTTGGAATGCACGAATCCAACGTATGACGCTATTTTTCACAAACTAGACGAGATCGGTGACTAACTCACAAAACTAGGACGGAAACACAGACCTAAACGGAAAAGGGACAGACAGACTCCGTGTCCAGAAGCGGGAACTTTTACACAACAAGAGAGCCCGCCTAAGGAAACTTGGGCAACGGTAACTAAGCACAAAAGACAAAGAGCGGCAACAGGAACGGAGTCGAACGCCAACGGTCTGACGATAAAGACTAGTGAGCCCAAAGCTGGTAAGATGGGTCACCTAAACCTGAAACCCAGGCGAGGCGCGATCCTTATCAAGCCAACGGAGGGTAAGACATACGCGAACATTCTTTCTTCCATAAAAGAGAGCATCAAACCAATTAACAGTCGTGTGGACATGCGAGCCATACGAAAGACCAGAGACTCATCGGTACTCCTACAGCTCGAACGGGAACAGGAACAATAGACCTTTTAAAGGTCCTAACAGACTACACTGGGACCTACTGCAACTGTAAAGAACATGACTTCCAGGGTGTCGATGGAATTTATGGATTTAGACTGCGTTACAACAGCAGAGGACGTCGCGGCCGCGATGACCCGCAAAACTGAGACCGAGATCGTGCGCTGCGTCCACGTCTTCGGAGTGAATAACCGTGGACAGGTCTTGGCCATCTGCGAGTTCGACGCGACGGAGGAAATAAACTTGCTCAAAAAAAGCCGCATAAAAATTGGATAGGTAAACTGTCGGATTCGACCCAGGCTCCGCGTACCAAG
This sequence comes from Muscidifurax raptorellus, assembly GCA_020010945.3. NCBI lineage: Eukaryota > Metazoa > Arthropoda > Insecta > Hymenoptera > Pteromalidae > Muscidifurax > Muscidifurax raptorellus. The sequence goes on along the minus strand of CM052077.1, from coordinate 28,403,297 downwards.
TGTTACAAGTGCTTCGGATACGGTCACGTGAGGGTTGACTGTAAAGGACCAGTCAGATGTGACTGCTGCTGGAAATGCGACCAAAGGGGCATGTAGGCAGGGCATGCACAAACACGCCTTCCTGCTTCTTCTGTTCGTGAAGAGCTAACCAATATTTAGCTCACGGGACAATCAAACTGGATCTGCCAATACTTCAATGCAACTTGAACAGGAGCAGCGTAGCACAAACGCTGCTTCCCCAAATTGTGGCGGAAACGGACGCGGACGTGCTCGTGATGAGCGAACAATACCGAAATCTTCCGAACTGTCGTGGATCGCTATCAGCTCGAACACGGCGGCGGTGTGGGTCCGAGAGACGAACGCGGCGCGGATCGCAAACAGCGGGCCGGGGAGGACTACGCTTGAGTAAGGGTGGGCACTGTCACTCTCGTTATTGTCTACCTTTTCCAAACTGTAGCGCGCGCGAATACGCAGAGAAATTAGAAGTCCTGAAAGACATCATCAGAGACTTCTCTGGTGACGTGATCGTGGCGGGTGACTTTAACGTGCAAGCAATCAAATGGGGGATGCCAACAACGAACAAACGAGGAAGACTAATCCTGCAAATGGCTGTCCGACTGGAACTGGAAGTCATTAATGACGGAAACGTATCTATGTACAGGAGACCGGCTTTGGTAACTCTATACCAGATATTGCCTTGGCCACGGACAGGATGTTGATGAAGCTGAGGGAATGGAGAGTGATCGAGGACTATACGGACAGTGATCACCAGTATATTGTCTTCAACCGGGTTCAGGTCTTCAGTGGGACATTGGACGTAAAAACATGGACGAGCTCACGAGGCAACTGCAAAACGTAGCTATATCTTCTGCGGACCTGTCTCAAGGGCGGACAGACCGAATCGTGGCTGAATGAAGTGCTAGTGATCTGGAAAATATCTGTAGCGCATCTGCAAAGCTCCGATGCCATGGAAACAATACAAACGGCAAACCTACTGGTAGACGCAAGAGATTGCTAAAATCAGAAGGGAATGCCGCCGACTGCGGAGACAGACAATGGGACACCCAAAGGACAGGGAAGAAAGGGATGTTCAATTGATGTTCAATCTTGGGTCACGACTTTTGGGCATGCCGACTGACACGTGCCTCATCACATACGTGGACGACGTTACGGCGGTAATAACAGCACGCAACACTCATCTGGTGCAGCTAAAACTGAACCAGATGATGAGGCGTGTAAGCACATGGATGATGGAAAAACGGAAAGATGCTCAAACGATCTTTCATTTGCACCTTTATGAGTCCGCAAAAAATTGCACAAACTATGCTTTTTATTAAAAATAAAACTTTTTAAGTGATAAAAAGAGTGAAAACTTCAAGCTCTAAATACTCCACTTTCCCCGCACTTAAGGAGATCTAATTTTTTTTTAAATTCATGTTTTTTCTGCTCTAAACGATGGTATAGGTTTCAGAGGTTATGTTTTGTGGGGAAAAATCATCACGTCTCATGGGCATCCTCCTTTATCAACTGGATTGAAAGCGCATTTAGCAGTCATTGATATTATTGCGAAATATCGTCCCAAATAATAACTTCATTTTTCTTAAGTTCTATTCCATACGCGGATTAAAATAAAATATTACATATAGTTTCTTTTGTTATATCTAATGGAAATTTAAATGCTATTTAAGAAATTTTACCATTAATTAATAAATTTGCTGCTATTCCTGCGTATGCAACAAGAAAAACAGAAATATTTTTTTTAATAAATAATCAATCAATTTAGTAAAAACCTCCTTTCACTCCCTGCTTGTCCACCAATAAAGAAGTACTTATTATAATTTGGTATATACGATTTCACGTTGCTTACTAGATAAGGAAACATCCATAAAATATATAACTGGTATAAAGGGTGGGTTACGGTAAAAGGTTACACTAACAATAAGTTACATGAGTGGGGCAGGGGATCTATAAGTTCAGAAGTTACGTGTTTTATCGCGCAGCGTTGAATGTGACAGCGATGGCTCGAGCCTTATTATTATTTATTATTAAATAATTATTATTAAATAATAAAATATCAAATTTTCTATTTGTTATGAGATAGTAAAATTTGATTTATTTATTTAAAGTAGAATTTTTACTAATTTTTTTTATTAATGTAGGGTGACAAAAGTGAGTTTTATATTTCTCAAATAGGTCTCTTGCATTAATCGGATTATACAAAATATATATGTAAGCAACAAGATTGCACAAATCATTTGGAAATTCTAATTGTATACTTTCTTGCAAACATTTTTCCCATTCTTTATCTGTTTTTATCAGCCCTTCAGCTATAGCAGCTTTTACAAACTTTGAATATGTGATGTCGTTAACTGTTCTCAAGTCTTCGAAAGATTTTGCTCTTTTAACATGTAAGAGTAATAATCTTAAGTAAAACAGTTCCCTGTTCTTTGGATTAATAGTATACATTCTGATAAAAATTGGTTTGTAGAATTCTTTTCTTGGTATCCATTTATTTTTAATTTCTCTAAAAACATACATGCGTAGTGTATCCGCGTATAAATAATGTCTTGCATTTTCATCTTCCTGATTAAATAGATACCATGTAGTTAAGTTTGTATTTTTTTAAAAATAAGTAGCCGTATAATTGTTACCTACCAAATAGTAACATGAAAAATGGGGGTTAATGACTAAGAAATGTTTGCATAAAATATTCATATAAAGTATACAGAAAGTCTACAAAAAGAACTGCAAGACAGTATGCAAAAAATATGCATACTGTGATATGCTCAATTTTCGCATTTCTATTTTAATAAGAATGATTATAGATACCAAAAATATATTATATACAAGCAATAGAATAGCAATCCTACTGAGTATAGCGAGGGAGAGTGAGAGGGGTAGGGAGAGAGAGAGGGAGGGAGGGTGTAATCACCGACCCACAGGCTCTCTCGCGACAAGCCCCTTAAACGCGCGCAACCCGTCACGCGCCGGCATCCTCTCTAACCCCGAACACCGCGCCGCTAGTACCGCGCGCCGACGCTAGGCAGCTACGCTCCTCCGGCGCGCTGCCCGCTAGCAAAGCAGCACAGCGAGGGGCATATAAAGAGGCCGGCCGAGACGGCCCAAGCATCTCCCCCAACGGTCCTCATAGACCAAAGAAAGCCGGGCCTAGGCAAGTGCGAGTATTAGTCAATTGGGGAATAAACCGTTCTTTTTTTTGTGTTAAAATAATTACCGCCGTAATTATTATACCATGAAAGAGAGCGAGAGAGCGGCTTACCGAGCCGAATTGGAGCTGATCCACGGCTACCTGGCCGTAGCCAACCGGCGGATCTCCATCCTGGAGCGCCTGCAACACCGAGCCAGCTTAATCGACGCCGCCACCCAGACTGAGTGCCCTCAGCAGAACAACAACAGCCAGACCGACGACCTGAAAGCTCCATCGCCCGCTCTCACCAAGTCCACAGGCTCGCCGCCTCTGGATGACGAAGCACTCTGTGCAGAGTGGCCAGAGCACCTGCAGTTAATCGACCTCCCAAGCCGGATCTCCGAGACCTCCTGAAGCCATCTACACCCCGGCACGAGATCATCTTGCGGAAAGAGAACGGTGAAGCCCACTCCTCCGCTCAGGCGAAAGTCCACCGCTCCTCCGCTACGAGGCAAGCCTAAGCCGATTCGCATCGCTCCCGTGGTACCTCCCCTCCTCCTAGCGGTACGGAAGACGGCTCTAAAGCCATCGGCTGACGAGCAAGTCAACCTGACGCTCGACGACTAAGGCGCTCCGCGTCCTCTAGTCATTTTTGTGTGGCTGGTTCCTTCATTGGGACTGGCCCGTAATAGAAAAATAAGCCTCTTTTTTTCCTTTGCCCCATTAGCTGTGGTGAGTTCTCAAGCACAGCCGCAACCGACGAAGGACTCATCGAGGACGCCTCAGCGGGCGCTCTCCTACTCACCGAACCAACACGAAGGGATCACTTCGCTTCGCTTCGCTTCCCCCTTTCCCTACGAAGGAGCAGGAAGGAACAAGCGAGTCCAACCGGCCCTCAGCCGACCTTTCCGCGCTACCGAGTGCCTTCTCCTCCTCCCATCAGGCCCGCTTATATCAAGGGAGGGAGGGAGGGAGGGAGGGAGAGAGGGAGAGAGAGAGAGCATCGACAACATAGAATGAGAGTAACCACTGAATAGCTCCGAGCCGAGAAGGGCACTAGCACATTATATATTCCGAATACTTTAAAAGATAGGAAACGAGAGACGATAAGAACAGGAGAGACCAATGATCGTATGCGAAGTTAACATTATTAAATTAAATTAAAGCGATTGATATAACAAATATCCAAAACGAAATACGAACAATCATGCGCGAGTCGATATTATTATACGAATACAAATTTCGATAAAATACAATTAAACAAAGAATCAGAATAGCAAACTCAAATACGTCATGAAATTATAATATGCGAAAGTTAAAACCAGACTGGTATACTTAAAAGCATACCGAACGTCGCTAGAAGCATTTCAAAAGCGAGTGTAAAAATACGAAAACATCATATCCGCAACGAGGAAAGTCAAGAGCAAGTTAAGAGATGCAGATGCTAGAAACGCAATGCTTTACGATAGCCAGAAACTATACGTCAGTCAGCAGTAGAATTATACGAGGACACTCATCTAATATATACACCTCATAGCAACAGAGAGACATAATTTTGGCTACTACCGACGGACCGCCATCCTACGCATCGCGGGGCCAAGCCAACAGCGGTCCCTCTTTCAATACATCTATTATAAATGGAAGAGAGGTACACGAAGGAAGCAACTTCGCCCACAAGCAGTGAGCGTCCATATTCACGGCAAGAGACCCATAGAAGCCATACGATGTAAAGAAGCTTCGACCACCTGAACAAACACAGTAATGATAGATCAGAGCAAGCCGGAACTATAAATCTGAGGGGAACTTATGACAAACAGCAAGAAAAAGCCAGATACGAGAAAAGTTGAGCCCTCTTATTGGATATTTTCGCCGAGAACGTTCTAGAACATTCCCAATGCCACCATAGGAGAAGTACGGACTATATAACGGACCGGACGAACTGCGCGGGCCTCTCAGTCGGGCTTACTCTCAGTCGGGCTTAGTCTTGGTCTCTTAGTCAAGCTCAGTCGGCTTTAGTCGAGCTTAGTCGGTCTGAGTCGCGCATAGAGTCTTAGTCGGGGCCAGTCATCTTCACATAATAAAGCCATCGGAGAACTGATCGGAATCGAGTGCATATTAAATTCTTCGTTTTGGGTACTAGCAGCCGTTTAGTAAAGAAACCTACCATAATTACGTCTCGCACCGTCTCTCAGAGTAGATCGTATCTCAGATACAGTGTTGTAAACTTAGCATATTTTAATAACGTAATAGTCACACTGAGCGTCGACAAAGTTCGGGTAATGGTCATTTTAATTGAATAAACGAGGATTTATTGCTTTTAAATTACGACTTTTGAATCGAGTTCCTAATTCCGAGTCCTTGCATAATTGCATCTCATAACTAAATAACTTATATCTCGCGTCGAATACTGACCCAGTGGTTCCGATCACCCGCCGAGAGGACGAGCAGGTAACAGAGCAACAAAGCAGCCGACTTGACAAAAGGTAAGTGTCAATTCTATATAGTGCTACTAGCCTGCAAGAAGCTTCTCTCTCTCACTCTCTTTCTTAGAAGAAAGGCTATACGAGTAACGCGTGTCATCGACTATTCGGAGCTTTTAAATCGAGTTTATATTCTGAAGACGCGAATCTAAGTTCTCTTTCACTAACAAAGGGTTTCCCAACCAAGGATTTTGCGCTGTTCTTCAGTATCGCGGGAACGTCTAAACACCGAAAGCGCTAGAATTCTTTCATAAAAATTCTCGTCATTCCCCTTGTTTCCCATAATAAACTAAGCATAAAAAATGTTGCAACCGACAACAGCATCATAACCGAGGACGTAACAATACGAAGCTACAGAAAGTATACAGAATAGATGCATATGTCTTGCATATGCGAAGAATACAGACTCTGCTACAGCTTTTATTCATAAAGGATGTAATTTTATGAGAAACATGCGGTTAAAAATTAAAAAAAATGGTAAGAGTTTAATATATTCTTTTTTGTCAACAAAGAGATCACAGATGAGGTAACATCAGAAACACTGAGACATTTTAAGAAGAACTTTTTGAAACAAACTTATTATAAGATCCAATTACAAAATAGAAAAAAGGGCGGTACTATAGTGTAGTCCGAGAATCTCAGAATTGCATTTGAAGTCTTTCTATTGTAATAAATAATTGTTTTAATAAAGTTCTTTTCAATAAGGTTCTGACTACAAGAATGAGATATGACGTTTTGAGTTAACTGTATTAAGGCAATAGTAATATAATGGCAAACAAATAAAAAAATTAATGATATTTTAAATCATCATCACTATTAAACACGTTTAGAGTTGACCGTATTAAGGTAATAGTGATATAATGACAAACAAATAAAAAATTAATGATACTTTAAATCATCATCACTATTAAACAATGTTTACAAAATTATTTATACCTTTATATTGTTGTGTATTATTATATTCAATTTTAGGTTTTCTAAGGAAATAATTTATTACTTTAGACTTTAGACTAATTTATTAATTTTGGACCTAACAAATTTTACAATTTATTTATTATTTAATTTATTTTAATTTACGTCACAATGAAGCAACAACTGAATGAAGCAAGCTAGGTTATAATTGTAAAACTGTCATAATACTAGAAAAAAAAGGATAAGATTAACAAAAGTCAGAGGACAAAGTGAGGAAGGGGGAGGAGGGCCTGGGGAGAAGAAGAGGGGAGAAGGGCCTGAGGAGGGGGAGGAGGGGGATTTCAGTGGTAAAAATATCGTAAATTTTGAAACAATTCTTAGTTAATTTGAGGACGGGCTGAGGAGGGGGGAGGAGGGGAAATGGCTTAATTTTTACTGATGTAACTATATATATATATTGTAACGTCACAATTCGACTGCACGTTACAAAGCGAGCGAGCGATCGACGCCGCGTCGGTCAAAGAGCGACCGACTTCCGCGGCGGAACGAGTTAGCTCGCGAGTGAGCATGAGGGGGGAGTAGATTGCTTGGCAGGCGCGCGCGGCGCTGACACGTGGGCCTCGGGTGCCGACAGACGCGGAGACTATTCGGTCTCTTCCTCTTTCATCTGGGCTCTCGTCGTAACAGGTCTTTGTGAGGCAGGTCGAGAGCGTTGGAGGCAAACTGGGGTTGCGCCGAGTACAGCTGGGTCGCCAAGGTACCACCACGAGTAAGTAAGGTCAACTCAGTGCGATGTATCGGTTCGCGGGCAATACAGTGCGCGAGTGCTCAAGTGCGCGATATTCCACGGCCACGTGCCAGCTGCCGTGCCCTGGTTTCCAATTGCTGTTTGTGTCCGTGTCGTAGGTTTCGCTCCTTTGCTCTCGCTTGTGTTCACTCTCGTCCAGTGTTAAGCTATTGTCTTCTTAAATAAGCTATTGTTTTCTCTCAGCTCTCGTTGCAGCCGGTAAGCTATGGTATCCTCATAAGTTATCGCTTGCTCTCCTAAACTACCGTCTTATCACAAGCTAACGTTTCTTCGCACCAGCTTCCGTCCCCCAGCTATCGAATGTTTCCAGCTCTCGCTAATAAACCCTAGCTCTCGTCTTCGCTCTCGCCGTTTGATTCGTTATCGAGTAGATTAGTACTTAATGCTACTTACAAGGGAACACCCTCAGCTGATAAGCGCCAATAAGCACTTTAATAGGTATAAAATGTTGGTCATGGTCCTCATAACAAAGATTGACCCATTCAAACCCCTACCTTTTCGAATTTTGTATGCCGCTTTTCCAAAGTTATACATTTTTATAATTTTCAAGGAGTATTTTTAAGAGTTGTTGTAAGCAAGTTTTTTAGATCTCCAAATTAATTACCATTGCATCGACTAGTCATTTTTTTATTATTTTGGGGGCACTCTGTACATATCTAACTGATATATTTTCTATAACATCACCTTCATAAGACATTTTAGGCAGTATATTATATTCCCATTAATAAAATTAGGAATAACTTGTTTAAAAGAATACGTTAGTAATTAATTTCGTAAAAATGAGATTTCATGGTAGATTAGGAAATCTCATTTTTACAAAATTAATTACTAACATATTATTCAAACAAGTTATTTTTAATTTTATTAATGGAAAAATGTATCTTATTCGGATGTCTCTCCTTCAGCATTACCCAGAGCCAACGACTAGGACGTAGGGAGAAAGAGTGGCTCCATTTTTTTATTTTTATTTTTATTGTATATTTTTATTTATTAGGATTTTTATTTTTTTACTTTATATTTTTATTTATTTTTATTATTTTTTTTATTTTAATTTCATAATTAGGATATTTTTATTACTTCATTGAATGTTTTATATTTACTCGATTTTAAGATCTTTTGAGAAAATTGTAACTGATCTAATTTGTTCATGGACAAATGTGATGAATAGAAAGTATGCAACTAGTAAAATAATATTGGCTTCTTTTAATGTTTTTTTCAAACTTCTTAACGTTTACATTCACTTAATGCCAACATGATTTTTCTAAAAAGTGGCTGAAGCATAAAAGTTTGTTATAATGTACACATTTTATGGATGCATCTGATAAAAGTTTATGCTGTGATTATTGCTTAAATTGTATAGGTATGAGTAGTATTAGAAACACTTTTTACTAACTGCAATGTATCTTTCTCACCACTGAAACTTAAAGTTCTTATTGAAAAATATTCTTTTGAAAATACAGATTGATCAGAATTCATAACAAAATTTAGATTATATTGAGGTATTTTATAATTGTAAGACGTAGTTTCAGATTATTAATAAAAATTATGGCTTGCTTTAAACTTGCTTAATCCAATTCTTCTTGCTTCTTCAATAGCCCAGCGACGAAGATTAATATCGTGAATAGGTAAGAACTTTTGCCTTACTTCGATAAATCGACTCCTTACATACTGTTCTATTTCATACATTTTGAATGAAAAATTTCCATTGTTTTCAACATATTGCCTAAATCTACGTATATGCATATGTTATAAACGTGGATATAACTTTTGATAGAAGAAAACTTTAATTTTTTTTCTTCTTTCATCGCAATGATTTTTTGCATTGTTTCAAATGATAATGATTGACTATCACAAGGAGTTTCCACTTCAAGTAAAAAATCATATCCATCAGCTTCAATTTTTCTTTTTTTTTTTTAAGGTACTTCAGATTGATCTTTGTTTTCAGTTTTTCTTTTCTTCCTCGTAAACTCTGACGCTGATAGCGATTCTGAGGATTCCGTAAGACTCACTTGAGAATTAAACTCTTCTGATAAGGAAATGTCTAGCTTATCCTCCTTACTCAAATCTTCGATTTCTAAAAATTCGGGATTACTTGTATTTATTTCCAATGATTCATCTACTGCTATTTTAAGTAATTGATTACATAATGTTTTAAACAATTGAAATAGTCGTGCAGCTATATTAAAATCAAGACTGTTTGGATATTTGAAATCGAATCACTGGATCGGTGGTCGAGGCGGGTTATAAATTATTTAATTAGGTGATGATAATATGTAAGGAATCGGAATTTGGATTTCGATTAAAAAGTCGTGATTTAATAGCAATAAACCCTTTTTTTTTATTTGCTTGAAATAACAATTATCCGAACTTTGTCAACACTCAGTGTCACTATCGCGTTAATGAAATATACTAAATCGATGTAGTAGCGCTAAGCTCACAAACTGTAGGTAATACAATTTACTCCGAGAGACGGTGCGAGACGTAATGATCGTATACCTTTTTACGAAAAGGGTTACTAGTACCCAAAACGAATAATTTAAAATGCACTCGATTCTGATTGGTTCTCAGACGACTTTACTTTATTTAACTCCGAAGCGCGTTTGAAAGGCTTTTGTGATGTCGTTTTTCTTTTCTTTGTCCGTTGCTATGCGGTAACTACTTTATCTCGCGACACGATTTTCTGGTTTCCGTTCAAATTTATACTATATGAAAATTATTAGTGTTTATGTTAATTTGACGCAAGCTCTAATTTCTCTCAATAATAAATCTTGTCGAACTTAAATCACGGACCGAATGATTTTTGCGCGCACTGAAGCTAAGACTCGAAACGAATAATTTTATGTGCACCGATGCTAAGTCCCGAACCGAGTTCTAACTCGGCTAAATTTTGTCTGACGGTGACTAAGTCCCGATTGAACTTCTTAGATCGTGATAGTACAGGTGACCGGTCCCGTTCAAGTTTCTAAGTGCAACCAAAAGAGATTAACCCTGACTGAAAGATTAAGTCCAATTGAGTGGGGGCCGTGCCGTTTGTCGGGGCCCTTATACAGTCCAGGCTCGCGAATGTTCTAGAATATTCTCAACGAAAATCCCCAATAGGATGGGTTAGCTTTTCCATATACGGAGTTATCTATGATCGCTCCCTACTCCTCTTCTTACTATTTTTCATCTCTGGCTTTTTCTTGCAGCTTATCATACATCCCCTCTCCTACGGATATAGTTCCGTCCTGCTCGGCTCTATGTTTGTACAGGTGGTCGAGCTTCTTTGCATCGTATGGCTTCTCCGGGCTTCTTGTAGTCATCAAAGTAGTGATCTACTTTGCCGTGAATATGAACTCTTACTATTTGTGGGTAAGGCTGCTTTTCTTGCAATAGGTATGGAAAAAGGGACCGTTGTTGGCTTGGGCCCCGCGATGCGTAGGTAAGGCGGTCCGTCGATAATAGATGGAGCATTCCGTTTCTACCGTCTGTATCTCCTAAATTGTTCTTCATTTTCCTCGTTGTGGATATGATGTTTATATATATATATATATTTTTTTTTTTACATTCGCTATATCTTTGCACTTGCTATTGAACTGTTTCTAGCGACGTTCAATGTGCTCAAGTCTCAGTCTGGGTTTAACTTTCGTGCATTATAATCTTACGACGTATTTGAATTAATTATTCTTACTCTTGTTTAATTGTATTTTATCGAAATTTGTGTTCGTATAATAATGTTGTCTCGCGCATGATTGTTCGTATTTCGTTTTGGATATTTGTTATATCACATATTATTTTAATAATATTAATTCCGCATATGATAATTTCGTCTCTCCTCTTTTTATCGTCCCCCGCTTCCTATCTTTTAGAGTATTTGGAATATATAATGTGCTTTCCGGAGTTGGCTTGTATTTTTATTCTCGTGACCTTCTCGGCTCGGAGCTATTCAGTGTTTAATCTCACTCAATGTCGTCGATGCGCTCATATAATATTCTTTTAGTATCTATGATCATTCTCATTGAAAATAGAAATGCGAAAAATTGAGCATTTCACAATATATATCCGTTTACAATATTCTAATGTGAATTTATCTTTTGTTCCAATTTCAGAGGAAAAACGGTTATAGCGATTAAAAAAGGGCTAAGCGAATTTTTCTTTTTCCATTCTTTTCTGGCTCTATATTGCCTACTACATAATAATTGTGTATAATGTTTTTTAAAATACTGATCAGCGTTATTTATATGTTGTTCAGCATCACTGCGGGAAGTATTCTCATTCGTTTAATTTATTTACTCTATACAATTAACCAGCAATACATTTTTAAATTCATCAAATGATAAATGTAAGCACTTCAATTTTTATAAGGTAATAATATAAAAAAAATATCCATCAGGTATATGTAAAGTCCCCCAAAATAATAAAAAAATGACTACTCGATGCAATGCTAATTAATTTGGAGGTTTGAAAAACCTACTTACAACAACTCTTAAAAATACCCCTTGAAAATTATAAAAATGGATAACTTTGGAGAAGCGGCATCCAAAAATATCGAAAAGGTAGGGATTAGAATGGGACAATCTTTGTTATGGGGACCATAACCAACATTTTTCACCTATTAAAGTGCCTATTGGCGCTTATCACCTGAGGGAGTTCGCGGCAAAGTTGTCGGTAAACGGAAGGTTACGGAGTCGGCACGCGAGTAGTCTATGGAGTGGTATTAGAACGTAGTTCTGGAGATTCGCGAGCCCGTGAGAGTACGCCGTGGCGGTCTCGCTGATCATCCTAGTGTTACGTCCAGATTATAAATTTAAATTACAAAATCTAACACATTAATACAATTACATGAATTCCTACCTGAATTGGTAACTGAACTTCACGATATGTGAAAGTTATAATAATTTAAATGATTAAATGAGTGAATGATAGGAAATCCCTTTTGGCTACCGCGGACGCGGTCATTGCCTACCGGGGAAGGGAGCCGGATACGAAGTCACTTAAACTATACATTATTTCTTTTTAAATCGACACACGTTTATTTCTAAAAAGAGAAAAGTACCTTAATGTGTGAGTGTGCGTGGCTGTTTGTATATATGTATGAGGAGGTTCTTGAGTGCCTGCAGCTGTCAATCCTCGGCGCCTTCCAGCCTAGGCTCGGTGGTTCAGGTTACAGCGGTGGCTAGATGCACTTGGAGGTGACGGCTCGTCCTTTCGATGTGCGTAGAGTAGATCGCAGGGAGTCCACTGCCTCTGTTGCTTCTTCTTTCCAGCAGGGGGTGATATTCGGAAAAGATGCCGATGGATACAATTGCTCGACCGTGCGACTAAGTCCGATATGCTCTTTATTTCTAAACGTACAAGTAGCGTATACTGTGTGATGCTAGTTTTTTTATGAATGGTCTGGCGACGAGCAGAGTAACGTTCCGCGAGAGATTTCGGATATTACTGACTGATGATTGTCTGGCGACGAGCAGAGTAACGTTCTGCGAGAGAGTACTGACTGATTCTTGCCCTTTGCTCCCGGGCTTTATATACTCGCATATCCCCTTGTTTTTCTCGTGCTAGTGATTTCCTTATTGGGTCACCTCACTATTTGTATTTTCCTCTCTCAATTTTAAGGGAATCGTAGCAGGTCAAGTCATAAACATCATAGTTTATGACTACCACTTAAGAATTTGTCTCTTTTAGAACTCTCCCGCGGTCTCTTTTTTTACTGGAGATCGCACACATGTTTCCAATGAATTTCCAGATCGTCGAATATTGCGCCTCGGTTTCTTTCTCTCCTCGCTAGTTTTTTTCTCATAGTTGTGCTCATTTTTCCGCGGTGGTTTGTCGTCGCATTGCGTGGAAACAGCTCCCCCGTTCTCGTGCTTCGTAATTCATGGCTTTCCGTTTAAAAATACGAATACGCGGTTCTTATGAAGCTATCATTGAATCTAAAACATCCCTTAGCGTTTTTATGACATTTTGAATTTATTGCGTGGTTCGTTGGAATATGGCCTATTTTCGTGAAGGTGCCGCTCGCACGTATGAGCGAATCTCTCTCTCCCGTTTTTTTCTTCTTGGGTACCGCTTGTACGTATGAGTAAATTTTTCTCTCTCCTGGTTTTTCAGATTCACTTCTTATGTGCCGCTTGCACTTATAAGTGAATCTATCTCTCTCTCTCTCTCTCCTGTTTTTTTTTGTCAGCTCCACTTCTTGAGTGCTGCGATGTCGTGCTAGTAAGTAAGTGTGGTGTGTGTGTGTGTGTGGATATGATATGTATAGCAATAGTAGTGTTTTGGATGCGTAATGGAATCGGTGATTACATTACACTAGCCGGTGGGCGTTTTCGGAAAGGCGAGGCTGGTGCTCAATCGCATCGGCAAGTGACGAGCATGAATGCGGCGGCGGTCGTCCGATGGGCACGGGTTGATCTAATGGTGAAAGAGTTTTTTTATGGATTACTTTTGTGGGGCCGCTCGCGCAGTGTATGTGAAAATTGCTACGATCTTGTGCGGCAACCGTCAGCGGGCGAACCGTATGAGAGTCGCGGAGTGGGCCACGAGGATGGAAGTCTCAGTCAGCGGGTTATGTGAGAGTCGGAGTGTTAATCGGTAGGGTACCGATGTTTTACATTAATGTTTGAAAGTTAAATATAGAGAGGAAAAGAGAATATATAAAAGTTCAACAACTACCGAGTCAAATGTTATTTTCCTACGACCCTGATGTAACTACCTTCCTTCCCTAGTATAGAGCTAGTCGAGGGCATCACAAAGTAAAGGGATATCAGATCCCTGGCATCTCGTATGCTTGGCGCCCTGCGCCGCGGCGGCCCGCTATCACGTAAGAATTGGAGTTTCATCAGCGCGCGGACGAATGATGAAGTCTAACAATCTTAAGATTTCAATATATATAAGCTGTAAAATATTGTATTTAACACGATAATAATCAATTGATAACATATCTATTTATACAAAATATTGAATCTACAATTATGTTAGTTTAATGCATTTTTATCTAATGTAACAGAATATTTATCTATGTTAACAAATGAAAATTATACTTTTTACATCATTTTATTTAGCATTAAAAATAATAGGAATATACATTTTCTACTAAAATTTTTGTAGGAATGTCTTGTATAAAAAAAGTTTTGCAATACCTAATAAAGATATTTCTTGAAAAATCAAACACTTAAAATTAAAAAATATTTGGTAGAATTGTAAGTTATAGAAATTATTCTAAAAAAATATTTTTTAAGAGCTAATATTTTGATTCATTATCCATATTTTAAATGTATTTGTTTGATTGCACTTCATAATATTTAATAGGTTAAAATAAATCTTTTAGTAAAATACAAAATCTATATTTACTAAAATAAAATTTTAATTGTTTTATAAGATATCTATTACAATTTACTTTTCATATTTTTGGAATTACAAAATATTTGTTTAATATCTATTTCATAAAATCTTCCTAATTAACAAATTTTTTTGTAATACAAAATGCATAATTACTATTTGCAATTAAATAATTATTTAAGTACTTTATTATTTAATTTTTTATTTACACGTTACCTTGAGATGACCTTCAGTACCGCAACCAAACATTTAACGTAAAATTCCCCGCTCTTTTCATTTCCGCAATAAAAAAATAGGGTTTCTATTTAAAAAATCAAAGTTGACCTACAAATGAGCTTGATCAAAGAATTTAAGGTCAAATCCAAGACCACCATCCGACTTCCCCCTCCGTATGCCACAACTTTCGTATCTAGCATTTTTTTCAATTGGGGTCATCCCTGATGAATTATTAGCGGTGTCCGATTAAATTCGGTCACCCTGTGTTATTTATTTATATATATATATATACACGCACGCACGCGCACACATACTCACACACACGCACGCACGCACGAACACAAAATGTACCGAAAACGCAGTGTATCTAATGTAAGAAACGGGTCACAGAATAGGCCCTTTTCAGATTCACAATGATGCATAAGTCCGACCAACGACCTTCTCGCGATACGCATTGGGTAATGCTGATGTTGACGGCATTTGGCTAAAACATAGGAATATCTTTTAAATGACATAGCTCGGTTTAAAAAAATCGTAGAGGGTCGATTTTTTTTAAAATGCTCGTTGAAAAGTGTACTGTAAGATATTATTTATTGTATTTTGAAAAATTTTTTTGATAATCCCAGTAAACGTGCAAACTATTGCGTTTTTTAAGAAAAAAAAGTTAATAGGCCTGATTAAGACATAGCAATGTGGCATTATCTTGCAGCTATTAGGTATCATTTTTTCATTGGAGGTTTCACCCACATGTTGACTGATTGTGATTGGATGATTTTAATTGGTAAATCTTTACCAGGATATTACTTAAAATAACATAATTTATTACTTTATAAATACCTGCATATCGTTACCGCGGCCTGTTGTACCCAGATCATCAATCCCAGCAATCTCAGATGCAAAACGAATACATCTCGTGCAGTGTATGCATCTAGTCATAACAGTTTTAATAAGAGGACCAATATCTTTATCTTCCACAGCTCTTTTTCCACTAAAATTTATGTCTATAAATCTACTACGGTCATTCCCAAAAGCCATACTTTGGTCTTGTAAATCACATTCACCACCTTGATCACATATTGGACAATCCAGAGGGTGATTAACTAATAAAAATTCCATTACTCCTTCCCTGGCTTTGCGTGTCAAATCTGAGTTTGTTTTTACCCTCCATCCTTTCATAACTGGCATGGCACAAGCTGCAACAGGCTAAATATTTTTATGAAAATTGTATAATTTGGATTGAGGAAAAACGAAAGCATTTAGAAAGTTACCTTAACTTGCTTTTCAATTTCTACTAGACACATTCTACAATTTCCAGCAACTGCCAATCTTTCATGATAACAGAATCGCGGTATTTCAACTCCAGCAATAGCTGCTGCCTATAAATCAGTAAAAGAATGACACTATTTGTTATTAGTTTCTCGTATATTTAGGAACAAGTATTATTTTTATATTATTTTTGTTGAAAATAAATATGTAGTAACTTTTCGTGGGGGCTTCGAGAAAGTTCTACATTCAAAATGCATAGGCAAGACTAAAGGCCATAAAAAACCATACAGACGAGAATCATTCGAGCGCAAACACATTCTCCTCTTCCGAATAGAAGTGCGTGTGCAGCGCTATGTTGCAGTTTCGATGCTTGAGATCTTGCTAGGTTCCATAAATTTAAAGAATACAACAAATTCTAACGAGATAGGTTAGTCACAATTGACAGGAATCTCTATGCATTATCATAAGGAAAAATCTGTTTCATTCTTAATTGAAGCATTTCATTAATAAAGTGGACAAAGATAAAGTATTTGGGTATTATCGCTGTTACCGCGCCATCCGACTCCCACGCCACTAAATACCGACCAATGGTAACTCATATTAGTAGATCCCTGCTTTATCGACCGGAGCATTAGTATCTGTTGTACGTATATACATACCGACCCCTCAATGCTGCTGACGGTGGCGCCCCCATGCCCATCTGTCTTATCGATCAAACTGCATTACCAACCAGCTTGTAGTATTATTTGTCAATGGGCACATACAAGACTATATCAACTTGCGCACCATCTAGCTTAACGATGGGTCGCTCGATCGACTACGGGAGCATTTATCGATACTGTTTTACCCTTGGACTTCCCAGAGGGCGCTGTTATTGGCAGGACTGCTGCGTTGGCGCATTTAGTATATTCAGTATGGAGTAGAGCATTGCTTAAATATACTCAGACTTGCCATCAAAAGTTTTTCAAGTTCAATTCATTCATACACATTGAAGATGAGTCTCTCAATGTACCCTCTTTCCTGTACTTTTCTACACTTTTGCCATGTCCCGACTCCGACTCCAAATACTGTCACGTGCAATGCTAAAGTGCGATCCAACGCAGTCAAAAATCGAAAATACTGTAATGCAGCAAGTAGGCCCCACCTACACACTTTTGAATGTATTTCCCATAGTCCCTACTCATACACCTCGCGGTAGTTTCAGATGCTGCTCTTGCTCGATGCATGCACTGATACCGCTCTAGACGCTGCGAAGCGCAGTATGCACCTCGAAGCGCAGCATGTACCCCTACTCTAATACTTTCCTATGTTTACCATGTCCTCACTTCATATCGTTGTACGAAAATACCGATGCATCACGACTCTTTAATATTAAAAACAGGTTCACATTACCCCCACTCTTCCAGTATATTTATACTATTTAAGCAAGTTCATACATAATTATCCTTAGTTGGCCTCTCACCTAAGAATTGTAACTTGATAGCAATAAGTTTAGTGAAACAGAAAGCAAGCTCTTTTATTCTTATTATATTCTACAATTTAATGTGAAATTTATAATATACAGGGTGTCCCATTTTAAAACCACCAAACAAAAATTTCCCAACCAAAGCATTTTAGAGAAAAATTTTTTAAACAAAAGTTGTCAAGTTTTAAGGGGGACACACAACGATGACCTTGACCTTGACTTCAACCTTGACCTTCATCGTTATTTTAAGGTCAAATTGATTTTTCTAAATGGAAACCTACATTTTTTATACCGGAAATGGAAAGAGCGGGAAATTCTACGTCTGACTATGATCTTGACCTCAACCCTGACCCCGACCTTGAGGGTCAATATGAGGTCAAATCGATTTTTTTATGTTAACCTTTAGTTTCATTTCTTATTCCGAAAGTGCAAAAAATTCTAAGTATCAAACGATATTTAACAATTTCTACCCACTGACTTTTCTAAGGTTGAATAAAATGGCTTACACCGCATAGCAAGGAAGCTTCCTGGAAGCTTTTCTGTGAGAATACGAATCTTGCAGTAAGCTTCCAGAAAACTTCCATGCTATGTGAGCACCATACTTTTTGCACCATCCAGAGATAACGACGTGGGCTTAGTAAGTTCTGTTTCCATTGGCATGCTGAATTATCGTGAGTCCCCTTGCCTCTTACCTTCGAGATGCTAGATTAACGTGAATCCCTTTGCCGCTCACTACTGTAACTATTAAGATTTTTAAACTCGCAGTCGGTTTCCATTTAGAAAAATCAATTTGACCTTAAAATAACGATGAAGGTCAAGGTCGAAGTCAAGGTCAAGGTCATCATTGTATGTCCCCCTTGAAACTTGACAACTTTTGTTTAAAAAATTTTTCTCTAAAATGCTTTGGTTGGGAGATTTTTGGGTGGTGGTTTAAAAATGGGACACCCTGTATATATATATATATATTGGGTTGACCGCCGACACCGAGGGAATCTCTCTGACACTCTCTATTTACCTGAATCGTCAGACATTTGATTATAATAAACTAAAGTCCCTCGTAATTTGTAGATTGAGAGAGAGAGAGAGAGAGAGAGAGAGAGAAATAGAGTGAGAACCACTTGGTTGGTAAGCGTGTGTCTGTGAAGATGAATTGATGCCGAGTGGAGGCGCATGTAATCGCAGAGTGAAATCAAGTCTTAAGCCACTTCTACAGTGATCCGCGTTGTTAGTATTATAATTGTTGAGTAGGTCGAATTATTATTAATTATAAATTAATGAAGGGAGTGAAATAATAATTTTGTTAATAATAATTATGTAAATCGAGTATGTTAGTGAGTAATAATTGGATTTTGAATTTCGCGTCGGAAAACTAATTGTAGTCGCGCATGCGTCCATAGACTCGATGATTGTGATTGGTTAGATCGTGCGATGGTATAATGTATATTACAGAGCCGTGAAGTAGAGAGAGATAGCGCGCGCGAGCAGGCCCTCACGGTAGACATCTTGAGTGTTCTACATGGAGAAAAATTTCGAAGGGTCAGCATTCGATACTTTCGAAACTACGGGAACATGAATAATATTGTACTCTGTCACATCTAACTGCGAATGATTAGGCTGCGAATTGAAAGTGTAGATACTGAATGATTTTCGTGCATGTATGGACGCGAAAATGGGAGAGTGGGGACTCCGAAACTCTCCGCACCGCAGGGACTCGACGCTTCGCAGTCTCAGACCTCGAAACTTGGAATACTAGCGTGCCGACTGTCGGCTGTGTTTTGTGTTTTCACTACACAAGCGAACCTCTCTCCTCTTTCTAATCCTTCGCATTATTCGAAGTTGGGAGTCTCAGAGCTCGAAAGTCAAAGTGGTAGACGCTTATGCTTGTATGGCCAGAATGCCGAAACTTTCGGAATCGGGGAATGACGAAAACAGACTGCAAAACATTCGAATTCGACGTGCGAATACGACGTAAATTATAAAATTCACAGAGTACAAGTTTCGGTATACTATAATCCAACAATAGACATAAATACATAAGATCGATAGAGATCTATACGACCGAAATAATATAGGAAGGCTGAACCTTCGAAATTTTTCTCCGTGTAGCAAATTTTAGCTATTTCGATCACTGTAATATTTGCAATGTAAAACTTTTCCTCAACTCTCTGTTACCCATACGGAAATCTTAATCTTGATATTTCCAACAATCAGTTTGCTATGCTTTACGATATGTATACTAATTTTCCTAATAGAAATGTAATAGATACCCTTTTAAGTAAAGAAGAATTCGTTACATATGCTCCATTCAAAGTTATCGACTGTTCTAAACAAAATGAGTCACTCAAACAGGCAGCTGTAGATGTAAGTTTTGAATTTGAAAGTAAGTATAATATGTCTGCAAATACAACAGCGTATTATCTAATTTTACATGATCGTATTGACAAGTATAATCCTGTAAGCGGTGATATTAAGAAACTTGTATCGAACTATAAATAAAGCTTGCATAAACAATCAATTAGGCAGTATTAAAAAATGAATTGATATAGTGCTTCGTACACACCTCTTAAGGAGGATAAAAGCGCTAGAAGAGTGCCATGCCAGAATATCAAGGTACAAGAGATTCTGAGATTTACAACTATCTCTGTCATTATTATTGTACTCAAATTTTTTTCAATAAATAGATAAATAAAAATATAATGAATTATTATTTATATGCCTAATTACAGAAAATCCCTTGCGTCGATATAACATCTTTTTTATTTATCTAGCCTAAAGTAGGCCTTATCCGCGATCTTGTATTAACTATATATATTCAGGTCAGCCACGGGATGTGAAGAGGCGGTCAGAAAAGACTGAGAGAGAGAGAGAGTACTAAGCATGATGCTCGTGACAGTATTCGGCAATCGGAGTGGGGACATGGGAAATGTATAGAAAAGTACAGGAGAGATGGTACCTTGAGAGACTCAGCTGCAATGTATATAAATGTATTGAGCTTGAAAAGTTTTTGATGGAAAGTCTGAGTATATTTGAATATATCTGAGCGAACCATCGTTATGGTAAAGGTAAATGGCGCAGTAACAATGTTGCCCCTACTACTATCGATTCATATAATCGGTTACCCATGTGTCCCAAATGTCGATCAACTAACCAAAGTCAGGTCTTGAATTATTAGAACATTTATTTAAGGAATGTAGTCGTGTGTGCAATTAATATTTTTTTACTAAATCTCCAAATCACAAGTCTTTTCTCCTCCACAACTCTCTCTCTCTCTCTCTCTCTCCCTCACCCTCTCCCTCTCAAAACTAAAAAGAGTGGCTACAATAGTTCTCCTCCAGCTGATATAAGTGGCTGTATAGTATAAACTGGTGGTACTAAATACTGTACTTGTTTTTCTCCATCAACTGCTAGCGTTCATCCGGAGTGCATCCAGTTGGAAACCACTTTGATCAGAATTATACACGTTATGAATTCTAATTACGTCTATATCTGCTTTAACGTCAGCAATACACGCATCTGCTTTAGTCATTAATTCTGAATTACTTTCTAGTATTTTCATGGTTATAAACTTATTTATTTTCCAAGATGCTATTCTATGAGACGGCTTGATTTTCAAAATCCTGTTTTTCGAGGCCCTAAATCTTATATCTTCTGAGTCTATGTCCTTTTGAGCCTGTAATGCCCATCGACGTATATTACGATCATGAATAATGTAATCAGCTTCTACTCCTGTTTTATAATTATCAAGAATGTACTGACAAATTCTTGCAATTTTTGACGTACACTTTCAACACTCATATTTTTCTTTTTTGCTACTGTTCCAGTATTCCACGACTCTTTTCTTATATTTATAAGTAATATCTGCATTTTCTTCAGTACAGTGGCCTATGGATGCTCCAAAACGGTCAGGGATGTAGCGTTGAAATTCATCCTCTACTATTTTTGCATTATGATCTTTATACTCTTCTTGCAAAGTCAATGTATCTTCAACAATCCTATCAACCGCATTGAAATCATTTACTTAATTTATTGCAATGCTTCTAATTAAATTGGACAAACTACTGATAAAAATTTTCAAACACGAAGAGGGTTAATTTTCATTTTTTAATCTGAAATGAAAAAAATTTAATAATAAAATATTAATTACACACACGCACACGCGCTTGCTTGCACCTACGCGCTCATATACACGCAAACATGTATGCATGTAGTGGTGTGCGTGCGTGCGTGCATGTATGTATGTATGCATGTATGTATGTATGTATGTATGTATGTTTTTTCTTTTTTTTTTTATTTGCTCATGGAGAAGGAGGTATTAGGGAAAGTGTTATAAAGACCATAGCATGACTTTGTTTATGGTGTCGTCGAAAGAACCCCACCCTTGATATCAGCCAGTGTCGGATTGGCACAGGACAGATTAACACACCTAATCCAAATACAAAACGCCCTCCTTTGCCTTCACCGTCCCTTAGTAAAGGCGAATCTGGCTGTATCTTCTACGTCCTCTTATCCCCGCAGTGCAACCGTCAAGCAATGCTTCGTGGGGAGGCTCACGGCTTCTGATCGCTTCTATCCGATGTGTCGTCGTATTACGTTCGAATGAGCGCAACCCACCAATATACTTACTTTTATTCGAGTTCCTATCTTCTGTTATTTATTATTTAGATTTACAAGGAAATCCCTTTTTCTACCGTAAATGCGATCACTGCCTTTCAGGAAAGGGAGGCAGATAACGAAATCACTTAGACGGGGTTAAGTTTTAAAACAACTACTATAATGTATTTCACTCATTGAAGAAAAAAAAAAGTACCTTGCGGTGTGTATATGTGTGAGTGTGTGAGCGTGTAGGGGCGTGTATATCTGTCGGTTCTTTCCTTGATGACAGCTGTCGATCCTTAGCGCCTCCAAGCCGTGTGTCGGTCGTTCAGTGCAGCAGGCTGTGGATGCGTTGGGGAGCAGCAGCTCGTTTCTTCTCGTTGGTCAGGTGCAGACATTTAGACGCTGCGTGCGGCTGGTTTTCTTCCAGGGTGTCAGCGAGTGAAGTCCAGAGGTAAGTATCGACTAAATCCGATTTTAAGATTTTGGAAATAAACTGTAGACAACTACACTGGTCTGTTAACGGGCAGAGTAACGTTCTCTTGGCCTAGTCTGGCGATTTGACGACTGACTGCGACTGACTATTGACAATTCTGCATACTGAACTGAACTGAACTGAACTGCCTGCATTTGACTGACTACGATTGAGTGCGTCTGACTATCTACATGCCCTTTGCTCCCGGGCTTTATATACTAGTTTCACGTACTCTTCCTCATCTCATATTTGGAGTGGATAATTTAAAATATTCTTTTAATATCTAGCTTTAATAGAGTCATGACAGATCAAATCATAAACTCTTAGTTTTATTACCCCCAAATTTGAGGAATCGACCTCGTGACTAGCTCTCCCGCTGTTCTTCTTTGCATGCTCTCTCGTTGTGCGCGTAAGATTTTCCAGATTGTTTCAATTTAGAAAGGTCGCGTAGCCAGTGTATTTTTGTCATCGCTTTGCTCTCGTTCGGTCATTTGCGCCTGAATTCATAATCATTAATCTTCTCTTTTTAGTATGTTACGGCGTATTTCATTTTTATTAATTTTCGTCGTTGACAAGTGTCGTGATTTGTATGTGGTTTATTTTATTGGCTTACTGGGTTATCCGTTCTAATGTCGGTGTCGTTTCCTAGAAGTTACTATTCTTGCGGAAGTTGGCGTAGATACGCACTGACTATGACTTAATGTCTATTTCGAAATAGTACTGCTCATTTTTCTCGGCGAGCGACAGCTGCGATGGCGGCATTTTTGATGTAGCTATATGTGTGTATGTTTGATATTTTTATATTTAGTTAATGCGTAATAGAATTGAGTATTGCATTAGAGTCGTTCGTTGTCCGCATCCTCTTGAACGCATAATACACCCTCCCCCAATCACCAAGTGACTCATACACACACACACGCACATACGCACACATACACGCACACACACACACCGAATCTCCCACGCAACGCTCACACCCACCAACACCCGCACGGAAACAAATTTTAAATCACCACAGTACTGAAATCTTCGGAGGTAAAACAATACACCTAATAGTATTTATTTATTGTGGATTTGGAATTTATACAGCGCATTATATATATATATATATTGTAACGGGCGGCGAGACGCGCACGTCGGCGCGGGAAGGCCGGTAGAGATCTCGCAATTCGAGGGAAATTCGAGACAGTTAACTTTTGACCGCACTCGCGAGCAGTAGCAACGACGCGCAACAAAAGTTATAGATACAGCAGCAGCAAAGACAGCAACCCTAGCAGCAACCGCAGCACAGCAGCCCTAGCAGCGAAGACAGCAGCCCTAGAAGCAACAGCAGCAACGGCAGCAACCGCAGCAACCAACGCTACCACGGCCCAGGAATACGGCAAGGTCGAGCAGAGGACTCCCTGGCCAAGGTACGGTACAACAAGGATCATCGCGACAAAAAGTAGGATCTGATTTCCTTTTGTTTTATGCGCGATCGACTGGCGAGGCATTTAGCCCCAGTCGTTGAGCCGGTATATTTTGTGGCCTTCTCGCGACGCGAATACGCGCAACACGGACGCCGGATTGCTTGACTGAATAAACGCCTTTTTATTAGAATCGGTAGTGTGTTCATTTGATCGTCGTCCCGAGCCCTCTTCCTATTTAAACCGCCGAATACCGCCGCACAGTGGGGCCGAATGGAAGAAAAATGGACAAAAATCGACATTGAAGTGTGGTTGCGAGCAAAATAGGTTTTAGAATAGTCAAAATGTTCGTTTGAATGTATATTTTAAGATACCGTTTCCCTCGCAGTGATACCGATTGATATAAAAAAACGGCATACGATAGAACACCGGTCGGAATTTTTCGGTCATAGCTCATTTTGAAGTATCTGCATATATCTAAGAGTTTGAATGGAGCTTAACAATTTGCTAAAAATAAAATTAAAACTCTATTTCTACTACTGAAATAAAATATGACTATATCCTATATCTCACCTATAATAATTATTTTGATTTCACAGATCATCCCTGAAATCTGTGAAATCTACTGTAAAAATATGCGCAATGAAACTCACGGTGATTGTAAGTTATGAATGTAATATTGACATTGTAAAACTAATATTTTCTATTACTATAGAGATATCGGTAGATAACCTTACGCGATCTTTGCGTGGCTATTACTCAATCATTGCATACTATATTTTTCTGTAAAGATTACTAAAATAATAAACTATCTAAGAATTTTTTGGTGTTTTTCCGGATGATCACACTTTATTTTAATAGTATACACTATAGGAATAAATTACGTAAATAATCGTTTTTCGCGTGGAATCACTGGCCTCCCTGTTAAATAAAAGCATTATTGGCAATGAACGAAAATTAGAAAGAAGCTAGAACCTTTAATCTATAATGAAATTTGCTGAAATGAGACGTTTCTATTAAAAGTTATAAGCAATTTCAGATTTTTCAATAATTATGAAAAATCGAAAAATTCCGACCGGTGTTCTATCGTATGCCGTTTTTTTATATCAATCGGTATCACTGCGAGGGAAACGGTATCTTAAAATATACATTCAAACGAACATTTTGACTATTCTAAAACCTATTTTGCTCGCAACCACACTTCAATGTCGATTTTTGTCCATTTTTCTTCCATTCGGCCCCACTGTGCGCCGCCTCCGCGGGCACTACACAGGAGTGTAGTGCATACTGAGCACCGGGACATCGTCGCAGGTAGGCGACCACACGAGCGAGTACAGCATCTCGCAAAAGCAAAGTGCAGGAGGACTTTGCATTTGTACGGGGTACATAGGCAGATAACCGCCTAAAAAACACCCCGTTACAATATATATATATATATATATATATCTATTAAACAATAAAACAATTGAATACTATTTAAAAATATGCACAATATTGCTATTCTAGCGACCAATGTATTACAATAACCTCAGAGGATATATGAGTATTTAATGGGCTGCTTGGATATGGCATTGATATATTTAATATTATAAATTTTAATACAAAACAAACGAAATTAGTCAGTTACAAATATTGCATTCCACTCCTAATACTAATAACATACATTTATTATCCAAAACTTATCTACCCGCCTATATTACCGTTCTCCGAGTCGCACCAATTATCGGCATTCAGGATATATTTGTTAAATATTTATTTATTAAACATACAATATTTTAAACTTTAACTAAACCTTAAACTTAAGTTGAAACCCAAGCACCACCAAATCCTGCACAGGGGGGCGATGATCTCGGCGATGATCATATGCAACTTTTAATCTTTTCAAAATAACGATCTCGTCACAACGGTGGCTGTGGTAACTAAGGCGCCGCGCTACTTTTTTATGTGCTAGTGATCGAATCCAGCGTCCAGCATTTTTTTTCACACTCAAGTTAATAAATACTGTAATGTAATCACCGATTCCATTACGCATCCAAAACCCTACTATTACTATACATATCATATCTACACACACACACACACACACACACACACACACACACTTACTTACTAGTACGTCATCGCAGCACTCAAGAAGTGGATGTGCAAAATCTACTCATACGTACAAGCGGCACCTAAGAAGAAAAGAACGAGAAAGAGAAAGAGATTCACTTATAAGAGCAAGCGGCACATAAGAAGTGGATGTGCAAAATCTACTCATACGTACAAGCGGCACCTAAGAAGAAAAGAACGAGAAAGAGAAAGAGATTCACTTATAAGAGCAAGCGGCACATAAGAAGTGGATGTGCAAAATCTACTCATACGTACAAGCGGCACCTAAGAAGACAAGAACGAGAAAGAGAGAGAGATTCACTTATAAGAGCAAGCGGCACATAAGAAGTGGATGTGCAAAAACCAGGAGAGAGAAAAATCTACTCATACGTACGAGCGGCACCTTCACGAAAATAGGCTATATTCCAACGAACCAAGCAATAAATTCAAAGGGGTCAAAAGAACGCTAGGAGATATTTTAGAATTCAATGAGAGCTTCATAAGAACCGCGTATTCGTATTTTTAAACACGAGAACAACGTGGCCGTTTCCACGTAATGCGACGACAAACCACCGCGGGAAGATAAGCATAACTATGAGAAAAAAACTAGCGAGGAGAGAAACCGAAGCGCAATATTCGACGATCTGGAAATCCATTGGAAACACGTGTGCGATCTCCAGTAGGGAAAAAGAGACCGCGGGAGAGTTCTAAAAGAGACAAATTCTCAAGTGGTAGTCATAAACTATGATGTTTATGACTTGACCTGCCACGATCCCCTTCATGTTGAGAGAAGAAAATAGCAAGGTGACCCAATATGGAAATCCCTAGCCCGAGAAAAACAAGGGGATATGCGAGTATATAAAGCCCGGGAGCAAAGGGTAATCGTCGTCAGATCAGTCAGTAATCTCTCGCAAAACGTTACTCTGCTCGTCGCCAGACCACTCATATAAAAATTAGCATCACGCAGTATACTCTACTCGTGCGTTGCGAAAATAAGAGTATCGGACTTAGTCGCTCAGTCGAGCAAGTGCATCCATCGGCATCTTTTCCGAAGATCACCCCCTGCTGAAAAGAAGAAGCAACAGAGGCAGTTGACTCCCTACGATCTACTACGCACATCAAAAGGACGAGCCGTCACCTCTAGTGCATCTAGCCACCGCCGTAACCTGAACCACCGAGCCTAGGCTGGAAGGCGCCAAGGATTGACAGCTGCAGACACTCAAGAATCTCTTCACACATATATACAAACAGCCACGCACACTCACACATTAAGGTACTTTTCTCTTTCCATAGAAATAAACGTGTGTCGATTTTAAAAGAAATAATGTATAGTTTAAGTGACTTCGTATCCGGCTCCCTTCCCCGGTAGGCAGTGACCGCGTCCGCGGTAGCCAAAAGGGATTTCCTATCATTCATTCATTTAATCATTTAAATTATTATAACTTTCGCGTATCGTGAAGTTCGACTATTAATTTAGGTAGGAATTCATGTAAATGTATTAATGTGTTAGATTTTAGTAATCTAAATTTATAATCTGGACGTAACAATACCAATAATACATACATTTATTTATTAGTTATCGTGTTGCTTAATACCTAAACTCATACTTTCTTTATACCATTCTATAACTCGGACAATTTTGTGATAATCGCAATATTGCTTCCTCCTAGAGGAAGTTTTGTAATAGTAAATTTTCAATTTCGCTAAAACTTCATAGAAGCATGTTTTTAGATGTTAGAAGTTCGAATTACGCGTTTTTAGGAAATGTCCGTACGGATGTGCGTGTGCACTGAAAGGCGGTTAGAGCCTGCGAAGCGCCACCGGTCTGGTAGCGATTACACTTTGATTTCGTGTAAAGGTTGCACCGGTTTTAGCACAGTATACGTCCTCAACTCCAGAACAACATTTATCCTATATATGCGTATACCGTAAGTGCTTCTATTACGGTTATGGATAATCCAATATACTGTATTAAGAATAACGCATCTTTCATACTATATACATATGAATATATGTATATAATAATGACCTCTCGTAAATATGTTGTAAATATGATGTATCAATATAATATTATAATATATGTCTGGTAACATATTGATCATATTTTCTTGTTAATATGTCATTTAACACATTATGAAATAACATTAACGGCATATAGTAAAAAGATAATTTATTCTTTTTTCTTTTGGCACGTCCAATTGTTTAAACAAAATTATTTAAACGAAATGCCATTATTCTGAAAAACTGTTGTAGAAACCGAAACTGTTCTATGTTAAGACAAATGAGTTTCTCAAAACAATAATAACTAGCAAATTATACCTCACTCGCTAACGCTCGTTCGGTTGAGGTTATTTTTTAATGACATCTTTTATTGGGCATATAAGAATAATATAATTTATAATTATTTTTAAGGGTTATTTTTGTGCAGTTTGTTTAGTGTCATTATAAGCCGTGAAATAACGTTATATTTTTATACTTTCACTCAGTTGACCAAGAAAAAATTTCAATAAATGACGAAAAATTTTAAATTAATAAATAAATAAATTCGGTTTTTATATTTAGATAATTATCTTATTTTTATAGACCTCCATTTAGCGCTAATGATCTTTGTCTTTTAAATACGGGCCTCCATCTTAAATATAAGTTGTTAATAATGAAATTTTATAATTAGGCAGTAATCGCAATACACTGAAAATGTAAAAAATTTAAATAACAGATTCAAAACCCATATTTGAGCAAAACAGAAAATGAAAAAATAAAGAAAAAAAAGCTTTAAAACAAAAAACTGAAAGACAAAATAGAAGTGTCGTGGTTCAACATGAATTAAATTAAATAATTAGGACAAAAACCCGCTGCCAATTCATTTGCACGTAGCTTCCTCCAAACAAATCTATTGTTCCTTGTTTATATGTATCGTTCAAGTATAGTAAATTTTGTAGTAATCATAGTCGACAGCGGAGTCTTGAGCGGTTCCTCAAGATCATCAAAAACTTTGCGGTGGATGTGCGGCTCTGAAGATGACTCTGCAGTTTTGCCGTATATAAGCGGCAGCGCAACGCGGCAGGCCTCAGTCGACAGCGGAGTCTTGGGCGAGTCGGAGCTCTTCAGGGTCATCAAATAATTCAAGGTGGATGTGCGGCTCTGAAGATGACTCTGCAGTTTTGCCGTATATAAGCGGCAGCGCAATGCGGCAGGCCTCAGTCGACAGCGGAGTCTTGGGCGAGTCGGAGCTCTTCAGGATCATCAAATAATTGAAGGTGGATGTGCGGCTCTGAAGATGACTCTGCAGTTTTGCCGTATATAAGCAGCAGCGCAACGCGGCAGGCCTCAGTCGACAGCGGAGTCTTGGGCGAGTCGGAGCTCCTTAGATCGACAGCTCTGCTTAAAATACACTGATTTGATACTTAGCGTGTAATTGATACTTAGGTTTAATAAAATTGTTTAGACAGAATAAAATAATATTAGATTAGAATTTAATTAAATATGATTTGTAAGGTTGGTCTGATGAGTTTCAGTGGAGGTTCGCAGTTCGCTTCGGCGTTCGGTCAGACGTTTCCAAAATCGTTACTCAAAGACTATATGCTTTACAAATCCAAAAACCTATTAGAATAGTCGTTATAGTTATAAAAACATATGAATTTCAAAAAAATGCACCGGAGAACCGGAGAAAATTTGGATATGTCACTTTAATATAATAATATATAAGATAACATTTCCAAAATCGTTACTCAAAGACTATATGCTTTACAAATCCAAAAACCTATTAGAATAGTCGTTATAGTTATAAAAAAATATGAATTTCAAAAAAATGCACCGGAGAACCGGAGAACCGGAGAAAATTTGGATATGTCACTTTAATATAATATATAACATATAGTTATAAAAACATATGAAATTCAAAAAAATGCACCGGAGAACCGGAGAACCGGAGAACCGGAGAACCGGAGAAAATTTGGATATGTCACTTTAATATAATATAAGATTACACAATTGGACATGCTTCAAGAAAAAATTGAAATAATTTGTTTTTTTTTGCTATACCCAAGTATTACTTTGACTTTTTCTAATTTACATTCGAGTTTGGTTTCAAGCGGGTTAATTAAGACGTTTTTATCAAGTAAATACTTAACATTATTCAATTTATAATATTTTATCAGCGTATAAGAATTTTATTAAAAAATTGCGTTAATTGTTTGATAAACGAATTTTATTTATTATAATATAAATGTTACGATATTATATTGGAAATAGATAGATTATTTTTCACAATCCATACCGAGTTACAATATCATATTTATCATTTTTTCGAATACAAGAAACTGGCGCTATAATTGGTAAAGTGGAAAACTCTTTCAGTATATACTGGTTTGTTTACTCGACAACATACGCACAAAAATGATCATCAAAGTACTGTTCATTGTAAATTTTCATAAAAAAGAAAACTTCATTATCACTATATATTATGTCAATAATTTCACCAAATCTTAATTCTAATTCTTCTTCATGCAATGCCAGAAAAGTTTTCGGTTGATATTTTATTCCACGTATATCAATGAAGTTATAATATTTGCATTGCTCATCGCGCAAATTATCTTTAAAATAAGACTGTTGTTTCTTAAGAATAGAACCAAATTTAATTTCTTTTACGATTTGAAGCGTATGTACCGTTTCGCACATTTGTAACGTTTGCTTGATCGCTATAGTCTTTAACAAATTGATTTTATTTTCCGACAGAGTATTAGCTTTAATTATGCGATGCCTTGATCCACTTCTCATACTCCAGAAATTAACCATTGGACCATTCTGCAATAAAATTCGGGGATAATGAGTGATTATATGAAATTTAGGCTTTAGACTCCCATACAGTCGAATATAAAGACTATTTAAATTAACTATTGCTAATTCTAGTCGTTTCGCATCTGAAGCTATTATTCTGGGAGATAATATAATATCCAGAATTTGACGCTGATATTGGTACAATTTATAATGTTCTTCATCCTTAGAGAATCTAAGGATTAAATCTCCCATAATAATTCCAAAATATCTCACAAAGCATAACATTTCTGCTGCCGACATTTTTATTTCTTGATGTTTTGATAATCGACTCATAGAAATCTGAAGTGGCTTATTCAAATTTTCGGGTCCATACTTAAAATTTTGAATTCTTGTATTCAAAATTTGCAAAGTAAAAAGTTTTTTTGTAAACATAAATATTACCAAAATTGACGTTATTGTGTAAGAGCACACACCTTCCAGTACATCATGCATTATATCTACCGTGATGTTATCTACTACATGAAAATCCTGGACTTCATGAAATGCACATAATTCTTTTATTCCTGTCTTTGATTGATCTGCCAGACGAACGTGTTCTTCATAGTTAATTTTTGTTCTCAATGACTTTGGATCTTCTTTTGTAAGTGTGTGTGATTCTTCTGAACTTATTGAACAAATGCGACAGAAATAATTACAGCTAAATGATTCAATGAAACCCACTATACTATTTAACCCCAGATTGTCTCCCAAAATAAGCATTAGCTGAAACTTTACGCACTTTGTCATCCCATCGACCCCGATAAGTATACCTTCTGTGCTTAAAGAATTAAACTCTTTGATTAATTGAGCGAAGACGAAGTTATTTGTACTTTTTTTTATCTTCGGTACACACGAGAGAATAAAACAGCATGCTTTGCAATCGCGAGGCAATATATGGGGGCAAATTAGCAATAATAGTTGGGTGAACCAAATAAAATATATTTTAGCGAGTCTTTTTAAATAAAAAGCTTCTGGCTTCACTTGGTCTTTCTTTATTTTTAATTACTCTTTGTATTTATAAAATGTATGTATATATATATGCGTAAACTTAAGAAAAAAAAATGAGGAAAATATAATATAATAAACTGAATTTTAATCAACAGTAAAACAAAGTATAAAAACAAACCAAAAACTACTAAAAAATTGTCGTCCGCTCCGTAGCTCGGCTCGAGTCAGAGTGCCTGAGGTAGCGTGGCTTGGGGACGCTTCGGAAGTATATCCGAACCTCCCACGCGTCTCCAAGCTCCACTTCCCCATGCTGACGTCAGTGCGTCTGCACTCGTCGCACTCATTAGGCCTTACGGGACCTGTCGATGGTGCAAAGTTCAAGACTGCAGCGTGGCTTCGCACGTGCGGTCTTGCGCAGTGGAGGGGAAACTGTTTAGGTCAGCGAGATTCTTGGCTACTTGATACTTTTGTGGCCTTGAGTCTCGCTGTACCTTTTATGTGCAGAACTTTCTCGATTTCATATTCGAAATAATTGTTCGAATATGAATATCGCAAAGTTGTCACATAACATCCTCCCCCCCTTGAAAACGTTTGTCGTCCTCGACAAACTTCGCGGGTCCTAAGGGTAGTGTGGTTCAGTTGGTGGTCCATAACAAGTAAGGTTCAAAGATGTGAATGTATCAGTTAATGAAAAAAAACTAAAGTCTCAAATTAAGGACAAGGGCGAACATGTTACAGGGATGATTTGTTAGTGTGCATTTTGATTTTGTAGATATGGAGCAAGTTTTTATGACACGTAAGCGTGATGGTTCTACCAATCATTTGTTTAGTTTGGGTGTGCCGTCATACCCTACACAAGATCTATATGTTTTTTATCTTGGTAGTTTATGCGTTTTCCCTTCTTCCTTTTCTTTTTCTTTATACATGTGCTTTACGTTCATTTGTCCTTTGCTCAATTTGGCACAGTGTGTCCCGCACATGATCTATGTGATGTTTATCATGTGCGCGGCATGTAACCTTTCGAATGAATTTCATTCTCTTATTTGCACAATGGAATGGGTTTGTTGGATAGGTCATCTCTTTAATGTCCTTGATTTGGTGTTGAATAAAAAGAAGATGAAGAAAGCTTATTGAACTTAATTCTGGCGGTTGCCACTTACTTGTTGCTGGATTATTTGGTTCCAGGGTCCTTTACAATCTATCTTAGTTCCTGTTTCATTAGTATTGTTAGTTTCCTATGCTTAATGTATTACTTATTTTCTATTGTATAAATTGTATATGTATTAAAATTTTTGAATATTGTCATTTGTTAGTACTTATTTCTAAGGTTATTATATCTTATCTTAAAATTTAACAAGATATATTATCTCGTGATATGGTTGGTCCGGTTAGAGTTAAATGGTCCGGGTTTCATTATAAAAGTACAAAATATAATTTATTATAAAGGAATTTTACATGAAAATGAATATTGAAAGACAATGATTTGGTCCCATTGTTTTTTTTTTATTCTTTCATCGGAATTAAAATGGTGGACTCCTCTTCTTCGTCTACTATGCTCTGGTCGAGCAGGGTCTTCGTGGATATTTCTGTGGTGACGGCTTCTTCTATTTTTAGCAGGAGTTGCTCCCACGGACCAAAGATATAAGATCCGGTTGATCTTTTTGTTGGTCCAAAGTGATGGGGTCCATTTGATCTTTTTGTTGTTCCAAATTGATGAGTTGCGGCTGATCGTTTTGTTGGTCCAAAGTGATGAGGTCCGGCTGATCGTCTGCCTCAATTGCTTTCTTTGAACTTGCTGTTTTGCATTTCAGCATGTGGTTGGTCCAAGCCTTATATGGTATCTCCATTCCACATGCCGAATGTTTTTGTAGGACCTCAGGATTCTGCATGCTGCAGATCCTCACATGGTCCTTTTGGTTCCTAATATCTGCCATTTGTCCGCAGATTTTATGGTTCCTTCTATATATGCGTAGGCCCCTTGGTAAATATCGCCTACTTGCCCACCTAGGTTTGTAGGCTTGGTTGCACTGGTTCATTGCTGCGACCGTGTCCTCATGTTTGAAAAACTGGAGGAAACCCATTTTTCTCTTCATGCCAGTGTTGTTTTCTTGGTTCTTCATGACCACTTCGTATATGTGGTCAATTGGACCAAATCGCATAAATTCTTTTAGGAACTCCTCCGTCGAGTATCCTAATGGCACTAAAACGCAGAAGCGTAGTCCTTCTGTATCGTCCAGCTCTCCAGTTATTATTGTTGGTACCGGGATCGGTCTTTGGCTGGGCCTCAGTTCCAGAGCTGGTAGTGGTTCCTTCATCTGTGGTCCTGCTTCCTGCCTCTGGTTTTCTTCTCTGGTGCTGGTTGGCTCCGCGTTGAAGGTTATTGCGGCGGCTACCGCGTCTTCTTCTTCACTGTATTGTACCTTTACTGTGTATGTGTTCGCGGACTTGTGGTACCTAAAGTCCATGACACACATACCAAAAGTTCTCAACATTTTCGCGATGTCATCAGGGTTCCCAATGAACTCTATTAGAGCCTGTTTTGGTCCTCGCCTCTCCACCTTGAGAACCTTGGTTTGGTTATCCATTTCTGCTGGTTGGAAATCCATTTCTGAAACATAGGAAATAAGAAGAAAATTTGTTTACTATATATGTTTGGGTACGGGTATTTATTATAGTTCCTATTTCATTTCATACTTGGTCATGCAACATGTATTGGGTCCCTAGTGCATGCAATTTGGGTTGCCTTTTAATGATGCATTCTCTCTTATGTTATGTTATGATTATGTAAATGCGTTACATATGCATTTGGGAATAGGGTTACAATTTTGTTTTATATTATGGATATATATTTGGATTCGAGATGGAACGAGATTATTGGGGATAAGGTAGTGTATGCTCTGACTATAACTTATTTTGGGGTCCTAATTTTTATTGGTCCACATTCATCCGTTCACATACACTCTCATTTTCGCTTTTTATTTTAGTCGTTGGTACGGGTTGGGTTTGAGGTTCCATTAGTCGGTCGATTTTTCTTCCTTCCAGGCTTTCTAAATACGCTAAGGTCTTCTTCAGTTCGTCCAGGGTTGGTGTTTGGTTGCTTTGCGGTGACTGTTCCGGATCTCTGAAAGTGGTCCACATAGTCTGTTTTTTGCAAGTTATTTCGTGTAAATTGTAGAGGTTTAGGTCTATTTCCTTTTTGCAAAATGAATGGAATTTGGTTTCCATTTCGCTTTTGCCTCGTGTCTGTTTCCTTGGTTCTGCAAAAGTTGCTTTGTAAATAGGATTGCTTTTCTATCTTGCTTCTTCAGCATTCCGGTCTTTGAAGCATTGAACGTATCCGTATGATAGGCGTCCCTTTTTATCTCGTACGGTCTCATAGTACACCATTGGTCCGAATTGAGCGAAATGCCTGAAGAATGTTTCATCCTTTTACTTGTCTTTGCCTTCCCAGGGTAATAGGCAAAATAGTCTGTTTTTGCTGAGTTCTTTGTTGTGTTGTATGTTGGTTACTACATGCACTTCTGACTTCATGTTGGTTTCTCTTCTCTTTGAAGTTGGTATGCCTTCCCTTAATAATGGTTCGAACATCAGTTTGGTACGTCGCCTAAGTTTATTTTGTTTTATCAATGATGTTTTTAACTCATTGGCCTTTGTTGCCTGTTTTTCTGTGCCAAAACATAGTGTGACTCTTTTACTTTTTGGGTCCGTTCGGTGGTCTTCCACATATACGGCATGTGGTGTGCCTATATATTCAAATTCCTTCACTATGCTCCATAGAGGTATGCTGATGTCACAGAACATGGATGTATTGGTTCTGGTATTCATGTTGTCCTGGTCTGTAAATAAACATTATTTTTAAAGAATATTAGGCTAAATAGTCTATTGTATGAGGGTTTGAGTGTCCGTGCGATCATTTGCTCAATGGTCGCCTTCAGCACGGTTTTGAAAATTATTTCGAGGTACTTTCGGTGTTGGTGGTTTTGGGTCACTTATGAGAATTGTTTCTGCTTCTGGGTTGATAGGGTCTTTATTGGTATTTACAGCTGGGTGCTCTACCAGGTAGATGTTGTTTTTTGACTTTGATTTTGCTCTAGACATCGTTATTCTATGTTTCATCCCTATTACTATTATTATAATTATTATGGTGACCACTAGCTGGAAGGTTACGCTACAATACAACAAATTATTTGTATGGTAATACCGTCTTTTGTGACCTTTGATCTTATTTAATTCATTGATTATTTGTCCCAAAGGTTTCGCTTGGTTAAACCCTGATTTGGGTCCGAGTATTTCGATGGTTGAGAGCCGCAGCTGGTCAGGATCTGTCGTGGAGAATAGCCACGATTGATCGTTCTCTAGGTATTTCCATTGTGTTTTGGTACCTGTTTTGTATTTTATATAACAGTTTTTCAATGTTTGAGAATTAGGATTTAGTAACATTGTTGCTTCGCAGTCTTGGGCGTTTGGAGCACTCTGTAGAGGTCCTAGTACTGAGCAAATTGATGTGTAATGGATTCTAATGCACTTGGTTGCAAGATTGTCATCAAATTTTATATATTTTTCTTCATTTGAACTTATTGCAATATACTTGTTTGAGGGCTCTATGAATGCTAATCTAGTGGTTCCATTGGCTTTGTGTTGTGGTATTGTCACCGCATGTAATTTGTATGTTTGATAGGGGTCTCTTTCAACCAATGGGATGTGTAACACTGCGATGGTCCTGCCATTTTCGTGGATGGCATCGATTTCCGATACTTTCGTGATTTCTTCTATTCTTAGGTGTTCTGCGGGTATTGCAAAATCCAAACTACCGCTTGTCCTTTTCACGTCCGTCATTATCTGGTGTATCATATTGGTTGTCAAGAGTTCAGGGTGTATTTTTCCTTCTTTCAAGTATCTTAGTACCTTTAGCACTTTTTCATTGCTCCTTACTAAGTGATCTAGTGTTGATTCCAGACGTCTTACATATACTGTCATTTCCATTAGATGTTTCAACTCTTCTTCTTGTTTGACCACGTTGTTCACTTTGAGTTTCTCCTGCTAAAAGTTTCATTTCTTCTAGCCTTAGTACTAGGTCTCGCATATAAACGCTATATGTTTTTAGTTTTTCATCGGAAGGTATTCTCAAAGGAAAACGTGCTATCTTTCCATAAACCAATTCAAAAGGTGTAAAGTTCGTGGCTGCGTGTACAC
Source organism: Muscidifurax raptorellus (assembly GCA_020010945.3). Classification (NCBI taxonomy): domain Eukaryota; kingdom Metazoa; phylum Arthropoda; class Insecta; order Hymenoptera; family Pteromalidae; genus Muscidifurax; species Muscidifurax raptorellus. The sequence goes on along the minus strand of CM052077.1, from coordinate 28,366,161 downwards.
TGGTATTATATGTAAAGGTTGCAAAGGGGGTTAGGTGGTCCCAATCATCGTATCTTTCAGAGTATATTCGGATGAACTCTATGAGTAGAGCATGACTTCTATCCAATGGCCCATTTATTCGAGGTTTATAGCCTGAAGTTGTCAGATGATTTATCTTGAATAGCTTCAGTAGTGATTCTACTATACTTGATAAGAAACTGGTCCCTCGGTCTGAGAGTATGGCTCTCGGAGCTCCAAATTGACAAATGAGATATTTCGCCAGTGCGTCAGCTATTGTCGTTGCATTGAGGTTTTTGATGGGTATTGCTATTAGGTATTTGGTTAAGTTACACTGCATCGTTAAGAGATGACAGTTCCCTCTTGATGTCATCCTCAATTTTCCCACTGTGTCAATTGATACTTTATCAAAAGCTTCTATTGGCGTGTCTGTGATGATCATTAGTTCTCTCGTCTTGAACCGTTCTATTTTCTGTTCTTGGCAGTTTGCACATCGTCTGACGTAATTTTGAACGTCGTTTCTCATTCCTGGCCAATAGTATCGTTCCCTTAGTTTCTGGTACGCCTGGTTGATTCCTTTATGTCCTCCTATCAGGCTGTCATGAAGGTGTCCAATTATTTCATTTCTGTGTTTTTCAGCGGGTACTTCTGCTTTTCCGTAACACATTGTCACTCTTATTTCACTTTTGTGGAAATGTTTATGAAGTATTTCAATGATGGTTGGGGAGCCCATCTGGTCCAGAATGTCTCCTCTTCGTGCTACTCTGAAACTCTTGATATTTCTATTGAGTAATATTTATTTTAGGTTCTTGAGTCCTTTGTGTACATTCTCTATTTTTATTGTGTTGAAGTACTTATCTTTCACTATTCCAGTAAATATTTGATGTTTCTTGAAAGGAGTGACTAAGACTTGTCCTGGTTTTGGTCTTCTGTTCTTTATTTTCATTAGATCGATGGCTCCTATTTCTTCGAGTAGTCTGGTAACGGACCACGTGTTGTCACAATCCGCTGATAGGAAATGCACAATATTGTCTCGCTTATGAGTGAGACACTCTCTCACGGTAATTATGTTGTTGGGAATTCGCATGGCCTTTTCAGTGGTACGAGTTAAATCGCTTTCGGATTTTTGCTCGTTTTCTCGTATGTCAGGACCTTTATTTAGAGGTTCTAAGCCTGGTGGTGTGGGTAGGAGAAAAGGCATTGTGGGTTCTGGTGGTTTCGAAAATCTTATATCTATAATGGAATCTTCTTCGGCTTCTATTTCGCTCAATATCCCTAACTTCTTGTGGTTCTTTGACTTTTTTCTTGGCGTATTGTTGGCGGTAGGGCTGTCACTTTTTATTGTAGGTGTGACTGATAATGTCTTTTTCACTGGTGGCAGTATTATGTCAGTTACGCTTTCGACATCCGACTCATTTCGTGTGTCCTCTTGACCAGATGCTTCTTGTAGCTTCTGTCGTGCTCGTTTTATAAGGGTTTGAACACTTTTTCTCCAAACTTTGTCTACGTCGGTTTCTTTCTCAAATCTTGGATCAGATGTGTAGATTGCTTCACGCACATCATCGGGTACATTGTCATCGTCAGAGAAGTGTGAGGGTAAATCCAGTTGGATATCTATGTCAGTTGTTGATTCGTTGATATCAGTTTGTTTATCCATTTCATATTTCCTCATGCTTTCTTCAAATTTTCTGCTAGCTTCATCTACTTCTTGTCTCGTTAGGGTGGTTCTGACTGATAGATTTTCTATAGATTCTTCATCTGCATTATCTTCATCTTGAGAATCTTCTACTGCAGTCATGTCTATTGCAATATTGCTTATGGTTTTATTCTAACTATCTTCTGAAGAAGATATTTCGTTCTCGGGTACTTCTTGGGCTTCATCTTCTGTAGTCTCTGAGTCTGGTTATCGTAATCCGCTGTATCTGGGATCTGGTATGGGTGGTTTATCTAATTCCCTGTCTTCATTAGCCGTTGACGATAGCCATGATCTCCTGGATGGGTTGACTGTCATTGAAACATTCGAGTCTGTATCAGACGAACTTGCTGGCGCTTCTCGTGGTTTGATGGAGGTTGTCTCGGTGTCTGCTGTTTCGATTTTTGTTGCTGTTTCTGTTTGCGTAGTTTTCTTTGTACCAATGGGTTTGGACGTTTTGCTTGGTCCATCTTGTTTGATGTATTGTCCTACTGGGCTTTCTACCTGAGCACGTTTTGCTCTTGTCCTCTGCGCTACCACACTATGTTCTAGTTTGGGCGCTTCTTTATTTGTTTTCGCTCCTATGGGTCTACCTCTGCCTCTGGGTACTGTAGTCATCTCCGATGCTGAGTATGCTCTGTTGCGAAAACTAGTCTTCTGTGATGGTATTTCGCTTTTAGCCTTTTCTTGTTCTTGTTTTGCTTTTTCTTCTATTATCATCACTTTGATCCTAGGTAAATTTTTGTTTATTTCTTCTTTGGTGGTTTCTGGAGGGTTTCTTGAAAGCGCATCAGCATTTTTGTTTAGTTTTCCTGGTTTGTGTTTGTAGGTGTATTCATATCCTGTGAACCTAAACATCCATCTCATTAATCTATGTCCAGGGTCTTTTCTGCTATGCATCCAATTTAATGGTTCGTGGTCAGACACTAAAGTGAATTTGCGACACAGTAAGTATGGTCTAAACTGATGTAGAACATATAGTACCGCTAAGTACTCTTTTTCAGTGGTTGAGTAATTCCTTTCAGCTTTATTTAAAGCTCTAGACAAGTATTGGACTGGATGATCAAATCCATCCTTTTCCTGACTCAGGACTGCTCCGATCGCGTAGTCTGATGCATCTGTGGTTAAGGTGAATTCCTTATCAAAATCCGGGAATTGTAAGATGGGTTCTTCCATTAGGCATTGCTTGAGTTTTTGATAACTCTCGTCACATTGAGGGGTCCATTTAAACTTCACGTTTTTCTTTAGAAGGTCATTCAATGGTTTCGCTATTTTAGCAAAGTCTTTGATATACTTTCGGTAATATCCAAACATTCCTAGTACTTCTCTGATATTCTTGGCACTCTTGGGTGTGGCTAGTTTGGCTATTGCCGAAACCTTTTCTGGATTGGGTTCAACTCCTTTTGCGCTAATTATGTGTCCTAAAAATCCAACTTCTTTTCTAAAGAATTCAATCTTGTCAGGTTGCAAGACTAACTTTGCCTCTCTTAACCTTTCCATAAGATTTCGTAGTCTTCTTTCATGGTCTTTTAAATTCTTACTGTACTAGCATTTCAATATTCTGTAGTCCTCTGAGAACCTTTTCCATGAGGCGTTGAAAAGTCGCCGTAGCGTTCTTCAATTCTTCAGGCATTCTTGTGTACTCATAGTGTCCATTTATCATTGTGAATGCTGTTTTATAACAATCTTCAGGAGCCATCGGTATTTGTTGGAAACCACTGGCCAAGTCAAATACGCTTTCTCTTACAACTTGCTTATGTTGAGGAGGATGTCTATATTGCTTAGTGTTTATGGGTACATTATTTTCTAAGTGAATATGATGCTCGATCATATGGTGCACGGAAGTCTGTCTCCTGGCAATAGAAATCGATCCAGAAAATCTTCTATTATGTGGTCCACAATTTCTAATTCCTCTTTATTCAAATGATTTCTTCTGATTGATGCCTTCACTCGTTCTAATCTTTTAATTTGGTCAACAATTGCATCTCCATCAAAATCACTGTCTGTTTCTTGCAGAAAGTCTGGTCCAGCATCGAAAGGTATTAATTCTTTTGGATCTACTTCTATCATTACGTCTTGTTCACTTGTATTTATGGCCATCATTTTGCAGGTATTGTTTACATTATTGACTACGCCTTCACCTAGAAATACGTTGTCATTTCCTACATGTATCCTAGGAATGTAGCCTTCTTTCAAGTCACTTTTGATTAGGTTAATTTGGACTACTTGTCTAGTTCTAGCTTTTATTATGTATTTTACTTTGTCCGTGGTAACATTTTCTTGGTTCTCCATATTTTGTTCCATACATTTGCTCTCGTCATCAATTTGCGCTTCCACTTTCAGTACTTCATTTGCTTGTTTGCATTTATATCCTCTTCTTAGATTCTTTGGGTTGTGTTCTTCTTCATATCCTATGAACGGTATGGGATGCATTACATCACCACTTACCATGAGAGCATTCTTATGGTAGGAGATTACTGCTTCTTCCTTCTTTAGGTAATTCCTTCCTAACATGCCATCTTGTTTAATGGGAAAATCATCCTGTATTATTCGAAATTTTACTGGGGTTCCTCTTATATCCAGGTACACTGATCCTGCTGTTCACACTGTTTGGTCTGTGATGCCTCCTAATTCTCTGGCATCTTCAATGCGTATTGGTAAGTCGTCGTGCAGAGCTCCGATTTTTATTAGGTTTACAGTTGCGCCATTATCTATCATGAAGTCCAAATACGGTCGCTGTGTTCCTTCGGGTATCTTTATTCTTACAGCTGTTGCCTCTCCATCTTCCCAATTATAGTTTTCAGGTCCTTTACAGTTCGTGGAACACATCCTCGCGATTTCTCGGGTTTGGTTAGTATTGCCATTACTGGGGCTTTCGTCTGATTTTCTTGCAGGTTCCTGGGATTCAAATCTCGATTCTGGTTGTATTCCTGCATCTGTCTTTGATAATTTGCTCGGTCCATATTCCTTGGTGTTTGTTGATCGTTTTGTCTCGAATACTTTTGGTTTTGGCTCGTCATCTTGGGTTCGTGACGAGCCTGTTGGTAGTTTAAATTGTCCCTATCATTTTGGTTGTCATATCTGGGATTTTCATTGCGCAAATTGCTGGCATTCCGTCTGTCAGTTCGGTTCTGCGTACTTTCATATCTTCCTGCTTTAGGGTTGGATATTCGTTGACTCGCTCTGTAGGACTGATTATTACCTTCGCGCCAACGGTAACTCTCTTGTCGGTTGTCATTGTCGTTTTAGTTCTGGCGAAATCCGTTTTCATAATTTGTATTATCGTAACGATTTACGTAATCCGAATTTCTGTAAGTATTCTCTTGGTAATGGTTTTGTTGATAACCATTTGTTTGGCGGCGGTTGGTGGAATATCCATCACGTGGTACATTTCTCGATCGATGTTGTACATAGGCAATGTATTCGGGTTCTTCATGCTCGTATCGTTCCTCTATGTAACCTATGTATTGAGGTTCTCTATGCTGACTATTCCTGTATTGATCTTCGTCATTGTATCTTCTGTTATTTCTGTAATTCATTCCAGTCCGTGGTTCACTATATAATCTGGGGGTATTGTAGCCATGACTCCGGCCACGATATGGTCTGGAGTTTGGAATTATTTTGGCTTCCATCCTCGTCTCTAGGCGTACAGCTTCTTCATAGGCTTCACGTAGTGTTGCCGGTTTGCTATAGTCAACTCTTTCCGCTAAATTGGCAGGTAGACCTTTTATAAATATATCCACTGCAAGTGATTTCAACGGGTCCATCATTTCCTTCTTGTAACTATTGCCTTTTTCTTCTTGAAGTGCTGTTTTTGCACTGCCAAGCAAGACGTTGATTTCATCATAGAAATCACCAACGGTGTCATGTTCTCTCATTCGAACATTCTGAATCTTGTTATTGAAATAGCTAAAATTCTTTCCTGGTCCGAATCTCTGTTTTAGATGTGCTATGAGTTCTTCAACTGTGGTAATTTGTTTATTGATTAAACTTTTCTTCGCTGGTCCAGTGATTTTGTGCAATGCATTTTGTAGAAACTGTGGTTGTATGTCCTCACTCACTAGAGACGCTGCATTTCTTAAGTCCTGTATGTATTCTCTGAGACTTCTCTTGCCGTCAAAAGTTGGGATACCGCTTATGCAGTTCATGAGCGCGAAGGTATTTGCCATGCTATTCATCAGCATGAAATTGGAATCGGATGCGTTCGCATTTGTTGTTCTGGTTCCTCTGGCATTTGTTTTGTCGCCTAAATTCATTTTGAATGCTGTTTTGTATGTTCTTTACCTGAAAATTCTTCTTCTTCTTTCAAAAGAAAAATAGTTTATAATGGGTCTAGATCTTGGGATTCTTTATTCAAGCGGGTTATGGGTCGCTGAGTGTGGGTTTAGGGTGACCAGGAAATACTTCAAACTGGTTCAAGGGCAACTAGATGTGGTCTTTTGTCAAAAAGAAAATTAGTTGATTGGCTTCTCGTTTATTCTTTTCCTTTAAGGCGAACTCCAAAAGTTCATTAAACTTTTTGCTTACTTCAGATTGAAAATTTAAATTATTCTCAAAAACTTTATTATGATTCGCGTTTATGCTACTGTCTTCCCGGTAATAATTGTGCAATTGATCATTTATTTCTTTGAGCCTTTTCTCTAATGTCTTCTTTTCAAACAATAATTTCTGCAAGAAATATTTTTTTCCTGATCTTCTTTTGTTAAATAATTTTTCTCTGCCTGAGAAATTTTCTTCCTTCATGGGTTGTGTCTTATTGGATACAATGACCGCTGTTAAGCTGGTCCAAGGAGAGCCGCTACTCAGCTGACTCAGGATTCACAAGAGTAGTCGCTGCTAAGCAGACCAAAGGATCAGGTTGCTACTGAGCAAACCTTAGGATATAGAGTGACCGCTATTGAGCAGATCCAAGGAAAAACCGCTCTCAAGCAGACTTATGAGGTTTATGATGAATAGTCGCTTTTGTAAGCAAACTAAAGGAAAAACGTAGAAAATTCGTCAGCCAATGAAGAATTCTTTTTAAAATGAAATAAAATACATAAGTCTAAAAGTATCTTGATAAATGCTAAAAAAGATTTCAATGAAAATCACTGTTACGCTCCTGGTTTGAAACAAATGAAAAATTTTGCACTTTCGAATTGAAATAATTAAACTAAATAGAAGTGATCAAAAAGTGAATTTATTATTTAAAATATTCACGTGAATATTAATGCATGAATATTCACTGCATGGACGCATTAGAGTGGTGCCTCAGTTGGAAATGATATTGTAAAAATCCTCAATGCATGTAAAAAAAAAACAAGAAAACAATAAAATTAATATCATACTATACAATATTTTATAGTGTCCGAATTTCACTCTAATTATTTAAATAATTGATTTTTATTTTAATTCTCTGTGAAAAATCTCAATTATAAGCAAATAAAACCAAAAAGTTGTAAAATTCCCCGAGAAGATTTTATTGTAAAAAAAAAATGATTTATTCATTTAAATTGGCACTCTAATAATTCATTTATAATAATTAGTTAATTTTTATTGTCAAACATTATCTATCTATCAGCTTTACATGTATTGTAATTTAAATTTCGCGCGTGTTCTATACTCTTCCAAAATGGCCGCTGTGGAGGTGCCAAGTCACTAGACCTACACCACTATAGTCTCCCTAGTGCCGCGTCTAGTTCCACGCCTGCGCTGGTGTTTGCTCTGAACAAACACGAGGCGTCGGCTGCTACACGCTGTATGTTGCGTGTTTAACCTTCTCGCGCATCGCATATTTTTCTCATCAAAGTATTTTGCGTAAAACGCGTTATTCATTGCTGAAACCCATAATCTGTGTGTGTGTGTGTTTTGGTTTGTTCAGTTGATTAGGACCAAAGTTGTGACTGAAAATGTTTATGGACCCAACACGATGTATCACAAGCAGTGCATCCTGTTGCTGCTTGTCAGATAAGTATTTTTATTTATAATTTCTTGATTGAATTATCATCGACTGAGCACAAGAGCAAATTGCTTTGTGTAAATTGTACGTTTCTTTTACAGGTGGTGTGAATTTTCCATACACCAGGCAAACGTATCCGAGAACTTTGTTCATTTGCGAACACTACTTCATAGCGTAACCTTTAAGTTATTTCTTCAAATATGAGTATAAGACAACTATTTTGAATGGTCTTACCCTTTTGTTGTCGACCATTCGATAGAATTATATTATATATTTTGAAATAAGTTAATTAATATATGTATATATAGGCTCAGAGGGTCAACCACCCTCTGCGGGGTCTATCACCCCTATTGAGCACCTGCGTCAGCTACGCCCTGGTTCGACTGTGGCAGAAATGTGCCAATTCAGCTTTTCCTTACCGGTCGACCAGATTTTGGTGAGTTTTTTTTTTTTTTTATTATATATATATGAATTCTTGTATATTTGCAGCTTATACATATAAGAAAATTTTGGTACGCTTATATTAAATGGGCCCTTCCCTTCTTAGCTGTATTATAATACTACTCGCACATGCTTTAAATTTCTAGATGTGATTAAATTTCACCTTGGTTATCGCTGCTTTTACCGAAGAATCCTTCTGCTATATTTATCTCTAACTTTCTTATATTTGAACTGAATAACAGTTAGAATCATTTACACCCTTTTTTTATGTCAAGATATTCTCATTTCTATTTTAAACAATGATTTTATTATGATTTTATTGGACCGTGCATCAAAAAAACTAATATAATGCTCAATTATTTGATTTTAAATGTTCACAGCTATTCAAACTCTTTTGTATTTTTTTTAGATACTCGATGCTGTGTCTTTGCATAAAAGCTCGATTGTGACGTCACCGCACGACGCCATGCTATGCTTTCTACGCGTCTGCTATTGCCAATAGCACGCGGTCAGGTAATACGATCCTTTTCTAATTCCTTTGTATTTCTCGTCACTTAGAATGTTTATTGTTTTTCTTCGCGTTTCTATTATTTATTAATTCGCGCACTTTTTATTATATTTTGTTTATTTTGTTAATCTTTTTAATATATATATTTTGATATATCCCTTTTTTTTTAGGCACTCAAGATTTCTATGTTCATGCCACGAAAAAGGAAAAATTAGCTGCCAGTTATGCGCGAGATCTCGGTGGGACCTCCAATTTTTGTTAGGTGATTGTTAGTCACCTAGCAATATAAATCAACTTTTTGCGTGAGTTAATCTCGCACACGCAACTATACAGTCACGGGAGAGACTCCACTCTTCGAATCTCTCCTGGCTGTCAGCTTAATTTTCCCTTTGGTTGAAACGCGGATTTATTTTATAATAGACTTCCTTACCTTGCACGCTCTCTTGTTTCTTGGGGATCAACTTCAAAAAAAATCTGCCCTCTATATCCTCCTGGTCGAAGGAAAATCCAAATGTGTATATGGTTGGGTGAACCAAATAAAATATATTTTAGCGAGTCTTTTTAAATAAAAAGCTTCTGGCTTCACTTGGTCTTTCTTTATTTTTAATTACTCTTTGTATTTATAAAATGTATGTATATATATATATATATATATATATATTAGGGTGACACGATTAAGACTGAATTTTAAAAATACTTTGTCTTACCCCCTGAATGTATAGTTAATTAAGTACTGAATTTGTAAGGATTTGTTTCATGTGTTTAAAATAATTCTAACCGATGCAAAACTGAGCTAAAGTTTGGCTGAAACATTTGACACACTTCGACAGGTCAGATGAAAAACTTAATAGGGGTTGGAGGGAAACAAAGAGCGTCGCATTGACGTAGCAGCGGGGGACTGACCCAACCATAAACAGTTTTGGGATCTTTATGGCGGTCGGGTATGTAGTGCTGCGGGATCAGTTTTTCTTCCACTCTGAGTCTCGCTCTCTCTCTCTCTCTCTACGTATTTCTTTCAATCATCAAATTTTATAATATTTGTTTATAATTATTAATAACAAATAAGTAAATGTAATGATTATAAAACTTTGTCAGCGGCAAGTTATTAGAGACAAAGATTAAATTCATATTATTTTTTGGCAATTTGTGAAAGTTTTACTGTGCATATTTACTATACTTTAAATAATTTATATGTTTGTATATCCAAACCAAAAAAGAGAGTGAGAGAAACAGAGAGTAGTGGGGAAGAGGGGATGAGAGAAAGAATAGAGAGCCAGATGAGAAAAGGCCAGGTCAGAAAAACTAACATGTGCTGCGGTCTTCCCTTTACCCCGGCCGTTAAAGTATCATGTCGGCTTAAATCCAAAAAAATTTACTGCTTTCACCTACTTTTTAAATCCTGACTAGCAGTCTTTGATTTGATTTTTAACGGTGTTATTATATCATTTTTATTAAAATTATTTCATGAATTTATTCTCATATGATGAAAGTATATTATGTCAAAAGGACAAGCTCGGAGACTCACTATTAAGGCCGTGAGAGCTCTTCAAAAATGCCTAAAAATGGCACTTTTTACTTCTTTGAAAATTGATTTTTTTTTTGCAAAAATTTCGAAATTCTACTCTGTTTTATATAAGTAAATAACCCTTAAAAAAGAATTTTATTAAATGCATTTCTTCAGTACAAAAACCGCAGGTAAAGGTTGGGCTTCGATGTCCCATGTTAAATAGCATAAGAAATTGAATCGCTTTATGCTATAGGTTAAAATCATTTTTTTTTAATTTTTAAAGTTGTTTCAAATTTGTTATTGTATACATTTTTGATAGCATGGCCAAGAAAAAAGTTTCGAGACATTTTCTTAAAACGTGTCACCCTAATATATATATATATGCGTAAACTTAAGAAAAAAAAATGAGGAAAATATAATATAATAAACTGAATTTTAATCAACAGTAAAACAAAGTATAAAAACAAACCAAAAACTACTAAAAAATTGTCGTCCGCTTGGTAGCTCGGCTCGAGTCAGAGTGCCTAAGGTGGCGTGGCTTGGGGACGCTTTGGAAGTATATCCGAACCTCCCACGCGTCTCCAAGCTCCACTTCCCCATGCTGACGTCAGTGCGTCTGCACTCGTCGCACTCATTAGGCCTTAGGGGACCTGTCGATGGTGCAAAGTTCAAGACGCAGCGTGGCTTCGCACGTGCGGTCTTGCGCAGTGGAGGGGAAACTGTTTAGGTCAGCGAGATTCTTGGCTACTTGATACTTTTGTGGCCTTGAGTCTCGCTGTACCTTTTATGTGCAGAACTTTCTCGATTTCATATTCGAAATAATTGTTCGAATATGAATATCGCAAAGTTGTCACATAACAGGTTGCAACACTACGCTTTGCGCCGATCATCCGGCAGAGTGCTTTGACCTGTGAATCTGTACTAATTAAAACACCTGTACTACAACGACACGTTGTGCGCTAGTTACTTCATATTGCTGTGTCAGAAGTTTATTGGTTATTAGCCATCCCCACATCTTTAATTATTAAACTGCTTGCATCGAGACTGAGGCTTTATAAGCCGTGGAACCGATCCACGCAGTGCCTTTTGTTCGTAAACTTAAATAGTGTAAAGACTAAAGTCTTGTCCGGCGAGTGCAGAGCTGCTCGACTGATCTAGTAAGCATAGAGGGTGTCGAAAGTATTACATCCCGATCTCTACGGAAATAGAATTAAAGCAATCCATTCCTATCATATTTGGAGCAGTCAAGTGTTGCCCTTGCCTGACGAACGCCAATTCTTAAGCAATAAAGTTCAACTAAAGGACCATCGTTATATCCGGCGTAAGTGGGTAGACCGCAGTTGTTAACTAAAATTCCTTATAGCCACGATACAATCGTGTAGAGCATAATTAACATCAAAATCGCCATCTGACACACCAAAGAAGTGTAATACATCCAGAGTGTGCATAAACGAACGTTGTAAGTTATACAAATATTATATAAATTTAGTATATTTATTGCTTAACTCGTTGCTTAGAAACCAACAATTTAGAGTAAAAACCGGAAATCATTTATAATAGACTGATGCTTAGAAACCAATAGTTTACTATACCAAAATAAAATATATATATCCATTATAAGGATTGTTACCTAGAAGCCAACAATCTAATGTAAATGTATTACTTGTATTTTGAATTACTAAAGAACATTGCGTAGAAAATAACGGTTTTATTGTAGTAATCCAATTCGAATTCTTTATATTTCGACTAGTAATAAAAATAAAGAATTATAAAACCAGAATAACTTATTTATACAAGAAACTTACATCAATTACCAATCATCAATGCATCAACATAACATCCTATAAAGAATCGGAAGAAATTATTTAAAGTTAAGTAAAAGTAGATCAGACAGAAAAATCACGTCACCTGTTAGACATATACGGAAGAGATTCTACAACGCGAGACGTCCGCATACGATACAGCGACGATAGCGTGTCGCGCAAAGTCAGCCCATTCCGCGCATCATTCTACTCGCGATAATAAAGGTAGACAACCTCGTCTCGTGAGCATTATACGATAAAAACATAAACATAATATCGGGCGCATCAGCTGATGAGAACGTAAGTCTGCAGACAAATAACTAGGTCACGAACAAAATAACAAGGTCACAAACTATTATTTTACTAATCATATTAACGTAAATTCAGTAACTAAAGGTTTTTGCACCAACGGCTAGTGTCCTAAATAATTAAATAATTATTTGTTTAGAACTCGCGCAGCCCGTCCTTATTAACAAGCACGATCTTTACAATACCCTTCATAGTCTGCGGTACTATTTTCAATTCATTATTAATAATTTTATCATTAAATTTAATGCCAATCGAAAATTCTTCGTATTTAATTAAATGTTTACTTTTTTATATACTAAATCGTTTCCTATCACTGTTTACATATTCAAAGATATTACTATATTTTTTTAAGCATTCTTCTACTTCTTCTAGAGAAGATCCATTGATATTGTTATTTTTTAAAACAGAAACAATGTCATTTTTTAACTGAGGTATGTATACATTTTGTAAAAAATCGTTACAAAATGTTATTATTTCTTCGATAATTTTCCTCGGAAAAAATTCATTGCCATACAGTGATAAACTAAAAATAACAATATAATTTAATACTATATTAAAATCCATTTAAGCTTTTAGCTAATTTTAAAAAACTTTTACTGGCAATAAAATTTTTATCACAAAATTTGCTATTAGTAACGTGATTAACAATAATGGTAAAATAATGAAATGTAAGGTAAACACAATATAAACACAAAGATTGCCATGCACTATTTACAAATTTTTTTTTTAATTTATAGTTTTACAAGTTTAAATAAAATAAATAACCGAATATACTGCAACGAAACATCAGTCTCGTGCAGAATACGTACAAGCGGGCTCACAAACAAAGCGAGCGAAAGGCAGACCCCCACGACAACAACATGAGCACAAGCCGAGTGCTCATGGATAGCAACACGTGCTCGTACAATGTAAACACAGCAGCGAACGAAACCGACGACGGGCGCAAACAAAATAACACACACCACCGAAAAGAGCACGGTAAGCACCACACAGATACACAAACAACACTCGACCCAATCACCTCCAGAGGGCGTTGGCGCCAGCGACTGGGGCTATATAAGCCCAGCCGCGACAGCACGGCGGCAGTTCGATCAGAGCTCCCGATCCGAGCGTTGCCGTGAGCACACGACACCGCTAGGAGGGCCCTAGAGGAACTGCCGATATCTGACCGTTTTCGTGCGCACACGTAACGGCACAGATACCGAAACTACCGCACTATCTGAATTACCACTGTGCGCACACAGGGTAATTCAGACCCACCGAGTACCTGGAGGAGCGCTCTCGTGAGCACACGTAGCACAACTACAGGCACTCAACCGCCAACCACCGTTCCACCGTTTCGACCGTTCCCGGGCAATCGGATTCCGAAACTAGCTGCAAATACTGGCAGAGTCGTGCGCACACGTCTCAATCGGATCCTGTGGTCAACAACACTTCACACACACACATTCACTCACCGCTCCGCCGCTTCACTTGCCGCTGTGCGCACACAGGGCAAAGGAAGCCGCGAGAGACAGCCACTGTACCGGATTGAGTCGTGCGCACACGTCTCAATCAGGTCCTGTGGGACTCCCACCTATACATTAAACATCACGTCGACGTTCCTCCGTTCCACCTACCACTGTAGGCACACAGGGTAGGAGGAAATCGGGAACCGGCGCGGAGTCCGCACAAGATCGTGCGCACACGTTCTCGCGAGGACTCCGCGATAGCGAATTACACGCCTGGTATTTCACCAGGGAATAGCCAAACCGCCGTGCTCGAGGCGTAATCTGTATAAGTAGGTGTAGGCGAAGCATACCGGCGACCGTACCGAATAAGCGTTACGTACCAGAAACAAATGTTAAGCGACGACTAATGTTAAGCGTCATACCGTTTAGATATTAAGGATCGCGCCGATAGTTTATAAGTACCGTAATCACCATTTAGATAATAAGAAATAGTTGTAAGAGATAAGTCTTTTAAAAGCGCACTTTTGTTTGGTTACAGGTGGCGACTGATGACGCGCCTTAAGAAATATTAAATATACCAAATATTTAAACTTAACCAAACGTAGTTGTTTCTAACCTCACCTCCCTTTCCGAATCCTGAATCCCAACTAACAAAATCCGGGGCAGGGGGGACGCAACCGTTACATGGCGCCCGAACAGGGACCGTTTTAAAAGACTTACCTTAACCGAAAGCGTATAAACATTGTAAAAAGAGCGAAAAAGTTGTAAAAATTTTTGTATATACACCATGAGAGTATCATGGATCTACCGCCTGAATAAGGCACAAGTCGTGGAAGAACTGCGACGTCATCACAGTAACACCGACGGGACCTTGGTGGAGGTACGACAACGGCTTGTACGATACGTCAGGGACCATCCAGAGGAGTTTGCCGACAAAGCAGAAGAGCCAGCCACCTACGACGAGGAGAGAGACCTCTCTCGGCATGACCTTCCGTGCCAAGTATATCGTCATGGACGGTCTAGGTCATGACATGCTACTGGGGATGGACGCCTTATCCAGCCTAGGTACCCGAATATTCGTGGCAAATCGAGAGCTACGACACTCACTGGCAAACGATGCATCGGTAAAAGTTGAGAGCGTCGGAATCAAAGGACTCACCAACGAACAGCAACGCCAAGTCGACACTCTGATACAGGAACAACAAACGACGTTTAATGAAATAAAGGGGCCCACCCATCTCACAGAGTACAAAATCAGGCTGATCGACCTCACGCCGATAAGGTCAGGCTACCGCCCACGAAATCCCATGATGCAAAAGATTATCGACGAAGCAGTGGACGTGATGGTCGCGGAGGGGGTAATCGAACCTTCCAACAGCTCATACAGCTCCCCTATCGTCATCGCAAAGAAGAAAGATGGCAGATACCGTTTTTGTATCGACTTCCGTCGACTGAAAAAAATCAGCGTCAGGGATGCATATCCGCTACCGCAAGTACACGCCACGTTAAACAAACTACGAGGTGCAAAGTACCTCACAACTATAGACCTCAAAAACGGCTACCGGCAGGTCCCACTGTCGGAAGAGAGCAAACAATACACCGCATTTACCGTTCCGGGAAGAGGTCTCATGCAGTTCAAGATACTACCGTTTGGTCTGCACTCCGCTCCGGGAGAATTCATGCGTCTGATGAACAGTGTCATCACGCCAGATCTAGAACCAAACGTCTTCTGCTACTTAGACGACATCGTCATCGTCTCACAAGACTTCCGGCACCATCTGCAACTGATACAAAATGTACTGCAACGCCTCCGTGAGGCAAAGTTAAAACCAAATTGGGCAAAAAGTCATTTCTGCCGACGACGTCTAAAGTACCTAGGACACGTAGTCGACGAAGAGGGACTACACACGGACCCAGAGAAAGTAGCAGCCATCACCAAACTTCTAGCACCGACAAACCTAAAGAAGCTCCGCCGATTCTCAGGACTCATATCCTGGTACCGTCGTTTCATTCCAAACGTTGCAAAGAAAACCGCCCCGCTAAATAGGCTGCTACAGAAGAAAGTGAAATGGGAATGGAACGAACCACAGCAACAAGCCTTCGAGCAGCTCAAGCAAGATTTAGCCCAGGCTCCAGTTTTAGCGTGCCCGGATTTCTCAAAAATGTTCACCGTACAGACTGACGCTAGCAACGAAGGACTAGGCGCCGTACTGACCCAGGAGACGGACGGGAAAGAAAGCGTCGTGGCGTATGCCAGCCGTTCGCTAAATAAAGCCGAAAAAAATTATTCAGCAACGGAAAAGGAGTGTCTGGCCATTAAGTGGCCATTAAGCTACCACTCCAAGGTGGTTACTGAGCACCAATCTCTCAAGTGGTTGGAGAAGATTGATAACCCTTCTGGACGGCTAGCCAGATGGGCAATCGAAATGTCCCAGTGGGACTATGAAGTCAAATATCGCAAAGGAACCGAGAACACCGTCGCAGATGCGCTATCAAGACAACCGCTACAGGTATGCAAATTAGACACCAAAACCAAATGCACCTGGTACAGCACGAAGCTAAAAGAAGTCCAGGAGAAGCCAGGAAAAAATCCAGAGTATACCATAAAGGAGGGCATTTTATACCGACATATCCTCAATACATTGGACTTCAATAATAACGATACGGCAGACGACTAGAAAATCTGCGTACCAACGGACCAGAGAGCCGCCGTCTTGAAAGAAGCACACGGCGACACTACCGCAGGACATCTCGGAGTGGCGAAAACTCTACAAAGACTAGCCAGACACTATTACTGGCCGGGAATCTTACAAGAGGCTGCGCGCTACGTCAGAAACTGCCAGAATTGCCAAGCCTATAAGGCGCAACAGCAAGCCAAACCAGGCCAAATGCATGCCACCAACGTAGAGCAGCCGTGGGAAATGGTGTCAATTGACCTGGTGGGACCCCAACCTCGATCAACAAAAGGGAATATCTGGCTGCTAGTAATGCAGGATCGATTCACTAAGTGGATCGAACTAGCAGCACTACGAAAAGCCGACGGGAAAGCCATGAGCCGCATAGTAAAGGAAAAAATATTCCTGAGGCACGGCTGCCCACACACCATTGTAAGTGACAATGGCCGGCAATTCGTCGGGAAAGAATTCGAAACTTTTCTAAAGGAAAACGGGGTGGAGCACCGCAGAACGCAGTGCAATCCTATCGAACGCACAAACAGGCTTGTAAAGACTATGATATCGCAGTACGTAGGCAAATATCACAAAAAGTGGGTCGAGAATCTCCACGAACTAGAATTTGCCTACAACACCGCCAGTAGTACCGCCACCGGGTACACCCCAGCATACCTGAACACCGGAAGAGAATTCCGAGTACCAGGAAGTTTGCACCAGACAGCTAAAAACAAGTCCATAACGCCGCTAGCCGCGCGGTTACGGAACATCAAGGACGCCATAGAACTCGCCAAAACGCAAATAGCCCAACAGTTCGGGAAACAGCAGAAGCACTACAACCTGCGCCGACGGGATTGGAAACCAGTAATTGGCGATAAAGTGGCCAGAAAGGTAGTAACACTATCAAGTAAGAAAGACGACCGCAACGCAAAGCTCGCGTTAAAATATACCGGCCCTCTAGTGGTAAAACGAAAGACTTTGCCAGTCATTTTCGATTTACAAGACAACAGAGGGCGCTGGATCAAGCACATACATGTGAAGGACCTCAAACCGTTCCACGAGGCCGACAGTATAAATACCGAGATAAGCGCTACCGACGACCAGTCTACAATTTTTAAAGATCCGAGGTGGAGCTACATCCCTTAGCAGAGGACCTCTCGCAGCCCCGAGAACTCCTGGTGAAGATCATCGTCCACGGCCGGCCACTCTACGCCATCGTCGACACCGGGAGGAGAATTTCCAAAGTAAGCCAACGAGCAGCAGTCTTCAGCGCGAACCGGGGGGCACCGACAATAGCTGGGGAAGCTGATTTCCAGATACACTTTAATAGTGACAACACCACCAAAAACACCAGCACGATACAACTTACAGTGGAAATCAAGGGCATCGAGATCACGTATCCTTGGGCAGTCATCCGGGATTAGCCTCAGAACTACATAATAGGCATGAACATCCTTGCCGCCCTCCGGTTCCGCCTCTTCATCGCCTTGGAAGACGAGAAGTCCAGAAAACAGAGAAACAGGAGAAGAAGAACCAACACACGAAGACGCCAATGGACGAAAACAGACGAGGGACTAGGGAACAGCGCCGACGAAGGTATAGCAATCCAAAATAACTAATAGACCCGTCAGCAACCGAAAGAAATTGTAAGCGCGCACGAAAGTATTATAGATGGACCCAAAGGTCCATATCCGTCCGCGGAACGACCCTGCGCCGGAACAGGTCCAAGGAAACCGCACAGGGAACGGGAATGGAACAGCCGCGAGCGCAATTGATTGTAACACGATCCGCAAGAATCCGAAAATCGCCGATCTCGCCCGATTGCAACCGAAGCAAACCAAAACAAATCGGAGACGCGCGAATTTTTTTTTCTCTATAGGGTCTAGGACTGGAGGATTTTTTTTCCGTAGAGTAGGATTTCCACAGAATTTTCGAGATCGATATTACGCAATTCTAGAATATACACGGATTCACACAAACAAAGTGTCGTGGAATATAAATAGCCGACAGAAAATATGGAAATTAGTAATCATGAATACCCATCTCGATACGCACGAAGAAATTCTTGCGGCCCTCGAACGGGACCTCCCCGCAGGGACACTGGAGTATAGTCCTGGCGGAACAACATCAACGCAGGACTATACTCCAACTCCGCTGTCGCGACGCCCCCGACCGCGCATAATCAATGTGGAGGATCTGCCAGCGGTGCGGCGGGTGAAAACGCGACCACGACTCGCACCACCATCGGCGAGACCACCCGACGCACAACTGGCAAGGAGAAGGTTGACTGGTGGCACAGTGGTGGCGACAATAGATCTAACGCTGCCACCATCACCGCCACCACCACCACCAGCACCGCCGCGGCCAGTGGCTCAGCCGCAACAGCTACCACCAGCACCGCCGCGGCCGACGGCTCAGCCGCAACAACCACCACCACCTCCAGCACCACCACTACCGCCAGCAGCTGCACCAACCCCGCCGCCACCACCACGAAGACGTCGCCCCGATCCAACAGCGACACTGCCCCGATGCCTCCAACAAATCCCGGACAGCCACGAGGTCATTGTACCAATCGGCGTACGAAAGTACGTCGTGCGGTACAACGGCTACCAAAGGCTCCTGCGGCTGGTGCCGGCTACAGGGGAAATCCGTCATGTAGGGCCAGCGCGCGTAAGTTTTTTTTGTATTGTATTTGCGCCGCGAAACTTATCGCTATAGCGCTCTTTAGTCTCGCGCTCCAAAGTGGGGGGGGGGGGGGATGCAACGAGACATCAGTCTCGTGCAGAATACGTACAAGCGGGCTTACAAACAAAGCGAGCGAAAGGCAGACCCCCACGACAACATGAGCACAAGCCGAGTGCTCATGGATAGCAACACGTGCTCGTACAATGTAAACACAGCCGCGGACGAAACCGACGACGGGCGCAAACAAAATAACACACACCACCGAAAAGAGCACGGTAAGCACCACACAGATACACAAACAACACTCGACCCAATCACCTCCAGAGGGCGTTGGCGCCAGCGACTGGGGCTATATAAGCCCAGCCGCGACAGCACGGCGGCAGTTCGATCAGAGCTCCCGATCCGAGCGTTGCCGTGAGCACACGACACCGCTAGGAGGGCCCTAGAGGAACTACCGATATCTGACCGTTTTCGTGCGCACACGTAACGGCACAGATACCGAAACTACCGCACTATCTGAATTACCACTGTGCGCACACAGGGTAATTCAGACCCACCGAGTACCTGGAGGAGCGCTCTCGTGAGCACACGTAGCGCAACTACAGGCACTAAACCGCCAACCACCGTTCCACCGTTTCGACCGTTCCTGTTGCCACTGTGCGCACACAGGGCAATCGGAATCCGAAACTAGCTGCAAATACTGGCAGAGTCGTGCGCACACGTCTCTGTCAGACTCCGCACACACACACAGCCATACCGTTCCGCCGTTTCACTTGCCGCTGTGCGCACACAGGGTAAGAGAAACCGCGGAGGGCGATTCCAGTATCAGGTTGAGTCGTGCGACCGGAAACTCAAAAATAGTGATTTCGGTAAAATAAAAAATATTACGGTATTATACGTGAAATTTTGAATTAAAATACTTCGATTCATTTGTAATAACCCACCCACAGGCTTTCTCGCGACAAGCCCCTTAACGCGCGCAACCCGTTACGCGCCGGCACCCTCTCTAGCCCCGAACACCGTGCCGCTGATACGGCGCGCCGCCGCTAGGCGGCTACGCTCCTCCGGCGCGCTGTCCGCTAGCGAAGCAGCACAGCGCGGGGAATATAAAGAGGCCGGCCGAGACGGCTCAATCATCTCCCCCAACGGTCCTCATAGACCTAAGAAAGCCGAGCCTAGACAAGTGCGAGTATTCAGTCAATCGAGGAATAAACCGTTCTTTTTGTTAAGATAATTACCGCCGTAATTATTAAACCTTTCTCACCTCCCCCTCCTCCTCTCCCACGTCCATGGAAGAGAGCGAGAAAGCGGTTTACCAAGCCAAATTGGAGCTGATCCACGGCTACCTGGCCGTAGCCAACCGGCGGATCACCATCCTGGAGCGCCTGCAACACCGAGCCAGCACAACCGACGCTGCCATCCAGACTGAGCGTCCTCACCAGGATAACAGCAGCCAGACCGACGACCGCCACAGAAAACTCCACCGCCCGCTCTCACCAAGTCCACAGGCTCGCCTCCGCTGGTTGACGAAGCACTCTGTGCAGAGTGACCAGACCACCTGCAGTTGATCCATCTCCCGAGCCGCCAGCCCTCGCCGGATCTCCAGGACCTCCTGAAGCCATCCACCCCGCGGCTCGAGATCGTCTCGCGGAAGATCGGAGCTAAGAGAACGGTAAAGCCCACTCTTCCGCTCAAGCGACAGTCCACCGCTCCTCCGCCTCGAGGCAAACCTAAGCTAATTCGCATCGCTCCCGTGGTACTTTCCCTCCTTCTGGCGGTGCGGAAGACGGCTCTAGAGCCAACGGCTGATGAGCAAGTCGACCTGACGCTCGACGACTAAGGCGCTCGGCGTCCTCTAGTCATTTTTGTGTGGCTGGTTCCTTCATTGAGACTGGCCCGTAATAGAAAGAAAAATAAGCCTCTTTTTTTCCTTTGCCCCATTAGCTGTGGTGAGTTCTCACCGGGTTGGGCGGCCCTCCCTCGTCCAGGCTCTCACCCAGAGCCGACCTAGAGAGGTCCGAGCCGTGTCCGCTCTCTAGGCAACTAGAAGCACCGACGAGGGATGCAGTCCAGCAGCGACTGCACCGAGGGCACCTCAGCGGGCACTCACTGCCCAACTAGAAACGAGCACAGCCGCAGCCGACGGGGGACTCATCGAGGGCGCTCCCTGCTCACCGAACGAACAAGGGAACCCACGAAGGGATCACTTCACTTCGCTTGCCCCTTTCCCTGCTAAGGAGCAGGAAGGATCAAGTGGGTCCAACCGGCCCTCAGCCGACCTTTCCGCGCCATCGAGTGCCTTCTCCTCCTCCCATCAGGCCCGCTTATATCACATTTTCTCACTAGAACCCGCCGTTCTCGAGTAAAAAATTATCCAAGTATCAGAAATCAAAAAACGCTCTCAAGGATGTACAATGTCTTTACAAAGGCAATCACGCGTTTTTTGCCTCTGATTTATTCGTAATCATCAGAGTTGCCCAATTCTCACCTCCTCGTGATGAGAATCGGGCAACTTTTTTCGGAAACACTTTTGAGAATCATATAGTTTGTATTTTTTCTATTTTTTCTGTAAATTTTGTATTTTTTTCGTATATTTTTATATATTTTTTTAGATTTTATATTTTTTAGTTTTTTATCTTCCATCTATTTGAGGATGAGCCGTCGTGAAGCATGTACCACAATAATACATGGAACATGTACTGCAAAACTTCTGTGTACAAATTTTACAACCCTGATAGCCACACAGTTGTAGGACCAATTGTTTAGTTTCATGGAGTGATGATCCTGAATTCATGCAAGTCCTGCTCAAGTAATTTTTACCTACTCCCATAGCAAAATCTTTGGTACTCTTTTTCAACCCCTCACCCTGATTAGCCGTATTATATACAGTCACAGCATTAGTTATGGAAGTTTGAATAAGCCGGATAAATATTATCCACGTCCATTGCTTAGATCGTATCATCGGTTCTATTTTATTGCAACGTTGATCATGTCGATCAATTCCACCCATGAATTTATTATATATCAAAAACGCTCTTGGAATATCAAGTTCTCTCTAGTCTTTTAGACCTTTTTGGCGACGTAGAACAGGGCCTAGTGGTATTGCCCCAGCTGCAGTTGATAAAATAGAGACTGGTTCCGAGTCCACTACGGTTAAGAAGTTCAAACCACTATTTTGATCATGTTCTGACATGTACCGACTCTATTTTCTCTAACTGTACCTGTAGTATATAACCCATATTTTTTCAAATGAATGAGTAAATCTGGGCTCGTAAACAAATTATCAAAATAAATGTGTAGTCGATCTTTGTTACGAAGAGATACTGAAAACTACTTGCAGCATATTGACAACCACACGAGTACCTAAAGCAGATTTTGATAATACCCCATCTGTATCACAATTTTTCCCACAGTAAATTTCGAAATCAAAAGTGTAACCATTGGAACTGCAGAGAGCCCACAACTTGATTCTGACCCTCACGGGCTTACCTTTTATGAACTGTTTCAAAACTATTCGTACATAAAACTTTATCATTTCGTCTATTGACAATGCCGTTGAAAAAATGCCATAACGCATCAAATTTTTTCTAAATATATCTGTAATTTTTTTGACGCGATAGATTCTATCAGTATTGTTTCTCCCTTCAGTTCGAGAGTAAAAAAGGTTTTTAGCAAAAATAGTGCTAATTTGTTCCTTGGGAAATTTTTTATAAGGTTCATCTGGTTCGGTGTCCGAAATTGCAAAAATGACCTTGCAAATAGCGAGGACGTAAAAAAAATGTAAAAAATGCGTTTTTTTACCGAATTTTTTGAAGTTATTAAAATAGCTTTTAGATGCTTAATTAACAAAGTTTTGAAACTTTGAACAATCGCACAGCAAAACGCAGCGATTCAAAAACGTCGCTGATTTTTTCGTGGATTCTAAGCAGATCCTACTATAATATCCCGTTTGAATTTTTTCTTTATGTTAATTTTTTCAGTGACAGAAATTTTTTGAAAAAAAATGTAGATTTTTTCAATTGCTAATTAATTTTTTGGAGTCGTCAAAAATGAGCCTATGAACATTTTTCAAAAGGGATAATAAAGTACTTGCAAAAACGCTTCTTTTGAAAAAAATATTGTTTCATTAGAGTGCATAAGCGCTGAGATATTAAGTTTCAAAGTCCAGAGTCGATTGCAGAAACAGTATCTGAGGCAGAGACTTGTTTTTTAATCGAATCAAAAGTGTTTATAGAGTACTTTTCACTACTAAAATATCTTTTCAATGCGTCGAAAGCTTCACATTGATAGTTTACACGAAAGTCGTAACTGAGCGGGAAAGCAGGCGCGTCCGTCCGGGCGCGGTGGAAGGGGGAGCGGCTCGTAGCAGAGAGAAACTGGAGCACGCGACTTCAAAATGAAAATGTTGGAAAAGATCTTGATATCTCAACTTCTAAACAAGCTAGATAGATGATTTTTTTACCATTAGTTTCGGAGATATAAGTCAAAGTCCGAAACAAAAATCTCATTTTTCGTGCATTTTTTCACATTTTTCTTAATAACTAAAGAAGCTCGCACTTTCGCGCCGGAGCATGAAAATCATTTTCTGCTGACCACTTTCCCGACCGAATCCAATAATAATCTTGCCTCTACCTCTTACATCCATTATAAAATGTAATTCGCCTGGACTAAAGGCAGAAGCAGATTAACAGCTCAAGTAATTGACAAGCTCTCCGTGTATTATGGCAAGGCCATAAGAAAGTATCCAGATTCCGTTAAAGAAATGTATAGAGAAATCTGGGCAACTTTCTTCCACATCCAATCAACTGATGAGAAG
This sequence comes from Muscidifurax raptorellus, assembly GCA_020010945.3. NCBI lineage: Eukaryota > Metazoa > Arthropoda > Insecta > Hymenoptera > Pteromalidae > Muscidifurax > Muscidifurax raptorellus. The sequence goes on along the minus strand of CM052077.1, from coordinate 28,342,345 downwards.
CCACAACATGATTTTTGCCCAACAGAGTCAAAGAGTTGGTGCCAACGGTAAAAATCAAGAGCTACAGGAACTACGTTCAGTCAAAAGAATATCATTCCGTCTATTGTGATGGAACAAGTGCGACCAATTTATGAGGATTTAACAAAGACAGAACTTTTAGAAAGGTGCTTTGGAGGTTATACGCAAAACTCCAATGAAAGTTTTAACAACTCTGTGTGGATGTTAGTACCCAAGACAACTTTCAGTGGCATACTGGTTCTCAATATTGGTGTTTATATAGCTGTGACCTGTTTCAATGATGGACGCACAGGATTTCTGAACATTATGAGGAAGTTTGACATCAGTCCAGGATGTGCAGCAGTGGATTGGACCAATACAAGCGATGATGCCAGACCTTTCATGTAGAAAGAAAAACATTAAGCAGTACCGTAGAGGCCCGAACTATCAGAAGAAGAACACGAGAAGGAATCCCAAAGGAATCATATACAGCAGGAGCCCACTAAGGTATTTATTATAAGTATTATTAACTGAGTTAAGTGTGATAAGTACAGTAGTGTACTTAAATTTCTAATTTTTGTGTTTTTTTGGATTTCAGCTCATACAAAAACAAAAGAACGGTTCAAGCCAAGCCAACCGTGGAATATTGGTGCCAGCTAGAGGATACGCTTGTCTAATGCATTGGAAAGAGGAGGTAAGATCCTGAATATATTAGATAAGTATTAATTACAGCTAACATAATTAGAATCTTAATTGTTAAATATCTCATAATATTGTTTTTCTGAATTTTAGCTCACTGTCCGTAGGATTCCAACGAAACTTATGGTTGGATTCGGCTCAAATTTTGTGGAGATACTTCTTAAAGGAGTACTTTCAGTATAATCGGAGGGATTTTTAATTAAACGAGTAGAATTTATTTAACACCAATAAAAGTGATAAAATTATTGCAAAATAGGTGTAATATTGCAATTATTCAAACAAAAATATACTTCTACTAGCTTAAATAAAAATCCTTCCATTCATACTAAAAGTACACGTGTAAAGAGTATCTCCACAAAATTTAAGCTCAATCCAACCATGCGTACACTTGGAATCTTACGGACAGTGAAAAAAGTCATCGTCAACTAGTCTGCTTTGCCAGAGAGGCATATCAGGTTCAAATACATTAAAAATTTAGATATTTAATGTTCATTGTAAGTACTTTTATATAAAAAGACTATTTTCAATCATATTTTAAAATTAAAATCTAATGTTGAATTTTTTGTTTCAGATTTTAAAGGTGGTTGGTCCTCTTAAATATTGTCCACCGGGCGTCCTAGTTTCGGATGACTCTGATCTTGCTAATGATCTGCGCACATACTCGAAAGGATTATGACTGCAGAATTGTAATGGAGACCTGAATGCCAACATGCTGTCGAAATTTCATGGCGCATGATGACTTTATCCATTACGCTTATTTACCATTCGACGGCGAACCGCCCGCCGTAGCTAAATCCGCAGTACTTACACGGCTGTTCACTTCTTCCTTGGTCGGCAGCAGAATCAACTTATCGTTTGTACTCCGCATCAGCGGTTTTAATAAGCGCGACGCGGTCCGTCGTTGCCAGGAAATAAACGTATAACACGTCCCAATGGTCACTTAGTCGGCGCTTGCAGTGTGTCCTTAAACAGGACGACGTCTCTTACCTTGAAGCTGTAGTTCGGATGCAACCATTTCGTTCGCTGTTGCAGATTTCGTAAATACTCGTCGCGCCACCTCTTCCAAAAGTGAGTGCGCATTGGTGCCAGCACTTGCTATCTGGCGTACACCGAGTTGAGCTGATTGATAGCGTCAAAGGGCTCACGCGGCGCATTCATCGGTGCTCCAATTAAAAAATGGGCTGGTGTCAAGGCTGCAACATCCTCCTCACTGGAACTTAATGCACTTAATGGTCGCGAGTTCAGGCAAGTCTCGATCATAGCTGCAACCGTGGCGAACTCCTCATAGGTCAGGTGTCGATCTCCTACAACTCTGTGAAAATGCCGTTTAAACGCCTTCACATTCGCCTCCCACAACCCTCCAAAATTCGGTGCTCGGGGGGGGGGGGGGGGGGGGGGGGAACAAATGACCATTCAATGCCGTCCTTGGCAATCGCAGCAGCAACCTCTTGAGTGACGGCTGTTGTCTCGGAGAACAGACAACGTAGCTCAGCGCTGGCCCCCTGGAAGGTGGTTCCGTTATCGCTGAACACTACCTTGCACAGCCCACGGCGCGCTATAAATCGGCGAAAGGCTGCTAAAAACGCAGCGCAGATGTAATCGGGAACGATTTCCAGGTGTACTGCCTTTACGACGAGGCAGACGAAGATAGCCACGTATCTCTTGTACGCCTTTTGTCCCCGACCGGGCGAGGTCTTGATGAAAAACGGCCCTGCGTAGTCGACGCCGGTTAAAGTGAACGGTCGCGCTGGCCTCGCATGCGCTACAGGCAACGGTGTCATTTGTTGCTCGATGGTGGCCGCCCTGTGTTGCGCGCAAGTCACGCAGCGACGAATGATTCCACGGATCGCATTTCTCCCGCAGACTAGCCAGTACTGGCGCAAGAGAGTGCTTTGAACCAGCAGCGGGTCTCCGTGTAGAGTCGAGCGATGTGTTTTTTCAATAAGCAACCTGGCTACATGATGCCGGCTGAGTAGTATCACAGGATGCTTCTCTTCCTCAGCTAGATAGGCGTTTTGCAATCGGCCCCCTACCCTAAGTAAGCCATCCTTGTCGAGGAAGGGTGAGAGCCGTCTTACGTGCTTCCTCTAAGAGCTGTGTTCGATGGCGTAGGTTTCTCTCTGCACGCGCCTCAGCAACCAAATGCGACCTTGGGCGAGCTCGGCCGCTGACAGCCATGTTCTTCGCCTCTGCTCCTGGGGTAGCCTCGCGTTCGTCCGCCAGCGGTGCATGTACGGTAGAACTCGCACGATTTTGTAGAAGAATGAGTGCTTTACAAGCCAATCACTCATACTTAAATCGGTGATCGCCGTGAATCCCTGTAACGTACCTGAGCGTCTTGCCTCTAAGTCGGTGCGATGATCCTCCGCCAGGCCTCGCCATTCCGATGCTGGATTGCGCACCCAATTCGGCCTGCTCCACCAGATTGCAGTCTCCTTTAGTTGGGAGGCAGTTATGCCTCGTGTAGCCAAGTCCGCCGGGTTGTCCTACGTGCCTCCACGTTGCTGCGAGTACCAAGGTAAGAATCTCGCTAACTCGATTCGCTACATACGCCTTCCAGTGCGATGGGTGTCCCTTGAACCAGGCACGGACGACCTTGGAATCCGTCCAGCAGTGGATTGATGACGTTTGCCTCTCCACCTGGTCCAGGATGTGAGCGACGAGCTTTATCCCCAAGCTCGCGCCGCACAGTTCAAGCTTCGGTAAACTAACTACCTTTACCGGAGCTACCTTGGATTTTGCGTCGATTAGCTTGGATGTTCGTGCGCCTGGCGCCTCCACGACGATATATGCGGCCGCTGCGTAATCCTTTTCCGATGCATCGCACAAACAGTGAAGCTCCCATGACGACGACTTCTGCGTACCCAGCCATCTCGGAATTCGGAGCTCTTCAATGTCGGTCATTGGACTCGGAACTCTCGCCACGCCTTGTCTGTCTTAGGTGAGACCGTCTCGTCCCAGTCCGCGCCTTGCATCCACAGGTTTTGCAGTAATATTTTCGGCCGCACTACTACTGGCGCTAGCCATCCGAGGGGGTCGAACAACTTGGCGATGTCCGACAAAATCGTCCTCTTCGTGGTTTTCTCGTGCTCCTCCATGCATGCCACTTTGTAGAAGAACTGGTCCGACGATGATTGCCATCGTAAGCCCAGTGCCGAGACTGCGTCCGTTATCTCGAACTCCTTATCGCTTTTGCTGGGCTGTCTTTCCTGAAGGAGCTGTGGGCTGTTCGACGACCATTTGGTGACTTGCATGCCGGCACTTGCTAATACGGCGACCAGTTGGTCCCGAACTTCAGTGGCTTCTTTCTTTTTCTTCTGTAGCTAAGCGAAGCATGCAGGCGTTGGCAAGAAATGGAGCGCAAGCGGTACCATACGTCACAGAGGCCAGTCGGTAGGTTTCTACCGGTCCGATAGCGTCTTCGCGCCGAAGTATGCGTTGAAAACGACTGGGAAGAATGCCCAGAGTAGCATAATAGTAAAGATCTCCTCTTGCAGATTGGGTCCGACGTGTAAAAATGAATTAAGCGACCCCTTGTCGCCTTGCTCCAGTGACGCGTAAAACACGTCGCGTATCTTCTCGATGGTGTCCGGTCCGAAAGCAGGGTCGGCGATGAGCTTAATGATGGGATGATGCGTCAAATAGACTGCATCGGGGCGTTCCAACTCTTTAGCCGACACAAGTTCCATGTAGTCCATGCTCATATAGTCTTGCATGAAGATGCGATATGCGTCGGCTAGCGGTGCTTGCTTTCCAAAGCGGCGCTCTAGGCGGCCAAGGCTCGCCGCCGCGGTCGCTTGAGTTTCTCCCATTGTCGGCTTCTTCTTAAACGGCATCCTCACGACGAAGCGACCCTCTGTGTTGCGACGACAGGTTTCATGAGAGAGCTTGAGGCAGGCTTCTTCTTCAGGACCTCGTGGGATTACGGCAGCCGGAATCTCCTCTGATTCCTAGAATCACGCTAGTGCGCGCGTCAGCTCATGGTCGACACAGGCGTGTGGGCCTCCGACTTGGCCTTTCTCTTCGGTTCCGCTGCGTGCTCGCCCCATAATGACCCAGCCAAAGACAATGTGGATGGCTGCCAGGGAGCCAGGAGGTCATTGCTTGAGGCCTTCCTTCAGTGCTGCTACATACACCTCAAAGCTTAATATGCAGTCAATTCTTCCTGGCTTGTCGTAGTATGGATCAGCGAGCGGCAGCCCTTGCAGCTACAAATTCATGGTAGATGAAATTTCCGCCCTTGGAAGTATGGTAGTCAGTTTTCTCAGAACGAGCACTGAAAAGTCGAAAGCAAAATCAGGTCATCGCGAAGACTTGACGGCGAAGACTTGACGGCTGCAACATCAGTCGCTTGTTTACGCAGGCCAGCGCCTGCGCGACGCTCTCGGTCACGAAAGATTCCTCCGCTCCAGGGTCGAGAAGCGCTCTCGCGGACATCGCGTGTCCCTTGGTGCCGACCAGCATGATACAGGCGGTAGGCAGTAGAATTCTGGGGCCGCCCCGGGCGAAGTATGCCGCTGTATCTTCGAACCCTGAGAGCTGTCCGGTACCGCCGTCGGCCCCGTTTGTGTGGTTGCGACGTTTGCTGCCACGGCTAGATGGCTCCTCAAGCCAAGCAGCGACCTCGCGATGTACAGTTACTCACCTCGTGCTGTGAGCTAACACAATTAAAACAGAGGTTGTTTTTCAAGATGTGCTCTCGTCGGCGTTCAACCGAGCCTTGAGCAAATTGAGCACAATAGCTGATAAAATGCTCTTCTCCACAGAATGAGCATTTAGATTTGGGCCTGGGTCTCTTCCTCGTGGTGGCGTTGCAGGGTTGGCTTCGATGCCTCTGTGACTGGTGGAACTTCTTGCTGTTGGCGTGGCTCCACGCCTGTTGCCCTTTAGAAGCCCCTGCGCTCGATGTCGTATTGTCGGCTGCTGCGTTAGCAGCTTTATCCACCTCGACCACGTCCATTCTTATCCTGTCTTCCAAGAAGGTGTTCAATTGCGCGAACGTTGGGAAATCCTTGATCACCTTGCGCTCTACTTCCTTGGCCCAGTCGATGCGAGTCGTACTTGCCAACCTGCTAACGATGAAGTATATTAGCATATCGTCCCACTTGCCACCGGTCTGCTCAAGGTTTTGAACGCGTTGATGCTTTCGTTCACGGTGTTCAACAGCTGATTCAGGTGCGTTACGTTCTCCTGTATTGGTGCCGGAAGGTGCATTAAGGCTTGCATCTGGACGGTGAATCGTAAATACTTATTGTCATATCGTCGGCAGAGCGTCTCCCAGGCCGTCTCGAAGTTCGATCCCGTCAATTGAATGCCTTTTAGCTTTTCCGCGGCTTCCCCGTCGAGGCAGTAGGATAGATGCTGGAATTTTATGTTGGCAGGCATCGCAGCGTCCGAACCTACCAGCGATTGGATCTTTTCCTTGAACGCTTCCCAGTTACGTTAGTTCCCGTCAAATCGGGGCAGCTTTACTTTTTCCAAGGACGACTGTACTGATGCTGAGCTGGGCATCGGGCCGCTGGCGGAACTTGCCACTTGGGTTGGTCGAGTGAGCTGACTGAGTCGAGCTCGGAAGTTCGCCTTGCCAGTTAGGTATTTTGATACCACCTGCGCGTAAATGCTTTTGGAGAAGTACGTTTGATCCTTGTAGGCGTCCTTCATGCGCTGTAGTACGAGGTCACGCTCCACAAACGATGACCAGTAGCCCTCCAGTAGGTCCAGCCTTACTTCCAGGTTGTTGATGTTGAACTGCGTTACATTCGAGGACGCTGCAATATCAGCGATCGAATCGATCAGTCAGCCGGTGAGAATTTGATCTGAGAACTCCGAGGAAATTTTTGCTTCGACATTTTTCAAAGTTTCTTTTACGCTTTTCAGATCTGAACCGCTCTCCTCTTCCCCAATCCGGATCGAAGGACTAAATTTTATGTCGCCACCCTTGATGAGGTTGTAAGGCAGGCGACTATCGTCGGATAGCAAGGTGCTGGGAGGGATAGTTAGGATAACATGGACCACTGATTAACCGCAATAATAACTAGAGCTTTATTGGACTTGATGGCGAGTACTTTACAGAAAATCGGGCGGGCGGATCAGAGAGTCCACGTCCGCTCACCCCTGGAGCTCGTAACAAAATGATCCCGCGACGCCGCGAAATCTCACGCTGAGCCGAACACCAGACTGTCTTTTCCGTGTTGTCGGAAAAGGTGACCTTATTTCATTCATCACTATCAACCGAGATCTTTCCTACGGCTTGAAAGAGAGCACATCTGGTGAGCTTAAGAAGACAGCAATTCCATCAGCTATTTCGGACCTTCGTCCAGTAGCCAACTTGTGTTTTCTTTCCAAGTTCTTGGAAAAGATAACATCGACCAAATTGTCGAGTTCTTGGAAGCGCAGAAGATTCTTGACCATCTTCAGACTGATTTTCAGCGTTATAATTCAACGCAAACAGCGCTGTTTAAACTGACAGAAGACATTAGGACAGGAATTGACAGTGAGAAGCGACTGCTGATCATCTTACTAATGTTCGACTTCAGCAAGGCGTTTGACACAATATCACCCTCCAAGTTACTTCGCAAGCTGACAGAATAAAAACTATGGCCTCACTGTCAAGGTTTCAAGTGGCACTTCATAGCCACCTATTAAATGTAGCTAACATTGTATAATACCAAATTGTAAATGACTGCGGTGATATTCAGCTCTATACACTGAACGTACGATGTACACTATTTTGACCTGTCAAATAAATCTTATTCAATTGTGTTCTACACTCACTCACATGTCCTCGCAACGTTGCTGTCAACTAGGCCAGAGACTATCTATCGCGCGAGTCCTCGCTAAATGACGCCTCGTTACAGCGCCCCTCTAGAATCGGCAAATCGTCCCGATACCGATTCTACACTCTAACGCGCTCGAGGGTTGTGAGGAAAAGGATGGCATAATTTAAAGATGAGACCATGGTTAGGTTATAGGATGATCCCCGAACTCTTTATTTCTTGTATAGATAGTGCTTGGCGCGGTGTGACCTTTTGCTACCCCCGGTCGGCGCTTCGGCAACTGCTGGCGACGGCCTACTGTATCCCGGGGATGCCTTGCCTCCGCCTCCCTGACTGAGGCGGGCGCGGGCGCATGCGACGGCCTCTTCGGCCTTCAGCAGCTCACGCTATTTGCGTTGGCGACGTACGGCGTCCTCCCGGCGCGTCTTCTCGGCCGCCCCGAAGGCCTCTTTGCCCTCCTCCACCAAGGCGGCCTAGCTCCCAACCTGGCGCAGGAACTCTCCCCCGAAGCGCTTGTTGGCTTGGTCCCACTTACGGTAGGCCTTACGCTCGAGGGTTCGCGCATGTAGCGACGCCTCCACGGGCTCGACCACCTGCAGCCCAAGGATCGTTTCCGCGCTGGGTTGTACTACCTGGCGGCACGCGTCTGGCTACATATACCTTTTTTGCTGGTCTGCCTCTCTTCTTGGGCGCAGAGTTCGCATCGGTAATACGAACGCGGTCTGATTGTCGCGATCTCGAAGTGACTTTATCAAGCCCGGACACTGCATTATTTTGAGCGCAGTCAGAGGTTCGCTTGCCACCGCCTTCTCGCTCGCATCCCTCGGCGGTCAAGCGTCGTCCTCCTCTTCGCGCTTAAGGGGACAAAACAGTCTTATTTCTGGAAAAAATCTAATTTGTATGTGATATTTTAATAGCAAATTGCATATAGAATAAGCTCCCGAAACCCGTTTATGCAAAACAAATTTTATTTAAAAGTTATGAGCTAAATAATGAACATATCTTTTTAACGTTTTTTCAAAAAATCAAATATTTTTAATTATTCCTTAATAAACGAATAAATAAACAAAAAAAAATTATGACTGTATATATTATTATTAATACGTGTAATATATAAGTCATATATATTTTTTAGGTGTATTTTAATAAAAAATTACACGTGTATACATATAAATTAATTAATTTGAGCACATATTAAAATTTTGAAAAGATCGCGCCTTTTCTATACAAGACGCACCTAACAGTATGAAAATTGAAATTTGAATATCTGCGCGCTACGTACCTCTTTTTGATAAATGTTAGAGCGGCATGCGCAATACTATTGTTGGAAACTCAGTTCATCTGTGTGCATGTAACTTAACCCATCCTGCACAGGCGCTATATCTACAAGTATTTACAAATATTATTATTGTAGCGTTTTGTTTAAATATATAATAACGGGATGAACGCGATGTTAATTACGTTGCGGTCGCGCAGTCATCAGCTGCATGCAATGCGACCGATGATCCTCGTTATAATCGAGTAGCCGACGGGTGTACTCGTTTGCTCGCGGAGGCGAGCGGTTTGGGACTTCTGCACCAGGTCCCGCAGAAGCGACGGCTTGTCAGTTCGCACGCACTTCGAGAAGCGAAATGCGTGCCCGCGGAGGCGTCTGGGTTGCTGAAATACGCGAAGTGGCAAGGAAGGCGATAACGCATGCAAAATATATAAAATAAGTAAAGGCGATAGTTGACGTTACAACATACAATTTATTCAGTGAAAAGACGGGTATTTACAGCAGCGTGGTAAGCGTGTAAGCTACGTGAAAAGTGTGTAAGCTGCGTGAAAAGCGTGTACGCGTGATGAGCTCGAGCGAGGTCAACGAGAGCGCGAAAGCACTGGTGAGTGAGCAGGCGAGAGAAAGAGAGCAGTTACTTACAAATCGTAGCCGCAACAAAAGGCAGAAACTGGCACGTACAACAGGCGGGACACGCAGGCTGCACGTGCCAAATCACTATTATCGCGCTTGACAAAAATATATTCTTCGAAGGTCTCACTCGTAAGCTAGTCGAGGGCTATCGCTCTCGTCACAATATATATGTTAGGGTGGCGCTTATTACTCAAAGTTCTTGAATACCGGCTCCCGTTTCGGGAATCACTTGCATTTACCCAAAAACGATGAATTCAGCAATAAAATGTAATTTAGCGTGTTTAACCCGTTTCACTTTTCAAAAAAACATGATTTTTTCGTTCCTATGTATTTAATGCTGTAGCATTCACGGATAGTCAAACGTCAATTTCCAATATGTAAGATATGTTTCCGATGTATTTTTACACGTAGAATACGATGATGCTGTTGCTTTTATCATAAAAGATAAGCTAAAAACGCGAGGCGCATAAAATTGTGTTTTTTAGCGTTTTTGAGGGATTTTTGACCCCTACTGCTTTAAGATTATGTATTATGATAAAAGTAATAGCGCCATCGTATTCTACGTGAAAAAATACATCGAAAACATGTATTGCATGTTTGGAAATAAACTTGGTTGCCCTTGAATTCGAAATAGAAGAAAATATATCGAATTTGATGTTAGTCTGAGAGCAGACTGGCGCAAAGTGTCGCGAGCATCATTTTATGCATTCAATTCAATTTTTAACGGCAAGGAAGTTTTATTTCCAAATATGCGATACATGTTTTCAATGTATTTTTTCACGTAGAATACGATGGCGCTATTAATTGGCCAAAAATCACTGAAAAATACTAAAAAACACAATTTTATGCGCCTCGCGTTTTTAGCTTATCTTTTATGATAAAAGCAACAGCATCATCGTATTCTACGTGTAAAAATACATCGGAAACATATCTTACATATTGGAAATTGACGTTTGACTATCCGTGAATGCTACAGCATTAAATACATAGGAACGAAAAAATCATGTTTTTTGAAAAGTGAAACGGGTTAAATACTTGCTAAATCATATTTTATTGCTGAATTCATCGTTTTTGGGTAAATGCAAGTGATTCCCGAAACGGAAGCCGGTATTCAAGCCCTTTGGGAAATAAGCGCCACCCTAATATGTATATATTAGCCGTCTAAATTTAGTAACTAAGCTGTGAGAATTTAGTTGAAAATTCAATCTCTCTATCGATTATCGTGTAATAATTGAATTGCATAGCTGAAAAACCGTGTTTACATCGTTTATGTACACGAGTGCATACGCATGCCGCGGCCGGAACTCTGACGATCCTTATAGGGAGATGGACTGTTGAGACAGCTGGAATACGGAACACGGACTGACGTAATTGACCGTAGCAACCGTAATTGAGGCTTCGCTTATGGAAAAATATATTAATTGATTATTAAATAATTATCACAAATTTCGTATCAACGAGCCCGTTTACATAATCCGCAATCAATTTGCAAACGATTCATACAAGATTTAGTCATAACAGATGTTTTATACGTAAGAAAACTATACATTTTTATTTTATCATAGCGGAAAAAGTTTTTTATTTATTTTAAAAAAATTAAAACTTCCGCAGGTTTTTGCATTGCATTTGGAAACTCTGCTAACGAATCCGCAATTATGGACATTTTTTAATTATTCATTTTTGAAAATCAACCACCCAGTTCATTGAGCTGCTCTAGAGAGAGGTACGGCCCACAGCCAGCAACCGAGAGGGGGGACCTTCCATTGCGTAGCAACCGTGTCTATGTTTTTACCAGTAGCGGCTGCGCGCCACCTCCTCAGGTCCCCCATTCGCCTGCTCCCAGCGTAGCGCTCTCGCCCCGTCTCGAATCTATATTTATTATTGCGATATTTTTTATTTTTGGAGTGTGATTTGATGATGTCAATTGAGTCTTTGTATGTGTTGAGGAGGAAGTTAGTATCTTGTGCTCTATTGATTGTGTGGTTGTGTATGTATAGCATTTTTGTGAAGCGTAGTGTTTAATAGTTGCGTGTTTTGTCTAGTATGTGTGTGTCTATTTTATTGAAAGTGTGACGTGTATCAATGTTGTGTATTGCAAGAGGAGATTTTTCATTTTTGTTTTTTATGGATACTGCGTGTTCTCTTTTCCTATGTTTTAATTGTCTTGTTGTCATTCCTATGTACGTAGTTTCGCAGTCATTACAGTCTATTTTGTATATTACCTTGTGTGTGTCATTGGCGTCTAGTTGGTCTTTTCCGAGTTTAATGTATTTGTTGAATTTATTTGTAGTCTTGTTTGTCAGTGAGATTCCGTTTTCATGTAATATCCCTTTGATTTGAGGGTAGGTGTATTTATTGAAGTTAGATGGTGTAAATGGAAATTGATGTATCGTCCTGAAAGAAATTTATGCTATTGTTTTTTTCTGTCTCATGAGTGAATTGCAGATGTTGGTTATAATTATTGAAGATGTTAAGTGTTTGTTCTATGTTGTTTTTATTTAAGATCAAAAATCAGTCGTCGACATAGCGGAAATATAATATATTATCATTAATTGAGTTAAAGCAAGAGGTTTCTAATTTTTCTAATACCAGGTCTGCAAACCAAGGGCTAGTGCAAAAGTGTAATATTGTTATTGAACTGTAACTAGGTGGAGTCTAATAAAACGCATATTCCTGTTAAAAATTCTGATTTAGTTATGGGTAGATAAGGACTAAGATATCTTCACTTGTCAGCGACTGCCTCCAAAATTAAATCTCTAAGGATATTGCTAAATAATAAAATGACGTCAAATGATGCTAATGAATGGTTGTCCGGGATCTTAATTCATATAATTAAACAGTCGAAAAAGGCTATCACGTACCTACATTATCACCTATATATTGTGTATATATGTTGTAGAATATGCATAGATTAGTTCCTACATACATAGAACCTAAATGTAATAATAGTCTTTCAGAAAATATATGTTATAAAAAATTAAACTTTTATTTATATTTAGAAAGTTAATAATTTATGTGCATATACGAGGGTGGATTGATAAGTTTCCGGCCTGACCAAGAGATGGCGCCACTAGGCCTACCTTGAGGTGGCGTTCTATAGTACCATCCTTAGATAGCTTGTAGCTATAGTTTCAGCCCGATCGCCATGTTAGTTTAGGTTTGAGAGCACACTGAACAAGACGCCTCTGTGTTTTTCCTAAAAATGGAAAAGTTGGAAAATCGTGCTGTCATCAAATACTTTTATTTGAAGGGGTTAATTATCATATTCATCCCATCATATTCAACCATTGAGCAGTGGGTTTCCGAGTTTAAAATGGGTCGTGTGAGCACCTCTGATGAGCCTCGCTTAGGACGCCCTTTTGTGCGTGAGATAGCCTGTAAGATGTCATATGAACGTGTGCAAAATATTTTGCACCAACATTTGCATATGGAAAAGCTCTACGCAAGATGGGTGCCGCGTTTGCTAACAGTCGACCAAAAATTAATTCGAAAAAACATTTCTACCGCCAATTTGACGTTGTATAAGCGTAATCCAAGCGAACTTTTGCGTCGATTCATAACCGTTGACGAAACTTGGGTCCACCACTACACTTCTGAAACTAAAGAACAGTGGATTGGTTGAACGAGGTTATGGCTAATGTTTTTTGGGATGCAAGAGGTATTATATACATTGATTACCTTGAAAAGGGTAAAACTATCACTGGTCAATACTACGCAGACTTATTGCACCGTTTGAGCCAAGAGGTGAAAATTAAACGACCTCATCTGGTGAAGATAAGAATCTTGTTTCATCACGATAACGCATCAGCACACAAGTCAATCGTCGCGATGGCTAAAATCAACGATCTGAAGTTTGAATTGATGCCGCACCCTCCCTACTCTCCAGACCTAGCCCCGAGTGACTATTATCTGTTTCCTAACCTCAAAAAATGGCTCGGCGGTAAGAGATTTGCGGACAATGAAGAAGTAATCGAATCTGTAAATGGGTATTTTGAGGAGCTTGATGAATCAGTATATAGAGATGGCATTACCAGACTAGAACACTGCTATGAGAAATGTATCAGCCTTAGAGGAGATTATGTTGAGAAATAAAAAAAAATTCTTCAAAATGTTGTTTTTCTTGGTCAGGCCAGAAACTTATCAATCCACCCTCGTATATGGACTACATATATTAAAAAATGAGTAACAATAGTGAACTACCATCAACATCTGGATATAAGAATATAAATTTGGAAGCTAATGTTAACGATGCAAATTATTGATCGTGTAATGATTGATCGTCGCAATCAAATACAGTTTTAACTGACGAATTGCTTAGAGTTTGATCCCAAGTAAAAGGTTGATGTGACATAGTATTATTGCAATAAAGAAGATGAGAAATTTGACAATAAGGATTATGATCATCCAACAGACTTATACTCTGCTTTTATCAAATACTTAGGAGGTAAGCAGTCTTATTATTATTCTATTATTTACAATTCCAAACGTTGAAATTTAATTTTGCTTTAACATTGAGGTATATCTTGACGAAAATATTACAATAGATAAAATAAAATGGGAATTCCTGCAAACAGAGAAGGCGACACTACTTTTTATATCTGTCGCTATTCATATTTTGGGTGGAATCAGAAATCTAGCCAATAGAGCTCTTAGACCTTAGCCAAGTAAACAATTACATATTTAGTAGATCACCAGTGAAACTCATCGAAAAAGATTTGCTACGTCTTCTTATAAGTAAGACTTGTATTATTTTTTAATAACCCCTGGCAGAATTTTAAATATAAGATTAACATTTGCTTGGCCAATAGGTTAACAATTTATATTCGGATAAGAACATATTCGGACAACCTGCTTCCTCACAGCCGTGTTCACTCACAGCGCTGCAGATCTAATGCAAGTTTCAGTGTATTTATGCTTCATTGAAATCAAAAATCAATGCTATTCTCTGCAATTAAGTCTAATCTTTTGTAACCAGGAGATAGATCTTATTAGATGTAATCACTAATCAATATTAACATAAATAATACCAATAATTAGTCCTAATCTATTAACTGAAAAACTGAAGCTTTTCTTTAGTTTTGCCAAATAGTCAGCATCTCGAATTTGATAAAACTTATTAAAGTCAGATTAATGAGCAGTTCACCTTGAATTCATGTATATTTCCTTAAGTTTTGGGTGGAAAATGCAAAGCTGTTCATCAAGGTATTATAATTCAAGTGATGAAAAGAGACTGTGCTTATTAAATAAATTAAGAAAATTGTGAAGATATCAAACTCTGCGAGTTAGATTTTTTGTTTGAATAAAAGAAACGCTGCCAGTTCAACAGCATTTAGTTTTTATCTAATCGGTTTTTCGATATTGTTCTAATATAAAACCTCAATATTTTAAATGCCATAGGGTCCTCAAAACCTCATAAAACCATAATTTTTCTCAAAACATTCTGAATTTTAATTGGTGAGTTATAAGGTTTCACAAAAATAACAATTTTCAATTATACAGGGTATACAAAGTAAGGGAGAAAGAGTTTGAATCCTAACATCTTTTAAACTAATCAGTTTTATAAGCTGGAAAAAGAACTTAGCAGAGGTAATCAAAAGATCGATCAATTCCTAAAATTTTAATTCGAAAAACACATGATTTGACACCTCCAAATACATTTCTATAAAGTTTTCGCGATAATAAAAATTGTAGAGTCTGTCTAGGGGGCCTCTAAGCGTACGCGAAGCTAAAATTAGCGTACGCGACGATTAGAAATCCTTTCGGAAAATTGCAACAACCTACGCGAAGGTGAAATAAGTGTACGCGAGATTTTCTGGAAAATGCTTTTAGAAACGCGATTAATTTTTTGTATAGGGTACGCAACAACTTTAGTGTACGCAAAAACCTTAGCATACGCTAGACACAAATTTAGCGTGCGCGAAAAAATTACTTTTTTGGCTAACAAAAAAAGCGTATACGCTAACCTCTAAAAATTATACTGCCCACGAGTGTATAAGTGGCACGAAAATTGAATGTGAAGGCGCCATATATTATTTGCTGTACCCGCGATAGCGGACAGCAAAAATATTGACATTTTGTTGATTTGACATACCCCATATGTTATTCAGGAGGTATGTACCTGTATAAGAAAAATTATATAAGTTATCCAAGGAAATTCAAAAATGCAATGACTAGAGAGCAAAATCTATATGGCATGAGAATTTTTTAATAAAAATTTTTATTTTATATGTTATAATAAATATCAAATATTCTTGCGCATCAAAATATGATTTAAACAGTGATTATTCTTAGTTGATAGATCACACAAAGTTTTGCCTGGTTAAGCTCGAAATAAATCACACTATAAATACTTAAAACTTTCTATCCTAGGAAATAAATATAAATGAGCTATGATCACTCAGACAATTAGCAATCATGCAGATTGACTTTTTATGCACATGTCAGTCATGTCAACATCTGGTGCCAAGACAAATCATAGTCGTTATGAATCATTATTTCTTTCTTTTTCATCTTTTCGACTGCCATTTGTGTGACTTCTTGTAACATTTGATGGCCTTCCACTTATCTTTAATGGTAATGGTAGAATAATACTAGTATTAGAATAGTCTGTCTTATTTTCAGTATTTCCAAGTTCAATTCATGTTGATCATCAATAGATAAGTGACAAAAATTGGTCAAATCGTGATCATAATCATCTGCAATGACTTTAACGGATATATTTTTTTCTCCATGCTAATTGTATTTTCTTTTGAATATTTAATCTTTCTTCAAAGCGTTTCGAAGTAGCAGTACTTCCAATACTTGCTAAATTACCAGCTAGTTCTTTCATAAGCTTTATTCTGGTAGAAAATTCGATTGGTTTTTTCGATGGTGTTTCATGGGTGGTATAAGAAGGTAATGAGTAACGTTGTATCTTTAGCGTTGATTGGAGTACTGCTTGAATGTTAATGTTTTACTGCATGATCCATCTTTCTGGGCAAAGGCTATTCTGAAAAAGTCTGAAATGTTCTCATACTGCAGCAAACATGTCTGCAGGGTAGCTTAATTGATGTATATTCATTACATTCACATACTTCTAGACTAACTCTCAAAATAGCATACCCGTATGGTATTCAACAAACTTGAAGAGTGTTATTGATATCTATAAATGACATAGGTTCATGTCTGGAATTGACAATAAGTTTTTGTGAACCAGCTGGAGTGAAAAGTTGGTACAAATATTCTGGAGAAGCTTTCGGATATCCCCGGATGGGATGTTTGTAAATATCTTCACTTAGTCGCATTTTTATTGCTGAATTGCTGCGATTATAGTACCTGAAGAAACATTCTCTAAATTTTACTAGAGTACTATTTGAAGGAATCTCATCTTTTATGCAAGCATTCGTTGATGCCACTGGATTATTTGTATAATTTCCATAGTTATTTTTACTAAGTGAGTATCTTGTCGATGTCACAGTAATGTTGTGGCAGTTACTATTATAATAAATACATACTGCATCTGGAACTGTCTTACAAAAAGTCTTATAAAAATGATCATACTGCTCTTTTGAAGTAGTTATTCTTGTCTAACATGTCAAGTGCTATGTCTCTAGCTTTAGGCGTTATTTTCATAAAGCAGGTAGTAATTGTTCTTGAAAATATTTTGAGCACATGGAATTCACACATGTACAAAAAGGACTTGGAAATACTTCTTTTATGACTGCTCTTTCAACTAAACCTTTATCTGTCATAAATAACTCAACTTTCTTGCATATGTCACTATTCATATTTTTAAAATTTTCGAACAAACTTCTTAAAGTCTCTTTTTGTTCATTGGCCAGTAGACCAACACCAATAATATGAGTGAGTACCATTGAATCACGAACACACATCAAAAGTAAAGGTAACTTACGTTTGAACAAATTGTAGGTGGTATCGATACAAATCATTTCAGGTCACGCGGCAAAGTCTTGTTTAATTTTTTCTGTAGAAAAGAATACACTTTGAAAAACCTTCTTTCTAACTCCAAAGTAAACCCTTATTTCATAGAAAAAAGCTACTGTACATCTGCAACACAAAAGTAAAATATATGCTAAGTACAGACAAAAGTTGAACGAAACTAACATTTACTAAACAAATAAAATATTGTTCTTTGTTAAAATATGATAAGTATTTTTTTATAAGCAATTCATTAGCTTCCTTATTATAATAAAGTAATTAAACGCAAATACAAGTAATTAAATAGATGGCAAATAATTAAAAATATTTCAATTGCCCTCACGATATTTATTTGGTAATAGCTTTACAAAGCTGTTTAATGTATCATCATCTTTAACTTCTAAATTTTGGTTGTAGTATTGTACATCCTTAGCAGTCAAGTGTACCCATTTTGTATTCAACATTTCATCTTTTGGGGCAGCCTAAGGTAAGTAATTTTTCTACTAGTTACTTGGCTGCTTTCTTTTTTAATTTTCTATTTTCAGGGAGATATTCGAAAAATAACTAAAATAATATAAATAATAATGTTAAAAAAAAATAAGTTTATGTGTAGATAATAACATTTTTTTATTTAAACTAATACTAGGAAAATCGACCGCGCTTCGCGCGTTTAATATCGTTACGCATGCCTTTCTTTACATTCTTAAAAGAACTCAAACGTTAACATTTTCCATACTCTATAATATAATACATATGTATGTATTTGGTTAATTTTGTATCTTTCTAAAAATCATATATCGCCCAATGCATTGTAGGTTATGTGCTGTTCCATTTTTGAGGTTAAATATTCGATATTTATTTTATGGCATAATAATTAATTGTCACAAAACATTCTCAAAATTTAATAATAACCTTAATACTATCGTTTTTTATTATTTTTATTAAACACTTTACCATTCGTGCGAACGCGCTAATACTTACGACAAAGAAACTTTGCCGGCTCTAAACACGCACCATTTCATCCACGACGGATACTGAGGATCCAAGACTTGATAAGACTTTTGAGTCTTATGCCAAACTGGATAAGTGATTTTTGATGTATTCAGGATCAACAGAAATGATAGAGACGTATAGGCTTCCGAAATTCACTTTATTTATTTCCACACTACCCCTGCTAGCCAAACTTACTAGCTACACGTCGGCAACGGATCGGTACAGAGCTTGCGGATACATATTCGGCCTCAGTTGTACTGAGTGCCACGTCTTTTTGGCGGCCTACATTCCACATTACTGGCCCTTCGCACATTTCAAAAATATAACCGGAAGTCGATCTTCGCGTCAGCTGATCGCCAGTAAAATCGGAGTCGCAATATCCAACAAGCTGCGGTTCGCTTTTACTGCATGAACACTGGATACCTAGATACAAAGATCCCTTTAAATATTTTAAAACTCTTTTTACTAAATCCCAATGCATTCCATTATAATTATTTAGATAAAGACTAAGCACGTTTACAGCATAAGTTTTATCAGGACGCGATACAACAGTTGAAAACACTAATGAGCCGATCAGTTCTTTGTACGGTAGTTTATCATTTCCTTGACATTGCTTCTGCATCTCTAGCGAATTGACATTTTTCTCCATAAAAGTGCTTACAGCTTTCGTCTCTGCCATATTAAATCGTTCCAAAATTTTACCAGCGTAATCAGCCTGGTGCAGAAACATTATCCTATTTGCCCGGTCGCATACAATCTTTAAACCGACAAAATTATCGACGTCGCTGACAGTGATCTCGAATGCATTTCGCAAAGAATCCAAAACCTCATTGAGCACAGACAAATCTTTCGTTAAAATTAACCCGTCATCCACAAATAACAATAAATACACTTTGACATTTTTCTTTATCGATATAAAAATTGAACTCTCTACATCGCTACACTTAAAATCTAAACTGAATAAAAAACTCTTGAAGGTCTCATTCCAGCATCTGGACGCTTACTTCAGCTCGTAGAGGGATTTGTTTAACTTGCAGACGTATTCTTCTCTTCCAGCGTTGTTTTATTTTTTGCAGTCTTCTTTCCATCTGACGGCATCTCTTGGCGAGCGTTAGAGGCGGATACATCGGCATCTTCTGTTGAATCATTGGAATTCCTTCGGGGTGCACTCTCAATAGGATTCTCAACCATTCCTGAGCCATCGCGTGAGGGCAATGACAGAGTTACTTAACTATCTTCGATTTCGGTGGTACAGAACCCTTTACTTTCATCGATAGTTACATTCCGGTAAACAAATACTTTTCTCCTTGTACAATCGTACAGCTTATAATTTCTTGACTCATCTTGGTAACCAACAAAAATGGTCCTTTTCGCCTTCGCATCAAATTTATCTCAGAAATTCTTCGGTACATGGGCGTAAGCTGGAACTCCGAAAACCCTGAGATGCGAGTAGTCCGGCTTTCGGCCCGTCCAACACTCATGTGTTATATCTGGCCTTTTGCTCGTAACTGTCATGTTGAACACGTATACAGCTGTGTTGACAGCTTCAGCCCAAAGGTATTTTGGCACCTGGCGGTGCAGCATCATCGTCCTGCCACTCTCGACTACAGTCCTGTTTTCTCGCTCGACCTTCCCATTCTGTTGGGATGTGTATGGCGCAGTCGTCTCCAATCGGATGCCCCTCTGCGAGAGAAATTTCGTCCTTTGTCCCTTGCAATACTCTCGCCCGTTATCAGTATATAGTTCCTTAATAAAAAAATTAAACTTGTTGTAAATGAGACTTTTTACTTCTTTGAATTTATCAAACATCTGCTTTGTGCTTGACAAAATACACAAGCATGTAACTGGACAACATGACTCACGACACATCGTCTTTAAACAATACAAAATACCTCGCACCGCTTATCGAATTCGTAGACATTGGTCCACACACGTCGCTGTGGATATATTCTCCCACTTTCCACTGCCGATGCTCTCCATTTTTCTTAAAGGGCAAGATTTGGGTTTTGCCATGCCGACAAGCCTCGCACTCGAAATCCTCTTCTACGTCGTTTATATTTATTGGACGTCGTTTATTTTATCGATAAATGGGCTTCAAGATGTAGAACGGATCTGAAAAACATTCTAGAAATTTCATTACTCTGCTTCTGTCCTTGAGCTATTACTGAGTCGTCGCTATATATTTCCACTACTTTTTTACGAAAAGACACTTCAAAACCACGGCTCGTGCATACGCCGATGGAGAACAAATTTATCTTCAATTCTGGAACATATAGGACGTTCTCCAGTAGTCCACGATGCTATTCTCCGTTTATGAGTTTTTCAATGAAAATTGTACCGGACCCTTTTATATCGCAGGACTTGTTATTTCCGAGTACAATTGTGGCTCCATGCTCCGAACTAAACGATGAAAACCAGTCACGTCTGTGCGTTATGTGTCGCGATGCACCGCTGTCGGCAATCCGAATTTCGTACGAATCTTCCTTCATGATCTTGTTGATTTCTTCAAGCGTTACATTGCTTCCTTCCCGCGAGAGTTCGTCGTTGGTGGTAGTGACGAGAGCGACTACGTGATCGGACTTTTCCTTTTGAGCATTGGCTAGTTTTTACTTTTCAATAATATTTTATATTTCAATAAGGTGTTCTTTTATCTAGATTAGAAGTACATCTGTATGTGAATTATTTTTTAAATCAAACTTTAATTAGCCACATATGTATTTGTATGTAATAAAAGTAAATTATTTAAATCTAATATTACAAAAAGTCACACAAATAGCAGTCGAAAAGATGAAAAGAAAAGAAATAATGATTCATAAAGACTATGATTTGTCTTGGCACCGAATGTTGACATGACTGACATGTGCACAAACTATACCATGCAATTTAAGTCAATCTGCATGATTGCCAATTGTCTGAGCGATCATAGCTCATTTATATTTATTTCCTAGGATAGAAAGTTTTAAGTATTTATAGTGTGATTTATTTAGAGCTTAACCAGGCG
Organism: Muscidifurax raptorellus; assembly: GCA_020010945.3. Lineage (NCBI taxonomy): Eukaryota > Metazoa > Arthropoda > Insecta > Hymenoptera > Pteromalidae > Muscidifurax > Muscidifurax raptorellus. The sequence goes on along the minus strand of CM052077.1, from coordinate 28,321,053 downwards.
AAATTTTGTGTAATTTATCAACTAAGAATAATCACTGTTTAGATCGTATTTTGATGTGCAAGAAATTTGATATTAATTATAACATATAAAATAAAAATAGGTTATTTAAAATGCATACTTAAATTTGTAGATACTTTTTTCATTTTTTATTAAAAAATTCTCATGCCACATAGATTTTTCTCTCTAGTCATTGCATTTTTGAATTGCCTTGGATAACCTATATAATTTTTCTTATATAGGTATATACCTCCTAAATAACATCTGAGGTAAGTCATATATAATTTTTCTTATATAGGTACATACCTCCTAAATAACATCTGCGGTAAGTGAAATCGACAGAATGTCAATATTGTTGCCGTCTGCTATCGCGGGTACAGCAAATAATATATGGCGCCTTCACATTCAATTTTCGTACCACCTATACACTCGTGGGCAGTACAATTTTTAGAGGTTAGTGTATACGCTTTTTTTCCGTTAGCCAGTTGCGTACGCTAAACAAAAAATGAATCGCGTTTCTAAATCATTTTAATTTAATTGCGTTTCTAAAAGCATTTTAATTTAACTTCCCATACGCTTCAGAGCCCCCCTAGACAGACTCAAAATTGCAATATTACAAAGCTTCCTCTAAGAGAAAGCAATATAAAAGAAATTAATAGTTTCACACTTTACTCAAGATTCTTCAGCGAGTATTTGAGCCTACCTTGTATACTAAATCTTATTGGAGTAATATATAAGTGGAAATGGCATAAGTAATCCTTTACAGCATGGCACTTATTATGTATAGCTAATGAAGTACCTTATAAAATTATAAACAATGCCACTATAGTATATATTTAATCTTTTAGCTGCGGGGGTGGTCGATATATCAACCAGCAGTCAGGTCGGGTACTCGCCCTTAGACATTCAGTGATTTTATGTATAAATTTTGCATTTTTTAAGAGGTCCATTTATACTGAATTTTTCCCGCAGCGAAAAGGTTAAAAATATGTACACAATCAATTTTGCCGATAGATAACTATGATTATCTTTGTGGATACATAATTTTGGATTAATCAAAATGTAATTTTATGTAATCTTTTTACAAAATAAATAAATAAATAAACACGATCATTAAATACTCAAAAAAGTTTTTTCTGCGATAATTAATTTCAATGAAGGTTATCCCATCACCGGTTACAAACGCATAAGGGTAACAAGTTATTTTTGTATATCCATATATGAGAATGCGCATGCAGTTCAATTTCATACATATAGAAGGGAAAAAGTTGAACATTTATACCATTGAAAAAGTTTTTTTATATACAACCACATGTTATTATGTAATATTTGTATGGGAAAGCTCAAAATTAGTAATGTATTAAATAACTATGGTAATTTTTTTTTGTTCTATAATAAAAACCTACAAGGTAATCACAACCAAACTATGTTGCATAAAATTAGATTGCATACATTTAATGATAACTTTATAAATTGTCTTTCATATATCAATATCATATAGATGTTTTAAGTTGTAAAATATAATATAAAAGGAACAGCCACCTAAATATACAATGAATAGCTATGTATAACCACTTTAAAATGGGTATACATTTTCTCCAAACATCTATGTATTTATAGAGTTTAATCAATTTTATGTACTGACGACAATTCTGTCTTTTTAAGTTTGCTATTGTTAATATTAACATTCTTTGTATGTTTATTGTTTAGTTTTATAATAAACACTCAATCTTGACACTTTTTTTCATAAAAGCGACAATGACCATTAAAATATTAAAAGGAGGAAAATAAAAAAAAATGGTCTACTTTCTTCTACTACCACCTACCTTCAAATTGATTGCCTCGAGAAGATCAATAAATGCTAAATACTCAATAATTAATCAATTTTAATTTGCAATAGAGTTATGAATTAAAATTATACATTTCCTTTCATTATGGTACAATTAAAAAATTTAATTAATATTTATAAATGATACTTTAGCTATAAAAGAATATACATAATATTTCTTCTAAAATAACTATTTTGAATAAACATTAAGTTTTTTTTACCCATAAAATAATTACCTTCAATACGGTTGTACCTGGAGGAACTTGTACTGGCTTATCATCTATAAAAAGTTCGATTAGTTCTGGAGCAGGCTGCGCTTGTTGATGTCTGCTAATGAAAGTATGAATACAGGCTGCTCCATATCTGTTATTTAAATGGGTTTGAACCCTTGGTATCAAAAGCCGCAGCATAATCTGCAATATCAATATGTGATTAAAGACTTAATTTAATTATTTGCTTATTATATACAAAGTAATCACTTATAATTTTAATTGCGTTATGTAATGAATTAAACCAAAATAGATTACAGAAACATAAGTATAACCTCTATACATGCAACGTAAAGAAGTAATTTTACAATTTTCAAGTTCAAAAAATTAATAACACTACTTGTCTTAATATTAATATAGGGAGAACCGTAGAAATATACAAAAATTGAGTTCTCACCGATTCAAATTTATAGTCGTTATTCAATATTCAATACGTTTGTGGTATTTAAACTTGAACCTTAACTTGTTATGAACTGTAAAGGTGCGTTTTCACACGGCGAATAATTCTCAGCGGCAAGCCAGTAATAAGTTTAGTTAATTGTTTTATAGAAATACGTGTTATTATTTTTACTAAATTTAATAATGTAATAACTAAATTATACTTCCATTATCTATATTAAATTAAAATAGTTATATATCTATATAAGTATTTTATACTTTATGATAATATAGTGCCCGTCACACGCAAAAAAGAACAGGGAACAGGAACAATTACAGGAACAGATACAACATAATAAGGCCCGTTACACGCTAAAAGGAACAGGACCAGATATAAGATTTAACATGGGTTAATATATCTATATATATATAAGGAACAGCGCGCTGTTCCTTAGGGAGAATCCACATGGTTACCCCGTACCCCATCCGATTTGCTGGCGTGTATATCTATATACGTCGTTATATATAGTTATACACTCCAGCAAATCGGACGGGGTACAGGGTAACCATGTGGATTCTCCCTTATATATCTGTTCCTGTTCCTCATATATATATAGATATACTAACCCATGTTAAATCTTATATCTGTTCCTGTTCCTTTTAGCGTGTAACGGGCCTAACATTTTGGTTAGTATATCATATCTGTTCCTGTTCCTGTAACTTTTTCTTTTACTCTGTAACGGCTTTAACCGCTTCAGAAACAAGCAACAGCGCGGTGTTCATATTCACTATTCCTTTAAAGCATGCATACATAGAGGGAGCATCGTGTGCACTAAAAGCGGTTAGAGTATACATACATGGAGGAAGCTTTTTTTTGTAAGAATTGAAACCGGGTGGGTTACACTCGTTCCGCGGCTGGATTTGAAGAGTCAAAACGTCGACCCATATGCTTTTTTAAGCTTTGCAGGGAAACAACCCTGTTGTCCGTGAATGCTTGATTTTGGAATGGTTCTTGAGAGTGTAGGTATCTTCTTGCTCAGTTTCTTCGTTCTTTTTATTCGGATTTTGTTCCTTATGCGGTGAGATCATATGTAGGTGTCACTCTTGTTGCTTAAACCAGCTCACCTCCATGTAAAAGCGGGCTCTTTGAATGGAGCATCATAGAGTAAATGGATTAATGTGCATTTAACTATCAGACCCTTATACCATCCTTAATAAAGAAATTGCAAAATGCTTCTAGTACTTGAAAACTCATCTTTGCCAATACCGAGGCGGTGTCAAAAAAAGGTATGTCAAAATTTTGTAGCGTTTCGAGAAGTTCGTTCCTTGATATAATATATTGGTTGCAATCCCATTTTATATGTCGGAGATCGCCATAGTCATGACCGCAAATGCATGCTGGGGATTCGCATAGTTTCATTTTGTACATTCTATCAGGAGTGCATTGGGAGTTGGTTAGAATTCTTAGGTAGATAGTTAGTTGGGATTTCTTAAGTTTTTTGAAAATGTTAGAGAAATGTTTTGGGTTTGTGAAGGAGACATTTGGGAGATATTTTTTTGCTGCTTTAGTAATTTCAAGAGAGTGTTCTTTATGTCAGTTCTTTTTTTTCTATTATGACTGTGTGATATACCTCATACCGGTGGGATTTTAGTTTGATAGGGTTTGGAAAGTTCAGCACCTTTTTGGCCTCTCTGTCCGCTATATTACTACCTTTAGTATTTTTATGGTTGGGTATCCAGATTAATTTTACATTGCCAGTAGATTTTTTAATAAACTGCAAGTTTAATTTGCAGTCTAGTGCCGTTGCAGGTGTTTTCGCGGTGATCCTTGTGTTTTTTATATTATGACAGAGCTTGTTTAGAATCCGAGAAGATTATTGAATTTTCAATTTTATTGTTTTTTATAAAACGCAAAGCCATTAAGATGGCATATAGTTCGGATTCTGTACTGGTAGAATGATTTGTAATTTTATTTTTTTCTATTATGTTTTTGTTTTCATAATAGAAACCTGCACCGTGAAATTCGGTTTCATTTGAACAAGAAGCGTCTACATAGAACCGGATTGAGTTTTCGTAAAGAAGAGAAGATTTCTGATCATGGTTTGTATCGGAACTTTCTTATATATTTTCTGTGTTTATTTCAATATCATTGTCCGAGAGTTGACATTGCAAAGGGAATTCGTATGATAGGGGGAGTTTAGTTTTTATGATTTTGTCAATTTTTTCTTTTAGGGTGTTATATCTGTCTATTACTGTTCTCATTATAGCTTTGTATTTTGATTTTTTATTTCTTTTAATGTTTTCGGATAAAAGTTGGAATGTAGGGATAAAAGGGTGTTTTTTAAGGCTTGCAGATTTCAGGATATATTTGTCTATTAGATTCTTTCTGCGATGGGAGAGGGTAGTTTCTTGGGTCATATTTAAGGTTACAGCATCGGAAGCGAATTTTGGGAGGCCTAGACCAATTTTCAATCCGGTATTGTGAACAGGTTCTAATTTTTTAAGGCGAGTCTCGGCAGCGTTGCAGTAGCAAGCGTATCCCCATTCTAGAATCGAAAGGGTTAGGACTTTATAGGTATTTATTAGAGTTGTATGTTTAGCACCCCAATTTTTATGCTTTTTACATGGGGGATCCAATTTAGTTTGCTATCAAAAATTACTCCAAGAAATTGGACTTGATTTACAGGTTGTAATTTAGTATCGTCTATTTTTAATGTTACGTCTTTTGCTAATTTTTTCCTATTGTATATTATGATGTAGTTCGATTTGTAGGGGGAGGCTTTATTGAAACCTCTGTTATTTAGCCATATTTTAAGTTTTTTGATACCCTCTTCTTTTGATACCCGCTTTTGAGTCGCGATTTCGGGAATTTTATGGGCAAAGGTTAATGCACAGTCATCTGTGAATTGGAAATTGTTGCATTCGTCAATATTTCGCGTTATGTTTCTCACGTAAAGATTGAACAGGATTGGGCTAAGGAGGGCCTTGAGGGAGACCCTTTGTAGTAGTTTTATCTATAATATGTTTTTTATTCCAAAAGAAAGCTGTTTTTCTGAACTTTAAAATTTTTTCAATGAAAGTTGTAATTTTCTCAGAGATTCTTATCTCGAGCAGTTCTTTTATTAGTATTTTCAGGTCTATATTGTCAAACGTGCCTTCTATATCGAGCATTAATACGGCATAGACTTGCTTTTTCGTCAGATCAAGATACGCGTCGGCGGCTAGCAGTGTCGTGCTGTCTTGAGTAGATTTTTGTTTTCGGAAATCAAACTGTGAATTTGGTAAGAGGTACTCATTTTCTACGTACCAGTCGAGGCGTATTTTAATAATTCTTTCGAGCAGTTTTAATAGGTTTGAAGCATTACGAGCCTTTATTTTTGGTTTTCGGTATTAAGATTGTAATGTATTTCGTCCATTGGTCTGGAAAAGTCGGTCGTTTAGTAATCTGTTAAAAATGTCTTTTAGTCTTTCTATGGTAATTAATGGCAAATTTTGGATAATTTCGTTGGAAATCAAATCTTTTCCCGGGAATGATTTAATTTTTAGGTTTTCCATAGCTGTATGTATTTCTTGGTAGGTGGTTGGAGCGTCTAAATGGTAGTTTATAAAGGAGTGAGGAATGTCTGTAGATTTGATCGGCGAGTCTGTGCACAGTTTGTCAATGGAGATTTTAATTTTAGGGTCCTCGTAATCAAACTTAGCGTTATTTTTTGCAGGTGCGGCAGCATCTGCCAGATCGAGTTTGAGACGGCGGCCCCACGTGGTAGGTGAGAGGCCACCAACGGATAACTTGCCGATGAGTAAGAGATAAGTTACCGACTAAGTGAGCGATAGTCTGTATATAATAGCCTACCTGAGCGCAGGTAGAGGGCGTGCGTGCATAAAGCATTGAAGAGAGGGACGGCCACAGATATAAGAGGAGACCCGCACCCAGCATCGAACATTCACGATCTGGCCTTGGTACAGAAAGCATTAGGAGAACTGTGGTCCTCTCCGAATGTTCTATCTCCTTAGCACTTAGTATGCAAATGAGCATAGCGCTCTCGAACGGTGCTAAGGGGATCCTCCCCCTCTCCAGTTAGTATAAGGCCAGATTGTACATTTAAGTCAATATATTTATTCATATTCTATTTGTGATTATTCTTTTGTTTATCCTTCCCCTCTCGAATACCCCTTGAGATCAGGAGGGTGGTTCCTTGTTCGCAAGTGGGTAATTTCGAATACAGATCGGTTGTAAGAGGGTGGATCCTCACAAACTAATCCAAAGCTGCGTGGTAATCCTAAGTGTGCGGAGCTCGTGGGATAGATCTCCCTCCACGACTCCCGTCGCACACGAGCAGCTTCCCACTGGTGGTTCCTCCACTACAGAGGTTAGGGACGGGTTACATGCACTCAACCGTAGTGCGGGGTGATTGTGAGTTTGATAGTCGCTTCCTCGAGTACACTCCCGCCTCTTCCCCTATCGAGTCTAGAACTCTTCATACGGCCTCGCCTTGGTAAAGCTTGGCCCGTTTCATTTGGCGCCCGAACAGGGACTCGGTTTGTTAGTAGCGCGGGATATAAGGAGAGTCAGCTAGGGAATTGAGATTTTTTGTTTTTTTTTTTTGGTCGTATATAAAAAGTGTCAAATGATTCCAGTACTGACGCTTCCTTTCGAGGAACAGCGAATACACGCGCGTCTTGATAATATCATCCAGTACATCGATACTTTAGAACGTCGCGATCAAGCCCACCGGCAGGCGATTAAAGTCTTGAGTGATACAGTAATCGATTTATATAAGCAAGTCAAAGCTCTCAAAGCCGTGGTTATTGATTGTTCCGATGTACTCGGAGAAACCGTAGACCGAGTGAACGAGATCGGCGTCGATTTTTCACGTACCCGTCGCGATCTGGCAGATCTGACTAGTACATCTAAGCGTGACTTTCAAGGGCTAGAATACCGCATTCAAATATTGGAAGGCCAGATCACCGAGATCACGAGGGGTATGGAAAATTTGACGATATAGATCTCCCCCCCCCCCCCCCGTCCCGAGATAAAGAAAACGCATCTTTCCATATTGAATTAAAAGACAGCATAATATTTTTGAGTAATCAAATCATTAGAATCATTAACTTGTATTGATAAAGCATTTCTTGTAAACATATATATATATATAAATTCTTTATTTCAGCCTTAAGGCCCAGAAATGGACTTGGTTTACAATACCTTCCTTAACACACTCATACATTTCAATCAATTCATTCTTTTCCTAACTCCGCTCCGGTTTACAAATTCATAATTTATATACCCTATTATATTTTCGTCTTTTTATTTATCTATTTACATTTCATTTATTTACATTTTATTTACCTTTGTCAGTCTTATTATTACATTTTCAGTCTTTTCGTTTCTTTTCGGTTATATATACCCTAACCGTTCACAATTCTATTATAATTACCTATCACAGATTCGTCTTACATTAACTTATCTTCTAAACACTCATACCTTGTGGCAGCTCTTCGCAAATTGATAGATTTTCTTTGCGACTTCCATTGTTTCCCCATCCCCTTTCTCTCTCTCGCAAAATCTCTGAAATCTTTGTATCTTTGCTCCAGAACATTCCTTAACTCATTTTCTATTACTTTACATTCCCATACTATGTGTTCCCATGTCCCCTTATCTGACCCGCATAATATACATTTCCTATCTTCCTTCCCTGCCCAATATCTGTTTTCTTCCTCAAAATTTCCACATCTGATTCTAGCTAATATTTCCATTTCTTTATCTTTTCTATAACTTCTTAGGTATCTTGGAAGCCCTACCGTTACTAATTCTCTGTATCTTTTATTGTACTTTGACTCCTGTATTTTTCCTTCAATTATCTGTTTCTCTATATCTCTATCTCTGTTTTCTACTTTTTCATTTATTTCTATTCCCTCTCCTCTCATTATCTCTATTTCCAAATTACTAAGGCCCACTCTATTGAAATACTTCGTTCTTTCCTTCCAGTAGCTGTTCTTCTCACCATATTCTTTTTTTTCTTCCCAACATTTCCTCATTAGGTTTTCTTCCTTTCCTTCCTCTATTTTCAAAAATTTTTCTTCATATTTTACCGCTTTCTTACCCCATACAATTTTCATTTTCTCTGTCATCGTTTCCCTTTGTACTATGTATCTAGGGGTGCAGAAATCCAACCTTAGCACCCATCTGTAATAATCCATCTGAATTTCTTCTAGTTCTTTTATTTCGCACCATCCCCATAATTCTGCTCCGTATGCCATGACGCATTCTAACCAAACAGTTGAATAGCATTTTCCTTTTCTTGAAATCCCTTCTGAATTTTCTCCTAGCCCCCACACCTTTCTGACTGCAATATTGCCTTTTCTTTCTAATTCTTTTATATGTTCCTTGTGGTTACCTTCTCTGTTGAACACATATCCTAGGTTTTTGAAGCTCTTGACTTCTTCGATCACCTTACCTTCCCATTGCCAATTTTCTTTTTTCTCTTTCCTTCCTCTGTTGAATACCAGCACTTTTGTTTTTTCCGCATTTAAAATAAGTCTCCTATCCTTTAAAAATTTTCTCAGAGTGTCCGCCATATCCTTAAGCGCTTCCTTGTTTTTTGCTAGCATCACAATGTCATCCGCGTATGCTAGAGACCATATCCTTTGCTTTCCTACCTTCACCCCACCGATATTTGTAACTTTTAATTCCTATTCCAGTTCAGCTATGTGAATGCAAAACAAGATTGGACTAAATAAACATCCCTGTCTTAATCCTGTGTCAGTCCAGAATTCTTCTGTTACTTCCTCCCTCACCCTAACCTTAACTTTGGTTTCCTGATACAATTCTATTATCCTTTCAATCAAGTATTTGCTTATCCTTGCTTTCTTCATTATATCCCAGAGCCTTTTTCTGTCCACTGTATCAAAGGCCGCTTTTAAATCTACAAACATTGTATACAATTTTTCCTTCCTCATTTTCGCCATCTGAATTAAATGGTCCAGTACATACACGTTATCCATCGTCGACCTTCCTTTTCTAAAACCTGCCTGTCCTTCCGGTAATATTCCTTTTTCCTCTACTTCTTTAACCAACTTTATTCTGATGACTTCCGTATATAATTTATAAGCAGTAGATAAAAGCGAGATCCCTCTGTAATTTTTCGTTTCATTTTTCGTTTCATGTTTGTCAATTTTTCTTTTAATCCCTCTCCACCGTACCACCATGCCTCGTTTGGAATCCCGTCTTCTCCTGCCGTCTTTCTCTTCTTTAACATCTTCCATGCTTCCCTTATTTCCTTCCTTGATATTTCCGCCATTTTCTTCTCCTCTATCGTCTCTTCTTTTTGCCTTTCCGGTCCTACGATTCTTTCTTCTGATCCGTCCAGTAATTTTCTAAAATGATCTTTCCATTCTTCTTTTGTTATTTTGTTTTCCACTATTATCCTCTTTTTTATTGCACCTCTTAAATGTTGCCATACTTCATTTTCGTTTTTTAGACTTTTTATTTTTTCAATTTCCAGAATTCTCAACTCTTTTTCTCTCTCTTGACACATCTCTCTCCACTTCTTTCTTTCCTTTAAATACACAGTTTTCTTTTCCTCACCTTTGCGCCATTTCTTCAGTGCTAGTTTCACCTTTCTTTTTTTCTTTAAGCAATTTTTATCCCACCACTTTTTTTGCCCAATCTTCTAAACCCTTTTTTTCTTTTCCTTTTTAATTGCTGCTTTTTCAAACATCTCTTTTAACTCTTTCCATCTCTTCTCAACCGTATCCTCTGCTTTTTCGTTTTCATCTGTATCCGTTGTTCTTGCTTCAAATATTTCTATATCCTCTTCTCTCCATGAGTAGTATAGCTTTCCTTCCTTGCTTTTAACTTCCTCTTTTTCCTCTTCACCTCCTTCCTTTTCGTTTTCTTCACCTTCAATTATTAAACTAATTGGTGCATTACCAATACATAGTCAATAACTGTGCTTCATCTTGCTCCTATAAAAGTAAATTCTCCTTCTTCGTCACCTTTAATGTTTCCATCCGCTATTGTCCATCCTTTCTTATTAATACCCTCTATCATTTTTTTCCCTCCATTTCCAATTATTTTATCTTTACTGGGTCTGATCCTATCCTTTTCTTCTCCCTTTTCGTTTTCCAAGCTTTTGCCCATGTTTCCTATCCTTATTTTAAAGTCTCCTCCTATGATTAAATTTTCCTCTTCAAAGTGCTCTATGCCTTCCCAAATTTTCAATTCCCAAACCATATGATTATTATTCCTTCTGTTGCTTCTAATCTAGTTTTTATCAATCCTTCTTCTACCTTAATACATGTTATCTTATCTTTTTCAATCCACCTTTTCCTTATTCCAATTAACATACCTCCTTTTGCCCTTCCTTTTTTGTTTTCTCGATTCGCTGTAAAGAATATCCATTCAAATTCTTTTGATACTCTATTCTTAAAATAATTTACCTCCTTTTCCTCAATCCACGTTTCCGATAAACTTATAAAGTCTCCACTCTCCAAGTATGTCCATATATCCCTATCCTCATTTCTTAGACCTACTATATTCCAAAAAATCATTTTTCTCTCTTTACATCCTATCCTTTTTCTATTGTTTTCCTTTCCTTTTGTATTTTCGCTCCATTTCTGGCTTAGCTGAAATCCTCATCTCCCCCCCTTTCCTCTCCCTCCTTCCCCTCTTCCGTACTTCCGTTGTCTTCCAAAGATTTTCTAAATTCTGCCTCCAACTTCTCTTTTTCTTCCCACTTGTACCATATGCCTTTAAACATCACCTTACCTTGCCCTGTTTTTACCATTAAACCTTTCTCCCTTTTTTCTCTCGCCCATTTTCCTATTTCCTCTTGTTTTTTTCTTTCCTCATATGATAAGTCATGCTCAATAAAGATCCTACTTCCCTTTAGCATATTTTTCTTTTTCACTATTTCCGCTTTTGTGTCTCTGTCTAATTTGGCGATCGCTACCGTGCCACTACTCCAAGCCGTTGCCACTTCCGTTCTCACCCCCAACTTCGTCAAGAAGAACCTTTCTACCTCGTACTTTAACTCCTCTTTCTTTAAATTCGCCCCTTTTATTAACACGTTGTTTATCCTTTCCTTCCTATCATTGTCTATTACTAATCTCTTTATTTGCTTCATTTCCCTTTCCGATATGCTCTCCATCTACTCGCCCTGCTGCCCATGCTCGCTCTGCTAAGGCTCCACTGCGACTCAGTGTCGCCATCTCCCGACGCTTCCCCCAACCTTGAGCTCGCGCGCTCGCTCAGCTCCTCCCATCTAGCCTCTCTTTCTTTTTCCCGCGCTTCCATTTCTAGCATTCTTTCTTCCAATTTTACAATTCTTTCATCAAACTCAACTATCTTACTGTCTATTTCAATCTTTAATTTGCCTAATTCCGCTTTCTCGCTTCTTAATTTCCTTACCTCCTCCAAAACTCGCGCCTTGAAATCTTCGTTTTCCTAATCTTTGTTGGCGTCCACTTCCCTACCTTTTGATTCCTCCATTTCCTTGAACGTCACCTTCTTAACCACTTTCTCGTCCGGCCTGGTTTGCCTGCCTTTTTCCGTCCTTCCCTCCTTCGACGTCTCTCCCATTCTTGTTTGTCGCCCGGTCATCTTCTTCCACTCGTCACGTTTTTCTCGCCACTTAACTTAACCTCTAAATCGCAGTCTCTCTTTATTCTCGCCCACACTATAAATCTTATCCTATTCTTATACAAAATTTTTATCCTATGCTATCAATATTGCGTTAAACTTTCCCCAACTATCATTCCAATCCTTTAAAACGCTATTTTTAACTAAAATATGATTTTTTGATCACGAGCTGCCACACACACAACCACTCACCCGTGCGCCCTCTAACCAAGTCCGCATTTCTTGTAAACATAGTAGCCGTAAACATGGAGAAAAAAAGACGGTCGCAGGTGATCCTCGAAGAAATTAGACAAGAGGACCCTAGCCGGGTTAATGATAAAAGTATGGAATGGAAAGATGCGGTAATCTTGGAATTCTCGTTATTGGACCAAAAACAAAGTGCACTCGAGGAGCGAGTATATATATTAGAGAACGCGGAAGGTGATATCAATATCACATGCGTAAAGCAAAAACATAAATTGGGAGGGGAATCGATGCTCAGTAGCACTGATGAACGCATCGATGCTCTAGCTACCGCCCTCGAAAATTTAATACGCGAGAATAAAACGCGAAAAAGGGAGAACGAAGAATTGAAACACGCGAACGAACGGTTAATGGGTCGAGTGGGACTTCTCGAAACCAAAAACGACGCGCTGATCGGAAAAAACACAAAGCTTCCTACAGATCTCGTCGGGATTCTTGAGAAAGTAGAGTCAGCGGTCACGTTAACAAAATTATGCGAGGAGATCGGAAAAATTTCAGAGACCGTGGCTAATGAGTCAACGAGACTCGAAAAAATGATTCGTACATGCGGGATCGCGAAAAACGGTGAATTGCCATCTGATATCACGCGACGTATGAAAATCGAGATACCGAAATTCAAAGGACTCTCGGGTGAAAGACCTATGAAATTTTTAAGAGAGATCGAAAATTACATTAATACCGTGAAACCGGAGGATCACGAACTAAAATGCGTAATATCACAATCGCTTGAAGGAGAAGCACAGAATTGGTGGTATCTTAAAAGCGAAGTGGATAGTTTCGACGCGTTTTCGATTAAATTCAGGGAAAGATTTTGGAATAAAAATATACAAAGAATCAATGGAAGAAAAATTGAATTTTGCCAATATTTCCCTGGACAGCGAAGTCGCGTCAACTATGCCACGTATCTATTCGGACTTGCTCGCGAATTGGAGATGGGTCTAGAAGAACCTGAGCTCGTAAGAAAAATCGCGGAACATTTTGATCGCGAAATTCGGCGGACTGTTACTGGACACAAAATTCAGGCAATTAACGAATTTTTAGAAATTCTAGCTGAATTCAACAGTGACGACACGACCAAAAGGGGATCGGACTTATCAAGAACCAACCCAAATCATCAAAATCCAAACATGCCCCCAAACAGATTCCCCAAAAACCAAAAATCCACCCACCCTCCCAATGATAAAAATCCAAAAAACCTTCAAAACAACAACCCAGGACATAAACCGAAATCGTCATGGACAGAACGCACAATTCAAACAATGCAAACAACTGGCACGATGAAAAAAACGGACACACAAAACACTGGGAAAAACCAGGGAAAAGGGAAAGGGAAACAGAAAAATACACAGGTAAAAGACTCATACGATTTCGATCTTTTAAGCTGCTTTCGGGTAGACGGAACATTAAGTACGGGAAACGAAAAGTAGTTACGCCTAAAAAGGACGCGCTTCCACCTCGAGGGAAGAAAGGCGTAACTATGATCGCGTCCATCATGGAAGACCCTCGCACGGAATTATTGCACGATATTAATCCGGAAGGTCGCGAAATCGAAGTACAACATTGCCCAGAGATCAAAATCTCAATTGAAAATATTGACGTAGAAGCACTTATCGATACGGTAGCAAGTCGGCACGTTTAAAATATCAAATTCTTGCAAATACAAAGTTAAGTAACCTATCTCGAAAAATCATCTTCTTAGTAGTTTCAATGTTGATTAAGCCATGCATTATTGGCTATGATACAATAAAACTTCTCGGAATATTAATTGATTCAATAAATCAACAAATAATTTTTTCAATAAACAAAGTAGACGGATTAATATCGTACGTGCATAAAAAAATATTGCGGAACGAATTCACGTCACTCGCAATTCAGAAGTTGAACAAATACACCGCAGAAGGGTATGGTTTCGAATCTGAAATTCAAATTGCGACCCAAGAGATGAGTAGATACACCGCAGAAGGGTATCACTCAGATCTTAATAATCTTTATGAAGATTATGAAAATAATATTGAAAACCTATACGAGCTCACGATTGAGGAGATCGATGGGAAAGTTGAATCTTGTGAAAACCTCAACGAGGCACAAAAACAAATCTTGAAAAAATTACTAATAAAACGAAAAGAAGTATTCGAGAAAAAACCGGGATTACTAACAACATACGAGCATGGGTTAATTATAAAAGACACGACACCGTGGTTTTGTAGACCGTACCCAATCCCATTAGCGGATAGACAAGACGCGTCGAAAGAATTCCGACGAATGTTGGAGTTAGATATTATAAGACGCTCGAATAGCGTATATATAAATCCGATTCAAATCGTTAGAAAAAAAGACGGATCTATCAGACCGTGCCTAAACGCGCAGAAGCTCAACGCGGTACTTCAAGATAACTTCGAAGGACCTCCCGGTATCGACGAGGTCTTACAAAGATGCACTGATAAGCCAATAACAAGCATATCAGATTTTACAGCAAGTTATTGGCAGATCAAACTCGCGGAAGAGTCGCGAAAATACACAGCTTTCAAAATCGACAGTCATGTTTATGAATTCAATATTGTACCGTTCGGGATAAAGACTAGCGGATCCGCGTTAATTCGAGGGTTTGCGGAAGCCACATGGGACTTTGAAGATTTTTTAATATTATTCGTGGACGATCTTATGATACGATCGCAAAATTTCGACGAACATATCGAGCACTTAGATAAATTATACGAACGGTTGATTGAACATAACTTACGGTTAAATTTCAAGAAAAAAAAATTTTTTTGTGAAGAAATCGAATTTCTTGGACACTTTATTTCTGCAAAAGGGATACGACCGGACCCAGATAAAATCAGATAAACTACCTCGAAATTTGAAACAATTGCAAAGTTTCATCGGGTTTATAAACTTTTACTCAAAGTTTACAAAAAATTTCGCGGAATACTTAGTCCCATTGTTGGACCTTATGAGAAAAAATGTCGCGCTTCATTGGACAAGCGTACATCAAGCAGCATTCGAAAAAATAAAAACATTGTTTGATGAAAATGTTTTCTTGAAATACGCAGACCCAAAGAAACCCTACATTTTAACCACGGATGCATCCGATTATGCATGAGCGGCATCCCTATCCCAGTTAAATGAGGAAGGGGAAGAAGAAGTGGTCTGTTTTGTGAGCAGAACATTCAAGGGAAGTGAATGCTCATATTTTACAACAGAAAAGGAAATGCTCGCCTTTGTATGGTCACTCAATAAGCTAGACACTTTCTTAAGGGGGGCAATTGAGATTACAGTCCGAACGGATCACGAGGCTCTGACATTTTTGCGAACTTGCAAATTTAATAATCAAAGATTACAGAGATGGAACCTAGCGATTCAGGACTTTAGACTCAACCCAGTACATATACCGGGAAAACAAAACGCCGTCGCGGACTGCCTTAGTCGAATGGATGATAGCGATAAATCGAAAAAAGAAATCCAATCAGAAATAATTATTTCGGCCATTGTACGACAAAAACCGAGCCGTGAGCTCATAAATATTTGTAAAGAAATCGAAAAAAATCAAAGACGCGATCCTGACACGCAAGAAATAGTTTGTAAGTTAGAAAATAAAGATGAAAAAATATGTAAAAGATACGAATTAATCAATAAAGTACTGTACAAAAAATCGAAAAACAGATCGAAAATTGTAATACCGAACAGCGTACTCAAGAGCTTTGTCAACGAAACCCACGAAGCATACGGACACATAGGGGGGCGAAAATTAAACAAAATCTTAAGCGAACATTTTTATGTAAATGGCTTACGCAGAAAGATAGCGCGAATTTAAAGTCCTGCGACATTTGTCAACGTACAAAACATTAAACTACGAAATACAGAGAAATAGCACAGCCTATCTTGACGCGAAAGCCACATGAACTACTGTCAATAGACTTCTACGGACCATTGCCGACATCTGCAGGAGGAGTAAAATACCTATTAATTACAATAGACGTTTTTAGTAAATTTGTGGTATTTTACCCCTTGCGCAGAGCAACTACTCAAGCAGTAATAAAGAAATTATTGGATGACTACATACACATTTACGGCAAGCCAAATGCGATCATATGTGATCACGGCACGCAGTTTACTTCCAGTAAATTCGTAAAGGCGTTCGAAAATGAAAACATAAAAATAATGTACTCATCCATTCGACACCCGCAAAGTAATATTGTAGAACGGGTACACTGAGAACTGGGTAGATTCTTTAGAACATTCATTATAAACGACACATATCACGAAACCATGAATTACACGCCACTAGAATTACATTCTGACCGAAAACCCATACGAATATGGGAGAAATATTTATACATACCACCAGAAAATAACATAATATCACGAGAGAAAAGAATATCGCTAGCATGCGAGCAAGCGCACCGTATCGCACTAAGTCGCGCAGCAAAGAAAAATGCGCACGCGAAACATTTCGAATTGAAAATAGGCGATAAGGCGATGATTAAGGCGCTCAATGTATCCGATGCCGAAAACGGTAAAATAGCAAAAATTTTCGATATCTTCGAAGGACCCTCCGAGGTTAAACAAAAAGTAGGAATCGATACATATTTATTAGTAGAAATAAATACGAAAAAAGAGCGTGGAAAATTTCACATATATAACTTAAAACCGTATTTTGAGGATTGAATGCACAAGTTATAAATGAGAAAAATAATGAAAAAAGGAAAAATTCCTACGGAAAAATAATGACAAAGTCAAAATATTATATATATTATACACATATAAATGTGTGTACGTGACGAAAACCATAACAAGGTCGCGACCGAATGACCTAATACAGTCAAGCCAGCGGCAACAACAAGCCCCCGAAAAATTCCTAAGGCTAAGCTAGAAAAAAAAGCCAAGCCGCAGGCTCATTAGTAGCCGAACCACGACAATGGAAAGACCAGCGGAGCAGCTAGCTGCAGTCGAGAAGACTACCACCGGGAGCCAGACAGAGCCCATCGCCGTCTGTAGCCAGGGGACCCACGTGACGGAGTCACTATTGAAAGCCGGGTTCGCGGAATGCTGGTAAGCACACATATAAAACGCTCCTCCTCTCTCTCGCGCTCGCGCATTAAAAAAAAAAGCTAAAACCTCGGGTATTTTTTGTTTTAAAAAAGGACTGTACGACACAACGTGCAGTGCCAAAGCGTCCGCGCAGCCAACGGCAACCGCTTCCAGGGCGGGAGTAAGCGCTTTGTCAGGGGGTGGTTTTACAGATCCCGCACCACTGGGGCAAAACGAGCCAGGGGACGATGACGGAAGACACGCCGCCAGACCCGTCAACAGCCAGGCGGACCATCGCTCCCCGGCGAAGAGCCCCAGAGAAGCTACCCTCCCCGACACCAACATCAAAACCACGTGTGGTATCCGTGGTC
This sequence comes from Muscidifurax raptorellus, assembly GCA_020010945.3. Taxonomy (NCBI): domain Eukaryota; kingdom Metazoa; phylum Arthropoda; class Insecta; order Hymenoptera; family Pteromalidae; genus Muscidifurax; species Muscidifurax raptorellus. The sequence continues at coordinate 28,303,296 of CM052077.1, read as the reverse complement.
AATCTCCCAGTCATCGACGCTGGCAGCTGGAAGAAGCTGGCATTACCAGGCTCGGCACCACAGGGATTGAAGAGGAGGGGTGACCCGACGCCAGGTCCGTCTCCCCGCCAGCGAACGAGGCCCGAGCGGCTGGCAACGAGTACCCCCACCCAGCCGCCGCCCGAGCCATATGAGCCGCAAGCACCGAGCGGCAACTGGAGGGAGGACGGCGCACGGCTGCTGAGGCAGAGGAGGGAGCAAGGCACTCTCGCCTCAACGCTCACCCCTCCACCAACACCATCACCAACACAACAGTGCACCGTGGCAGAGATATTGGCCGCGGTGTACGCTGCAGCGGAGAAGGGGCAGAAGGCGGAGGCTGAATTTCAAGCCTTCGTCGAGCTATTCGGCGAATTAGTTTAATTGTTATTATTATGCTTTTTTTATTTTTTTTTTATTTTTATATTAGTTTATATTTTTATATTTTTTAATTTTTATTTTTTTATATACCAAAAATGTTGTTTAGTTCGTTTTAAGAAAAAGAGTTTTTTATGTTTGTTTTTTATTATATTTTTTTTTTACGAAATAAATGTTAAGAATAGAGAAAAAGCGTATTATCCGTTGTTGCCCTCTTACCCGCCTTTCCTTTATAAATAAAAAATTATTTTTCATCACATGTAGACTTCAAAAATTTTTTATTGGGGGGCATTGAGACGGCGGCCCCACGTGGTAGGTGAAAGGCCACCAACGGATAACTTGCCGATGAGTAAGAGATAAGTTAATGACTAAGTGAGCGATAGTCTGTATATATAATAGCCTACCTGAGCGCAGGTAGAGGGCGTGCGTGCATAAAGCATTGGAGAGAGGGACGGCCACAGATATATCACCCTTGGAAATTTTCGCTCCGCATGCTTTTATTGATTCAAGTATAAGATGAGTTATTTGGTTATAAGCTTCTATTAGGTTTAGTTGATCAAATTGAAGGTTCTCGGTTTTTCCTTTTAGTGTGAATTTAATTTGGTTCCAGTTTACCATTGTTTGTGTTTAATTTTTCGCGATTTGTAGAAATCCCCCTCTTTTTTGTTAGTCATTAATATAGCGATTGGGTAGTGGTCACTACCTAGAGTATCCTCCAAAATGGACCATTCAGTTTTGTGAATGAAGTTGACGGATATAGCGGTAATGTCTGATGAGCCTGGCATATTCCTTACTTTTGGGATCAGTGTAGCCTGATTTGGGTCGTTAATAATTACTAGATTTGTATTAAATGTTTCTGATGCTATCCATTTACCGATTTTGTTATCTCTACCCGTACTCTACATAGGGTGATGAGCATTAAAATCTCCACATACTATTACATTTTTTAATTTATCGATAAATTCGATTAGATTGCTGAGGTCAGGAAATCAGTTTCACGATCTATTCTTATGATATTGAATTTTTTTAATCGAGTCAAATCGTTTTTTTAAGCCATGTTTCCTGTAGGCAAACAATGTTATAGTCATTTAATAAAACTTCCAATTCGAATCTCTTTTCTTTTAAACTGCAACTGTTCTATTATAAAATACTAAGATTTTTATTTAGGTCCATTTAGGAGAATTTGGTTTGGAGTGCTTCAGGTATTTTAAGTCGGTGTTAAATTTTGATTGGTCAGTATTTCGTTCGGAAGAGATTTTATTTATAGGAGTGACTAGATTTAGTTTTTTAATCCGCGAAAGATTGCTAGGGGTTAAGATGAAACTGGGTTTTGAATACTCAGTTGTGTCCCTTTTCCCCGTGCAAAAATTTCTGTAAGGGTAAAAACCGTAGAATCCATACTTGCGTTTTGCTTAACGAGTTTGTGGATTGAATCTATAAGTCTAGCTAGTTTCACGTTTGTATATTCTTGTGGAGTTATAATGTGATTGTTATTGTTTGCCTTACTGATCCAATTTTCGGTTAGCTCCGCGATGTGTCGTCTTTCATTTGGACGATAGACGATTCGGGTATTCGACGTTTGTTTATTTGATCGGATTTAGAACGTACGTCGTTCGAATACTGCCCCTGGTGTTTACCGTAACCGTTATTAAGCGCGTGCGAATAAGGTCTTTTAGAGCTTGAGTTTCGATAATGATTAAGACAGCCAGAACGAAATAAATCTTTTGCGTGGCTAAGCGAAACATTTTTTGTTGCTATTGCGTGCTTAATTTTCTTCTGTTCCAGAAATTTGACGCATTGCCTATCTAACGCGGAGTGGTTGCCTTTGCAGTTTATGCATCTTTTGGAAAAGTTGCAGTTTTCGGGTTTAAACTCGTATTCTAAAGAGCAATTTGAGCATATAGGGTTTCGACTACGGTTGGCTGCGGCGTGACCGAAACGAAAACATTTCTTACATTGAAGCATGCTGAAAATGTCAGGGAAAACCTTTACGGAGACTCCGAAGAATTTGACTGTTTCTGGGAGCTTATTTGATTTAAAATAATATATTATATGACACTTTTGTGGGAGGTGTTTTTCTACCTTGCTCGAGGTTTTTCGCACGAGCGAAGCGAGTCCCAACAGTCTCATACGATATTTTAAAGCATGACAACCTCAAAGTCGACAATAAAGTTGTCATTTTGAGGTTAGCGTGCTATAATATAATTTAATCGTACTTGTGGGTTCAAGTGTGTCATTGACTTTCTTAAAAATCCTTTCGATTTTCGCGTTTTTGTGCTCATTTTCTATGGCTAGTATAAGTTTTTTATGGTATTTTCAATTTCACAGATTTGTCCGATTTTTAGGACTTTGTAGTTTGGGATATAGAATTCCCAATCTTTACAGTTAGGGATTGGGTTTTGCTACAAGGTTATTCGCTTTTTCCATCTTTGCAAAGGTGAATTCAACTTTTTTAGGGCCTATTTTACGAACGTTGTCAAACTTAATTTTCGATTTAATCAGTATTCTAACTTAATAGGGCCGATATGTCCTATATTCCTCTTACTATCTTGCGATTCTATGGGAATAATAAGTGGCGCTTGGGATTGGGAATAGTACCTATTTTGTTTGAATTTTGTAATATTGAATAAGGCCGCATGAGGTAGGATTACCAGCGGCGGCCATGGCTTCGGCCATTATGTTTCTAGAGCTAATAGACTAATAGTAGAATACCGACCCATTTTTACTTCTTTACTTAAATCTTTAATCATTGACTCTCTTTCTATATCAAAAAGTTTACAACTCTAAACTATGTGCTCTATCGTATTAGAATCTTCGCCACACTCACATACATCAAAATAACAATATTATCCTAAATCAAGTTAGATTTTAATGAGTTATGTCCGCATCTGATTCTATTCATTGATACTACTGTTTTTTCTAGTTATTTTCACATTGTGAAACCAAGGTTTCTTGGTTTCCGTACAAAAAATTTTAAAATAGAATACATCATTGGTTTTACCTATGTTAATAAGAGATTCAATATTCTGCTTTTTACATTTTTCTTTTATAATTGCAAATACATCTGGATAAGGAATTGGTTCATTTAATAATTCGCCGTTCATTGCCATTTGTTTGGCTTTAGCATCAGCCATTTCATTACCTAAAATACCAACGAGGGACGGTACCCACCCTAGTTTTATTTTGATTCCACAATCTAATGCATAAGCTAATTTTTGTCTAATAGAGACAATTAATGGAGAGCTTTTCCTTTTATTTGTATTTTGTAAGGCTGATAAGGCACTTTTACAATCCGCCAAAATAACAAAATCTTTACTGTCACTACTAATGGTTATTTTTTCAATAACGTGCATTAGTGCTCTACATTCAGCAGTATAAATCGATGATATATCCGGAATTTTATATGATATACTAAATTCATCTCTCTTAGACCATGATGCAAAGCCCACACTAGTCAAAGGATCTATTAATTTAGACGCATTTGTACAAATTTGTATGATGTTTTCTTTCTCCGGAAATATCTCTTTAAATTTCCAATATGGTAGTGTAGCTTTAGCAATTTTAATACCCCTATTTACATCTATGTCTGGAGTATAAAGAGAGTATGAATAATTACCGGTATAGTTGCTATGTAATTTTGAATCAATAATAGAATAATTATAAGGCCGATATTCTTGGTAATAGTCAACTAAAATTGGTTTAGAATAGTTATGTTTGAATACATTAATTTCAAATATTTCTGTAAGATTATCTAGGTTTTCACTAATTGACATATTTTTGACGATATATTTACTACCAAGCTCTTTTATTCTATATTGCAAATAGGGTACTTTTGCTTCATCTAGCATTACATTTGCCGGAGTACTCATTCTATATCCCATTGCTATTCCCTTTGTGCGCTGTAACGTCCTGCCACCTACTGCCACCGTAGTACATCAGTGAAAGTAAGAAGAACTCTACAGGTACAATGCCGATCGATACCTACCTTACCTTCTTCACCAAAATTCCGCCATTCCGTTCAACCCCCACCTTGACCTGGTTACCAGAAACCATAAAGCGTGTCTAGCCACACGTACCCATGCAACCAAGCCCTTAATTTATGCCGCCCTATTAACAAGGGTAATTTATGCATTCATGCTTGTAGCGCACGCAACCCCTCGGAATATAAATACATGGCCCTCGCCGGGCTTCGGTCTTCTTAACCGGCAGTTAGCTTAACTGTAAATACGTACACGTCACTTTTTATCGGGATTACTTCCCCTATTGTTACTTGTAATTGTCTTGAATAAACTGTGTAGGAATAATAGAGTTAAGTGATTATTCGCTTATCGAAACCGCGACGACGAGAATCGCTTCCTTACCGACTTCTCGCTTGCATTGTAATTCGTGATGTTACAATTGGGGGCCCAACTCCGGGATCTGCTAAGGCAATTTAACAAAGCGACGAAACATTCTTTTCTCACTCGACCACTCTCTCCATCACACACACCTCCAAACGCGAGTCAGGATGTTCGAATTACCAGGCGCGAAAAACAGGAACGCGGAGGCCCTACAAATTATAACCAAACAAATTAGCAAAGTAGACAACAAATTCGCACCCGCGAATCGACAACCGACACTCACAAAAGCGCTTGTGTTCTTACAACAACGATACCAAGTCTCAAGTGAAACCCCACCAGATCGGGATATTGATGCAGAAACACTATGCCAAGCATTATTCGATAACGCGACCGAAGATGCCATAGCAGACATATGTCAAGACGAGCTAATGATAAATATATTAATAGCACTAGGATTCAGAGGCATAAGCTGCAAAGAAATCATCGCCGCAGTAGGGAAACCAGAAGCTCTCAGAAAATTCGACGATAAAATACCAGCACTACTGAACCTGAACCCGGAAATAACCGAAGATGAAAGCAGACACGAAGCATCTGCAACAAATAGATATAGTATACCGTGCTACACATTATTCGGCAATAATCAGCAATAGAGCACACCTTTAGGTGCGGCAATGCCTTTAACCGAGACGCAATACCATAGCTAAAAACACACCACCAAGTGACCGCGAAAACAACAGAGATACGTGTCACAACTATACAATTACACCGGTCCGCAATCTATCGATAAAAGACGCAATAAACTCTATAATGATGTAAAATGGCTTCAACATACCACTATCACAATTCGCGATCACCTGCAGAGAAGCAACCCTACTCGTGCCGCATTATAACGAACCGGAAATAGCTCAATTCATTAAAACTAGGATACAAGGAGAAGCACAAAAGTGCGCATATCAAAAGCATTTCAGACCGTATCGGAACCAATCGCGTACTTTCATAGTCGATTCGGAACCGCTAAATTATACCACCAGCTACAATGAGAGATAGCTTCTTTAAAACAATGCAAAAAGGAACGCGTTATCATATTCTTGAACAGAGTCAAAGCTTCCTCGATTGTTGCGGAACCAATATTTTAGTGCTGTGTGTCCCGTTCGGTGGTAGATTTGGCAAATGTCGACCCCCTTACCCCAGCCCACAAATATGCAGTATATGCATTAAAAAAATACTAATCAACGTATTTTTAATAGCATTTTCCGAAAAAACTAGTTATAATAATTGAGCCCTAATAGTTAATTAATTAAAAAGAAAAGAAAATGTACTTTACAAAATCGTCGATTTCTCGGTAAATATTGACTCTAGCGAATTTCTGGTTTCGTTAAAAAATTGAACTATCGCCACTTTTAATTGAGTCACCGCCAGAAATCGCCAAAAATTGTTTATTTATCCGGAAAATCTAAAAAACACCTTGGAGAAGGTGGCGCACGCGTTTTCCTACAGGCCGGGTTTTGAATCCAGGACTCGGCAGTTTCTTTCCTTACGAATCGTCTTTAGACATTTATGCGTAAATAATTAATTAAAATTCCAACTTAATCTTAAACTTAAATAAAAATAAAACTCAAATCACAATCCAAATCCCTAAAGGGGGGTGATGACCATATGCGACTTCCATTCTGAAGAAACAAATAGTATCAGTGGCGGCGTGGATTAAGTCACGGCTTTCTATTATTTTGACCGAGGTTCGAATCCAGGATCCATTTTTTTTCGATTTGTTTTATGCGGTATACTATCCAATAAATGGTATTACTTTTATCGTAGACGAAAACATTGTTAGAATCGGTTGTCCTGAATCTTCAAGGACAACGTAAAACCAAGTGAAACATTTTGTTTATTACGTCTACCTATGTACTAACAATAATTTTCTGGATTTTACCTATTTAAGGTACTCTGTATACTAAGGATTATGCGATATGATTAGGTAATAGTGGTGAAATAAGTTATCAAATGATTAATTAACGAATGATACAAATCATACGTTTATTATATTATATTACAATGTTTTTACATAAATATAATGCTGCAAAATTTATTTTTTATAATTATTGTTTAAGTTTTTTATTTAGACTTTTTTTTTGTTTTACAAAAAGTTTAGTTAAAATGATAGATCAATATAATCTGTTAAAATATCTGTATCTTGATGATTTAACGGATATGCAAGAACTGGCTAACATGGTGCAACGTTTTAAAAATCTAGTACAGATTCCATTCCTCTGATTAACTTGACTGCAGCCTATTTACAAACATTATTGTTAAACTCAAGAATAAAGAGTGAAACTGTAATGTATGAGCAAAACTTACGTGAAGAGAGGGGTCAGAATCCTAGATAAAACATGGTCTCTAGAGAGGAATCAGAACTGAGTAATGCTATAAGCATATCCACTACATCTGCATCGACCACTACCAAATTTGTAGAGATGTTCCACTTGCTATGTTTGTTAATGCACAAGCAGCCTCAAACTGTCACAATATTATTAGATTTTTAAATAAAAATAACTACTCATAAGTAGTCCATTTTTAAAATTCTCTAATTCTTACAAACCTGTAATGTACAAATAGTATCAGTTTTAAGGAATTCCACATTCTTGCCGATCTCTGTCTCCCCCAACGGCAGTGAGTGCAAGTGTACAGGTTAGAACAATAGCAACAACAGCGACGTATTATAGAAACATTTTTGTTTGTACAAAATGGAACGTACAAACTATAATTATTACAAATATCTGAAGAAATAAAAATCGATGATAACATTTCTATAGAAATTCATTGTTCGTTAAGGCTGTCGTTAAAATTAATATAATTTACATATTTCTTTATGGCACTACAGGCTTGGTTGCAATTCCTCCTGCTAATTCGAAAACAGCGAATGATACTTATGCAGCTAATTTTTCCACCTCTTCAATTCTATCACACTCAGCGTAGACTCGTACAACGTCTTCAGTTCCATATGGTCTAAAACGAAATAAAAATGATTAATGGGAATGTCAAATGTAATTAAGTTAAGTGTAAATGATTGCGATGAGCTACCTGACGAAAGTTCTTCCTTTTGGATAATTAGCGACTATTTCATCGATTTTTTATTGCAAGCCTTTTGTAGGTAAAGTAATTAGGATAATCACCTAGCATTGTTAGCAGCAGTACGAATTGTTTTAACAACTGAGTCCTTGAAAACAATAGTACCATGACCATTTGCTTCAAAGTAGACGCCAATGTCAAATTTAAGAGCTTTGTGGTGCAAATGTTTAACATTAATTAGTACACAAGCCACAGGAACTTTCTGAAAAAAAATATTACCATTTTAAATACTTCTACAAATTATAAACGCTTTAGTCAAAATTCAGAGAAATTTTGCATGTTTATAAACGCTCAAAACGAAAAAATCTTCCATCAATTATTTACATGTAAATGTAAAATCCAGGAATGTATTGAGATTGTTTGTTCTTCTTTTTTCCACCTTGCGTAACTTGAGATTTTACTCTAGGTAAGAACAGTTGCTTTATAGATTCACTATCTTGTGTGATAAATACATCTGGATCTTGATAGACTTCGGCCTCTTGAGTTTCAACAACAATAGGTGCATTGCTGGTGCCAGGCTCTGCTGCAATTTCTTCATATTTCTGAGACATTCCAAGCTAAAAAAGAATTTTTTGATGCTGTTATTATTATTGCTGCTGTTATTGGAACCATTGGAATCTCACAAAGATAGTCTGTTTCGTAAATGTGAAGTGAGACACTTTCCTCCAAAGCCGTAATACTTGACACGTGGAACTCTGATGAAGAACCTCCTGAATCCTTTAGTACGCTTTATAGTCCTCTTATAGCATCTCAATCTCAAGGATGTGTCTCAATCCACATTTACGAAACAGACTATCTTATAGTTTAACAATAATGTTCGTAAATAGGCTGCAGTCAAGTTAATCAGAGGAATGGAATCTGTACTAGATTTTTAAAACGTTGCACCATGTTAGCCAGTTCTTGCATATCCGTTAAATCATCAAGATACAGATATTTTAACAGATTATATTGATCTATCATTTTAACTAAACATTTTGTAAAACAAAAAAAAAGTCTAAATAAAAAACTTAAACAATAATTATAAAAAATAAATTTTGCAGCATTATATTTATGTAAAAACATTGTAATATAATATAATAAAAGTATGATTTGTATCGTTCGTTAATTAATCATTTGATAACTTATTTCACCACTATTACCTAATCATATCGCATAATCCTTAGTATATAGAGTACCTTAAATAGGTAAAATCCAGAAAATTATTGTTAGTACATAGGTAGACGTAATAAACAAAATGTTTCACTTGGTTTTACGTTGTCCTTGAAGATTCAGGACAACCGATTCTAACAATGTTTTCGTCTACGATAAAAGTAATACCATTTATTGGATAGTATACCGCATAAAACAAATCGAAAAAAAATGGATCCTGGATTCGAACCTCGGTCAAAATAATAGAAAGCCGTGACTTAATCCACGCCGCCACTGATACTATTTGTTTCTTCAGAATGGAAGTCGCATATGGTCATCACCCCCCTTTAGGGATTTGGATTGTGATTTGAGTTTTATTTTTATTTAAGTTTAAGATTAAGTTGGAATTTTAATTAATTATTTACGCATAAATGTCTAAAGACGATTCGTAAGGAAAGAAACTGCCGAGTCCTGGATTCAAAACCCGGCCTGTAGGAAAACGCGTGCGCCACCTTCTCCAAGGTGTTTTTTAGATTTTCCGGATAAATAAACAATTTTTGGCGATTTCTGGCGGTGACTCAATTAAAAGTGGCGATAGTTCAATTTTTTAACGAAACCAGAAATTCGCTAGAGTCAATATTTACCGAGAAATCGACGATTTTGTAAAGTACATTTTCTTTTCTTTTTAATTAATTAACTATTAGGGCTCAATTATTATAACTAGTTTTTTCGGAAAATGCTATTAAAAATACGTTGATTAGTATTTTTTTAATGCATATACTGCATATTTGTGGGCTGGGGTAAGGGGGTCGACATTTGCCAAATCTACCACCGAACGGGACACACAGCACTAAAATATTGGTTCCGCAACAATCGAGGAAGCAGCGTCGCGCCAACGCCATCACCAGCAAGAGCGGTATGGGCCATGCCTGGACATGAATAGCCTATACCTGACCGCACACCTGGGCGCGTGGCAACTCCCCCAAACCATGGGAAACACCTGAAAGAAAAATACAATACTACAGCTGTTCCAACTCTCCTAATACTTCACAGCCACAGCAGCCCAATGCAGCCAGTGATATTTGCCGCTACTACAAACAGCCAGGTCATTGGAAGGACCAGGACGCGAACCGGGGAAACCATCAGAATCAGCATCTCTGTTAGAAAAAAATGCACTACTTCAGTTAATAAAGGAAAAAGTTGTAAGAGCCGTTTTGCATAATGCTTGATACGGGCGCAGGACCGGCACTCCTTAAAGAATCCAGCAAACCGCCACAAATCGCGCTAAACACACAGGAAATACTACAACTGTCGGGAATAAGTGGTACTAGCATAAGCGCTTGCGGTAAGATGGAAGCCCAATTTCGTAATCTAACACTGCAGTGACATCTGATACCGAACAATTTTCCGATTGAAGAAGACGGACTGCTAGGAAGCGAAGCTATTTCTACTTGACGTAGAGATAAGTTACGCTAGCAAAGAGTTCAAAATCCAGCACCACACGCTTTCTCTATGCAAACCCATTATACGGAAGCAGAGAATGGCACCGGAACGCGAAATTTTCGCTCTGAAAACCATAATCAAGAAAAATTAGTCTGAATCGGAAAACGTAGAAAGAACAGAACTAGTACAAACAAAGGAACCAGAAATTAAAAACCCGAAAAAGTTGGTGCATTTTAAGAAAAAATATGAAATTCTGTTATTAAAATCCGTCAGTCCAGAAAAACCAAGAAACTCAGGAAACCGAGAAAACCGCGCAGAAGCAAAAAAAGCAGAATGCGCAATCAGTTCAGAAAGAAAAAATCAGAAAATTCATAAAAATCAGAAAACCCAAAAAACTCGAAGAAACAGAAACATTAGCAAAACCAAAAAACTCCTTCATCTTGCAGGAATACCAAGAAAAGGGAGAAGAGGTTAGTCAAATGATCCAGAAATTGATACGTACCCAAAATGCATGGAGGCGGTGGCGCCCAAATTTGCCGGATGACAAAGCAACTACGCCCGGTGTATCGATCTAGGAAACCAAGTATGACGGAATTAGTCATCGAGAGACAAACAAATTCATAACGTTAGCCAACCAGGAAGAAACGGACGACTGCGCAGCAGCAAATGGGCAAGTAAAAGCCACGAGTCACGCAGGTAATAAAATCGTGGCTTAACACAATCCAGACAATTAAATGTATTTTTTAATTTCGTATTAATACGAAATTAATAAATTACAATATCTACTGAAAAGCAACAATATTATACAGCTGTAGAAATTAGAGCGCATTTTAATTAGCTGTTACAACATATGTGAAATACTCAATAACCAAGAATACAACTCGCACGGTAAAATAAAAAAATTACTCAAAGAAATGAGCAAATTCTATACTATCGCAGAAGAACCCTCCTTTAGCATGATACAAGCAATAAACCAGGCGAGGCCACTAGAAGAAGCAAGTTACCGAGCTCAAGAATTAATTAAGATAGTATTACCGCACCAAACAATAAAATCACGTACACCATAATGGCTCAGAAAATTGACCAAGACAGCCCAATATCAATAAAAGTAAAAGCTCTTTTACGACTAGAACATCTGACTTCCGAAGAGGGGGCTACCATAGAAGGGCTAATATAACGCTATGCGGATAGATTTTATCTACCAGGCATGAAGCTCCCTGCCACCAACGTATTTGAACATGAAATATCACTTACGTGTCAAATTCCAGTGAGAATAAGACACGCCCGCGATGCTCGAACCCCAAGAGACGAGGTGAATAGGCAGGTACAATAGTTACTACAAGAAGGTAATAGAACGCATATGCAGCACCAGCTTTCTGCGTACTCAAAAAGCCCAAGCCCAACGGCGAAAAACAATATAGACTAGTAATCGATTGTAGACAACTGAATAAAAAAATGCCTGATTATAACCACCCCGTGCCCAACATAGCGGATATACTAGACAACCGAAAGAGCAAAATACTTCTCTGTATTCGACTTAGCCACCGGTTACCACCAAATAAAAATAAAGGAACAAGACCGACATAAAACCGCGTTTTAATGCAACTTAGGCCTGTTCCAATTCAAACGGTCACGATTCAGCTTAAAGACTAGCGCAGGAGTATTTCTATCATTCATGGCAACGGTAATAGCCGGAATGAAAAACGTGGTAGCCTTCTTTGACGACATCTGCGTTTTTTCTACCGAATTCGACGAGCACTGCAAATCGATCGCAGCATTGCAAATCGATCGCAACTACTGGACCGCCTTAGAAAAGCCAGCTTAACATTGCAGCCCGATAAATGCGAATTTCTAAAGGAAGATATCAATTATTTAGGGCACATAATAAGTAAAAAGTCTACGCTCCGACCTAAAGAAAATCGTACCAGTTAAAAAACTCCCAGTACCTAAAACCGCTAAAAACGTACAACAATTTTTAGGACTAGCAAATTATTATAGATGATTCATACCAAACTTCGCAAAAATAGTCAGGTCACTCAACCTGCTACTAAGAAAAAATCAAGAATTCAAATGGGACGAAGATACACAACGAGCATTCGAGATCCTTAGGGTTACGGGTGCAGACGGGGTCCTACTCCAAAGACAACGACCGACTTCGTTCTATTCCCTTTATTGTCGTTTGTGCTCCGCTCGCGAGCTCTGCCGCCGATCAATTGCCCGCTTAGCCGTCGGGACAGAGCCAAGCAACTCGCCGAAATAAATAAACTACCGTATCTCGACAACTTAAGTCGGCATACCCAAAGCAATTAGAGTAAACAACAAAACACACATCGCATTATCCCTAAGACATCAACAATGAGAAAGCTTAATAAATATAGCAAACACCATAAAGATACTAATGCAAAACATAAATGAGGTCTGTAACGTGGCGGTTACTCCACTGGAATGGATGTCCAGGAAGCAACTCCCGAGCACCAACGTTAAACAAAGATTGACTGATCCGGCCGAATTTATATAAAATATAAATATAAAAATATACTATTCGGTCCCAGGCCGAATAGTAATTTGATACCTCAATACGTCGAACTGCGCCGTGGCTGAGACTTTTACTCTCGCGAGGGGATTCCGTCGTCGGAAAGACTCTCAGAGTTCGAGGGCGAACTCCGACTATCACGCAGGTGTAAGGAGAAAATGAATAAAAGGTGATCACAACTCAATTTCAACAATGTAAAAGAATATAATTTATTTATGTTTTTGGCCACTAGATACAATTCATTTCGCATTGCAGTATATACATATATATTATTCGTTCCCGCACTTATACCTCGAAACACTCACGCACCACGATTCTAATTTCGCCGCGACCGTTCTCGACAACGTACCGCCGCACCACGAGTAATTTACCCACCACAATCAATATCACGAAATTCACCATACTTGAATATCACCAACCTTCGCTACAAAAGTCGTCGTCTGGCCTCCGGTGTCCTCGTCCTCTCACTTCTAACTCGCTTAAAATTCCACGTGCCCGATAAATAATTACTCGCGTAGGTATTGCTGCTAGAGGTATGCTCTCTTAGCTGGTCCAAAATCGAATGGACGAGTCGCGCGCCGCGAGCCTTCTTGTCGCGAAGACCAGGGATAAATGGTCGTCTTCATGGCTCAACAGGACGCTCTAATTAACAGTACGCGCATCATAAGGCGTTGGACGCAAAATTTCCTTCAAGGGCCCTGATGTCAGTGGCACGTTGCTATCTCGGGCCTCGCGATTCAGAGTGCAAACTCTGAAACGTCTGGGGAGCCTCGGCTGTCTATCGTCATGCAAGAGTTTGAATTTCGCGCGCGTCAGCTCCAGCATCGTGAGCGAGTAGATCGTATGGCTCATGCGACACTGACTGGCTGAACCAACGCGAGAGTGAGCGAGATGCCAGGCCCGAGCAGCACTGGCCGATGAGCGGCCGCGCTGCTCGGCGGCACGGCAGAGGCAACGGGCCTCGACTAATCGTCAAGCGCGCGCTCGTCACTCTCTGCCTCGGCTGATCCTGGACGGATGAACCTGCATCTATGCTGTTCTCGCGGGCGCTCAGCTCCATGTTCGCGAATTCGGATCTCCACTTCTTTGTTCTACCGGTCAGGTTGTCTTTTGCGCGACTATCTCGATCACGGTAGCCTCTGTTTTCTTTAATCTCGTATAGTTTACTTTTGAGTTTAAGCTTGTGAGTAAAATGAAGGTTCGGAAATAGTTTTATTATTCGTGGGCCTCGCCGGTAAGTCGTCGGATGCAGGAGAGAGCCACATTGGAGAGTGTCTAGTATTCGCCTTCAATTATTTAGATAAGGTGTGCTTATAAGAAATTGCCAGGACGGCCAAGTGTGAATGTTTTAGGAAAATTACACTTAAAACACAGATATTTTAGGTACACGACAGTGGTTGTTTCGGTAATCGTATTAGGTTATGATGGGTTGTCATACGTACTACGATTAATAGTTAAATTTGGATCATTGCGGCGAAAACTTGGATATCTACGGCTATCGGGCTGCCTTTGTGTGCGAGTGTGAGTGGAATGCGAGCGAGAGACCATGGTACTAGCCGTGAGCTCGTAATTTCATGAGTTTAAATTAGTTGTGGAAGAATAAAATACTTTTAATAAAGAAAATCACACAGACTGTAATAGCCAGACTGTCTAAACCCCACCCCGCTCCTTGAACCCCTATGTAATATCCAACAGAGCTAGTCCAGCACTCCTCTAGCCTCCTTATGCCGAGAAAATGAGTCGCGAGACTCGAGCAATTGGCGATGATCACTTCAACGAGGTAAGAGGCCTTATAAGGGTCTCCGAGGCTCATTCCCATTTATAGCTGAGCCCAGTAAAACACACGTTATAATATATATATATATGTAATATTAAGTACCTCTTTAGAATTAGATAAATCCTAATCTTATAATAATTCAATTTATTTGTTTTTATTGTAAATTTTTAAGTTTTATTTTTAAAGTGAACAATTTTAAAATTTTTAAAAATTGCCTTGAACAAATTTCTAATTTATTTATAGGTTATATTTACATAAGTTCATCAATATGCTTCTGTCTGGAACATGTTAAAAATGTTTGTTTGCATTGATCCTGAATAAATAAATTATTATTTATTATTTAGGTAGGTATACTGATAAAAAATGTCTTACATTTTATATGATGATGATAAAAAACAAATAAAATGTGATAGTCAATTCATATAGACACTGTTTAAATTAATTATAAATATTTATCAAATTATAACCTAGTTAAATGTAGAATTTATTGCATTCCAATAATTTCTTAATTAAAATTTTATTTCATTGAATTCATCAGTAAAAGAAGTGATAAACCTGAAAAACATAAAAAGTTTCAATAAGAAATAATCCTCTTATACTTCATTTTTTTTCTTATATTTTTATTTAACAGCTATCCATCAATAATGGCTTTTATAAGTGAATACCAAGACATAAATGATTTTGAGGATATTGTTGCAACAGAAAATGAGGGCGATGATTTACTAATTGATTTAGTAAGTGAACGACCATGGTTGTATGATAAATCTACAAAAGGATACAGCGATCAAATAATGATCTTTAATGCCTGGAAGGATATCAGTACAGTTATGAATGATACTGGTAAGTTGAAATAAGCCATTGTTGAATTGCTAACCCAGTAACTAAAAATATTTTATTTTACAGTTGAAAACTGCAAGTCTCGATGGCAAAAAATACTTAACCATTATTCTAGAGAAAAATTGCAACTAGATAAAGAAAGCAGAAGTGGTTCTGCAGCTTCAAGGAGGCGTACATGGCCACTTTATGAACGAATGAAATCCTTGCTTCAAAAAACCCGAATAAGTTCAATATGTATGATTATAATGATTCTGCAGAACAAATCAATTTATCAAATGTTATAAAATAATTAATATCTTTTTTTTCATTATAGCTCTTACACAAATGTAAAATCTCCAGCTGGAGATACACAGTATCCACAAAAATGTTTTGTAGGTAAGAAGCAACAAAAAAAGCCAAATAATCAACGGACTGACATGATTCAATCATTATTTGATAACGTCAATGCTACAGTTCATAAATTCAATGATAAATTGAATGCAAAACCAGAAAAAGAAAAATCTATTGATGATCCTGATGCATTATTTAGTATGCTCATTGAAGCAGAACTTAATGAATTAGATTCAAAAGAAGCTAAAAAAAACGTAAATTATTAATGAAATATCTTTCTGAGTTAGATTCTGATTGATTTAACTTTATATAAAAATTAATATATAAGTGTTAAAATTTATATAAAAATTATATTTTCTATATTGAATCATAGAAATAAATAGAAAAAAGTATACAAGATTTATTTTTTTATTAAAAAATACAAAATACAAAAGTTGAAATTCATTTTTACAATTATTTTACACAATTATTTATTTTTAAATTTATTGATACCCATAGAATGTCCTCACATCAAAAATTATCTCATTATTTTTTGCTAATCAATATAAGATCCTCTTTGTACATAGTCGTATTTCCACGGTACCTCTTCTTCTGATGTCAAAAAATAATCTGCGAGAGTTTCCCGTACATTATTACCATTCATAACATTTGCGTTTAACGGAATATCATTAATTTCTTGAATCAAATTATCACCATTGAATTCTGTATGCCATAGTCCCTTTTGTACCAATCCAAAATTGTTTTCTTGATCCAAATATTCTTGTGGGCAATGTAAATTTGTTCTTATATTTGTTGAACTCATTAAAAAATTATGTAAGGTGATTGAGGCCAATACACATTTTATGACTACATCAGGCTTAAATCCAATTGGTTTCAGAAGAAATTGCCATCTTGAAACTAAAATTCCGAATGCATTTTCTACTACTCTTCGAGCCCTTGATAATCTGTAGTTGAATATTCTTCTTCTTTGATCCAGATTTAAACCAGGGTATGGTTTCATTAGATTTGATGACAACTGAAAAGCTGCATCGCCAACAAAATAGTAAGGTACTTTAATTTCATCAGTACCTGGTAATATACAATCATCTTCAGGTAAATTTAATTGTCGTTGACGCATAGCTTTACCCAATTTCGATCTTGCAAAAACACCTCCATCACTTTCACCACCAACAGCTCCAACATCGAATAAAACAAATTCATATTGATGGTTGCAGACAGCTAATAATATTAGACTAAAGTTCTTTTTATAATTAAAATAAATTGAACCAGAATTGGACGGACACTTGATATTTACATGCTTCCCATCTATGGCTCCACAGCAGTTTGGTAAATTCCAACTGTTTAGAAGTTCATAACTGATATTTTGCCATTCTTCTTTAGTCGGAACACGTAAATAAATTGGAGATAGCTTTTCAAAAATAATGATACTCGTTTCCTCAATGATGTTATAACATGTTGATACACCTATACGATAGTCTAGAGAAATAGAGTTTACGCTATCACCAGTAGATAAAAACCTACAAAAAAATAAACTGATTTACAAACGTTCGATTATTATAGAAATATTATTATAATATGTGAATATTACCTTAATGTAATAGCCAAACGTTCTTCTGGGGAAATATTACTACGGGGTTTTATCAAATACATGTATAAACAATCATTTAAGTATTGAAAAGTATCAGTATCCATCCGAGTAACTTTAAAAAACATATCATTATCATGCTTCAATTCTTGAAAAAGAGTAGTAAAGTGCCCTAAATAAGCTCTTCTGGAATTAATAGGTCGAACCAACCATCGTCTGTTTAACCAACGTTTACTTCTTTCCAAATCAAGTAGTAAACATAGAGCTATAATGTTAACTTAAAGCTGTAAAATCATTTTAAGGTAATCTATTGCTTCCTCATTGTCCATTTCTACAATTATTCAGATAAAAAGCATTAAAAAATAATATTTATTTATCAATATTAATTTAATTTTCCTTACATGTTGTTAATAAAATACCTTAACAACCTAACAATTTTTTTTGTAGTCGTAAAATATCGGCTTAAACAAGTTTCATTTTTTAAATTTTACTTTATTTTGACACTGTCACACAATTTATAAACAAACACAATTGCATTGTACGACGGAGCGACCGACGCTACAGCAAAATCACACCATTTACAGGTTATTTTCGCGCAACCATAGGAACAGCGGCGCTGTTCCTTGTATCTGTTCCTGTCTCTTGTATTCTGTATCTGTTCCTTTTAGCGTGTAACGGGCCAAACTTGTCGTGTGGATCATATGTTTTATGGAATTTATCTTGTCGATTACATGGTGTGGTGGAAGATCGACGGAACGCGAACCGTGACAGTAACGACGGTCACATTGCGCGGCAATTTGAAAAACGACTCGAATATAGGCGGAAAAGAAAGAATTGAAAAAGAGTTGAAAAGAGCTTTAACAAGCTTTAACAACATTTTATTGTAATAAAGAATATAAATTGTTTTCATATAATTTTAAATAAAAAAGGATTCATAATAAATAACACGTGTTCAATAATATTGTATACAAAAATTAAAATGTTTATTTGTAATACAAAATTATAAATAAAGTTTTATAAATTATTGTTGAGCAACACGCTTAAAACTTATTTCCTATACATATCTTTTAAACATTGTAAATGTATGTAAATTAATTTTTAAAATCTAAAATCTGAATCAGCTTTAGGAGGTGCAACTCTAACCGTGACTGGAATCCTTGCTCTCGCAACTTCAGGACTGCAGAACAAGGGTACTGGAGTAGCCTTACCAGGAGTACCAGGTGGTATTAGTAGTAAATACCAGGAGAATTTATATCTGTGTATGTTCTGAAATAAATGTTAAACGCGTGTTGCTCAACAATAATTTATAAAACTTTATTTATAATTTTGTATTACAAATAAACATTTTAATTTTTGTATACAATATTATTGATCACGTGTTATTTATTCTGAACCTTTTTTTATTTAAAATTATATGAAAACAATTTATATCCTTCATGACAATAAAATGTTGTTAAAGCTTGTTAAAGCTCTTTTCAACTCTTTACTCTTTTCAACTTCAACTAAATATAAATAAATATAAATAAATTTTTAACGCAACGCCTTTTAACTGCAATTTAAACGAACAACTTATAAATTATGTGGAGAAGAAGTTTAATACTAATTCAAATTAGATCGAATACCTATATGATATGGAGATGTGAACATCCATGGGATGAATCAATATTCATTGCAATTATCACAAACACATTGATATCCATATTTATTTTTATTTAATAATTAAGAATTACATTTTTAAACAGTTTCATATACAATTTCATTAAAATTAAATAAAATAATTAAATTCTTTCTTTTCCGCCTATATTCGAGTCGTTTTTCAAATTGCCGCGCAATGTGACCGTCGTTACTGTCACGTTAGGCGTTCCGTCTATCTGCCACCACACAGCATGTAATTCACAAGATAAAATCCATAAAACACACGACAAGTTTGTCTTCCATAACCACAAAGCTAATAGACGACATATAAGCTAGAGGATGCCGCCCCGGGAGGATACGGACCCTGGACAAAAAATCTGTCGACTAATCATGTTTGTGAATTTTGGCAGCCATCTTGGCGACCAATTAAAATCACCTATTAAATGCTTCAACTTCCGGCTTCAATTTTAAGCCATCACTTTTTTAAGAGAGGAGGATACTATAAATACTATTAGAAAAATTATACATTACAAGTGTTAAGGGACAATTCTATTTATTTTATATAAAAAAATCAGAATGAGACAAAATTTAAGTAAAAATTTTCGTATGCACTTAAAAAATAAACAAAACAAGCGGATGTACACAAAAAAAATTATTGTTTTTGATGAAGAAAAAAGAAAGTAAGTACTGATATTTATATAGTTAGGAATGTTATTATAAAATTAGTTGGAAATGTTATTCTGTAAACTAATTAACATAATATTATTATAAAACGTTTTAAGTTAACTTCAGTCTTGCATACATATATTATCAAGTGAATGTTCTGAGGTATTTTTAAATTCTTCTGTAATGCTTAGTTTTATTCTATGATTAAAATCATTTAATTGCAATATAAAAATATGTGAAAATATAAAAATATACTACTTTTGGTAGAAGGTGGTATATAATTTATGATATTTTCATAAGCGTGTATTTCCAACATTGGAATCGCACATAACAATACCCAGCAATGAGTTCAACAAAATTGTGGATGTTATTATTTTATATTTGAGGTTAGTTCCAACAGCAGCGGTGGTTCCAATAAAGAGTCTAGGTGTGTGTTCTTTTATAAACAACAAGTCATTATTTGATATACCCAAACCTGGTTTTAACATTTGGGGGCTCATCCAAAATACATTGGCGTGAATTGATTTATGAAACTTCGTTCTAAAAAGATGGTTGCACGATAGCCTTGTAAATTGGACTCAAAGTTATCATTATGATCAATACAGAAGCAGTTGTCTTTAATATTTCACAAATATTACAAGGTCTTCAACCACATGATGAAGAGGAACAAACATTGGAATCATAATCGATGTTGAGGCGAAATGCTCAATTGAACAATCACTTGCAATAGCAATACGAGCTGACAAAGTAATAACGCAGCTCAAAAAGAGTTGAGCGGATAAACAAACAGCTAAGTCAATTTCAAAATAGCTCAAGTACAAATACACATACATCTAGTTGAGTAATTCCTCCATTATCTACAGATAATCAGAATATTGATTTTTTGAGACTTTTTCAGAATAGGTTAGACTCAGATACATCAATGACTAATGATATAATTGATGGTATTTTCAATAGGTTTAACTCAATTGGTCTTAATCATTCTTCTAAAGATAATATACCAGATATAGGTTATAAACTCAAACCTGATAATTATGATTCCTTAATCAATTTCATTTGATTGCTAATGGAAATAACTGGGATTCAGAAAAGAAATTCTTGTAGCTTGTCTTTGTGGTAAAGCAAACATTGCAATTGGGAATATTGGTGATAATAATAATATGAATTTTGAAAAAATTAAATCTGATCTGAAATTACATTTTGGTGAAAAACATGTCAATGTTTTGGTGGAGATTTTCCTAGTTTAGCTGCTGATCTTAAGCAACTATCTCGTCTCATTTACCCTGAATGTCCATTTGACACTCAAGATAAGATTGCTTGTTCACAGTTCATCTCAGCTATTTATGACAAATCTATCAATGAAAAACTCCTTTCTGTCCCCACATATTAAGAAAAAATAGATTGCATATATTAAATAATGACTTGTTGTTTATAAAAGCAGCTATCAGAACTAAACTCAAACATAAACGATAACATCCACGACTTCTTTGATCTTGTTGCCAGGTGCTATGTGCGATTCCAATGTTCCAATCGCACGCTTATGACAATATATTCTTATTATTTAATTATCTGCAAGTATGGTTTATTACGTGCAAGGAGTATGAATAGACATAAGTGGGCGTATCTAACCTATAACAAAAGTTGTATATATAATATATAATTGTTATAATATAAAAGTTGTATATATAATTATTTTAAAAACGACTTAAATATATCTTTACATAAAATAAAACAAGATATTAATGGGAATTAAAGTTATTTATAAATATACATTATTAGCTTATAATACTAAAAAATGAGTAAAAATTCACATAATCAATACAACCAGGTTAAAACAAATAATAAATTTATACTAGAGTTTGAAAAGCGCGCGTTGCGCACCCTAACCTAGAAGACGTTTAGACTTCCTGTTTTAGACGCATGCGCACTACATGAGCCAATCACATAACTTCTATCTTGGCTTCACAACATCCGGTCATGACTTTTTTATATGAGGAATATAATTTTATACAATCATATAATAAAGACATTAATAATTTCTCTCATTATTTAGTAAACTTAAAACTTAATCAACAACACTACTATTATATTTGGTGGCCATTTTGGTAGTACCATGCGGATAACAACACCAACAATAGGTCATATTATATTATTTGTTATATCGATCTAAATTATTTACAATGTATTAAGATACGTGTGACTTAAGTCAGTTTATTACATGGTGCATAGTTAGTGCCTGAGCATAGCAATCACGAAACCATAGCACTGTAACATAAAATGCCAACTTAGGTTATAAGTATCGTACAGTACTTTATAGCATCTGCTTGCCCTAAGTCCTCCAAGTCACACCTATAAAAAGTGCCTATTTAAGCACGCACTTAGAATGCGTGCTACAAAATAATTTAAAGTAAAGCAATAGTTTTGGTAGAAGTATTTTTAAATTACAAGAATCACAAGAAATAATAAAGAATAACAACAAATAATGAAAGATATTAATAAACAGAAAGCAATAATGTATAATGAATTCATAAAAAAAAAATAATGTCCCCATGTACGTTTTTCTATGCAATGTGTAATTCTTTTCATAATGCTAAGTAGATGTGATCTCTTGAATTTACTGAGTTACATTTCTGCTTTCTATTGTATTTTTAACCCCAGAAATAGGTGATTTGTTTAACATGTCTTATGATATGTTAATATAGACTTCTAATAGTCTTATAATTTCAAATATAAACTCATCCTATAAAATTTGTTAAGTACACATTTTTCTTAACAAACCAAGGTAAATGGGAAATTATTACAATTTAATAGACATAAGAAAGTAATGCATAAGTAATGCATTTGAGTTTGGGTGTGAAAAGTAATTATTTACCACATGTAACAAAAAGTCACAGAAGTATCGAACTATATTCTATACTACGAGAGCTCAATAATCAAATCAAAGTTTTGATTTTAAGATTAGGGTGGCATAAGCAAATATAACTAATCAAAGTTAAGAGATCACATATACCGATTAATATGAAGATCATATCACAGGTCAGATAAAAACAGATTCATAAAATTGCAGATGAAAATAGAAAGGATACTTGAGTTAAAATAGTCATGATATCCTTATATTAAAAAAATATAAATATCTCTACAGGGAAATGTGGAACTTTTAATTTATTCCTAGCTGAAAAATAATCACGTGATAAAATATTTTGTGAATCATATGCGTCCATTATAGTGATTGAGTCGCAGTGAGATATGAGCACCAGTAGTTTGCTTTCCAGCCCATTACTTATGCTAATTAATCTATCAGGGTACTCTTGAAAATCCCTGTACATTTTCTTAATAACATTATTCTAATATAAATGAAATTTATCATTATCCTTACGTTACTATTTTGTATTTTTTCAGAGACTTTCTTGGCGGATTTCATAAAAGAAAATTATTCAGACAAAAAAAGGCGAGCCAAGATATGAAGAACAAATTAAAAATAGAAAAAGAAAAAATGAAACAAAAGGTATTTCAATCATCATCTTTCAAATATTAAACATAACTGAAACTTCAATTTATAAATATTTGTTGCAGGCTCAAGCGAACTATCAGAATCTACTTTCTCATAATTTAAGTTCAACAATTGAAATAAACTGTGAAAAAAAGTTTGAGATTGATGGTACAAAAATTAGTATATTGGATATATATACCTCAAATGCAGATACACAACCTGCTCTTGTTAATAAAATGTGTCATAGATATCACAACAAAGAAATAAATCAATAAACAGGAATTGAAAAATCTACTAATTTAGTAATATTTAATAAATATATTTAATTTTATTATAAAAGACTTTACAATAAAAAGTTCTAGGTTCAATCAATATATCGATAACAAACCATTCTTCCCTGGCAGAAAGTTTGTTATCCAATATACTAGCATATACATATAAAGCCTTTGCATTGGCATATAGTGGCATGATTTTCTGACAAGCATCCTCCAGATTTGTATGCAACAAAGTCATGACTTCATGCTGTAGCGGCCATAAGTCATAAAAAACTTTGGTGTAGACGGTGCAAGGCTTTTTGTAGGACTCCAAATGAGAATTTCGAGGACCACTGGGTATTGTAAGGTTAATAAGTTCTGAGACATAACACAATAATTAAGTTGTAACAAATCAAACAAATTCTATTTATTATAATTTATAACGTCGATATATTAGATTGGCACCTCACAAAAGAAAGTGTAGAATGGAACATTTCGATAAATTGATCGTTAATTATGTTAAATAAATTAATATTTAGTTAATATGATAATTATGCAATGACTCGACAGATAAAGCAAGAAAAAAGTAAAGAATGATTTTAAGTAATGTTCAATATAACTATCTCCACTTTGATGAAACCTTTGGTAGTGTGAGTGAATAACGGCTTGGATGTTTCTAAGAAAAACAATAAAAATACCTATCGTTAAATTTTATCGTCATGCTTATTTAAGATTGGACAACACAGAGTAGAACCACCGGGCACGTTTCGGCCTGCAAAATTTGGAATTTCGAAATAAAAATCATATTTGATAGATCTTAATTAGCCCTTTCGATCTACGTTAAGTAATTTATAAGCCCCTTTCTCGTTTTTCCAGGGAAAATCGAAATACGATTTTCCATTTTTATGCATTTCGAATACCCATATCTCTTTGAAATGGGTTTATTATACTCTACTAAGCTTAGAAAAATTGCCCTTCAGCTAATTTAATTTTCCCGCGTGACAATTATTATAAATATTCGGTAATTTATATATAAAAAATAAAAAACCGTAATAGTATTTCTAAGCCAACTATTTGCGCCTGCGCGGCAGAATTAAGGTGGTACTTATTTGGACGTGGGGGCCTAGATAAGGCTATAGCCCGCGTCCTTTTTAACTTTGTGCCTCGTGGAAGGAAGAGAGAACACCAGGATATGTAGGTTGAGAAATGAGCGTTTATTTGTACAGAAGAGCAGGTGCGTGAATACAGCTCGGAGGCCAGAGCGGTTCTGGCTCCGAAACGTTCGGACCGTCTCTCGCCACCTAAGGTGGCGCCGCACGCAGGCGGCTTTCGGGAGAGGACGGAAAATAGGTGGCAACTGCGTTAATCATAATCAGTCCTGGGTACGAGCAGTTGCTTCCTTCGACTCCGGTGGTGCTCGGCATGAGCCCCCACACTTACAATAAAAGCGTACTGCACATGGTGCTGCATATAAGTACCTAATGCAAGGCATTTAAAATATAAAGTTATTTATCTTAACAAAAAAATGAAACTGATTAAAATAATATTTCAACCTAAGTTAAAGTGTTTTTATAATTGTTCCGTTTTCGGTATATTATGGTGTACAGTATTGAGTTGAACGTTACTCGACAATGAAAAGTGAAACATTATTTTGTTTACGTCGAATATAACCTCACTTTTTCACTTAACAGAGAAGAACTGCGTGACTGCATCAGTATTTAATTGGATTAACAGGAAAATTAGTATCAGAAGATATGTGGAAAGTGTTGGAATTAATGTACGAGCTTTTCCAAAAACATGGTTTCGATTACTTTACAGACATGATGCCAGCTCTACATAATTATATCACTATACGTACGCCAGTATTTTTACCAAACGAAAATCATATCTTAGCAATGTTCAACATGTGCAAGGCTTTGCTGGTTGGTGACGCATGGGAAGTTCCCAAATGTCATGCAGCAAAATTTCTTGAAGTAATAATTTTACAGTGTTAGAACTCGTTACAATTCATGTTAGAATGATTAACACGCGAGGTCAAAACTTGACGAGGTGAAACCATGGATATAGACTGCAAGGTACTTTAGGACAGTCATCAGGGGCGGCATCCTCTAGCTTATATGTCGTCTATTAGCTTTGTGGTTATGGAAGACAAACTTGTCGTGTGTTTTATGGATTTTATCTTGTGGATTACATGCTGTGTGGTGGCAGATAGACGGAACGCCTAACGTGACAGTAACGACGGTCACATTGCGCGGCAATTTGAAAAACGACTCGAATATAGGCGGAAAAGAAAGAATTTAATTATTTTATTTAATTTTAATGAAATTGTATATGAAACTGTTTAAAAATGTAATTCTTAATTATTAAATAAAAATAAATATGGATATCAATGTGTTTGTGATAATTGCAATGAATATTGATTCATCCCATGGATGTTCACATCTCCATATCATATAGGTATTCGATCTAATTTGAATTAGTATTAAACTTCTTCTCCACATAATTTATAAGTTGTTCGTTTAAATTGCAGTTAAAAGGCGTTGCGTTAAAAATTTATTTATATTTATTTATATTTAGTTGAAGTTGAAAAGAGTAGAGAGTTGAAAAGAGCTTTAACAAGCTTTAACAACATTTTATTGTCATGAAGGATATAAATTGTTTTCATATAATTTTAAATAAAAAAAGGTTCAGAATAAATAACACGTGTTCAATAATATTGTATACAAAAATTATGATGGAATATTTTATAGGTGAAGGCAAACACACAATAAGTACAACACTGTATATATATATAAACGTAAGCTTTATTTTAAATCTGTAAGGTCAAATCGCGTCTATAGCCCTTAGCAGTCAAAACTACAGTGACGTCGTACGCAGGCGACCTACGCTATGTGCGTAAAGAGCAGTTGGAGTGGGGGGAGAGAAAACGCTGCTAAGCGCAGTGCAGGCGACATTACTATATTTCCAACACTCCCTCCCGACTGCACGTATTTTCTCTACTTATTTTAACTTAAACATAATTTTCAAAGTTCTGTCATATCACACCTTGAATCATCAATTCTCTGAAATCATAATACAAATAAAAATAAAAATATTAAATTTTTGAATTCATTATTTTCCTAACTAAATATTCATGTAAATCAAAACTTAAAGGTTTTGTAAATATATCTGCTATCTGATCTTTAGACTTAATCCAATTAATTTTAACTAAATTTCTATTACAACACTCTTTTACATAATGTTCTCTAATCTCTGTCATATGTCTCAGTTTGTTACCTCCATTTGTCTCAGCACTAACTTTAGCTGCTCTATTATCACACCATAAAGTCATTGGATAAAAAGATTCACGTAAAATTAGTTTCAAAGAATTGCTTAAAGATATCATTTCCTGACACGTTTCACTCATAGCAACATATTCCGCTTGACATGTTGACAAAGCCACATATGGCTGTTTATGAGTTCTCCATACAACAGAATCACCAAATAATTTGATCACAAATCCACAAGTAGTTAAAGAATTTTTGCAATCTGCGAAACTAGCATCTGAAAAAGCTTGAATATTATTCGTCTCACCTAAATATCTCAAGCCTAAAGTTTTAGTACCTTTCAGGTATCTAAAAACTCTTTTAACCATTTTCCAATCATCTTCTGTTGGATTTATTTGATGTCTACTCAAGACATTCACAGCAAAAGAAATATCTGGTTTAGTCGCACCTGCCAGATATAATAAACTACCAACAGCTTCTCGATATGGTACATTCTCTTTTCTTTCAGATAAGCAGAGCGTTTCGCTATCACATTCAGTTTCTCTCATCTTTCTTTCTTTATTAGCTACTTGAGTTGTAACCATTGGTGTTCTTTGTGGATGCATATCATTAAAATTGAATCTAAGCAAAATTTTATCAATATAACTTTCTTGACTCAAAACAATAATTTGGTTCTCTATATCACGCCTAATAGATATTCCCAAAAATTGCTTTGGTTTGCCAAGAACAGTCATTTCAAATTCTTTACTTAACTTTGATTTTACTTCATTCAATTTTACTATATTATTACTAGCAATTAAAATATCATCAACATATAATAATAAAATTAAAAATTGATTTTCATTTCTCCAAGTAAACATACATGGTTCTAAATCTGAATTTATAAGACCAATATTTAAAGCCACTTCTGTGAATCTTTTATTCCATTTCTTAGGACTAATTCTCAAACCATAAAGTGCACGCTCTAATTTACACACCTTTTCTAATCGCTCTTGATCAGAATGAGCTGTGCCTTCAGGTATTTCCATATAAATTTCCTCGTCTATTATCCCATTAAGAAAAGCAGTCTTTACGTCCAACTGACAAACTTCAAGATTATATTTATTAATAATAGCAATCACAGATCTAACTAAAGGAAGTCTTGAGACTGGAGCATAAGTTTCTCTTAACTCATAAAAATTTCTATCTTTAAAACCTCGAATTACTAAACGCGCCTTATATTTTACACTACCGTTTGCTTCGATTTTTCGTTTGAAAACCCATTTAGAATCAATAATATTAGCTTTTCTGCCATCGAGCATCATCGCAGGTCGATCAACAATTTTCCAAACTTCATTTTTAGCCATGGATTTTAATTCATCATTGATTGCATTTTGCCAATATAATTTATCTTTAGATTTTATTGCTTCATTATATGTTACCGGATCTGAATTAATATTAGCTAATAATGCATGATAAATTTCGTCCTCAGCTTGATTTATTTCTGTTTCATCATTTATAACACATGAAAATAAAACTGATTTTATTTGTTCATCGACTGGAATATTATTGAAACTAGAATCGTTTATACTTTTACTTAAAATATCTAACTTTTCGTCTGTATTTATCTCACTGATATTTTGCTCATTTTTCCTCGGTCTACCTCTTTTGCGTTTAACTTCTCCCTCCGGTTTTAAAGAATCTTGAAATTTATTCTCGTCCGATTCAAACTCAACAAACCATTTATCCTTATTAATTTTTGTATTATCTAACGGCAAATCTTTAATCGCATCTTTTCCATATTTATCACCATAGACAAGTTTTTCATTAAATCTCGCGTCTCTACTTTCATAATATCTGCCTTCTTCTGGCTTTAAAAACTGATAACCGCTAGGTGTATATCCAACTAAAATTACACGTCTACCTTCAAATCTAAATTTAGGACCAGTTTTCCTTTGTACTTTAATATAAGCTAAACATCCGAATCTTTTAATTTGATTTATGTCAAAACTATGATGCGGTGCAAATCTTTGCAAAGGAGTTATCATATCATTCGATTTATGCGGTGTACGATTATAAGCATATACTGCTGCGCTAGCTGCTAAATCCCACAAATTTTCAGGCAATTTCGCATCATAAATATAAGCTCTTACTTTCTTTTGAAAAGTTTGATTAAACCGTTCTGCCACACCATTATGTTCGGGTGTATCAGGGCTAGCTAATTGCAATTCAGCTCCCAGTTTATTGAGAACTTCAATTGTATAACCGCCTGTAAACTCTGTACCTTGATCTGAACGCAAATAACACACTTTAGCATCATTACCTAACAAATTTCGAGCACTTCTTACAAACATTTCAAAACAATAACCTGTGTCACTTTTTGCCTTCATAGGATATGCCATTGCTAATCTCGAAAAATCATCAATAAAAACTGAAATGTAGCGATAGCCTTTAGGATAAGAAATCGGATTAATTATACCCATTGTATCTGAATGTATAATTTGCAAAGGAGCAGTAGCTCGTCTACGTGTTGATTTAAAAGGTAATTTATTAAATTTAGAAATCATACACACTTCACAATCTAACAAAGACTCATCAAAAACTGTTTCCTTTAAATCTTTATTTTCAGGAAATTTAATTTGCAAAGCTTTTAAATAAGCAATAGATGCATGTCCAAATCTAACATGCCAAAGCATAGCTTTCTTATTTTTCTTGAAATTAATATAATCACTAGAAAAAGGTGTTTCACTATCTGATAATTCTACAACGGGTAACTCATTAATATCATGGAATTTACGATCCCAAATAGTTGTATCAAAATTTGATTGTTCATAAATAATTTTAGACATACTATTATTTTTCTCATTTGATATGTTCGGTTCAGACTTTTCCGTGTTTTCACAATTTTCAATTTCTTTCTCTACAGTTTCAGTTTCTTTTGATTCTTTATTTTCTAGCGACTCAACTTTTTCCTGCAAATTTTCACGCGCCGCAACACTTCGAGTTAAATATTTTCTTGTAGACCCATTTTCTTCTGCTATATTTGCAACTATTTTATTATCACAATAATTTAACTCATTTGAATTATTTTTCTTTATATCAAGTTCAATTACCCAATATGGTCGTTTATAAACACCACTAATAAATAATTCATTTGAAACCGGATTGAATATATCTATCTTTTCATCATCCAAATATATACTAAGTCCCATTTCAGCAAATTTCCGCAATGACAACAGATTCTCAGATAAATCCTCAGCACAAATTACATTATCAATTTCTAAATCGTTTCCATTTACTAATTTAATTTCAATTTTACCAGCTCCCTCCGTTTTCAAATTCGCTAATTCATTTTTGTTTGCACACTTAATCACGCCATTATTGTGCTCATTAAATGATTTAAAAATCATTTTAGAATTCGTTAAATGTTCTGTCGCACCTGAATCAGCTAAAAATTTTGTAAATAAATTCTGCTGACTCCCATTTAACGATTCTGTTTGCAATTCACTATTTTGCGTATAACTAAGCGAAACTCTATTATTATTAGCATAACAAAAATTATTCTCACCTTCTGGAGACTTATCATTTGCTTGCTTAGTCTTAATATTATTAACCCTCTGGTTATTATTACTTCTACCTCTGCCACCTCTGCCATCTCTGCCTCTGTTGCCTCGGCCTCTACCTCTCGAATTATTAGTGATCTTTTTAGCATTTTCAATATTAATATCGCTACTACTCTTTCTTTTCAAACCCCGAAAATTTTCACGCGCTCTATTACCCTTACTATTTCCTCTAGCATTATTATTCTCAACATTCCAATTCTTTGGTTTAGGACAATTAGCTGCAGTGTGATGTGCAAATTCCAAGCAATTATAACATTGTATCAATCCTTGATTTTTACGTGGACAATCTGCACTTATATGGCCGAACGCATGACATTCAAAACAACGTCTGGTTTCTTTACGCGCTAAATTCGCAGTTCTTACTTCAGACGATACATCTGTTGTCTGGTTTCTCATCGCTTCTTCCTGCATAACCATAGTTTTTAATTGCTCATACGTAAGATTATTTTGTCCCGTGCTTTTTGTTAAGAAATCGACAGACTGAAGTTGCGGTACAGAAACCATGACTGCATTGAAAAATGCATCACGTTTTTCGTCTTCTGATAATTCACCGGCACCAGGTGAATTTTCATAATTTCTGATCACATCTTCAAATTGTTCACAAAATTCAGCTGCCTTGATTTTACCAATGATGTACTTCATAGTATACAATTGTTTTCTTACTGATAATGAAGTTACATTTGTTTCACACATTTTAATCTGTTTCAGTCTATTTAAAATTTCAATAGGATCTTTAATCGGCATAATTTTTTAATAATATTTGTGTTCTATACGGTTAATCAAAATATCACGAACTTTAAATTTTTGATTATCTAATACAGTCTTATCTTGAACTTTGGATTGAATTGAAGTATCTATAATATGAAGTAAATCATTGGCTCTTAACTCTGATGAAAAATAGTCATAAAAATGTTCATATTTCATATTATTTGTTAATTTATAATCACGTTTTGTACTTGAATATTTATTAAAAATTTCTAATTTGAGTGTATTCACTGAATTGCTCTGTAACACGAGAACAAATAGTTGTAAATTGATCTACAATCTTAACCAATTCCGATATTTTACGCTCTTGCGCGTCAAATTTAGCTTTTAATTTATCATTATTAGAATCATTATTTTCGATCGAAGTAGATGGCTCGAGTTTGGCAGTTTGATTTTTCAACAAAGAGCGTATGTCGAATTCGGTCTTCTTGACATCGACAATAACAGGCAGTGGCTTATTAGATGGTAAGATATTGACGGTTGGCCAAAGAGTACTGGGCGCTGAGGAACTACTTGCTTTCAAATGATCAGTAGTTGTATCTAATGCGCTATTACTCGGTAAAACCTGAGTCTCAACCTTCCATGTGACACCGCACTCTTTGTCGTCTTTCTGATGGCTTTTGAATGTCGGCATTATTAGAGGCAATCCTTGTGACTTTTTTTGTTTACTCCATTGAACAACACAGTCCCATTGTTCATCAGTCAGCATTCGCTTCTCTATAAATTGTTAATAATATATAAATATATACATATTTTAATTTATGCCAAGACAAACAAATCTCAAAATCAATTAACCGAACTACAAGTATAATTAATTTTAAGATGAATAAACACAAAATATCCGAACACAAGATTATTTATATGTTTATTCTAGACTACAAAATAATGGAAGACTGCACAGCAGTAACCATCACCCATCAGATTATTTAATAGAAATAATCGATCGATTAAAAGAGATAATTTCACAACCCTTTGAAATTATATAATCTCTTTTATGCATGCACATATGCAAACACATTGCATTTTCCTCTCGCATCTCTTTCATACAAACACATTCCAAAATCTACTCTATGTAAATACATTACATTTCTCACTATCATTGCCTCTTATTTAGGTACCTGTTTTATATCCTAGGCCTTTTTCCGGATATATATGAAGAGTCTCTCCCTCAAGAAAGATTCTTATTTGTTCTCCTTTATGAACATCATTTAGTCTGAATACATTTATTAAGTACGTCCACAATTGTACTAATGTATTATCTGTACAGAAATTCAGATTTTATAAAAATCATCATTAATACGTATTATTTTTCTCTCTTTTTTTAAATAAATAAAATACCGAAGTGTTTATTTGAAATTTCAAACGTGCCTCATAAGAAATTTCAAACGCGCCATACACACACAAAAACCAGTATCGAATAGTATACACAGGCACAGATGGGTAACATGAGATAGTGTGCGTACTGTTGCTCTCTCACTCTCTCTCCCTTTTTTTTCTCTTACTCGAGCATCGAGAAGTACGCACACACACACAAAGGAAAGCCGTATACCTAACCTTCCTGCCTGTGCGTACCGGCTTCGAACTGTAAGTTCAACACGTGTGCGTTGGCCGCGCCAATATCATAAACAGTCTTCGAATTTTATGGCTTTTCTCGCGTCTAAGCCTCCATTTTCAAATATGTTTCGAGTGACGCGTCTAAACTTTCTTTTTCCGACGCCATATTTGAAACAAAGAATTTCTTATGCGTCGCACCAAAGCATCAGAAATTTCGTTATTTTAATACAGTGTTTGTCACACGTATGGTTAACTAAAATCGCAATCTTAGTTAACAGTAAGAAATCACATTCTTTTTACTTACTTGAAACGTCTTCCTCGAGACCAGATGACACTGATATTTCGGAGATATTTGCAATGTTATCTTGCTTCTCCATTTTTTTTCCTTTTTCTTTTTTTTTTCCTTACTACAGTGTAAATTTTG
The DNA here is from genome assembly GCA_020010945.3 of Muscidifurax raptorellus. Lineage (NCBI taxonomy): Eukaryota > Metazoa > Arthropoda > Insecta > Hymenoptera > Pteromalidae > Muscidifurax > Muscidifurax raptorellus. Next base: position 28,270,145 of record CM052077.1, on the reverse strand, counting down.
CACTACAACAAAATTTCGCTTCTCACTTTTACACTTGTTTCTCGATCTCAAGAAATCGCTTCACGGTAACACAAAAAGTGTACCAAACTCTCTTCAAGCTTATTGTTATTTTTACACTTCACCAATAAAATAATTAATTAAGCGCGCAGTGGAAGCGTGCTGGGCCCATAACCTGATGGAATATTTTATAGGTGAAGGCAAACATACAATAAGTACAACACTGTATATATATATAAACGTAAGCTTTATTTTAAATCTGTAAGGTCAAATCGCGTCTATAGCCCTTAGCAGTCAAAACTACAGTGACGTCGTACGCAGGCGACCTACGCTATGTGCGTAAAGAGCAGTTGGAGTGGGGGGAGAGAAAACGCTGCTAAGCGCAGTGCAGGCGACATTGCTATATTTCCAATAAATTAAAATGTTTATTTGTAATACAAAATTATAAATAAAGTTTTATAAATTATTGTTGAGCAACACGCGTTTAACATTTATTTCAGAACATACACAGATATAAATTCTCCTGGTACTTACTACTAATACTACCTGGTACTCCTGGTAAGGCTACTCCAGTACCCTGGCAAGGATTCCAGTCACGGTTAGAGTTGCACCCCCTAAAGCTGATTCAGATTTTAGATTTTAAAAATTAATTTACATATATTTACAATGTTCAAAAGATATGTATAGGAAATAAGTTTTAAGCGTGTTGCTCAACTATAATTTATAAAAATGTATATCCTTCATGACAATAAAATGTTGTTAAAGCTTGTTAAAGCTCTTTTCAACTCTTTACTCTTTTCAACTTCAACTAAATATAAATAAATATAAATAAATTTTTAACGCAATGACTTACGAATAAAACGAACAACTTATAAATTATGTGGAGAAGAAGTTTAATACTAATTCAAATTAGATCGAATACCTATGATATGGAGATGTGAACATCCATGGGATGAATCAATATTCATTGCAATTATCACAAACACATTGATATCCATATTTATTTTTATTTAATAATTAAGAATTACATTTTTAAACAGTTTCATATACAATTTCATTAAAATTAAATAAAATAATTAAATTCTTTCTTTTCCACCTATATTCGAGTCGTTTTTAAAATTGCCGCGCAATGTGACCGTCGTTACTGTCACGGTTCGCGTTCCGTCTATCTTCCACCACAGCATGTAATCCACAAGATAAAATCCATAAAACATATGATCCACACGACAAGTTTGTCTTGCGTAAACACAAAGCTATAGTCGACATATAGACTGGAGGATACCGACCCAAGTGAAAATAATTAACAGTTATAATACAATATGAAATTAAAAATTAGGGAACTATATGGAAAAATTGTAAAGATACAATTTATAAAATAATAAGTCTGAATTAATTGACCTATTTATTTCTTTGATGATGAATTCTTTATGCAGCGCATAATTTCTTCATAGTCAACTTCATTTTCTAGTATTTCCATATCCATGTCATCATCTTTATCTATTCCAACAATTGAGTCAGACATTAAAGGAGGATTTCTATCAAAGGTCGATCAAATTGTGTAGGATCAAATTGTGTAGGTGCTTTTCCCAAACTTTCTACGTCCTTATCTGTTTCAACATCTTTGATAGAATCTACTTGATTTTCACACATGACTCTCATTTGTTTAAGTTGATTTCGAGCAACACATTTCAAACTCTCAGATGTAACTGCAACATGTGCGTTGTGTTCAGCTAGTGCTACAGAACTTGCAACTTCTAAAAGAAAACGGAACCAAATTCAAAATTTAAAATGAAAAAAGTTTTACATAAATTAAGTACACACCTTCTCGTGTCATCTTCTTTTGTGCAGCGGTATCTTTTGATTTAGAGCCTATAGATTTGCGTTTGTCCTTTGTTACATTAGATGTAAAATCTGTGTCCGACAAACTGGGGTCTGGAGAATAACGCATTGCTTGAGCTCTTTTATTTTCATCCAATGCAACATCCAATGCTTTAAAAACTTTCAAATCTAATGAATTAAACTGCACCTCCAGACCATTTTCATAATCTCTTTTTTTATCGAGTATATTCCTCTTCTTATCAGTCCAAGTCTATAATTATTAAAATTGAAATTTATGAATAATTATTTGAAAAGGATTTAATAAAATAAAACAAGCTTGTGTTTTCAATATAACAAATGTCAAGTGAAAGTTAAAACTCAAGAATTGAACGATCGAGTGAACTTACCTGTAAGTGAAACCTCGATCACAATTGTACGATCTGCCTCGTCCGAATAGATAAAAAACGTAGTATCGCGCTTCCGCGCGTTCCATTCACAGAATTTTAAAGCAAAAGATGAAACCATTTTGAAAGAAACATGAGAACTATATCTAGATTCCAAGTAACTGCATATTATACATTTCTTGGTTTCTTATTTGTAATGCCTTTGAAAGATCTGCTTAATTCGGGTGATCCTCCCAACTCATTGTTCATTATGAGAGAAATCGTAGCTCTATATACATTTAACGAACTGTACGATTTTATTTTTTGACTTTGTATTGTAAAGAATTTAATTATATGTTGAATGTCAAGGACGTATATAGAGATTTGATTTTCTTTACAATAAAGCCACCAATCTTTTATTGGTTTTTCATAACGTTTTAACGTTGTTTTTGATATGGACGCTAGTATGATTTCACCTGCTTCTTCTATGAAATGTTTTCGCGTGTATGATTGAATGATAACGTTGCGGCAACTAGGATAAGTTTCTTCGAAAGTGGATGAGTTTGACTGAAAGGAGAGAAAAGTAATTCAGGATCAGGGCCACAGCTAATTAAGGGTGTTATTGCTAGTGATTTATATAGCGGAAACTAAGGTTGTGTCGGCCAGTAAGGTACAACGACTATGCCTTTAGCTTTGTCAATTATAATTTTTCGCAATACTAATTAAACTAGAAGCAAAGAGGTCTATTTCAGGATTTCCTAATTCAAATTTTATATTTTTAAACGCCCAGTTTGCGATTTTCCATTCAGTTTCTGTAGGTAATTTGCGAGATTCTTTATCGGCGTGAAAATTATCTTTAGATTTAATATAAGATGCATATAAGAAAATATTTCGACCTTCACACTATTGCCATATATCTCGAGCTACATTATTAAATTTAGGGTATTTTATTCCTCCCATTCTGTTGATATATGAAATGGCTGTTGTATTATCAATTCTGAGCAACATTTCACAATGACTCTGATTTTTTGCAAAACATTTAAGTCCATTAAAGACAGCTTTAAGCTCTTTAATGTTTATATGGTTTGAATCGTCGTGCTTCCACCAATCGTGTACTTTTTTGCCATTACAAAAACCGCCCCATCCAGTGAGAGATGCGTCTGTGAAAATTTCTAAACTACACATATTTTCTCTTATATTGTTTTTAACAACGTCTATGTTTTTTAACCACCACTTTAAATCGTCTTTCATATCTTGTGTAATTGTCATTGTTTTTTTATAATTTTCATTATTTTCTTCAAGAGCTAAAAATTTTCCTCGCTCTAACCTTTTTGTATATAGCCAACTATAACATGCGGCAGGATATGCCGATATGAGTCTACCTATAACTACTGCTACATCCCTTATAATAGATGTGTTTTTATTATACAATTTAGATACTGAATTTTTTATTTTTTCACGTTTTTTGCTTGTTAAATAAATACTGAAATCTTCGCTATCGAGAATGAATCCAAGAAACGTGCATTGTTTTGACGGAACTAATTGACTTTTCTTTTTATTTATTATAAATCCTAATGACTCTAACAAACTCTTTATAATATGAACGTTTTTTAAGCACTTTTCTCGTTCTCTCGCTATCAACAACAAATCATCATGATAAACAACAAGTAAAATATTGCTAGATCTGAACTTCTCTATAACTGGTTTCAGTATTTTCGTAAAGATATAAGGAGCTATAGAGGCCAAATGGAAGAACATTAAATTCATACAATTGATTATTGTAAGAAAATCGTAAGAATTTTCTCGAACTTTTATGTATCGGAATAAGAAAATAGCATTCTTGCAAATCCATAGCTGCCATATAAGAATCCCTAGACAAAAGCTTTAATGCTGTTTTGACGCTTTATATTTTAAAATGAGGCGCAGTTATGTATTTGTTTAATTTTTGCAAGTTTAATATAAATCTATAATCTCCATTAGATTTTTGTCTTAAAAAATAAGTTGAAATAAACTGACCTTTACAAGTATTACATTTCGATATCGCGCCCTTTTGAATCAAAGTTTCAATTGAATTTTTACAAGCTATATTTTCTTGTTTTGAAAAAAGAGGCTCTAGTGGTTCAATATTCTGAATTACTTGTTTGTCAAATACAATTTTATAACCTTTTATGCATAAGAGAATGAATGTGTCACTCGTAATTTTTTGCCAAGTTTTTATAAAGAATTTTACTCTGCCGGCTAGTGTACACACAGGAGTTCCGTTTATCGTCTGCGGTAGCTCTTGTTCGGGTTGGGATGGAAATGTTGTTTCTGCCTCCTCTGGTATCGGGAGTACGTCGTATTGCGACGGGGGGGGGGGCCCTTGAAGTTTAAATCATTTCTTAGTCTTGTGTAGGGCTTGCTAGATTATCTTGAAAATTCGCCTTTTTTCTCAAAACAGTCCTGCTTCGCGACGTCGTTGCCCATTTTCTCAACGTCCTTTGCTGCCTTCAACTTTACCGAGAAATTTTGTCCGTAAAGAAATTCACCAATTTCCGCATCGTTTGCTATGTTAATCGCCAATGGTTTCAAAGTCGGTGTTATGACGGCTCTTCTAGATACAGAAATTTTATGGTGTAAATCAGTCAAAAGTTTTCCAACATCACTATTAATTTCAAATGCAAATTTTTTCAAAATGGATATGTCGGTTATATCGTCAGACATGAGAATAGTCATTGATTTAATTACAGCTGCGATGGCTGTACCGAGTTGATTTTGAGCAGAAATTTGATAATAATCACGTTTCTGAATAGATTTTCCGATGCCTGACTGAATTTCTGGATTCAACTTTGGTGCTTTAAGAGTGAAACAATTCTCTGGAATCAAGTATTTTTTGGTTAAACTTTCTCTTGACTCTTTTGATACGCCTTTTTGACAAATATTTTTGCACATATCCGCAAATTCGGGGCAGACAGGAGGTCCTACCTCCAAGTTTTGTATTAACTCTCCCAAAAATTCAAGGAAATCAGATTTTTTCGATGGTTTTTCTTCGAGTTGATTGTTATCGGTATTGGGCAACTCACCTAATTCGAGGTTATTTTTCGATACCTTCTCGTTGTTTGATGAACGTGAGACGCAAGTTGAGCAAATCGACGAGCTACGGTCTCTACTTTTGTAAGAGTCAGGGTAGCTGCGTGAACTGTAACAAGAGTTCGAAGACTCTCGAGAGCATGATAATGCATTAGAGCTTGCATAACAAGAACTCCGGGTATCTCGTTCACGAAACGGCTGGCCTCGCCTATTTCGCGGGCGGCGCTCATTGTCGCTTTCGAACGAATTTCGGTTGTGCGCGCTGCTCTCTTTCAGCTTTTTATGCTGATATGACGATGAAATACCTCGCTCGTATCCTCTCGTCTTTTACGTCGGTATTCGTGTCTGTCCTTCGGGTTCGATCTCGAATGTTCTCCGTGATGTCTTTCCCTCGATCTGTTGTGGTGAATTATCGATGACCTCTGGAAACTCCTGCTGCGTGAACGTGTCAAACGATGACGAGATTTTTCATGCCTTCGCCTCTTTTTAGAATCTTGACTAAGATCTCTTTTTCCTTTATGAGAACTCATGTGAAATGAAAAAAGCTAGTTAGGTTATTCGTGTGACATGGACCGCACAGAAAAAACGGAATGAAGTAGCAACAGAGGTGAGCCATGGAAATGGAGACAAACAAAAGAATTTCATCTTTTGCTTTAAAATTCTGTAAATGGAACGCATGGAAGCGCGATACTACGTTTTTTGATCTAGAGGACAAGACAGAGAAGTACAATTTATATATATATATATTTATATCATTCATAATGGCGTCGGGGGGCAGTCGGCCTCTTGATGCTCCGCTAGAAAAATATTACAAATGTCATCCTAGTACTAAAGTAGGATCGGTAGTGTGCATTGTGTGTGGTGAATTTTTTCATACAAACGAATTTGTAGCAAAATATAATGCTGGAGTTCCTGTAAAGTTCCTGAATAACTCGTTTGTTATTTGTCAAGAACATTCTAACCTGGCTTTGACTTCGAAGCTGCCATATGGTAAGCTGTCAGCAGAAACAGCTGAGTTCATTGCCCAGCTGAAAAGTGTTGACAGAGAAGCGACAAAACAAGAATTGCTCTCGAAAATCGTGGAAAACGCTTTAAATAAAACCAAAGGACTAAATGATACTGTTTTTGAAGATTTAAATGAAGTTGAAACACTAAAAATGGAGAACAGCCTTCTTAAACAACTACTGAGAGAAGTGCAAGATAAAAATAAGTTATTAAACGACTTGTTAACAAAAGAAAAAGCAAGCAATAACAGTGCTAATTTTATTAAAAAAGTGTCATACGCTGATAGTGTCAAACAAATACCTGCTAAACCTAGAGACAAAAAAGTGCCAAAACTAATTATAAAGAAAACAGATAAAAATGACAATACTAACATAAGTAAAACAGTGTATAACTGCATTACAAAGGACAAAACAATACAAACGAAAAAAGTTACTAATAAAAACAACGATCTGTTAATAATAAACTGCATGAATCTAGAAAGTATGCAAAAGATTGAAAGTGCTCTAACAGACAAATTAAAAAACAGTTGCAAAATTGAAACAGAACAAATTAAAAAACCAATAATGAAAATGATAGGAATAGACAATGTGTTTAAAAACAAAGAAGACCTCGAGAATGATATTAACCAAAGAAATTTTAGCAACATGGAAGATAAATATAAAGTTCTACATAGTTTCAATAGTGCAAAAAATACAATTGGTGCTATTATTTAGGTGTCATCTAACATATATAAATCAATAAAAGAAAACAGAAGTAAAATGTTCATCGCATATCAAAACTGTAAAGTATTTGATATCATAAATACAAGTCGATGCAACAAATGCGCGAGATTCGGACACGGTGGCAAGAATTGCGAAATTAACGCAACGTGTCACAAATGCGCTGGCGATCATATAGCGTCAGAGTGCAAAAGTGACCAGCTCAAATGTCCAAATTGTGATTTTCACAATAATAAATACAAGACCAAATATAATACAAATCATAGTGCCATAGACAGCCAAATGTGCGAAATTCTCAAATTTAAAATAAAGAAATTCATCGAATCCACTGATTATCCCCTGCAACCTACTTACCAGAGATACTTCGGGAAAGTAGAAAGCAACTTCGATAGGAACACAACAGCGAGACAAACGGTAAGGAAGGTAACTACAACTGTACACTCGCGTGTGCAGAGTTTCAATCAAAACAATATATCAGACACCGAAAGTGCACTGTATAAGTAATTTATATAAAAAATGGAAGAATTTGAAAGTAGTGCAATTAGACTAGATAATATCAAAGAATTAGATAAAAATCTAGAGAATAAAGAATTTTTACTATGCGTAAATATTAGAAGCTTATATCAAAATTTCAATAAATTAGTTATTTTTCTTAGCAGTCTCCAAACAAAACCAAGTATTATTGTCTGTACTGAGACATGGAATTTAAAATACCATGATATGTTCCATCTAGATGAATACAAAAACTATTATCATAACAGCCATATAAATCAAAATGATGGAGTTGTAATTTATATTCATGAAAGTATTAATGAAACAACTGAAATCTTACAAATAAATAATTTAAAAATTTTAAGTACAAAAATCACCTTACAAAACAATGATGAAATTACCATCTCATCTCTATATAGAAGTCACAGTCTCACGGAATCAGAATTTGTCTTAGATATAAAAGCTCTACTAGAAGGTAACAAATCAAACAAAAATAACATTATAATAGGTGACTTTAATGTTGACATAAATAGTAGTGAAACAATAGACCAAGAATTTTTGCAGATTATGCTAGAAAATGGCTACTATCCTAGAATTAAAGCTATTACTAGACCCGCTATTACTGATTGTAATAGGGAAAGTTGTATTGATAATTTCTACATAAAGTCTAACAACATTGAACACAAAGCATATGCTTTGACAATACCTTTTAATGATCACTACCCTATTTTCATGACCATCAAGAGTAGCAAAAATAAAAAGAAAAATACAGACAATACACACATAAATTATCAAAAGCTACACAGAATTGCAAGCTTGCAGAAATGGTCTGACGTTGCTGAAACAGAAGATCCAAATAAAGCTATAGACAGTAGGCTAATACAAATGATACAAAAATGCATAAACAAAGAAACATGAGACCTAGAAAATCTTGGATAACTAGTGCAATAATGACTTCATGCAACAAAAAAGAACAGCTATATAAAATTTGGAAGCAAGATCCAACGAATACAGGAAAAAGAAAAAATTATCAAGATTATGTGAAATCATTAAATCAAGTTATTAATAAAGCCAAGGAAAATTATGACAAAGAAACCATAGAGGCTAGTCAAGGTGATCAAAAGAAACTATGGAAGATTATCAATAATCAACTAGGTAAAAGCAATAAAAAAAATGAGATTGTCAAATACATAAAAAATGAAGATTCTAAAATAACTGACTCAGATTTAATAGCAGAACTTATGAATGATTTTTTCACCAACGTGGGTATGAAATTGAGTGAACAGATTGAGTCTAACGAAGCAATTCCTTTACCACCAGCCAACAATAAAAATATCTTTATCTTTCCAACTAATGATACCGAAGTTCATAAAACTAAAAAAGCTTAAAAAACAAAAATGGAGGCATAGATAGCATAAATGCAGCTTGTCTAAAAAAAATTGCAGAATATATCAGCGACCAAATAGCGACTATTATAAACAGTTGCATTGAGAAAGGAACATGGCCAGATGAACTTAAAAAAGCAGAAATCATACCAATTCACAAGGCAAAAGAAAAAGTTCTCATAAATAACTACAGACCAATTTACTTAATCCCTAATATAGCAAAAATTTTTGAAAAAATTCTGCACAACCGTCTAATAAGTTTTATTAACAAGCACAAAATTATCTCCGACAAACAATTTGGTTTTAGAAAAGGAAAGAGTACAAAAGATGTGTTGAACTTAATCACTAATCTGATTTACAATCAGCTGGACAACAGTAAACCAATTGCAGTCACTTTTCTTGATTTAGCCAAGGCCTTCGATACAGTAAACCATCAAATATTGTTAAAGAAGCTATACAATATAGGAATCAGAGGTAATGCACATCAACTTCTAACAAGTTACCTAACAAATCGAAAGCAAGGAGTAAAAGTCAACAATAAAGCAAGTTCATATAAAACAGTTAATACCGGAGTCCCGCAAGGAACGATTCTAGGACCTCTACTTTTCATCATTTATATAAATGATATGTTAGAAGTATTACCAGAAAACTCGATTATATCGTATGCTGATGACACGGCTGTGATAGTAGAAGGTAATAATTGGAAGGAAGTTGAAACAAAAATGAACGCCTTTCTAAGTATAGTTTCAAACTGGCTTGTTTACAGTAAGTTGTCACTTAATACAGATAAAACAATTTACCTAGAATTTGGAAATAATTGCAATAGTACACCAAAAACAATGAACATAACGATAACAGGTAAAAATATAGAAAGAGTGAATAGCACAAGGTATCTGGGTGTTATTTTCGACAGTAACATGAAATGGGAAGAACATGTGATGAGCGTTTACAACAAGACCAAATACTTGATTTTTGTGTTTTACAAATTATCAAGAATCATGACAACTGACACCTTAAGAATGCTCTACTATGCATTTTTCCATGGTAAATTGTCCTATGGAATTATTGCATGGGGAGGAACTTATATAAGCTGCACAAGAACTCTGCAAAATCTACAAAACAGGATACTCAAGATAATAAACAAAAATACTTTCATTGTTGACGAACAACCCCTTAATATTGATCAGCTGTTTACTTGTGAGTCTCTCCTGTATCATTATGAATATTTGATGAAGAAATTTAGCAACTCTAGCTCAGTAACAAGAAACAAGAACATAATTCTACCAAAAACTAGTAAAAGAGTGAGTAATAAAAACAGCCTCATAAGGGCAATTTATTACTTCAATAGATTGCCTAATGAATATAAAACGATAGTTATGATTCACAGCAGGAAATCAAAACTCAAAAAATGGCTGAAGGAAAGCTATTAACGACGCACACAATAAATAACAGAATAAATTGTAAAAACATTAAACATCTACTAGAAGACCACATACATAGGAGAAGTCTAGATAGCATGCTGAGTGAGAAGGATCCCTCTACATCGGAAGTCCATGAGGGGGTGTCTATTATCACAGACAGTATGGTGCTAGACTTAAGAACATACTTTTGTACAAATAGCTTATGCCAACTACAACACAAGCGCTCTCATTGCCGGATATCGGAATACAACTGGAAGAAAATGCAAAAGAAGGAAATTAATTTAATAAAAATAAATAATCTAGCAACTAAACTAATCTCTAGCAACTAAACTAAGAATGTCGTATGGTGACATTAACTACCTCGGAAATAACAAAGCTTTACTCTATTTTGACAGAGGAATACGAGGAACACAAACTTTCACTGACTCAATGCTTCCAATTTCCAAACATCCGAAATACAAGGATCTGATTGTACTGGACGGAATTGTTTTTAGTGCTGACTGCAAATGTGACTCCTCTCATCAACATCGAGAAATGTTTCCGCATTATAGAGTTACGTGCGCGGTAGGCCTAACATGTCCAGCTAAAATGAACAGTTACGAAAAAGAAGCATACAAGAGGAAAAAGAACGCACCAACAGAAACTTTTACTAAAGCTAGTTCAATGTTGATCAGATATTGGCGATAGAAGAGCGCAAGAATTTACTGTGTGGGTGGTCTTACTATTTCTGATTCTAACCTGGTAACGATGTTACCAGGTACTGAGTCGGGATGGCGGATTACACACATACTTGTAGTTTTAATGTTTTTTCTTTAGTTTTTAAGTTTTAGATATAAGTAATAATAATAATAATAATAATCTTTATTGTATTTATACATGAGTATTTTACAATGCTTTCTTTACATCTATTTACATGTGTGTGCTTAATATTTTTTTTTCCTTTTCTTCTCTTTTTTATTTTATCTGTCCTACTACTCTTCCTTCTTCCTCCTTTCCTCTCTCACCTCTTCTTCACTCTTCTCTTCCTCTCTTACCCTTCTAATCCTTCCCTCCTCCTCCTTCCACTCGTACAGGATTCCGTCCACTCTCACCTTGAAGTACCCGTTCCTTAGCAGCTCCCCATTCTTTTTCGCTTCCTCTCTTCTTCTCTCTCTTATCCCTCTCTCCTACTTTGCTCCTCCCTCCCTCCGTCCTCTTTCTTTTGTTGGTGTTCACAATCCTAACCTCACTTTTCACTTTGGCCCTTTCCCTTTCTATCCCTTTTCTCTCCTCTCTCCTTACTTTTCCTTCTAATTTTTCTACCAGTCCCTTTAGTTCTTTGACTGTTCTCTGTATCTTCTCCCTGTCTCTCCTTTCCTCTCTCAATTTTCCTTTCAAAATTTCTACATCACCTTCTATGTCCGTCATCTTTCTCTCCGCCGCTTCTCTTCTCCCTCTCTCCAATTGCAGCTTCACCCTCCACTCCTTCATCTCCTCTTTCATATCCCGCATCTCTCTCTCCACTCTTCTCTCATGCTTCGACATCACTCCCTCCTACTTTTTTGTCGCCTTTGGTTCTTTATCTTCTTTTTCTCTCTGTTGACTTTGCACGCTCTCTCTCTCCCTGCTATAACCTCTCTGCTCTCCTCACCATGTGCTTTCCTTTCTGTTCCTCTCGTTCCTCTTTCTTCTCCCTGTTCCCTCCGTCTGATTCCACCTACCTTCCTTGCCGACCCTCCTAGTTTCTTTCTCTCTCTCTCTCCTCCTAGGGAATTTCCCTAGAATTCCCCGCATGCTTTGCGCGCGTTTTTCAAATCTCATTTCTGCTTTGTCCTTTCTTTTCCTTCCTTCCTTGCCTTCCTCTCCTTTATTCTTGCGGCCTTTCTTCATTTTTCCTCTTCCATATAGTGCTATAAAGTTTCCCCACTTGCGTTCTTCTCCCTCCGACTGCTTCCTGCCACTTTTTCCCCTCTATCTTCGTCTCTACACATTCTTCGAACACATGTTTAAACGTCTCCTCCTGTCTCCCACATATCCTGCATACCCTTTCTTCTTTCTTCTTCAAGTATTGGTTCCCTCTTGTCTCACACCCTAGTCTGAACCTTGCCGTAACGCTGAGCGCCCCTCTTCTGTGTTCTCCCACTTCCATCAGGTACTCTGGTATTTCTCCCTGCTCCATCATTACCTCCCTTATCTCACCCGCATATCTGGACTCCTTTATTTCCTCTCTCCACTTCTGCCATTGTGTGTCCTTGTTTATCCTTTCTATTTCTTCCTCCACTCCCTCTTTCTCCTCCATTCTTCTCGTATAATCCTCCACCGATATCCCGCACTTCTCCAGTTCCATTCTCCTCACGCCCTTCCCTCTTCCCTTCCATTCTCCCCTTTCTCCCTCTCTCTTCGGCAGCCTCCAGCATTCTCCTAGTAAAGTATTTTCTTTTGCCCTCCTCAGTTTCCTTTCAAACCTAACCGCCCTTTTCCTTGTCCTTGTCTCTAATTTAAACCTTTTCGTCTCCCAGTGAATCACATGTGCCGGCGTAGTCTTATATAGGTGCAGCACCCATTTGATGTACCTTCTCTGTACCTTCTCTAAATCCTCCTGCCCTTTCCAACCCCATATCTCCGCCCCATATTCTATTACGCTCTGCACTAGAGAGTCAAACAGCTTCATCCTCATCTTCCAGCTGTCCTTGAACGTTGCCTCTCCTAGGCCCCACAGAGTACTTATCAGCGCATTTGCCCTTCCTTTCACCTTCTTCACCTGTTCTTCCTCTTCCCCGTTTTCTTTCATCGTGTATCCCAAGTATTAAAATGTTTTCACCACCTCTATCTCCCTTCCATCCCATTCAAATTTCTCTTCCCTCCTCCTTCTTCCTTCGTTTCTAAAAATCATGATCTTCGTTTTCTCTGTGTTTAGCTCCAATCCCTTTCTTTTGATGTTTCCTTTGAATCTTCTTCCTTTGAATCTCATCCCTGTCTCACTCCCGTCTGCGTCTCAAAACTGCCTACATTCCTTTCCCTTATCCTTACTTCACACTCCGTCTTCTCATAAATTTCCTTTACCCTTTCCTTTATCCTTCTGGTCACTCCCAGCTTCCTCATCATACTCCACACTTCTTTCCTGTTTACTTTGTCAAAGGCTGCTTTCATGTCCGCGAAGCACGCGTATACCTTCCCTCCTTTCTTCCTTAGCACTTGCTCCACCGCCTTGTTCACCACATATATAGCGCCCGTTGTACCTCTCCCTCTTCTAAATCCCATCTGCGTGTCGCTTAACTTTTCCTCTTCTTCCAGTTTCTTCTCCAATCTTCCCTTTATCAGTTCCACATATATTTTGTATCCTGTGTCCATTAGTGTGATTCCTCTGTAGTTCTTACACTCCCCCTTATCTCCTTTCTTGTAGATTGGCGTGACCTTCCCTCTCCTCTACTCTTCTGGCAGTCCTCCTCCTTTCCAAATCTTCCCTAGTATCTCCGTTAATTCCTCCACAATCTTTCCTCCGCCCTGCTTCCAAGCCTCATTCTGGATTTCATCTTCTCCTGGTGCTTTCTTTTCCTTTAGCTTCTTGATTATTTCCTTTACTTCCTCTACTTCTATCTCTCCCTCCTCTGCTTCCTCTTCTCTCTCCGACTCTTCCTCCTTATCTCTCCCTCTTTCCTGCGTCTCTCTCTCTCCCAGTTGCCCTTTAAAAAACTCTACCCAACTCTTATCTTCTATCCCTTTATCTACCTGCTCCCTTTTGCCTTTCCTTCTCCTTTTCACCATTCTCCAGAATTTTTTTCCTGACCTATCCTCCTTTGCCTACCTTAGCTCTTTCTTCATCCCTTCCTCCTTCTTTTTTCTATACATGCTCCTTAACTCTCTTTTCGCCTGCGTGAACCTATCTTTTCCCCACCTCTTTATGCCTTTTCTTGCCCTTTTCATTTCTGCCCTCTTCTTCCTGCAATCCTCATCCCACCATCTGCTGTCATCTCTCCTTTTTCTTCTCCCCCTCTTTGTTTGGATCGCGTTTCTTATTTTTATCTTTAATTCCCTCCATGTTTTTGCTTCCCCCCCTTTAGCTAGCCAGCCTCTATACTCCCTGATGGCCTCCTCTGTCCACATCGTTCTTTTCATTTCCTCTTCCAACCCTTCCGAACTTCTCCCTGTCTCTAGTTCCAATTCGAATGCTCCATGGTCTGACCCATTCTATCTTCTACCTTCATTGACTTTACCTTTCTCCTACCTTCCTCAGTTACTATCCCATAGTCTATTACCGAGCATCCCATTCCCCCCACGTACGTGAGTTCCCCTTCCTCATCCCCTTCTGTACTTCCGTTTAGGATTGAAAGCCCCCACTCTTTTAGCCTATTTAGCAGCTCTTCCCCTTCTTTGTTCACTACTCTATCCTTTGACTCCCTCTTTTCCTCCACTCCCCCTTCATCTAAAAAACCCCCCTCTTGCCCTGTTCTCGCGTTTAGGTCTCCACACCAGAGTATCTTTTCCCCTCCCGCTCTTTCTACCATCTCCTCTATTTCCTCATAGTTCCTGTCCTTCTCGTCCCTCATGTATGTCGAACCTATCCACCACTTTCCCCCCTTTATACTACATTTGCCACCTATGACTTCCCCTGATCTTCCTCTCAACCATTCAACTTTGTCCTCTTTTCTATCTTTCCTAACTGCCATTACCATTCCTCCCTTTAATCTCCCTCTACTCCCCCCCTTTTTCGCCTCTCTTACCTCTGTCTCGAAGCCCTTCATTCTCCTCCTTATTCTTTCCTCCTCACCGCTCTCTACCCACGTTTCCTGTAGGCATATGACGTCAAATCCTAATATGTATCTCCATCCTTCCTCTTCTATTCCTTTCAGTCCTGCCACATTCCAGCTCAACACCTTCAGATTCTCCTTTCTTTTCCCTT
Organism: Muscidifurax raptorellus; assembly: GCA_020010945.3. NCBI lineage: Eukaryota > Metazoa > Arthropoda > Insecta > Hymenoptera > Pteromalidae > Muscidifurax > Muscidifurax raptorellus. The sequence continues at coordinate 28,254,977 of CM052077.1, read as the reverse complement.
TTCCCCTTTGTTCCCTTTTCTCCTTCTCATCTCCATCTTGCCTCCTCCTCTCGAAAAAGCCTATCCTCTCTTTCGTTCCAGAAGTACGTCATGTCTCGTACCGTTAACTTGTTTCTTCCTACTTTCACTGGTTTTCCTTCGCTTCTCCATTCTCTTGCGAGCCCGTTCAACCTTTCCCAAGTTGAAGGAAAGTCCCCTTCAACTTGCTCTTTTCCTCCATAATCTTCTCTTTCTCCTCTCTATTTTCACATTCCACTCCTATTTTGCTCTTACCTTTTCCTCTGATGACCCACGTCCTTTTCACCTTTACCGAAATCCCCAGCTTCTCATCTACCCATTCTTCCACCTTAGCTTTGTCCCATTTTCCTTCTTTCAGCCCTGATACCACCACATTGTTCCTTTTCCTTTCTCTCTCCCCTTCCTCAATTCTTCACTCTAACTCCTTCAGCTGCTTCTTCTCTTGCTCCCTTTCCTCTGACCCCTTTTCCCCTCTCTGGTCTCCTCTTTCTGTCTGCCTAGTTTTTGCCTCTTCCCCCATTTTCTTTATCTTCTCCTCCATTTCTCTTTCTCGCTCTTCCCTCTTTCTCCTCTCCTCCTCGGTTGCCCTCTTCATCTCCTCCTCCGCCCTTGTCCTCTCCCTCTTCTCCTCCTGCACTAGGCTTCTCACCTCCTCTAGCTTCTTATTCATCCTTTCTTCCGTTTCTAGCCATTTTCTTTCCCATTCTGTCCTCTCCTTTCTCCTTTCCTCCTTCTCCTCCTCCAAGGTATTCAGGATCCTTTCCAGCGTTCCTTGGAATTTCTCCATCTCTTTGGCGGGATTCTCCCCGTCGATCCGCTCTTCTCTAACGTGTCTCTCTCTCCTGTCTTCTTTTCTCTCTCTCTTCTTGTCCTCTTTCTCCTCCGGTGACCTTTCTTTCCTTTTTCCCCCCTCCGTTTTATCTACTTTGAAGCTTTCTGGGAGCACCAACTGCCTTTGCGCTCCCCCCTTTCCTCCGCTTCCCTTTCTTCTTCCCTTCCCTGTCTTCGGCGTGCTTTCCCACCTGCACGTTTGAATTTCTCTCTCCGGCTCCCATTCCAGTCCGCTCGGCGTCTTAAATTCCTGTTCCTCTTCGTTCCTCTGTTCCTGATTCCCTATCGTCACCTCTGCCGTCTCCTCTTCTCTATAGTTCATGGCCAGCGGCTTTGCCGCTCTCTCCTCTATCTCCGTCCTTTTCTACCTTTCCTAACCTCCTCCTTGCACTTTCTCCTTCTCTCCCTTCTCTCCCTTCTCCCTTTCTCGCCCTTTCTTGTCCTATTATCCTGTTTTACTCGCCTTTCTCTCCTCTTTCACTATGTATTCCTCTTTCTATTTTTACCTTTCCTATTAAAAAAAAAGCTGCGTATTATGCACACCCCCTTACTACACGTCTGACCCTGCCAATGGCTTCGTCAGCTCCCTAGTTTTAGATACAAGTATTTTTTGTTAATTTTAATTTTTAGTTTATATCGAGCCAGACCAGCGAACAGGGATTTTCCCTCTGCTGGGATACTCTTTTGCAACGTAATTAATGTGCAATATTAATGTAATCATACTTGTATTGTATATATACTCTAGTAAATAAATAAATAAATAAATATATTTACATAAATATTATTTTAAATATTGTAATAAACTTACACTTTTCCAGGCTTCTGTTTCTCTATCGTTGGCACCTTTATTTTTTATGGCATTAAGGTTATCCGTTAATTCTTCCCAGAGATGCTTTGCTAGAAGTAGATTCATTGCATCCGTTGCCAAGTCATGATTCCGTAGCATGGTTTGAATTAGCAGAGCCATTTGTTTGATATTCGTCCTGTTGCGAGAACTTTCTTCATTTCCATTGGACTTGTTGCGAGAACTTATATGAAAAACACAGACAATGTAAACTTCTGATGTTCTAATAACATGTAGTAAACTATCATAACAAATATAAGTTTTTATATGAAATAAAGCAATTGTCAAAAAAAATTTTTGAAGTTGATGTAAAATGTATCATTAAATTAAATATAGAACAAGGTGTAAAAATGTATTTTATGAATGTATTGCACGTCTGATAAAAAAGTTATTTATTCACAAATTTGACATTTTGCTTTGACAAAATGAGCTTTTGCAAAATTATTAATTAAAATCTTAGTACATTTGATTTGTATACATTTGCCGTCACATCACCTGCTACTGCTTGCGAATGAAATTGAAAAGAGTCAATTGCCATTCTATCTTTCAGTAAAAAAGCTATTCAATTACAAAAATATATCTTATTATCTTAATGATAGGAATTATATAAACAACGCTTCTTTATCAACGAAAACTTACTCATTCTTAGACATTTTGAAGATTAGTTTTTCTTAGGCTTTAACGTCCGGCACTTTCGCAATACGGAAACAAACTGCCTCGCAAAGTGCAGTAATAAGAGACGATCAAATTTGTATGAATTTAGGAAAAGCGTGCGCGACTTTTGTAAAAAAGGTTAGGTTTAGTAATATAAACAGTGATATGAGCTGTTTATATCACAAGTGATACGCTCATAGCGTATCACCAATGCATTCTATCCAACAAATAAATCTTCTTTTACATGACTCATTTATGTGATCTCAACTATTTATGGAGTATTATTTTTAAAAATAGCTAATATGGATCCTTTTTTTCAATATTACAAATTTTTCAATGTATAAAAGATAAAGAATTATAGATTATAAGATGATTATGATGACTTACGGTGCAACAATCATGAATAAGACCTTGACTAAGCTAGTTATGATATCCAATATTGTATTAATGTTACGTATCATTTATCCATCATTCTCGAGACTAGCTATGAAAATCACTAAGCAATCAAATGTTTCATCGTAATTTTGAAGTACTACCTCAACAACATAATCAATATTTTCATTTTCTGAGTCGTATGTTTCACAATCAAACTCTATATTTTCTAAAGAATCATTGTCGGCTGCAATATCAAGAAAGGTATGAATAAACATGTATTTATAACTTTGCACTTTCTTATATTTATACTTACAATCTGGAAATGTGGTATTGTTGGCACCTATCTCAGTTATGTTACTTAAGCCAGTACCATAACGGCCAAAGATATCTGAAATCCTTTCTACAAGATCAGACAATGGAGTTACCTCAGTATTCCCAGTACGTTTTGTGGCAACAGCATACTCTGCTTTTAAGGCTATTGCTCAATTCTTTAGACAAGTCCGTGACTGAAAAAAATTTAAGAATTAGCTCTTTAACAATACATTTTGTTGAATTAATAGTTATTACCTTCTCCCACTTATCAGCAGTTTTCTTAGCAGGCCTCAGCGTATTCAATTTATGAGAAAGCTCCCTCCACATCACTTTGTATTTGTCATGATCTTGTGTTGAGACTATCGTAGTGATAGCATAGCGATTCTTTTGCATATAATTGGTTGAGATTGAGTAGATGTGTGTTGGTTACAAATTGGTTTTTATTTATGATTTTGAAGAGTCTCTTCTGGAGATTCTTTATTAGATTTAAGGTATTAGGGTATGCACCTCCCCATGCCATAATACCATATCCAATTATACTGTTGAAGAGTGCAAAATAAATTAGTTTTAATGTCTTAGTGTTCATGACTTTTGCCAGCCTTTAAAAAACATAAACAAGATATTTGGTTCTGCTATAGAGATAACTTATACGTTTATCCCATTTTAAATTATCGTAGAAAACAATACCTAGGTATTTAGAACTATCCGTTCTTTTTAATACTTTTTTTCCAATTTGAATTACAAAATTTGTTGGAATATTATTTTGATAATTTCCGAAGATCATAAATAATATTTTATGGTTGACTGTGTCAAACGCTTTTGCTAGATCTAAGAAAGTTATAGCAATAGGCTTGCTTTTGTCTAAGCTATTATAAAGATTATTTGTTATGTTTTGTAGAGCGTCCTTAGTTCCTTTGTTTTTAATAAAGCCATATTGATTTTTTGCTATGATGTTGCAGGACATGATGAAATCATATACTCTATTATATATTATTTTTTCCAATATTTTAGCCAAGTTAGATATTAGGGATATTGGTCTATAGTTTTGAGCATACCTTTTATCACTGTTTTTGTAAATTGGAATAATTTCAGTGTAATGTCCCACGTTCATATAGATAAATATACAGGGTGTCCCATTTTAATTTACCACCCCCTAAAACTGGTTAATAATTTGCTCTGAAAAAAAAATATTTCAAATAAAATTTGTTGGGTTCGAAGGGGGGCATCTTTTGGCTATTTTAGCTGCGACCTTGAACATGACCTTCAAGGTCATTTGAAAGTCAAGACCAAATTTTCATATGAAATGTGCATATTTTTATGGCGGATTCGGATTCTACTAAAAAAGAGAAACACTTTTTGTTCGAATCATTTTTTGAAAAAATCCCAAATTTTGGTTGTAAACGGCTTTAAAAAAGTTGAAAAAATCACTAGATATCTCTTATTGCCCCACCCTTTAAAAGAAGTTAAAAATTTTACATTTTATCCGAGGAATTAGAAACGTACACAATTTTACAAATTTAAGTCCAAGTATGACCTTAGCCATGAACTTGTCCTTAACCAACAAGGTCGTTCGAAGGTCAGTCAATTTATTTAACGGTAATCCTCGATTTTTATTCCGGCAATTGAAGCTTGGCTGTGACCTTGACCTCGAACCTTAAATTCATTTTAAGAAAGAACCATCACTTTAATGGAAAATACTCTCTTTTTCAAAGAAATGAAATTACCAAAAAATTTATCAACAGAACCAAAGTTCATTAGAACGCTAATCTGATTCATTTTTTATCACATGGGGGAAGTTTGCAATCTTCGGTGTATGCTTGACATTCTCTGGGGCAAGTTTGCAATCTTCGGGGTATGTTTGACATTCTCTGGGGCAAGTTTTACGTCATCTGCGGAAAATTTGACATCATCTGGGGCAAGTTTACGGTCACAACTGGGACAAGTTTGACATCATCTGGGGCAAGTTTGAGCAGTAAGGGGCATGTTTTCAACTGAGAATCAAAATCAAGCTTAGTTTTTTTAATGAAAATTGTACATATTTTAAATCATATTCAGATTCTCTGATAGAGTACGCATCTTTTTAAGAAATATTTTTCTCGTAAATGCTTTATTTCTCGCTAAAAGACATTTTTTTGCTTCGTTATCGTTCTATTGGTAAAGCTTGTAAATTCTTACAGCTCCTCAATGCTTCTCATCATTAGGTTTTCATTGACTTTCTGAATTTCAGAGCAGAAAAATACTTATAATAAATTATTTCTAGTAAGATTAAATATTCCCTAAAAAATCTACCTACAACAGATAATAGCTGACTACACGCCAGTAGAGATAGTCAACATGATCAAGATTCTGGGAGAATGTCACGACAATTACAAGACTGCAGCGAGGCTGTACGCTGAAAGGTATCCGGACGCTCGTCATCCTAGTGGGAGGAATATTAAACTTCTAACGATAAGAGCTCAAGGAGGTAACTTAAGAAGGAAGAGGCGACGGACGGGCCCAAGAGAGCATATTGCGCTTGGGGTTCGTGCTGTAATTGCCGAGGATCCTCATATTTCGACGCGACAAGTTCAGCGAATGCATGGAGTACCCAGATCAACAGTTTCCCGTGTATTGCGTTATTTTAGATTTCATCCATATCACTTGCACCTTACACATGCCATTGAGCCTGGTGATCCTGCCAGGCGACTTAGATTCTGTCAATGGGCGGAAACACGAATGCGCATAGATCCATTTTTCTTTGATCGGACTCTCTTTACAGACGAGGCAAAGTTCGACAATATGGGAGGAGTTAATCTTCATAACGCGCATTATTATGCAGAAGAAAATCCACATTGGCAGCGAGATCACCGTACACAAAGACGGTGGTCAATTAATGTTTGGGCGGGCATAGTTGGGGAATACGTTGTGGGTCCAATTTTTTATGACCGTAATTTAAACGGCGAGCTTTATTTACATATTCTCGAGAACCAAATTCCACCTCTTCTAGAAAACAGTCCGCTAGAAATAAGGCGAGACATGTGGTTCCAGCAAGATGGTGCTCCCGCTCATCGTAGACTACTTGTCAGGAGATTTCTGAACGCGACATACCCAAATAGTTGGATTGGAATTGGTAGTCCAATCTGTGAATTCCCTGCGCGATCGCCAGATCTGACCCCATTGGACTTCTTTCTGTGGGGGGCCGTGAAGCAGAGAGTTTACGCGGAAGCCCCGACGACGGCACAAAATATGATGGAGAGAATTGTTGCAGCATTACGGGCGTTCACCCCACAAACATTAATAGATGTCCAAAGAAGTTTTCGGCAGAGAATACAAATGTGCATTCAACAAAATGGGCAATTGATAGAGCACTTAAGACGTTGAAATTTCCGTGACTAGCTGAACGAAGGGGTCTTGCCTTGGCTGGACGTGAAGGTCTTGCCTTAAGTGGCTGGATAGGGTCTTGCCTTAAGTGGTTGGACGGGGTCTTGCCTTAAGTGGCTGGACGGGGTCTTGCCTTAAGTGGCTGGACGTGAAGGTCTTGCTTTAAGTGATCCAAAGGATACCTCTGTCTTTATTTGAAGCTAGTAACATTCATCTAAAACAGCTTATTTCTAGAACAAATTCTCTTTTCAGTTAAAGGGAGAGCTACCTATTGATGATCAAAAAATGGTTAAGACAAAAAGTGTTACTTTTTTAGTAGAACCCGAATCTGTTATAAATCTTATTCAAATGACCTTGAAGGTCATGTTCAAGGTCACAGCTGGAATAGCCAAAAGATGCCCCCCTTCTAACCCAACAAATTTTATTTGAAACATTTTTTTCTCAGAGCAAATTTTTAACTTCTTTTAAAGGGTGAGGCAATAAGAGATATTAGTAATTTTTTCAACTTTTTTAAAGCCGTTTACAACAAAAATTTAGGATTTTTTCAAAAAATGATTCGGACAAAAAGTGTTTCTCTTTTTTAGTAGAATCCGAATCCGCCATAAAAGTATGCACATTTCATATGAAAATTTGGTCTTGACTTTCAAATGACCTTGAAGGTCATTTTCAAGGTCGCAGCTAAAATAGCCAAAAGATGCCTCCCTTCGAACCCAACAAATTTTATTTGAAACATTTTTTTCTCAGAGCAAATTATTAACCAGTTTTAGGGGGTGGTAAATTAAAATGGGACACCCTGTATATGTATATATATATATATATATATATATATATATATATATATATATATATATATATATATATATATATATATATATATATATACGAGTATGAGTACGAATATATGTGTATGTATCAGTATATGTACGTGTATAAGATAGAACGCCTTCGTCCGCAAACTGCTTACAAGGGCATTTCGAAACCGAGCGCCGAAAAACAGAGCAGCGCACTGACCTGCGTGTCAGCACTCCTCGCGCGCAAATTAATCCTTCTGGTGGCAAATGTCGATTGGACGATAGTCATCTTTAACATCTTAATTACAAAACTCCTTGCATTGGCACCGAGGCTTTAAAAACGCTGGAGCCGATCCACGCAGTGCCTTTTGTGTCAGAACTGATCGGTAGTACGGCAGAGCCTGTCTTCTCTGGTGAGCAGCCAGTGTCAAGTTTGTGTAGTGATTAGAGGCGCGTTTACTCCGCACTAACATGATTGGGAGCGCATTTACACCGCCCCAGCATAGACAACACTGACGGGCCCTTTGGAGGCAGTAGACCGACCGTAGAGAGACCTCCGTGCCAAAGGTCCGCCGAATAGCAACCCGGCGATAGTGGGATATCACAGCTGCACTAGTATAAGTTCACTATTACGCCACGAGTATCGTGTAGTTTAAGTGCATCTACGATCGACATCTGCCAAGCCACGAAGGAGTTTAGTAACATCCAGGAGTGACAGATACAGATCTAAATGTAAGCAACAACTATTTATAATACTACAATTAGTACTACATTATAACAAACAGCGTCAGTAAGGTAGAAATTAGAACAAACGAAATTGTAACCACCATAATCGTCGGCTGAGTTCTCGGGTTGTTAATAACATCAATAAACAGAAAAAGTGAATCTAATCTCAGAGTGACCTCAATTCAAATTATTAAATATACATAAACAACCCTAATCCTACCTTACGTACATCATCAACAAGGTAAGTGCGGACAGACTATCGTCCGCTGAGTTAAGAGAGCGAACAGACTACCGTCCGCTGAATTAGAAGATCGGACATTCCATTGTCCGCCGAATAGAACGCGTCACGCTTTAACTTCATTCGTAGCATTTCGCAATTCTATAAGTCTCAAGTAACAATAAGGCTCTCGAGTCTATGCTGGTTCCCGCGAATTAAATAATTATTTGTAGAACTCGCGTAGCCCGTACTTATACTAAATACGGTCCTTACATCAGCCTTCTTTAGAGCATCTGGCCAAATTGACTTCTTGATATATATATTAAAAACATGTTCAAGTGGTTTTGTTAAATAGGTTGAAAGAGTCTTAATAGATTTGGCATGAATGTTATGAACACCACCGTTTTTTAGTTTCAAATTATTAATGATATTTGCAATTTTGAGACAATCATTTGGATATAGAAAACTAGTTTTTGGGTTAAGAGTCGGCAATTTTAGTTGTGTATTATTCGGAATTTGTATTTTGTCGCTCAGTTCTAGACCAATATTCCCAAAATATTCGTTCATATTGTATGCAATCTTTTTTGGATCGTTAACCAGTTGCTTATTTTTATCATAGATTTCACTAATCGGTGTACTTTGTTTTTTGTTTTGACCCAATTTCCTATTTATTAGATTCCAAAGTTTTTTAGAGTCATCGCTCTTTTTTTCCACAAGTAATTGGTCATGTTTAAACTTAGCTTCCTTTATTACTTTACCTAATATTCTATCGTATCTTTTGTATTCATTTTTTGCAGATATATTATTAGGTTTCATTTTCCAGGCTTTATATAAAGTTTTTTAGTATTACATGAAATAATTAAAGTCTCCTACTATGAAGTGTTTTTTAACATTTTTCATATCTTTCAAGAATTTTTTCTAAGTTTAATGTAAATTCAGCTTTGGGTAAATTGGGTGACCTGTATAATGCAGATATCTGAAACGTAGTATTTTTGTCAGTTTGAAATACTGAATGCAGAATTTTGAGTTTATCAACTTGTATTGTTTCTGTGTGTTCAACCAATGTATCAGATATATAAACTATTACGCCGTCATACTGATTTATTACGCTATAATTGTAATAACTTTTATATCCCGTAATAGAGAAGTAATTGCAGTAATCTAGGATCCGCGTCTCTGTACATATTATCATGATAGGTATAACATCAAGGCTATCAATTAAAATTTGCAGTCTGTTAAAATTGGCATTTAGGCTTCTGTTATTTACATACATGATATTTTCTGTATTATTTTTAAAAACACGATTGATAGCATTGATATTATTAACAGTAGTTTCTTTTTTTACAAACTCATTTTGTAGCTCGTTTATTATTTTTATGTTACTCTCCATTGTTATTTAATGATTAGGCTGCTTGACGAATTTGCTGCTATCATCATTGTAGTTCGGGGTTGAGTCGTTGCAGGTTTCCCTGGTTTGTTCATTAAGATGTCCACTTTACCGATGTATCGCTGTATAGTTGGACTCAGTGAGTAATCTGTACGGTTTATGTGTTTCTTTATTTAATTTTTGATACCTGGCAATTGTCACTATCATTTGCCATATGTTTTGTGTTATAGTCTGTTTCAAACTTGTTATTATAATATACACAGTTCACACAGCATGAGTCCCTTGTAGCGTTGCAATTTATTGTATTATGAAAACCGGAGCACTTTTGACAAATTTTTTCGTTTTTGCATTTACTGCCGCTCTGTACATATCTCCCACAATTATAGTAGGGTCTTACATTGATATAATCATATACTTTGCAATTCTGATAACCAATAAAGATTTTGCTTTTATTTTCCTTAATATACTTATAAATTTCAGAAGATACTTCTATTAATATAGTAGTTAGCATACTTTTTGAGTTTTCAAACGTATGTAGCACTTGACATTCTGTTTTAAGATTTTTAAATTATCTTTCATCTATATCCGCTTCTATTGCCTTGGCGTCCATATTCTCAAAGTTGTCTAGACCTACAATTTTCATTTTAGGTTTCTGAATTTTTTCTTTTTCAATTTTACAGAAAGAAGAAATTTTTTCTTTCAAGATCTTCTCAGCTTTAATAACACTACACTCGTTCATGCAGTCAATTTGCACTTCATTCTAATTTTTAAATATTATCTTCTTTGTTTGCACTGTTTTCTTTTTTGTTAAGTAGTATGTAACAAATTTTTTAATGCCATTTCTGTCTTCTTGATTTTTCTTTTTTATTTATTAGTTTTGTTATTTTTTTAGGCTTAGTAAGGTGTGGTATTGTACGCACTATTTGAGAATAAGTAGTCTTTGCTGCGACTGCTTCTGGATTATAATTATTCACAGTATTGTTCAAAAGTTGATTCTTGTCTTTAAATTCAATGACCAGCTGTTTCAGTAATGTATTTTCTATTACTAGTTTTTCTTGTTCTGTTTCAGTTGACGCGTCAAAATCGATATTATTAGTATTGTTTATATCACTTAGATAATTTTCTCTTATATTTGAAGTTTGTTAAAGTTTTATTTGAGCTATTATGCTCTTTGCTGTAGTATTTAATGCATATTCATCTTTTTTAGAGGTTATGTTTAGATCACTATGTTCTGGACATACTACCAGTATGTTGCTGATCCATTTTGCGTTTTTTAACTTTTGAAAATCACTAAGGTGGTAAACACCATCGCATATCAAATACACAACTAAAGTTACTTTACTTTTCGGATGACATTTATAATAAACGTCGTCTCCGGGGTGGGGAGGCATGTCATCCTCCGACGCCAGTTGAGACGGCGGCCCCACGTGGTAGGTGAGAGGCCACCAATGGATAACTTGCCGATGAGTAAGAGATAAGTTACCGACTAAGTGAGCGATAGTCTGTATATAATAGCCTACCTGAGCGCAGGTAGAGGGCGTGCGTGCATAAAGCATTGAAGAGAGGGACGGCCACAGATATAAAAGGAGACCCGCACCCAGCATCGAACATTCACGATCTGGCCTTGGTACAGAGAGCATTAGGAGAACTGTGGTCCTCTCCGAATGTTCTATCTCCTTAGCACTTAGTATGCAAATGAGCATAGCGCTCTCGAACGGTGCTAAGGGGATCCTCCCCCTCTCCAGTTAGTATAAGGCCAGATTGTACATTTAAGTCAATATATTTATTCATATTCTATTTGTGATTATTCTTTTGTTTATCCTTGCCCTCTCGAATACCCCTTGAGATCAGGAGGGTGGTTCCCTGTTCGCAAGTGGGTAATTTCGAATACGGATCGGTTGTGAGAGGGTGGATCCTCACAAACTAATCCAATGCTGCGTGGTGATCTTAAGTGTGCGGAGCTCGTGGAATAGATCTCCCTCCACGACTCCCGTTGCACACGAGCAGCTTCCCTCTGGTGGATCCTCCACTGCAGAGGGTAGGGACGGCTCACACTCACTCAACCGTAGTGCGGGGTGATTGTGAGTTTGATCGTCGCTTCCTCGAGTACACTTCCGCCTCTTCCCATATCGAGTCTAGAACTCTTTCTACGGCCTCGCCTTGGTAAAGCTTGGCCCGTTTCACAGTATATATATATTGTAACGTGGCAGTTCGACCGCACGTTACAAAGTGAGCGAGCAACGCCGCATCGGTGAAAAAGCGACCGACTCGCGCGATTAGGAACGATTCGTTCTTGCATCTCTGCTCTTGTCGGAACTGGATGCCTCTACACAGGTCGGGACATCGGAGGAAAACCGAGAATACGCCTTCCTCTCCTTTGTTCTCTCAATGTTTGCTCTCGTTTATGTTTGCTCCCGTTTATGTTCGCTCTCGTCCAGTGTTAAGCTATCATCCCCTGAAATAAGCTATCGTCCCCTGAAATAAGCTATCGTCTCCCTGAACAAGCTATCGTTCCTCCCAGCTCTCGTGACAACCGATAAACTATGGTCGTCTCATAAGCTATCGCCTCATCTCCCAAGCTATCGTCTCCTCACAGGCTATCGTTCTCCTCAGCTATCGCCTCCTTTCGCTAGCTGCCGTTCCCCCTCACCAGCTATCGTCTCACAGTTATCGATTGTCCCCAGCTCTCGCTAATAAGTCCCAGCTCTCGTTTACGCTCTCGTTAATAGTAGACTGTCACAGTAAATTCGTTCTCACCGTTTGATTCGCTATCGGGTAGATTAGTATTTAGAATACTTAGTTATAAGTCATAATTAAACTGTTAAAAGATTAATGCGCGGTAGCATTGTGTATGATTAATATAGTATATAGTGCGTAAGGACAGCGAGTCCCTGTGCTGTGTGAGTGTGTGTGCGCGTGTCACGGTCGCGGCAAGGTTGTCGGCAAGTGGGAGGTTATAAGATTGGCGCTTTCGGAAAGGCGAGGCGGGTGCTCGACCGCATCGGCGAGTCGACGGGCGTCCACGCTGACGAGTGTGGATGCGGCGGCGATCGTCCGCTGGTCCCTGGTGATCCTACCGGGGTAAGAGTTTTTCTATGGGTTATTTTTCTGGGGCCGCGCGCGTAGTGTTTATGTAAATCGCGACGACCTTATGCGGCGACCGTGGGCGGGCGTACGGTTGATGAGTCGCGGAGTGTATCGCGAGAATAGAAACCTCGGCCAGCGGGCCATGTCAGAGGCAGGGTGATGATCGGCAGGATGCCGAAGTTACTCATGTAGTGTTTGTAAGTTGGAGAAAGAGAAGAGAAATATATTAAAATCAACAACAACCGAATCAAGTATTGTCATTGACCCACGACCTTGAATCGATCACCTTATCCTTACAGAGCTAGCCAAGCTCGATCAACTACCGCGTTGATGAGCACCAACACATGATGGCATCATCGAATAAAGGGATCTCAGATCCCTGGCATCTCGTATGCCTGGCGCCCTGGGAGTGAGAGTGTAGGAGTTCCCATCATGCTTTTTGTTAGTTTTGAATTTTTATTGCTTCCCTCTCAGGCTCTATGTACGAGACTCTAAGTCTATTTGCATTTACCGTCTTAATTCTCCCATTTTTCATTTAAATTTTATCATTTCATTGATGATTAAAAACATCGACAACAGTATACGGCCCTTCGTATTGATCTGCCAATTTATATTGCTTACCGCCTTTTAATAACCAAACCGTATCTCCGATTTTAAATTCTTTTGGATTAATTTTTTTATCATAATAATATTTCGATCGAATTTTTTATTCAATTAGCTTTTCGCGTGCAATTTTCTGGAGCTCGTTTAATCGCTTACTAAGATTAATGACATAATCGTTATATGTGGAGATCAGATCTTCTGGCTCGTTTGAAGGAACACGTGATGCCCCTCATGTGGCACAGTGTTGTAACAAAATGTAGCTTATTTCAAACATTCGTCCCAAGTTTCGTTATCTAAAGCCGTTTTAATATATTCGGTTAGCGAATGATGTGATCTTTCTAAAGAACCATTAGATTGCGGACGATAAGCAGTAGTTTTTACTTGTTTGATGCGAAATTTCTTGTCCACTCTTCTCATTAAACTTGACCTAAAATTGCTGCCTTGGTCTGTAAGAATTGTAAGAGGTGCGCCAAAAATACAAAGAAAACGTTTTATTAACGCGTCTGCTACTGAGTCTGATGTGACATCTTTTATAGATATTGTAAAATTTGTCGATAAAGAATAAAAAATATATTTTGGTTGTAAAACAACTTCTACGCATTCAAATCAAAATCACATCATTCATATGAGAATAGTAGGTATATAAAACTTGTAAAAAAAGTGGAGCCTATTTCATCCATCGGTTCACTTGGAATCTTACGGACAGTGCCAAAATACTTTGATACGTATACGTACTGTCACCGCTATCAGGTGGGTGTATATGAAGCCTATGAGGGCTCAAATTGTAGGTAATTGGACCAACTATTATTATAGAAAACATCCTTTCATCAAATCTAATTTATATATTAATTTTACTTTTTTTAATTTTTCAGGTAATAGGACTGTTTTGTCCCCTTAAGAATTGTGTCCCTCTTGTAACAATGGCAAAGTGTAATTTATTACTTCGACTTGTGAATTTAATTTCTCCTGCTTCTAATCCAGAGCAAGATCAAATACGGAAAAATATTCTGCTCCGCCTACTTGATCGATTATATCTAATATATTTGACAATGGATATTTATCTTTTATAGTTACATCTAGAATAATTAGAATTAGAAGGCTGGATTATACCTCCATCAAGCATTTATTTTATTTGACGGTCGAGTTCTTGTTTAAGAGCGTGAGGAAATCTGTAAGGTTTAGTACAGATAGGCACACCGCCAACGGTTAATATCCTATGTTTAATAAAATTAGTAGTCCCAAACTTTTCCCCTTTTAAATGAAAGCAATCGGCATATTCCTCTATAAGGCGCTCGAATGGCTGTCGCAGGTTTCTAAATGAGCATATGTTAGTAATGGTTTCAAACGGTCTATTCTTGGCGTTTCGGCATTTTCAGCTTCCGTGACTTGGAAGATGACAATTATTTGATCTACGTTCTTGTTTATCTCCGTATAAATTTTTAAAAGTTTCAGCATTTACAGATCCTTCTTTTAGCAAACAATTCTCAAGTCCTCCGTTGAGTTCACAATCATTAGTCTTATTGGCAATTATCTTAAAATTATTGTTATTCTTAATCTCCTCACATACATCCTCCTTAATCTCATCAATAAATACATTTTTCGTATCAATATCATCATTTATCATTTCATCGTCAATAATTTTAACAACATTAACTTTATTGCTTCCTCCTAGAGGAAGCTTTGTAATAGTAAAATTTTCAGTTTCGCTAAAATTTCATACAAACGTGTTTTGAGGTGTTTGGAGTTCGAATCATGTATTTTTAGAAAATGTCGGTGCGGATGGCTGTGTGTGTATGTATGTATACCGTCGTATTTCTGGAACTACGTGGTCTATAATAATAAAATTTGACATGCATATCTGTTTTTTAATTCTGAATTCGGGATAAAAAAATTTTTTAATTTTGACAATTATGGCCATTTTTTGTTTGTTTTTTTAAAATTATATAATTTATACAAAAAATTCAGCAATAGTATTTTTGGAAGAGTATACAATTTCCTACTTTTTCCCGCAAGATTTTTTAAATTGACCGTTTCGTTCAATTGTTATGACAAAGAAGGTGTTTTTTTTTAAATTCATATCTTTCAAATTAAACAGTCTAATGTTTTGAAAAAATTCATGATAACAAAGAATAAAAATGTCTACTTGTTGAAAAAATTTTACAAACTAAAAAAATCGATTTTCTATGTCGCACGGTTACGAGAGTAAAAAAGCTTTAATTAACTTGAAATTTTGGGAAAAGATAGATCTTTTGATTACCTCGGCTAAGTTCTTTTCGCAGCTTATGATAACGATTAGTTGAAAAGATATGAAAATACAAATTCTTTGTCTCTCACCCTGTATACCTTGTATAACTGAAAATTATTATTTTTATTAAACCTTATAACTCGTTAACGAAAACTCAGAATGTTTTAACAAAATTTATGGTTTTTTGAGGTTATGAGGACTATTCGTGATATAAATTGCTATTCGTAATTTGTATGCTCACTTTCGTTGCCTTGAGAAGTGTTGGCTTGTAAAAGTTTCTTTAAACGCTCAATTTCTTTAATTAAATTCTCAACATATTTAATTATATATATATTTTCACTTGATTCATCGTTTATTTCTCGAATATCAAACTCGTCATTTTCTATAACGTCACGATTATTCGTGTCGAAATGCACATTAAAATTTTCTGGATTTTGGTTAACATAAATACTTTCATCCCGTATACAAAAATATTCATTATCTTTTCCATTAATAAATTTACAATTTTCTTCAATTAATTCATTATTTTCTTCAATTAATTTATCATTTTCTTGATCAAATGTATCTCGTTTATCATCATCATAAGAATCATCATAACTGTGCTAACTCTGTCTCCCCTCCTTCACTCAGATCGCTTCTTACTCGGGTATTTTTAGACCCACCTTTTACCCTCTTTTCTGGTTTCGTATCTATCGGTTCTCTTTCCGTAGGATACTTATCGAAAGGAATTATTTGTCCATTAACTTCAATATAATTTTCAAAATAATTAATTGTTGCTTCGTTTTTACGAAAGAAATCATCACCTAATATGCTGGCTTCCGCTATGGGAAAATCATCGTCAACTAAATGAAAGTCTGTTGAAACATTATTAAAATCTACCGTCACCTTGCCAAGAGTTGAAATATATTGCATCGTTATGCCTTTTAATCTTAAAATCTCGTCTGTTTTTTGTTAGTTAGGGCGATACCTCCGATTTATGCACTAAACTAACAGAGGCTCCGGTATCAAGCATAAATTCTAATGGCTTGTTAAACTTTTTGATGTCTACTCTTATGTTGGGCACCGTACTCGCGCGACTCAAATTTATTGTTTCGGTACGGACGTGAGAGTATTCCTCTCGTTGGAATCGGTCGGGCGCGTGCCAGATGTCATCTCTCTCCGCGCGCCCTCCTGCAAAAGAGACTCGGCGTTTCCCTACGCGACGTTAACCGAGGGCATATCCCGTTGCAGATTAAAACAGGCATTACTCGTATGCCCTTGAATACCGCAATAATAACACGTCGGTAAAAATGTATTTTGATTGTTAGTATTGTTACGATTTGGATTATTTGAAGATCTTGAATTTTCACTATTATTATATCACGGAATTTACGTAATCCTTCGATTAAAATTATTATTATTGTGATTATGATTTTGTTGATTCGGAATGAATCCGTTGCGCTACCTATTTTCGGCATTCCATCCTCCGAAATCGGTATTATTAGGTCATGTTTCGTTTCGAAAATTTTGATTGCCGCACGGTGGGGGTCCTCGGTCTCGTTGGTGGTTACGTGAGTCGTTCTGTCGCTGTAGATGCTGTAGAGCGAGCTGTCGGCAGTTAAGTGTCACGTGCCCGACTTTCCCACAAAAATGACATATTATTGAACTTTGGTCGAAATCGACTAAATGCATTTTTTGCGTGTCTCTACTTTTAAATTTAAATAAAAAGAGTTCGTTTCTATCGGTTAAGTGGCGAGGGGATATTTCAATTTTTAGATTTTCGCGGCGAACTGTTCCTACCGCGAAGTTACTAAGTCGGTCTCTCACGAGTTTAATCGCTTGAAAAAATCCAAATCTTGTATTATTTGCGGTTTTGTCGATTTCTGCTGCGTTATCTTTCTCGTTGAAAAATGCGTTTAATAATTCGGGTTTTATTTCGATGCTTAATTGTTGTTTGATGTTATCGATAGTAATTTGATTTTCGGGTGTTCTTTCTTTTATGTTTAAAGTTCCAAAAATAGAAGTTACGCTTCTCTTGGGGATAGCTCCTCTCGCAATATGTGTACTCGTACGAATACACGAAACTTAATCTTCAATTTTTTGTTGATTAAATACGGATGGTTTTAAGATTAAGGGTTTTTTGTAGGTGACCGTCTCGTTATTAGCCTTGTTTATTTCGGAAATAGAAAGTTCTTGATCGCTATCGTCCAAAATGTTATGATTTTTCTGTATGCTGTATTGATAGTACTGAAGTTTATTTTTGGGTAGATCTGAAGTTTTATTTCCGTCAATATTAAGTTTTGTATACGGATTTCAATTTCTTTTGTTATTACTTCGTCTTCCTGAATAAATTTTGTTGTTTCGAAGATATTAGTTTCTTTCGCGGATTTTAGTTTATCTTCTGTTTCTCGTAATTTGGTTAGAAGGGAGTCGTTAGTATTAAAATGTTATCTAGTGCTACATTTTATGTTCACAAACTCATCGCGTGTCATAATAGGAACTCATTACAAGAAATTTCGTTTCCGCATTTCCCGGCCGCCATGCACCATTTTAAAATAATAAATATATTAATATGTTACTTCCAGATTAAAATTCAACTATGCAACACATTCATATATTAGAATGTAACTAACATGAATTCCTACCCTTTTTCTTTGTATGTGTGTGATTACTGGATTAATAAATCAATATTAATAAAGGAAATCCCTTTTGGCTACCGCAAGCGCGGTCACTGCCTACCAGGGAAGGGAGCCGGATACGAAATCGCTCTTGAAGTTTTAAATTGAAAGAACACTTGTGTCGGTGGTTTAGTACAGGCAGGCTGTGGATGTATTGGGGAGCAACGGCTCTTTTCCTCTCGTTGATCAGGTGCAGACAGTTAAACGCTGCATGCGGCTGGTTTTGTTCAAGGTGTCAGCGAGTGGAGTCTGGTGTGTAAGTATCTACTAAGCCCGATTTTAATACTTTGAAAATAAACTTTAGACAACTACACTGGTCTGATAACGGACAGAGTAACGTTCTCTTGGTGTAGTTGATACTCTGGTCTGTCGACTTACAGCGATTTGACTTATAAGGCGATTTCAGGAAAACTGACAACTGACTGCTCTGACTACTGAACGCCTACTGTACGACTAGCCCTTTACTCCCGGGCTTTATATACTAGTTTCACGTACTCTTCCTCATCCCATATTTAGAGTGGATAATTTAAAATATTCTTTTAATATCTAGCTTTAATAGAGTCAGGACCGGTTAAATCATAAACTCTTAGATTTATTAACCCCCAAAATTTGGGGAATCGAGCTCGTAACTAGCTCTCCCGCTGTTCTTCTTTGCTTACTCTCTCGTTGGAAGGGTACGCATGAGATTTTCCAGATTGTTTCGATTTGGAAAGGTCGCATAGCCGGTGTATTTTTATCATCGCTTTGCTCTCGTCGTCGTCGTTGGCAAGTGTCGTGATTTGTATGGAGTTTGTTTTATTGATTAACTTTTCCGTTCTAATATCGGTGTCGTTTCCTAGAAGTTACTTATTCTTGCGGAAGTTGGCATAGATACGCACTGACTATGACTCATTGTCTATTTCAAAATAGTACTGCTCCTTTTTCTCAGTAGGCGACAGCTGCGATGGCGGCATTTTTATGTAGCATTGTGTGTGTATGTATGTGCGTGTGTGTATGTATATTATTTTTATATTTAGTTAATGCGTAATGGAATTGAGGATTTCATTACATAAGGGTGCCATAGCCATTTCACACTGCCATCAATATAAGGATGTGCGTAACTCGCATGAGCTTGGCTATAGCAGACTTTACTGGCTCACTATACCTATATAGGTAAATATAGAAGCTTTGGTGTTCGTTGCGCACGCACCAGCAGAAGGCGTCTTCTAAAGATTTTGAACATGCATTTGTATAAGCTCCGAAACGTTAACTTTAGAGTTCTTTTATTCTTTCCTTACAGCTAAACAGAGAAATAAGTCAAAAACACTTCGTCGTTTTCTTCCTAATACGAGTTGTCAGATTGAAGTTATATCAATAGGCACACATTCCTACTTAAATCTTTACCGTCGAATGTCCTACTTAGAGGTTATATTTGTCCGGTAATATGCTCTAATGTCGAGAAAGATTGTTGTAAGTATACTTATAATTAATTTTGAACTATCTGCCCAAAGGTTTTTCTGCACGTAGGCGAAAATCTTATAGCACAATTATGCGAAATGTAAATATGCATTAGAAAAGTGCTTGTCCTCATTATATAAAAATACTTCTTTTACAGGAATACCTGTTTTACAATGAATGTATAGTTATGTACCTCCTTTTTGGAAATGAATGATTAGAGGCAGAAAGAAGACGAAGAAATCAAGTATTTCGGCAACTTAGAAGTTTTAGGAGATATATGAGAGATACATCAAATCCATTTACAATGGAAATAGAATCTTTCAGAACTTATTACATGTAACCAATATAGAGTATATATAACAATAACAACGACAATCATCGTATTTGAAAATACTTTCATTTTTTTAAACTATCATTTTTGTTTCAAAGGATGCCTCCTGCAGTGGCACAGAATTTGATAAACCTACTAGGCGAGATCCAATTAGGCGACTAGATAACACTTCAATACCTCCTCATTTACAAGTATTGGCAGCATAAAGATTTTTTGCAGAAGGCTCATACCAGAAAGGGGTTAAACAAGACTTTAATCATAATATGAGTCAACCATCGATCAATCATTTCTTAAGCAATGTTGTGACAGTTTTATCATCGATTTCACCGTTTTTTCGGAAAAGCTTGTCGAGGGTCCAGTGAGAATTGGTCAGGATTCTTAGGTAAATGGTTAGTGCTTTGTTTGGACTATAAAATATTTGTTTAAAGTTGTTGGCATTTGTAAAGACTATTTTATTGACTTTTCATCTATTGTCTTAAGTTGTAGAGAGTGTTCTTCGTGCCGAATCAAATTGCGGTTTGCTAGTTGGGCTGAGAAAATTTGGTACTCGTGGGATTTAAAGGATGTTGTATTAGGGAATTGTAATGCATTTTTTGCTGCTTGATCCGCTATTTAATTTTTTTTTATGTTTTATGGGCGGGGATCCATGTTAAGATTATGGAGTTATTATTTTTGGATGGAATTAATGTTAGGTTTACATTCCAGTTCTGTTCCAGAAGTTTTGTGACTGAAGCTGTTTGAGTTTATTTTGTTAATGGCTTTTTAGGAGTCTGAAAGTATTACCGTCTTTTTTAAGTTGTTAGTTTTAATGTATCTTAAAGCTAAGAGAATTGAAAGGAGCTCAGCCTCTGTGCTCGTGGCAGCGTTGATTATTTTGTGTTGGACTGTTTTATTGGTATTTTCCTGATAAAAGGCTATACCTTGAGATCTTTTGTTTAGGGGAAAGGCTGCATAGGTGTTGATGACATCGTGGTCAGAAAAGTTTCTCAAGCCATACTGGTCAAGGAGGATACCGTTGTCCCGAGGAATTCTGATGATGCCCTCTATGTCGGGAAGAGTGAATTGACATTGTAAAGAAAATTTGTATGGGATAGGTAAGTCTGTTTTAAAAATATGTCTTAAGTGAGTTTGAATGTTTCTGTACCTATTGAGGACTGTTCTCATTATAAATGTTGATTTTGTTTTACTATTTTTTTCAGTTGTGTCCAAGAGGATTGAGAGATCCGTCGTTAGTGGATGTTTATTGAGGCTTGCGGATTTTAATAGGTATTTATCTAATAAAGGGTTTCTGCGATGGGCAAGAGTAGTTTCATTTGTCATGTTGTATGTGAGGGTATTGAATGTAAATTTTGGAAGTCCTAAAGCGCATCTTTATGCCTGTGTTATGTATTATTTCTAATTGTTTTAGGTGGAATTTTGCAACATTCGACAAACAGATGGATCCCCATTCAAGGATTGATCTGGTGAGCACTTTATATGCGTTTATGAGGGTACCAGGCCTTACACCGGAGTTTTTGTTGGAAAAGGCTTTAAAAACGTTTTGGGAGTATTGTTAGCTAATTAGGGAATATTGTTAGGGAGTATTGGAAAAGGCTTTAAGAATAATTAGGGAGTATTGTTAGCATTAGCTTTTGTTTTTATGCGTATGATGTATGGGAGCCACTTTAGTTTGGAGTCGAAGATGACTATTGTTATCTATATTGATGTTAATGTCGTCTGGGAGTTTTCTTTTATTGTTAAACATGATAAGATGAGATTTGTGAGGAGCTATATTTAGGTCTCTTTTTTATCCATGATTTGAGTTGATTGTCGACTTCTTCTATGTCTCGGGATGTTAATTCAGGGTTTTTGTAGGAGAATATTATTGTGCCGTCGTCTGCGAATTGTAGGTTGTTACATTGACCTATGTTGTGTATTATGTTTCTCACGTATATGTTCAATAGTATGGGGCTTAAAACGGAACCTTGCGGTAGACCTTTTTGAGTGGTTCTATCGAATATATGTCTTTTATTTAAAAAGAAAGAGATTTTTCTGAAGCTTATGATGTTTTGAATGATTGCAGTTATTTTGCTAGATACTAAGTCTATGGGATCTTGGATAAGTGTGTTAGGGTTGACGTTGTCGAATGCTCCTTCGATGTCCAGCATGAGAACAGAGAAGACTTGTTTTTTGGATAAGGCGAGGTAAGCTTTAGTGGTCAGAATCATGGTGCTATCCTGAGTGGATTTTTGTTTGCGAAATCCGAATTGTGAGTTAGGAATGATATAATCATTTTCAATATACCAGTCCGACCGTTTTCTAATGATTTTTTCGAAGAGTTTAGCAAGTTAGAGGGCAGGGCTATGGGTCTGAAGCCTTTATTTTATAGTTTGGGCATGAGAATGGTTATGTATTCTGTCCATTGTTCGGGAAAGGCTTTTTGTTTAAGGACGAGGTTAAAGATTTCTCTTAATTCTTCTTTAGTGTTATATAGCAGATTTTTTATTATTTCGTTAGAGATAAGATCTTTTCCTGGGGATGATCTGATTTTGAGGTCGTTGATATTTTTATGAAATTATTTAGCTGTTATAGGATGGTCTAAGCGGTAGTTAGATATGTCGTTTGGTATATTAGTTGTATTTGCTTTGGTTTTAGAGCATAATTTGTCCATTATGGTTTGAATCTTAGCGTCTTCATAGTCGAATTTTTACACGCTTTTTGGAATATTCTTATATCCTTTCAATCCTTTGATAGAGTCCCAGATCGATTTGATTTTAGTGTTAGTGTTAAGAGATTGTAAATAGTGTCTCGTAAAGTTTTGTTTGGTTAGAGTTGTTAGTTTTCTGACATGTTCATTGGCTTTTTGGTAATTTAAAAAGTTTTCGCGGTTTATATTATTCAATATAAGTTAGTTGAGTTTTTCCTAGATTCTACTGCAATGTCTAATTCGTTATTCACCAGACTGGTTTGCGATTTTAAATAATTCTATTTCCCTTTTATATTTTTGCTCCTCTGTTCGTATGTATCTATAGGGTTAGATGGGGGATTATAAGTTTTGAAGTTTTGATCTCTAAGTTGGATTGGATCCCCCTTGAGATTGTTTGTGTATTATTTTTCTCTATTGTTTGTCGCAAGAGAAGGTTGGTTGTGAATTGAGATGCTGATCGGAAGATTATCACTATCTATACCATCCTCCAATACAGACTACTATGTTTTGTGGGCTAGGATCAGGGAGGTAAGACATATGTCGGGGGTTCCAGGTCTGCTATCAAGTTTAGGGATAAACGTAGCTTGAGAGGCATCATTTATAACAATTAAGCTTGCATTTTCTAACTTCGAAACGAGGGAGTTTCCTATTTGGCCTAATTTTCCGGTGCTCCACATAGGATGGTGAGCGTTAAAATTGCTACATATTTCCGAGTTTGATACGTTGGTTTCGATAAATATTAAATATATTAAATGAGTCTTTAGCGGATTTAACTTTCGTTGCGAGGATTTCGAATCCTTCACTTTTCTCTTTTAACTGGATGGTTTTATGACTTAAGTCATATCTAACAGCTATTAAAATCCCTCCTCCGACTGTGTCGATTAAGCGGTCCATCCTTATGCTATTAAAGTTTTTGAGCCGAATTAAGTCAGATTCATTTAGCCAGGTTTCTTGGAGGCAGATTATATTGAAGTCATTGAAAATTAGTTCTTATTCGTATCTTTTTCCTCTTAAGCTGTGGCAATCCCATTATCAAATCCTGATATCATTTCTTAGGTCCATTTTTGTAGCAATGAATTAGAGAGTGGTTGTTGGGTAATCTTTGAGTTTCTTTTTGATAAAAAAAGTGGGATGGGGGCTTGGGATGGTAAACTTGGAGTTTCTTTGGGGCTGAAGAGTATATGGTCTTGTATTTGTCGTATTGTAATTTATGTTTGAAGGTATTGCGGATAATGTTATACGGATTTACAATGAGTGTATAGTTGATTTGGTAATTATTATTAATGTTTGATGAATTATCGCAGGCAGTTTGGGGAGTTTCGAAGCGTTTGTTAGTTATTCTAGGATTCTTTTCTGAAAGGCCTTTTCTTTTGTAATGGCTTCGGTGAACATAAAAACCGCTGTGTCCATTTTTGCACTTTGGTCTACGACGATTTAAATAGTATGAGGAGCGAGTTTATTCTGTGATCAGTGGGTGTTATTGTTTTGAGAGTGAGAGATAGGGTTTGCGTATACGTTTAAGGAGTCTGCAAGAGTTTCCTCGTTGTCGAAATCAACAATAAGCGATAGTAGTCTTCTTCGTTTATGTACCGTCTCGGCTTTTGAGTCTAAACATGCTTGTATCAGAAGATTGTAATTTCGATTAGTTAGCGCTGTCGCGTACGGTATTTCTGTGTTTGGGATTTAGTAATGGTTTAAACAGCTGGATTTGAACAGATTTTAGGCGTGATTAAAGGAAATATTCTTTGTGGCTATTGCGTTTTTTATTTCTTTTTGCTCTAGATACCTTTGCAGTTAATGCACCTTTTCGATAAGGTGCATCTTTGACTAAGTTCATATTCTGTGGAGCATTCAGGGAATACGGGTTTTTTACCGCAATTGGAGGCCGCGTGTTCGAATCGGTAGAAAGTGTTGCATTGAAGCACGTTAAAGATGTATGGGTATACTTTTACAGAGACGCCGAAGAGTTTCACCTTATCTGGCAGGATGGAAGATTTGAAACAGTTTTTAATCGAGTTTATCAATGGAATAGGCAGGGTCAATACAGTTTACCTGTCCTATTTTTAGTACTTTGAAATTTGGGATGTAGAGGGTCCATTCGGAACTTTACGGGGACCTATTTTTCTGATACCCTCGAAGTCCAGCTGGGCTATTATGAGTATTTCGCCGAGTTTTAGTACGTCTATATTGCCTATATTTAAATTGTTATTGTTAAATAATTCGATGTGGATGATAAATGGGTCTGGGAGGGAGATTTGTACCTATTATATATTTGGTCTGGCTGATAAGGATTGGAGAATTGTTTTGGGTTTTTGGAGTCCATGATGTGCTTAGAATTTTAATTGATTTGTGTGCTAAAGTTAACTTAAAATAGCTAGTTTAAAAAATATGAGAAGGTTAATTTGAGAAAAGACAAGATCTATCCTAGTTTCGCTTAACACCGACTTATAAACTTATTATTTTATTTTTAAATTTAACATATTAACAGAAAAAAACTTGACAGTTGGGAGAATTAAGTTAAAAGGGTTTAGAAACCAAGCATCCGAATTCTTAGGCAGCGCACGAACCTTTCTAAAAGAGTATTTTCTTTTCGTTAGGAGAGAAAACGAGAGAGAGAGAGAGAGAGAGAGAGAGAGAGAGAGAGAGAGAGAGAGAGAGAGAGAGAGAGAGAGAGAGAGAGAGAGAGAGAGAGAGAGAGAGAGAGAGAGAGAGAGAGAGAGAGAGAGAGAGAGAGAGAGAGAGAGAGAGAGAGAGAGAGAGAGAGAGAGAGAGCGAGAGAGAGAGAGAGAGAGAGAGAGAGAGAGAGAGAGAGAGAGAGAGAGAGAGAGAGAGAGAGAGAGAGAGAGAGAGAGAGAGAGAGAGAGAGAGAGAGAGAGAGAGAGAGAGAGAGAGAGAGAGAGAGAGAGAGAGGAGAGAGAGAGAGAGGAGAGAGAGAGAGAGAGAGAGAGAGAGAGAGAGAGAGAGAGAGAGAGAGAGAGAGAGAGAGAGAGAGAGAGAGAGAGAGAGAGAGAGAGAGAGAGAGAGAGAGAGAGAGAGAGAGAGAGAGAGAGAGAGAGAGAGAGAGAGAGAGAGAGAGAGAGAGAGAGAGAGAGAGAGAGAGAGAGAGAGAGAGAGAGAGAGAGAGAGAGAGAGCGAGAGAGAGAGAGAGAGAGAGAGAGAGAGAGAGAGAGAGAGAGAGAGAGAGAGAGAGAGAGAGAGAGAGAGAGAGAGAGAGAGAGAGAGAGAGAGGAGAGAGAGAGAGAGAGAGAGAGAGAGAGAGAGAGAGAGAGAGAGAGAGAGAGAGAGAGAGAGAGAGAGAGAGAGAGAGAGAGAGAGAGAGGAGAGAGAGAGAGAGAGAGAGAGAGAGAGAGAGAGAGAGAGAGAGAGCAGAGAGAGAGAGCAGAGACGAAGCTAGGCGAGAAGGTGTTGTTCGCTCGGTAGTCGGAGTCGGAATCAACCGACCACTTTCCTCAGGTTTGGCGACCGTATGTGTAGAAGTTCCACCACGGTATAAGAAAGGGAAGTGGACCGACGAACCCCATTCCTTGCGTGGGGCGCCGAGCTCCAGGAGGTACGCGAATAATTTGCATATATTGCAATAAAAAAATTTAGTTAATTGCGGAATCGTTACAAACGTTTATAATTGCCAGTGAGAAAATTGTTAGTCCATTAATTTGTTTATAAAAAATAAAAAACATTTTACGCCGCGAGAAAGTTAAAAATATTATTTTTCTCATAAAATATAGTTCTGATGGGGTCGTAAACACCGCGAATCATTTGCAATTTAATTGCCGATTCTATAAATATTACCATTATAGTATAATTTACAATAAATCTTAAATAGTAAATTAATTTAATAGCAATAAATCACTTTTTTATTCGCTTGAAATAACAATTACTCGAACTTTGTCGATGCTCAGTGTAACTATCGCGTTAATGTAATATACTAAGTCGATGTAATAGCGCTAAGCTTACAAACTGTAAGTGAGACGATTTACTCTGAGAGACGGCGCGAGACGTAATGATGGTATACCTTTTTACTGAATGGGTTACTAGTACCCAAAACGAATAATTTAAAATGCACTCGATTTCGATTGGTTCTCAGATGACTTTACTTTATTTAACTCCGAAGCGCATTTGAAAGGCTTTTGTGATGTCGTTTTTCTTTTGTTTGCCCGTTGCTATGCGGTAACTACTTTATCTCGCGGCTCGATTTCCTGGTTTTCGTCCAAATTTATACTATATGAAAATTATTAGTGTTTATGTTAATTTGATGCGAAGCTCTGATTTCTTTCAATAATAAATCTTGTCGAAATTGAATCCCGGACCGAATGATTTTTGCGCGTCCTGAGGCTAAGTCTCGAAACGAATAATTTTATGTGCACCGATGCTAAGTCCCGAACCGAGTTCCGACTCGGCTAAATTTTGTCCGACGGCGACTAAGTCCCGATTGAACTTCTGAGATCGTGACAGTGCAGGTGTCCGGTCCCGTTTAAGATTCTAAGTGCAACTGAAAGAGATTAACCCTGACTGAGAGATTAAGCCTTAGATTAATAGGAGGGGTTAGCTTTTCCATATATGGAGTTATCTATGATCGCTCCCTACTCCTCCTATGTTTGTACAGGTGGTCGAGCTTCTTTGCGTCGTATGGCTTCTCCGGCCTTCTTGTAGTCATTCAAGTAGTGATCTACTTTGCCATGAATATGAACTCTTACTGTTTGTGGGTAAGGAAGCTTCTCTTGTAATAGGTATCGAAAGAGGGACCGTCGTTGGTTTGGGCCCCGCGATGCGTATAGCGGTCCGTCGGTAATAGGCGGAGCATTGCGTTTCTAGCGTCTGTATCTCCTAAATTGTTCTTGATTTTCCTCGTGATGTTTATATATTCTTTTCCACTCGCTGTATCTTTACACTCGCTATTGAACTGCTTCTAGCAATGCTCAATATGTTCAAATCTCAGTCTGGTTTTAGCTTTCGTGCATTATGATCTTACAACGTATTTGAGTTAGTTATTCTTACTCCTGTTAATAGTATTTTACCGAAATTTGTGTTAGTATAATAATGTCTCGCGTATAATCGTTCATATTTCGTTTTGGATATTTGTTATATCACATTTTATTTTAATAATATTAATTCCGCATACGATCATTTTGTCTCTCCCGATCCTATGGTTTCCCGCTTCCTATCTTTTAGAATATTTGGAATGTATAATGTGCTTTCCTGAGTTGCATATAATATTCTTTTAGTATTTATAATTATTCTTATTGAAAATAGAAATGCGAAAAATTGAGCATTTTACACCTTCCCCCTGAGTTGAGCGTTCTGAGGTGAGCTTTACTGAGCGTTTACAATTGCTGCTTAAATATATTGTGATTGTAGGGTTTCTTATCATATAATTTCTTTATTTGACAAATGTATTTTTCTAGCATTATTGTGTTTACATATGAGGTAGTAGTTTAATAGTTTACATCTATTTTTCTTTTATCGTATTTCTTTTATTTCTGCTAAAAAAAAATTTTCTTACTTTTTTTTCCCAACACCTTTGTATGAAGGGAATTATAAATTCCCTTCACCAAATTCTTATTATTATTATTATAGATTTCTCTTTTACTGTTTGGCATATTCTAATTTTCCCTTCATTATTTTGTACATACATATATATTTACTAATTATTATTATTCGTGAGGGTCATCAATGTATTTTTCTCCCGATAGGTTCATTTAATATGAAATAATGAATAACATAATTATAGGTTCATTTAATATGAACTTTAATATTAACTTTAATATGATATGAATTATAGGTTTATTTAAATAATGAATGAAATAATTATAGTGATGCGGGATGATATAATTTGATTCGCCTTTCGAAACATGTAGCTTGCAGTTTTTCTTATTACTTCTTTTCCTTTTTCCCAATATATATTTTTTTTCCTGTATAACATAATATTTCTATTATATAATATAATAATATAATAATTTCAACTAGTTTTCCCATCGCCTTGATATAATTTTAATGCTTATAATAAACATATAAATGTTTTTTTTCTTTTTGAGTTTTTTCTTTTTAGATTACTAGTTTATTTAAAATTTTTTCGATTACAATTTCTTATTATTTTTCTTTGTATGTAAATTTACGACTATGATTTGCAATAATATAATTTTGGTTCTCTTCACTTTGTTTGTGAAATTATACTGTTTTCCTTTTCCTTATAATCCCCTTTTTACAACAATTTTAAGCGTATAACTCTAATTGGCTTATTAGTGGTATCACTAGCATTTTCATATCTTCCCAATTGATCATAATATAAAAATGTGAATTCTTATAATAGTTCGTACTTCTATAATATTTCTTAGGATATCAGCCTCTAGTTCTCTCAAATTTAAACTATCTTGGCAATTTATTACTTTGGTATAATAATAATAATATACTTTGGAGTAATAAAAAAAATAAAATAGAGAGAGAACAGAATTTTGATTTGCCTATGAAATATACTTACTTTAGTTGTTTTCGTAGTCTGAGATTCTTTTCTTCCTTCATAATTTTTCTACAATTGTAATTGGGCTGTGGCTTTTATGATGAACTTCTTTCTTGACTTATGAGGTAGCTTTGTCGGTCGCATAATATGATTAGTTTGACCCTATTGTGTAACCCTAGTGTTCGTTTTGGTGTATTTAGATCTCCTTGGATAGGTTTCTGAGCCCATAGATGTCCTCCTCTTCTGTCTCTTCGATATATTGAAAATAATCTGAAATTTCTTTTCGTCGTAGATGTCTATCTAATAATTCGATGGGGTCTCTTTGATGATGGAGTCTTGGCAATATCCGAGATAAATCTATTATTTTTATTTCATTACTTTCGTCTTCTGTGAAATACTAATTTGATACGTATTCTATATCCATAAGGTCTTCCTCTATGGCTTCTACTATGATTTCCATGTCGTCTTGTTTTTGGACATTTTCCTTTTGTTGTTGAATTCTCTTGGCCATTTCCTTTCTGTAATTTCTTTTAATTGATATAGTTTATATGATTTTTTTATCTATCTCTCTCTCTCTCTCTCTCTCTCTCTCTCTCTCTCTCTCTCTCTCTCTCTCTCTCTCTCTCTCTCTCTTCCTCCTTTGGTGTTAATAGGTTAATTTCGATATCGGTTAAGAGCTCTTCTAACATTTTATATCCTGATTCAATTGCAAAAAGGTCATTCAATTCTAACCGTGCTAGTTCTGCATTAACTTTTGTTTCAATGTCTTCCCTTATGTGAATTAACGGGTAAACGTTGACTTTTTTTTATGCGATAATGGTGGGTCTTTCTCCTGGTTTTTGTAGCCTTGTTAAATCGATTAAAGGTAGTATCTCAGTCTACATCCTGAACAGTGATAAGTGATCCGGCGGGAACTCCCTAAGTTGTAAGTGACTCGTCGTATGTAAATTTTTTTGTTCTTGATTTACTCCTAAATAACATCTGCTACAATATTTTTTTCTTCGATTACCTAAGCTGTGATATGTTTCGGTTCGGTTGCAATTTTCTTTTTCCATCTGAAATATTTTATAGTTTAATTATTGAATAATTATTTCTTTATATTGCTCTCTCCTCTCTTTTTATTATGTTCTTTCTTATGCCTCATTAAAAAAATAAGGATTAAACTGATTAACGGCATTGGTATTGTTGGTTTGGCTAGCTTGTTTTGGAATGAATGTTAACTCTATATTTATTTCCCTTTTCACTATTGTAGCTGTTATCAGTGCTTCATGTACTCTAAGGAATTCAAAAGCGTTGTCAGATGCTGTCATGTATATTATTAATTCTCTCCCGCATATGTTGCATTCATAGTTTGGGTGATCTTCTTTTACGAGGGATTGTATAGTATGATGGTATTGTTCTCGGTTCGCTATCCATTTTCCTGCATAGCATATTTGGCAGGTCTTCAGTTCTGTTTTTCGATGATAATATTCTAATTTATGGAATTTCTTCTTATTGTCAATTGATTCCATATGTAAGAGAAGTTTTATTGTTAAAAATTTTTTCGATTTGAACTTATAATCGATTTGCGACTTCTTTTTCATAAAAATATCTGTCCATGCATTGTAAGCAGTCAATTAATGGCTCGACTCGTAGTACAGATTTTCCGCAGTCCTGACATTTGCATCTTGTGGATTCTTTATGTGAAAAACTGTGCCAGTTTATATATCGTGTGACAATCTCGTAGGGTGGATAGGTTCCTACTTTAAAACAGGCTTCGCATGTAATGGCAGGCGTATAGTACCCTGCATAGAAAATTTCATCGGCTCTTATTTTCTTTACACAATCCCATTCATAAAAATCACTGTGGGTAAGTGGGTGTTGTGATGGAATTACGCCATCGTATTTTATCTGTACTATTTCGGTGGGCGGTTTCATTTTGCGATTTTCGTCCTAGAATATTCATAGTTATTTATTACTTTTATAGTTATGGTTTCTCTCTCTCTCTCTTTCTATTTTTCAGTTATAATTTTTCGTCACTTTCATATATGATAGGGAGTCTTAGTTTCTTTAATCGATGTTCTATTTTTATTGCGTGTCGCCCTGCTTGTTTAAGTGCCCGTAGATATTGCCGGAGGTCGACTTTTATTCCTAATATGTATCCGATAATTGAGGTTTCTTCTGTGGTGAGCGTAGATTCGAACAATGCTTTATAATTTTCTTGGGCTTGTAGTAGTATGCCTCGATGTTCATTTCGAGAAGTTTTTAGACGTTGATAAAAATCTCTCGCGGACTCTAGTTTCTTTTGTTTTGCGCACAGAATATCTATTTTCTTCTTTAAAATTTCGTCGTACGACATGTTGTTAAACCTTATATTGTTCTACGATGTGGTCGAAATTTATTTCTGATTGTCCTTCTACGTCATCGTAAATGGGCTGGAGTGGATTTTTATTGGACTTTTCTTCTTGAGTTTGCTTTGCGTAAGGTTGTGGTTTTGTAGGTTTCCGATTTTCCATATGTAGTAGTAATTGTGTGATGGAATTCCAGATTGATCCTAAAAGATGAATAGAGAATCCGTATACACTATAAATTGCGTATGAAGATACGCATTATGAATCCAATAAGTGCTATTTGTAAGTGCTTCTAATGTTCAGGATCTAAAAATTGGTCTATTGAATTCCTTTTCCTTGCCTCCCGTCTTTTATAATAAATATTTTTAACTGCTTCCTTTTCCCTGTTTCGATTTTCCGGACATTCCCATTGCTACATTATTCAAGCCGGCTGATCTTTCCAGTGGAAACATAATGTGATCTCTCAAGCTATTTAAATTGGTTTTTGTATATATGTCGCTTACGGCTAACGTTTTCGGGGCGCTATATTCCCAAGTGCTCTTTGTCTGTGGGCGTAACGTTTCTGGGGGGAGTACATTCGAAGGGGCAGGTAGAAACTGAAGCCAGCTTGAACCTATATTGAACATAGGTGGCATAGCGCCGCTGCATCCAATCTGTGTACCTGCTTTGGTTAATATTCTTGTTCGTGGTGACAAAAAGAAGGGATCTGTTCCTCTAAATACCGGCAATTGATTATAGCATTCGTTAGTATCTCTCCTTTGTACTTCTACCTGTAGGCAGTTTACGACATGTACTACTTCTCCTGCTACTACAGCCATATAACCTGGCTCTTTCATTAATCGAAACGCGAATTCATCCGGGGCTTGTACTGCAATTGATAAGGCGTTAGTCAGGATTTTCCTCTCGAGCACGTATTTGTGCATTAATAAATCATAATACATTTGACTGATTTGTTTCCTAAAATTTCTTTCAACATATACAAATTTGGAGTTTACGTATGTCACAGATAGGTGGGGAAGGATGGGTGCTCCTCCGAGCACAAGAGAGAAGGAAGGAGATGTGTGTAGCACTTCTTTATTGCC
Source organism: Muscidifurax raptorellus (assembly GCA_020010945.3). NCBI lineage: Eukaryota > Metazoa > Arthropoda > Insecta > Hymenoptera > Pteromalidae > Muscidifurax > Muscidifurax raptorellus. The sequence goes on along the minus strand of CM052077.1, from coordinate 28,222,550 downwards.
GAAAAGAGAGCTCTGCTCTGTGTTGCGGTCGCCGGACGTCTGCCGCTCTGCCGCCGCTGCGACGAGTCGGTGGCGAGCGTCTCCACGTTCAGAAGTGCAAGCGTTGCACCTCTGCGCATGAGAACTGCAGGCAACGACGTTCCCTGCTGACGACGCATACGGCGTCGTCGGTAGCGGCCATCAGAGATGCCGTGGAGAACCTAACGCTTCTCTATGACACGTCCTTGGGGCGCGCGGGTGCCGTCCTCGGCGTCCAAAAAAAAACAGGGTTGCCGGCGAAGCCGTGCGTGTAGCGCAAGAGTGTGAGTCATCGGGGCGCGCAAGGGCGCGCTCCGCACCTGCGTGTGTATGATTGTATATTTATTTAAGAAACAAAAATTTACGGGATGCCAGTGCCCTATGCACATACGCGTGAGGTGCGCGCATTGGGTTCTGATCCAATTTTGTCCTCGATTCCGTGAATGTTGAATTAAACAGAGAAAAGGAAAAGCTTGTTTTATGCATGATTTCGTGTGTGTTGTAAAGGTGTTAATGTATCGGCGCGGGTGTTGTCCCTGACAGCCGCTGCTGCCTTACATTCTGGGCTGGCAGAGCTCTTACATAAAAAAATACCGTACATCTAAATACAAAATTTATATGAAAAATATTTGTATAATTATTTATAGTTGAAGTTTATGCTCGAGCACCCCCGAATACTTTCCTTTTAAGTATCGTGGCTTGTGCGAGCCTGTATCAATACAAGATATATGGTTGTCTTAACCGTAGCTTATTAGTGGATACAAAATATTGGATACTGCGTAAAACACGCTTGTCAATCTTAGAACAATTTGCTGCAATTGATAAGCATGATTTATAGGCATATGAATGGGAGGTACATACAAAATTATACTAACCCCTCTAGCGTAAGTATATATTAATGATTATTATAATATAATTGTAATATAGCTGAAATATTAAAAGAAAACCAATAACCCATTGATATATAGGTGATCGTAATGCACCTATTTATTATTATGAATATTTCTAGAGTGCTACTGGTATTTCTCGCTGTTGAGCAGCCTGGCTAATGGCAGTGAAGTGAGTGAATAGAGAAGATAATTATTCGTAGCGCGAGAATGAGTCGGCTTATTCGTTTTTCGTTTTCATGGAAGCATAATTGAATTTGATTAGCGGCGATGTTTTTACGGCCGTGGCGGCGAGGATGCGTCAAACTTGAGCTGCATTTTTAGTTTGCCAAGTTCGCTCTGCTGCGGCTAATTTCCCGAATCGATTCGAGCTGCAACATCTCGCGTTGTTGTCGGATAAGGTCGCACATTGGTTTATTGGCGTGGTAGCGCATACAGCACCATATTACAAAGATCGCTGCTGCGATTAGACTGAGCGAAGACCACGAGACCCAGCTGAGCAGGCTAGTGGTCTAGCTTAAGTCTTTTAATTCGGAGGTCGACGACCTTCTCTGTGCGATCTCGCGAGCTTTAGTCGCAATTTCGCGCAAATTGGCCCCGCACTTCGGGTTCTCAGTTCCGGAACCATGAGCGGCGTCAGCCCAATGTTCGGCCAGATTTGAGATAGCCTGGTGCAGATCCATGGCGGAAGCGGCTGATTCATTTAGCCGTGCCATTTTTTAGCTACTGTGGAGGAAGCTATTAAACGTGCGCTCGCCGTGTGAGCAGCACAGCCCTCGCGTAGTTCGAGGATACCAGCTCCAGCGATTTGCGCCATTATTTGCTCTGCTCTTAAGCACTGGATATAGATATCCTCTGGGTGCTTTGCAGAATAAACCCAGGTGTTCACTCTGTGCAATCGCAACCAGAATGACTCTTTCAGCCTCTTAATGCGAATATCGCATTCTTCTGGGTTATGAATCTCACGTCCGGCTGCAATCTTTATTTCGCAAACTGCGCTGTCGCGAATTTCTCGCACCGGTTCTGGGTCTACCGCAATAAATGTATTTTGAAGCTTTCAAAGCTTTGGTACTTTCTCGACTGGGATTGGCAGATAAGTGCGATTAGTCGAACTTATTGCAAAGTACGCGTGAACTGGCCAAATGTAAGCGGACATGTACGATATATTAGATATTTGTTGGATTGCGGGAACCGGTGAGGCCTTAAATAAATAAAACTTTTCAACGTCGACCAATGAAATAGCGATGTGATATACCAGGTGGCCGTTCGAGAACAATATGGAAATTTTATAGATTTCCATTATCGAAATTGCCGAAAATTCGTTCGGCTTAAGAGAAAATTTCGCGTGACTAATCGAACTCGATGGTTTTTGCCGAATGGGCAATAGTTTCCGGGGCCATAACCTTTGGGTGGATAAGCCCTTTTATTGCAAAAAGAATTGCATTAGTGATCACTTACGTGTCAGAACGGAATTGCACTAGGCTGACTCTAATGCTCATTTCTACATCAAGATCATTGATGTATTTCGCATTTTCAGCGGTTCTGTTCGCCTATGCGGTCGAAAGTGCTACTAACTTGGGCATCCTTTCGTTCAGATGCGCGAGTTCGTGCTCGACTATCTCTGTTTGGTTGGCAAGTAGGGCAGCTGTCGCGCGCAGGTCCTTGGCGATTGCCCTGACTGCCTCCTGGATTTCGGCCTCGTCAGCTTCGGTTAGCGTGCCATAAAGATATTTATGAATCGAGCCTATGAACGGCAGAAGCGCACAAAGCATACGTTGAGGATCGGCTCTTTCGCCGTGAGTTAAAATCAAATTTTTCGTATGCTCGGAGTCGCGGGTGGCGGATTCAGCCTCTTTTATCAGGCCCTTCGCGTCGCAACGCGGGATGCACGCGCGTACCGCAGTCGTTACGAGCTTTACCAGGACATCGCTAGCCTGGAAATACGTGCGCAAATCGATTTTTTCGATGATTTTCCAGTTAGTACTGGAGGTCGCGAGCGGCGCTATTTTTTTCGTGATTAAGCCTAAATTTTCTCGCAGTTGCTGTATAAAATGGGCCGGACTGTTGACTGTCTGCGTTTCTCCGCTCCCTAGGATGTATAACGCACAGATCCTAGAATTTTAGAGAATAAAAACACGGTTATGTTAGCTAAAGCAAAATAATTGTGAGCAGTTTGGCTTTACTGAGGTTTGGACGTGATGGGATTGCTCTAGCCATGGGGCGTTTTTTTTTGTGTAGTAGCCCGTCCGGGGACGCGCAAAAAAAAAACAGTAAAAAAAAACGTCTTAACCCACCGGGTCCAAGTCCGAGGCCTCTGCGTCTCTTGCTAGTTCGCTCGGACGCTCAATTTTATTTACGTGCACGACAGTAGTAATCCCCCCACAGTGGCGAATCAAAACAAACCAGCCGCCGCCGCCGCTGGTTGTGCTGACGCACCACTGGGAGGGGGGAGGGGGGGCTTCAGCGGGAGAGAGAGAGAGGGGTGAGAGAGAGAGAGGGATGAGAGAGGGAGAGAGAGAGAGAGAGAGAGAGAGAGAGAGAGAGAGAGAGAGAGAGAGAGAGCACGATAATCACCCGGAGAGAGTTAAACCATCACTGATGGCTGTTCTCTTCCAGAGGTGTGATACTGCGACACTTTCTTAGCCCTAAACACGTGCGATCCCACGCTACAAGCACATCTTGCTCATTCTCTTTTTGCTGATGTTTCAAAATTCACAAACAATATCTTTGACCAACTCCCAAAACATTTGCACGTGTATTAAAGCCTGTACCGTGCAGCTGCATTTTCTTACTCATGCTTTGTTTGCTATAACAGCGCAGCTGCATTATCTTATTCATACTTTTTCGCTGATTATCAAATACAGAGAAGAAGAAATTCGGTAATGAAACTGCTTGAGACCCAGGACAAAATTGACCAAAATTCACGATTTTTTTATGTCTGAATTTCGCAGGATATCAAGTGTCGTCGGTAAGCTCGAGCACCGTGAACGACGATCTCAAGTATTTTTTATAGCGCTCTCTGTTTTTTACCGCTTATATCAATTTACAATTTAAAAATTTCTTCAATACGGATAATTGCGAATAATGCTTAAATATCGATGTGAAGAGAAAAAAAAAACAAGAACGTACTAGTACATGTTTGCATCTGCGCTGTGTATCAGATTGCAGTCAGTTGTTAATAAAGTCATCACTACTCGTTATTCCGCGAAATTATTGCTTTCAGTTTTTTTTTCATGTCAGCTCTCTCACCATGTGTGCTGTAAATATACACTAGTGGAAAAAATTAAAGGATAAAAAAAAACTTCTGAATTTTTAGGGGTTTTTTAAATGGCTGTATTTCCCTTAAAAATGGTCGTATCATGATTTTAAAAAAAGCATTTTAAAGCTTGATGTATCTAGTTTTAAGATCTTACAATGATACAATTTTTCAAGCATCACGTACCGCGCAATCCTAAGAAATACTAAACAAAATTATTTCTCAAAATTTTTTCGATTCTTTTTTATGGTCCACCAACTTGGGAAAAATTTTTCGAATTTAACCACCATATGTGTCGAATAACTTGTTTATTCAGCTTCAATTTGCTTATTTTAAAACTTCGATTCGACCACTTCTCGATGTGATATCGAGCTTTGAATGGAAAGATCTTTTTTCTCTTTAATCATCAATGTCTCAGCAACCGCTTATTGTACAAGAAAATGAAGGAGGGTTTTGAAATCTTGAATAAAGTTACCACAAAAATCAGCGATAGTTTTTTCAAAAAACAATTTTTCTTTAGTCTTTACATTAATTTGAAAAAGCAAGAAAAAAATGGCCTTTGGTGGCTTTTCGGATAATCAGGCGTTTAGTTGGAAATATCGCGTAAACCTGTAATGTTAAGTGTGCCTTTTACAGTTCAATATGCCCACAAAAATCTCACAAAGTTTCAATTTGATCCATCAAACCGTTTTTTTGTTTCATTAGATCGAATTTGAAAAAAATTAAAGGATCACGACTTTGACGGTAAATGATCATAATCTTTACCAAAATGAAAAAAAATGTTTTTTTCGGTCTTTGACTGCAGTTTTATGGATAGAAGCAGAGAGATGTCATGCCGTTCAAAAAAGCGTCTGGTGATGTTGGCCGTATGTGGACGTGCGTTATCTTGCAATAGAATAAATGCCCTCTGTCGTTGCCGTCTGCGCAGTACAACTGGCCTCAAAATTTGGTCAATATAGCGTCTAGCTGTTAAGTTTTCACGCACAATCAGCAGAGGTGTTCTCCAATTTCGCGAAACGCCGCCCTAGACCATGACTGATCCACCGCCGTAGGCAACAATCGGACAGACAAAGTTCTGGCGAAAACGTTCTCCACGACGACGCCAAACAAGGGGACGTCGGTCGCTTAATGTCCAGGCTCGATGTGCGTTTGCATACGCTAAACGAGCTCGGCGATGTCTTGCTGTCAACAGTGGTATACGATTAGGATGGCGTGCATTTAACCCAGTTTCACGAAGACGGTTAATGACTGTCCGGGAAGAAATAATACGGAATTGGTGTCGCTCTCGCTGTCGCTGTCTTTGTCGCTGTCGCTGTTGCTGCTGTTGTACCCGATTTGGGAAATTTCTTGCCACGATGTTCGCATTGATGAAAGGCTCACGTCGAACTTGTCGGACAATTGCCCGATCATCACGAACAATCGTGACACGATGACGACCTTGTCCAGGACGACGAGTGTATTGGTTCATCTCCTGGTATCGAGCATTCATTCGGGATACGACAGATTGACTAACACCCATCCGATTGGCAACATCACGTTGACTGTAACCCTCTTCAAGCAGAGTGATTAAGCGAGCAACCTCCGGCTCTGTTAAATGCCGTCTTACCATGATAAGAAATCAAAATAAAGTTTTGATTTACGAAAATTTATTAAATTTTTTTTGGATGCAAAAGGAGTAGTTTTGAAAAAAACTGTTTTTTTTTAGCGTTGTAAGAACTCACGAAAATTAACAATCAGCAATTTCTGAAAAACGTGTAGATCGAGTTCGAAATACGATTGGGTATATAAACTTCATTTTAAATTGAATTAAATGTTTGAGTCAATTCAGTTTACAAATCAGAAAAATCATGGAATGCAACAACAGAATCATGTTGAGAATGATAAAATATTGTTCTATTAAATTTTGTGAAGTTAAAAAAAAAAATTTCAAAAAAAAATTATTTTTTTATTTTATTTTTGAAAAATAATTTTTTTAAAATGTTTTTTTTCAATAAATTTGAACATCTCTATCCATAAAACTACAGTCAAAGACCGAAAAAAACATTTTTTTTTCATTTTGGTAAAGATTATGATCATTTACCGTCAAAGTCGTGATCCTTTCATTTTTTTTGAAATTCGATCGAAAGAAACAAAAAAAACGGTTTGATGGATCAAATTGAAACTTTGTGAGATATTTGTGGGCATATTGAACTGTAAAAGGCACACTTAACATTACAGGTTTACGCGATATTTCCAACTAAACGCCTGATTATCCGAAAAGCCACCAAAGGCCATTTTGTTCTTGCTTTTTCAAATTAATGTAAAGACTAAAGAAAAATTGTTTTTTGAAAAAACTATCGCTGATTTTTGTAGTAACTTCATTTAAGATTTCAAAACCCTCCTTCATTTTCTTGTACAATAAGTGGTTGCTGAGACATTGATGATTAAAGAGAAAAAAGATCTTTCCATTCAAAGCTCGATATCACATCGAGAAGTGGTCGAATCGAAGTTTTAAAAAAAGCAAATTGAAGCTGAATAAACAAGTTATTCGACACATATGGTGGTTAAATTCGAAAAATTTTTCCCAAGTTGGTGGACCATAAAAAAGAATCGAAAAAATTTTGAGAAAAAATTTTGTTTAGTATTTCTTAGGATTGCGCGGTACGTGATGCTTGAAAAATTGTATCATTGTAAGATCTTAAAACTAGATACATCAAGCTTTAAAATGCTTTTTTTAAAATCATGATACGACCATTTTTAAGGGAAATACAGCTATTTAAAAAACCCCTAAAAATTCAGAATTTTTTTTTGATCTTTTAATTTTTTCCACTAGTGTATCTTCTACTCGACATTGTTGCAAATGTCATTCTAAGAAGTACTGGCACATGTATAGCCAGTATGATCCCCCCGAGATGTATTGTCTTTTATTAGCAGTATCAGCAAAAAAAAAGCGTTGCGTTTTATACTGCATTCCCACCGTGTAGACAGAGACAATACTTAAGGAGCTACACTTGCACATTTCGGCAGTTCCACTTTGGATAGTCAAAGCATCTCTGTCAGAATGATTAGGGCAAGTGTGGCACATTTAGCCAAAGTTATCGGTCATGCATTGAGTATCGCGAAAGATGGAGACTCACATATTCACACAATGTGTGGCAGCGTGTGGGCCTCAGACTTACAGAACCAATCAGCAGAGGTTTTATGCAGAAAGCTGCATTTTCTCTTGCTGCATTGTAGAATAACCACGGTATATTACATGTTTACCGTCGGTCTATTCCGTAATCCAGACGTTCTGTCGATCGCTCTCCAAACAATACGACAGCGCAACGTTCATGGGCACCCGCTAGCTCGTGCAATGTTTCACTGTCAATGTAAGTATCAATTACTTTTTTTCACATCTAAACTCTTAGAATATTATTATTTATTTCAATATTTTTTCATCAACATTATTTCAGTGATTAACCAGATGATGAGAGACACCGAGGGTGATTCTTTCATTATGGTGTGTGATGAGTCGATAGGAAACGAGAATAATTGTAAGTATTGAGCCAATTAAAATACAAATATTAATTTTTCATTTTAATTAAATTATTTTAATTCTCTCAATACTTAGTTTCAGAGCCACGTACACGTATGACGGATCAACAAGACGCTGCACACTTAGTTACAGCCGATTGTAAGTGGTGAATAGATTATAATTAAAATTTTTGTAATTATTATTCAATTAAATGCACATTCTCCATTTTAGTTATAGACGCTGGACCATCGACATCTGGAAATTACCACCCACAGTCATCGGACCATCGAGGAGACTCATTATCATCAAACATATATAATCGTAAGTATTAAGTCTGTCTGTATATAATTTTCATTTATTGTTTTTCCGCAATATAAAGGCACGCTCTTATACTTAAGCTTCAGAGAGGTCAAGAGAGAAGCATCAACGTAATCGAAATGGAAACATTGACGAAGTATCCGAAAATAGTTGTAGTGATAGGGAACGCAAACGCAGAAGGCTTACCCGCAGCAGTAGCAGTAGCAGCGAGAGTGACAGCAGCAGCAGCAGCAGTAGCAGTAGTAGTAGCAGTACCAATACCGGCAATGCTAATAGCAGTAGCAGCACTGATACAGCTGACGAAGAAGGTAAGACTCTTATTTAAATTTGTTTAATTTAATAAAGTACATGTATAAATCGGCTGATCTTATAGATGCTCATTTGCAGACCGGTGAAGGAGGAGAGTGACCTAGATTTGTGATTCAGAATGAGGCAACGTGTTTTTATCGATATTTTGGATATGAGGGTAGAGAGATCCGTGGAATCATACCGCAGCCACCAGCCAATGCCCATGTTTACAACTGGTTAAAGGGTTGCATCCAGGACCTTCATCGGCAGCTTTGTGATAGAGGTGGACCAATGGATTTTGTTGGTGTAACCATCAATTCGGACCAGTTCAATCATGGCCCCCTTTGACTATCATTCAGACTTATACAGGATTTTCAATTCGAAGATCTTTGGGAAATATTACACAGTGCTATGCAAAGTGCGAACGAGTTCAATGTAAATGAACGGTTATCCGTTAATTGTGGTGTTGTCAGAGGTGTGGCCGGTCGTGGACGAGTTCGTTTAACCGAGGAGACAGTGAAAAAACAATCTATATTAAACATCAATAACGATGGCAATCTTTGTCTACCGTGAAGTTTAGCTGCTGTTTATGCCTATGCCGTCAGAGGTCAGGTGCGTTCAGGACTGCTTCACAAATATTGGAACCAGATTCATCAATCACAAGGAAGAATTCAAAAAACTACTTAAGACCAGTCTTTTTTTTGATTTACGACTTTGAAACCCAACAATCTCTTCGGGTGCTGGGCGACGATGAGAAAAAAGTGCACGTTCCAAATTTGTGTGTTGTACAGCAAGTATGTATCAATTGCATAGAGATTGAAGATATTTCAATTAGATGCGAGATGTGCGGTATTCGGGAATACATGTTTAATCGCGACCCGGTAAAGCAGCTTGTTGATCTGGCATTGGCACCAAGAAGACAATTTCAGCAGGTTATATGCATAGCACACAATGCCCAAGGATTCGATGCACAGTTCATATTTAAGTACGTTGTGGAAAAATTCAATCAAGATCGAGTTGTGCCATCGGTTGTGATGAATGGTTCAAAAATAATTTTAATGGAGGTTCTACATGCAAAGTTTATTGATAGCTTAAATTACTTTCACATGCCTTTGAGTAGTTTACCAAAAGCGTATGGATTATCCGAAATGGAGAAAGGGGCTTTTTCGCACTTATTCAATACGATGGAAAATCAGACTTACGAAGGTCCTCTACCACCTCTTGATTCATATGCACCAGACTTGATGGCCATCAAGGAGCGAGAGAAATTTTTGAAATGGTACGACGAACAAGTACAAAATAGCTACGTATTCAATTTTCAACGAGAAATTGTGAAATACTGTAAGCAAGACGTGACAATTTTGAGATTAGCATGTTTAGCATTCCGCAAAACATTCATGAAATTTGGTGTGGACCCTTTCGTCGAAGCTACAACTATTGCATCATCTTGTATTCGGGTGTTTAGAAAAAAATTTCTAAAAAAAGTCGCAATTCGGTACTATACCACCTCGTGGTTACAGAATGGTAGATAATCAGTCTGAAATTTCCCTACACTGGCTCTCTTGGATGGAACAACGAGTTCTTCATCGCCAGATCGAGCATGCAGGACGAGGTCAGGAAAAAAGACTACTAGAGAATATCTTGGTCGATGGTTACAGTGTACCCCAAGACGGTGAGAACCACAACGGTATTGTGCTTCAGTTTCAAGGCTGTTTTTGGCACGGGTGTTACAGGATAAACAGAGATATAGATTTGAAAAGTGGTGAATCGATGGATGCCAGATACGAAAGAACATTGGCCATTAGCTATAGGCTAAAGATGGCAAATTACCAGTTGATTGAAAAATGGGAGTGTCAGTTTAAGAACGAGATCTCACAAAATGAAGAACTTTGTCATGTTGTTCGAGAAAATGTGGTGAATGTAAAAAGAAAAGTACTTGATCCACGTGATGCATTTTTCGGTGGACGCACAGGTAACACAGTCAAAGTATTTGATTGTCAAGGCGAAGAGAAGATCAGGTATGTTGGCGTGTGCTCACTGTATCCGTTCATTTGTAAACGTGGCAAGTATCCCATTGGTCACCCGAAAATTTATATCGGTCTCGAAGAGTGTGGACAGCTGCTAGGGCTGAGTAACGACATTTCACAAGTGAACAAGTTGATCGCGTGCGATATACTACCACTACAAAATCTATATCACCCATTATTACCAGTAAAAATGCATGGTAAATTGATATTTCCTCTATGTCAGACATGCTGCGAGCAATTAATTCAAGAAGACTGCCCTCATGAAGATCCTGAAGAGCGTATACTGCGAGGAACTTGGGTTTCAGAGGAGGTGAAGGCTGCTGTCACGTTGGGATACATTGTCAAGGCTGTCTATGAAATTTGGCAGTACGAAATGACGCAGTACAGTCAAGAAGAGCGGAAAGGTGGCGTATTTGCGGGATACATCAACGAATTTTTTGCTCAAAAGGTCGCGGCGTCGGGATACCCACCACACTGTATCACAGACGAGGATAAGGATCGCTACGTGAGAGAGTTGGAACACGACGAGGGTATAAAATTGAACAAGGATGATATACGTTTCAATGTTGGATTACGATCTGCGGCTAAACTGTGTCTAAATTCGCTATGGGGAAAGTTTGGTCAACGCGAGAATTTAACAAAAACAATCGTGGTGAAGAATCCAGAGAATGTTATGAATTTACTTACAAGTGCAGAGGTTGAAGTTAACGGCATTCTACCAGTGAATGACGATATACTCTACGTCAATTGGTGCTACAGAGACGAGGCTCTGTCATCCTCAGTATCGTCATCAATGACAAACGTGGTCCTCGCTGCTTTTACAACAGCATATGCACGTCTAAAGCTGTTCCAATATCTGCATGCCTTGGGTCCACGAGTTCTCTACTACGACACTGATTCGGTATTTTACGTTAGCAGAGGTGAAATCGGTGAATACGAGTTGCCAATCGGTTCGTCGCTGGGTAGTCTGATAAATGAACTAGCCGACAAGGGCCCTGGTGCATATATAACGACCTTTTTGTCAGGTGGTCCAAAGTTTTACGCGTATAAATGTAAAAAATCGGATGGTGAAGAGGACTGTATATGCAAGGTTAAAGGGATTCGGTTGAACTATACGAACAGTGAACAAGTCAATTTTGATTCGATTCGAGAGATGATCGTTTCTCCACACCTGGATATAGTATTGACGAATTCCGCTATACGTAGAACGGCATTTCACGACGTGATATCTCAGAATGAGACAAAGACATGCAAACCTATATATAGCAAACGAAGATTTACAGAGTTAGACAAAAGTTACCCGTATGGCTATAAGATATCGGTAACTGACAACCTGTAGTTACATATGGCGAAAACTTGTGTATAGACGACACTACAAAAGAAAAAACTATTTATTGGCTGAGAATTGTGCTGACATCGTGCTGATTGGCCACGACACACCACCATCAACCTGATTGGACAAGGTACATTGCCTTCGAGCTGATTGGCTGTTTGTACTGATGTAGCTGGTGGTGGTGGTGGTGGGCGGTCACAATGATAGCGCTAGTCGTGAGGGGGGGGGGGGGGTCTATATTTAAGTCAACGTGTTCACACTGCAAATTACCAGTATTTGACTAGCTACACGGTATAGCTTTAAAGAGGAACTACACGATTTTTTTTTCATCTATTTTAAAAGAAAAAGTATATATATCAATTATAATTATTATTATTATTTAAATCATATAATAATAAAATGATGTACATTATATGTTTAGATGGATTTAGACGGTCTAAACAAGATTGCTAGTGGAGGTTACCTTCCAACGAAGAAGGTATCTGAGCTGGCGGTTGATCGTCATCACATGGTGACGGCACTAAGAGAAGTCAAGACACGTTTTGGCTCGAAGATTGTGGCAGTTCTCGATGAAGAATTCCAAATTTTTCTCCCTTCTTAGGTATCTTCTGCACTGACGAAGGATACTAACTTGTTCGATAAGCTGAGTGTCCAAGCCAACAAATTACAACTTTTCTTAGATTATAAGGGTAACAACGCTAATGAGTTTACCACGGTGTAACTCTTTTGTGAATAAAAACTATAAATATGGACAAACGGTTACGATTTCAAGAGAAATGAGTGGTTCATTCAATGTGTGTATGGGAACAAATAGCCCGTGATCGAGAGCATTTTTGAATGAGAGTTTTAAGAACTAATAGCATTATTACTGCTGTACTTTTAAAAAAACTCAAAAAACTGTCTATTAAATAACAAATTGTTTGCACTTATAATTTTTTTCTAAATAAATGTATTTTTTACTTTCATTGTTTCTTCAAATTTCTTAATCCCTTATACCATACCTAATTCTTATGTATGTGGATGAAAAAAAAACTTCTATTGTGTAACTATAGATGGCACTGTGTTACGTGAAAGGTGATTGGTCGGTCATTACTCCATCGCTAACCTGATTGGTTGGTTGGTTGCCTTATATGTGAAGGTTAAAGTGAAGTGTTGGTTACATGATTGTCTCAGTAGCAGTTATGGATATGCGATGGAAACATCCGTTTACCTCCATGCTGTGTGGTCTTACAGGATGTGGTAAAACGGTATTTGTGAAGAAGTTCCTAAAGGATCTTGATCATCTTTGCGATACCCAAATCGAACGTGTCATTATCTATTACGCAGAGTGGCAGCAGAGCTACAAGGATCTTCAAAGCAAGAAGGTGGAATTTCGCGAGGGTTTACCGCAGACTAGTGACTGGGCCAGTGATTCCAGACCGAAACTCGTGATCATTGACGACTTGATGCGAGAATCGTCGTCGAACGGCAGTATAGTCGACATTTTCTCGAAGGCCTCCCACCATCACTCTCGGTGATATTCATCACACAGAACGTCTTTCATCAGGGTAGAGGACAGCGTGACATATCTCTAAACGCACAATACATTGTCGTGTTTAGAAATTTGCGAGATAGATCTCAGATACAGCATCTGTCGCGTCAACTCTGTCCCGAGGATCCACGATTTTTGCAAGAGGCTTACTGGGACGCCACATCGAGACCATACGGATACCTCCTGCTGGATTTAAAACAGACTACACCGGACAACTGCCGATTTCGCACCTGTATCTTTCCGGACGACGAAGTGCACTACGTCTACGTGTCACGGAATAAGAAGATGAATAGTGGCGACATATTGAATCTGGTACCAATCGTCTCCTTGTGATGGGTGTGTCTAAGAGACGACATCCCTTTGCGCGTAAGGACGCTGTCATTTTAAAAGCGCTGTTCCATTTGAACGATAAACAGCGAAAGGCTCTTTTACAGACGGCTGATTCGAAATTAGTGCGTCATATTTGTGAGTGTGCTTTGAATGTGTTGATCGGTAACGTGCCGCTGGAGAAGTCTCACAAATCACAATTACGCAGGCATGCAAAAACACTGCGGAAGTTAGCCGAATCTTGTGTGAGCCTGTCGAAAAAGAAAAAAATCATTGTACAATGCGGTGGTTTCTTACCAGCATTATTAGCTCCTATTATTGGTACACTGTTGGCTAGTATCATTAGTAAGTAGACGACATGGAACACGCTAAAAAGATGGTGCTTGTGCCGCATGAGAATGTTGAACGTCTCCAGAGTGTGCTAGCAAATAGCGGGTGCAATAATGCTGCTAATATATTAAAGACTGTTCAAACACCCGGAACCGTGATGACTAGACTAGATGCTGAAATGAACAACATACTGAATTCATCTACTTGCAAAAGTGAGCGGGAAAAATGGACACAATATCGTTCTGTGCTGCAGCGTTATCTCCAACTCAAGGATGTCGATAACTATGATAAGATTAGAAAAAAGGAGGAAAGAGATAACAAAGATTGGTGTCAAATGCAAAACAAGAACCATGATGATGATGAAAACGACGACAATTATAATGACGAGGCACAGCAGCTCGAGGAAGAGGATCGGATTGACACGAGCATCATCGAGAGCGTGCCTACAAAGTACAGGCGACAGGCTGGACAAGTATTGCGTAAATTACGTGTTAGTGGGAATGTTGCCTGGGATGCAAATGGTACCGTGACAATAGGTGGTGTGCGTATACACGGAGCCAACATGATTGACCTATAATGATGCTATGAGAAATAGAAAAGGTTCTCCGCCACCTGGGTATACGCAATTTGCCGTTGTTCTTCGAGAATCATTTATACCACGCGAATACATCGGTAATAATCGTGTTTGGAATACCATAGTAGCCAGTACACCAGGTCGGGCTATCCCGTCTGAAAATATACCACTACTAACAGATGGTGCCACTGGTGCCGCTCCACGCCAGAAATTATCACCAAGTAGCGTTGGTCGTCTATTTCAAACGCCACGCCAGGCTGCTGCCAAGACCAGTAGCTCTGACACCGACGAAGGAGACGAAAGCAACGGAGGCATAGCAGCGCGAGTACATAAACGGAAAAAAGCAGCAGCAGTAGCAGCAGCAACTGGTCAGGGAAGTGCAAACCAGTCGAGGAAAAAAGTTGTTGCTGGCAGTTCTGAAATTACATCATGGCGACGATTAAGCGGGAGGTTCGACCAGGACAGAAGATTGAAATCACCGACCAAGAAGAAAAAGAAGAGCAAGAACCAGTGAACGTGAAAAATAGCGCACTGGATGAATTGATCGATTTGCTACCGTTTGAAATGCACGTACCCGGATATAGATTTTGCGGCCCAGGTACAAAACTAGCGGAACGTATTGAACGTGGTGAAGTCGGTATCAATTCATTGGATGAGGCGTGTCGTCAGAATGATCTAGTCTACGGTGACAAACAAGGCAACCGGCACAAGGCTGATCGAGTTTTAGCTGAATTGAAAAACAACTGATGCATGATGAGTAGAGAAAGAAGAAGATTCGAGAACATTTATTACGCGCCTCCACATTCGGCAGCGTACGCTGGTATTAATAAACTTTTTCAAGCTACGCGTGAGAGAGGTAAAAACAGTAATAAAAAAGAAAAAGTTAATCGTGAGGGTGTTGTAGAGTGGCTCGACAGTCAAGATGCGTATAATCTACATCGACCGATCAGACACCGATTTCCGCGACGTAGTTACAATGTGCGAAATTTGGATGATGTGTGGGAGGTTGATCTCATGGATTTGAGATCCTTGAAAACTTACAACGAGGGCTACAGTTATATTTTGACTGTCATCGATGTTGTCAGCAAATATAGCTGGTTGGAAGCGATCAAGCAAAAAACCTCCAGAAATGTCGCTGAGGCTTTCTTGCGTGTACTGTCGAGAGCAATGGACGTAAACCAAAGTGTCTCCAGACAGACAAGGGTAAAGAATTCCTTGGTCGTGAGACGCAGCAAGTTTTGCGCGACAATGACATCAATCACAGAGTGGCACGCAGTCCGGATACAAAGGCTGCCATCGCGGAGAGACTTATACGAACTATTAAGGAGCGAATTCGGCGATATTTCACTCACAAAAATACACGGAGGTACATCGATGTGTTGCAGAATATTATAGAGGCATACAATCACAGTATACATTCAGCAATAAAGATGACACCTGCATCTGTGACCTTGTACAACGTTGGAAAAGTACGGGAAAATTTACAGCGTCGCTATAATAATAACAATGGTTGTAATTTACCCAAGTTCAAAGTCGGTGAGTTGGTTCGCGTCAGTCGTGCCCGATCCGTCTTTGACAAAGGATACGAGAGCGGCTGGACACTAGAGTTATTTAAAATTGTGCGAATTTCTCTGACACGTCCACCACCTGTCTACCATTTGCAAGATCTCTCAGGTGAGGACATAGATAGTGGTTTCTACGCGGCGGAATTTAGCAGAGTTCGAAAAGATCTGGTCACGGAATCATTCAAAATAGAAAAAATTTTACGCAGTAGAGGTAAGGGTCGCTCAAAGGAGTATTTCGTCAGCTGGAAAGGCTATCCAGAAAAGTTCAACTCCTGGGTCAAGGCTAATCAACTTTCGCAAATATGAGGGATCAATTTTACATTATTCTGCCTAGCAACAGCAGTATGAATTATTTCGCGGAAAACACTACAACGCATTATGTTACACAGTTGCCACAACAGATCCGATTACAAGGTTCATGGCTGATCGCGCTCACAGAAGTTCAAATTCCGCTAACGTTCCAACACGTGTCAGTCGACAAAGAAGAAAGAAAATTTTCCCTGAAACGAACTCCCCCCACAAGACTCGAGACGAATGAGCTAAGAGTGGAAAATTTTACAATCGCAGAATCGCTGATTCGTCCAGGAAATTACAAAGACACTCACACTCTCGTTGAAGAGATAAATAACTTAGAATGTATTAGTGGTCATTTGCGGCTTATAGTTGAACGTGGTGGTTATGTGACAGTCAGCAGAGTCTATGGAAAGGATAGCTGCTCTCAGTTCAGTCACGAGCTTTGCTTATCGGAGAAAATGCGAAAAATTCTCGGATTCGAGAAGGATAGGCAGATTCTCTTTGTTGACGATCAATACACCATAGAGGCTGATAGACCTGCCATGTTTATGATCTACAGCGACATCTGTGAACCGTATATGAAAGGTGATGTTCAATCAAGGTTGTTACGCGCTGTATCGATAAATACCGATAATTACGAATACGGTACTACCAGAATCAAAAGTTTCTCTCCGCCAATGTACGCACCATTGTTATTTAGCTCATTTCAGACCATTGAAATAGATATAAGAGACGAATGCGGACAATCGATACCATTCGATTATGGGACAGTGACCGTGACACTTCATTTCAAGAAAGTCGACTAGATGAATCGCTACGAAGATTACTTCAGTTGCCAAGTTGGCAATGGCTACCGTGGGGTAGGAGGAGGAGGTAGGAATCCGTACACCGGAGGAATTGGCCATATTTACATCGTTTCTCCATACCAAAGAGGTCACGGTGGTATCGGCTCCTTCCTAGCCAGTATATTTCGTCGAGTTCTCCCGCTTATTAGTCGGGGGCCAAAGCTGTGGGTAAGGAGGCTGTACGTACAGGTTTCAACATTGTGTCCGACGTTACGGCACGCAACACACCAGTTAAGGAGTCCTTTCGCTACCGTGTGAGAGAATCTGGTGAAGTTCTGAAAAGAAAGGCGGAAGAAAAATTGGACAGACTGATGGAGGAGTCGGGATATAAAATGGCACGCTACGGGAATCCAGCTCAGTTGCAGTTGCTCGGTTAACCCGTCACAGTGCGCAAGAGAAAGAGGGGTGTCGGTAGGAAAAAACGTAAAACTGACAGTAGTATAAAACGCAAGTCGAGAAGTGGTGTGAAAAAGACGAAAAAGAAGAAGAAAAAGCATACAGCTCGAAAGAAGAGCTCCAAGAGGAGGGTCAAAAGAAGCAGAAAGGCTAGAGATATTTTTGACAGTTAAATAAAAAAATAAATAAAACAAAAAAAAATGGCATTCCTACACACTCATTCGTGCGAGTGTTTGAAGTCCGAGCTGCTATTGTTCGACATTCCACCAACCCAAACCACAATCGAGGGATCGCATTGGGTTCAATACAAACCGATATCATCTTTGACCGATGACTCACCTATAGAATTTGTGATCCCTGGCAATAGTGATGAATACCTCAATCTGGCTCATACAATGCTCAGTCTTCGTGTAAATTTGAGATCTACCACATCCGACGAAGATATATCTGAGGAAAATCGACCAGCTTTTAGACTTTTACAAGCCCGAGTAGGACCAATCAATAATTTGATGCATTCACTGTTCAATCAAGTAGATGTGTCTTTCAATCAGAAGCTCGTGTCACCACCTACCAACGCCTATGCCTACAGATCGTACATCGAAACATTGCTGAATTACGGACCTGCCGCAAAATCCTCCCACTTGTCGACTGTCTTGTGGTGTGAGGATACGGCTGGAAAAATGAACGACACAGAAAATCAGAACCAGGGATTAGTTGAGAGACGAAAGTTGCTTACTGCGGATAAATCGGTTGATCTTATTGGCCACCTTCACGCTGATGTGTTTAATCAGAAGAAGCTGCTGATCAATGGAGTTGAAGTGAGAGTACGCTTAGTGAAATTTCGCGATAACTTTTGCCTGATGGATCCTGCAGGCTCTTATTCCATACACATCGAGGAGGCGAACCTTCTAGTCAGACGTGTAAAAATTAGTCCGGGCATATTGCTAGCACACGCTCAATAACTCTCGAAAACAACGGCTAAATACCCTTTGACGAGGGTGGAAGTCAAAGCAATGACTATGCACAGTGGTATACACGGTGAAACATTGGACAATATCATATTGGGTCAGCTGCCGAAGAGAATTATCCTGGGTTTTGTCAATAATAAAGCTTTTAATGGCGATCGGCTGCTCAATCCCTCTAATTTCGAGCATTTTAATATAAACTTTCTATGTTTGTACGTTGACGCGGTACAGGTGCCTTCGAAACCACTGCAACCAGACTTTGGAGCGAGAAATCTATATGTGGACGTATATCACACACTATTCTCCGGTACAGGCATACACTTTCTCAACGAGGGCAAACAAATAGCGCGCGAATCATACCCCCACGGATACTGTCTATTTGCCTTTGATTTGATTCCAGATTTATCGACAAATGACTGCAGTCATTGGAATTTAATCAAACACGGTAGCGTTAGATTAGAAGTACGTTTCAGTGCGGCTCTAACAGAAACAGTCAATTGTATTATATACGTAGAGTATGATAATATTTTGGAAATTGATGCCTCACGTCAAGTCATTGTCGATTTTAGCAGTTAAAACGTTCACCTCAAAGATGTCGCTACTCTCTACTACTGTACATATATACATCTAGCGAGTTACTTTGCAAATTCAGTCTCTCTCTCTAACACTGTTCTTATACACTTCATCCAAGCATGGACATGATCATTGACATTCAGTTCTTCAAAGGCACCAGGCATCGAAATCTACCAAAAGAAGTAGCCGTAGTGGCTGTGAACAGTAATTTTAGTAGTCATTGGCTGGTAACACCGGCAATAGCGCTTGGTCATCTGAATGAAGATATACGGAGTCAGAACGATTGGCTCACCCAGTACCATCACGGGCTCGACTACTTTGACGGTGAGGTGTCTTTAAAGGCGGTGAAAAAAATTTTAAAAGAACTTTCGAAAAGTGTGCGGAAAATATACGTTAGGCGTAATGATAAATGGCTAGTGTTACATAAAATAATACCTCGTCAAATTTGTAATCTCGAGTACGATCAGGATTGTCCGTCTTTCGATAAATTATCGTCCGATGTATACTGCATGCATCACGCTGTCAAACCTTGCTACAAAAATTATCGTTGTGCACTAAATCAGGCTTGTAGGCTAAAATCGTGGCTACTCACAGGTACGATTAAAAATTCGAGCAGTGCTTTTGAAGACATTTGTAATGATGGACAGTCTTCAAATATTGAAAAACCTGTCGAAAATCCGCTCGCACACTGTCGGTGTATTCCCAGCCGATCAGATCCCGAAGGTGTGGACGAAACCGACAGCGTTCATTATAAACACGGATGATCATACGAAATCGGGTATGCATTGGGTTGCCCTGTA
Source organism: Muscidifurax raptorellus (assembly GCA_020010945.3). NCBI lineage: Eukaryota > Metazoa > Arthropoda > Insecta > Hymenoptera > Pteromalidae > Muscidifurax > Muscidifurax raptorellus. The sequence continues at coordinate 28,202,727 of CM052077.1, read as the reverse complement.
CGCTGACAAATCTTGCAGCGTATTTTATTTTGATAGTTTTGGTCTCCCTCCATTCATACCCGATCATATAAATCGGTTGCGAAAAAATTGTAAACAATTTCGCTGGAATAATATTCGACTACAGAGCGACTCTTCCTTATTATGTTTCTGCATTATATGAGCGCGGGTCTGGGTTACAATAAATTTCTCGAGAGTTTCTCTGATAATCTGCGAAAAAACGATGATGTAGTCCGGCAGTATGTAAACTGTAAAGAAAGAAAAAACGCTGACAAAAATTTTATCGGAAGCGGTGGTTGCATTGTCAGATGCTTGCAAAGCTGCAGTTCTAAGATGTCATTGTTGTAGCGCAAGATGATACTGTGAGAGACAGCATTTTTTTTTCTTCGAATGTTTGCTGCTCAATCAGTGTTAATGCACTCTCTTTGTTCTCCCTCCGATGGGTGTCGCATACGTGGTGGTTACCACCTCCACAGCCACCATCTCCACCATTGCCTATACTACATACCAAGCGCTCGGAGTAGTTTAGTCGTTTCAAAGTGGCGGTAGAGGTGACAGCAACAACATGGCACACCAAAAGGAAGACCGGTTTCAGCTGCTGAATACTCTACACACTTTAGGCAAGTCGTACGCAACGGAGATCATTGTCGGCCTGGAATACACCAGCTGCAGAGACGAGTACTACGAGCCTGTGGTACGCCTATTGGGCGACGACTCCAGTGGAATCGCTTTTACCTACGATGGATGGCTGCAATTCAGAGACTGCTTCAACGAATTTTTCAAGTATCTTTGTGGACACAGCAGCGAAGATATGACAGGTCAACAGATTTGTGGGAAAGACAGGGGTATCGAAATTGAGGATAATACTTCTCCTAGGACACTTGGAGTTCTCAGCAAACGCTATTGTGCAACTATTATTATGAATAAAGTTAAGTTTCTTCGTTTGAATGAGTATATTGTGAAATGTATTGATGCACGCCTAGAATATCTTAAGCTTGTAGCGGGCAGTGTAAGTTGTGTTGCCAGAGAGACTGTAGAATACATTAAGTGTGTTGATCTAGACAATATACCACTCATGAATACTAGTGTGTATACAACGACTTTTGTCAAACAAAGTATTAATCTGATTGATGATAAATGGTTCGATATTATTGCAGCCAGTGTGCAAACGCGGGCGAGAAAATTGAAAGACCAAATTCCGTTTAGTCGAAATGATATTGTCGATGTATTTTATCAGCTTGCGTCACAGCACCTCGATGTAATTGTCAACTTACTAAACAGTCACAACGAGTGAAATAATGTTTTTTTGTTTTTTAAATTTTTGATATAACCAATTTTATATATTTCTTAATACCGTATATCGCAATGAATTTGTAGAAATGTCGATAATTGAATAAATAATTGATTATTAGTGAATATAAAAAAACTTACCTTCTTTTTATTTATATCCTTACCATTTATCCATTTCCATGGTGCATTCTGTATACATTTCATACAATCTTTTATTCAAACTTACGCGTAAAAAAAAGAACTTTTGTTTTCTCGTCGTTTTGCAGTTCCGTTGTTTGTTTCACGGTTAATCGCAATAATTTCGTACGGTCCGCGGTATTCCCGCGCGAATTTTCCCTTCTTCGGCTCGTTTAATAAAAAGACGATTTCGCCTTCCCGGATATGCTTTGAGTTTAATCTTCGGTCATAGTAGTGCTTGGACCGATACTTCGACTGTACCAGTTCCTAGCAGCTACTGTCTGTAGAGCCGTTAGATTATTCGATATACTCGTTAAATAATCATTGTACGATAAGTCGTCGCTTATTCGGGGAAAACTTGAGGGCGTTCTTGGCTTAAAGCCGAAGAGCAGCTCGTGCGGCAAGTACCGGGTACTCTCGTGTTCGGTACAATTATATGCATGTTGACAAATGGCGGTCCATTTGTCCCACCTGTCAGTGCGCTTTACATATTTTCTGAGATACTCAATCAATGTGTAATGCATTCGCTCGATTGACCCGTTCGCTTGCGGGTGATAAGCGGTCGTGCAGAACTTATTTATATTAAAAATTTTGGCAAGCTCCTCGAGCAGCCTGTTCTGGAAATGAGAGCCTTGATCGGTGACGATAGCAGCGGGAGGACCGAAAATGCAGATTATTCTTTCGGTTAACACGCGAGTTACTTCGTCCGCGTTTGCGTGCTTTGTTGACGTTAAAATTGTATATTTCGTGAGCATATCTTGTGCTGATAAAATATACCTATTGCCGTGCCTGGTTTGCTCTAATCGGCCATAAAAGTCCAAAGCGAGGTGCGCGAGAGGTGTTGCAGGTGTATTGCTGATGAGCATTGGCAGCCGGGTTTTAACGCGGACTAATTTATTGCTTTGACGCACCGCTCATCGAGCGACAAATTGTTTTACATCGGGGCGCATATTCCGCCAGTAGAAATCATTAGCTATTTTGCTATATGTTTTCAACATACCCCGATGTCCGCCCATCGCTGCCTCATGATATTCTTTAATTAACTTAAAGCGATCAGAGACTGGAGGGATTGGCAAATTATTCTTGTACAGAACTGCATGCAATGCCATTCCGCCAAAAATATTGTGGAAAAGGTCGACAAAGTTTACCCATTCAGCAAGCGTGAGTATCGCTAGATCTTTTATTACAGCGATGCTGCGCACCTTCTCTTTGGCTATTACTTTTTTTAGAGTTTTCAGACATTTTCGAAGATCAACACGAAGCGGGCGATCTTCGAAGTGAGCCTTGAAGTAGACTCCGAAAAGCTTAAAGTTCCTGCAAGCTGTGACATTTACTTCGCCTAATTTGAATTGACTATCGGTCAATTCATCTGGGTTCAAATATCCTCGTTCGATCAAGGCTTCTTGTACCTCGGTCGATATAAAATTATCGGCCGAAATTAAGTACACAAGGTTTTCCACGAATTGAAAGGGATGCTCGTCATATGACCTCAAGTGGTTAAAAGCTGGAGGTTCTTGATCATCCGGAATTGCCCAAGGCGGCTTTTCACGGGGCGGCCTCGCTTTCGCTGTGACGTAGCGTTTTAGCTTGTCATTGTCAAGTGCTGCTTTAACTACAGCTGTAGCTCTTTCGCCGTCAGACGACGCCTCTTTATCAGAGCTGGCGCTGCATCTATTTAACGGTGCAGCTGCACTGGCATGAGAATGCGACGAGCCGAGCTGCATAGCGGCGTTGCCGGACTTTTCACTGCTTTGGCCTGCGCCGATGCTCTGCCGATCGCTGCTGTGCATCACTGCTTGACTATGCAGCGGCGGGTCGTTTTCGATCGACGCAGCTTCTGGCAAAAATTCCAAACTTGCTTGCGGAATTAATTCTAAGTTCGGTTGCACTGGCCAATTTTCTGGTGCATTCGACTCTGCGAAGGCAACCGGCTGGCTCAGCGCTGGCTTAAGCAGCTCAGGCGGAGTGCTATTTCCCGATCCTGCGGCCAGCTGATCGCCAATATCGTTAGCTGCGAACTTATTATTGGCGTTCGAGTGCGCCATGGTACGAGGAGTCTTATTTTTGAGACTCTTTCTCCGCCCACATATTGGCGATTTACTTCGCTCATTTTCGCTTTCACTTGACGGGGATCGCTCGCGCCCGGGTTTAGCCTGTTTGGCGGTGGCCTTGGGGGCACTTACGCGTAAATACGGCGTAAAATGCTGCCCCGTCACGTTTAAATGTATAGTATCAGTAGCGTTAGCTACTAACACGTGGCAGTAGATCCGCGAGCCGCCAGGGAGATCATAGTGTACGCAAGCGTTCACTTTGTACTCGTGGGCAAAAATAAACACGCAGTCTATGGTGCCATAATCTGAAACAGATTCTAAGATCTTTTGTGCTTCGGCCGGTTCACCGCATGTCCTGAGCCACGGGGAGGCCAACAGTTGACGCCTTAACTTCGTCGCTGAAATTTTAAGTTTCATGATTTTCATGAGAGAATAAAATAGGTAATTTCCCGGTGGACTGCTGGGGATATTGTCTGAGCGCCGTAATTTGGCGTGCGGCTCTGCGTAATATTTTTTGCGAATATATATATGTACACGCGCATCGCCAGAGCTTGCAGACGAATTCTCGTCCGAGGGCAACGGCTTGCGTTCATAATTAAGAGGAATGCCGGAGAAATTTTCGAGGGGGCCATCGATTGCAGGAGGGGAAAGCGTTCGCTCGGCGAGCGCTTTTCCCACACTTGGCTTTAGCAGCGAGGCACCTTGAGGTGTCGACTTTTGCTTTGACGTCATTTCTCCAAGGTCCGAATTGCGACTCTGCGCATTGGAGCCAATTTTTCCGCTGGAAGCACTCGTGTTGCATGCGTCAGCTATTTTACTTATGTTGACCATGCTTTGAGCGTCTTCTAGAGCCTCTAGAGGATCTTCTCTTATCGCAAGCGGCTCAAGTGCGCGCGTGTGCCGTGGGAGATTTTCAAGGGCCATCGGTGCTCTTTTATTTAGCGACGCGGCGGTTGAATTTGTATCCCAACAATCGATGCGCACTCCGCCCTTCCCTGCGAAATCTTTTCCCTCGATATTCACTCTTAGCTTTTTCTTGGCCTGGTTGCCAGACCACGGCCAAATCATTGCCGACTGGGGCTCTGACGCTTTAGCCGGCGAGCTCTCGACGCCTGGAATATTTTGGCTTTCGGGCGGCGAAGCAGTTTCCGTAATAATCGGCATATGGAATTGGGGGGCCGTAGGCCTCAGGACTTTACTTGGTGAGGGCCGGTTCAAGGAGTCTTGCGGTTGCGAAATTTTCGGCAGACTCGAATTTTGCGACAACAAATTTCGCGGAAAAGCGAATGTCTGCGGAGCGTCCATTGCGTTGGCAACTTTACCTAACGGGGATATCCGTATACTCTCCTGGTCGCTGCTCGAGTTACTGGGCTCGTGCATCTTCTGCGGGGCAGTGATTTGAGCATTTCGCGAGCCGCGAGTTTCACGATCGGACGGCGCCACGTATTTTATATACGGCCGTACTTCGGAGGGAATTATTGAGTCGCCCGATGAGCTCGAAATTGCGGAACTTATCGATTTCATCAATTCGTCAGAATCTGATGGTTCTGCGACCTCTGCCGATAGCTTAGGTGGATCTGGAGCAGGAGGATTGGCTCGAAATTCGATTGACTCGCGAAGAATTGCCTGTATACGTGCGCGTTCGCCGGCACTTAAAGCATAGTGACCTTTATCCATGCGCTTCAAGAATGTATTTGTTAAAATACAATCGAACCAAATCGCGTCGCGGTAATCCGGCGCGTACACGTGTTTTTGATTTTTGTTTTCTGTGAACTACTGAATTTTTACTTTTTCGTCTCCGTGGTAAACGTCATGAAGCGCGCGGCAAATAAAGTAGCTGTTGAACTCATTTCTTACCGCCAGAATCTCGTCGCGCTTATAAATTAGCGCGTTATCTTCTCTGTGCCTTTTACTGGCGGCGCGATTTGATGAGTTTTCGGAACCCGAGGCAGATATTCGAAACTTTCCTCCGGCGGTCTGACCTCGCTTTCTCGTCGCGCGCGCACGGAAAACTCTTCCCGGTGGGGCGCCTGCTTCTTCGTCCAGTGAATCTAGCACCTGCCGATCGGCAAGCTCGTAATGCTCATGACGCGGAAGGTCCGGATTCATCTCGCCTTCGGCTAGCACTGGGTTACGAGAGAGCGCGTCCGCGTTCGCGTTTTTGATTCCCGGGCGATACACGATGTCGAATTTGTAGCCCGTAAGCGCGGTCTTTAGCCTATTAAAGCGCAAATCCGGCTTTTTTGTCGTATGAAAATGCTTAAGAGCTTCGTGGTCGGTCACAATTGTGAATTTTCTTCCAAATAAATAACATTGAAATTGTTCTTTTGCAAACACGACCGCGAGGAGCTCTTTATCGTACGTCGGGTACCGCAATTCGCTGCCCTTCAGACATCACGACGCGTACGCGCACGGCTGATCTGAGCCTAACTTGCCTTGGCTTAAAATTGCGCCAAGTGCAAAGTCGCTTGCGTCTGTTGTGACGATAAATGGCTGCGATAGGTCCGGAGCCTTTAGGACTTGCTCTTCTAACATAAGCTTCCGAAGAGTTTCAAACGCATTTTTCTCGGCATCGCCCCATTCAAATTTTATTCCGTTTTGCAAGAGCTTGAACAGTGGGTAAGCGATTTTTGAAAAGTCGAGGATAAATCGCCAATAATAGCCGAACAACCCAATTGCCTGCTTCAGCTTTTTTACGTCTGTTGGCGTCGGGTAGTTGGCCATGGCGCGAACTTTCGCCGGGTCTGTCTTAATTAGACCGCCGCCGACTATATGCCCGAGTACCTGTGTCTCTCATTTCAAAAATTGGTACTTTTTGGCTCGATGGCCATATTGGCCCCTAAGAGTCTTCTTAATATGCGACGCAGGCGTTTGTTGTGTTCGTCGAGAGTCTCACCGAACACCATAAGGTCGTCAAGGTAAATTTCGACCTCATCGCCTTGCAAGCCCTTCATGGCTAGCGACATTGCACGTGTAAACGTGATTGTTGCTTCCTTTAGGCCCATGGCCATTCTGTTGAATTGCAACAGCTGATTGCCATGGTTGCCATCCGGGGCGTAAAATGCCGTTAAGTGTGCCGAGTCGGGATGCATCTCGATTTGATGGCACCCCGACTTGAGGTCCATCACGGTTATGTAATTGGCCGACGCGAGATCCTCGAGGATATCGCTAGTAAAGGGAAGAGGATGACAGCTTCCCTCTGTTTCTTCGTTCAGGCCCCGAAAATCGGTGACTAGGCGGAACCGTTTGTTGCCGTCAGCGTCCGGTTTTTCCGGAACAATCCAGAGGGATGAAGACTAGTTCGAGTTGGAGGGTACAACGATGTCTTGCTCTCGCAACTTAGCTAACTCGCGTAGCATGTGCTCTTTTATAGCGGGTGGGAATCGAAAGCGGTAGTTCCTTATAGGTCTGTTCGATTTTAAAACGATTTTGTGTTGCAACAGGTTGGTCGCGGGTAGAGGTTCCCCATCGAGCCCAAACACACCAGCGAATTCGTCAATGATTTCGCGAATAAAGCTTTTCTCTTCCTCGTTGAACCCTTCAAGATCCGCTAGCTTCATGATTTTTTCGACTCGATCGTGCCTTTTTTGAGCATTTGCTTGTAAATCGCGATTCAAGTTGAAAACTTCACGATATCTTTCTTGCTTTTCTGCTTCAAACATGCGCCACAAACTAGCAGTGGAATTAGCAACATTTTTAGCAGAGCCTTCCTCGTCGGCTTGACAAAGCGGGTTTGCGATAATTTCGCATTCTTGCAGCTCGACTATCGGGGCAGATATCGTGACTTCAGAGTCACTGACGTTGATTCACTCCGCGTAAACACGACCGTTTACGTTATCGGAGATGAAATTACCGAATAGCAAGTCGGGATGCAGGTCCTTTAATGGGACCCACCCGACTTCAACGTCATCGTTAATTATCGGCGCACTAATAGCCATCTTGACTCGTGGGGGAATAGTGACTTGCTCGCCAGCATCGAATGGCACGCGCGTGCTACCGAGCTTGAGACTCTTGCTCGAAGTATCGACGCAGCCACCGTGAGAATCGATAATATCCCAGCCGATGATTCCGGAATTTTCTATCGGGAAATCATTTGATACGGCTTGGAGATAGCAGCATAGTCCACTCAGTTGGACTTCCGCTTGGCCGAGTGTATAGGCTGTGCCTTCTGTCACTCCCTGAATTTTAATAATTTTTTGTGCGTCGATAGGATAACCGGGGGCCGATTCCCCAGATTTTTACAATTGAAATATCTGCTCCCGAGTCGACGTAGAATTTGCCTATGCGCTTACGCAATCGGAGGCTGTCTACCCGTAGTAATAAAGTTGATTTTTGCTGAATTAGATTGTTGCTTTGCTTCCATCTGCTTATTTTTTTGACGCTCGCCGCTCGAGGAATGTGGCGAACGTGCGTCTAGTTTAAAGCAGCCGCTCGTTCGCTGCCTCTGGAGTTACAGCTGCTACCCTCGTTTGAGCGATCACGTTTGCCTTTATAGTTATTATTTTTCCGGAAATTTCGTTGTTTGTTATCGTTGTGACTACGATTATCGCCGTTATTGCGATTATCGTTATTATTTCCAGGATTGCCGTTATCGCCACCATTACGGTTATTATTACCGTTATCCTGGCCATTGCCATTGTTGCAGTTATTACCAATATTATTGCCGACACCGTTTCTGTTGTTTCGATTCCCGTTGTTATTCAGAAACGGATTTTTAAGTATATGCTGAGACGCATGCCGAATTAAAATTTTGCAGCGATCGACAGTATGACCATGCGTATTGCAGTAGCTGCAATGCGTAAGAGGATTATCGTCTTGAGCTGATTTGGGGCTTTGCGAATGTTTCGCGCCGTCCTGCTCGTTATTGCCCGGCTGGGCTTCCTCTGCCGTTGTTCTGCGCACTTGCGAGGTTTTTCCGGGCGCCGGTGTGGCATTATCGAAGTTTCGGCTGCTTTACTTGCCCTCAAATTCGATGGCTGCGGTTATAGCTGCATTCAGATCTTTCGGGAATCTACAGCGTACTTGGTGATCAAGCGGGGCTTTCAACCCGAACAAAAATTGATCTGAAACGTCGGTTCGCGCCTGACGTCTCCGAGCCCGCCTGTCTGGATCAGATAGACCGGGAGCTGATTCGGTGATCGTCATGAAGCGATTGAATAATTGTTCAACGCGCAAACCGTAGCCGCCTACCGACTTCTGTGCACCTTGCTTAATCGCACGCAATTCAGCAAAAACTTGATCGGCGATTCCGACGTTCGCGTAATGCAAAGTCAAGTCGTGAAGAAGTTTCTCCACAGATGTATAATTGGCAATGCGCGCGCGATAATTTTCGGTCTTCTTCGTTTTTAACTTGCTAGCAATGTGCAAGAGCAAGAATTGTTCGCGTTATGAATTTTGACGCGGAAGCTTTGTATGTCTCGTACCTTGGTACTGCGGCTGCTGGCTCGCGGGCTCTCGGCACGGCGGCTCTTGGCGCGCTGGCTCTCGGTGCGCCGGTACCTGGCTTGATAGTTCTGGCGTTGCAGTACCATGCAGGATTTCCACCGTTCTCGCGAACGAGTTGCATGGATGCCGCGCGCATTTTCTCGTTTTGGGCATTTTGTAAGTTAGGGGATGCCTTGTGCTCCACCCTAGATGCATCGCTGACTTCTATCGAAAGCTTCATGACCTCGGCCTTTAGCCTGGTGTTTTCAGCCTCCATCGCATTTATGCGTTTTTCTAGCGCCGCAAAATTTGTGTCGCATATGCTGCTTCCGCCGCAGCTGCTGTTTGAGCCGTCGGTCACGTTGCTTACTAAGCTCTCGGAGGGTGATGTTGGGCGCTTGGTTTTTTCTCGCATTATAGGCGGTTGTGCTGCGGCTGTTTCCATCGCGTTGCCGTGTGCGCTTTAAACGTACTTTATTTTGATTGCCCGCATTTTTAAACGCTTTGGTTGTTTCCAGTACAAATTTCGCCATTTCCGTCATCGGTGCTTTTGCGACTGATGCTTTTGCCAATTTGGGATTTATATCACTTGGTATTGGCGTAGGAGGGCGCGGTGCTGTGTCGGCATGACCGGCAGTGGCTTTGGCGCGCGACTTGGTATGCAAGTTTCAGCCGCTTAGCTTTTCCTCTAGGCTTTTTAGGTCTAAGAAATTGGCTGGCTTCGGTTTTACAAAATTAAGTGCGCACGCTCCTTCTACCGAATTTACGGGGCTTGGCGCGGGTGGACGGATATGACCGATGCTTTCGTCTTCGGTTCGTCTTGGAATGTCGTTCGCGCCCGACTGTCGGCAACTGCCGGGCAACGCGTTAGCCGGCAAGTAATCTTGACATTCTTCAGCACGATTGTCAGAATTTATTTCGTCCGCGGAAACTGAAGCTGAAAATTCGCGATTTGCTGTGCGAATAAAAGCTTTACGCACGATTCGCGGATTTTTCAAATACAGGTCCGCAATTTTATTTACCCGATTTACCACCTTCGAGTCGATTTTTTCCGGGTCGCTGTAGGTACCGCGGCTCCTCGATCGCGTTTTCAACCCGCGGTTTTTTGTTTTGAACAGGCCGGGGACTATTATATTAATTGGCGGCTACTGACGCGTTAAATTTAATACAAATAAAAGAACCGCGAGTAATGCGAAAGTCCACTCACTCCCGAAAGCCAAGGTGCTCGTAATAATAAAAAAACGGCGAGGAAAAGTTACAGTTGTAGACTAAGTTGACGCATTGTGGCTGCTCTGCGATGCAGCTGTTGAATTGGCTGCTGCTGAGCTGGATGCTGGGTTGGTGCGGGCTGCTGTGGTTGCTGCTAGATGGCTGCTGTTCACGCGCATAGGCGGCTGGTCCGCGCCGCTGTCTGGCTGCGTGTGCGGGCTGCACTCTACAGCTTCCGAAGCACGCCAGTGACTGGTCCGCACTGACGGCTTTCGTTGGCTGAGATCAGCTTGATGGTTTTTGCCATCGTGGTTTTTGCGCTGCAACTGCGGGCTCACCGATGCGCCTGAAGTCAACGATGATGCGATGATTCTGGCGTACAGTGGTTTTCCTTGGCAGAACGAAAACCGGTGAGCCGTAGGCTGATGTTGCAGAACAAATCTCGTTCTGTTGCAGTAGCCTCTCGATCTCGTCTTGAATTCATCGGCTTGTAGATTCACGGCAGTCGCCTGTTTCCTTAAAGGCTGGCAACTCTTGTGGAGACTAGACCGCTGTGTAGACTCACTATTTTTAGCTCGGGTCCTTCCCGAGCCTCGGCGACCAAAGTGCACTGGATTGATCACGTTGCGTTGGCACAAATAACAAATTTCGTTGCCGATAAAAAAAAATTCGGCAACGATGGTTCTCCAACTGCTTTGATGAAGGTGTGACGGAGGCGGAGGTCCTTACAAGGGATGCCAGAATGTCACGGATAGGAGGGGAAGGATGGGTGCTCCTCCGAGCACAAGAGAGAAGCAAGGAGATGTGTGTAGCACTTCTTTATTGCCGAAAAAAGAGCTCTGCTCTGTGTCGCGGTCGCCGGACGTCTGCCGCTCTGCCGCCGCTATGACGAGTCGGTGGCGAGCGTCCCCACGTGCAGAAGTGCAAGCGTTGCACCTCTGTGCGTGAGAACTGCATGCAACGGCGCTCCCTGCTGACGACGCATACGGCGTCGTCGGTAGCGGCCATCGGAGATGCCGTGGAGAACCTAACGCTTCTCCATGACACGTATGTAGTAATATCTAAGTTTTCTACTGGTGTTTTTGTTTTCGATACAAAGGTTTTATCTGCCGGATTTTCTAATACGAATAGTTTAGGGTGCTCAGTGCGTATAAGGTTATGTCCACGTACTTTTAATTCGCCAATGCTCGTGAGAGCAAACACAATATCCTGTGTTTCGAGCATATAAGTGACTCGATCCGTTTTCTTTTCTTTTGTCCTATTGGCATGACCTTCGTATAGTATGGTATATTTACTGCTCCCGCAAGTGTCATCTGGCAAAGGTTCCCAAAAAGCGTATCCTTCTAAGATGTCTCTGCAGTTGGTGTCTGTTAATTTGCAGTTAGTGCCAGATCGGAGTTGTATTCTGTTAGATTTTAAATTTACAGTCGCATAATAATTTGTGAGCGAGATTTCTACGTAACCTTGTACTACTACATCGTCCCATTGTCCATATGGATCAACGTAAGATATTCCTTTACAGTGACCTCCATTATCAATTTTTCCGGCGAAGATTATAGGTGTAGACAAGGTGCTATTTCTCATTAAATTTTGTATTGACGTGCCAGCGATTATTGTATATCCTCCACTATACATTCTCATACAATCGTCTCTTTGTACTTCTAAAAAATAGCTGATCTCTACATTTTTTACTTGTGATGAATGTGAATGCATCCCGCAGTGCGTGATTACACGCGAGACTTTGATTGAGTATTGTATCGCATGTGTTTTGGCAAACTCGTTGATTTGTAGTAGTTGTATATATGGCTTTGTGATATTTAGCTTTGGCTCTTTTATTTCACATTCTCCCACTTTTAAAAGAGATATAGTCGTTAGATTGGATAGCTGTTCTCCACAGTCGAATCCAGCTAGACGGATTCCAACATTCAACTGGACTGTCATTATTATTAATATTATGGTTGGAATACCGTTCATTATTGGAATCTGAAACACAAAGCAAACTTCCCTACTCTTTCTTATGTCTATATCGAGTCACCTGTTTTGTTTGTATTATACTGTTGTGGTGATATTTGGACTCTATTTCTCCAGATCTTTTATACGGAGATAGCCGGTAAATCATTTTCTGCCCTTGATTGTCTATTTATACAAAAATTTCCTCGATTGGTATATTTATCTCACCCGAACGAGCGTTATTTCTGTCAGACCTCTTGTTTTCGTTATTTTTGCTATTTTCTCTTATTTCCATACAGTATATTATTGCTATTATTAATGGGAGTACGAATCGCACCGCTCCTAACGTTATGAGAGTTATAGTTCTAATTCCCAAAGAGATTTGTCACAATCCCAATGCTCACATCTAACATCATCTTTCTGGCGTGATATAAATTTCGAAATTTTCTTTATTCATGAGTATTTTTTGCTTATTTTTAAATCGACATCAGGGAATATTAGCCGGTTCTGTATCGTTTGTGATGACGTCGCAACCGATAATTGATAATCGCCTACAATCGCTTTGCATCCTGCCTGTATTTTTAGGATTCCTGTTCCATTAACTACTAAATAATCGTGTTTTTTCTTGCATACTATTTGTAGTTTAGTAATTTCATTTAATGAAAATATCCATTTTTGTTTTTTGTTAGCGCGCTCCCAGAATGGTACGTACGTATTTTGATATCTGATGTCACAATTTGCATCATCTGTTTTCCTTGGATGAAGTAGTAATGAATATTCGCAACTCGCGTTATTTATTCTGAGCGTGTAGGTCGTTCTTGTCGGCATAGAATTATTCCTGATGTTTATATGCATTGTGCATATTTTTCTTCGCTCAACTCGTAGGTAGAATTTTCATTTATTCCGGTTAACGGTGATTTTGGTTTAATATAGATTAATATAACTCCCGTTGGGCTTAATCTTTCTGGAACTGATAGTGAACTTGCTCGATAAAGATAGTAGGTACCTTTAGAAATTAGTGGAAATTTTATCGAGATTAATTAATAATCGACCGTTTATTCTTTCGTATTTTATTTCAGATATGTCTCCTAACGAGTCTATGTCGGTTAGATATTTCGGAAGCGGGAAATTATATGAACTATTTGGGTGTATTGTTTGCTCTATTATTCTTTGAAAATCACTGTACCTCAATATTTCAGCGTATATTTTCTTTGCTTGCAAGCTACGCATAGTCTCTATCGCGCCTTGAAATAGCTCTATATATAAGTTTATGTGACGTTCGAGAATTTGTAATAATTTATGACTATGTTCGGTGCGATTAAAGCTTCCTTTGGCCATTAAGGTTTCCGCTTCCTGATCTAATAAATAGAAGGGATCTTCTATGCTACTTTGTCCTCCGAATCCATCAAGACTACTTCTTATTATGTGAAATTTTCTGTTTTCAGGACGAATATTATTATTTTCTAATATTTTGTTCCCGTATATATAGCTATTGTATTCAATTCTTTCTGTAGTATTTAGGTCTTCGGATAATTCATCTAAATATATCGTAAGGACATTGTTATATTGGTCCATTCTCGTAATTCGCTGGTTTAAATCATCTATTTGTTTTTCTTGCTCGGCGCATGATTTACGTGGTGTACAATTTGATTCGGATAATTTTAATAGCGTCGACAATCGTGTAACATTATATTGATTGTTGTATAAGTCTAAATAGATTATGTAAGTCCAATCGTCTTGAATAAGATTTAATTCGGTTATTCTTTCGAAATATAGGCCGGCGTTTCGTTCGATCTTCTCCGCCACTGCGGGAGGTAGCAGCTTCTGGAGCCGTTTATACCGCAGTAGGTCAATAGGAGAAAATAGAGTCCTGTGTCCATTGTCGACGTGTACTGAAAGAGAAAGAAGTCCCTTAAAGCGTTGCGTGTATGTGCTTGTTGCATGATTTCAACATTTCATTAATCTTGCTAAAGTATCTTATTTTTAATATTTATTCTATTCTATGTTAGATGCATATAAGCCTTAGTAATTTAAGTAGTGAATATTAGTTGCTAGTGGTTATCAATATAGCGTTACTGAGATTGAGATATATTTTCGTTTCTTTATTTAACTAGTATATATAAAGAAAAAAAAAATTTTTCTGTAATCCGTTCTCAACTTTCCCTGTATTTCCGTCTATTTCTTACTATCATTATTTTATGATATATTTTTTTTCTATTTAGTTCCTTTTTAAGATCAGAATTGGGGGAATAAGGATTATTATTTACGTGAATTTATTTGTTCTTCTCTTTTATTGCTATCGTTCCATTTGTTAGTTTTACTTATAATCATATTTTAGATTCATAATGGTAATAATTTAAAAAATTTTTACGATACATTTACACTCTGATCTACTGCACACTCTTTATGCAAATGAAATTTTATCATTTCTTCTGTGATTTGATATCCCCTGGTTTGGTACATTTTCTATGAATTTATAATACTTATTTCAATTCTGTTGGAGGCTCAATATAGGACATGCGTACTCGGTTCATATGTACTACCTTATACTTATTTTGTCCTATTTGTATTTTAATGTTATCGTTACGTAGAATATCAACTACTAAATAAGGCCCTTTGTATTGATCTTTCAATTTATGAATTTTTCCTCCTTTTAGTAGCCATATATAGTCGCCAATTTGAAAATTTTGCGGATTAGCATTTCGATCGTAATAATATTTTGCTCTCCACTTTGCATCAATTAATTTTCCCCGTGCGATGGTTTGTATATTGTTAAGTCGAGTTGTGAGTTTGACGATATAGTCTGAATAGGTAGGCAGCCTGTCATCCGGTTCTAAAGGGTCGCTCGACGGGGGGCGTGCTAGCCTGCCGAAGTTGCTTCGTGTACCGACGTATTATATGAAAATGTTGCCATTTCTAGCCATTGATCCCATCGCGCGTCTTGTGAAATGAAATGTTTCAGATATTCATAAGTTTGCTTAGAAAATTCTTCCCTTGATCTGTTAGGATTGCTATTGGAGCTCCGAATGTACAAATGAAACGTTTTATTAATGCGTCGGCAACGTATCTTGATGTGGCATCTGGAAGTACTATCGCTAGTGAATACTTAGTTAACAACATTGTATCGTTAAGATATTATCGTGTACGTTCTCTGATTTAGGAAATGGCCCAACTAGGTCAATCGCGATCTTATCGAAAGCGCCCATTGGTTTATCTGTAATTACCATAGGATTTTTAGTTTTTACTCTAACGAGCTTTTTTAATTGACATGATAAGCATTTTCGTATGTACATCTGTACATTAATTTTCATATTTTCTCAATAATATATTTGTTTGATATGCTTATAACTCTTAGTTACGCCTTTATGTCCGCCGATGGCTGAACAGTGTGCCTCTTCTATTATTTGTGCGCGCTCATTTATAGATGGATAAATAATCGACCCTCGGCAAATAATTATTTTTACTGTTAATCCTCTCAAAATAGTCCGAATTTTGTAAACTATCTCCTCCCATGGTATGTTTTCTATTGAACTGCTCTTTGCGATACTGATTGATTGCGTCCCGTCTTTTATAATAAATATTTTTAACTGCTTTAATCCGTTACTTAAATTTTCAAGTATCGTTGATATACTTTTGCCTATTTCGCCTCGTAGCGTTATTATAAAATGATGTTTATTGCTCTTAGGCATCACTCTCAAATCTCCTATGGATAAATTATGTAAACGTGGTAGTTCTCGACGCTTTTCTAAAAGTTGTGCTCCATTGTCACACGGCTCGCCTCTATTGGTTACGAAGTACAAATAATTGTCTTTGCGCATGAACAACTGTTCTTTACATTCGACGAAAATTGTCCCATAACTTCGAGAACGTAGTTCTGAGAATATATTCGTGTTTCGTTGCCCATTCTCTTGATTTTGCTTTGGAATGCTAATTTGTTTTTCGTCTTGCGTCCTCGTATTGTCAAAACTTTTATTCATACTTCCTTCAAATGCATTTGACTCTGTGTATACATTTTGCGTAATAGCTGTAGGACTATAGTCGTCAGCGCTTGCTAAACCGGGTGCGTTACTTTCCTCTGTCGTAGGAGTACGACTTTCATTCTCTTGGGTGTCCCTTACGTTTCCCCTGCGTTCATTCTTACCCTTTGATTTATTAAGGGGCCTTGTTTCGAGCATCTCTGTATTTCGGTCGCTCTAATTTACCCGCGCGCGTTCGCGTCATGCGGTCATTCTGGGGAACCGTAGGACTTGGAGCTTCCTTTTGAATTTCGCTTTCTTTTGTTTCTGTTAGTTCGTTCGCGTGACTCTCGCATTGCTGCTCTATATCATACTCAGTCGTTAATACAGATTCGTCGGTGCAGGGCTCTATATTCGCTTCTCCTTGTGTAATGTGCATTATAGTTTCGGAAGATTCTTCTATAGGATTGCGTGATAGCGCGCCCGCGTTAAGATTTATTCGACCTGACTTATATACAATATGAAAATCGTATTTGGTTAATTTCAGTCTCCAACGTGTTGCGCAGGAGTCCGGATCGCGTGAGTCTTTCCACCAACCCAACGGCAAGTGATCTGTGCAAATTGTGAATTTAGTTTATCGTTAAGTACTCGTGAAGCATACGCAATCGGGCGATTTTGGCCTATTGTTCCTTGAGATAGTACGGCTCCGACACAGGTCAGACTAGCATCTGTGGTGAGTACAAAAGATTTTGAAAAATCGGGATAAATAAGTACAGGTTCTTCACACAATTTGTTTTTCAATATCTCAAAAGCTTCTTGAACTTTATCGGTCCACTCAAAGGGCACTTCTTGTTTAAGCAAATTGCTAAGAGGCTTGGCTATTTTTGAAAATCCGTCAATAAATCTCCGATAATATCCTGCTAATCCTAAAAATGGTCTAACATTTTCAACTGTTTTTGGTCGCGGAAATTTTCTTACGGCTTCTACTTTTTTAGGATCGGGACGAACTCCTTCTTCGCTGATAATGTGTCCCAAATAACACACTTCTCGACGTAAAAAATCATATTTATCGGGTTGTAATTTGACATTCGCGGCTTTTAGTCTGCTCAGTAATTTTGCATTATACGATGATATCGTCGAGATATACACAGACTTCTAAAGGACCAGCGTTCAATTCTCGAGCATCTTCGGGTGAGATAGTGAGTGAGTTTCCGGCTTTCTCTTCTTTAATGGGTGTATTATAAATAATTTTATTTATGCAACGCATGAAAGTAGCCGGACTGCTTTTTAAGCCTTGCGGTGCTCTAGTCCACTCAAATAATCCTACATTCGGTACTACGCGTTCGGGGGACGATATTGCTTGACATTTATAGGACGATTATCAATAGTCGGGATGCGATGTTGAATTAAATGCGTGGTAGTCAATTTTTCGCCCGGTAAGTGAAATTGTTCGTGATAAATATCGATGAGGTTCTCGAGGGCTTCTCTTATTTCGGGTTCGAGATGATTGAGCCGTAAGAGTGCTTTGACTTTGAGCGAGGGACGTTGGCATCTGTAGAATTTATTAGTAAGACATAGTTGGAGGCCTCATCTGTGCACTCATACATTTGAGTGCTGTTTATAACATTCGCGTAAATGTAGAGAGATACAAGATTTATTCGAAAATCACCAAAGTCCATATAATAAACGAGAAGGTGAAATAAAAGGGCTAACAATAATATTACATAATGTAACATTTTATATAATTATTTTCATTAATTTCAATTCCTTTTATTTTAATTTAATTTCTTTCAATTTTTTCGTCTTCAACAAAAATTTCATTTGGTTCCCTTTCGCGCATTGTACTTGTATTATGATCAACACTTTCTTGTCGAACAATCGCAAAAATATCAGCTTTTTTTATTTCATTGACTTCTTCTGTGCCTTCATCGCTCTCCTGGCGTGTAAGCGTACAATTTTTTACTTCATTTATTTCATCAATTATACCTGTGCCTTCATCATCGCTCTCTCGGCGTGTAAGCGCGCAGATCCTTTTCTCAATTAATTTATGTATACCTGCGCCTTGAACATTGCTCTTTCGGCGTGTAAGCGCGCACTTTCCATTTTCTTCAATTTCATTGATTATTTCTTTGATTAAAATATCGCTCTCTTGACGTGTCAATGCACAAAATTCAACGTTTTCTAAATTTCCTCCGAAGACTTCATTTTCATTTTCATTTTCAATTCCATAACATAAATTTGCATTATTCATTTCTCCTTCACAATTATCTTGTGGTTTACACTCCTTTTTAACATCATTTTTCGAATGCTCATTTTTGAAGCAATCGAATTCCGCTGTATTTTATTGAGACGTAGCCCCTTTTAAATCGTAATTTTCGTTCGCTTTTTTTGTCTCGAACTATATTTTTTGTAATATTTTCTTCGAGCTCGAATCCATAAATTCCCTCACTCCAGTCGTTTGACTGTGATCCTATTGAATTTCTCCTTCTCCCACTGTCCCGTTGCGGTAAAAGTTCGATTCTCCTACCTTGTATCTGTTGTATATTCATATGGTTATAGGCTTCGCCCTCTTGTGGCCCGGCCATACTTACGGTTCTAATAGAGCAACTTGTTCTTAACCCCTTCTCAAAAATATTTCCTACGTCTGTTTGAGTTTCCGTAAATATACTTGCGTTATTTGAATATCTATTGTCCTCATATCCTGTTCGTCTTTCTACCCTTGAGTCACCTACAGAAAGCCTATCCGATACGAGTTCCTGTGACGTCTTTCGATAATAATATGCGTGTTCATTATCATTTTCATCGTCTTGCGTAAATTGTAATCTATCAAGAAATGGAATTTCCACGTTAGCCAGAATTAGACAATTTTGTTCATAACAGATTTTTGCACTTGTCTGTTTAAAAAAATCGCTGCCTAAAATTCCTGCCTCTTTTATCGGAAAATCATCTTGAACTATGTGAAAATAAATATTTAACCCGTCGTAATTTACAGTAATTGTTCCTAAAGTTTTTATTGATAACAAGGTAATTCCTCTCAAAATAATTATTTCTTGTGTATTTATTGGCAAATAAATCGGAACATGAGATACTTTTAATAAATTCGGTAAAGATCTGGTATCTAGGATAAAAATTGCGGGGCGTGTCAATTCTTTTATATCAATCTCGACGTTTGGCGCACAATTCTTTTGATTCAAGTGGACGGTTGTCTCGTAGAGCATACGTTCCCCTCCTGCGTCCCAGGGATCGGGCATGTGCTCGCACTGGCTTCCCCATTACCCAGCTGAGGGTAGCCACGGCCGTTTCCCGTTGCGTTAGCATCACAAACTTCTCTTATCCACTTGTAACAATCGCTTTTTAAATTTCCTGGTTTTTGGCAGTAGAAACATGTAATCGGTGCAGGTTTATTTCCGATCGCGCTACTATTATTGTTGATTCCGTTCTGGTAATTACTGTTTCGATATCTTGATGGGTCTGTTTGATTATTGAAACTATTTCATCGGGTATCATTATTTCGATCGAGTGTTTGAAAAAAATTATTTCCCTCTCGAAAATTATTAGGACGCATGTTATTATTATAATTCGGTCTAAAATTCCTAAAATCATTGTTGTATCGTTGACCTTGTCTAGGTCCATTATAATTATTCATTCTTGGTTGTTGTCCGTTACTATAATTATTACTGTTATTCCATTTCGCGGGCATACCTTGATTTTGTAATTGTAGACAAAAATTTAAACAATGCATAGCAGCATGTCCTGTCTCGTTACAAAAGTTACATTTTATTTCTGTTTCAACTTCGACTACATTGACTCGCCGTGACTCCTTTGTTTTTGAGCGGGAGTCATCGTTCCTTACGTCTTCTTCCGATTCTCCCGTATATGCAAAATCTCTCTCTATTTCTATGGCTTTTTCTCGCGCGTCTTCTAATGTTAATGTCATGCCCATTCTTGGCTGAATTTCTCATCGCAGTCTCCGTACGAAAAATTGTATGCAGTCTGCCACAAGATTATCGTCGATATTTCTTTTCTCACGCGTTGATGCCTTTTCTAATTCCTTCTTCATTTCAAATACTGGATGCGCGTTCACAACAAAAATTTCTGTCGATCTTTGTTTCGCTTTTGCTAGTTCTCCCGTGATATCATGATACGTTTTTGATAATCCAAAATTTTTCTCAAAAATTTCTAAAATTTCATTCATTGTCGTGAAAGTGTGTCTCGTTGCGCACATCAAGGGCTCTCCAAAAAGTCGCATGTGCATTAGTCATGCTAGCTCTTCTTCTACTCCGTTGGGGAGCATTGCTTCTGCTCTAATGCAGCCGTCGGTAAAAAGTGTGAGCGGAACATTTGAGCCATTAAACCTCGGAATGAACTCTATCTCGTCTTTTAGGGATATACCTTTGATTTGCGGAGCCATTTTGCTTATATAGTCGTTTTCTTCGGGATCGCTACTTGTGTCGTCTTATTTTTCAAATTGTAATTGAGAGCTTGGGAGATATGAGATTGACAAGGTATTTATAAGATCGGTGTAGAAAATTCTTCGGTTTTATCGGCTGATTATAATTTATCTATAGGGCTAGTTTTAACGGTCGAATTTTCCCAAATCGTTGTAATTCGTCTGCGTAAATAATTGTACACGTGTGAAAATTTTTTCCCGCTTTGAAGTTTTTCTTTGACGTCGTCAACGTTTTCTTGATTTAAAAAATAGTTGTTTAAAGCTTCTTGTTTTATAAACGGAGTTAAATCTCGTTTTAATCTAATCACAAATTTATTTCTTAAATCCTCAGTCTCTTCGGCAATTTCTTGGTCAATCGGATCTTGTAAGTTTGTCGAATTATTAACTATAGGCGTAGGATTTTGAACTACTGTTGTATTTGCCTTTTCTGAATTTGCAACACCCTTATTTATTGTCGATTGACTCGAAATTTCTGTTGTATCTATTATTAAATTTTGATTTATTACGCCTCCTGTCGCGCTTTGTATTGGGGAATCGTGTGGACTGGGCCGCTCGGTAATATTTTCTGGCATAGTGGTCGGGACAATGGCTGTAGTGTCTGCACGCGGGATTTCGGTAGTCTTTGTTTCCGATTGACTTTTATTAAATATGGAGGGTTTCAAAGCTATTTTCTGTAGAATTTGAGGTGCTGCTGTAACGTCTCTTGTTTAGAATATTTCTACGCTTTCTGTCTCGACGTCGTCGTTTTGTGCGCGGTATGTATTAAAGGAACTTCTTTCGCTAATTCGTATTTGTCCGCTAACGGGAGTGAAAATTTTGGGACACGAGTGTGGGTTATCTATATGGAGTTTTGCAAGATTTCTGTCTAATTCTTTATAGCTATTACGTGCTTTAATTTCAAGCCTTAAACTTGGGATTAATCGCTTAACGTTTGACTTCTCTAAGTTTTTCTTTTTCTCTAAATATTTATTTAACAAACTGTCGTTAAGATCAAGTTTCCGGGTGCCTCGAGTGACTGTTACACGTGATTCTTGGTTTATAACGGTTTTATCAGATTCATCGCTACTTGACATGCTTAATTCTCGGAAAATCTCATTTTTATTTATTTTAAGAATCTTAGAGATCGTTCTGATGAAATTAGCCTCGACACGACTGACAATAAATTGGATAAAGAGCCAATTCTGTCAGTCAGAAGTATGTTATCTTGGCGTACTCGTCAACAGGGATAGTTTTCATCAAGACTCGGACAAAATTGCTCTGATAATAGAGTACCCGCTCCCAAGAATTTGAAACAACTGCGGAGGTTCTTAGGAATGTCGTCGTCGTAGTACTGTAAGTTGCTTAAAGAATTCGCAACAATAGTCGAAGCTATGAATCGGCTGCTGAAGAAAGGAATGAGTTATAATTGGGGTGAGAATCAACAACGTTCATTTGAACAAGCTAAGATGTTGATAACATCGGCACCAGTCCGCCAACGACCCTATCTTAACCGGATTTCTTACGGCACTTTAGGAATACAAAAATTTCGTCCGTACGTTGAAGGTTACCATTTTGTGGTTATCACCGACCATATCAGACTCAAGTGGCTAAGTAATCTACGCAATCCAACTGGACAGTTAGCTAGATGGGCCCTCCAACTGCAAGGATATGACTACTCGAATGTATTCCTTGACGCATTATTGCAGCTGTATGAAGATTACGATGCTGACACGGAAGATCATCGTCAGACCATTGCCAGTATTACACCAGAAGATAAGACATCCGACAAGTAGTACACTGATAGGATAAAGGAGGTGGCTGATAGGCCGGTAGAATTTCCAGGTTGGAAGCTGGTTGGTGGAAAATTGTACGCCTATCGACCAAATGCATTCATCGATGACATTTTTGAAGATGAGAATCCCTGGAAACTAGTACTGTTGAAGGAAAAAAGAGCACAAGTCTTAAACGAAAGCCATGGCGAAGCGACGTCAGGTCATTATGGACGTAAGAAATTGCAAGAGCGAGTCGCCTCGTCTTATTACTGGCCAACAATAAACATGAATATAACTAACTACGTTAGAAACTGTCTAATTTGTCAGCAATGTAAAGTTGAACAAAAATAGCCAGCTGGTCACATGAGTAATCGCAACTTTTCTCGAGTATGGAAAACTGTTGCTGGTGACGTGATGGTCCTTTGCCAAAATCGACTCATGGCTACGAATACCTACTGGTGTTCCAAGATATGTTCACCAGATGGGTTGAACCTGTACGCAAAGCAAACGTCCAGACCATCATTAAACACTTAAACGAACAAGTTTTTCTACGGTTCGAAATATCAAAGGTTTTCTTTTCCAATAATGGAATTGAATTTTGGTATAAGACGATGGAGACATTTTTAGTCCCACTCTACCATCCACAGCCGAACATCGTAGAATGGGCGAACCGCACAATTACAACCATGATAAGAGAGTATATAGAAGGGTACCATAAGAACTGGGATGAACACATTGCAGAGTTTGTGTTCAGTATGAACACGGGAACTCAGGAGTCGCTTTAAACTTCACCCGGTATGCTGGACATCGGCAGACAGCCGGGCCATCCGAAATCTTTAATTCGACAAGACGAATGATGCGTGTGTTAAGTTCAGGAATAGATGAATTGGTTGACCAAAATGGGACAGTCGTTGGATCAACCGCGGTCAAACACTTAAAGAAGTACCATAATAGATCCACAATAGAAACTGAGGTGACTGAAGAAGTAGGTGACAACGAAACTACATCCGTCGAAATTGAAGAAAAGGAAGAAGGAAAAGAAGAAGCGAAAACGTCCGATGCAAAGAGCGAACGATCGAGAAAGCGTGGTAGGCCGAGGAAACGCGATTACTTGTAAATCGAAAAGTCCAACCGGCGAAAATTGTCAAAAGGTGGCAGCGACGGCAGACGATTAAAATTACGCGAATAACTTTCTAAAATCTTCCCTACTCCTTCATTATCTTCTTGTTTCCTAAAACTTATACGTGTACACCATCCAAACTCCCTCTATCTCAACCCGACCCTCAAACCACCCAGTGGAGTATTTTTTTTGTTAAAAGAGAGATCAGAGAGTCCTCCAAAAGTTTTTCTCTGCCGCTCCTTACTATTCTTCACTTATTTTAATTTAAAATATAAATACTTTCAGCAAAAACTAAGTATTTCTTTAAAAATCCCTCGATGTACGGAAAACGAGATTGAGTCCGAGCTGGTACAGCTGGCAGGGTATACAGCGTCTGAGGGAGGGGTGGTTTGTAACGGTTGCCAGTGCAATTAACGCACGGTGAGCGGATAATGTATTTCTTGGAGATAAGCACTTGGAACTCTCTCGGGCTCTGCACATGCGGGGGCTCGCCTAGCTGTGCCGCTCAGCTCACCGCGACAGTTTGTCGCCAGCCCTCCGAGAGAGCGCACATTTCTTTTGTTATCACAAGGCTAATAAAACCGTTTTTCCGCGAGACTCTTTGTGTGTGCTTTTATTACGAGACTCACTTAACCTAATGCCGACAGTGTTAATCATAGATTGTTTCAGCAAGCTGCCAGCGGACACGGAAAACGAACGTTGAGGTGAGAGAGAGAGATTAGATTAAATTAGATTAGATAATTTATTTGCTGTACATTTTGTTGTACAAAAAACATTAACAGAAAAATACAAAATAAAGAATACATAAATACTTATAGCTAACTTAAAGATAGGATGTAGTAGATGGATGGATGGAGTGAATGAATGAATGATGATGATGATTTGATGGTTTGACGATAGAGTGAGTGAAAGTGTATTGAATGATGAGGTAGTGTAGTTGTAGGTGATTGTGTAGTGTTTATGTGTTTTCAGTACTGAGGAAGTGTAGCTTTGCTTGACGTTTGAAGGATGATAGTGTTTTGATGTCAGTGTTTTGAATTCCTCAGCGCCTCTGTGACGAAAGTGGGGATGTCCAGAGGGATCACCTTACCCATCACGGGGCGGAGTGCGACGCGGAAGTCAAAAAAGGCCATGATATGGGATAAGTAGCGGTGTTAAAAAGTTTCCTAAGGATAAAGTACTTCCTACGTCCGGTGGTGGTGAGCCATTGCAACTCGTGCCTGTAGGGGGTGATGTGCTTGTCCCTCCTTACACCATAGATGTAACGAATACCCGTGTTTACCAGTCTCTGTAGCTTGATGTCCAGTTCTTGCGTCAGGTCACAGTAAACTAATGAGCAGTAGTCGATGATGGGAAACAGTAGGGCTTGCACAAGATGTTTTCGTAGCTCGAAACCAGTGCTCTTTCTAAATAAGTACAATCTATACATGAGCGAGTGTGCACGCTTACATAATTGTGTAACGTATTCTTTCCAGGTGAGTTTAGAATCGAGCACTAGTCCCAGACTGCGAACAGACGACTGATATTCAACCCTGGCTCCTCCAATGTTAATGTAAGTTTTAGCCATACAAGTAGTACATTGCATATAATAGGAGGAGCCCAGGACGATCGCCTGCGTTTTGAGAACGTTTAGTTTGAGATGATTCTGCGCAGCCCAGCCCATGATCCTCTCGGCATTAGCACTCACCCTCTTGGAACAGGAATCAAGCTCCTCAAGGGGCATTGGCTGTAAATTTGCAGGTCGTCCGCATAAATTAGATGAGATACGTCTACGTCAAGGCAAAGGCTGATGTGATTGATGTACAGTGAGAATAACAGTGGGCCTAATACAGACCCCTGTGGTACTCCCATGTTTAGTGGTTGAAAGTTGGAGAGTTCATTACTGTCACCAATGACAGCTTGAGTTCTCCCAGTAAGGTAGGAAGCGAACCAGCGGATGACCTGCTTAGAAAAGCCGAAGAAGGTTAGCTTTCTAAGTAGCCTGACGTGGCACACGGTATCAAACGCCTTGCTAAAATCAAAAAGAAGTAGAAGTGTTACCTTATTTTTGTTCATGCCAAGCCTGACATCGTCAGTCAACTTGATCAAGCCGGACTGCGTGCTGTGGCCAGTGCGGAAACCTGTTTATAGGTCATCGAGAAAAGTCTTGATTCGAGATATTCGGAGGTTTGCCTGTGCACTAGCCACTCCAGCGCCTTGGATAAGAAGCATAGGAGGGAGATCGGACGATAGTCGGTTAGAGATGCAGGGGAGCTGACTTTATTCAGTGCATGCACCAGTGACTTCTTCCAGTCCGAAGGGAAGCATAATTTGCTCAAGGACAGGTTGAAAATGCGACATAGTAATGGAGCGAGTACCGGCAGTGCTTTGCAAATAACAACCTGAGGGATGCCGTCGCTGCCCCTGGCCTGGGAGTCAAAGTGCATCACCGAATCTGTAACGTCCGATTCCGTTATCTCCCTGAAATTGAAATGTTCGGGGATGTTCAGACCCTCCAAGGTAAGCAAATATTCCTCAACCGCGGTCTTCAATGGAGAAGCGAGATGGTAGTTTTTCTTTGGAGGTGGTAACTCCAAGTCTCTCAAGCTCTCTCCAGATCTCGCCGATGTCAGACAGGGAGGACAGGCGTGAGTGATAGTAATTCAGCCTGGTATCCTCGACCTGTCTATGAGCATCGTCTCTCGCAAGTCTATAAAAATACAGATCTAGCGAGAGACGTGATCTGCGGAACCGTCTGTAGAGTCTATTCCGTTCTTTCAAGAGGTCACGAAGAGCCGTGGTAAACCATGGGTGACGTTTT
The DNA here is from genome assembly GCA_020010945.3 of Muscidifurax raptorellus. Classification (NCBI taxonomy): domain Eukaryota; kingdom Metazoa; phylum Arthropoda; class Insecta; order Hymenoptera; family Pteromalidae; genus Muscidifurax; species Muscidifurax raptorellus. Next base: position 28,176,552 of record CM052077.1, on the reverse strand, counting down.
AGTCCAGGAGTTACTGTACGTAATGGGGCGAGACGATTGATGGCGTTAGTCAAGTTGGTGTTGAGAGTGGTGATGCAAGCGTCAAGTGATGAAGTATCGAGTAATGACCAGTCACAGACACCGAGATAAACCCTTAGTCTCTCGGCATAGATTCCTTTGTAGTTTGGGTAAGTAAATGTTTTGGGTTCGTAGCGTGGTATCTGTACGTCGAGAGTGGCCGTAATAAGGTCATGTCCATTAATGAAAAGTGTATCAGTCTTCCAGTGCGACAGCAGGCGATCCTGCTCATCGATTAAGCAGAGGTCAAGCCAGGTGTCTGATTCCGGCTTATGATGTGTAGCACTATAAGGAACCGACTGAAGGGAGTTCTCCTCGATGCAAGCCTTGATGAACTTGGCATCCTCTGACCGAGAGAGTTGGTCTGCATTGAAGTTACCCATGATTATCTTCGTGGAGTAGTTGTGCATGTGTGTAGTAAGTTTTTCAATAAAATCATTGCCTTGAATGAAAGGGGCATGAGGTGGACGATACAAAACACCAACAAAGATGGGTGAGAGACCTCTTGCACAGATTTCACAGAGAAGATACTCCGGCGTCCCTAGCTTGCTCGACCAGACACCGTCAGACGATGTCAAAACTGTGGCTGAGAGTGAATGATGAATGTAGAGGGCCATACCTCTACCATTTTTGTTTCTGTCCCGTCGAAGTAGTGTGTAGTTGTCAAGTAGGGGTATGGTTTTTACCTTGTCGTCCAGCCAGGTTTCAGTTACAGCTATTACGTGAAAGAGGAGACGAGTGGACAAGAAGAGCCTCACCGCCTCAATGTGACCCGTGAGGGAGTTAGCATTGAAGTGACAGGCCCTTAGACCCTCGGAAAGAGTTACCTTAGAAATGGTTGAAGATGTAGGCAATGATGATATGGATGATGATGGTGGTGAGGATGGAATGATGCGAACAGATTTTAGCGGTTGTTGCTATTATTGCACGAAGGTCTCTTGGCAAAAAAATCTGTAGTTCCTCTTCAGTGGTGATGATAGTGGCCTTTCCTCCGTCCTCAGCAGCATGGATGCAAATCCTCCCGTCCCTTACGTAGGTCTTACAGCCCTGTGCCTTCCTAGCACCTGTCTGGCCCTTATGCGCAGCTTATGCACATCTGGAGGGGGCAGCTCGTTGATGTTAATAAGAGAGAGAGAGAGAGAGAGAGAGAGAGAGAGAGAGAGAGAGAGAGAGAGAGAGAGAGCCGATAGGTCAGGGGTCTTTTTTACGCGCGAGAGACTATAGTCAGTCTCACGTGAGCCGCTACCTCCTTAGCACTACAATCCAGTACGTGATTTGTGAGACACGACGAGACGAGAGGCGAAACCCGTCCGTAAGCGATCGAGCGCACCAGGACAACGTCCGAGCATCCCGACGAGCGCAACAGGACCACGTCCGTGCGAGTGTGCCCGGTTTCGATTAGGAAACTGCCAAACCGTAAGTATCAGTTATACTCTCTCTCGCGTTTACTGGACATCCCTCTCTCATTTCTCTTTCTCGCTCGTGCAAGTGTGCGGCGATTGCACACCTCTGCACCTTATCACAGAATATAGTTGATTTTATCTAATACAATATCTTCTTACTGATAATCTCGGAGCTTGCCGCCTCCGCGGGTTCGTGCGAATTACACGAGCATATTTTTTCTGCACGACCAATTTTAATAATAAAAATAATTAACAGGTCCCTTCTGGCGCTGGATATGACTGCAGCAAAAAACAAAAGAAAAGCTAACGCCATAAAGTATAAAATAAATTGGTAATTGATTAAAAGTTACTATTGCTTTTTTGTAGCTATGCCAAGTGACTATTATCACAGTATCATCTGTATACGACAAGATAGGCTCAAAGGGGATCTCCTTGGTACTATTTCAGCCTTTATAATTTGAATAGTTCAAAACTTTTTTTTATAATACATTGCTAAATATGTACATCGTTATTTCTACTAATTGTTCAATACTTGAATATTTATAATATTAAGATTTATCTATTTTCACTGCAGAAAAAAATTCAATAATTAATGCTGCTTTGTAGATCTTATTAGGAGTAGAACAGTACACTTATGGATAAAATTAGTTTGAAATATACTTAAAATATACTAATATTAAAAAAACATTAGTTGCGCATGCAGCAGTCTAATATCGTCTTTTTGACTATACAGCAATAAAAGATAATAACTTGACTAGAAATAAATTGTTATTAATGTAAAATATATAACGATCACACTTGAACTGTTAAAAATATTGCACCTGTAGTGATATGTAATTACGTAAAACTTAAAAACTGGAAGACAGATACCCGGTCTGTTATTTTTCTTTGAGGAAAACTTCATTTGTGATATTCTGTAGAACTGGTGCTCAGTTGAAGTATAGCAAAAGCTGCTTTCTTCGTTGTCTCTCTTGGCTATTATTGATACAGTCCTATGCAAAAAATGCACAAAGAATCAATTGTTCAACAAAATATTTTTTACACAAGATAACTTGAAATAGTTATACTTATCTGATCATTGAGGTTATCTCTATTATACCGCAACACGTAGAACTTCTAATTTTTTTCTGAAAGAAGATTCGCAGTTGTGTTGCATAGTGCAGCGATGCACATGCACTGATACACATAATAATCAAATGCTAATCACACATGGTCGCATCATCAGATCATCACGGTGTGTATATAGATCTCTGATGATGGACACGAAAAATAAGAGAAAATAAATGTGGATTTGTTTTTATTTCGTTTTTGTTATTGCGGATCGTCGGAAGGGAGGTCTCGCATGGTCAGCGAAACAGTCGGAACAGCTGGAATATGGAACACGGACCGATTGAACTTGGGTTTGTTATATCCTAAAAATAAATTAATTTACTACTTATGATTTATTGCAAATTATGCAATAATGATAATATTCATAGAACCGGCAATTAAATTGCAAACGAGTTGCGGTGTTTTCAACCGCATCAGAAGTATATTTTATGAGAAAAACAATTTATAATATTAAATGTATCTATGCGATATCCAATCAGTCCATTAGATACGCATATTTCCTCTAAGGTTATTGTAATAAATTAGTTACTAAAATGGCAATATTGTACATATTTTTAAATAGTATTCAATTGTTTTGTTGTTCAATAGAGATAGATATAAAATAGAGCATTAGATAATCAAATGAGTTTCTATTACGCGAGAATACGCGCGAATGTCATTATAGAAAACGCGCAGTTGAAACATTTTCGTAGCTTAAAATTTTGAAACAAAAATTCTTGACATTTGCAGAATGTTAGAAAACTAATTATATATCATACGAGTACAGGGGCATGCAGATGCTGTCATTTTAACATTTCTGGTTTCGAGTTGAATATAAATAATGTGTTTATGTTATTTAATGCTTGTACAATAATTGTACAATGATGCAGACAAACTGCCACTTTGTTAACTTTTCCTAGTCTTTATTGACTATTTAACAAATATTTACAAAATTATTATACTATCATTTTATAATATTGTTATTAATCGGTGATAAAAAATAATTAGGAATTAACCTGTTGGCGGGAATCACAATAACTGGATCTTATATTTCTGTATTTTTGGCTACGTTAGGAGCAACTCTTGATGTTAACATCTATTTGTTCAGCGATGCAGTTGAACTGCAATTAGATGTACTTTCTTACTTGTACGTTGTCTACTATGATCATTTTATGCAATTCTGTAAGATTGAGACTTCTTCCGCTTTATCTTTGGCTGCGTTGAAAGCAGGACTTGATAGTACAAGCTATTGGTTCAACTCTACAGTTGAACTACAATTAGATGTACTTTCTAACTTGTGCGCAGTCTGTTCCAAGTACTGTATAGAATTATGTAAATTTGGAACAAGTTAGCTTGATCTATTTAAAAAACAAGGATACGGATTCTCAGTCATAAAAATCAGTTATATAGCTTATGGAGTACTGTTAAATGCTCTCTTATCAGAATATTTGATTTTTAGATCCTCGAGTTAAAATTATTTGTTATTATTTCAACGATACATTTGAACTGTCATGCATTTTTTGACTTGTTTGTAGTCTTTTTTAACTATGTGATATAACATTTCAAATTCAGTATACTACATTATTATACTACGATAGATTCGCGGCCTTCAGAAAAATAATGTATATCGTCTTTTTTGATTTTTTTGGAAACAAGTTCTTATATTATTTGTGTTAGCGTTTATTTATTCAACAATGCGAGTCGTAATAAGAGATTGCTTTTTTGTTAAATATCTCATCGAGAAATAGGAGATAGACGAGTGATAACGAGACTAATCAAATTACCCCACGCAACGCGAGTATCATATTAGCATTATGGTTTTTTGAAAAATATCTCGTCGGCGAACCGGAGGAAGCCAAGGAGTTAAATCCAAAACCAAAACCTTCAAACCCAAGTACCCCACGCGTTAGGAGTCTCATAACAGAATTATTGTCTTTTGAAATTTGCCTCGTCGGTAAATAGAAGGAAAACGAGCGATTGCGAGAGATAAATTTATAACTAAAACCCTTAAACCCATTTACCCCACGCACGCCGAACTTTTATAGCAGAACACTTTTTATTGCAAATATATTTTCGGCAAATCGGAGCATGGCTTGAGTTAAATATCAAACTAAAACAAAAAACAATTTTTTGAAAAATTATTTGTCGGCGAATCGGGGGAAGGCCAGCAAAAGCGGGTGTTAAATCCAAGATTTCACTTTTGAATTATATCCTCGCCGCTCTCCGATTTGTCGATGAGATATTTAAAAAAAAGCAGTCCCTATTATCTAGCTATCCCTAACACTCAATGCGTGGGGAAGTTGGGTATGAAGATTTTGGTTTTAGATTTAACACTCGATATCGCTCGCTTTCCTCCGATTTTAATAATACAGCATAATTTCATAACTTATTCAACTGGATCGTCGAACAAATAGCTGCTACTATCAAGTCCTGCTTCCAACGAAGGCAAATATAAGATAACATTAATTTGGCTCTCTCCGAGAGATTAATTTCTAATTATTTGTAACTGACTATATTTTATTACTCAATAACAACAAGTTTATGAAAAAGTTTCAAGTCCGGCTGTGCACAAATTTTAAAGTGCATCTACTGGCACAAATGTTGACATGGCAGCATTTGGCATCCCCTCATAAGCTAGCTAATGCATTTTTTATGGATGACAATTTTCATCTTCGATTCGTAACATAATCAAGCCGGAGACGTCCAAGCATAACAGAATTATGTGAGATTTTTTATAAACTATGTATCTAAGTCAGAAAGCTAATATATCTAATTGTAGTTTATAGTGGATCGTTGAAAATCTTTGGGAGACTTGAGTTAGAGAGTTTCGGGCTCAGAGGTTAGATTGTCTGTTTGTAGTGTAACGCGCATTGGGTTAGAGGCTTTCAACCTTAAGGATAGTTGACTGCTTGTTGTGAACTGTGCGTAAGGTTTCAAGGCTTAGAGATTAGAGCTTGGTTCGTTTGCCATGTTGTAAGGGACTAAGACATAGAAATGAATGGTCTGTCTGTTTTCCAGCGCAAGAAGGTTTGGGGCATGGGAGTTAATTAGCCTTCATATTGTGTAACGCGTCAAGGGTTTTGAGTGTCAAGCTTTTTACACTGATTTATTTTGCACCATAGTTAAATTTTCTGCTTTTTTCAGGTTATAGTAACCTCAAGTATATCGCTATCTCACAAAATCTGACTAAAGGCCGAGCAAAAGTAATATTGTATGAGATTTCAAACTGTGCTAAAGCATTTTAACTACAAATCGAGTGTTTGTGGTTTCAAACTTAACATTTTTGAGCCGTTATTTGAAGTTATGGTGAATAATTCATGTAATAACTTAAAGATTCACAAAATCTGATAAACGTTATCACTTTTAAATTGATTTACAACTTAGTCATATTTTAAAGTTTTTGATTTCACATATTCGGACTTTTATCTTTCGAGGTCATGTTCCAAAAAACTCAGAGAATGTAGTGTTAAAATAATTCAAATCAATTTAGTGAGATATCACGTGTTAATAAGATTTAAAAATTTTTTTTTAAACGATGCGAGCCTTTTATGACATCTCTACTTTAATGTATAAATTGTGAGGTTATAATCAATTTATGAGCATTTTTGTCAGTGACGCATTGTTGTAGGATCGAAAACAAACAATTTAAAATAAAATTGATAGTCTCACTTCAAAATTGCGTTATTAGTAGATTTTTGTCCACTATGGTCATACAGTGCGCCGGGGAGAGCTCACGCCAGCGTGCCGAATAGAATCTGTAGAATCGCATTGGGTTAGGGTAATAAGTATGGATGAAAATTGACAGGACTGGTGTGAGATTCGTGGAAAGAGTGTGTTGGTTACAAGAAAATACCTTGTGACGCGTGATAGTCGTGATTAGTTTGTAGTTAAATTGGCGGTTATTTAATTGTGTACAATCGGCTATCTAAGGGGGGAAAAGTGTTTTAGTCAGGAGTGTGCTTACGGTTGTTTTTAGGCATTGCGGAAAATATCTGGCTTTTTGGCATTCCCTTGTGAGGCGAAAGTGTCCGAAGATTGTCTAACAACTTATTAGATGTCTGGTTATCTAGCGGTTAACTAACGGTTATTTAAAAGTTGTCTTTATTGCAGAATAGTGGAAAATTCAAGGAACTTGTGTAGATGATGGAGCATAATTTGTTTGTTGAAAAATTTATCTCGTTTCGTTGAAGTCCATATAACAAAGAGCCGTGAGATTCCGTTGCTCGGCGGCGAGGGCCTGGCGCCCGGGCATTTTGGTGGATTTGCGACGAGATGCGGGGTTTGTAACGTTACTCTGGTCAGCGGTACGTACAATAAAAATCCACGTTACAAAATATTGATATAGAAACCAGAAGCCAATCGGAAGCCGACCGCTTCGAGGAAGCCCGGGCGCCCCAGGCCCAAGGTCTTCTTCTGCCAGATCATCGAGAGTGGCTCATACCCGTAACAACATAAGGTTCTCCTTTCCCGTAACAACATAAGGCTCTCGGGCCACTCCCCCTTTCCTCTAACACAAAAACTGGCTGGTGTAGCCTTCACTGGGTTGGGCGGCCCTCCCTTGTCTAGACTCGATCCCAGAGTCGACTTAGAGAGGTCCGAGCTGTGTCCGCTCTCTAAGCAACGTAGGAACTTCAACGAGGGATTCCAGTCCAAGGGCGACTGCAACGAAGGCGCCTCTGCGGGCGCTCATTGCTCAACTGCCTCCTCCTATAGCAGGCCGGTACAATAACCCAGACACTCTCCGAGTCCTCTAGCGCCCGTAGACTTTCAGGAATTCAAAGTATGAAACCAATTACAAAATATTAAGCTTTACAAATTATTCTGACCATCTATAATTTATATCCGGTCAATTCGGATCGGCCTTTTCAATATTGTTTTATATATCTTTGAAGTTTTTAAATCTATATTTGTGATGCAATTAAAGGATTTCTTACCTGTGAAATGAACTCATTAAAATAACCATGGATTTAAGCTATTTTTCATATACATGAGCATTTCATAACAAAAATATTACATATGCAAATTTGGGACCAATCATATTTCATAGAGAATTTTATAACGAATACATGTACAAGTTGTACTAAAAAATATCTGAAGAAATTAGTGAATTTTCTGTTTTTGTCGCAGCATTTTATTTTTCTCGCAATTAGTACTTCCATTTTGATAACGAAGCTCGATATTTTCATTAGATACATCATTCCCGTATCTTTGATTACAGCCATTTTTAAACGTTTTGGAGCCGATTCTCCCATTTTATAAATTCATGAAACATTCAATTCCTAGTAAATTTTAACCACAAGACGGGTTTACCTAAAGTCTGTCTATAGCGCTGAAATTCTACATCAGTGAAAGTGGTATATTGTGTATGTGTGAAATAAGCAATTGATTTTTTTTTTGCCAGGTATCATTTACGAAAAATAATTTGTTAAATAGAACCTGCGCTATACGATACCGATGTTACAAATCATAATTGAAACTATAAAGGATTACTGACTTGTAGCATTTATTTCCACAATTCGTTCTCAATATATTCTGTAGCAGAAAGATGAGTGAGTTTACTTAATAAGCAAAGCAAAGAAGAAAAGCCAGGAGTTTATGAAGTAGCGTGCATTTGGCGATCAGGTTAGAGATCTCTTCGATGTGGTGATTTCGCTCTGCCGTCGACGCAACTTATATATGGCAAGCAATCGCACTTGCAGGAATACATACACTGTACTTCTTATCAAATTATTTTTTGACCAGTGTACTTTACTATTCATCTTGCAAATCTTTAAGTCTTTTAGGCTCACTTTATCAGAAAAGAATATTGGATATGTACGAAAGTTGACTCACTTCACTCGCATGCCAAACCTCTCGCTCGTGCGAAAATGATCGCTTTCACACTAGTATCAAAAACTACTATTTTATGCTCTTCAATCCGCGTTTGTAGAAAGTAATCTTTATACGTTTGTTATGTTGAAACACTATTGATATGGTGAACTATATAATAAATTGCGTCTTTGTGTCAACAAGACTCCATAGTTCTATCAAAGTCAATTCTATATAGCTTTACACACTGTACATGGTTATTATGCAAATAAATTGCGAATTCAAAGCTATGATTTTATATACTAATCCGTCGATCAAAAATGAATCGTACAAAAAATATATTTCAGAAATAAAATAGATATATAGGTGATACATTAAATTCAATCGATATTTATATTATAATACATATTTTTATTTAACACCTCCAAATATTTAAGTCCAAAATAGAATACTTATTGACATGAATAAACAACAAGCAGCAATATACGGACTTTTTCGCTCACCAATTCGAGCGAATTTCCAAAACACGCCCAAGAACCTGCAATCAGAATAAATATTTTATACTTTAATAAATGCATAATTTATAAGAGATAGTTTTATTAGTCTATACATGATCCATAAGTTTAACGTAATGTTAGAAAAAACTATAGTATATAAATTATAGGGATATCAATATGATAAGATAAAGCTAACGTTTGTAATGCCCTGTACACGCTCTGTAACATACTACAAAATGAAACATAATAAATATTTTATATATAAAACTTATATTTTAGTGACAATACAACAAATTCTACCAAATCCACTCTCTTCTCGCCACTGCTCTAGGCCACAACCACAGCTGAGCAGCCAGTAGTAAAAAAACAGCAGCACTACTGACAAGGAGAACTACCGGGCTCCGGGAAAGAGATTCTGCTAAGACGTTCGGAGATGTTTTCTAGTATCCTAAGATGAGAGAAATTACTTGTAATTCAATCTCATAGGCCCTTATTCGCGAATTATAGCCAATTTAAGACAAAATCTATAATAAAGCTAAGTCGATTCAAACAAGTGTAACTGACCAGCCATAATTCCTATACAATCCTATATAAAATACAATTAAAGTACAGAAAATTTTCTCTCGATTAAGGTGCTTTCAGAAATCAAAATATTATTTTCTTTAAAAGATACTGTTCATAGAGAATTTTATCGAATTTCCAGTCCGGAAAATAATGTATAGAATAATCGTCCGAAATTAAGTAAAACCATTAATGAGGTGTATCTTTTCAAGAAAATGATATTTTCATCTTTGAAACCATCTTAATAGATAGGAAATTTTCTGTACATTAATTGTATTTTATATAGGATTGTCTAAGAGTTATATCTTGAAAGTTACAGTTGTTTGAATCAACTTAGCTTTATTGCGGATTTTGACATAAATTGGCTATAATTCGGGAATAAGGACCTATGAGTTTGAGTTACAAATAATTTCTCTCATTTTAGGGTACTAGAAAACATCTCCGAAAATCTTAGCGGAATCACTTTCTCGAAGCCCGGTAGTTCTCCTTGTGACGAAATCAATTAATGAAACTAAACTCTAAAATTTGATTTCGATTATCTCTCTTTATTATAGACTAAAGCTATCCAAAATAATCCAATTCTAGAATTTATATTACTTCTTATGAATCTTATAATTTATAACTAAACTCTTTATGAAATGAAAATCTGGAGGGACTGCTCACTGGCTAGTCAAATCTTGGACTATGCCGGAGCCTATTGCGCTTAGCATTGGGGAAACTTCGCAGCTTTCTTTCACGTTTGTAAGCAAGGTTAGAAACTGCGACATCCGCGTCTATGCCCGCTCGCTTCGAGACCATTTATCATGCGGCTTCGTTTTAGCTTTGCTCGGGATACTTGATGTTTTTCCCGAGGCGCAATTGTTTTCCTGCTTTTTCTTCATTCTTCTACTGCGTTGCATTAAATAATTTAATTTTTATAATAGAGCAACCTTGTCATTTAACAATTCGGTAAAAGAATATGATAAATATTAATACAAACACCTGAATTCACACATTGTATTTTATGAAATATTTGATGAAATAACAATAGCATCAAAATTTACAAATTTAGATGAAATTCCTTCTAATGTTACATTAACTATTCGAAGTATTTTAAAATTTTGCAAATCGCATAATATATTTCTGAATAATTTAAAAATGATAGTACTGTTTATGTTCAATATATTGTTAATAGAACCAATATTAAAATCATATTAAATATAATTAACTATATATTTTATCTAAAATTCATTGTAGTATTTTACAAACAATTCCCATAAAATTATAGTTTAAATTTATCGTAAACAGTCTGTCTAATTAACTAGTAAGTATTCAATAATTACTGAACATATTTACTTTAAAACAATTTGAATTTAACTTTCGTTCTTTTAAAAAGTGTAGACAATAATGAAGATTTATTGTTATATTAAACATACATTTCGATTTGGTTTTCTATATATATATATATATATATATATATATATATATATATATTATAACGGGTGGCGAGACGTGCACGTCGGTGCGGATAGCCGAAGCGCGGGAAGGCCGGTAGAGGACTCGCAATTTGAGGAAACTTCGAGACAGTTGGCTTTCGTGAATAGTTGAGTTGTTACACGCGCCAAAGGTTAACGAGATGAGTAGCAGCAAAAGCAGCCCTAGCAGCAACAGCTGCAACCGCAGCGACGACTGCAGCAACAGCAGCAACAGCAGCAACGGCAGCAACGGCAGCACAGCAGCAACCGCAGCAACCACAGCTATTACCGGAACAGCTGTCTAAAATGGCTGTCATTTACTAGAAGGCAAAAATTTACTCCACTTTGGAAATGTCGTGTGACCAATAAAGTGAAAATAAGGCTTTCCATTTCAAAAGATCGTTTTGACCTTACATTGACCCTGAAGGTCAAGGTCAAGGTTGCGCTCAAGATCATAGTCAGACGTAGAATTTCCCGCTCTTTCCATTTCCAGTATAAAAAATGTGGGTTTCCATTTAGAAAAATCAATTTGACCTTAAAATAACGATGAAGGTCAAGCTCGAAGTCAAGGTCAAGGTCATCGTTGTGTGCCCCCTTGAAACTTGACAACTTTTGATTAAAACATTTTTCTCTAAAAGGCTTTAGTTGGGAGATTTTTGGGTGGTGGTTTTAAAATGAGACACCCTGTATATATATGCAAAATAGATTAATTGATAAAAATTAATAAAAGTTTATTTTAATTATATAATATTATACGTAATTCAAGAGCGAAAAATTTAATTTGAATATAACAAAATATTATGATACAAGCTTGCCTAAATACACTATTGCAGCTATTTGTGTCATAAGCCCTTTTTGCACTGTCTGTAGTAAAAATAAAAAAAATAATACTTTAAATATATTTTCAAAAAATAAAACAGTACCGAGACTTTGAAGGGAGGGGGAGGGTGAACCTGGGTATTTCTCGGTCTTTAAGGTTGGTACGGTACCATTGAGCCACGGCTACATTGTTAGTCTTTATCTCTCTCGTGAATATGAATTAGTGTAACCATAAGTCTAAATCTAGAATGAATGTGAAGGATGACAGGGGAGGATGGTAGGGTGCACAGGTGAATAAGTAGAAATATGTTTCACATACAAACTTACATTAAATTCAAACATATTCATATAATGCATGTACATGTAATCTTGACTGATAGTGTGAAATGCTCACTTTCTTTCGCATTTTAATATATTCACTAGGCACAAGAGCAAGCGAAGATCACCGATACGCACTCACACATTGCGGTGCTACGGCAAGAGACCAAGTGAAGCCCACCGATACGCACGCATACATTGCGGTGCTATAGTGGAGGTTCAAAGCAAAGCGAGGCACACCGATATTCACGCCCACTCTACGGCAAGTCGGCAAGAGACCAAGCGGAGCACACCGATATGCACGCACACATTACGACTATGCGGCAGGGGAATAAGCAGACAAAATCGAGCCGCTAAAAACAAGAAGCCTACTGTACATTATGGACTGCGCATACCCGAAAGTGATGCACGAGCAAGGAAGGAGAAGCTGCGGAGAGCGTAACGCTATCGGCAAGTGACATATAAGTCATGCGCGCTGGAAGCTCGAAGAGCCGCCAAAGAGGACACCGTGTGAATCGGCTAAAATGCATAGAGGAAGCTTCTATAACCCTACAGATAAGAAAAAGTAAATCAGAGGTGAGTTGACAGGAGAAGAGCAGAAGGGGACTCGATATACTAGACGAGAGGGTTTTTGCTCTGGTTTTCTGATTGGCCATCCATGCAAAGTTACGCGCATAAAAAGTTCCAAATGAGGAAAGAAGCTGCATCTAGGCCTTCTAATTGGCTAAACACCCACCCCGCCGAGGAGACAAAATTTGGAGATCACCTCTTCTACGAGATATAAAAGAACCCGGGAACAGGTCACCAGGCTCTCACTACTCGGCTCTCACTTCTCAGTTCTCATTTCTCATTCTTAGTTCTCAGTTCGCTTCAAAAAATCGTCGCCCTGCGAAAGCTCTGCCCGAGCTCGGTCCGGTATAACATTTTAGGACTTAGAATCTTTTCGACGATTTTAACACTTAAAATATTTTGATATTTTTTGGAGTTAGTACATTGACGTTGTCGTTCGCCGTTCTACGTATTAGTAAAAGATTATTTTCGATTCACTAGTTAGTTGCGGACCAGTGTTATATTAAATTTGTGGAAAAGTGAATAAATCTTATAAAATTTTTAATCGCGAGTGATCATTTAACCAAAAGCTCCTGATCCTTGGCGTCCATTTTTAATCCGAACCATCCACTTTGGATAGCAGGTCAGAAGCAGAACAAAACATAAGATAAGTAATATACACGCATAGGCCATGCACCTCACTAAATATGCTGTTTCTTTCTTCCCTTTTCACAATTCGTTTGCATGGAAACTCAATCACATCTTCCAAAAGTCTAACATAATATTAGTCCGTGATACAATCGTAACGATAGGACGGATGCCCTATTCAAATGACTATTAAGGGGAGATTAAATATCAATGGCGATTTTAAAATACTTTCCGGCGACTACTGAAGGCTGTTCTTTCATAGATCGCGAAAGTAATCAGGCACTGATGGCGCTAAGTTGCGTTTTAAAGCTTTGTCGTCATCCGTGCTTATAAAGCAAATCAACCCGTAGAGTTACTGTCCGGTTACAACTCTCATAAGTTTAGGACATAACAACAGCTTATCTTTGGGCTGATTTTTTTTTCGAAGGACGCAAACAAAGATACTTTATCTGTAATAGTTTTATTTGTCTTAACTAAGATAGGCACAAAATGCATAGTGCATTCTCACATATATATACACATGTTTCCTGTTCAGCTAACGACTATTCCATTTTATTTATGACGTCTACCCTTGTATTTGAGCTGCTTTTTTCGGAAGACGCAAAATGAAGATACATTATCTGTGATAGTTCGGTTTCCTCTTAACTAATATAGCCAAAAAACTTAGGCGTGGTCAAAACTAATTTTGAGGAGTTTTTAAAAATCTGGGAGTGAATATGTCTAAGGACGGTAACTGTGAAAATTTTGCAGTAACAGCAAGAGGAGTTAGAGGAGAAGTAATTTTTATTATTCAATTTACTTAAATTAAAATAAAATATGCATTTTTTCTCATCTTTCTTTTTTTTTTTTATATTTCAGTATCAGTTTTCCCTCCAATGGCTGCTATGCAGCAGCTGTATGCAAGAGCAAGCTCTCGGCGGGCTTCAGCTGAGGAATGTAAGGAGGAGAGGAGCAATCCACACCGCTCCCTAACAGTGAAAAATAGTCCTCGACGATCAGCGCTAGCTTAAAACAGTAAGCCAGCTGAAAATAGTTAGCCTAGCTGCTCAGCGCCAGCTGAAAAAGACCGGCCTAGCTGCTCAGCGCCAATTAAAGAAGACTGGCCTTCCAGTTTAGCTGCAACAACATGTGAGCAGCTACAAAATGCGACGGTAAGCGAGCAATCTCTTTCATCAGAGCCAGCTATAAGCCCTCGGACTCGCGATCAGCAGAGCGAACAGCTAACGAGAGTAACTTCGCGCTCCAACTCTACCTCGAGTTCTACCTCGAGTTGTAGCTCGAGTTCGAACTCGTCCGACACATCGTCAAGCTATGAGTCGTGCAAAAGCATGAAAGGTCTTGGACCAATTCCCAAGACGAAATCAATAAGCAGCAATAACATTGCTGCAAGAAAAAGAAAAATACAGGGTACGTTTTTTATTTATGATAATTTTATCTTTTTATAAACAATGATTTATTTTTCTTTATTCTTTTTATTTACAAATGAAAATAGAAAGGAGGCGAAGAAAAGGACACCTGTCATATCGTCGAATCATAGGCTCAAGCAGGCCCGTCTTCGGCGGCTACAGGTTCGCATACGTATAATTAAAAAATATAAATAATCATGATATTAAAATAACAATTTTACTTTTTTATCTTTGTTTCTTAGATTTCTCTAGTTCTGCGAAACCAGGCCCGTCTTCTGCGTCATTGACTATTCGTAAGTTTTGTTAAAAAAAAACAAAAATCAAAATTGCGAAAATAAATAATAATAAAAAATATTAAGTTCATTTTTTATTTGACATTTTCAGAAACTTCTAGTTCTTGTCCGGAAAACAGACCTAGAAGTTGTTATCCGCGGCCTCCACTAACAGTTCAGCCATTCCCCAACTAGCATCAGCTAAAGATCTGCAGGTGCTCGACAGGGCTACATCACAACCTAGCTCCAAGCCAAAACTAATCATCGAGGAAATAATTTTTTAGCGACTAATAAAAGTCAATTTATATATTTTAAATAATATTTTGTATTTTAATTAAAAATTTGTATTTTTCTATTTTATGTATATAAATAAAAAAATAAATAATTAAATAAATACTACTTAAGTAAATGAAATTAACTCATAAATAAATATTCATCTTCTATATTTAATTTTGTTTTCTTTATTTTCCATATATAATATAAACATAAGATATTATTTTTAGTATTTTTATCAAGTTAAATTTTTGCAACTAACGACAATTAATTAATATTTTAATAATATTTTGTATTTTCAAACCATAGATTCTTATTTTTATATTTTATGAAAATAAATTAAATAATTAAGTAAATATTCATTTTCAATAAACAAATTCTGTGTTTTTTTTTATTTCCAATATAGACAATAATATACATTATTTTTAGTATTTTTATTATCAACTTCATCTTGTCTTAATGAATTGTCTAAGTAATTGAGTAGCCAATCTCGAATCGATTCAGTATTGTGAACAGCATACGCTGGTCTTTTACGAATGTAAAGGTCATGATTAAAGCAGAAGTAATCGTTGCTATGTTTCAGTTCTTCAAAACTTACATTTTTGGTAAAATATTTTTCAACCATTTAACTTTATGTACTGTACAGATTTATAGAATATCATTCGACCGATGATATGGAATATCTCCAGAGTTTCATGCGACTCCATGATAAGTCTTTTTGAGCCATTGAGTCATATACTTTTTTCTTGTGTAAGTTCTTCCCGAGCCATAGGATATTTGAATAGGTATACAGTTGGTAAACCTTGTTCTCTCAAGTTTAGAAAACTTATTTCTTTAAAAATAAAATTATCCTTTGCGACTTTTGGAAATCCTTCGATATCACAAATATATACGTTTTCTTCTTGACAATTCAATATAGAATTTCTGAACATCAAATCGTAGTCATGTGTTCTAGCCATTTTGCAGTTAGTTTAGTGAGAAGTGATTTTGAAAAATGAGTACAAAAACTCTTCATCCTAATTTTATAGCAAGAAACTCCTTCTTATGCTCTTAAACCTAAAAACCTAAAAAGGTTGGGCCTTTTATAAACAAAGCACATTCGTTATTGGTTGGACTGAAAGTCGAGTTTTGGTTAGTTTAAAAAAAATGTTATCCCCTTCAAAAATGTTTTCTTTTCAGAAAAATCTCTCAAAAACGAGCTAATGATATTCTATCCTGATTGATTTAACAGAAAGACGATTTTTTGGTTGGTTCGAAGGAATCCCTTCTTGAGAAAATCTCTCCCCACTTCCTATAAACGTGCTTTTCATCTTTACTATTGGCCAAGTATTTAATTTTTCCACTTCTTTTCACGTTAACTTTTCCTTTAAAAGAAAAAAGCCCAGACGAGCACAATTCAACAATTAAAGAACGAAGTGCTAGTTCAGTGAAAGAAAAAGTAAATATGGTTTCAATCAATTTTTTGAAAGACTTGTTGAAATACTTCATGACACTTTGCAGAGTATTCATGAAATTAGCAATAATGATAAATATTATTGGTTGGATATGTGTAATTCTACAATAAAGGAATTAAGTCTAAAAATTACCAACTCTAATCTTACAAAAGGAGAAAAACAAGCTAAAAACCACTATAGCAAGGAGGCAGTTTACAATCTGAGAAAAATAAAGCTACAGTTTAGTGGCGAAATGTGCAGTCAGTTTTCCAAAATCGTATTAGAACTAGTGTAGTTTTTAATATAAAACATGTGGACATTTTAAGTTTCTTGAATGATGCACAAGAGCTCTTCAAAGTCAAGGTGCAGTCATGTTTGGAAGTATATAATGCGGTGAAAGTTAATTCCGACTTCATCTCAGAATTTTCCATGCACAAAAATGATGAGGAAACTACAGATATTAAATATTTTATAAGTGAAAGTGCTACAATTTGCATATAAACAAATTTAGAGAAATGGTTTAAAGACCATACCACAGACCCCATTCTTTCACAACTAGAAGAATTTCAGGAGAAGGATTTTGGCTGGACTCTGAAGAGTATTATAAGTTTGTGCATAAATATGAAAAAATATTCACCAATTAATGGGAGTCTTTCATTCGTCTTCCGAAGTTTATGGAGAACAAAAAAGCGTATGTCAATCTTTGGAACAATAACAATCAGTGTTTCAAGTAAACTTTCAACATGGTACTCCAGTGAAACTAATGCGAATAGAATAGAATTTTCAGTAAAACTCAAAGATATTGTAAAATTTGAAAAACTAAATCATATTTCTATAAACGTATATATGCTGAAGAAATATGGAGCAAATTTCAAAGTATCAACATGTCATGTTACGGCGGAAAAGAAGGATAAACATTTACATAGATGAGTATGACGAAAATAATTGTGCTGATGATGAAAGCTTGCCTAAACACCACTACGCTTGGATAAAAAATATGTTCCACCTTCTGAGTTCGCAAGTATCTAAAACCCACATTAAATCTTACCATTGTGAAAGATGTTTGCAAATATTTTACAATGAAGAAAGATTGAAAACTCATAAAAATAATTGTAAAATTATAAATGATTATCAAATCAATCTGCCTGACTCTAAGAATAATATTCTCAAATTTGAAGATCATTATAAGAGTGAAAAAGTACCTTTTGTTATTTATGCAGATTTTGAGTGTTACTTGAAGCCTACCAAGAATGAGAATGCTTTTCAAATTCATGAAGCATTCAGCATAGGGTACTATATAAAATATAGCTATGATGATAGATTATCTGGTTCAAATTAATGAAAATGAAGGAACACCTGCAGAATGGTTTGTACGAGAATTGAAATCAATTAGTGAGAAGATAGATAGTACTGTAAAAAATCTGAAGCCAATGAGACTCACTGATCTTGAGGAATTATCTTTCAGGAAGTCAATCATATGTCATATATGTCGAAAACTATTACGTGCTAATGAACTTGCAATACGAAACTATTGTCATCTCACAGAACGGTATGTTGTCAGTCTGCTTATAATTTTTAATATTGAAAATTAATACGCTAATTCTAATTGTAATATAATCATTTTTTGTTGTTTTTCAGTTTCAGAGGTGCAGCCTATAATTCATGCAATTTAAACTATAAAGTAACCTTATTCTGTGGTATCTAATACCACAGAATAAGGAAAAATATATTTCTTTCACAAAATACGTGGATGATCGTGATATTAGTTTTAGATTTATTGATTCTTGGCATTTTCTATCATCATCATTGGAGACACTTGCATCGTATCTAGAGAAGGTTCCGATAGCTGTACAGGAGTTCCAATCAAATGGAATTACAGATAAAAACATAGATCTTCTCCGGCGGATAGGTATATTTCCATATGGTTTTGTAGATGAATTAGATAAGCTAACGTCTACAAAACTTCCAGAAAAGGAAGAGTTTTACAATAAATTAACCGATTCCCACATTGGCAATGAGAACTACCAGCATACTATTCAAGTGTGGAATAAGTTTAATATAAGAAATTCAGGACATTATTCAGATTTTTATTTGAAAACAGATGTTCTACTATTAACTGACGTTTTTGAAAGTTTTTGAGAGACATTTTTAAAAACCTATGGTTTACGCTCTGCACAGTTTTACACTACCCTAGATCTGGCATTTTCAGCAGCTTTAAAAATGACAAAGATAAAACTGAAGCTTCTTACAGATATTGATATGTTGATGTTTATTGAAGCAGGCATTCGAAGAGGAATAAGACAATGCTTTAATCACTATGCCAAGGCAAACAATCCATATATGGGTCCTTCATATGATGAGAAACAGAAAACGAAGAGACTCTTATATTTTGACATTAATAATCTTTATGGATAGGCAATGGTACAGCATTTATCAGGTGGAAAATTTAAATGGATAAAATATGAGACAAATCTTAACTTCTTAAATGCTCCACCAGATTCAGATATTGGTTACGTTGCTGAAGTCGACTTGAAGTATCCTGTAGAAATACACGATGAACATCGAGATTTTCTTTTTTGTGCAGAGCATCGTACGAAAAAACTTCTCACAACGCTTGATGATAGGAAAATGTATGTCATTCACTATCGTGCATTTAAACAGGCGATAGATAATGAACTTCAATAAGGGGACAAAGCACCTTTAAAATCTGAAAAAAATTCAACATTAGATTTTAATTTTAAAATATAATTGAAAAGGAGTCTTTTCATATAAAAGTACATACAATAAACATTAGAGATCTGAATTTTTAACCTATTTCAACCTAATATGCCTCCCTGACAAAACAGACTAGTTTCGATGACTTTTTTCACTGTCCGTAAGATTCAAAGTGTACGCATGGTTGGATTGGGCTCAAATTTGTTGGAGATACTCTTTATACGAGTACTTTCAGTATGAACAGAGGAATTTTTATTTGAGTTAGTAAAAGTATATTTTTGTTTAAATAATTGCAAATATTGCACCTATTTTTCAATAATTTTATCACTTTTATTGGTGTTGAATAAATTCTACTCGTTCAATTCAAAATCCCTCCGTTCATACTGAAAGTACTCCTCTAAGAAGTATCTGCACAAAATTTGAACCCAATCCAACCATGCGTTTCCTTGGAATCCTACGGACAGTGAGCTAAAATTCAGAAACACAATATTATGAGATATCAGAAATCCTGTGCGTCCATCATTGAAACAGGTCACAGCTATATACACACCAATCTTGAGAACCAGCAAGCCACTGAAACTTGTCTTTGGTACTAACTTCCACACAGAGTTGTTAAAACTTTCATTGGAGTTTTGCGTAAAACCTCCAAGGCACCTTTCTAAAAATGTTGTCTTCGTCAAATCCTCGTAAATTGGTCGCACTTGTTCCATCACAATAGACGGAATGATGTTCTTGTGGCTGAACGTAGTTCCTGTAGCTCTTGACTTTTGTCATCGGCACCAACTCTTTGACTCTGTTGGGCAAAAATCATGTTGTGGCTTCTCATCAGTTGATTGTATGTGGAAGAAAGTTGCCCAGATTTCTCTATTCACTTTTTCAACGGAATCTGGATACATTCTAATGGCCTTGCCATAATAACCAGAGAGCTTGTCAATTATTTGAGCTGTTAATCTGCCTCTGCCTCCGATTGCTTTTCCATCAGCAAGCTTTTTTCCAGAGAGAGAGAAAGAGAGAGAGAGAGAGAGAGAGAGAGAGAGAGAGAGAGAGAGAGAGAGAGAGAGAGAGAGAGAGAGAGATTAGATTAGATTTTATTGTCTGTACATTATGTTATACAAAAAAGAGTTAAAAAGATATATAATACAGAAGTATTTACAAAAATGTTTATAGAAAAATATAGCTTAAAAAATTAGAAATTAAAATGAAAAATGAGGATGCATGTATGAGTAATGGTGTGAGACGAAATGCTTTGAATGAGTGTGGTATGCATGATTGTACATGGGGTGAGAAATATTATGTAAGCTGGATTCGAGACGGCTATTTAGATTTTCTCAAGATTAAGGTAATGTTGCCTGATCTGACGTTTGAAAAGAGGTATTGATCTAATGTTGCGGAGATGAGCTGGTAATGAGTTCCAGAGATATGAGGCGCTTACGTGGAAGTCAAAAAAGGCCAAGATGTAGGATGGAGTAGCAGTATTGAAGAGTTTTTTTAGAAAACAGGCCGTAAAGTACTTCCTACGTCCGGCGGTGGTGAGCCATTGCAACTCACGCCTGTAGGGGGCGATGTGCTCGTCCTGCCTTATACCATAGATGTAACGTATTCCTGTGTTCACCAGTCTCTGTAGTTTGGTGTCAAGTTCTTGTGAGAGGTCACAGTATACCAATGAACAGTAGTCAATGATGGGGAAAAGTAAAGCCTGCACAAGATGCTTGCGCAGCTCGAAGCCAGTGTTCTTTCTAAAAAAATACAATCTGTACATGAGAGAGTGTGCACGTTTACACAGTTGTGTAACGTGCTCTTTCCAGGTGAGTTTAGAATCAGGCACTAGCCCCAGGCTACGCACTGTCGACCGATATTCAACCTGGGCCTCTCCTATTTTAATGTAGGTGTTAGCAGTGGAAGGAAGAGCGTTTATATAATAGCAGGAGCCCAGGACGATCGCCTGAGTTTTGAGTACGTTCAGTTTAAGATGATTTTGCGCAGCCCAGCCCATTATCCTTTCGGCATTAGCGCTCATCCTTTCGGAACAGGAATCGAGCTCCTCTAGGTGGCATTGGCTGTAAATTTGCAGGTCATCCGCGTAGATGAGATGAGATACGTCCGAGTCCAAACAGAGGCCGATGTCATTGATGTACAATGCGAATAATAGTGGTCCCAGTACGGACCCCTGTGGTACTCCCGTGTTTAGCGGTAGAAAAGTGGAGAGTTCGTCATTGTCACCAATGACGGCCTGCTTTCTGCCTGTGAGATATGAGGCAAACCAGCGGATAACCTGCTTAGAAAAGCCGAAAAAGGTTAGCTTTTTGAGTAGTCTGGCGTGACACACTGTGTGAAACGCCTTACTAAAGTACTAGAAGAGATAAGTAAAAGTAAGAGAAAAAGTAGAATTTAAGGTATAAGAAAAATCGCGCTTCAAGAAAATAAATATGAATTTTGTCAACAAGGTCAGTTTCAGGAGGAATTGAAAATTGTTATGAGAGCAAGTACTCAGAGAATGATGTTAGAAAAATATACGAATTACAAGATAACAATGAGGGTAATAAAGTTATATATAGCGAATAATAAAGTATGAAGTAGTTAAACAAAGTGAAAAAATAAGTGATTTTGAAGGAAGTACAAAAGAAAACGTTGAATTGTGCGCATCTACGCATAAAGAATGCGATGATATAATTGCGGAAATAATCAGTGACATTAATGAAATTGAAAAATTCTGAACGCTTATACGCTGAGAGAGCGACATCCAAGGTGTAGGTACAAATGACGAGTTTGCAAGCTTGCACGCCAAGAGAGCGATGTACAATATGCTGGTATTCAAGGAAAATTTTGCGCACTTGCACGCCGAGAGAAGAAGGTTGACGGCGCAAATACGATAAATACGTTTGAAAGGATAAAAATATGTGCGCTTATTCGCGAGGAAAGCGATGATCAAAGCACAAAGGTAATTAATGAAGCTAACGGTACCGAATTTTATGCATGTATGTGAGATAAAGACAACGTGCGCAGAGTGGACATTACAAATACAAGCGAAACAAGAGAAGAAAATCGATGGAAATAATATTTGGAGTATCGAAGATGTCGAGGAATACACATACATAGTTATACAGGCATATAATGTCAGTGAATGTATGAGTGCGGACTTTGGTTTTGCGCTGAGAAGTAAGTTATTTAGGACGCATTATCAGAAATGAAGGAGTACGTCCTGATTCTAAAAAAGTAGAAGCTGTATGAAAATTTCCGCGACTAAAAACAGTTAAAAATATTAGACAATTTTTAAGATTAACAGGATATTATTGGAGATATATTGACGGATTCTCAAAAGTAGCCAAGCCTCTTAGCAATTTGCTTACACACTACGATTTTGACATTGTATATAAACTCAGTCGAGTCGACCTTAACACAGACGCACTTTCGCGCAACCCGGTAGAAGAATTTTCTGACACTGTAATGCATATTATAGAAGAAGAATAGCTGAGGGAACATGCTTGAGCAAAAACTTCTAAGCGATTGATAGTCAAACAGAACAACAAGCCGAAAATCTCACGAGCGAAGTCGGAATACTGAATAGCGAAGAAATCGCCGGTCTAGTTGACCTTTGGTCAATTCGCATAATTCGAACGGGCGCAGGTAAGCTAGAGACACCGAGCAATACACGGAAAGAAATTTTGAATCACCACAGTACTGAAATCTTCGGAGGTAAAACAATACACCTAATAATATTTATTTATTGCAGATTTGGAATTTATACAGCGCATTATTTGAGGTAAATAAACTCCGAGAAAATTGTAGTATTAGAGTTCGAAATTGGTAATAATACAGTTCCAACTGGAAATGGACGAATTCCAATATTCTCGGAGTTTTTAGAATTCAAGCCACTGCATGCTTTAATCCCATGTTGGAACTCGTAGACTTCCAGTTCCGAAATTCGCTGACAGCATTACCGCTCTCCCGTCACATGTGCTTCTATAAAAAAAACTCAACCTTTCGTAAACACGCACCTCCGATATACTCAAACGTCAACAACCTCGACCTTGGAAACCAGGGAGTTCTAAAGTCGAGTTCACTGATGACCGTAATACTCGGATGTTCTGCACGCCCAAAGAAGAGTTAAAAAGACTCCAATTTCGACTTCGCTGACTTCCGAAATTTTTGGACATTATACAATTCCAGTTGGAACTAAAACAAGTCAAATTTTTGGTTTCTACAAATACCAATATTTTTTGTAATCATAGAGGTGTGGTAATGCAAAATTTCTTTCCGTGTAGAGACGCACAAATCAAGACTTCCTACCCATTTCGACTATATCGTCGAACTTACAACGCGACTAAATAATATACAAGCTATCGCATGTCAAAAATTGATTGACACAGAGTAGCGAGCAAAATATTATTATGACAGAAAATAAAAATACAAATAGGAAATAAGTATAAAGTATAGTACATATGAACGGTGTGCGCATATCCTACATTTAGCCTCCGATAAAATCGAAATAAGTATTATAATTTCTCGGAAAATCTCAATAGAATTATAAGCATATGGGGCTCCTAGAATAATAAATAGAAGAGGCCCCTAAAAGGGGATAGTAGCCACAAGGAAAAGAGCACATCAAACAGACAATGAAATTACAAAAAGAAATAACAGTTCGAAACGCCGCCTATAAATGAAGGTAAATAAAGCAATATTAAGAAAATTTTGAAAAAAAGCGAAAGGTTACTACAAAAAAAAGAAAAAGAAAAAAAATGTATATATGAGAGATTTATTAATTAAGGAATGAAGAAATACCTCAATTTCAATAACACTGTATTAATAACTGTCAGCAACTAATGTAATCACTGCTTAATTTATTAAAGCATATATGCACCTAACATAGAGTAGAATAAATATAAAAATAAAGACATGTTCTGACAAAATTAACGAAATATTAAATTACAAAGACACACACATGCACGCATATGCCTCTAACTCTATTTTCTCCTACTGACCTTCGGCGGTATAATATAGACCCAGACGCTACCACACCCCGCAGTGGTGGAGAGGATCGAACTGAACGTTGGCCTATATTTTAAGAGATTAACTGAACTAAAGCTTATTCAAGATGATTGGACTTACGTAGTCTACCTACATTTATACAGCAATCAATATAATGTCACGCAAATAATCAACATTATTAAAATTAACCGAATCGAAGTGTACCCATCGTAAATTATGCGCCGAGAAAGAAAATCAAATAGATGATTTGAAAAGGCGAATCACAAAAATGGACCAATATCACAACAGTCTTACGATTTATTTACACAGACTATTCGAAGATTTCAATGCTACGGAACAAATTGAATATAACAGTTATATATACGATAACAAAACATTAAAAAATAATTATATTTATCCCGACATTAGAAAATTTCAGATAATAAGTAGTCTCGATGGATTCGGAGGAAAAAGGGGCACAGAGGATCCGTTCAATATATTAGACCAGGAAGCAGAAACTTTATTGTCTAGAGGAAGCATTAATTACACGGAACATAGTTAAAAATTATTACAAATTCTTGAACGCCACGTAAATTTATATACAGAGTTATTTCAAGAAGCAATAGACGTTTGAAAACAAAGAAAATATACGCGAGAGTATTGAGATACCGCGATTTCCAGGAAATAATAGAACAGACAATACATCTGAATAGTTTGTATGATTTCTCCATTTCTAAATATAAAACTCATATAGATTCATTAGGCAGCATCTGAAATAAAATATCGCAGAATCGATGGTCGCTTTTTTTTGCTTCTATTACCGCCGCAGCCTCATATGCGCCCTGTCAGCGGGGGCATTCCACCACCTCAGAGTGGAATTACAGCCCAATCCTCTCCATTTTTTTATTCCTTTCAAACTCCGTCCTGATTTTAACCTCCCTGGGGGATTTTTCCGGTGAGGACATACTTTCAGACTCGCACCGTGTTGGTTAAACCAACACTCTCTGTTATGTGACAACTTTACTACTATTATATTCGAACAATTATTTCGAATATAAAATCGAGAAAGTTCTACACATAAAAGGCACAGCGAGACTCAAGGCCACAAAAGTATCAGGTAGCCAAGAATCTCGCTGACCTAAACAACTTCCCCTCCACTGCGCAAGACCGCACGCGCGAAGCCACGCTGCAGTTTGAACTCTTGCACCATTAACAGGTCCCGTAAGGCCTAATGAGTGCAACGAGTGCAGACGCAGTGACGTCAGCATGGGGAAGTAGAGCTTGGAGACGCGTGGGAGGTCCGGAAACACTTCCGAGCGTCCCCAAGCCACGCTACCTCAAGGCACTCCGACTCGAGCCAAGCGACCGAGCGGACATATAATTTTCTAATACAATTTTGTCAATTTGATTTGCTGTTTTTATCTCACTTATTAATTTATCAATTACAAATTGTAACTTAGTTTTGTTATATTTAATCGAGTCATCAATAAACGAGCTCTCGAGTTAGAATATTTAAGTGGTTTTAAATTTAACTCAAATTTCACGTCCAAATTCTAAAGTCCCAAAGAAGTCCAAAAAGGGGACCCTGACCAGAGAACGAGAAATATATTTGCGAGAGAAATGAAGTCACTATATTTTCTTATCTGCCACCAAAACAAGGTAAGGGAAATCTTCGTTACATTGTTTTTAAAAGGAAGAGAAAGAAAAATAAAACGCCACGATAATCAGGAGCAATTAAGTGAGTCTAATTTCTCCCACAGCTGTATAGTTGTGCGCGTGCGTATGAACTCACATTATAATTATTATGTAAGTGACAAAAAGTCACTTAACACTCTCTGTCCTTTTTACGGGGCATCGGGTCTATCTCCCAGTGTAGACCGATCCGGAGAAGGTCTATCTTTCAGGAACCAGCTCTCCGCCGGTAAGGCCGGCGTTCCCTGCCTAACGCATCGGATCGGCCTACCTATTTTATCGACCTTCCCTAAGAGTCCCTACCACTACTCCTCATTTACCCAGGCTTGCGCCTGTGAGGCAAGGGAAAACCCGGAATTACGTTGAAGGAAAATTCCGGGGAAAAACCCGCCTCGAAGCAGCCGGAGTCCAGGGTACTTTTCCCGTTGAAGTACAACTCAGAAAAATTCCGAGTGAATTCACCGGGAATCGAACCCACGACACCTTGAGCGAGAGTGTATCCAAAAATGGATATTTTCATTAAGCGAACCGGCCGAATTACATACAATATGTAGAAAAGGCGAAACTATTTAATAGTTAACGGGACAGGAATTTTAAAACTACGGGTAGGATGCAAGGCGATTGTAAGTGATTATGAACTGCCAGTTACAGCTTCAACACAAAGAATACAAAATCGGTTGATTTTTCTCGGTGTCGATTGAAAAATAAGCAAAAAATGCCCATTAATAAAAAACTTTAATGAAATTAATACCGCCACGCAAAAATGACGTTAAACGCGAGCACTGGGTTTTAAACAAGGCTCTTTGGGAATTAGAAACATATGTCAAATTATTAGAAAGTCTAGAAAGTTCAGAGACGAAACAAGAAAGTTTAAAAATAAAATGTTTGACTATAACTCTCGTAAAGCTAGGTGCGATATGTTTCATACTCATACAAATAATAGTAATCACATATGGAGTAAAAATAAGAAAAAATATTAGAAAACACGGAAACGAGAGGTCTAACAGATATAACACTCGTTTCGGTGAGTTAAATAGCAATCGAAGAAATTTTTGATCATTTTTATATGAATCGACGATCAAGGGAGGAAAATTATTTATTATCTATTCTCGTGTAAAAAGAAAAATAAAGTCCAAACAGCCTCACAACAGCATAATACAAAACAAAACACATGACTCAATATAACATAAAAGATAGTAGGAAAGTTTGTGTAGAGTTTCAGATTCCGAAAAAATGATAGTTATTCCAAGCTTAATTTTAATAATATAATTACAGTCAAGCTAAACGTTGGAATTCTAAACGTGGAGAACGGCTATCCAATCTAACGACTATCTCTCTTTTAGAAGTGGAAGAATGTGACATAAAGGAGCTATAATTGAATGTTAAAAACCAATATATACAACTACTACAAATCATCAAGTTTGCCAAAACACATGTAATAGAATCCTTAATTATAGTCTCACGTGTAAGTACACACTGTGGAATGCATTCTCATTCATCACGAGTGAAAAGTAGGGAAATCAGCTATTTTTTAAAAGTACAAAGGGACGATTGTATGAGAATGTACAATGGAGGATATAATGTAAGAGAACATCTAATGTCGATCCATACGAGCAGTGGAACTTAAAGTTAATTTAAAGTCTAACAGAATACAACTTCGATCTGGCACTAGCTTCAAATTCACAGACACCAACTGCTGAGATATTTTAGAAGGATATGCTTTCTGGGAACCTCTGCCAGACGACACTTGTGGGAGCAGTTTATACGAGGCCACCATTTTATACGAGGGTTATGATAATAGGACTAAGGAAAAGAAAACTGATCGAGTTACTTATATGAAACACAAGATATCGTATTTGCTCTCATGAGCATTGGTGAACTAAAAGTATGTGGACATAATCTCATACGCACCGAGCATCCTAAATTATTTGTATTAGAAAATCCGGCCGATAAAATTTTTGTATCAAAAACAAAATCGCCTGTAGAAAACCTAGATATTATTACATATTGAATCGGACCAGCATATAATCCGGGGGTAAGTGTGGAGGGGACTCCAATAGGGGTAATTAACAATAAGTTCAGGAGTTATACTTGAAGAGGGTGATCATTAATAACCATCGAGAACAGGGTGCTCTCTTAATTTCTATAGTTAAATTCTTTTAATAATTTGGTTTATTGAAAGTTCGTTATTTATTTAATTAATATTCGCGAGCGTCAGGTAAACTAGATGGCATATGAAGAAATTACCAAATGACGATGTTGCAGGCCACGATGCATGTTATACTCGCGGCGGCTTCTCTCTCCAATGTTACATGCGCGCGCGCTTTCTGCTCGCGCTCCGGCAGACTACTGCTTATGCACTACTTACTTAGTAGTAATCAGTGCATAAGTACGCACGCCTGGTAATATAGCGGCGTCGGAACATAGTTTGTTTTCGCGCTCGCTGAGACGTGTACCGCCGTCTCAATATGTAAACTCCAAATTGGTATATGTCGAACGACATTATAGAAACTAGATTAGTCCAATTTACAATGATTTATTAATGCACAAATGCGAGCTTGAGAGGAAAATTCTGACCAACGCCTTATCAATCGCAGTGAAAGCTCCAGATGAATTTGCGTTTCGATTAATGATTTGATTAATTAAGAGAAGGAGATTTATAGCAGGGAATTAGGGGGAGGGGGAAATGAAGGAAAAGAGAGACTGATTTGGGTTGAGGGAAGATGGTCAAGATATAGGCAAGAAATGAAGAGTAAGGTATCAGCCTTACTCTCTATTCCAGAGGAGGAGAGAGCGGAATTCCAAGAAAGGTGTGATAGGTTATATAGCACGATTTGGGAAACAAGTAAAGAGCTGGGCCTAATTAAAAAACAGGGATTTAAGAGGAGTATGAGTGAGGATTGGGAGATAGTAGAACAAAAGAAAAAAGTCTGGGAAGCCTTGAAGAAATGAATTAAAACTAGGGAGGAGAGAGATGGAGTGCTTAGAGAAGAGAGAAAAATATTAAAAGAAGTTATTAGGAATAATCTAGAAGAAGTTAGAGCAAAAAGATGGAAAAAACTAGAAGAAAGCATAGGGCAATTCAGACCGAGAAGAAGAAAGAAAGGAGCGGGGATTAGTAAAAATAGCTTGGGTTGAAGACTTTATGAAATTACTAGGAGCGAAGGAGATAGGAGATGCAAAGGAAGGCAGGAGAAGCTTGGAAGGGGGGATATAGACGGAAACATGCACATGCAAAAGGAGAAGAATATGGATGGATTAAACAGATATAAGCGTGGGGGAGCTAGAGTGAACCTTAGGGTAGACAAAAAAAAAAGGAAGGCGGCAGGAGAAGACGGATTGACGGCCGATTTCTAAGAAAAAATTTACCTAGCACGTGGCTAGGCAAACTGACGGAAATATTGAATGACATCTATGAAAAAAGGAGGATAGTGAAAGGATGGGAAACAGCAAGAATATACCGAATTTATAAGACAGGGGATGAAAGGGAGGTTAAAAACTATTGAAGAGTCTTCCTTTTAGATGTGGAGTACGAAACTTTAACGAACGTCATGGTAAGTAGGTTAAGAATGTGGCTAGAGGAAAATAGGATAATAGGAGAGAGCCAAGCCGGGTTTAGGAAGGGACGAGCAGCTAGGAATCATATCTTTGTATTGAATAGTTTAATAAATAACAAATTATAGAATAAAGGGGGAAAGCTGTACGTAGGATTCGTAGACTTTAGAACGGCGTTCGATACGGTAGACCGCGGAATTTTAGTGAAAAAATTAAAGGCAAAAGGGATATTGGGAAAATTCTTGAATATGGTGGAAGCTATATATAAAACAACAAGGAATGAAATAATTACGAAGGAGGGGATATCGGAGGAGTTTGAAATCACGAAAGAGATCAGACAAGGGTGCCCTATAAGTCCAACGCTTTTTAATTTGTATATAGATGATTTAGAGGGGCAATGGGAAAGGAAAAAGTTAGGAGGTACAGGGATAGGGAAAAAATATATTGCCTGAAATTCGCGGATGAGGTGGTGATGGTATCGGATACTGAAGAGGGACTAAGTGGAATGTTTAGAGAGCTGGAGAATTATAGTGATAGGATAGGGTTAAAAGTAAATACACAAAAACGAAGGTAATGATCTTTAACAAGGGAGGGAGAAGGAAGAACAAGGAGAAATAGACGTATAAGGGAGAGAAACTGAAGATTGTTAATGAGTATAAGTACTTAGGTTTTTGGTTTAACTCGAAGAATACATATGGGACGCATATAAAACGGATGAAGGTGAAGGGAGTGAAAACTATAAATACAGTATGGGGGATTTGGAAAAGGGCCAATCTAGATAATTTAAAAAGAAGATTATATCTTATGGACACAATAATTAAGTCAGGGGCACTGTACGGTACGGAGATATGGGGATGGGAATGGTGGGAGGAGATAGAAAGAATACAAGAAATATGTAAAAATGGCGTTAGGAGTAAGTGGGAATACACCTGAATACATTTGGAAAATGGAAGCGGGAAGGGGTAGCCTAGACATGAGAACGAAAAGAAGGGCTGGGGACTATTTGGTAAGAATATGGAGGATGGATAATATAAAGTGGCCAAAAATACGTTTGAAGGAGGAAATAAGGAATGTAAGGAACGGATATCCAACGAAGTGGGAAAAAATTTGGAAAAAGCATTCGAAGAGACAGGGGACGGGGAAGAGATAAACTGGATGTATGAAGGCATGAATATTGGGGAAATTAAGAAAAACTAGAGGAAGGCAAAAAAAGGAGGGCAGAGCAGGAAATTCAGAGGATGTGGGGTAAAATAGACAAGTCAAGTTTTTGCCAAGGGTATGGAAGACAAGACTAGGGTGCGAGGATTATTGGAGCAATAGGAAATGGGATGGGAAGCAAAAAGAATCACTATTCTTTTTGCTTCCGATTCCAGTGGGCTAGGCTACGTTGTGAGAGTATAAGGAGGTCAGTAGAGAAAGGATTCAAAGAAGTAACATGTAGGGTATGCAAGAGGGAAAATGAAACGATGGAGCATGTATGGGTATGTAGGAAGGCGAGGGAGCTAATACAGATAGAGCTGGTGGAGGATATAGAAAAGTTGGGACTGGAAGGAGCAGAGGAAGTAGTAAGGAGTAGGTTGACAGAGCTTTTGAAAGGAGACGTGAATATGGCAGTGTGTGAGTATAGTAGGGAGTTCGAGAAACTGGCAAGATCGAGTACAGAGTGGGATCCGGGGGGAGAGTAGGAAGCGTGATAGGGAAAGGGGAAAGAAAATACTAAGGAGGAATAGGTAGTTAGAAGGGGAAGCGAAGCGACTTAGTATTTAAGGAAACTTGTAAAAATGTAAACATTGTAGAATAACAAGCGAGAATGTAAATTAATGCAAATACGACGATAGTAATGTAAATTAATTTAAGGCGGAGACAACTTAGACATGTAAGGGGTCGGGTAAGGACAGTGCGAGAAAGATTGTATAGAGGAGGATAAATGTAAAATGACTGTAATCAATACATTGAATTTGAATAAATAAATATAAAATAAGTACCGCGACACGCGATGAAAGTGGAACATCGGTTAAGAAAAATACGAGTTCCTTTTATACACGAAAGAGACGAAAAATTATAATTAAGCAATAAAAAGAGAGAGAGAGAAACCGTAATAATAAAATTAATCAATATTTATGAATGTTTTGGGATCAAACTACAAAAATGAAACCACCCATCGAGGGTACAAATAAAATATGATAGCGTAATTCCGTCCCAATACCCACTTGCCTAAGGTAGCCAAGTCAATAATACCAACATCACTGACCAGATTGATCGTTATTTTTTTCATGAAGCATAGAAACTAAGAGAGAGGAGAGAGCAATATTAAATTTAATTCTGTTCAATAATTAAAAAATAAAATATTTCAGATGGAAAAGGTTAATGGCAACACAACCGAAACATATCATAACATAGATAATTGAAGAAAGAAATATTGTAGAGAATGTTATTTGAAACTAAATTAAGACAAAAAGATTTATATACGATGAGTCAACTACCATTTAGATTTTGTTCCCACACAACCACCTAACCCTGTTTACAATGCAAAATACGTTAGAATCCACGGTGCAAAGCATCGCAGACGTAGCTGAAGTACTACCCTTAACCGGCTTAAGAAGACTACCAGAACCAGGAGAAAGACTTACCTGTGATACCACATGAGAAAGAGTCGACGTTTACCCATTAATCTACATACAAAAAACCAGAGATACAACCATTAAAATTTTATATAAAATGTTAGAAACACTTTTAAACAATATCGAAGATAGCAATGTTGACCTACAAGCACCAAGAGAAAAAGAGAGATAAAGACATCCTACTACTTAAATTAATTAAAATAAATTACAGAGAGGAAATGGCCGAGAAAATTTAACAGCAAAAAGGAAAATTTCAAGTACAGGATGACATAGAAATGGTACTAGAATTCATAGAAAAAGAACTTATGAAGTAATCGTTAAACGAAGATTTTTCTCATGGTAAATTAGAAAATACCGGCATTAAGATAACAAATTTATCTTCTCCGCATCTGGCGGAAGCCAGAAGTAACGAAGTAAAAACAACAGATTTATCCAGGATACTGCCAAGACGTCATCACCGAAGAAATTCTATTGAATTATTAGACAAACATCTATGACGAGAAGAAATTACGGAATATTTTCGATACATCGAAAAGACAGAAGGCGACGACCCTATGGATTAAGAAACTTATTTAAGGAAATTTAAATACACCAAGGTAAACTCTAGGGCCAAATTAGTTATATTATATATACATCCGACGACAGCTATCTCAGAATTCAGGAAGAAGCAAACCAATCATAAAAGCCCTAACCCAGGTAAAATTATATAGGAAAATTCAAGAGCGAAGAAAAGAATCTCGGACCACAAAAAGCAAATTACAGTAAGTATATTTCATAGGCAAATCAAAATTCTGTTCTCTCTCCTTTATTAGTTATTATACCGAAGTGGTACAAAATTGTCAAAAGAATTTAAATTTGAGACAATTGGAACTTGATGCACCTAAGAAATATTGTAGAAATACAAATTATTGTATCACATTTTCTATTAGTATTAATTAAGAGGAAATAAAAGTACAATCTACATCATTAACAAGTAAAGACAAGTATACACTTAAATTGTTAGAAAAAAAATTATAATCTTACAAATAATATCATAATCGAAAAATTTCGAGATGAGTAAGTAATCTAAGCAAATATCTAGAAAAGAAAAATATTATATATACATTACAATCATTGAAATTATCACCAGAAATAGCAGTCCTACTGAGTTATAGCTGGAGAGAGAGAGAGAGAGGGAGGGAGGGAGAAAGGAGGGAGGGAGGGAGGGAGGGAGAGAGAGGGAGGGAGGGAGGGAGGGGGAGAGAAAGAGAGAGAGAGAGAGAGAGAGAGAATAACCGCTGAATATATCCGAACCGAGAAGGTCAAGAGAATAAAAGTATAAGCCAACTCGTATAGTTAGGGAAAGCATGAGTGACTAGCATATTATACATTTCGGATACTTTAAGAGCTAAGAAACGAGAGACGACGTGAACAAGAGAGCCAAATGATCGTGTGCAAAACTAACGTTATTAATTTAAAATGATCGATATAATAAATACGCAAAATGGAATACGAACAATAATGCGCGATACGACGTCATTACATGAGCATAAATTTCGATAAAATACAATTATATACAAGAGTCAGAACAGCAAAAACGAATATGTCATGAAATTATAATACCCGAAAGTTAAAACCAGACTGGGATTCGAGTATAAAAGTACGAAAACGTCACATCCGCAACAAGGAAAGTCAAGGGCAAGCTGAGGAATTCAGACGTTAGAAACGTAATGAATCACCATAGCCAGAAACTATACGTGAGCCGGCAGCAGAGTTATACGCAAGAAAATTCTTCCGATACACACACTTCATAACAACATAACTTCGGCCACATCTGACGTACAGCCATACTTATGCTCTGCAGGGGCTAAGTCCAGGGAGGATTCCATGTATTTACTGGACGGACGTGATTTGGGCTCATAACTAAATAATTTCTTCAATATTTTCAAATTTAAATTCATCTCTCTCTCTCTCTCTCTCTCTCTCTCTCTCTCTCTCTCTCTCTCTCTCTCTCTCTCTCTCCCTCTCCCTCTCCCTCTCTCCCTCTCCCTCTCCCTCTCCCTCTCCCTCTCCCTCTCCCTCTCTCTCTCTCTCTCTCTCTCTCTCTCTCTCTCTCTCTCTCTCTCTCTCTCTCTCTCTCTCTCTCTCTCTCTCTCTCTCTCTCTCTCTCTCACTCACTCACTCTCTTAGAGAAAAGGGCTATAAGACTAACGCGTGCCATCTACTATTCAGGGCTTACAAATGGAGTTTTATATTGTGAGGACGCAAGCTCAATTTTCTTTCATTAACAAGGAGTTTCCCGAATACGCAATCTCGGCTATTCTTCAGGATTGCGGGAGTGTCTATAAAACCAAAGGTGCTTGAAGACTATCATAAGTCTCTCATCGGTTTCCGTGTTTCCCTTAAATCAAGCAACCATAAAAAATGATTCGTCCGTTGACAGTCACTTCGGCCTAGGACGTAACAATACGATGAAAAAAAAAGTGTTGCCTCGTTTATGCGTACCATATATGCAGCATCAGAGATTATTCTTATTCACTCCTTATATCTATCTTGATTGTTTGTAAATAATAGCAGAGGTACCAAATTTTAGAATTGTGTTCTATCGTGAGTGTAGTTGTGCAATTATCAGCTAACACGTAGTGCTGACAAATACTACTATAAATCATAAGTACACTTGATAGACCAATTACAAAATTTACCGATCGACTACGAATAACACACAACTTTTCAGATAAGAAGAATGGGTGAATATAGTCTGCACACTAACCCCCGGAACAAGTGTATCCGACCACAATCTAATCACCGCATTGAAAATCAAATATAAAGCAGGCCGTTCATATTGTCGAGGCTATTTATTTCATACAAAAGAGTATCAAAGTTACGATAAACACCACATTTTATCTGACAAAAAATGTTCTCCTAGACATTCTCCTCATAATAATCATCATCACCAACGGCATCATTATCAAAGTGAAAATTATTGTCAATAAAAGCAGTACACCTAGATGTTTTTAAATACACGACCGCAACATCTTTCTCTTTGGTAGATATGGATCGAAAATTGGGAATAAATTTGTATTTTAGTGAGACCCACAAATCAATCGCCGCATTGGAATTGTGAGGAAAACATATCAACATATATTTGTGCTGGATAAATATATGCAAAATTCATCTATTATCATTGCCGTTGGCGCATGTATTTACAAGATCTTTAGCAGGTATCCAGGAATTTAATTTTTTAGAATACCTCTTCTAACGTACAAAATATTCTTTTTTGATACAGTGTTCGTAAAGTGCGATTTTACGTACTTTGCAACTTTTTAAAATCGCATTTACGCCCCCTGTATCAAAAAATATTGTTCGATACATGTGCAAAAATGGATTCTACACTCGTGAGTTTATCATCCTCGCTTCGCTCGGGCGACAAACCTCTCACTCGCGTAGAATCAACTTTTACGCACTTGTATCGAAAACTACTATTCTCTAATCTCTAGTCCTACTGCGCAATGCCTAGTCGATCTCGTAAACGTCACCAAACAAATCATTGCCACGCTGTCTAGCTGATGGTTCTCAAAATAACCGCCAATATTTTCACCAACCAGATCCCCGAGTGTGTAGACGGGAGATGGCCTCAACGTTTTAACTTTTAGAATCGTAAATAATGCCGCAGTCTCCCATCCTAATATGTTTCTCGAAACACTGTTTGTGCACGACAAACGCAAATCAAATCTTGAACACAGTGTTTATGACGAGCAAAGGGATCGCTGTTTGATACCGCATCGTGTAAAGTGGTGAAATTTCGCCACATAACAGATGGTATCATTCGAAGAGGTCAGGTCAGAGCCTTTCAAGGTTGTGTAAGTGTATCTGTACGCATTTTATCAGTCACGTATGTTTGATTTCAAGTAAGCTCTAGAGGGAGAAATGCTCGGGAAAGACAAATAGAGCAACAACCGAATTCAGCTCCCGCAAAAGTCGTGGACAGACGGGAGAGGACGACGGACAAGGTTGTGGCGATCAAGAGAGGGTGAACAACCTGGTCAAAAAATAGTCATTGTTCAAAAAGAGGATGCAAAAAAATGTATCTCAATAAAACTAAATTGCGAGAAAAGAGCTTAAACTTGAAGGCTGGTGGGTTAAAAATGGTTGCTTAGGTAAAAAGTTGTCTATAGACAACTTTTTATATGCTTAAAATAACATAAAAACTGGATTTTTTAAAATTAAGTTATTTTTACCTTTTTTAAAATGCATATAACTTCTCACCCAGTCGATCATTTGGAACCGACCGGGGCTTAAATTAAAGTTTTTTTGTTACAATTTCATGTTAGTGATATGCAAAAAAGGTTTTCATGTAAAGACCGGAACATTACTTATAAACAACGACTACTTTGTTGCACTTTAATTTTCACAAGAAAATTAACACGTAGTTGTTGTAACGAGGTACAAGTCCTCGCTATGCCGGTAATCGAATCAGGAACGAATGACGGAGTAAGGCGGTATTGGCACAATGGATAGAGCGTGCGCCTAGAGATCTCGGAACTCCGGATCGATTCTCGGTCCCGGCGTCTCCTTTTTTGTTTTTCCTCCTCTCGAAAAAAGTCTCACGCCGTTACATGCATAGATAAATAAAACAACTATGGTACGGCGTTAACAGAGTTTTCCCTTAAATTATTAACAATTAGCTCAAATTGGCAGTGAGTAGAACCTGCCGGATTGCAATTTATTTCCTGCTTGAAATTTGGTAAGGCGTTTGATGCTCACTCTCTGTCAGTAAATCATTGGCCGAAACTATAAACATTGTGTTAACCATAAGAATTGGTATGCGTAGTACATAGTCGTCATTTTCATCAAACTATGAAGCTTTATCACTCAAACTGTATATTTAGTACATCAATATATAGTCCTGGCGCAGCCACTGATGTGGCCGTAGGCTACCGAAGTCTAAGGATCCACCAAGGTTTTTTTAATGTATTTTAACCCACTGAAATCGAATCCACGCGGTGTTTTGCGCTAAAGTGGTGCAATAATTAGTTATAAACAAATTTATGAATAATAACCGCAATTTTACTTTTTCAATGTGAAGGTACGTACCCATGTAATATTTTACAGTATTATAGTTTTAAATAAGTAACAAAATACATTCAAAATATAAAATTAACACAAATTAATAATGTTATACATAAACCATAAAAATATTAAATAATTTTGTTCAAGTTTTCGTAAAGATTTTATATAATTATTATTGTAATGAACAAACCGAAAAACGATAATACTAATGTTTTCAATTCATGAGCGTTCTTAATAATTTTTAAAGATTTCAATTTTTTATATTTTTTATATTATTTATTTTTTATATATTATATTTTAATATATTTTTTTGCTTACTTGGCATTATAATACTTGAAAAAAATTTCAAAAAACCGCGTGGATTCGGTTTTAGGGGATCAAAATACATTAAGAAACCTTGGTGGATCCTTGGGCCGCGGTGGCCCACAGCCACATCAGTGGCTGCGCCAGGTCTAATGCGTAGTCGTAGAATTTCGGTTTTGACGCTTTATCCTCTTATTCCTCACGAGTGATGTACATAATGTCGAAATACACCACAAGCAGCAGCGATAGTGAGATAGATAGAGATATTCAATAAGGCAGCGCGGCGGCCATATCTGCCTTTCTTAATACCTTAATGTGGGATAACGGATGCATTTTGCCTATATTTCAATAAGTATGTAAAGACCGTATTTAGGACTAAATGCGGGCTGCGCAGTTCGATACAAATAATTATTATTTAATTAAGTGAAACTAACCATCGGCTCGTGAGCCTTATGTTCTGAGAATATTAGTGATTGGAGTTTAGCGAGTTCAGATGATTTATAATAGTGAATCTAAGCGTTGCGGACAAGGTAAGCTAGTCGCGTCACGTTAGATTTACGCGGACTCATTGCAATTGTCACCGCAGTCACGCTGTATGTATGTGCGGACTATGTCGCAGTTGCACGAGCTGGAAGTGTGGACTCCGTCCGCAGTCCTTGGCTGCCAATGACAGGCTTAGCGGCGGACAGCTTTTGTGTCCGCTACTTACTTTATAGGACGGTTGCGAAGTCGTGACTCTGCTATTCGTCGTTGATCTGTCTGCAGCCCTTACCTTCCTTATGTTGACGATTGATGTAATTTTAGAAGGGTTTGGGTAGTACTTTTATTTAAATAAGTTATAAGCGGGTTTCACTTGTTATGGATTATTTATTAGAGGCACACCCGAGTATTTCGGACACCGTTGTTACAGATCACTTCGCTTATGGTTAGTTTGGTTTTAATTTATTTACGCTGGTTTAGATCTACTTCCGCATATTTTGTCTATTTTATTCTAGTTATTACAAATTCTAGTTGGTAGATTATTCTAGTTGGTTACAAATATTGATAATCTTACACTTACAATCGTATTGACCGCACACTGGATGTTATACAACTCCTTCGTCGGCACGGCTGATGCTGATTGGTCTTAGAATTACACGATGACTCGTGGCTGTTGAAAACTAACTCTAGTGCAGCTGTGGATTTCCACTAACACCGGGTTGCTATTCGGCGGTCCTCAAAGCTTAGATGTGCTCTACGATCTGTCAACTTGGTATGCGAGGGCCTATCGTTGTAGTCGGGCGGTATTAACTTTTACCCTACAGTGTATGAGCGGAATTAACCTGTACTCAACGTAATGGAGCAGAATGAACCTGTACCCCACACTTACACTGCCTATACCGTTGCTTCACCAAGATACACAAGGCGCTATCGCACTACCGCTGTGTCGTTACTCAAAAGGCGCTGCGTGGATCGGCTCCGGGGTTTTTAAAGACTCGGTGCCGATGCAAGCAGTTGTAAAATTTAGATGGTGAAGATAGCTGTAGACCAATCAACATTCGCCACAGGAAAGATGCTTGTATGCGGGTATTGCAATAGATCGCACGCTGGTAGTGCTGACTCGCAGGTCAGTTACTGCTCCGTTTTTCAGCGCTCGGTTGCACAATGACGCGGCGATGCTTACGCTGGTCGTGTGAGCGCACGACTGCAGTGTTTTTATTGTTTACGCACGCATACGTACATGATATCTCGCGTATACATACATGCGCTAGTATATCGGATATAACATGGCACATTACAAGTATATGGTATCATTTTTTTTTACTGTTGATGAATGGCTCTCTCAGTGTCGATTCCATATTAGTAGGCCAAATCATCAGGTTTTTAGATTGAAACCCATTAAAAAAGTTGCGCTGTTAACAGATTTACAAGTAATTTAAAACTAATTGTCAACAGGTCTTGTTAATTTACCTCTGGAAAACCATTAATATTACTACCAGAGATGGAATAAATATTTCGTACGTAACATGCTACCTGGCAATACTATCTTAGTATTTACCTGAATTTTTGCTTGGGTAGTGATGTGCTGTAGGGAAATAGTCTAACTTGTTTAAAAGCTTGCACATATTAACGTAGTGTTTGCGTTAATTACTGTGAACACAGAAGAACTCATACGATTCATAGGCTATTTCTTACTGACCCTTGTTCATATTACATTTTCTCAATTAATAACATTTATTTCCATCAAAACTAAAAGATTCTCCCCTCGCGGGCCACGAGTGCGTGCATCGCTGCACAGGGCCTGGGAAGTTCTTTCTATCAGGTTTGGTTAGTTTCACCCTTCGATCGGTCGATAAGTAATTTATATGGCACGTGCGTAGCGAAACTTTCAGAAAACTCATCGACTCTAGTTAAATAGTTTTAAGGGGACACACCACCTTTAAAACTCGAAAAAATAATTATTTTAATTTCACACAGATAAGTTGGGTTGATTTGAAATTTTTTGTACATACGTAAAACAACTTTATCTTTACTTGAGTATGTTGGCCTATTTAGTCCTAATATACCCTAATGAAAAATCAAACACCGAAAAGCACTGTCCATACGATTCTAGGACAATGTACGGCCCAGTCGGGCTGAAAATTGTTTGACATACTCTTAAAAGCATTACTTTTGGTAAGAATGGAGAAAATTTAATTTAAATGAATAGAAAACGTTTTAAAAATAAAACAAGTCAAAAATAATGAAAAATAAGCTAAAACAACTAAATTTTTTACTTGTATTATTTTTAAAAAGTTTTCTATTCATTTAAATTAAATTTCCTCCATTCATACCAAAACTAGTGCTTTTAAGAGTACGTCAAAAACTTTTCAGTCTGATTGGGCCGTACATTGTCCTGGAATCGTGTGGACAGTGCTTTTTGGTGTTTGATTTTTCATTAGAGTACATTAGGACTAAATAGGCCAACCAAATTCTCAAATA
Organism: Muscidifurax raptorellus; assembly: GCA_020010945.3. Lineage (NCBI taxonomy): Eukaryota > Metazoa > Arthropoda > Insecta > Hymenoptera > Pteromalidae > Muscidifurax > Muscidifurax raptorellus. The sequence goes on along the minus strand of CM052077.1, from coordinate 28,136,104 downwards.
AAGATAAAGTTCTGTTACGTATGTATACAAAATTTCAAATTAATCCAACATATCTATGTGAAATTAAAAATAATTATTCTTTCGAGTTTTAAAGATGGTGTGTCCCCTTAAGAAGTATTGAACAATGACTGAATTATAACGTTAAATTTTACGGAAATAGCTAAAGTAATTATAGTAATAACAAAATGTCAAACATTAATAAAAGAGACTTCATGAAAAAAGCGAAAGGCTTAAGTAAAAGCGAGTTCGAGAAAAAAATTAGACTAAGAAAATCAAACTTAGGGAAGAAAAAAGAACTTAAGCCGTAAAACGGCCGGAAATACACAGTTTTTAATGATTTTACAAAGCAAAAATAATGTCGAAAGGTAAGAAAAATATTAAACTTTCGTAACTTACCATGTAGTCTATATGCATAAAAATGTGTCTTTACAGGAACTAGAAAACAAATATTTCAGAAGGAAACATACTTTTGCCGGAAGATAAATTTCTTATATATAAAAGAAACAAAACACGCAATTTCAACTCTACTAAAAAACAGCAAGCTCTCAAAAGGAGTTCACTATATTAAAAAAAATAGACTTTCTTCCCGTGAAGTATTACGCAAAATCTATATTCACAAACAATAATACAGTTTTACGTCTAGAGATGAAAACATGTGCTGAAAACATCATACGATCTGAATAAGCACATTCGCCATTTGTTGTTCACTTTGTTAATGTTAATTTTTTTCTGATAAGCTTTTAAAAACAAAGCAATTTCAATAATTTTGGAACTTTTAAAAATGTGCAAACTGATTAATTATACAAATTTCGGGAACGTTACAAATTTTGCCTTAGTTTGGAATCATTTAAATGCGCCACAAAATAAAAAAGGGACATTGAAAATGATCATTTTTGTCTACCACTTGATTTCTGATTATCGCAATCAATTTATTATTCTACGCTCGTTCTTACTTCTAAGGACAGAATATAGGTTGATTTATATACATATTATGACAAGCGAATCTTATTGTCTAATTATTGTCTAACGCCGCCGATGTTCGCTCCTATTTTCTACTTCATGCATCCAAAAGGGCCTTTTTCATGCACATATTAATCATATTTTATTTTAGAAGTAATGTAAAAGTTCAACTTTGCTGACTATGACACTGGTATCTTACTACAAATTAAATTCATAAAAATAGGCTTATTTGATTTTGACTTACCCTTTTTTGTTTTTATCCATTAAATTTGGAAATATTAAACGAATATAAGCACAAGTACATGTCATCAATAACGTAATTGTCAATAGACTCTGAAAATTAAACAAGGCAAACTGCCAAATATAAACGATTAGTTTGGTGAATATAAAATATAATTCATATGGTAGAGTTGATTTCGTACACATAGACATTATATACAATTTAATTGAACATTCATTTTTACTTAGAATTAATTTTGCACAATGTATTTTTAAATAAATGCACATATCAATGATAAATATTACAATATGATTCTATGCGTGTATATTGAGGGTGTATTCACATAAGGCGAAATATTCCGCGCGGAAACGCTTCGCGACAGATTCTGAAACCATACCAATTTGTTCTTTACTAAATAGACAAAGAGTAATTTTATAAAAAGGATCTAAGCATATTAAATTTATTATTATCTCCAACACAATACAATTTTTATCGTTTATATCCTACATTGTTCTTTAAAGCTTTGCATTATTTTCATTATTTTCTGCATGATTGTTGAAAGTGTCTGTATAACTTTCGTCGATGCAGTTAATATTATTTTCACCTAGAATACGGTTAAAAATATATACTTTTCCAATTATTAGTAAAATAAAATTACAGAAAGCCCTTAATTTTGATTTGTCAAAACGTATTATGCTCACCGCTAACATAACTTTAATTAACTTAAAATTTTATTAATTTTATTAAAGTATAATAACAACAATATATAATTATTAAACAACAATATTCAATAAAAACAGCTTATGTCCAATACAAGAGGAAAGGGAGTAGGCCAGACGTTACAATTACGCAAGATAGCAGCACTTCAAGGAATACCCTTTCAAGATAGAAATATATTTCATTTGGCTTGACTAGGCTTAGGTACGCAACCCGTAACCGAAACGAGACCTTACTCTTATCTCCGACGGAATGCTCAGCTGGATTGGGGATACTTTGGCTCTAAACCAGGGCCTGCAGAATCTACTGCAATATGACGGCAAGAATTTACCATTGAAATTTTGTATACAGGACGTGTAAATCTGTTTGTTGCTAATACCCGAGGGACTACACGAAAATTACTTTCGTTGCATTGTTTCCAGATTTACGGAACGAGCAAAGGACGCCGTAGTGGGAAAAACTATCACTAGCGTAGAAACACTACGCGATGCTCCCAAACAATATTTCGCCCCAAAGAAAAACTACTTAACTTATTGCGCTGAGTTGGAGCATGTTGAATGCGTCGCAACGAAACTGTTTTGGAATTTTTCATGCAGGATCGCCTGCTGTCGCACTAGAAGACTGATACACATTTCATTAATGGACATGACCGTATAACGGCCACTCTCGACGTACAGATTCCACGCTATGAACCCAAAACGTTTACTTACCGAAACTATAAAGGAATCTGTGCCGAGAGACTAAGGGTTTATCTCGGCGCTTGTCACTGTTCATCACTTGACGCTTGCATCACCACTCTCAACACCAACTTGACTAACGCCATTAATCATCTCGCCCCATTACGTACAGTGACTCCTGGACCAAAACGTCACCCGTGGTTTACCACGGCTCTTTGTGACCTCTTGAAAGAACGGGACGGACTCTACAGACGGTTACGCAGATCACGTCTCCCGCTGGATCTGTATTTTTATAGACACGCGAGAGACGATGCTCATAGACAGGTCGCGGATGCCAGGCTGAATTACTATCACTCTCGCCTGTCCTCCCTGACTGATGTCGGCGAGATCTGGAGAGAGCTTGAGAGACTTGGAATTACCACCTCCAAAGAAAAACCACCCTTTCGCTTCTCCATTGAAGACCTCAACGCGAACTTCAGCGGAATCGCCAACGATCCGCTGGCTCCTGCCGTAGTGGAATATCTGCATACCCTGGAGGGTCTAAATATCCCCGAATATTTCAATTTCAAGCATATAACGGAATTGGATCTCTTAGATGCAGTGATGCACTTGGACTTCCAGGCCAGGGGCAGTGACGGCATCCCGTAGGTTGTCATTTACAAAGCACTGCCGGTACTCGTTCCATTTCTATGTCGTATTTTCAACCAATCCTTGAGCGAGTCATGCTTCCCCTCGGACTGGAAGAAGTCACTAGTGCACGCACTAAATAAAGTTAGTGCTCCAACAACTCTGACTGACTATCGTCCGATCTCCCTCTTATGTTTCTTGTCCAAGGCGCTGGAGTGGTTAGTGCACTGGTAAACCTCTGAATATCTTGAATCAAGACTTTTCCCTGATGACCTACAAACTGGTTTCCGCACTGGCCACAGCACACAGTTCGGCTTGATAAGGTTAACTGATGATGTCACGCTTGGCATGAACAAAAAGAAGATAACATTTCTACTTCCCTTTGACTTTAGCAAGGCGTTTGATATTGTGTGTCACGTCAGGCTACTCAGAAAGCTAACCTCTTTCGGTTTCTCTAAGCAGGTTATCCGCTGGTTCGCCTCTTACCTCACTGGTAGAATGCAGGCTGTTATTGGTGATAGCAGTGAACTCTCCACTTTTCTACCGTTAAACATGGGAGTACCACTGGGGTCTGTACTAGGCCCACTGTTATTCTCATTATACATCAACGATATCGGCCTTCGTCTACATATTGACGAATCTCATCTCATTTACGCGGATGACTTGAAAATCTATAGCCAATGCCACCTTGAGAGGCTCGATTCCTGTTCCGTGAGGATGAGTGCTAACGCCGAGAGGATTATGGGCTGGGCTGCAAAGAATCATCTTAAACTAAACGTTCTCAAAACGCAGACGATCGTCCTTGGCTCCTCCTATTATATAAACGCTCTACCTTCTACAGCTAACACCTACATTAACATAGGAGGAACCAAGGTCGAATATCAGTCGTCTGTGCGTAGTATGGGACTGGTACTTGACTCTAAACTTACTTGGAAGGAGCACGTTACTCAACTGTGTAAGCGCGCACACTCGCTTATGTATAGACTATACTTTTTTAGAAAGAGCCACCGGCTATGAGCTACGCAAGCATCTCATGCAAGCCCTACTGTTCCCCATCATCGACTATTGCTCATTAGTTTACTGTGACCTCACGCAAGAACTGGACATAAAGCTACAGAGACTCTCTCTCTCTCTCTCTCGTGAACGAGAGAGAGAGAGAGTCTGTCCAGCTGGTGGCTGCGACACAAAGGTGTCAACGCCGAAGCACTGCAAACACGCACTTTCTCTCACCACACTGATTCGCGCTGCGGCACTCTCGCCTGGTCAAGAGAGACGAAATCAAAATGAGAACTGTCAAAATCGCGCTTTCGCGAGCTACCGCATGACGCACTCAAGTCAATCTCGCGGGACCGCTTTTGTAAGAGCTGGGCTGATTGGCTCGCGGGCCGTTGAGCCTCGTATTCCTGCGAGTTTATAGGCCGAACTCACGGGACGCTGGCTCTGGCCTCGCGCGATACCCCGCGTCAATTTCTCGGAAATCGCGTGGCAGGCTACAACAGCGAGCTAGCCCAGCGCCACTTAGCAAAAAGCCGTCTGGCCCTCGCTGTTTACAAGCATGCTCTGGCTCACCGAATCGGTTGGAAATTTCCCGATTCGATACGGCTGCAAAGCAGCAGTTGTTACATGGCGGACCGAAACAAAGCCAGTCAATCGCACACTGTAAACTACTGCCAATGTTTAAAAACAATAAGTATAAACGTTGTTTATAAAATAAGAAAGGAAACTTTCAACATAAAACTTACTAATTCTACAAAGGAGCCCTACCTACAGATGTAAAATATGGTATAATAATGTATTTAGGATTATTTTTAATAATCTACATTTAGAGATTCTACTATCTTTATCACATTATTATAAGCACCACTCCAAGCGATTATTCCATAGCTAGCAATGCTGTGGAAAAAAGCGTAGTAAACAGCTAGTAGCGACTTCTTATTTATAACTTTTGCTAATTTATTAAAAATAAACAGTAAGTATTTCGTTTTTTTAACGATGTATGCTATATGATTTGTCTAATTCATTTGATAATCAAAAATTACACCTAGATATTTGGTATGGTTGACTCTTTCAATTTTAGTATCGTTAATAAAACTTCGCATACTAGCCGGAACGCTGTTGCTATAAATACCATAAGTCATGTATACGGTTTTAGCTGCATTTAAAGATAGTTCATTTAGTGCGAGCCAGGTATTCACAGCGAGTAGGTACCTTTTCATTTTTTCTTCTGCTTTTTGCCAATTTTCATCAGAACTTAGAATTACTGTATCATCAGCATATGATACAATACATTTTTCAGGCAACATACTTAGTAAATCATTTATGTATACAATGAATAATAATGGTCCTAGTATTGTTCCTTGTGGGACGCCGGTACCAATTGACATATTCTCACTTTTCAAATTAGAAATTTTAACTAATTACCTAAAACAGTAGGTAATCCATTGTTAAGGTTATTATATATAACATTTGAAATAAGTGCTAATGCATCTTTGGTACCTCGATTTTTTCTAAAACGAAATTGATATTTCGATAGAATTTTGCATTCATCCAAATAGTTTATCAATCTGATATGAATAATTTTTTCCAGTTCTTTGGCTATGTTAGATATCAAAGAAATAGGTCTATAATTGGTTGCGAGGTGTTTGCTCCCTGATTTAAACAACGGTACCACTTCAGCCACCTTTAAACACTTTGGCCAACTTCCCTTTTCAATGCATAGATTAAAAATATGTACCAATGGGTACTTAACATACTCATTAATAGTCTTAAGCACTTTTGTGCTAATTCCGTCTACTCCACCTGCTTTATTACTCATTCCCATTACAATTTTTTCAATCTCATTTGCATTTATTGGTTTTAAAAAAATAGTACGTTCATTTGGTTTTATGTTTTTGGGATTCAATATTTTTGGTTTTCAGATTTTGCCAGTTAGTTCGGTACCTATATTAATACAAAATTTGTTAAGAGAATTAGCTATGCTTAAAGTATTCGATATTTTTACTTCATTGTCCTCGATGCAATCAATATAATTAGTTTTGACTGTAGTATTTCTATTTAGTTTGTTTTTAACATACTGCCATAGTTTTTTACTGCCATTTTGAATTTTTTGTACTTCATTTATTTCATATAAATATTTTGCACGAGCTATTACTTTATTTAGGTGTTTTACATAATCTTTGCACCTTGTTTGTAACTCTCTATCATTTGTATTTTTTTTTTAGCTTTATTATACAAATATTCCTTAGTTAAACATGATTGAATGATGCCACTCGTAATCCAAAGGTTTCTGGGAGATTTCTTTTTATTTTTTTGTGATTTTGTTGCCATTCAACGGGAGATTTCTTTTTATTTTTTTGTGATTTTGTTGCCATTGATATAATTTTTTTTAATGTTTTCAATTAGTAAATTTATAGCTTGCTCAGGTTCCTTAAGATTGCTACACTGATACCAATCCAATCTAATGCTTTTTGTTTTTACTGTCTTGTAGTCAACATATGTATTATTTAAATTTTGATTGTTATTGTGTTTTTCCATTGATAATGAGACAAAGAGTGGATAATGATCAGTGAAGCAACTCATAAGTTTATATGCTTTGGCTTTTATGTCATAGTTTTGAAAAAAACATTGTCAATACAACTGCCTAAATTGAAATTATTCGTGCTTGGTCTTTTTACGTCAGTGAAAAGCGGCACAAAACCAGATTCTAAAAAATTATTTAAGAACTGATCGGTTTCTATATCATTGCCTTTTAAATCTATATTAAAATCACCAATAACCAAGTAATTTTTTATTTTATTTTTCTCTTTTATATAGCTGCTAACTGAGTTGACAAAATTGATTTTTTCTATATCATGACACCTATATAGGGAAGTTATGTTCAAGTTTTTACCATCTTTTCTAGTTAGTTTCGTATTCAAGAAGGTGACTTTATTTATTCTTTCAATTTTTGTAGTCTCAGTCAGACTGCTATTAATATAAATAAGTACACCATCTGCTTTGTTAATGTAGCTGTGATTGTAATATATTTTATAGTTAGGCAAGTGGTAGTATTCAAAAAAATTTAAATACCATGATTCGGAGCAAACTATAATTTCGGGTCTAAAACTAAGCCTTTCAATAAACACTTCAAGGTTATTAAAGTTTGTTTTCAAACCTCTCACATTTACGTATAGTATATTCAGTCACTATGACTAATCACATTGTTCGATGAATGAATGTCTTGTATTTCGAGTTCGCTTTCGGTGACACAGCTGTAGTCGGGTTCAACCATCTTCCGAGCCTGTTGCCGTTGAGTTTGCTGATTTTGCATTTTTTACTTCGTTCCAATTCAGTCTGTTTGTATTTTTTTTCCATTGCACGGTCATCTGATTTTCCATTGTATCCAAAAAATTTTTGGATTGCAGGTTTGATGGGATAATCAGTATTACTTTTGTTTTTCTGATCATTATTTTTAGGTACGTACACCTTTCAGAGTCGTCTTTAAACTTTTCCTTGCCGAAACAACAGTTTGCACATTTCGTCAGTAATTTACCATCACAGTCTTTTGTCTGATGAGTGACAGCACACCTGAGGCATACAGATGTATTATTGCACTTTTTTCCACTATGTCCAATTCGGCCACAATTGTAGCAAGGCATGATATTTAAATCATCAGTTATTTCCACGTATTATTTTGTAAACATCAGTTAGAACACGAATAATTGTCGTTTGCTTTTTTGTTCTATGGTTGGTAAATAAATGTACCACACTGCAATAAGAATCATTGTCATTGAAATTTCTTTCACGTAAGTCTTGTTCCAGTTCTTTTGCTATCATGTTATTATCTATTCCAACAATTTTGAGTCTTAGATTTTGCATTATTTCCTGCTTTACCATATACTGTGGCCCAATCTTTTCAGATAGCATAGCTTCTAATTTCACCACGTCATCTTTGCTTGCACATTTGATATTGACCGAACCGTCTTTCTTTTCCTGCACTCTTTTAATTGGAACTATAACATCATTTATGAATTTATTAATAACTGTTTTGCTAGTCTTCCGTTTGTACTCATTTGTTTTAGGTATTGTACTTCTTTTTTTTAATAACTTGTGCATATGTAGGAGTTGTACTTATCACTTTTTGTTTAAGTCCATCAATTGTGTTATTTTTTTCATCGATTAGTTGTTTCAATATATTGTTTTTATCTTGTAATTCCCTGACTAAATTGCTTAGTAGATAAATTTCGCTTTTCATTACAGTATAGTCATCCTCTTCTTTCCCTGCTATAGTTAGGTTATGTCTGTCAACAGAGTTTTTATGCACGTGTACTGAAACATTGTTGAGAATCTCTTCCTGTGCTTTTTCTTTTTTGAGTAACTTAACTTGCGCAATGATTATTCTAGCTGGAACACTTAATGCAATATCACTGCTTTTTGAGGTTAGGTCGACATCTTGGTGGTTTGGACATATTCCTAGAACTTTACTAATTCTCACAGCACCTTTCAATTCTAATTTATTAAAATACGTATCGTGATACGCATTTTCACAAATAACACAAATCACTGTACACACTCTTCTTCTTGAATCGTCAACATAAAACTTATCAGACAGATCAGGCGGGGCTCCTCCGTCCCCCGCCATCTTGGCATAAGATGGAGCTATAGTTTTGCTATAATTAGATAGAGTTCATTACACAAGATGAATCTTCTACATCGAATTTGTACAACAAAGGGCATTAAGTCCATGCAAGTCTAAAATTTGTACGACGCGCGAACGGATTCCGAATACTACTCGTTTTCTCATGTATATATCAGAGTACGCGCCGCAATCGCGATTAGCAATTTCTTAAAAACAACGCGCTGCATTTCAGCTATTAATTCGAAGATTTATATATATATATATATATATATTGAAACGGTGGATTTTCGCTGGCGGCGGCATTGCATCAGGGCTGCCAAAGCCCGGAGCGCCAGACACCGAGGTGCCGGAGATACCTCGATCTTCTTCCTGAAAAACTGCCATGCCGAACGCCATTCCCACCGCTCCCTTCCGGCTAGCTGTAAGTTGGACAAAGGAACAACACAGGGTCATCGGTTGGGGAAGGCCACACTGAGCGAATCACATGAGTGCAATTTCTTTATCAATGCTGATTTACTAATCATTTATTCTTTCTCTTCATTACAATTCTTGGTCTGACACTATTCTTTCGCTTTCTGTACAATGTCTTGTTCCATATTACTTTGCGACTTAAAAGCTACGCGACGGCGCACCTGCCGTATTCTTGCGTGCGCGAATCATCATCTTTCGCACTAACGGTAGCAATTAAAATTCAGGAAAAGTGAAAATCACCTTTCCCGCGGTAGCTAATACTTCACGACCACAAGGACCGGCCTCGTATCTTTGTTCTGGCGCCGCGATACAATTCGACTTTGGGATAAAGGAAATGCGACAACCAACTCACGACTCTCCGGCGCAAGCACTGACCAACCTTGTTTTTCGCAACTAAATCACCTCGTGGCGTTGCTCGCCCGGCACGGAAGTCGACCTCCTCGGCTGGACGCGTCGATGACGGCTCCTTTGATAATGGCGTAGTCCGAATCGAGAAAACAAAATCGTGGCCGAAAGTCTTTTCTTCTTCATTGGCGCAACCTCTGCTCTCTAGACTCGCTCGAGTGCAACTCTTGGCACGTACGCTCGCCGGCAGCACCGCATGGTGGTTTTTCCGACGAGAGCCGAACCGCGCCGGTGATAGCCGAACGTCTCGGGCTGCATTCCCGCGCCCGAGGCTTATATCGTGAGGCACAGCCGTCACGTTACAATATATATATATATATATATATATATATGGGTCATTCTTTTTGAAACCGACCACCCCCCTCTGTCCAAAAATCAGAGGCTCGAAATGATTCCTGCCCGGGCTTAAAATTTAGCTAGATAGAGTAAACTGCCTATTGCTTCTCTATAGGGAGCTAGTGTTCTTACTTGGCTGTCCTCATTGATTTATTTTTCTCCTGAATCTCTGATTTCTCTGTTTCGTTATTGCCTAGTTACCATGGGTGTCTTCTGAGGTTTCCACTCTTTCATGTTGAAGCGTTCTAAGCATTTTTCAATGTACTCTGTCTGTGACAATTTTAGTGTCTTTTCTTCCATATTTCGAGTGATTTCCATACCTAGAAAAACTTTTGGTTCTCCCAAATCTTTCATCTGAAATGGGGCATTAAGTTTATTCTTTATTTCGTTTATTTTACTCTGATCATTACTAGCTAGTAAAATATCGTCTACATACAATACCAACACTACCATCTGATTTTGTTTTCTCCACGTGAATAAACATGGTTCATTTATGTCCTTCTCTAGACCAAATTCTAATGCAACTTCTGAAAAATGTTCGTTCCATTTCTTGGGACTGATTCTCAGTCTGTACAGGGATTTCTATAATTTACAGCCTTTGTTTCTTCTGAATTCTGAATCACTTCTTGTTCTCGAATTCTGATTGTTTATTATAGCTAAAGTTGCTCTGACCACTGATAGTCTTGAAACGGGTGCGTACGTTTCTTTCAGTTTGTACTCGTTTCTGTTCTTGAATCCTCTGATGACTAGTCTACCTTTGTATATAGTCTGGCCATCATCTGAAGTTTTCCTTTTAAATACCCATTTTGAATCGATAGTATGAACCTTCTGACCATTTCTGTTTAGTAAGGGTCTGTCAACGATAGTCCAGACATTGTTATCTTCCATTGACTTTAGTTCTTGTTTTATAGCTTCAGTCCATCTGAGTTTATCTGCTGATTCTATGGCTTAATATTAAAATATATATTAAATATATTAAAATCTCCTATGATTATATTGTTCGTAACCTTTCTCTTTAGATTCATTAGCTCTTTTAAGTTTGTTAAAAAATTAGTTTTTGTAATATCTTGCGATCTATACAATGCTGATATTTCTAGATTACCATTAGTAGTTTTAATAATTGAATTTAGTATTTTCATCTGCCCAATTTCAATTATTTCAGTAATACCGTCTTCCAAGTATATTACTACACCATCTGACCTGTTTATTTTACTATTATTATAGTACATTTTATATCCCGGTAAAAAGAAGTAATCACTATGCTCTAAAACCCACGTCTCCACACATACTATAATAGTCGGCTTAGTGTCCAAGCCCTCAATAAATGTTTTTAGTTTTAAGAAATTTGCGTTTAGACTTCGTATGTTTAGATATAATAAAATATTTATTTATTTGTTATGTATTTATTGAGAACTTTAATACTATGAAATGTACTTTCCTGTTCAATTAGCACATTGTGTATCTCTTCTATTAACTGGATTTCTTGATCCATGTTGATGTTATGTGACAACTTTGCGATATTCATATTCGAACAATTATTTCGAATATGAAATCGAGAAAGTTCTGCACATAAAAGGTACAGCGAGACTCAAGGCCACAAAAGTATCAGGTACCCAAGAATCTCGCTGACCTAAACAGTTTCCCCTCCACTGCGCGAGACCGCACGTGCGAAGCCACGCTGCAGTCTTAAACTTTGCACCATCGACAGGTCCCGTAAGGCCTAATGAGTGCGACGAGTGCAGACGCACTGACGTCAACATGGGGAAGTGGAGCTTGGAGACGCGTGGGAGGTCCGGATATACTTCCGAAGCGTCCCCAAGCCACGCTACCTCAGGCACTCCGACTCGAGCCGAGCTGCCTAGCGGACGAGAATTTTTAGTAGTTTTTAGTTTATTTTATACTTTGTTTTAGTTCAGTTCATTGTATTATATTTTCTTCAGTTTTCTTAAGTTTATGCATATATATACATATATTTTATAAACACAAAGTTCAATTGAAAATAAAGACAGGCCAAGTAAAGCCAGAAGCTTTTATCTAAAGAGGGACTCGCTACAAATATTTTATTTGATTCACCCAGCTATACATATATATATATATATTTGAACTTTTCTTCGACCGGAAGGATATAAAGGACAGATTCTTGTGGTTGATCCCCGGAAAGCAAGAGAGCGCGTAAGGTAAGCAAATCTATTATAAAATAAATCCGCGTTTCTAACAAAGGAAAATCTAGCTGACAGCCAGGAGAGATTCGAAGAGTGGAGTCTCTCCCGTAACTGTATAGTTGCGTGCGCGAGATTAACTCACGCAAAAACTTGATTTACATTGCTAGGTGACTAACAATCACCTAACAGTTGAGTTTTATTTTGATTTTAAATTTGTAGTACTAGTAGCCTTGTTTACATTACCGCCGACACTGCTTCTTGGTGATAGCGATGCTAATGATGACGTAGATGTTAGTCTCGCACTTTTCAGTTTATTGCCCTCCGTTCTTATAATATCTACCTTGCCGATGTATCTGTGGATAATTGGACTTATAGGATAATCTGTCTCAGCTATGTATTTCTTAATCTTCTTTTGTAGTGTCGTGCAATTCATGCTATCATTAGCCGCGTTTTTAGTATTATATTGTGTGTTGTATCGATTATTATTATAATTACAATTTATACAACATAATTCAGCTGTATTTCTACAATTAATAGTACTATGCTTTCTTGCACACTTTAGGCACACTGTGTCATTGCGACATTTATAACATGGTTGTAAATTCAGATCGTCGTATACTTTACAGTTTTGGTATCCTACAAAAATTCTATTTTTGTTCTCTCGGATGTGTTTATATATTTCCGATGTTACTTCCATTATTACGCCATGTAATCTAGTTTTCTTATTTACAAAAGTATGTAAGGCTATTGCTTTCGTTTCTTTCTTTTCAAAGTTCCTTATATTTATGTCTTCTTCTAATGCCTTTAAATCCATGTTTTCATAATTATCTATACCGACAATTTTTATTCTTGCTTTTTAAATTTCTTCTCTTGCAATATTACATATACTTGATAGCTTTTTACTTAATAATTTTTCTGCTTCAATTGCACTTGTTTCATTCATACAGCTTATAATTATCTCACTATCATTTTTAAATATTACCCTTTTTTTATTGTATTGCTTTTTCCTTGTTTAAGTAGTGTGTAACGTATTTCTTGAGATCATTTCCATCATTTCTGTTTTTCTTTGTTTTTGCAATTTTTGGTATACGTTTTTCTATATTAGGTTCAATATTTACTGCTTGCGCATATGTTTTATTTTTTACTTTTTGCACTGTTACTAAATGGTCTTTTAGAATTTTATTTTTGTCTTGCATCTCCTCAATCAATGTTTTTAATAATCTATTTTCTTTTTTCAAGCTTCTATTTTCAGTGATTAGATCATTATCGTCCTGCGTACTTATGTCACTACCGTTATCAGCATCTTGAATTTCCTCTAATATTTCTTGTCTAACAGCTGTTTTCAAGGACAGTCTCATTTGTACGAAGAGTTCCCTGGCTTCCTCGTTTAGTGTCGATTCATCACAGTTTGAGGTTATATCGTGCTCCGGACATATTCCTATGTGTTCAGTAATATATTTCTTGTTGTTGTATCTTTCAAAGCAACATTGATCATACACACCACCACATATTATGCACATCACTATTGAAACCCTTTTCTTTTTACGACATTTGTAGAAATTTAGATCCACCTTGTCAGGTGGCTTACTTTCAGCCGGTGCCATGTTGGCGAATATATATATATATATATATATATATATATATATGTGTGTGTGTGTGTGTGTGTGTGGGTGTTTTTTTTTTTTTTTTTTTTTATATTGGAGAAAGAGGTTGGAGGGAAAAATCTTAATAGACCATGACATGGCCTGAGCCACCGTGTGTTGGATTCTCACCAACTAAAACCCTTCGTTTTGCGACCGAATATAGAATCCAATTGCAACCCGAATCCTCTTCGCTCTCCTTACCGATTTGTCGGTGAGGAGGGCCAAGCTCCGTCTTCAGTGCCTTTTTCCCTCGCGGTACCACGGTCAAGTATTACTTCGCGGGGGGGCATAGGGACATTGCCCTTGTCTCCTTGATGTGATTGTCATTCCTTATGCGTCCATATCTAGTAGATCTACTATCGTACCTTCTTCATTATAGGCTGCCGTCTACTTCTTACCGCATCGTCCGGTCATCAGCTTCTTGCAGCATCTCTCGTCTTCTTCTCTCTTCGTCGTCCCTCACTTTCTTGAGGATGACCGCGGCGTAGTTACTAACCACGTGCCAGCCCTCAGCGGTGGCGAAGATAGCTACCATAATAGACTCAGGAGTTGCTCTGGTCTGGAGGTAGCGTTCAAACTCTTCACGCTCCTGCTGGTAACGCGAGCAGTAGCAAAAAACGTGCTCAGCGTCCTCGCACATGTCCAAACATGCTGGGCAGTCTGGACAGTCTTCTAAATTAAATCTACACAGGTATGCTCGATAGCATCCATGTCCCGTCAAAAATTGCGTAAGGTAGTAGTTTACTTCCCCGTGTCTTCTTGTGATCCAGTCTTCAATCTTTGGTATAAGTCGGTGCGTCCAGCGCCCTTTCAGGCTACTGTCCCATCTTCTCTGCCACTCAGCTACTGTTTGTTCTCTGGCAGCGTTCCAGATTTCAGCCTTCGTTCTATCGCTGTTCTCCTGTTTTGCCACGTATATGGCCTTCCTCTCTAGTGCTAAGAGGTCGATGGGTGGCATGCTTGCCACGACGCTCATTGCATCGTCCGATACCGTGCGGTAAGCAGACGCTACTCTTAGCGCACTCCGTCTATACACGGATGACAGGTTCCGCGCATAGGCTTTTATTGCCATTGCATCTGCCCAAATTGGTGCCCCGTACAGCATAATCGATGTACTGACACTTGCTAACAGCTTCTTTTTCTTCTGAGTAGCTCCACCGACATTCGGCATGAGCCGAGAAAGAGCAGCAGTCGTTCTTGACGCTTATTTACCTGCTAAATCAAGGTGCTGTTTAAACGTCAACTTTTCTCATGGCCGTCTATCATTAGGGCGATTGTCTCCATTTTCTTCCTGCTAGATATCAGGATCGCCTCGGTCTTGTGTCCAGCGAGTTCAAGTCCCGTTTCTCTCAGCCACCTCTGGATGGTGGTGATCGCTTCATTGGTGATTTCAGCGACGTCTTCTTTTTCCTTCCCTACTACTACAAGAGCTATGTCGTCTGCGAATCCTACTACCATAGCCTCCCGCGGGAGTTGTAGTCTCAGCACTCCGTCATACATAATGTTCCACAATGGCGGGCCCAGTACTGATCCCTGTGGAACACCTGCCGTGACCTTGTAGTTTTCAGTGCCGCAATCCGTTTCGTACAGTAAAGTTCTGTCCTTCAGATAGTCGGCCATCATCCTCCTGATGTATGTGGGCACCTCAAGCTTTTCAAGCGCTTCATGTATCTTCGTCCAATTTGCAGAGTTGAATGCGTTTTTGACATCCAAAGTAATAACTGCACAGTACTTCTTTGTTCCGCCCTTCCACCGTTTTCCACTGATGGCTGCTCGGGCTGTGTTTACCACTAGGCCGATCGCGTCCAAAGTCGATCGGCACTTCCGAAAGCCATATTGGTGCTCGGCAAGCCCCTTGGTCTCTTCGATTATGCACTCCATCCTGTTGCTGATAATGCGCTCCAGTATTTTTCCTTGAGTGTCCATCATACATAATGGTCTGTACGATGTCTCCCCTCCGGGCGCTTTGTTACCCTTAGGTAACAGCACAAGTCGCTGCTTTTTCCAGTTCGTCGAAAATCTCCCTTCTGCCAGGCATGCATTGTAGAGGCCAACAAATTCTTCAGGTTTAGCCTCGATGGCATGCTTCAGCGCTACATTTGGTATGCCGTCAGGACCGGGAGCTGTGTGTGTGTGTGTGTGTGTGTCTGTGTGTGTATATATCTATATGAATTTACAAATATTTTCACTGAAAAACTCATCAAATTTTACAGATTTAAAATGACGTTACAATGCACCTTAAAATATCAATTTTAACCGAGCGAGAGTTAGCGAACGATGTAAACTTTGCTAGTTATTTAATAATCAATTAATATATTTCGATGATGCTATCTTCGTAAACGTATAAAGGGAAATTCAATATTTAACATTACAAACCTTTTAAGATTCACGAAGTCAACGGTTACCCTTCATTAAAATGCAGCAAATAATTTAAAAAATTGTTTATGGAGCGAAGCGACGTCCTGTGTTGTTTATATAAGTTGTTGTTAATTAAAGTTTACATAAACAGTAACTTATATTGTTCGATGATGCCTGGGCTGACTTGGACTGCGTATATATCACTGACACAATTTATTTACTTGTAAAACACAAATAATAACAAAATAATTAAATTGCGTAGTTGAAGTACCGTGTTTACATCGTGTATGTACACGAGTGCATACGCATGCCGCGGCCGGAATTCTGACGATCCTTACTATACAGAGAGATGAACTGATAAGACAGTTGGAATGCGGAACACGGACTGACCGAAATTGACGCTTTGCTTATGGAAAAATATATTAGTTGATTATTAAATAATTATCGCAAATTTCGTATCAACGAGCCCGTTTATATAATCCGCATTATTTTATCATAGTGAAAAAAGTTTTTTATTTATTACAAAAAAACTAAAACTTCCGCAATTTTTTGCATTGCATTTACAAACTCTGCTAGCGAATCCGCAATTATGGACATTTTCTAATTATCAATTTTTGAAAATCAACCGCCCAGTTCACGGAGCTTAAAAGACGGCATACAAACGTACTCGATGTAAGGACTTATAGGGGGGGGGCAAATTAAAATCCAGATTAGCAGCCGGTCAAAATAGTAAACAAAAGAACAAAGTAGAAAGCTTCGATATAGAAAAACTACGAAACAGGGCGGAACGAATTAAATACCAAATAGAAGTTAATAATAGGTTTCATGCACTCGAGGAAGAAGACGCGTCACCGGAGGTAGATCATGAACTGAACAATTTATGGGGGGATAAGATAAAGATATGAAAAAAAACGGTAAAAGAGGCCGCGAACAAGGTGCTAGGGAAAAAGAAATAGCCTAAAAGCAAACCATAGTTTGACGAAGAGTGCGAACTCTGGTTTGAAAGGCGGAAAAAAGCTAAATTGAACAGCTTACACAATGGAAGCGATAGGGCCATAGAAGAGTATCATAATGTCAAAAAACAAGTAGACGCGATCTACAGAAGTAAGAAACGCGAGTATCAGAAGAATCAAATCAGAAAGATAGAAACAAATAGTAAGGAAAATAACCCGCGCGAAATGTATAAAGGAATAAACGCCATTAGAAAAGGCTTTCGGAATAGGTCGAAGTTAATGAAAGATGAGGACGGGCATCTTGTAAAAAGCGAAAATGAACTACCGTCGTTGTGGAAAAACTTTTTTGATAAGTTATTAAATGTACATGAGAACTCAGAAGAGATAGGAGTCGAAATCCACACTGCTGAACCCCACATGGAGGAACCGACATACAAAGAAGTAGAGGCCGCGATTAAAAAACTAAAAAACAATAAGACGACAGGAAACGACATCATACCATCTGAATTACTTAAATATGGGGGGGCCCGCGCTAACTTTCAAAATTTACGAACTAGTATGTGCCATTTGGAAAAATGAAACTATATTCGAAAATTGGAAAGAATCTATCATTATACCGATTTTTGAAAAGGGGGATAAGACGGACTGAAAAAACTATAGGGGCATTTCACTTTTTTACAAAAGCGTACGACTCTATCAAGCGAAGCAAAATGTACCAAATCCTAGTACCTCTCGGTGTACCGAAAAAACTGGTGAAATTAATTCAAGTATGTTTAAACGGAAGTAGAGGAAAGGTCCGAGTAGGCGGTAATTTGTCAGAATCTTTCAGTATACTTGACGGGTTAAAACAGGGTGACGGTCTTTCTAAGGTGCTGTTTAACTTAACGTTAGAGTATGTTGTTAGAAAAATGCAGGATAAAAAAACAGGCGCAACACTTAACGGAGTGACACAGGTTCTAGGATATGCGGATGATTTAGATATAGTGGGAGATTACAGGGAAACGGTGACAAAAAACGCGAAAATATTCATAAAAAAGGCTAAGGAGTAAAGTAAGTGAATCAAAAACAAAATATATAAATAAATTTTACGTTTGAACAGGTTAGCGAATTCAGATATCTGTGCACAACTATAAATGACAGAAACGAGATTAAAGCCGAAATAAATAGGAGACTTCAGTCGGGTAATGCTTGCTACTACGCCGTGAGTAAATTACTAAAATCGAGGCTGTTGTCTAAAAACGTTAAAATAAGGATATATAGGACTATAATACTGCCAGTAATTCTATACGGTTGCGAAACGTGGGCGCTTACTAAGGAGGAGAAAAATCGCTTTAAAGTATTCGAAAATAAGGTTCTTCGAAGAATATACGGACCGAAAAAAGATGAGGAGACAGAGGAATGGAGGAAATTATACAATGACAAATTACACGAATTGTACGGGTCACCAAATATTAACATTATAATAAAATCACGCTGATTAAGATGGACAAGGCACGTAGCAACGATGAGAGAGGATTGCACGGCGGTGCGTGTTCTAAGAGGTAAACCTAGTACAACGCGACCTCTTGGTAGACCCAGACGCAAGTGAGAAGACAATGTAAAAACAGATTAAATAGAAATCGGGCGTCAGGGAATAACATGGATGCAGACAGCGAAGAATAGGGATACGTGGAAAGCTTGCGTAGATGAGGCGATGAACTTTCAAGTTACAAATGCCACTTAAAAAAAATACACATTAATTATACATAAATTTCAAAAAATGTTTGAGGAAGTTGTCTCATCTCATAATCTTACCGAGGTAATGTTGGTGTTAAGGAGAAAGAAAACACAACACTTTTTTTTTCTTCCGACGTTTCGGTGGCCAATGCCGCCCTCATGAAGAAACTGTCAAAGATTTATTATATGCAATATATGTTATAAAATGTACAAGCTGTTGTTGACAAAAATTATAATTTACAGTAACGGAGAGACGTTAGTACATGATATTTTGAATAATCCTGTCCCCGCCTGAAGCGGGTAAGGAAGAACGAAATATAGGTGTTTATGCACGACAGCTGACGTAACATGGAATATATACACACGCAGTACCGCGAGGATCGAACGGTTTTTGAATTTTTCTATTGTTCTCTGACGTTACATTACCGTCGATTTAACTTAAGTTATTTTACATCAGATGTATATGCGAAATCATTAAAATTAAAGTGTGACTATTGTTAGTTCTATGATCATAAATTATAATATTCTTGCATTATTCCGTTCCTCAATCGGTGTACACACATTTCTATTTCGCTCGACCTAAATACGTAGCAAAGCACTCATTACATCTTAATTTGTGAACAACATTATTTTCTAAATTTTTCTCTGTCTTATGTTTACGTTTTTATGATTACATTGCACATTCTACTATTATTTATAGAACAGCTGTGATATTGTTTTATTTGAAAGAATGACTAATCTCCTCGTAAAACCTTCTCATGTAGGTTTCTCGTACATTTATTTATAAAATTAGTGGGGTCATTTTTTTGTCTGTAAGGTTCGGATTTATACGGACCGAGTTGTGAGTTTCTAAGGGAACTATCCTTGGCTCAAGAGCCTTCAGCTACAGAGTATGGATAGGACACGAAGGGGAAAGAGTGCGCGGACGGGACTGTGAATGGACGGACACTGTGTGGACGGAGCGATACGGACAGTAACTGAAATATATAGGAATTAAGTACAATTTGTTATCTTTTTATTTGGTCCAAGCCGTCGGAACACCAGAGTATATCTAATCGTTGGTTGTTACGTCTTTATTATTCTTATATTGTTGTTTAATATAATTTGTAATTATGATGATTGCGTTACTCTAACTTACTCTATATCTCGGGCGGAGATACGTGACTTAAGCTACACGGACGACTGCCGTGGTGAAGTTGATTTTACTAAGGCTAGTAGGTGCTGTGGCGATCACTGACGCTGGGTTGCTAATATCGACGGGCCTTCTGCGGGCTACTACACGTCGAGAGTGTACTGCACAATCTTATGTTTGTGTGTGTCGTCTAAGTTATACAAGAGTCTTATTGTATACAGGTCTCGATTTATTACTTACTATTTAACGTACTCTATGTCTCAGGTAGAGATGTGCGTCTAAACCTGCACGAGCTATTGTTGTGGCAAGGTTAGTGGACTGAATGTTAGATTAAGTGGACTGTGTGGCACTGTTCTACTAATCGTTTAGGGCGATCACTGCGTCCAAACTCTGGAGACACACGGCGTAGGTAGTGCACGAGAGGATACGTAAAAAGGCGCGACGCGGAGCCTCACCGTGGCTTATAAAGGTCCCGGGAAGCGTCGCGTGGCTAAGATGGTGATCGTGGAGGCAGCCACCAGCCAATGAGTGGCTGGTGGCCACCCGGCGATGAGCAAGGCGTGATTTCGCGTTAGTATTGCTGACGCGCAGGTCAACGCACTTGTATGTTGGTTTCGAAATGCGGTCGGTTGATGTTCGCTTTTAATATTATACACACACGCATGCACACCCACTCGCTTACATACATCTGTGCTCTATATAGGCGCGGGACGTTACAGTCCAGTAATAATGCTTTAGCAATGCGACAATTCTTTAGCAATAGTACTAGTTTTCGCATGAACGAAGTAAATTCGATTTGGAACCCTTTAAGTATTTTTTTGTATCAATAATATCGATATTTCACTTATTTTTTTATAATTTCGTAACATTTACATTTTTTAAACATTTTCTTATTGTTTAAATCAAAATCCCTTTGTTCATGCTGAAACTAGTACTTTACAAAGTGTGTACAAAAATTTTCAGCCCATTTGATCTATGCGTTCATCTGGAATCTTACGGACAGCCTGCTGAAATCGAAAAAATCCAACTAGTGAGAAAATCAACAATTAAGTTTGAGTTTATAAAACATGACATAAAATCCCAATACTCATAGTATCAACTGGGACTTTTGCTTTTTCATTCCAGACAACTAGATAAATATCTTAATAAAATGAATTGCAATTTATATCACAAATAGACCTCATAACCTCATAAAACCATGAATTTTGTCAAAACATTCTGAGTTTTCGTTAGCGACTTATAAGGTTTAACAAAAATAATAATTTTCAGTTATACAGGGTATACAGGGTGAGAGACAAAGAATTTATATTTTAATATCTTTTCAACTAATCGTTTTCATAAGCTGCGAAAGGAACTTAGCCGAGGTAATCAAAAGATCTATCTTTTCCTAAAATTTCAAGTGCAATAAGGCCTTTCTACACCCGTGATTGAGACACAAAACAAACTCATTTTTATCAGTTTTTTATTTATTTATAAAAAAATAAGTAGGCAAATAACTTGAAATTTTAATGGAATATCGTTTGACACGTAACCCATCAACATATTTTTTTTCGTCAAGTTATGCAGATAATTAGTTTTAGAGATATGAGTTTTTTAAAAAAAATCACCTTTTTCATTTTATCTGCCGAACGGAAAGGTCAATCCCGAGGACCAAACGGGGAAAAAAAGGTCATTTTATTATCTTTTAAATGCATTTTAGCTGAATTGTTTGTAACAATAAAATTATGAAAAAAAGGAAAATAATGTTTTTCCAAAATCGAAAAATGTCCATAAAAAAAAGTAATTAAAAACATTTTCAAATAAATTTTTTTCCCGAATTCAGAATCCAAAAATAGATATGCATATCAAATTTGATTGATATTGACTAAGTAGTTTCAGAAATAACACGGTATACACACACATCCATACGGACATTTCCTAAGAAGATGTAATTCGAACTTCTAACATCTAAAAACATGTTTCTATGAAGTTTTAGCAAAACTGAAAATTTTACTATTACAAAGCTTCCTCTAGGAGGAAGCAAAACACATATATTAAAAATTTCAATAAATATTAAATCAAATGTAGATTATATATTATTAATTACTCATCTTTTTTCATCACAATTTGAAAGCAGTTACATCTACTAAGCTTTCATAACCTCCACAATCATCCTTTAGCAATGGGTGTCTTATATGGAATTTGCTGTCGTCAAATGATTAAAAAAATTGATATTTTGCAAATGCAGTAAATTAAATTAATTATTACAGTAACTTACGTATATTCTTAGTGGGCTCTTGCTACATATGACTCTTCTTGGATTCCTTCTCGTACTCCTCTTTTCGTAGTCCGGACCTCTTTTGTGTTAGCAAGTATTTTTCTTTCTGCGAGAAAGAGTCTAGCATCATCGCTGGTACTAACCCAATCCAGTGCAGCGTGTCCAGCACTGTTTGGTGCAGCAGCTTATTAATATCATCAAAAGCCGATTAAGCATCTGGTTTTAGAAAATCCACAATACCAGCAAAAGTTGAAAGGCCAGCGTGTCCATGACCAAGTGCACGAACAGCAAGAACAGATCATCTGTTTACTGCCCATGCATTCCCTTTTGCTCCAACTTTTTCGCTTGAATTAATACCTGCTCTGAGCCCGCACTTTGGAAAATGTATACCAGATTCACTTAATTCACTAAATTTCACATTGCTGTTGCACTGATTACATGTTAAAATGTTCTCAAGTGCAGAAAATAGAATACTTATGGCTTTCATTCCCTTAGTCTCTTTTTAGGCCTACCTCGAGAACACATGTGATCGGCATGAACATTTAGAAATATCCCTTTCTTATCTCTGCCTGAAGACATTATAAATAAATAAACGTAAATAAACGTTGTCTACACTGCACTTTTTTGCAAATATTAAATTGATAAATAAACAGTTATTATAAACATTATTAAATATTATTAAGAGATAAAGTTTTGACCTCACTAGGATTTGAACCCTGGCCACTCAATTAGTCACTCTACCGACTGAGCCACTGGATCACATAAGTTGTGCGTCGTAACAAGCCATAGAGCTAAGTGACAGTTGATAATGAGTAAACAAGCAAAATGGGGAAAAAAAGGAAATCGTTCGCCAAATTAAAAGGAGATGAGCCGTATGACTCTCTTATAGATCAGAATGAACTCAGTTTCAACAAACAAGTTCATGAAAATATACAGGAATTTCTGACATACATGCAGAAAAATGAAGAAGTAATAGCTGATCTTCGAAAAGGACTCGAGGAAGCAGAAATTAAGTTTAAAACCGTAACTGAAGACACTGAAGATCTCGAGGAGAAAATAAATTGAAACGAAAGAGAAACAAATAAAATATGTGCAACTCTAGACAAAACAACTCGAGACTTATGCATACAAAATCACAATGAAGCAGCTACAAAAATTAATGAGTTAAAGTTTAAAATAAATCAACTTTCTCAAGAAATACAAGAGAAAAAAGTAACTGTAAAGAGAATGTTGAAAAACTATCACAACCAATAGAGATAAAATAGAACCAACAAATGAAAGAATTGCTAGAAAGAGTCGCTTTCTTAGAAAATTTGAATGAGCACATGTTAAAAAAAAATTACTTTGTGAAAAGACTCTAAAAGATCATGGCACATATTTTCAGTTAGAATTTGTTGGGCAAGATCGGCAATTGAGAGTATTCAAAGTATCTAATTTGGATATGAAGCAAAATGTTATCATACTTGAAATAAGGATGAATAATAATGACAACAAGAGAGAGAGAGAGAGAGGGGGAGAGAGAGAGAGAGAGAGTGAAGGATAAGTTGAAACTATTTTTGAAGATCCTAGAGGAGCATTACTTGATGACTCAGATGAGAATGTGCAACAAAAAGCAACAATAGAGTGTCCCAAAGTAACGATTTTTCTACAAAAAATTAAGACAGCAGCTTTAATTGATACTGGAAGTCCTATAACATGTGTATCGGAAGAATTTGATAAAGCACATGAGGAAAAATTAAAAAATGCCCAACACTTCCTACTGTTGGACAAATAATTAAGGGTGCTATAAGAGCTCAATCAGTTAGACTAAAAATCCAATTTCAAGCTGGGGTACGAGTAGGAAAAATTAAAAGAAATATTAGTTTTATCGTGGTTTTAAAGTTATCGAGAGAATACATTTTGGGTATAGATACGTTGCAGGAATTCGACTTATCAATACATATCAATATGGGAGTGATCAAATTGAGAGAAAAAGAAAAAAATAGTGAAATATTATTCATCAAGAATTAAAAAATAAATTTTGAGAATCCAAATCGTCATTGCATACAGGCAATTGAAGAAAATGCAAGCGAGTATAAGGGTGATGGAGTGGTGAAGATGAATCAAATGTAAAAAAAGATTATGATTTAATCTCCGCGCCATCAATAAATTATACAGATGATAGAGAACCTAAAGAAGGCAGCAATCTGTTACATTTTTAGTCATCGAGTGCACTAGACCCGTATGACATTACAGAGCAAGAAGTCGAAGAGAAACTTCGATATTGCAAATGTAAAAATTCTGAAACTCTTACAAAAACTCAGAAATCTTATATAGAAATTAAAAAAAATATTTAGTGAAAATCTCCATTTTTTGTGCCTTCATATCCGATTCCTATAAATAATAGAGAACTTATAAGAGTTATATGAGTAAGAGTAATAAGAGCCATGATGAAAAAAATGTTGGAGTGGAAAATTATAAGAAAATTTAACTCATTTTAGTCCATCGATCACACCATTAAACAAAGACGTTACTGTACGTCCGTGTTTAGATGCAAAACAAGCGAATGAGCACTTTGAGAAAGATCATGAATCTCCAAGAAATTTAGATGAAATACTACAGGTATGTGACCAAATTGCAGTAATGACAAGTCTAGATCTGACCAGTATTTTCTGACAGATTCCGTTGGCTGAAATATTCTAAATTTTGTGGATGATTTGTTGTGCATATCTAAGGCTGCACGAATATAATTTCACGTCAAGTCTCAAGAAAACAAACTTTATTCGATAAGAAATAAATTTTCTTGGGTTTAAATTAACTCCTGAAGGTGTAAAAACTCAAGAAATAAAGATTGATTTGATACAAACATTCGGTACCAATTCGGAAATTATATAAATTTCTGTCATTCTTAAATAATATATATATATATATATATATATATATATATATATATATATATATATATATATATATATATATATATATATATATATATATATATATATATATATATATTCGCCAACATGGCGGAGGCGAGCGCAGGCTCGCTTAATCCACAAGCAACAATATATTATAAATATCACCCTAAGATAGAAGTTAAAACAGTTGTGTGCATATTATGTGAAAGTGTTTACCACACTAGTGACTTTGCAAGATTAGATGGTGCAATTAAGTTAAGTAGTGTATTAGGAATATGCCACGAACATCCGGGTCTCGATCTAACCTCAAATATAAGCAGGAATACGCTGAGTAATGAGGCGAGGAACATAGTAGCTCAGATAAAATTTAAACAAAGCAGTGAATTCAGTAAGAATGTACTTGAGGAATTAGAGATAGAAAGTGATGAGGATGAAGGAAATATGAAAGAGAAAAATCTGAAAAGAGAAAATGCTTTGTTAAGAGAACTAAATAAAGAACTATCAGAAAAAAATAAGATGCTAAGAGATCTACTGGCAAAACAAAGAAGTGACTCAAATTTAGTTAAAACCAAAACTTTTGCAGAAGTAACATCATATCCAATAACTAGTGCCCAGACAAAGCGTATACCTAGTGTAATAATAAAAAACATAACAGAACATAGTATTGACCAGATGAATCAATATGTAGCACACTATCTAAATAAAGAAAAGTCTATACAGACAAAAAAAGTTATCAAGAAAAAGGATCAAATAATTGTTAATTGTCTAAACGAGGAAAGTACGAGTAAGGCATACAGTATACTAAAGAAAAAACTAGCTGATGAGTGCGAAGTAACCAAAGAAAAAGTGGAAAATCCGAAAATAAAGGTAGTCGGAATCAACAACTTTGAAAATCTAGATAATAAAAAGCTAGAAGAAGACATTAATGAAAGGAATTTTAGCAAATATGCAAAAAAATGCACTATTCTTCATACTTATATAAACCAGAAAACCAAATTACAGACAGCGTTAATTGAAATGCCTGCAGAACTGTATCAATGTGTCAGAGAAAGTAATAATAAACTGTTTGTAGGATACCAAAACTGTAGAGTCTATGATTATTGCAATATAAAACCATGTTTCAACTGTGGTAGATTCGGACATAGTGGTTTGAAGTGTAGAAATTCACATATATATTTTAAGTGTGCTGGTGATCATAATACGAGGGAATGTGATAAACAAGGTAACATAATGAAATGTCCAAACTGTATCTACAGTAATAGTAAATACAAGACGGAATATAATATAGAGCATATGGCAACAGATAGCCACGAATGCAAAATATTGCAAATTAAGATAAGGAAGTTTATTGATTTTACCGACTACACAATGCAGCCAATATTACCAAGATATATCGGCATGGCAGGGACCACGACACCTAAGCTAGCTGGATTGCAAATTTCTGGGATGTCAGCAAGTTCAATAAACTCACTCAACTCTCATATTTTAAGTAAAGGAAGAAACAAGAACTAATTGTGGATCAAGATATTAATATTGAAGAAATAAGCAAGATAGAATGTGAAGCAGAAAGCATCAACGAACTCAACAGAAACATCATAAAGAAGAAGAATTTAATTTTGTGCGTTAATGTAAGAAGTCTTAATGCAAATTTTCAAAAATTAGAAACACTAATAGATAGTTTGTCAAAAAAACCATGCGTTATAATTTGTACTGAAACATGGAACGTGCAACATCCTCATTTCTATCAATTACATGGATACAAATTTTGTTACAACGAAAGTAAAATTAATAGGGCTGATGGTGTCCTTATATATATTAAAAATAATATTTATGGAAAAACTAAGGTAGATGTAATTGATAGACTAAGTGTAATTATTACGGATCTTAAGCTACAATCAGGTGAATCATTCAAAATTTCGGCCATATACAGGTGTCATGATGTTTTTAAAACAGAACTTGTAAGTAGCGTAAAAAATTTAATATCAAAACATAGTAAAACTAATAACCACTGTATAATTGGCAATTTCAATATAGATATTTTGGAAAATAATGTACAAGACAACAATATAGGTACAACTTTAATAAGCCAGGAATTCTTAAATAATTTCTTTGAACATGAATTTATACCTTACTATAGAGGAGTAACTAGACCCTCTCTAGATAACGAAAAAGGTTCTTGTATGGACAATTGCTTTGCCAAGACTAGAGACGTAAACATAGAGTCTTATAAATTATGTATCCCTTTTAATGACCATTATCCGCTTATAATAAGTGTTGATCAACTTAAAGTACGGGATGCGCAAGATAAGCCAGAAACATACGTTAATTATAGAAAGTTAAAGGAACATGCAAAGAAATTTGATTGAAATTCCTGTTTGAACTTGCAGGATCCAAATCTGGCATTAAATGAACTAATAAATATGATACACAGCTGTGTTGGAAAAGCCACTTGTAAAAAAAATACAAAGATTAATAATCAACTACCTAGAAAAAAGTGGATAACTAAAGGAATATTAGTATCTTGTAAAACTAAAGAAAATTTATACAATATCTGGAAAAAAAATCCCACAAATTCAACGTTAAAGTTTTAGTATAAAAATTATGAAAAAATGTTAAACAGAATAATTAAAGATGCTAAATATAAATTTGAAAATAATGAAGTAAGAAGTAGTGGCGATAATCTGAGACAGCTGTGGAATGTCATAAACAGTAAAATGGGCAAAAATAACAAACAAGTGAAATCACCTGACTGCTTAAAGGTAAATAACCAAAAGATAGTGGATAAGTCGAATATTGCGAATATAATGAATGACTATTTCAGCCAAATTGGAATAGATTTAAGTAATCAAATTATTAATGAGTACGATGGTCAACTTAAACTACCAGCAAGAAATACAGAGTCTATTTTTATACAGCCAACCAGTATTAGTGAAATACAGGTCCTAATATATGCAATGAAAAAAAAAATCTGGTGGGGTTGATAACATCAATGCAAGTACAGTCAAGTGCATTGCTAAGTTCCTGGTAAAGCCCTTGGAGCATATTTTTAATCTGAGTATACAGTTATCGGTTAGGCCGGATGCGCTGAAGCGAGCTGATATAGTCCCAATATACAAGTCTGGAGATAGCAAATGTATGGAAAACTATCGGCCAATATCTCTGATATCTAACATAGCAAAAATCTTTGAGAAAATCATATATAACAGACTTTTCAATTTTATAACAAAACATAATATTATATCTGAAAAACAATTTGGTTTTGTCAGAGGCAGAGGAGCAACAGATGCACTTGATTGTCTTGCAGATACCATATACAGGAGTCTAGACAAAAGCAAACCAATAATATCGACATTTCTAGACCTAGCCAAAGCTTTTGACACTGTTGATCACAAAATATTATTGGATAAGCTGGAAAGATATGGAATAAGAGGATGTGCCATAACACTTTTAACTAGCTATCTATCATGTAGGAAACAATGCGTTAAGATTAATAACTTTAAAAGTGATTACAAAGATATTTCTATAGGTGTCCCACAAGGAACCATATTAGGTCCATTATTTGTTATCTTATACGTAAACGACCTACTGATAGATATGCAAAAGGATTCTATAATGTCTTATACTGATGACACGGTCATCATCTCGAGTGATGACACGTGGTCTGCAGCACAGGACAAAATAAACCTATATCTTAGTAAAGTTGCCAAATGGTTGTCGTTGAACAAACTATCGTTAAATGTAAATAAAACTGTATATATAACCTATGGCAATTATTCCGATAGTGTTCCAGAGTATATACAAATTAAGATTGGTAGCAATATAATAAAAAGGGTTGAAAATCATAAATATTTAGGCTTACTTTTCGATTACAATATGAAATGGGATATACACATTGATTCTATTGTAAAAAGAACAAGGTATCTAATTTTTGTCTTTGCAAAAATTAAAAGATTAATGGATAGGAAAACCATGATGATGATATATGTACCATGCATTCTTCCAGGGATTAGTCAATTATGGAATAATTGCCTGGGGAGAGGCGTACAATAATTTTATGCACTCGATACAAGGAGTACAAAAAAAATTATTAAAAATTGTTAACAGAAATCATTTTGTAACGCAAAACGCCCCCTTAACCGTAAAACAATTAGAAGCAATAACATATCATTATTCTAAATTAAGAGAAATGTATAATAAAAGCACAAAAACTACTAGGTATTCCCTCTTATTAGAGCATATCGTTGCCAAAAATTAACAAATCTCTAAGTAAGAAGAACAGCTATTATATGGCAGTGATAATTTATAACCTGCTTTCAAAGATCTCAAAGTGTTAACAATGAGGAAAGTTGCAATAAAGAATAAGCTAAAGGATTTCATAAGAAATCTTATAATAGTTTAAAACAATTAGAAATATATTTTAACTTCTGTTAATTATAATATATAAGAAGCATTATGTAATATATTAGTTTTAGTTTTTAATTTAAGTTCTATTTTTTGTAATTATATTATATTAAAAAAAATAAATATCTATCCGGACGTAAAATTTCCCGCTCTTTCAAAATCTGCAGTCAAAAATTCATTTTTCCTAGAGTAAACGGCTTTTACCGTGAACTGACCTTCAAACTTAGCTCATGGAGAATAACAAATACCAGGTTTGGATTCACCGCCCCCAAAACTTAACAGACAAGTGACTTGTATTGGTTATTGCTGCAATTTAACCTACAAATACCCTTGAACCCGACGTACTGAGTACATGGGTTTTTTTGACGGACATCAAAGTTCATTTCTTTTGTGGGCCTGTGTTATTGGATATTTTAAAAGAAATAGAATTAAAATATAAAATTAAATATAAAACTCAAAAAGAATCAAATTTATATGATGAAGATGAAAGTAAGCAAAGCAAAATTTTAGAAACCGATCAAAATATTTCTGATATAGAAGTAATAATATTCTTAATGATTATTAACTCAAAAATCTCAATCAAATTCCTTTTATTACCAATATATAATTTATCCTTTATAAGCTAAGAAAATTAATCAACCTGATGCGAAATTGTACCAATTGCTTAAAGTTTTCCCACCCGCTTTAGACTATCAAACAAAAGATTTAATTAAAACTAATATTTACTAAATAATAATAAATCTAATCCCAATAATTTACTCGGAGACTGTGTTCTAATAAAAAGCGCTATAAAAGATTTTCAAGATATTGCTGAGAAGCAATAATGAGTGAAACAGAAATACAAAATTCTGTATTAAAATTTAATGAAGATCATTCCAATAATTTTTAAAAAAGTTACTTCTGTCATGCAGTCTGATGAAAAAGTTTTAAGAATTTACGTAAGTGGAACATCTCAGGTTTAACTATTCACATATTATTAATTTCACCTGTTCACGACAAAGCGGTACAGCCAAATATAAAGAATTATCGTCTGATGATGTCTATTAAACTGGAACCACCTGTGAAATGCTCAATTTTTCTTATTTCTATTTTCAATAAGAATGATTATAGATACTAAAAGAATATTATATGCAAGTAATAAAATGGTGATCCGACTGAGTATAGCGGGAGAGAGAGAGAGCATCGACGACATTGAGTGAGAGTAAGCACTGAATAGCTCCGAGCCGAGAAGGTCTCGGGAATAAAAGTACAAGCCAACTCGGGAAAGCAAATTATACATTCCAAATACTCTAAAAGATAGGACGCGGGAGACGATAAGAACAGGAGAGACAAAATGATTGTATGCGGAATTAATATTATTAAAATAAAATGGGATAACAAATATTTAAAACGAAATACGAACAATCATGCGCGAGAGGACATTATTATACGAACACAAATTTCAAAAATAGTAAGAAGAGAAATAGGGAGCGATCATAGATAACTCCATATATGGAAAAGCTAACCCCTCCTATTGGGGATTTTCGTTGAGAATATTCTAGAACATTCGCGAGCCCGGACTATATAAGGGCCCGTATAAACTGCACGGCCCCCTCATTCGGACTTAATCTCTCAGTCGGGGTTAATCTCTTTCAGTCGCACTTAGAATCTTGAGCGAGACCGGACACCTTCATTATCACGATCTCAGAAGTTCAATCTGGACTTAGTCGCCGTCGGACAAAATTTAGCCAAGTCAGAACTCGGTTCGGGACTTAGCATCGGTGCACATAAAATTAATCGGTTCGGGACTTAGCTTCAGTGCGCGCAAAAATCATTCAGTCTGGGATTCAAGTTCGACAAGGCTTATTATTGAAAGAAATTAGAGATTCGCGTCAAATTAACACAAACACGAATAATTTTCATATAGTATAAATTTGGACGGAAACCAGGAAATCGAGCCGCGAGATAAAGTAGTTACCGAATAGCAACGGACAAACAAAAGAATAACGATATAATAAAAGCCTTTCAAACGCGCTTCGGAGTTAAATAAAGAAAAGTCATCTGAAAACCAATCAGAATCGAGTGCATTTTAAATTATTCGTTTTGGTTACTAGTAACCCTTTCAGTAAAAAGGTATACGATCATTACGTCTCTCACCGTCTCTCGGAGTAAATCGTCTTAGTTTAGCTACAGTTTGTAAGCTTAGCACTATTACATCGACTTAGTATATTTCATTAACGCGATAGTCACACTGAGCGTCGACAAAGTTCGGATAATTATTATTTCAAACAAATAAAAAGAAAGGGGTTTATTGCTATTAAATCACGACTTTTTAATCGAAATCCAAATTCCGAGTCCTTACATATTATCATCGCCTAACTAGATAATTTATAACCCGCGTCGACCACTGACCCAGTGATTCCGATCACCCGCCGAGAGCACGAACAGGTAGAAGAGCAACAAAGCAGTCGACTCAACAAAAGGTAAGTGTCAATTCAATACAGCGCTACTAGCCCGCTAGAAGCTTCTTTCTCTCACACACTCCCTCTCTCTCTCACAGAAGAAAAGCTATAGAACTAACGCATAGCATAGATTATGCGGGGTTTTTCAAATCGAGTAATATTCTGAAGGCACGAAATTAAGTTCTTTTTCACTAACAAAAGGTTTCCCAACCAGGACATTTGCGCTGTTCTACAAGATCGCGGGAATGTCTAAACACCAAAAGCGCTAGGATTTTCTCATAAAAATTCTCGTCGTTCTCCGTGTTCCCCCATAATAAACTAACCAATAAAAATGTTGCAACTGACGACAGCATCATAGCCGAGGACGTAACAACCACTTTCACCCAACTAAAAATATTCCACAATTTGTTGCTAATTTGTTGCTAATTTGTTATCTAAGAATTGGTTTTCTTGCTCCAGCCGTTTCCGAGAAACGAAGATTGGGCTAGATTAAGTAATATGCTGGCACCACCATAGTTGTAACTTTTGATCTAATGGAGCTTTTTTTAACGATTATTTTAAACGGCATATTTTGTCGCTAATTGTTGCTGAAAGATAGGCTAGGGTTCATTTCATGAATCAATTATCAGGCCCAATTGCCGACACCGCACCAAGGTCCAAAACCGTACAAATATTGTTTTCCTATTCCATATAACTTATAAATAGAGCTTGTGATAAAAAATCAGAGTACTATATTATTAAGTTTAATGAATCATCCTGAAAGAAAATGCCAATAGAACTGTTCATTTGTCTAGAAGTTGTGTAGTACGAGTGGGAATTATGCTGCGATGTTTCTATTAAACTGGTAACTTATAGTAACCGCTAATTTTCTTATTAATATTGATAATTTTAATTTTCATCAACATAATAGGCACAGCGGCATAAGTTTAACATTAGTAAAAGATTTTATAGAAAGAAAGTATCAATCCAACTTTTAATTGTTTTTAGCCTTTGAAATACTAAATAACCCGTGGCGGATTTGCGCGAGACCAACCGTTGTTTTTTAGCAATGGATGGAGCAACAAAATGGTTTAAGATATAAAATGTCAGCAACAAATTGGAAACAAAGTCTAGAATAGTTATTTTCCATCGATTTGCATTTTTTACCATTTTTCCGGTTTTGGGCCTGGGCGCGGTATCGACCATTGGGCCTGATGATTAAGGGTGTGTTCCGAATCGGATACATCAGTTTATAGTAATTTAAGTTGGCACCTATTGACTAACGGAGAATCGTTCCGAATATCGGCGACAGTCAAATAATGGCAGAGTTAACTGTTTCGAAATGGATGATGCAGAAATTAATAAACACTTTTTATTGAAGATTAAAAATTGTGAGTGAAACACTTAACCTTTTCAGAATTAGGAAGTTAGCACTGAATGAACAGTGAAACTTTTTCCTCTAAATAACAAAATAATGTTAGCTAAAATCGTCTAGCCCACGTTTGAACTTTCGCAGTAGTCATCAGCTCTCTGCCAATTCTGCCATATTTGACTGCCGTCGATATTCGGAACGATTCTCCGTTAGTCAATTGGTACCAACTTAAATTACTATAAACTACCGTACTCCAATCCGGAACACACCCTAATTCGTGGAATGGGCTCTAGCCTATCTTCCAGCAACAAAGTAGTAACAAAATATGCCGTTTGAATCGTTAAAAAGGCTCCCTTAGATCAAAAGCTACCGCTGTGGTGGTGCTAGGTTAATACTTAAGCTAGCCCAACCTTCGTTTCTCGGAAACGGCTGCAGCAACAAAATCAATTCTTAGGTAACAAATTAGCAAGAAATTAGCATCAAATTGTGGAGTAGTTTATTTTTAGTTGGGTGAAAGTGGTGGTTCTAGCTTAATAGCGTTTGCAGCTATTAAGAAAATAAGAATTAGTTTAAAAAATGATGACTTTTAATTATTATAGGTGAAATATTGATGGTATCGAATATCAATCTCATGTATAAAAAAAAAATTTGAGCCCAATTCATCCATCGGTTCACTTGGGATCTTACTGACAGTGACAAAATACTTTAATGAGTGCCCGTAGTGTCACCACTACCAGATAGCAGTATATGAGGCCTACTACGTCTCAAATTGTAGGTACTGTGACCTAGTTTTATTATAAAAAATATATTTATAAAGGATTTAATTTATATATTTATGTTATGTATTTTTATTTTTAGCCCATAGGACTGTTTTTTGACCTTAAGGAAAGGAAAAATAGGAAAAATAATATAATGATGAGAGGGGTAGGAGCAAAAGGGAAGAACATGGAAGGGGACGGAGGGAATTGATCAAAAAGTTTTTAGAAATAGAACTTTATATAAATAGAGTAAGAGCGGTAGGGGGAGGGCTGATAGTAGAGCTAGAATCGTTTATAAATAAGATTGAAGTGATGAAAAGGAAGCAGGAATTGAAGGGGACGGAAATATGGTTAGAAAATGATCTTACACTCAGCAAGCAGGAGATGTAGAGATGGCTTGAAAAAATATCAGAGGGAGAGAAGAAAAATCGATTAGAGGTTAGGACAGGGTATATGAAAGTCAGAGTGAACGGCACATGGTATTTTTGGAATGATTTGGAAGGACGATTGGAAAATGAGAAGGTATTTTTCGGAAGGAAAAAGGCGGAGAAGGAGAACGAAGGGAAGATAGTGAAAATAATAACGTGGAACATGTCAGTGATAATTAAAGCGAGAGAGTTATGGGATTTTTTGGTGAGATTTAAGTTAATATTATTACAGGAGACTTGGTTGGAAAAGGAGAAGGAGGATAAAGTGATAGGGAAAATAAGCCAAAATTTTAAATGGGGAACAAAGCCGGTACTTAGGGAAAGTAATAGAGAGAGAGAGCAAAAGGAGGAATATTGGTAGAAATAAGGAAAGAATTAGCAAAAAATATAAAGTTAAGGGAGTGGAAATATGGAATAAGCATTAGGAGTATAGAGGTAAAGAGGAGCGAAATGGTAAATGTAATAACGTGGTACAACAATGTAGGAATAAGTAAAATAGAGAAGGATCTCATGAAAGAAGTACAAGAGGGGGTGGAGAAATGAAAGAGAATATTGTTGGCAGGAGACTTCAACGCGAGAATAGGGGAGCATCAAGGTGAAAGCGAATTAGGGGACGAGGAAGGAGAGATAACTTACGTCGTGGAGGGGGCGGAATCAGTGCTTGACCTGGTAATGGAGATAGAGACAGAAAAGGGAAGTATAATAAAACAAATGGAAATCATAAAGCGTATAGAATCAGATCATCTCTCGATAGCTTTCTCAATTGAAAACGGGGAAAGAGAGCGAAGAGGCCCAAGAGTGGGAGAGGAGGGTAAAGATAGGAGATTCAAATGGAAAGAGAGATGGGGGCACACTATAGAAAGATAATGGAAGAAAAGGGGAGGGGTTAAAAGAGGGGGAACGAAGCAATCACGAAAGGTGTGATAATCTAAAAAGGGGATTAGAGGACATAAAAGGGACACAAAAGGGGAGAGAAAAAGAAACAACTGGCGGAGAAGAAATGGGAAAGAGTAGAAAAATGTAGGAATTTACAAGAATTCTGGGAGGTAATAAGGGGTTTTAGGCCCAGAAAACAAAGAAAAGGTGGTTGATAGGGATAAGACTACTTTGAGGGACTGATGGGAGGGAAGGAGGAAATAGATAAGGATAGGGAAGCAGGGGAGAGGAACGGGGAAATAGGAAGGGAAGGGGGAGAGGAAATAGAAAATCTTGAGAGGGAAATAACACCATGGGAATAAAAACAAATACTGACGGGTATGAAAAACAATAACGCTCCGGAGAAAGACGATATAATAGTAGAATTTGTAAAGGGACTCCCAATTAACTGGATAGTGGAATGAACAGGGGTATTGAATGGAATATTGGAAGAAGGGAAGATAGTGAAAAATTGGGAGTTAGCAAGGATTCATCCAATTTTCAAGGAAGGGAAAGAGGAGGAAGTAACAAACTACAGCGGGGTTTCACTACTGGATATCGGGTACAAGGTATTATCAGGTGTGATAGCAGGGAGGGTTAACGAATGGTTAGAAACAAAGAGGAAGCTAAAGGAAAGCCAGGGGGATTCAGGGAAAAGAGAGGAACGAGGGACCATATGTTCACTTTAAACAGTATAGTAGGGAACAAAATAAAAAGAAAAGGGGGAAAGTTACATGCGGCGCTAATTAACTTCAGAAAGGTTTTTGACTCGGTAAATAGGGAGATATTAATGGGGAAAATAGAAAAGATTGGGATAAAGAGGAAAGTTTTAGAGACAATAAAGGGAATATACAGGGAAACGGAAAACGAGGTAATTACGGGGGATGGGGTAACGGAGAGCTTTAGAACCTATAAGGGAGTAAGGCAGGGATGTTCGTTAAGCCCGGCCTTATTTAGCATATATACATATAGAGGACTTAGAGAAGAGATGGGAAGAAAAAAAAGAGGGAGGGACAGTAATAGGAGGAGTAAAAATATATTTTTTCAAATTTGCAGATGATGTAATTACACTAGCAGACACGAGAGAGGGGTTACAGAGTATACTAAAAGATTTAAGCAGATATTTTGGAGGAAATAGGATGACCCTAAACACTAAAAAAAACGAAAGTTATGTGCTTTAGAAAGGGGGGAGGAGAAATAAGAAGGATAAATGGTGGTACGAAGGGAAAGAATTAGAGGTAGTTAATGAATACAATTATCTGGGACAATTGTTCACGACGAAAAACTCGTATGGGACGCAGATTAAAAAAATGGCGAGGAAAGCTAGGAAAGTAACAAGTATGGTATGGGGAATTTGGAAACGGGCCAGGATAGGAAGTTTAAAAAAGAAGACATACTTATTAGCGTCAATAGTAAGAGCAAGCTACCTATATGGTACGGAGATTTGGGGATAAGAAAGGAGAGAAGAGATAGAAAGGGTGCAAGGGAGGCACATGAGGATGGGGATGGGGTTAAATAATAACACCCCGGGATACATGGAGAAGGGAAGCAGGGAAATATAGTATGGAGATACTGGAAATGGGGAAGGATATCTGGCCTTATATATGCCTGAAGGAAGAATTGAGGGGAATACTGAACAGAATTCTTCAAGATGGAGAGAAGAGCCAGAGAAAGCAATGGTAGAAGTCGGGGAGCAGGATTTAATAAGAATAATGTATGATTATAAAGAGGGTGGGAATATCGGGAAAATAAGAGAAAGGTTGGAAAAAGGAATGAAAGTAAAATTAGAGCAAGAAATTCAGAATGATTTGGTGAGAATAGAAAAGTCAGGATATTATCCGAGCTATAGAAAGTGGAAAAAGAATTAGGGGAGGAAAAATACTGGGAAGAAAAGGACATAAGTGGATTCTTAAAGGAGTAATGGGCAAAATTGAGGTGTGGAAATATAGGAAGGGAAGAAAGTAAAGGGTTTAAGGATAGCAAGTGTAGGGTATGTGGAAAAAGAGGAAAACCTGAGACACATATGGACATGTAGGAAAGCACGAAAGGAAACAGAGGAAAAATGGGTTAAGGAAGTAGATGAAAGAAGGCTATCGAGAGAGGAGAGTAACAATATAAAGAAATTGGAAGAGTTATTGGGCGAAAAGTCAATTGAAGGATTATGCATGTATGCATATCACTTTGAGAAATTGGCCAGATCGAGCACCGAAAAGAAAAAGGGAGAGTAAAAGGTGAGAAAAATAGAGGGTAATAAAAATAGGGGGTAATAAAAATAGAGAGCGCGATATAGAAAGAAAAAAAATGTAAAAATTGTAAATAATCGACGAGCATTGTAAACCCGAATAAAAAATAGGGTAAAGGAAGAAAAATCATGTAAAAAGAGTTTATAAGTAATAGAAGGGATTGTAAAGGAAGTTAATCAAATAACTAAAATGTAAATAGGCAAAATAAAATGTATAGGGTAATTTTAATTTAGAATTTAGACAACAATTAGTAAAATGTAAAATGTAAAAATGTAACTGTAAAACCGTAAACAGATGTAAAATCTATACAGGAAATAAAGATACATGCATACATATACATGTTTAATTCTTAACAATAATATTAAGTTATTACAACGCGTTATTATACGCAGAAAATCTAGCTTCAAACCTAGGTCAGAGATTTTTTTTCGATATAACCCACCTTATACGAATACCTAAAATAACCATGACAGTGCGAGCAATAAAAATAATTTTACAGTTATGCAATAAAACTATAAATATACTACCATTCAATTAAAGAAAGCTAAATAAAAAAAAATCAAATACTACACATCACAAGTTAAGGGGATCTGAAATCAATATTGAAAGTCAATTAAAAATTCATATTTCGCGCCTCAAAATAGCAGACGAAAAAATAATTAATTTACGTATAACAATTAATAAAAGCAAAATCGCGAAAACCCAACTGTTGGTTGCTCTCCGTTATGTAATTATCTGTCATTTTCCAAAGTTTCATGTTATTATAACAATATGTCGCCTAGAAAACCATGCGAAATGCGTTTTTTATGCATTGTCAGATGTTTGCAGA
This sequence comes from Muscidifurax raptorellus, assembly GCA_020010945.3. Taxonomy (NCBI): domain Eukaryota; kingdom Metazoa; phylum Arthropoda; class Insecta; order Hymenoptera; family Pteromalidae; genus Muscidifurax; species Muscidifurax raptorellus. The sequence continues at coordinate 28,097,590 of CM052077.1, read as the reverse complement.
ATTGCACTTCCAAGATGTCATTGCTGTAACCTTGAAATTCTAATTCTCGCGCCTGCGTGTTTTCTCATCCCTACTATCACCACCACGACCTCTATCTCATATCCCACTAATGCCACCATCTCTACCCCTTCTTTCGCACTTGTGGTGCGGATACTGGGTGACGACTTCAATGGCGTCCTCTTCACCTACGACGAAAGGCAAGATTTTAAAGCACATTTGAACGATCAGAAAATATTTGTATAGCGTTATCCACAGTGCCGATAGCAAGGAATTGGTAGGAAAAAAAATCACGGTACAGGTTAGAAGTTAAAATTTGGCTATAACCCGACAGGTACGGGTAGAGCAGTTATCATCAAGGAAAATCAAGCACCTTCCAGATTGCCCAGCTGTGTAATGAAACGTTATCGCTCAACTGTTTGTATGAAAGAAATGTCGTTTCTCAATTTGACTGAATATATTGTAAAGTGTATCGATACGCGTCTAGAATTTTTAAAGTGTATAGCAGCTAGTGTCAGTTGTGTTGCGAGCGAGATTTTGAAACTTATTATAAGTATCTCTCTCGATGCCGCACCCCTTGTAAAAGTCGGTGCATTTACGCCCTATTATATAAAAAACTCATTGATATGCATGCCGAGACTTGGGTGGATATCGTGCAAAAAAATGTAGTAACACGTACAAAAGCCATGAATAATACTCAATTGGCTTTTGTACGTGAAAATGTTGTCGATGTATTTTACTAACTAGTAACAAATCATCTTGATGTAATAGTACACGAATTAAATAAATATGTTAATGTTTCGTAATTTTGATTATAATATAATAAAATATTTTATTATATTATAATATAAAAATACATACTTATCTTGAATTATTTATTTATTATTAACCTCCTATCCGCATCCAGTTATTATTAATAGAAAAAAATAAATAAATAAAATAAATAAATAAAAGAATCACAAAATAAAAGCGTATGTGTATCAGCAATACACATTCTCCCACCCTCTCCCCACCACACAGCATCGCTTCTCCTACGATATCGTCTTCTTTCCCCCATCACACCTGCACACCAATAGTGCAGGTGCAGATGCATAAAACGGCATCGTGACGTTGTCGGTCTCGTTTTACCGACTGCTGACAGTACATCATCGCGGTACCGTTACTTGCGAAAACTCTCTCTCTCTCTCTCTCTCTCTCTCTCTCTCTCTCTCTCTCTCTCCTCTCTCTAGTTAATTAATTACGTAATTTTGCTTTTATTAATTGTTATAAATAAATTAATTATTTTTTTGTCTGCTATTTGGAAGCACGAAATTTGAATTTTTAATTGGCATCCAGACCCCCTTTTAAATCTCATGTACTAAATTTATATATATTTAGTTAAAAGAGGATTGAAACGTTCTCCTTTGTTTTCTCTAATAAGAAAGGATGGGTTTCTAAAGTAATAATTATATCATGTAAAAAAAAAGAACAATTATATATTACAATGAAAAAGGAACTAAATAATGATATAAGAAAAATAGAATATAAAAACTATGTAAAGCGTCTCGATAAAGTAATTAATAAGGCAAAAATGAATTACAAAAGAAAAATAGTTGAGAAGAATATGAAAAATGCAAAAGAATTTTAGAAATACATAAAAAACCGCTGCAATTCATTGGCACGTAGCTTCCTCCAAACAAATATTTATTCAAGTATATTAATTTAATAATGTATTTCTTTTTCTCCCGATCTCCTTAATAAAATGAATAGCAATTTATATCACAAATAGACCTCATAACCTCATAAAACCATGAATTTTGTCAAAACATTCTGAGTTTTCGTTAGCGAGTTATAAGGTTTAACAAAAATAATAATTTTCAATTAATCAGGGTATACAGGGTGAAAAACAAAGAATGCATTAACTAAAATATATGATATTGTTATCAGCGATTTGATTGTGATATTGTTAACCCCCCTGTTTTTTAATTTCATATTATCAATTATTTAGAGTATCTCTAAATTACTAGTTGGTTCTATAAATATAGAGTGTGTTTTAATAGGTGACAATTTTATATGTTTACCCTTTGGGTTTATTATTTTATTACTTAAGTTCTGTCTAATTCTATAAAAGTAGGAATTCATCCCTATTGAAAAATCTCACGTGAGATCTCAGGTGAGATTTCAGGTGAAACTTGAACTGTTTTTATTTATAGTATTATCAGTTTGCAAATTATTCCCCATTTTATTTTACTTCCTCCTAGAGGAAGCTTTGTAATAGTAAAATTTTCATTTTCGCTAAAACTTCATAGAAACGTGTTTTGAGGTGTTGGGAGTTCGAATCATGTGTTTTTAGAAAATGTCCGTGCGGATGGCCGTGTGTGTGTGTATGTATGCATACCGTCGTATTTATGGAACCACGTGGTCTATAATAATAAAATTTGACATGCATATCTGTTTTTTGATTCTGAATTCGGGGAAAATTTTTTTTTAATTTTGACAATTATGGCCATTTTTTGTTTTTGAAAATTTTTTATTTCGTTTTTTTAAATTATATAATGTATAAAAAAAATTCAGCAATAGTGTTTTTGAAAGAGTATAAAATTTCCTAGTTTTTCCCGCAAGATTTTCTAAATTGACCGTTTCGTTCAATTGTTATGAAAAAAAGGTATTTTTTTTTAAATCCAAATTTTCCAAATTAAACAGTCTAATGTATTGAAAAAATTTATAATAACAAAGCATAATAATGTCTACATGTTGTAAAAATTTTAAGTCATTTTGGTGATTAGTTTTTGAGAAAAAAATCGGTTTTCTATGTCGCACGGTTACGGGAAAAAAAATCTTTAATTAACTTGAAATTTAGGGAAAAAATAGATCTTTTGATTACCCCGGCTAAATTCTTTTCGCAGCTTATGAAAATGATTAGTTGAAAAGATATTAAAATACAAATTGTCTCATATTTTTAACTTATGCCTTGAAAAATCGGTATAGCCAATGGCCCTAAAAACAGCATAAGTTGTCCCAATTTATAGATCTGGTGCTAAAACTGAAATTCCAAACTATAGACCGATATCGTTAATATCTGATCTAGGAAAAATTTTTGAGAAAATTATCTATGCTACAGTTTATTTATTTGTTAATAAATAAAAACTATTAGCACAGAACGAATTGATTTCATAATAAGTAAAGGAATCAAAGATGCGCTTACCTATATAACAAATCTATTATATAAAAAATTAGATAAAAGTAAACCAATAGCCATTATTTTCCTCGATCTGGCAAAAGCATTTGACACTGTTAATAACTCGATTCTTTTAGATAAATTATATAATTATGGTGTCCGAGGAAAAGCCCATAAACTTATATCAAGTTATCTAAACAACAAAAGGCAAAAAGTAAGAATCGGAAGATCTGAAAGTTGCTATAAAACTATAACTGCAGGTGTAGCTCAAGGTACTATTCTGGGATAACTCCTTTTCTTAAGTTATTTCAATGATTTATTAACTGATTGGAACGAAAGTACTTTATCATATGCTGATGATACAGCTATTATTGCAACTGATGACACTTTAGATAATGTTGAAAGAAAAATGAAAAAGTACTTAGATGATATAATTACTTGGTTAGAACTTAATAAATTATCCTTGAATATAACAAAAACTGTATATATAACATTTGGTAATCATACAGATAGTGTAACAGTTGATCTGGACAGTTATATACAGGGTAATAGATTAAGCAGGGTTGAATCGGGTAAATATCTGTGTATTATATTTGATTATAATTTAAGATGGGATAGACACATTGAGTATCTAATAATGAAAACCAAATATATAATATATATAATGTATAAAATGTCGAAATATATGCATTGACACACTCAAGTTGATATCAATCTCAAAGTTTCAGATATTAGCAAAAAATATAATAAGAAGAAAATTAAAAATAAATTAAGGCAAATATATTATATAATAAAGAGCATATTACAAGCAATATTTTGAATTATAACTGTTATGTTTTTTTGAAGATTTTGAATTCTAGGTTTAAGTAGTTTTAAATTTTAAATTTTAACTAGTAAGTATCATACTGGACCTATGTACAGGTAGCTGTGTCTACCTCTATAGGATATTTTGACTGCCTCGGATATATCAAGTATGTTCGAAGGTTAGTAAACATGTATTACCTGTATTACTTGTATTACTCTGGTAAGAAATAAATAAATATGTAGGGTTAAACAAGATATATGTATATATATTTTGATTTATTTATATATTTATTTATATTAGTGGTATGTGGACTTATTATTTGTATGACGATTTTATCAATAATGTATATAGACTAAATTTTCTGGTATCTGTCAATTAGTATTTATTAAGTTGTAGTTATGAATTTTTAAGGAATTTGATCTTGATATCGATATTAACAGTATATTTTAATAATGTTATATCATTATAGTATATTAATATATTTTTTGATCAGATAGTCTGTTGCTGACATGACTTAGGAGTTTATTTATAGATTAAAAATCTAAAAATCTAAAAATTAAGCTTTTTATAAGTTTTGCTACATAGTTTAATTTAGATTATTGGGATGTAAAAAAAGCACTTCAATTTCCAAGTTTTTCACTGGGATCAGCTATGTTTATATCATGATATTCAAAATATTACTGTTTTTTATCTACTATAACATCTCTATGATAAAAGAATAATTTTTTGTCAGAACTCTTTTTAACAACCAAATCTCAAATTATTTGATAAGATTTTATTTTATATTTGTGAATAATCTGTAAAAGTCTTGATTGATTTTCCAGTGCCTCACCTACAAGCTACAAAAATTGTATGTTATCATAAATTTTAATTTTTGGGCATTAGAAATACTGAATAATTCGTGAATATTCTTATTATAAGTAGATAAATATTTTTGAAAATAGAAACAACATCTTTAAAATATTTAGACAGGATTTTTTTATATATAAATGTGATAATCCGGTTTTTAGCAAATTTTGGATTCATATATGTAAATATAAGTAATTAAAACTAATATAAATATAAATAAGTAATTAAAACTAAAAGTGCAAAAAAAAACTCTATTTACTAATTGTAGATTATTTGTAATTCTAAGAAGTATTAAAAAATTAATAATAAACTTAAAAATCACATTTAACTTTGTGAAATAATTTCAATGTCAATCAATGTAAATAATAAACATATATATATATATATATATATATATATATATATATATATATTACCATAGTTTTCCAATTGATTTCATTAAATTGTACTGAATTAAATTATACAAAATTGATTAATATTAAATCCAGTAAACTTATCGAGGAAGACAGTTATGCATGTGGTGGAACTCTTTATCTACTGTGTGCCTTTGCTCATTTGCTGACCGGGCATGTTCTAGCCTAAAAAATTAGAATTTCGAAATAAAAGAAAATCTTATTTAATAGATCTTAATTAGCCTTTTCGACCTACGTTAATTATTTTATAAGCCCGTTTTTCGTTTTCCCAGGAAAAATCAAAATAGAATATCCCTTTTTCCTGCATTTTAAATAGCCATATCTCGTTGAGAAATGATTATTGTTTACTCCACCAAGGTTAAAAAAAATTGTCCTTGAGCTACTTTAATTTTCCCGTGTGCAATTTTTAAAAATATCCATAATTATTAAATAAACAATAAAAAAACTGTCGTGGCATTTCCAAGCCAATTTTTTGCGCGTTCCGCATGCGCGATAGAATAAAGGTATACTCACATCGTCATATCAACCGACCAGCAAAAGCGTGGTCTGCAGCTATAACACGAGAGGTCTACTATATTGAAAGTCAATAATTAAATTGTCTTAATTTTTCAAGTACTAAACCAACGAAGATAGATTCTTATGAGTACTCTTGTAAGAGTCTATCTTCGTTGCTATAACGTCACGAATTACAACCGGGCACGTTTCGGCCTGCAAAGTTTGGAATTTCAAAATAAAAAAAATCATATCTGATAGATCTTAATTAGCCCTTTCGATCTACGTTAATTAATTTATAAGCCCCTGCGACGTGCCGTCGGACGCAGACGAGGTCGAGGGTGAGAACTCGCCTCCGATGCAGCCCGACGCACAGGAGGAAAATACACGTGCACGTACCGACGACGAAAGTAACCTCACTTGTCGAGAGCCTGTCACAGCGGTGGCTCTCCAGGTGTGGTGTTCCGTCATAACTCCTCTGTGGCACGCGCGCGCACACAGCGAGTGAATATGTTGTATGAGTGTGCATGTGAGCCGAGAGAGAGGGCGACACTTGCCAGGGCTTCTTTTTCGCGAGCTCGGCCTTGCGTGCGTGAACAATCACTTTTGCTAGGGCTTCGGCAGCGTTCAGATCTGAGTCGCGACTAACACCGAATCTGTAACGTTAAATTAACGAGGATTTCCGATCCTTTGTCACAACGTGACATTAACGCCATTTGTGGCAGTAACATCAATGCCTTTGTTGGCATTTAACATTAACTTCACGAACTTTTTATATTATAGTATCTGTGCATGTGAGTGCATTCTGTGCTTTGTGTGCGCGTGTGGCGTTTTTCTCGTGTTACCGTTTATAATATAATTACAGTTTTTCATAGTGTCAGTTTGTTTTAATATTAATAAATCAGGGTTTTTTATGCCGAAAGGCTTTTTCCCGTAAACAAGTGTTTTCTTTGTAAACCTTTTATCCAACAGTGTAAATCAGTAAAATTTAAAGATCAAAGCATCTCAACTGTTCGAATCTACTAAATCAATTTATTCTTAAGAATAACTAACCTGCCAACAAAGGCAAGTTAGATAGTCAACGTTTATTCATGTGGGTTACGACATACGCGCCGCGCACTGTTGCCACGTGTCGCCACTCGCGCCGCTCTCCTCGACACCGACCTAGTACACATCCTAAAATGCGTAGCGTTTGAAGTAAGAACTCGCGAAACTACAGAATGCTTCCAAGAGCTGTCAGTAAGAAGAAACAATAATGATCTTTTCCTATCCCCGCGCACACACATTCTGCGCGAATACGGGACCCGGTCAATATGTGACACAATAATACCAGTAATGTCAATTCGGCTGCCAATGATACAAGGCGTTACCTGGCATAACAACGCAAGGTGCACCGCAGATACTGAGACCACAGACGAAACAAACATGGAAATACAAGAACCCAAGAGATCTAGCGAACAGCGGTATATATACATACAGCGACACAGAAAAGCTTAAAACATTCATCATGTTTCCCAACGAGCGTACAGCAGGGCTAAATCAATTGCCAATGTGATTCAGGGGAAAAAGAACAACGGGCAGCGAAATATCTATCACACGTGTAATGGACGAAGGAACCGTAGAAAAAATCGCTAACTCAATATGGAATCGCATATGGATAAAATTTATAACTTTCTATTTACAACTATATTTAGACTAATTAAATTCATACTAGATACAGTAATACATGGTTACGTATTACACAGCATATACGGATTTTGTGTACACATTCTAGGCGCCTTGTGGAACTCGCTCACGCAACTACTATTGTACCTGGCTCACACATCGGAAGACAAGGACAAGAAAGGAGAGGAGCGACCAAAACCACCACCGGAACCGTCGACCAATCCAAACGCACCGCCGTGCTCCCCACCACATGCACCTGTAATGTCCCACGTTCATATAGATAAATATATATGTATATATATACGAGTATGAGTGTGAATATATGTGTATGTATAAGTATATAAATGTACGTGTATAAGATTAAACGCCTTCGTCCACAAACTGCTTACAAGGGTATTACGAAACCGAGCGCCGAAAACCAGAGCAGCACACTGACCTGCATGTCACTCCTCGCGCGCGAATTAGGTCAACTTATACGCGTTAATCCTTCTGGTGGCAAATGTCGATTGGACGATAGTCATCTTTAACTTCTTAATTACGAAACTCCTTGCATCGGCACCAAGGCTTTAAAAATCCTGGAGCCGATTCACGCAGTGCCTTTGGTGACAAAACGGATCGGTAGTACGGCAGAACCTGTCTTCTCTGGTGAGCAGCCAGTGTCTAGGCTGTGTAGTGATTAGAGGCTTACTCCGCACTAACACGATTGGGAGCGCGTTTTCTCCGCCCCAGCATAGACAACACTGACGGGCCCTTTGGAGTCAGTAGACAGACCGTAGAGAGACGTCCGTGCCAAAGATTCGCCGAATAGCAACCCGGCGATAGTGGGATACCACAGCCTTTTGTGTCAGAACTGATCGGTAGTACGGCAGAGCCTGTCTTCTCTGGCGCCTACGAGCAGAAGTATAAAAACAAACAGCAACGAACGCCCAGCAGAAACTAAACCTATTCAATGACCTCATCAAACTCAAAAAGAAACTCATCTGGGCCACACAGAGGCGCGAAGAAACCATATTGCAATACAGCGAAAGAATTAACACACTGTTACAACAATTCAACAACGCAGAAAAATTAGCTCAGATAGAATTTTCCGAAATAACTAGAAATTAAAAGATATATTTGCAAACCAGGAGTCTACAAAGACTTATACCACGTACGACAACACGCGAAAAATATATACGAGCACCTAGTAGATTTAAAAAATCTAAAACGACGATCCATAGTACCCGTAACACGAGTCTATATGTAATATGCACATTTTACACGTATTTTGCACAGATAACTAATATATCATAAGATATCCAAGAAAATCTCACGAACTAACGATAGATCTCCTTTTAGCATATATGGAAATCACAGCTAGCCTCAAGGAACTTGCTAGTTTACGCTTAGCCAACGGGAAGTGCTACTCACATACTCGAGGGCACATGATTATTTACGTAGATGAATACAACATATTAGTCTATTACGAAAACTGTTACGAAACAAAAGTCACAGACCCCTACAACTAATCTCACGAGAAAGACACCTAGACGTATTGATTCAACCAAACCACATTACTGCTCAGTAATGAAAGCCGAAACTGCATCACCTGCATTCAGTTATATACAAAAATCAAAGAACTATTACTGGAGGCAGAAGTAGCACATATCTCGGAGTAAAACAAAAAAAAATGGAGATAATTCGCAATACAGAGCGCATACATTATGAATGTGGGACATCAAAAGTATGCCCCGATTGTTTTGCAATATGCCCCAAACTAATAATACGCAACCTGTACGCAACGATCATAACAAGAACCAGTCGACCAACCGTCGAACTAACAAACCATATACAATGCAAAATTTGCAAGAGAACCATACAGTTTTACACCACGCAGATAACATAAGTTTGGACAGAGGCAGACACATATCTTAATCTACATCAACAGTCCAGCATGCTCAGCGCGAATTAAAATACCGACAAAAATAAATCTAGCCGATAACAGCACCACATAACGAATTGACGAACAAATAATAGCAGAAACAAACAATCACATCATTAAACACAAACAAGAAAAAAGAGAGGAAGAAGTCAGATTGAGAGAAGCGCAAGCAGAAGACAAAGAAATACAAGAATTAATGGAAATGATCGCGATAGAAATGCCTAAAATAAAAATAGATAAAGTACAAGAAATCTTAGACGAAGAGCTCATATGCACAGAAGAACTAGACAGACCCGTATGAAGCGCACAGTAAATTAGTTACCGTAGAGGCACTAAGCACGCACATAGAGGGGGGAGGGGAACACGTATCCAATGTGGCCGCGGACCCAGGTATAACGTACATCCGCATCAAAAATATTAAAATTTCCCAAAGCGAATGGAGGTTAGTGACGTCAATGCAATTCGAGGACCTCAGTAAGGTTAAGCAATTAACAGCTGAAGCAGCCAACATACTCAACAGCACCATGCAAAGCATCGGAAGCCCCGACATACGTACTGTAAGCACAAACTATTTAATATTAGACCAATTAAAAGAAACGGATACTCTAGCTAAACTAGCGACACGTATAATAAATACATACGAATCGGACTCATATAACTATGACAGAAAAAAATTGGCGAACACTGACAGCTACGTACACACTAACATAGGTAGAGTAACAACTATTCTAAAATGCATCCGTCAGACAAACAATAAAATGTTAATCGGGCAAGATCAAAATACTTATTTCATCTAAAACGAGTTGACAGGTTCGATTAGTAAACTCACCGATCAATATTACGAATTGCAAAAAATAATGATTACAGTAACAGATTTTAACAAAACGATTAAAGCAAACCGATTCAATGCTATAAAGACAGCCTCAACGATAGTAAGGAATATGCTTGTAGAAATAAATTCTATACATTGTCAAATCATTGACATTCTTAACCACCGAAAATTCTTTCTAGAAACTCGTTTAATGAAATAAGTACTGAACGACATTTGTAAAAAATCAAAGGCGAAATTACCAATGGAAATAGAGAAGTTGAATGCAGCTACCTTGTCTGAAATAGAGGAACTAAATATAGTTACGTTTAATGAGGAAATTGTAATTGATATAATTATACCGTTAGTCGATCAAAACTCGTATAGAGTATACAAAATAATTGAATTTCCCGCGTTTCAAGTATCAAAGATAGAGGATAATGTAGCCGCCTTCATAAAATCTTATCACGATTATATAGCCGTAAACTACAAAACAGGTATTCACTTCTTTGTAAATCAAACCGCGCCAAAAAACTGTAAGGAGCTAAGAAACAACTGCCTTTGTAAGAACGAGTTCGCCTTCACGGACGAGAAATCATGCTAATACTTATTATTTACCGAGCCAAGCGTGCAAGCCCTACAGGACTGTAACATAGAATTAAGCTCAGAATCCAACACCTTTATAATACCGACAACGGATCCTTACACGTGGCTGATTTCGGCCATGAATAACCGTGAGGTCATAGTCAAATGTGATAACGATACCAAGGAAGTGCCATTCGACGGACCAGGAGTAATTGAACTACTCCCCAGACGTAGCATCGCGGCTAAAAACCGAATTTACAAGGGAGCCGAATCGGCAATCATAAGCGAATCCCCTATACTATCAACAGTACAATTAACGGTCTATAAAAAAGATTCCTTAAAAGCTAACGACCGAACGCGACATAACATGTCTACTTACGGACGATACTACAAACAAAATCATTCGACACTGGTAATCGACACACGCAAAAATGATCTGCGATTATTAATATTTCTGGCAATCGCCGTAACAGTCATCATCCTTTGTTCGATAGTCTTTACCGCAGTAATTGTATGGGCATGTAAGCAAAGAAACAGGCAGCAAGATGGAAGCAACCGCCACCAATGACCACACCAGCGATCTCGTAAACGCACTCATCTGCGCGGCCGCCAAGAGGACGGCAATCAAGAAGGGAGAACGGCCAGGAATATGCCGGCAAGCCAGCCGAACTATAGTCCTGGCAGAAATATTAGTGGCATACAGCAGCGACATCGTTCGCCAAGCCGAACGCTGGCGGCGGGAGAAGGTAGCTGAGAAGAGGCCAACGAAGTAGAGGAGGAGGATGAAATCGAGCAACAGAGCGAGGATGATCTGCAGCGACAGGCGAAAGTGAACGCCAGGGAAGTACAGGATACCGTCCAGCGGTAGCTGGACTGAGAGGCAGAGAAGCCGCACCGGGGACTAACCCACGGGTGGCTGTTGGAGGCGAAGCCATACCGAGAGCAAGAATTCGCCGACTGTGCAGTCTACGGAGACTACGAGCAATGCGGCACCAACCTGCCGGTATGCGCGGATGCGGGCTATGCGCCCTCCTGTTCGTGAGGAACAGGTGACGAGATATCTTTGTTGATGCATTTGAATGTATCAACAAAATACATCAACAGCAGCTGCACGACATGCGCTGCGAGGAATGTGGAAGCCCGCCGGAACCTCGAATAAGGTTTGAGGCGTAATGTTATTATGATATTTTACAGCCAAATGCAAACAAATTTTATTATAAAACAATAAAGATTACCCTACCCCACACACACTCACATGCACAAAAAAAGAGAAGAAAACGCGCACGAGGCGAGTGCGAAAACTTGCCCGGCCGCACACACATAAACAAAAAAAACTTATTATAATCAAACAACAATAAATATACTCAGTCCGAAAAGGCTGATAAGGTATTAGTCCAACAAGGACTAAGTTCCTTAGCAAAACAGAGAACCCGCACGCCTGAACGTCAGACCTCGGGGCTGTATCAGGATAGCAGCCCCAACGGGAAGGTATATCGGCCGTCGGACAAACCGCGGCCACAGGCTAACATCAGGGACGATCTTCAGAAAAGGGTCAGGGAAACATAGCAAGTCAGTAGATCACCACAGCACACCAGCCTGGATAAGGAAGAAATTTACGCCACGTTAGCCATAAATAACTACCTTACCATCCACACCAAATTCCCGCCGTTTCCGTCGACATGGTTACTAGAAACCATCAAACGCGCCCACTCAAATTTTCCTTCACAACCATTCCCCTAATTAATCCCACCCTCCTTACTAGGATAATTTATATATTTATACTTGTAGCGCACGCGACCCTTCGGCGTATAAATACATGGCTCGCGCCGGGCCTAACTCTCTTGTCCGGCAGCCAGCTTAACTGTAAACTCGTTCACGCTAGTCTGTATTGGAATTACTTTCTTATTGTTACTTGTAATTATCTTGAATAAACTGTGTAAGAGTAAAGGCTACTTAAATCTATTGTTCATTTAAACTTGCGCCTATTCCAAGTTCCTTGTACGACTGCCGGATCCATCGCTATCTACACATCGCCAAGGACATCATTCTACAAGATAACCTCGCTGCATCTATCTGTATTTGCTTGATTCTACTAACGTTCACGTCTGCCTTTCTTCTCGTCACGATTACTTACAGTCTATACTTGTTAACGCCTTAGAGTCGCGATCCCGCTTATCGAATCGATTGTTCGCTTATCGAAACCGCGACGACGAGAATCGCTTCCTTACCGACTTCTCGCTTACATTGTAATTCGTGACGTTACAACGTATACCTTTGTGTAAAAATTGTCTTTATTAGATAAACGTATTCAAACATTCTAAATCAAAATAAAGAGTTGCTTAAACTTTTTTTGATTTGATAGAGTGCTTAAAAATTTGCATCACTCTAATGAAGGCTGTTCCTTTCTTTTTCTTTGGCAAAATCTCAAACTGCTCACAGATAATGTTAACTCTGGATACAGTTGATTGATCTATGATTTCCTTTGGTCCCATGTTTTTAATAACGTTTTCCAATACTTCAAAATTATTTTTTTTCTTACCTGATAATTTCATTGATCTTTTTTGACTTTCAACATGTTTCTTTTAACATATGACCTACAAGTTACTTCTGACGGCGCATGATGAATCGTTTGAAGATTTATTTCTAAATAAGGCATATGCACAGATTCTTGATTCTACTGAAGATCTTGATTCTGGGGTTGTAGTATATCGAATCCAGATCTTGTTGACACGATTGAGAAGAAATTTTAATAGAAGAAGACATTTTTTCAGAAAAGATTCGTAGATCTCGTCTGGAGTCTTCTTGGTCATTGCAGGGGAAGAAATTTGAGTAGCAGGTATGTCATTTCTATTATGAGTTATTTCTTGTAGAGGTGATCTCAAATTGCCTTTATTAGACATGTGGGAATACACTACAGTTGCAGGAATATCTTTTCTATTATTACTTATACCTGATAGAGCTGCTTTTAAATTATCATTGGAGTATACAATTGACATGGATGAGTTGGTGAGATAATTACAAATGATCGACCATTGTCTTTGGAGAACACCGAAAATTGTGCAAACAACCGATAGCTAAATCAATGATTTCATCGGTTTTAAGTTTCCAAGCCAAAGGCGATTCCAGTACTCTCCATTTTTTCGTTGAAGTTCCAAAAGCACATACAAAGGCGATTCCAGTACTCTCCATTTTTTCGTTAAAGTTCCAAAAGCACACTCTATGATCCTACGAACTCTTGATAACCCATAGTCAAAGATTTTTTCTCTGTTCCCGTAGTTTGAACCTCTAGAGAATGAACGCATCAAGTAAGATTTCAAAGCGAAACCACCATCTCCAACTATGAAACAAAAACACAATTTCAATACTTGGAAGTACACGAGGAGCAGGGAAATCTACTTCCCCTCTTTCAAGAGCTTGGCCCAAGTCGCTCCATTGAAATATTTCAGCATCATTCAAACTTCCTGCAAACAAATTTATCAATCAATAAAGACATAATTAGACATCTTTTACCTCCTCTTTTAAAATATTTATTATAGATACTACTATAGATTACTAGATATAGATACCGTAGTCTCCAATATTAATCAAGGTGAAGCGCTGCAATGAGTCACACATGCCCATCAAGACAAGACTAAAGAATTTCTTGTAGTTAAAAAATTTTGAACCAGTATTACAGGTGTCTTGATTCTAACGTGCTTGCCATCTATTGCACCCATACAATTTGGCATATTCCAATGAAAATCAAAATTCTCTGCAATACATTGCCATTCATCCCTATTAGTTGTAAAACTTGAGTATTTTGTTCAAAACTTTACAAATAGCTTTCCAGAATTCTGGGACTAATCTGTACATAGTGGATCTTCCAATATGACAAAACCAGAAATATTTTACTTATATTACTTATATTATACTCAACAGTGGATCCACAAGTTTATGGAGATGCTCGAATTCGTTCATAGTCATTCCTATAATCTGACGTAATTCATCATGGTCAAGTAATTTAAAATATGTGAATATGATGTGGTAAGCTCCATATCTCTGCCTCAATCCTTCTTGCAAATAGGGCTGCACCCACCACCTTCAGATTCTTAATAGCCTTTTACACTCTTCATTCATTGCTTCAAATGTCATTAACATTAATAACCACCAATTAGCAAGATTTATAGCGTTCACGTCCTTTTCTCACTACACGGAAAGAAATTTTGTATTACCACACCTCTATGGTTAGAAATGTTTGATTACAAAAAATGTTGGTATTTGTAGAAACCAAAAATTTGACTTGTTTTAATTCCAACTGAAGTTGTATAATGTCGAAAGATTTCGGAAGTCAGCGAAGACGAAATTGGAGTCTTTTTAACTCTTCTTTGGACGTGCAGAACATCCGAGTATTACGGTTATCAGTGAACTTGACGTTGGAACACCCTGGTTTCCAAGGTCGAAGTTGTTGATGTTTGAGTATATCGGAGGCGCGTGTTTACGAAGAGTTAAGTTTTTTTTTATAGAAGCACATGTGATGGGAGAGCGGTAATGCTGTAAGGGAATTTCGGAACTGGAAAATCACCGGGAATAGGCGGAGTGAGAGAACTCGGACTTGGAAGTCTAAGAGTTCCAACATGGGATTAAAGCATGCAATGGCTTAAATTGTAATAACTCCGAGAATATTGGAATTCGTCCATTTCCAGTTGGAACTGTATTATTACCAATTTCGAACTCTAATACTACAATTTTCTCGAGGTTATTTACCTCAAATAATGCGCTGTATAAATTCCAAATCCGCAATAACCCTATTGAAAAATCTCACGTGAGATCTCAGGTGAGATTTCAGGTGAAATCTCACACGCCAAAATCTCATCCAACCAATTTTTTGTTCTTTAGGCGTTTCAAACCATTCTTAGTCGATTGGTCGCTTTTTTTGAAAAATTCGAACTTAGAAAATTTATCACAAATTTTTACTTAAAAAAATTAAGTCTAATTCTCCGAAAATTTTCTAAGTTTGAGTTTTTCAAAAAAAGCCACCAATTGACTACGAATGGTTTAAAACGCGTGAGATTTTTCAATAGGTAAATAAATACTATTAGGTGTATTGTTTTACCTCCAAAGATTTCGGTACTGTGGTGATTCATTCTTTCTTTGTACCTATTTCCAAATATTTTTTTAGTTAAACAAAAAATTGTACGCCTGCTTATATTCTCGTCTCTGCTAAATTTATAGGTTATAAATTTTGTTGACATCCAACAAGGTTGGTACTACCCCCCCCCCCCCTGTCAAGCTGTGATATCACGCTCTAAAACGATACGAGAAACATCACTCGACACGCTATTGTAGACACACCCTTATAAGAAATCCTTAATTAGCCTCTAACACTCTCACTGTCAGTAAAATAAATGTGAATCTTATCTTTACGTTGAACCTGATACTAGTTGAGTTGATTGCAGCTATTGACTCGTACTGGGTAATTTAGATTTTCTCGTAAATAAATATAACGCACAAGATTTTGTAGTTTATATTTATTTACGAGAAAATCTAAATTACCCAGTATGAGTCAATAGCTGCAATCAACTTAACTAGTATCAGGTTCAACGTAAAGGTAAGATTCACATTTATTTTACTAACAGTGAGAGTGTTGGACGCGAATTTACAACTTCTTATAACCTCGCCACTACACATATCATTACGTTCCTATCTATTCGCCTGTTCGGGTCCCGCGAGACAGCGCTTCAGTCTCGTCTCAAAGTTATACTTTGGTCACATGGTATACGGTGGAAAATTTAAACTTGTTGAGATGGATTTCAATAAAAATAGTAATGGTATATCTATATTAATTTTTGTCAGTGCATTAAATAATGGCTCCTATTTTAGAAATTTTTTAATTGATTAAGTATGTTGATGGCGTAGTCGAACTTTTTAGGAGGGAAGCCGGATATTGAATTAAAACCATATTTTATTATGTGGTTTTCTTGGTACGTCAAAAGGAGAGATTGATAAATATTTTGGATTAAGTCTAAGATCATCCTCACTAAGTAGTTACCCACATGAAATTTATGTGGAAATTCAAACTGTTAACAGTGTAAAAAATATTAGTGGACACTGCAGTTGTTAAGAGGGCAATTCTAGAAAATGTCAACATATATTGGGTGTTCTATTATTTTTACATGGGTAAGTAAAATGTAATCAATGTACTTAATATTAAAAATTCTAATGCGTATATAAATAGCAAAACCAAGGAGTCAATTGAAGAATTAGGCTGCACGGATCTGCGTCAACAATGGGGTCAGATTAAGCAAAAAGTTCAAAACTTTCAGGTTATAAATCTTTGTTTTGGTATAACTTTGAGCAGTTACAAACTCTGTCACTAGGTGGGACACATTCACCCAAACAGGCGAATTCAATTTAGGATAGCTAGGACGTAACATATCCAACGACTTTTTTTTAGCAAAAGGCTACGTTCATCTCTTTACCTGCAAACAGCAGTACAACAAGGGTTCTCAACTTCTCAATCAATTCCTATATATTTGTTGGTAACATCTGGACTTGGAAGTTTAGCTCGGAGACGAACATTTTTCGGATCCGAACCGAATGCTGACTCTTGCTGTTGGCAATCTCTCAACTCATTTCTAGTCAAACCGCCAAACCATCACACCTGCGTCACACGCTTCCAAAATTCCCTAGACAAACTACAATCTGTCCGTTTCTGTCGTCC
The DNA here is from genome assembly GCA_020010945.3 of Muscidifurax raptorellus. NCBI lineage: Eukaryota > Metazoa > Arthropoda > Insecta > Hymenoptera > Pteromalidae > Muscidifurax > Muscidifurax raptorellus. The sequence continues at coordinate 28,080,198 of CM052077.1, read as the reverse complement.
CCTATAATTTTTACAGTTATTGTAGGTTAGAATTCGTAAATTTATTAATATGCTGTATTATTAACGAAATATCATTATTATATGTACGGGCTGTTATTTTTATTATTTGTAAGACATTTTTAAGACTCGTATAATTCCTGCTATTGATACGACAAACGTCAAAACAAACTGTCGTATATTTCACATCAAAACATAAAGAATAACATATTTATAAGTGACAATATAATCTGCTAAATATAATATAGTTGAATGCAAACTGTAGTAAAATTGTTTGGAAAAATTTATTTGAGGCTGATATTGTATGGTCAGTTACTTAAGTATCAATGCAATGCTAATTTTATTTATTAGAAGAAGTAGTTTTTTACAATCATATGAAATCTAAAGAATATATTCAATCATTTCAGAGAGAACTATAGGTATGTATATTAGAATACATTGTACTTTTTGTTTATTTGTGATATAAATTAAATTACATGAAATAATAAATAGAATTATTCATATCCAGCGATTCTATTTATAAGAATTTCTAATAAAAAATTTTACATGCAAGCTAATTTTACTTATTTCGTTACTATAACTGTATCTATCATTTTCTAATTATTTAACTAATAAGTTGCTAAATTTTAATAAATTTGTAACCTATACTATTATATGAATAAGAGATAAGACACATATGTATTCAATAAAAATTTTAATGTTTACTACCAAAAAACTATATGGAAAATTACAATTTTTTTACCTTAGTTTGCGCCTATTGATTGAATTACGAAATTAATATTTGATGAACATGTATTGTTTTTGAAAATGATCAGAGTGTACCTCTATGCAATAATTACTTACTGTAATACCAAATATGTATATTTAACTGTTTAATTAAATTTTTATATTTGAATTTTTTTTAATATAAATATATTTTGATTTCTATATGTAAAATAATTATTTGTTATAATTGCACTTTTTGTAAGTATATCATGTATCAAAATGAAATGAGAATTTAAAAAAAATATATACTTTTTATATAGTGACATACCAGAGAAACCTTGTTAATACACACTGTAATGGCATATAATAAAAAGAAAAATATTGTTTATTAAGTTACTAATTATAAATACCATACAAATTACACAGTTGCCCAAAAAAAATGATTTGCACCAAAATGAAACTATGATATTCCAATGTATTTAGCCCTACTTTATCTGAATCCAATTTTTTAATTACTCTATCATGGTAAGATTATAAAACATCTATTTATGAATAAGCTTGAAATTCAAAATTTCTTGTCTATTTATGTATAAATTTGGGTAAAAAATAATGTTTAGATTCTTTCTTAAAACTGTTTATTCAAAACAATATAAAACTACTATTGTGAATTTTTTCATACAACCTGTTGCCTATTTCTCTTACAATTATCTTTTCTTAATAGTGGTCCAAGTTTTTCTTTTTCAATATTAAGCGTAGGACTATTTTACAGAAAGGAAAGATATATTCATATATATGCAAATGGACGCAAGAAGTGCGATATACACCAGCGTTAAGCTTCATTCTCATAGAAATAATTATACTGATTACTTCTCCTTAGTTATTTTAAATTTCAATCACTCAATGTTTCTACTAAAGAAGAGCTTTGTTAAGATATCAGCAAGTTGATTTTCTCTTTTGACATAAACTGACTTTATCATAGATCCAATGTACTGCAGAATAAATTTCCTTGAAATTACTATGTGTTTCTTTCCTTTCGTTATTTTACCTTCATTAGAATTATTTAACATATGAATTGTAGACTAAATATCTACATAATACTCTGTAAGTTTGTTTATGTCTAACTGTTCTAATTCATTAACAAGTCTTTAAATCCAGTATGTGTTATCATTGGCTGATATTATTACTGCTCGATACTCAGCCTCTGCAGTTGAATTTGATGGTGTGCTGCATTTGAATGAACCAGAAAACAGGACCTCCATGCATGTGCAACACTTCATTGCTTGATTGATTACTTTCAGTATCACCACCATAGTCTGAATCACTATACACGTACAAGTTTTTATCACCATGTGTTTTCATCAGCAAGTTTTATTCCATACTTGGTAAATACCTTTCACATACTGGAAAACTCTCTTGATTATTTTCAAATTGCTATTCATAGGATTATTGTTGGACAGCTGAGATAGTTTACTGCAAATCTAATATCTGGACGTGAAATGGTGGCTAAATAAAGCAAACTGCCCACGCTTTTCTATATGGCTTTGACTTATCCAAGAGCTTGTCATTTACGAAGTTTTCATGATCTGTAACCATATTTACTGAAAAAGCTCAGATGATGATCATCTGATCATCAGCTGATAACCATACCAAAACGTCAGCTGATTATCACCTGATTATCATCTGATTATTATTTAAATATTATCATTTTAAAAACGTTATATTATGACTATTAATTTGGTATAACTATAATTCATTTAAAATTTAAACAAATTGAACCTATAAAAAAAGTATGGTTTGTATTCATAAACATTTTAAAAGAAAATATTTATATTTATAATTAATATATTTAAATATTTGAATAATTAAAAATATGTTTAAATGATGTTTAAATTGTATGATTTTATATATATCAGTAAGAATAAAGATGTCTCACTCTTGATGAGCCAAATGTACTGTAACGTCACCGGTTACAATGTAAGCGAGAAGTCGGTAAGGAAGCGATTCTCGTCGTCGCCGTTTCGATAAGCGAACAATCACTTGAGCGGGATCCCGATTCTAAGGCGTTAACAAGTATAGACCGTAAGTAATCGTGACGAGAAGAAAGGCAAACGTGAATGCTAGAAGAATTAAGCAATGTTAATAGATGTAGCGAGGTTACCTTGTGGAACGAGGTCCTTGGCGAAGCGTAGAGGGCAATGAATCCGGCAGTCAGACAAAGAACTTCGAATAGGCGCGAGTTTAAATGAGTAATAGATTTAAGTAGCTTTTACTCTTACACAGTTTATTCAATATAATTACAAGTGTCAATAAGAAGTAATTTTATATAGACTAACGTAAACGAGTTTACAGTATTAAGCTGGCTGCCGGGCAAGAGAGCTAGACCCGGAGCGGGTCATGTATTTATACCCCGGGGGGTATATCGAGGGGTTGCGTGCGTTACAAATATAAATGTATAAATTATCCTAGCAAGGCGGGTGGGATTAATTAGGGGAATGGTAGTGAAGGAAAATTTGAGTGGGTGCGTTTGATGGCTTTTAGTAATCAGGTTAACGGAAACGGTGGGAATTCGGTGTAGATGGTAAGGTAGTTATTTACTGGTAACGTAGCGTAGAGTTCTTCTTTATCCAGGTTGATTTGCTGTGGTGGCGGTAGGTGTCTGTACGTTACACGCTGGCCCCTGAAGAATTTCGCCGCCGGTGCGGCGTCGGTTGCTGTGGCGGACTACTGACTTGCTATGTTTTCCTGATCCTTTTCTGAAGATCGACCCTGACGTTAGCCTGTCGCCGCGGGTCTTCCGACGACCGACATACCTTCTTGTTGGGCCTGCTATCCTGATACAACTCCGAGGTCTCATGTTCAGGCGTGCGGGTTCTCTTACTTGTTAGAGAACTTAGTCCTTGTTGGACTAGTATCTTGTCAGCCCTTTCGGACGGAGTATATTTATTATTATTTTTTTATTTTTTTGTTTTTTTGTGTGTACACCCGGGCAAGTTTTCACACTCGCCTCGTGCGCGTCTTTTTTTGTGTGTTTTTTTCATGTGAGTGTGTGTGTGCGGGGTAGGGTTGTTTTACGTTTTGTTATATATTTTTTTGGCACTTTGCTGAAAAACATACTAAAATACTATGCCTCGAACCTTATCTTGGGTTCCATCGGGCCTCCACATTCTTCGCAGCGCATGTCGTGCAGCTGCTGTTGATGTCGTTTGTTGATGCGTTCAAATGCATCAACAAAGATATTTCGCCTCCTGTTCCTCATGAACAGTAGGGCGCACAACGCGCATCTGCGCCATACTGGCAGGTTCCTTCTTTCGCAGTTCCCGTATACTGCGGAGTCGGCGAACCCTAGACCTCCGTATGTTTTTACCCCTAATAGCCACCCGTGGGAAATTCCCCGGCGTGGCCTTTCCGCCTCCCAGTCTAGGTATTTCTCGACTGCCTGTTGAATCTCCCGGGCGTTGGCTTTTGCTTGTCTCTGGAGCTCCTCCTCGCCCCGCAGCTTGACATCCTCCTCCTCCTCTGCGTCGTAAGCCTCTTTTTCCTACAACTCATCTGCTAATTGATTTAACATCATTGCTAATTGATTTAGCACTGCTGTACGCTCTTTGGGAAACATGATGAATGTTTTAAGCTTTTCTGTGACGCCGTACGTGTATATACCGCTGTTCGCTAGATCTGTTGGGTTCTTGTACTTCCATGTTTATTTCGTCTGGGGTCTCAGTATTTGCGGTGCATCTTGCGTTGTTATTCCAGGTAACGCCTTGTACCATTGAGTGCCGAATTGATACATAACTGGTATTATTGTGTCGCATATTGTCCGTGTCCCGTATTCGCGCAGAATGTGTATGTGCGGGGATAGGAAAAGATCCTTATCGTCTCTTCTTACTGACAGCTCTTAGAAGCATTTTGTAGTTTCGCGAGTTCTTACTTCAAATGCTACACATTTTAGGATGTGAACTACTTCCCCGGCAAGTAGGCTAATGTATCCTGGTCCTGACATTATTTGATACGCGAGTAGGTCTGGCGCTATTGTTGCTATACTGATGGCGTTGGCTATGATTTTTCTTTCTAGTTTGCATTGTTGTAGTAGTACATCTTGATATAATTTCGTCATTTGGCCCCTTATATGTCTCTCGGTATACACGAATTTCGAATTTACGTATGCGAAAAGATCAGTGTTATTAACGTCTTTACTTTTTGTTGCCTCGAATCTTTCTTTATCCGGGTCTTCTAATATGAACAATTTAGATTGTTCTGTTTTTATTAGTTCGAATCCGCATATAAGTGTAGCTCCTAGGGCCTTAAATGCAAAGTATAGTTCTTCGGCTTCGACTACGTAAAGTGGCCGCCGCTCGTTATCTCTTTCTATGATTTAGCTACCAGGCCGGTGTACAAGTTAGTATATTAGCTTGCCTGGCAGGCGTGCATCGGTATGTCGTCCCAGAATGAATACCCGTAGTCGCTGTCTATGTAATGATCTTCGGAAAATATGCAAGTGGTGCCGAAGCTGAGCTTAATTTTGTTGTTATTTAGATTCACTGGGTTGTAACGTTCGTCTAGGCGTATAGTTACGTACCCGTGTACGTACCGTGTGCTACTACATCGTAGTATTCTCCGTACGGATCCGCGTAATAACCGGTGTTTTCGCACTTTCCATCGATTTGTATTGCGCCAGCGAAGGTCATTGGGTGCATTATAGTATCGTTTACCCTGAGGTTGTTGATGATATCGTTCACGATGGTTATAGATTTGTGCACGTGCATTTTTAGGCACTCTTCGCGAGATATTTCTCTAAGGTAACTGACTTCGCTGTTTTTTACGGTTGATTTGTGCGAGAACATTTTTCGACCGTTCTTTTGATTGTTATTAGGAAACACGTATGCGATCTCCAGTAAAAAGAGAGACCGCGGGAGAGTTCTAAAAGAGACAAATTCTTAAGTGGTAGTCATAAACTATGATGTTTATGACTTGACCTGCTACGATTCCCTTAAAATTGAGAGAGGAAAATACAAAATAGTGAAGTGACCTAATATGGAAATCGCTAGCCCGAGAAAAACAAGGGGATATGCAAGTATATAAAGCCCGGGAGCAAAGGGCAAGCAGCGTCAGTAATATCCGAAATCTTTCGCAGAACGTTACTCTGCTCGTCGCCAGGCCATTCGTAAAACAAGTATCACGCATTACTCGCCATTCGTACCTTTAAAAGTAGAGAGTATACCAGACTTAGTCGCTCAGTCGAGCAAGTGCATCCATCGGCATTTTTCCGAATATCACCCCCTGCTGATAAGAAGAAGCAACAGAGGCAGTGGACTCCCTGCGATCTACACTACGCACACCAAAGGAACGAGCCGTCACACCTAAGTGCATCTAGCCACCGCTGTAACCTGAACCACCGAGCCTAGGCTGGAAGGCACCGAGGATTGACAGCTGCAGACACTCAAGAACCTCTTCACACATATATACAAACAGCCACGCACACTTATACATTAAGGTACTTTTCTCTTTTCATAAAAATAAACGTGTGTCGATTAAAAAGAAATAGTGTATAGTTTAAAGTGACTTTGTATCCGGCTCCCTTCCCCGGTAGGCGATGACCGCGTCCGCGGTAGCCAAAAGGGACTTCCTATCATTCACTCTTTTAATCATTTAAATTATTATAACTTCCACGTATCGCCAAGTTCGATTATCAATTCAGGTAGGAATTCATGTAATTGTTTGAATGTGTTAGATTTTGAAATTGAAATTTGTAATCTGGACGTAACCCTTAGCGGGTGATGCGATCTTTCCAACGATCCGTTTGACTGTGGGTGGAAAGCTGTAGTTTTTAATTGTTTTGTTTTAAATCGCTTGGCTACTCGAACCATTAGTTTGCTTAGGAAGTGAGTTCCTTGATCTGTCAGTATGGCTTGTGGAGACCCGAATACGCAAATTAACCGTTTGATGAGTGTGTCAGCCACTGAGGCTGCTGTTTGGTCCTGTAGGGGCGCGGCTATCGCGAATTTGGAGAAAGCGTCCTGCATTGTTAGGATATACTCATTTTCTTGGCTCGTTCTCGGTAGCGGTCCTACTATGTCGAGGGCTACCTTGGAAAAGGGTAGTGGTGGTAAATCGGTGATTATCATTTTTTGTTTAGTTTTTACTCTGACTAGCTTTTTTAGCTGGCAATCTTTGCATCTCTGTATGTATTCCTCGACCTCTGTTAAGTTTTCCCAGTGGTATTTTTGGCGAATTCGGTTGAATGTTTTATTGACACCTTTGTGTCCGCCAATCGCAAATTCAGCGATTATATCATGTCGCTCGGATATAGGTGGCTGCACAATTTGCTCGCTACATATTATTAGTTTTAAGTGTTGTAGTTCCATGTTTTGCTTTACGATGTTTAATACGTCATTAAATTCTAAGTTTTCGACTTCCTTGGATTTTGCTAAGCTTACTGTTTTTATATCCTTTTCGGATATGACCACGTTTAGATTTTGCATTTGTATGCTTATGTTGTTTGCTATATTTATTAGGCTTTCTCATTGCTGATGCCTTAGGGGTAATGCGATATGTGTATTGTTGTTTACTCTAATTATTTTGGGTATGCCGATTCTTAGATTATCTTGATGTGGTAGTTTATTTATTTCGGCCAGTTGCTTGGCTCCGTCGTCTAACGGTTGACCGTTCGTGTCAGTGAAATATATATATAATTGTCTTTTATCATGAATAACTTTTCTTTACAAAAAATTATGTTATTTTTATTCAACACGTGGGGCGTGTTATTTTCTATTGCCTGCATATGCTCTTGTGTGTCATCGTCTTCTAATAGAGCGGTCACATCGAGTGCTTGCATATCTAATTCCGGTATATCGCTTGTGGCTGTATTCGTGCGTATATTGTTGTCCACTTGACGGGGACCACCCTCTGACCTGAATCTCTCGTTATCTGCGTTTGGTATTTTTTGTGCGGTTGTTGGGGGCGCAGTCGATGTGCCCTTTGGGGTGTTATCGGGGTGGTTTTCGGCTGTCATCTCTGTCGGTTCGTCAAGCTTTTTACGACCTCCAGCTGCTCTCTTGCGCGGTGCGAGCACTTTTATGGCTTCTTCGTACTTGGCGTTAGTTATTTGCCGCCCCGTTCTCTGGCGCGTCATAACGCCAGTCGGTTGTATTGCCTGTGTTTCGGAAATTGTTACCGTGGTGCTTTGCCCTCCCTCTTGCTCTTCTTCGATGCTGTCTAAGCCCGTTATTTCGGTGATGGTCAATACGCGTGCTTCTGCCGGGTCTTCTTCTATCCCGCAGGTGTCCTCATTTTTTATGGTCGTTGTTACTCGGGGCTCCACTGGATTTCTTGAGAGAGCGTCGGCGTGTAAGTTGATTGAGCCTGGTTTGTATATTATGTCGAACTGATAATCCGCCAATTTTAGGCGCCACCTTGTTACTCTTGAGCTAGGATCTTTGTATGAGTTTAGCCATACGAGTTGCCTGTGGTCGGAGTATAGATCGAATTTTCTTCCGTATAACTAGGGCCTGAACTGTGTAATGCTAAAAATGGTGGCTAAAGCCTCTTTAGAAAACGTGCAGTAATTGTCCTCGCTTGGTGTTAATCCTCTTGATACGTATGCTATGGGCCTATCTTGCCCGATTTCTCCTTGGCTTAAAACTCCTGTTATGTCATAGCCCGATGCGTCGGTGGTTGCGTGGAATTTTTTGTATGGGAGTGTGGGTGGTTCGCATAGCTTGTCTCTAAGGGTCTCGAATGCTTGTTGCGTATCTTCGTCTCATATAAATTCTTGGTTTTTTCTTAGTAGCTGGTTGAGTGGCCTAGCTATTTTTGCGAAGTTCGGTATGAATATTCTATAATAATTTGCTAGTCCTAAAAATTGTTGTACGTTTTTTGCCGGTTTTGTTATTGGAAATTTTTTAACTGCTTCTATTTTCTTTGGGTCGGGGCATAAACCGTTTTTACTTATTATATGCCCTAAATAATTGATCTTTTCCTTTAAAAATTCGCATTTGTTGGGCTGCAACGTTAGGCTCGCTTTTCTAAGGCGGTCCAGGAGTTCTGCGATCGATTTGCAGTGCTCGTCGAATTCGGTAGAAGAACGCAGATATCGTCGAAGAAAGCTATCACGTTTTTAATACCGGCTATTACTGTTGCGATGAGTGATCGTAATACTCCTGCGCTTGTCTTTAAGCCGAATGGTGACCGTTTGAATTGGAATAGGCCTAAGTCGCATTGGAACGCGGTTTTATGTCGGTCTTGCTCCTTTATTTTTATTTGGTGGTAACCGGCGGCTTAATCGAATACAGAGAAGTATTTTGTTTTTCGGTATTTTTTTATTCCGTTGTCTGTAGCCGATTACTAGTCTATATTGTTTTTTGCCGTTGGGCTTGGGCTTCTTGGGTACGAAGAAGGCTGGCGCTGCATATGCGCTCATACATGGCTCTATTATGTCCTTGTCTAATAACTCTTGTACTTATCTATTGACCTCGTCCCTTAGGGTTCTTGCGTCGCGGGCGTACCTAATTCTTACTGGAATTATACACGTAAGCGATATTTCGTGTTTAAGTACGTTGGTGGCAGTTCCATGCCTGGTTGATAAAATCTATCCGCATAGCACTCTATTAGTCCTTCTATGGTAGCCCGCTGTTCGGGGTTGAGGTGGTCAAGTCGTAAAAGAGTTTTTACTTTTATTGCTCTCGGGCTCTCTTGGTCGCTTTTCTGAGCCGTTATGGTATACGTGCTTCTATTGTTCGGGTGCGGTGATAATAACTTGATTATTTCTTGGGTTCTGTAACTTGCCTCTTCTAGTCGCCTCGCCTTGTTTATTGCTTGTATCAAGCTAAAGAAGGGTTTTTCTATGATAGCATAGATTGTTGAGTATTTCACCTATGTTGTAACAGCTAATTAGAGTGCGCTCTAATTCTTGCGGCTGTGTGATATTGGTGTCTTTCAGTAAATACCGTAATTTATTAATTTCGTATATTATGTCTGGATTGGGTTGGGCCGTTTCTTTACTACCTGCGTGACTCACGGCTTTTACTTGTTCGTTCACTTCTGCTCGGTCGCCTGTATTTTTCTGGTTGGCTAACGTTATGAATTTGTCTCCCTCTCGGTGATTAATTCTTGTTTTGTTGTTTAGTTGCTTTGTCATCCGGCCATTTTGGCGCCTCCGCTTCCATGCCTTCTGGGTACATTCTAATTTCTGGATCGGCTGACTGATAAACCTCTTCTCTCTTTTCTTAAAATTTCTGCAAGATAAAAGAGTTTTTTCGGTTTTCTGTTTTTTCTGAATTTTCTGATTTGTCTGATTTGTCTGATTTATCTGATTTATCTGATTTATCTGATTTATCTAATTTATCTGATTTTTTGTTACTTTCTAAACTGATTGCGCGATTTTCACGGTTATCAGAGTTTTCAGGTATTTCTGATTCTTCTGAACTGACAGATTTTAATAACAGGATTTCGCATTTCTTCTCCAAATGCACAGATTTTTTCGGTTTTTTAATTTCTGATTTGTCTGTTTGCACAAATTCTATGCTTTCTCCGTTTTCCGATTCAGGCTGATTTTTCTTGAGTATGGGCTTTAGAGCGAAAATTTCACGTTACGGTACTGTGCTTCGCTTTTGTACAATTGGTTTGCATAGCGAAAGCGTGTAGTTCCGGATTTTGAATTGGTTGCTAGCGTAACTTATCTCTGCGTCAAACAGATTGAAGGCTTCGCTTCCTAGCAGTCCGTCTTCTTCAATCGGAAAATTATCCAGGATCCGATGTGTAACTGCAGTGTTAGGTTGCGAAATTGGGCTTCTATCTTGCCGCAAGTGTTTATGCTGGTGCCGCTTATTCCTGATAGTTGTAGTATTTCCTGTGTATTTACCGCAATTTCTGGTGGTTTCTTAGATTCTTTTAGAAGTGCTGGACCTGCGCCCGTATCAAGCATCATGTAAAGCGGCTCTTTGAACTTTAAGTCCATGATTACTACGGGTGACTTGCTATTGATGTTTAGCAGCACTGTTTCTTTTATCAACTGAAGTAGCGTACTTTTTTCTAATAATGACGCTGATTCTGATGGTTTCCCCGGTTCGCGTCCTTTTCCGGGAAAACTTGTCCGTTTCCCTGGTTTTGCATTTTTTTGATGTTGGCTTGATTGCGTAAATCGCATTGGTCCTTCCAATGGCCTGGTTGTTTGCAGTAGCGGCAGATATCATTTGCGCTATTGGGCAGTTGTGACTGTGAAGTATTAATTTGCTATCTACTTTGCTAATTTGTTTTGTTATAATTTGAAGGACTTCCGCGTTCCTGCTTTTTGCGCCTGATATTTCTTCGAACATCGTGACTCGTGATGAGAGGTGCGTGTGACAAAAAGAGTGATAAAGTGGTAGTGAAAAAAATTTTTTGGTTGTTTTGTTAAATTACCTCAGTTATCCCGGAGTTGGGCCCCCAATTGTAACGTCACGGGTTACAATGTAAGCGAGAAGTCGGTAAGGAAGCGATTCTCGTCGTCGCGGTTTCGATAAGCGAACAATCACTTGAGCGGGATCGCGACTCTAAGACGTTAACAAGTATAGACCGTAAGTAATCTTGACGAGAAGAAAGGCAAACGTGAATGTTAGAAGAATGAAGCAATGTTAATAGATATAGTGAAGTTACCTTGTGGAACGAGGTCCTTGGCGAAGCGTAGAAGGCAATGAATCCGGCAGTCAGACAAAGAACTTCGAATAGGCGCGAGTTTATATGAGTAATAGATTTAAGTAGCTTTTACTCTTACACAGTTTATTCAATATAATTACAAGTGTCAATAAGAAATAATTCTATACAGACTAACGTGAATGAGTTTACAGTTAAGCTGGCTGCCGGACAAGAGAGCTAGACCCGGAGCGGCATGTATTTATACCCCGAGGGGTTGCTTACGTTACAAATATAAATGTATAGATTATCCTAGCAAGGCGGGTAAAATTAATTAGGGGAATGGAAGTGAAGGAAAATTTGAGTTGGTGCGTTTGATGGCTTTTAGTAACCAGGTCCACGAAAACGGCGGGAATTCGGTGTAGATGGTAAGGTAGTTATTTACCGGTATCGTAGCGTAGAGTTCTTCTTTATCCAGGCTGATGTGCTGTGGTGGCGGTAGGTGTCCGAACGTTACAGTACATAAATAATAATTTTAGTCTAAGTATGGGAATTAAAACAAAATCTCATTCAAAAATTTGATATCATTTGAACATAATATTTTTAATTTTTTATTTCTTAAACATATAATTATAGTTATACCTACTTAATAGTTATAATACAACGTTTTATAAGATGATAATATATAAATGATTATAAAGTAATTATCATGTGATTATTGGGTGATTATCATGTGATTATTGGGTGATTATCATGTGATTATTAGGTAATTATCAGGTGATTATTACCTGAGCTTTTTCAGTAGTGATCTCTCCTTCATGAGGGGTATATATACAAGATTCATGTCTTCAAATGTAAAACGCTGTACAAAACTTTCAGCAGATTTAGAGTAATTTACAAAAATTCCACCTTGAGATACTTTGATTTGCATACCAAGATATAACAACAACTTTTCTCTTCCAATATCATATTTATTTATTTATTCATTTAAACCAGTTAAGATTACAGAGTAGTATCACCTATAATTAAGTTCCACTAAAGATAAACAAGTTATCTGTGTACAGGACACGCAATACTTAATACTGTAAAAAATACAGCTCTAAGTCAATAATTATTATGGTGTATATATAACTATTTTTATTTAATAATAAGAAAGAAAGATCGTGTAATTAGATGAAAAACAAAACAAACTTAAAAACTTGCTATCCCTACACCCAAACACACATTCCTCGATCGTTAGACTATTATGAGACTTTTGATTCGTGTCTCGCAGCGTTCACAATTATTGCACTGTAACGGTTGCGTTCCCCCTGCCCCGGATTTTGTCAGTCGGGATTCAGGATTCGGAAAGGGGGTGAAGTTAGAAATAACTCCGTTTGGTTAAACTTTAATAATTATATATATATTTAATATCTCCTACAGTGCGTCATCATTCGCCATCTGTAACCAAACAAAGTACGCTTTTTAAGAAGACTTATCTCTTACAGTTATTCCTTATTATCTAGGCGGTAATCGCGGTACTTATAAATTAATGGTACGGTCCTTAATTCTACGGTATTACGCTTTACATTAGTCGTTGCTTACATTTATTTCGCTTAAACATTCGTAACGCTTGTTCGGTCGCCGGTATGCATCGCTTACAATTACTACGCTTCGAGCACGGCGGTTTGGTTGTTACCAGGTGTGTAATTTGTTATTGCGGCGTCCTCGCGAGAACGTGTGCGCACGATCTTGTGTGGACTCTGCGCTGGTTCCTAATCTCCCCCTACCCTGTGTGCGCACAGCGGTAGGTGGAACGGAGGAACGTCGGCGGGATGTTTTAGTGTACGGGTGGATTCTGACAGGACCTGATTGAGACGTGTGCGCACGACTCAACCCGGTACGGTGGCTGTCTCTCGCGGCTTCCCTTGCCCTGTGTGCGCACAGCGGCAAGTGAAGCGGCAGAGTGGTGAGTGACTGTGTGTGTGTGAAGTGCGGTGGACCACAGGATCTGATTGAGACGTGTGCGCACGACTCAACCTGATACTGGATTCGCTTTCCGCGGTTTCTCTTACCTTGTGTGCGCACTGTGGCAAGTGAAACGGCGGAACGGTGGGGCTGTGTGTGAGCGTGCAGAGTCTGACAGAGAGGTGTGCGTACGACTTTGTAAGTCTCCGCAGTCAGTTTCGGGTTCCGGTTACCCTGTGTGCGCACAGTGGTAACAGGAACGGTCGAAACGGTGTGACGTTGCAGCGGTATGTGTGTGGCGGGTGTGCAGATTCTAACGGAGACGTGTGCGCACGACTCTGCTAGTATTTGCAGCCGGTTTCGGGTTCTGATTGCCCTGTGTGCGTACAGCGGCAACAAGAACGGTCGAAACGGTGTGGCGGTGCAGCGGTATCGGTGTGGCGGTTGTGCAGATTCTAACAGAGACGTGTGCGCACGACTCTGCTAGTATTTGCAGCCGGTGTGCCTACTTGTACATATTCTGCACGAGACTGATGTCTCGTTGCAGCACTCTCGCTATGGCCAATAATACATATACATATTTCTGTCTGGGGTTACAGCGCGACGGATTGTCGTTAGAATTTTGATCGCAGCCCTTTAGCTGGCCTATATTGATTCGGAGTGCAAACATCTTTTTTATTCGATTTCGAAGCTGCGTGTTGTGTCGGCGATTCACGAGAGATCGGCGTATCTACCATGGGCAGCAATGATGCCGATCTTGGCCGGTGAGATTGACGTAAATTTCGGTCACTTCGATGATTGATCTTCAGTGGTAGTTCGCCAATTCGCATGGCGCACGGCTCCGTTAATTTGCTTGCAGCCTATTACCAAAACTGAGTGCCCGCCAATTAATAGATTGCACGTACGGTTAATGTTGTCTTTACACTTTCGATTTACCCCTTCTAGGGTTTTGTGCTGCTCACCTTGTTCTGACGCCGCTTATGATTTTTCGCATATAGTCGCTCGCACTCACATACTAGATTCGCACACACAATATCTATCACCCCCTTCCGCTATCTACAGTTTCGCAACGCACAACTCGACGCTAAGCTTAAACTCTGTCGGGTCCTGGTGCAATCCGTTACAATACATAAAAAGCTATACATGAACAGATTTATACATTACAAAACTTTAAAATAGTATATTGTGTTATAATCATTATATGCCTTATAACCATTAGATGATTACAACCGCTTACTAAATTGAACAGTTTTTTAACCTATTTTCGTATCTTTTTCTTTTGTGAGATTTTATCTAAATTTAAGATTTTTAACTACTTTGGGAACATGTACGTTAAACGTTAATATGGCTTTTTTACAAAAATTTTTATCCTGAACTTTCTTATTTCTGATGAGAAAATCACTTGATTTCTTACGTTATAAATCATGAGAAAATGAGTGAGATCGCGTGTTAATGGATAATTTTGGATTATTGTTAGGCATAGTTATGTTATTATAACTAGTCATACTTAAATATGCCAAAACAATGCATTTTGAGGTCAGAAAAATGAAAGTATTTTGTTAATTATTTTTAATATTTTCTTTTTTAGATTTTGTACTAAAACACTATAACTTTTTAAATCTGCCCCCAGACTAGGAGTCTGCATTGCTTATTAAATTATCGAAAAAAAGCGTAATAGATCATTCTTAAAATCTCCGTGGACATCGTTTTGACAATTGTACAAAAAATAAATACTTTATTTTACCACTAATGTGCTGAATGTGTTAATCCCACCTTCAATTATAGTAACAAAAAATTCATATGTATTGTTAACACTCTACTCTGTTAATATTCATATTATTATGCTGCTTATTTGCCTCTTGTGGATTATTGCTAGTAGATCTTACATCTATTTCGCAGAGTCGCATGTCTGCACGTACTGGTGCTGCTAACGTTCGAATGAAAACGAGATCAGGATTTGCGCCTTCGTGAGAATCGACGTAGAGCACGTGCGAGAGCGAGAGCGAGCGAGAGAGAGAAGCTTCTAGCGGGTTACTAGCACTGTATTGAGTTGACACTTACCTTTTGTTGAGTCGGCTGCTTTGTTGCTCTGCTACCTGTTCGTCCTCTCGGTGGGTGATCGGAATCACTAGGTCAGTAGTCGACGCGGGATATAAGTTATTTAGTTAGGTGATGATATTATGCAAGGATTCGGAATTAGAATTTTGATTTAAAAGTCGTAATTTAACAGCAATAAATCCTTTTTTTTATTCGCTTGTAATATGCTAAGTCGAGCTTACAAACTGTAGGTGAGAGACGCTCTACCCCGAGAGACGGTGCGAGACGTAATGATAGTATACTTCTTTACTAAAAGGGTTACTAGTACCTAAAACGAATATTTCAAAATGCACTGAATTCCGATTGGTTCTCAGATGGCTTTACTTTATTTTACTTCGAAGCGCATTTGAAAGACTTTTCCATCTGAAATATTTTATAGTTTAATTATTAAGTAGGGTTATTTCTTTTCATATTGCTCTCTACTCTCTCTTATTATGTTTTTTCTTATGTTTCATTAAAAAAATTAGGATTAAATTGGTTAACAACGTTGATATTGTTGGTTTGGCTAGTTTATTTTGGAGTCAATGTTAATTCTATATTTATTTCCCTTTACTCTATTGTTGCTGTTATCAGTGCTTCATATACTCTAAGGAATTCAAAATCGTTGTCAGATGCCGTTGTGTATATTATTAATTCTCTTCCGCATAGGTTGCATTTATAGTTTGGGTGGTCTTATTTTACGAGGAATCGTATAGTGTGGTGGTATTGCTATCCATTTTCCTGCATAGCATACTTGGCAAATCTTCAATTCTATTTTTCGATGATAATATTCTAAATTATGGAATTTCTTCTTATTGTCAATTGATTCCATATTTAATTCGCCAATGCTTGTGAGAGCAAACACGATATCTTGTATTTCAAGCATATAAGTGACTCGATCAGTTTTCTTTCCCTTTGCCTTATTGGCATAACCTTCGTATAATATTGTATATTTACTGCTCCTGCAAGTGTCATCTGGCAGAGGTTCCCAAAAAGCGTATCCTTCTAAAATATCTCAGCAATTGGTGTCTGTTAATTTGCAGCCATTGCCAGCTTGAAGTTGTATCCTGTTAGACTTTAAATTTACAGTCGCGTAATAATTTGTGAGCGAGATTTCTATGTAACCGTGTACTACTATGTCGTCCCATTGTCCATATGGATCGACGTAGGATGCTCCTTTACAATGACCTTTATTATCAAGTTTTCCGGTGAAAGTTATAGGTGTAGAGAAGGTGCTATTTTTCATTAAGTTTTGTATCGATGTGCCAGCGATTATAGTATCCTCCATTGTACATTCTCATACAATCGTCTCTTTGTACTTCTAAAAAATAACTTATTTCTCCATTTTTCACTTGCGACGAATGCGAATGCATCCCGCAGTGTGTGATTACTCGTGTGACTTTGATCGAGCATTGTATTACATGTGTTTTAACAAACTCGTTGATTTGTAGTAATTGCTTTGTGATATTTAGTTTTGGCTCCTTTATATCACATTCTCCCACTTTTAAAAGAGATATAGTCATTAAATTGGATAACTGTAGGCCTTATAAAAATTGATCGTTTATTATTTTCCGGTAATTTAAATATTTTATTTTCTGGAGTTTGAATTTTTTTGCTTAGCTTAGCTCCTACTTCACTGAATTAAGTGTTCATTATATTTACTATTCTACCTGGATGTGTTGTTTTCTGATTATTCTCATCATAGATTTCATTAATAACATATTCCTGATTTTTATTTTTACCAAGTTTTTCTCTTATAATTGCCCATAACTTTCTAGGATTATTTCTGTTCCTTTCAACTTGTTCTTTTTCATATTTAATTTTCCTATCTTTTATAACTTTGTTTAATATTTTTTTATATATCCTACACTGATCTTTTATGTGCTTATTATTTGGCTTAAGTTTCGATAGATTGTACAAGTGCTCTTTTCTTTTACAAAACTCTAAAATACCTTTTGTAATCCAGTTTTTCCTAGGTTTTTTCTTATTTTTATGTCTAAATGATTTTTTCTTTATTGTAGCTTTTTCTATACAATATCTTATCAAGCGTATTAATTTGTTTGTGGCCATTTCGGCATCCATGATTGATGTGATTTCATTCCAATTGACACCATTGGCGACTTCACTTAACTTGGAGTAGTTAATATAGTTAGAGTTTTCATTTAATTCTTTTTGTATTTCTAATTTATCTAAATTTATAAATAATGGATAATGATCAGTGTAGGAGTTTTCTAACTTAAAAGCTGTGAAATCAAGTGTGTTAGTTTTTATTAAAAAATTATCAATGCAAGTCCCTCCATTTTTATTATCTGAAGGTTTAGTTATTCCTTGAAAGCAAGGTGTGAATCCCTTTTCAAGATAATTATTTAAGAGTTCATGACTATAATCATCTATCTCTAAAAGATCTATATTATAATCTTCAACTAAAATGTGATTGGCTACTTTGGTTGATTTAATTAAGTAGTTTTTTAGGCTCAGTAAAAATTCCGATTTAGGCAGATCATGCGATCTACATAATGCTGATATATCGAAACTCACAGTAGCGTTCACCTTGATAGTGGATTTTATAATTTTTATTTTTCCTTCCTCGATAATTTCTGTGCTATTTATAACATTATCTTGTATGTACATTATTACCCCATCTGCTTTGTTTATCCTACTGTTATTATAATATATCTTATATCCTTTTATTTGGTAAATCTGATACGATTTCAGATTCCAGAATTCAGCACATACTATTATAAGTGGTTTGACCTTCAGAGTCGCAACAAATAATTCTAAATTTACAAAATTAGCATCAAGACTTCTTATATTCATATATAATATAACATTATTATAATTTTTTAAACCATTATTGAGAGTCTGAATATCTACAAAACTAGTTTCTTCCAGTATAATTTCATTTAAGTCATTGGTTTCCATTTCTACCGCTGACTCGTCTGTTTTCTAATGCTGGCGATGTTATACGATAGATGACACTGATGAGCTGGAATTCAGTCGTTGAGGTTTAAAGTTATCCACTTTACCTACGTATCTTGATATCGTAGGCATCAACGGGTAATCGGTTATGTCAATACTTCTTTTTATTTTCGCCTTCAGAATTTTCCACGAGTTGGTATCTGTAGCCACGTGTTGCGTATTGTATTTAGTGTTTTAGGTGTTGTTACTATAAACACAATTTGCTCATGCAATTTTATTACTATTACACGCACTAGTTTTATGTTTTTCCGCGCATCTTAGACAGGAGGCATTATTTTCGCATTTACTTGCATTATGGTCGAATCTTCCACAGTTGAAACACGGTTTTGTATTTATCACAACTTTGACAACCTACAAACAGCCTTGATTACAGATATGTATAGGAAATAAGTTTGAAGCGTGTTGCTCAACAATAATTTATAAAACATTATTTATAATTTTGTATTACAAATAAAAATTTAAATTTTCAATAATACAATATTATTGAACACGTGTTATTTATTATGAATCCTTTTTACTTAAAATTATATGAAAACAATTTATATTCTTTATTACAATAAAATGTTAAAGCTTGTTAAAGCTCTTTTCAACTCTTTTTCAATTCTTTCTTTTCCGCCTATATTCGTGTCGTTTTTCAAATTGCCGCGCGATGTGACCGTCGTTACGGTCACGGTTCGCGTTCCGTCGACCTTCCACCACAGCATGTAATCGACAAGATAAATTCCATAAAACATATGATCCACACGACAACTATGTCTTCCATAACCACATAGCTATAGACGACATATAGACTGGAGGATATGGACCCTGATATAGCCTATAATATTTTATTTTCTCATATTATACAGCTAACAACGTTAACGATAAGAACTTTCTTGCGTTGGATATTTCATTTATTCATTATCATTCATAATTTGTTGTTTATCTGTAAAATCGCCTAAAGCTCATTTTATTGTTCCACAGTATGGATTGTAATTTTTTGCTTTTTATCAAAATATTTTTGAAATATTGTTAATTTTGTTATAAAAATTGTAATAATTAAATAAAATGCACATATGTACATTAGAGTATTGTAATTCCTTTTACTCATTTACACTTAAAATATTCACCAAATTATTTTTATATTTCCTCACATTATTATTATTATAAATAATATTTTAAATAAGTAGACTAATATTAATTATATCGCAAATTACACGTAAATAAGATTTAAAACGAGTCATAAGAATACTTCTATATTCGGTGAATAGGCACATCATTTTTTTCTACCAAAAACATGTGAACGGCTGCGCGTCGATTTGGTAGCATTTTTATACCATAATCGGAAGAGCAGTAGAGCCGAACGGGATGGGGGGTCGCCATATTGTAAAAAACGCAGACCGTCTCCCGGCACCGTTTCAGTGTACATAGGAAAATTTATGTAATGTAAATCGTTCTCATGCTGCCGAAATGCAAATGTCCGTGCCGCTTCTAAAAGACGGTCGGTCGATTTTACTATGTCTCGAAAGGAAGTTCCCGCCGTGTGGGTTGTCTCAATCACGCGCTGCCATTCAAGGCATGCATTTTTAAAATCTTCGTACAATTCTGGGTAGTGTTCTTGCAGGGTTTTTCTATCCTCAGTATTTATAATTCGCCTTTCTATTGTCTCCCTGACTAATAACGGAATAAATTTACTAGGCGTAAGCCATGACATTCGATTCGGATGTATATATCGTACATTTGATCCTGGCGGATATAATAGGGCTTTTCTTTGTAACAACATCTCTATCTTATTGTAACCATCTCCTTTAAAAGCTAAGCTAAATGCAGTGTCTCCGCTCAAGTTTACTGCGTTGACATTACAATCACTTTTTTTTAAAATGATTTTTACTGATCGAATAGTATCGAATTCAACAGCTATTTGTAAGACGCTGTTACTGAATTTTGAGATGGGTTTTAGGTCCGCCTTGTGTTCTATTAATATTTCTAATGTTTTGTCATTTCGATGTATAATAGCTGTTGCAGTTGGGCTATTATCATAGTTGTCCAAAGTCTCTATAGGTACTCCTTTGTCGAGAAGTAATTTTACGTTTTGACTAGAATATAAATATGTGGCTTCTGCTGCGATATTAAGTAGTATCTTTTGTGTCACTGGTGGGTTTGTAGTTTCTCTCACGTATTTTAATATTAATCTTAATATTCTGGGTGGCTCTAAGCAGGCTCTTTCTAGCGGTGTTCTGTTGTAATATACGATTCTAGTAGGATTATCTCCTCCAGTAATTATTTCGATAAATAGCATGATATAAAACTGCGCGTAGATATGCAATATTTGTGTAATCCATAGCCTTTTGTCGGGCGTCATAATTCCAATCATAATATAATTTTTTTCCAGCACCTGCATTTAGTAATTTTTTTACGATTTCTAAGCATCCATATTCTAATGCTACTATTAGATTGCGGCTTTCCTGCCCATCCTAATGTCCGTAGACAGTTTTTTGAATATTTTAATATCGAATCAATGGCTCCTTTGTCGCTTCGACGAATTGCAAACATAAGTACTTCGCATAAGACTAAATCTTGCGTTCGAGGATATGCTTCTAGAGTTATTCTTACGACGTATGGGTCGCCAACTTCGACAGCTATTTGTATGATTCTTGTTATTTCTTCTGGGGTCATAAAGATTGCCCATCTACGAGTTAATTTGCTCACGCTAAGACCTTGATTTTGAGATATTTTTTTTTAAATTGTTCGGACTTTCTCCTTGTAATTCGGATGTATTCTAGATAATAGTCGATTCATCAATTTCCAGACGTGCGTGGCCATTATTGTGCTGTTAGACAGAGGAATAATGTTTACTAATCAAAATCTCACCTTGGATTTGGGAGAAGGAAAATCTTTTTTATTCTTGACTATTACGAATTTTATTATCTATTTCATGTGTTTATTCTATTTATTTATTTTATTCATTTTACTAATACGGTTAATCTAACGTTAAATAGTAAGCAATGTTTTCTAAAATCTAAAATGGGGTCTGGAATTGAATTATATGTAATATTTCTGAGTGTTCTCTCATGGCCTACCTATTTAGCTCTTTTTTTCTAGTAAATTTTTCATTGCTTCTAACATATCCGTGCCGAAAATGGGGAACCTATTTTGTATTTTAGATATGCGTGCGTGTCACTTTAACGCTCGAGGCTTCGAAAAGCGGAGTAATTTTTCGGTCGACTTTCCTATCATCTCTGCACAAGTACATTGTTTATGACATATGTCCTTTGCATACAATACCACTTTCAATGTGTTGTATTGTAATCCTCGTATAAATCTGAGATCCTTGTCAATGTCAGATAAGATTTGATTGGTTTTTCGACTAGATCTCTGTATGAGATATTTTCGATAAACGGCGTAACGATCAGTCTCCTCAACTCGGCTATCGCTTCCTCATATTGAGGATAGGTCGTATTTTGATAGGTTCTTAAAATTTCTATGTCCTTTTGATTTATTATCCTACCCTCCGTTTTTTCTCGGGCTATGCATCCCACAAAGAACCTCGGTATTCTGGCAGACAGGTAGTCGGGCCGTACGTAACAGTCAATGCCCCCGTCTGGGTACAATTCGGCCCCTCTTTGTAATACTAGGTTCACTTTCGTATTGTTATTGTTCCAATATGGTATCCAATAAGGCAGTATTTCCGTGTATGTCCCTTGCGTTTATATAAGTTGCTATTTAATATAATTGTAACAGCTTCATCTATGCCTGCTCCTACGGCCAGATGTAATAAATTAGTACCACTCTTATTGTACTTTTGTAATAGTCGGGGTTGTTTATATTGATTAACGCAAAATTTTAATGAGTCAATATCATCACTTAAAATTGTTTGATGAATTATTGTAGATATCTCTTCTGGTAAGATCGAAGGTAATTGATTTGTGATTAGCGTGCGAGCCGCTTCCTCTGCTCCTCGCGTAATTTAACATCCTTGTTTTCCGGAGTTTTTGTTGATAGGTCGACATCAGACTCTGTGAATCAAGAGGTAAAATGAGTATTGCTTAATTAATGGGTAAATTTTCTAATTTTCTTTTTTCATTAATTTATAGGACAAGTAAATTGAACCCAAAATAATTTTTTTGTTGATAGGTCGACATCAGACTCTGTGAATCAAGGGCTAAAATGAGTATTGCTTAATCAATGGGTAAATTTTCTAATTTTCTTTTTTCATTAATTTATAGGACAAGTAAATTGAACCCAAAATAATTTTTATACGAAGCTCGGATTAATTTAATAGTTGATTTCGACATTAGTGGTCTCGCATTATAAAATTTATTATTTAATTGTTCTGTTTGTTTATCATTCCTTTCACTCTTAAGGGAAAAATACACGCGCCGTCGTATCAATGGATCGACGACACATGGCACATGTCAGGGCTGGAACGCATTCTACACAAGCGACTATGTGGCCACACGGCAAGAACACTGTTCCTAGCTCTTTATCGTAACAAATTTTGCATAGGTGCGCATTGTCTGTCGATTTTTTCCCTGGCGGTTGTTGTAATTGTGATTGTTGGGGTTCGCTTTTGTCTTTTAGTTCTTCCTTAACTCGTACTTCTACTCCATCTGCGTTATCTACAGATGTTGTTTGTTCTTCCCTAGCCAATAGGAACAAATGCTTTCCTAACACATTGACTTGATTGCCACATCCCGAGTAAAACAACCCGGCTTCTGCGAGTTGTTCCTTTGTTTGGTTGATACGAATTGACGGCCAATTGCCAAGGCTTTACAATCTAGTCTCATAGCTTATATACACTAAAAATTCCAGCTTCCTTGACACGGTGTTACCCCTATCACTCAATTCTTCTGTTAAACTTCTAGTTTTCATTTATTTATTTATTTATTTGGATAATTTCGGTCAAATAGGCCCAGAAATGGACTTGGTTTACAACTATTTGTTACCACACGCATACCCCATACCTATACATACTCTTACAAATAAATAACACTTTTTTTCTCATTCCATACCTAGCTACTTTAATTAACCCGTTACATTTGCATTTGGCTTTACTTCTCTCGGTTTCTTTTAGATACAATATTTAAATTTAGATGCGCCTTTTTTTCTTTTTTATCTTTTCTTTTCGATTTCTTATAAAAGGATTACAATCTTAAGAAAAAGCCATGTGTACTTTGTACTACGTGATCACAGATACGTTTCCTATTTATAATCTAAAACACTCTTTCGGCATACACACATTCATACTCCATACCAGCAGGTCGTCAATTGTATCCTATTTTCATATCGCACCTATTTACTACTTTTTACTTTTTTTTCAATTTCCTCTGTTACTTTTTTCTATTTTTTTAAATGCATTTACAATTTTTAGGCTTCCGAATTCATTTACAAACTTTTCCTTTTTATATTCGCCGCAACCTCTTACGCCACTCATAATCTCATTACAATCCTCGCAGTTAGTAATTATATGCTCCAACATTTCAGTCTCTTTTTTACATATTCTACACATTCTTTCTTTATCTTTTAACCAATATTTATTACTATTTCCCATATTTCCGCATCTAAGTCTCGCTATAATATCTATTTCTATATCCCTTCTGTAATTTCTTAAATAAAACGGTTTCATGTCAGTTACAATCTCGCCGCACCTCCTATTGTATTTTGCCTCCCTTATTTTACTTTTCACAATTTGTTTTGCCATATCTTTATCCCTCGTACTCATTTTTTCCAGAACCGGTTCTTCCCTGTTTCTCAGATTTTCGATTTCTACCTCACTAAAGCCTAACCTGCCTAAACGCTCTACGAAATCTATTAACGCTACATCCATCGCTAACCTAGCCTTTTCTATCGCTACCCTCTCCTGCCTCATCGTTTTTACCTCCGCTGTAACTTTTTCTTTGAACTCACGTATTTCCTCTTCCCGCTTATCTGATGATTCACGCCGCTTTTCCGTCCTCTCCTCTTTGTTTTTGTCCTTGTCCACGTCTGCGAAGTTGACCTTTTTCGTCAGCTTCTGGTCTAGCGTCGCCTGTGTTCCTGAACGGCCTCCTCCTTTACCCTTACTGTCCTCATTGGTTTCCAACTTCTTCACCTGCGAAGATCTCGTGTACGCACCGCCGCCGACCATTGTTCCTACACAAAAAGCGCTTCGCCGCGTTTTGACCTAACCTTACACTCCTACCTCAAACTTCCTACCAAGATCCTGACTCTAAATAGCTACAAGTTTACACGCCTCTTTTCTCCACCAATGCTATACCTATTCTTATATCCGTTTATACACTTATTTCATTTACAATAATTATTTATCACCTTACAAAACTAGAAATTCGGACGAGCTGCCTTGCGCACATGCACTCACCAACGTGCCCTCTAACCAAGTCCTGTTAAAGTTCTAGTTGAAATGATAGAATCGGTCCCTGGTTGATAACCTCGTAGCCGTGTTTGGTAAACGCCGTTGCCGCGAGGGTGCCATGCAGGTATCATATTTGCATCTACACCGATCGGTACGTTGCCGCAAGGTAAATTTCTGATGAACCGACACCGTCCGCCCCAACGCCGGTGTTCGACCATAGGGTCGTCTCCTTGCTACGAACGGCGAAGTTCCGTGGAACACTCAAAACAACGGACTCTGTCGATATGCTTAGTAAAATAGAACCTCGCAGCTACTAATTCCCTCGGTATTACCTGATTCGAAGACCAGCTCTCGAAGCTTTGCAGCCTTGTCTCTTCGTATCTATAGTCCATTCTTTCGTCTGCGGGATAAAGGATGTTAGGTGTCAAAAGTTGTTCATTATTTTCGCGAAAAATTTTCTCGCGAACGCGATGTTCTTCATTTTTTTTTTATTCTTTTCTGTGATTATTTCATATGCGTATACGCTGCTGTCCACTTTTATATTTTTTTGGGATATAATTTTTGCATATATTATTTGAAAGTTAGTTTTGATGTTCCCTAAGATAACAATAAGTTGAAAGAGCAAAAATATTTCTTCTGTCATATTTTTCATTTAGATAAATGCACATTCTCTCCAAATGGGCAAATACGCTCCACATCGGATGCAGGTTCCATGGTACTTGTGATCGGTGAAAGCCTTTCCTCCATATGTATATTCCTGTAAATAGTCACCATACGTACGACCTGCCCATTCGCATACTGTATTTTCTTTTCGAGCTTGCTATACTTGTTTTTCGGTTTTCCGATAATCTTGTTCCTTGGCCATTTTCTAGACGCATCTTGGCTGCTTCATAATCGCATCTAGCCAATCGTTGTTTGACGACACCGAACTTAGGGTGTTGATTACTGTCGTTCCCCTCTCTTCTATGCATTCGTTCTAGTAACGTCTTATGATACCGTTCTGTTATAACTCTTATTATAACTCTGTTATACGCATTTTGCGTAGCTTTTTGTGTAGGTGTCAAGAACTTGTAAAGTTTGCCTCATTTTTCTCTTTTATAGAGGGCTTGTCCCGGATTTTCCTCTTCTAGCCGTCGTCGATCCTTTCCTAACTCAACAGCGTATGCCCAATATAGTGCCGATTTGAATTTAACGTATTTTCTTCCTCTAGCTCTTGTCGCTGCGGGTGTGGACGGGAGTTACTTGACTCAGTGCTCGTCATTGGCTGTTCGCTGGCTTTTATGTTTAGACTCCTCCTTGAATTTTGGATATATTTTTTCTTTCGGTTATAATATAATATAATTTATGTCGCTTGTACTTGGACCGACTAAAATACGATTTTTAAATTATTTATTCCAGGGTTAAACAATATGCTTATAACTAATTCTATTGACATTTTCTGTGAAATTATAACACTTATTTCGATTCTATTGGAGGCTCAATGTAGGATATGCGCACACGGTTCATATGTTCTATTTTATACTTATTTTGTCCTATTTGTATTTTACTGTTAACGTTACGTAGAATATCAAGTACTAAATAAGGTTCCTCATATTGATCTTTCAACTTATGAATTTTTCCTCCTTTTAGTAACCGTATGTAGTCGCCAATTTGTAAATTTTGTGGATTAGCACTTCGATCGTAATAATATTTTGCTCTCCACTTTGCATCAATTAATTTTTCACGCGCGATGGTTTGTATATTGTTAAGTCGAGTTGCGAGTTCGACGATAAAGTCGGAGTAGGTAGGAAGCCTGTTGTCCGATTCCAAAGGGTCGCTCGACGGAGGGCGCACTAGCTTGCCCAAAAAGGAGCTCGTACGGCGTGTGCTTAGTTGCCTCGTGTACCGACGTATTATATGAAAGCGGCCATTGGTGTATCTGTAATTACCATAGGGTTTTTGGTTTTTACTCTAACGAGCTTTTTTAATTGACATGGTAAGCACTTCCGTATGTACATCTGTACGTCAATTTTCATATTTTCCGAATAATATCTTTGCTTGATACGCTTATAATTCTTAGTTATGCCTTTATGTCCGCCGATGGCTGAACAGTGTGCCGCTTCTATTATCTGTACGCGCTCATTTACAGATGGATAAATAATTGTCCCTTGGCAAATAATTATTTTTACTGTTAATCATCTCAAAATAGTTCGAATTTTGCAAATTATCTCCTCCCATGGTATGTTTTCTATTGAACTACTCTTGTCGATGCTGATTGATTGCGTCCCGTCTTTTATAATAAATATTTTTAATTGATTTAATCCGTTAGTTAAGTTTTTAAATATCGTTGATATACTTTCGCCTACTTCGCCTCGTAGCGTTATTATAAAATGATGTTTATTGCTCTTAGGCATCACTCTCAAGTCTCCTATGGGACTACTTACTTTGGGAAACTTAGGCGCAGAAAGCGTAGTCGGCATATATATGCGTGTATACGCTGTGTGAGTATATGTCGTCTGTGATCCCCCACTCTACCGCTTATAGGCAGGTCGGTCACTGACTGACTTTTGCACTGTCAGCATGTCATTTTTGAGCGTATGCGTTTGTGTGGGTAAGATCGTCTGCTATTATACTAATGCATACGTATAATAGATATATAATTATGATTTTTCATATCCATGCATGTATTTCTATGTGTATTATATATATATATATATATATATATATATATGTATATATATATATATATATATAATTATGATTTTACGTATATGCGTGAATTTCTATGTGCATTATTTCTGTAAAGAATAACAGATTTTAGTTATCTTGAATACATGTCTGCAACGATTGAGAAGAGGATACAATACGTTTAGAATATAATATTTACCACCGTTGAATAAAATGTAATATTTTATTCTATTTTACGCTGATCACAGGTAATACTTAAGACAACGACCGAGACGAGAGCGAATGAAAGAGCTACCGAACGATTGCTTGTTTGCTTGAAATGTCTCTGATTTCATTGTAGACTAGTAGGGTAAATTGCAACTATGCAGAATATACTCATGCGATTTTTCGAATAAATATCTGCCTTTATTAGTACACGTTCGAAGCTCATAGTGGTATCAGTTCAAATAAAATACTAAATCAAACAGTAAAAAATGTCGTGCATGTTTGAAGCAATTCAATCTTTGAAATTGTTGTGTGGGTATGGATACGCAGATCAGTTTTACGTGTCAAAGAATGCTTCAAAGCAATCATTGCTTGCTAAATTAAGTGCCATTATAAGGATGATTCCTTATGGATTTTTATTAAGTGCGTATAATATGGGTATTTTTAAAAACGTGGAGGTGATTAAGTTAGGAAAAGAGGCCATCATCGAGAGACGTCGGTTTGAAAACCAAGTTGAATTTGAAATACTTGAAGCATTAGACAAAAAATGTAAGTAAAACTATTTGCCTAGATTTTCGTATGTTGAACAGAATTTTTACATGCATTTTATAATCAAGTGTTGGAATATAAAACAGGAAAAACGGAACGATTACTTCTGATTGCTTCGTTAAAAGCAGAGCAGGCGGATTCTGAAATCAGGAACAATGAAGAATCTTCAAAGACCGAAAACGATGAACCGGTAGATAGTACAAGCGATCCTACTACCTCGGATATCTCGCACTCCCAAGAAGGTATGATATTTACACATATACTTCAATAAATACTTAAATAATTATTATGAATTATGTAGTTAAATAATTATTATGAATTAATTAAATAAATATTTATATAATAAAATATTTTATTTACAGAGATTAAGACAGTATATAAGTCAAACAAAAGAAAAATTAATATGACGAGCGATCTTATACTTGACAAAGAAAATGCATTGCCTCTAGCTAAAAAATATAAACCTACGGTTTTTGGGCTTACAGGCGACGAGTTTATATGTACACATTCTATTACTTTTATTTAAATTTTTACAATGAATAAGTCGCTTAAATCAAACAAGCCTTAAATAAAAAGTTTAATTTTTCAGGAGGATGCTAACCAGCCTGAAGAATATTCGACAAAATACTCAAGGACGCAACAGGAAACTCAAGTTGTCGAAGACGTGCAACTTGACTTGATTCGCCGTTTGAAGAGGGGCAACGGTTCGAGACACCCGAATCCATGCTTCAGTGCGAAGTAGTATACAATGAAGGTAATTTTTATTTATTTACTTGATTTAGAGAGATACGTTAAGATTCGTAAATAGCAATCATCTAACCTCTAATTCATTCCATTAGATAACATGACTATTCTACACATTCCGGATATAGGATCATTTAATACTGAAGAAGCAGAAAACTATTTAAATGCAGTTAGCCAGAAAGAACCATAAATCTGTTTTATTTATGATTTTTATATTAAAGAAATTGTTTTTTATTTTAAGAAATTTTGGTTGTATCATGCTTAAAAAAAAGATAAATATCAAATTTGCTATACAAATTTAATTTATTCTATCCCATACTTTATTTCATTCTTATTTTAATTATCATACAAAAAAAAATTGAGCTACATTAAACTTTATTTTGAATGCTTCTATAAACATGAATTTTTACATTATTGTTTTTTTTAAAATATATATTCAGCTCTTCTGTTCACATATAAAAAGCGAGCAACAATAAAATCATTTAAAATACTTTAGAAACTCAAAAATTATAGATAAAATATAAATTTAGAGAATATTAAATTTTTAAAACAGCAATCTGTTGTTCAAGTCGGATTTGGCAGGAGAGGTGAGGAAGATTCCAGCGAAGACAGCGACGAAGAGGATTTTGTAGAAGTAAGACCACCGGGCGAACGGTTTAATATCCCTGCAAGGCATTCGCGATATTATCCAAGATTTCAAACTGCAGGTATAAAAACGCAGGTTTCATTTAGTTTTCCAAAAAATTATAACGAAAATTCTATTCTTTGGTTGCGAGGGGCTTTGCAAGATATAAATACTTATCTCACAAATGGATGCGCTGGTAACGATATTATAGGATATACGTTAGAAAATCCATCATTAACGCGAGGTAAAATTTTTATGTCGTTTACGTCTGTCGCTAAGTATAATTTTTCACATTTATTAGAACTCATTCACAAAATTACCCAAAGTAATGTTGGATTTGATGTTCGGGAGCCAATGAATTTAAGTGCATGTATTGTACGTCCATTGGCAGGTGGAGCGCAGAAAAAAAATTAACGCATGAAAATATTTTTAAAAGATCCATTTTAAATATTTTAAACAACGATAATTTATGTTTCCCGAGATCTGTGGATGTAGCGCGCGTATATGCAGAAACAGGTGATATTCGTGTTGGGGCTCTGCAGAAAAACTGGGATAGCATTAGACGACCGAGAGGCTTGTTATAGAAACACCCAGCAGAAGAGCTTGTATATAAAGCTCAAGTTCGTATACCTCCGAATGGATGTGAGATTCGTGAAATAGTAGTATATAAATTTCGCACTCTAGGAAAAGGTGAAGAACCTATTTCTGATGGGACATTGAGCATTGAAAAGTGAGATTTTATATACTTTAAGAATATTATACTATAGTAAGAGAAACCATTTTCAACCTATTTTAAATATTCTCCAAGCATGTGGTAGACAGGGGTTTTGTATCCCGTGTAACAAGTCGTATAAAAACGAACAAGATCATAGATGCTCTTTCAAATGCAAATCTCGCTTGAGGAAACCTGTGTGTGAAAGTAGCTTACGTATAAATTGTAATGATTGTTTGCGAACTTTTGAAAATCAGAATTGTTACGACCACCATAAAAAAGAAGGATCATATGTCTCTATAAAACACAGGAAACTGAGCATTTACAAAAGCGTTTTTATTTGTGAAAATTGTTTAATGAATGTTAATTGTAGGCTATTTATATTGTAACATTTCAGATGCTATAAAGAATACAATCATTTTTGTTACATACCTCCACTGCGAGAAATAAAAAAGAAATCTGCAATAGGTAATGATCACAAAAAAGAGAAAAAAATATTATTTGTTTTCTATGATTTTGAAACTAGACAGGACAAGCCTGTTTCAGGAAGCAATAGAGACTTTACGCACGTCCCTACGTTATGTGTTGCGCAGCAGGTTTGTACTGATTGTCTAGATAATAATGATTTGAATGAAAATTGCGATACATGCGGAATTCGACAATTTATTTTTCAGAATAATCCTGTTAAGGAGTTTGTAGATTTTACGATGCGGGAAACTTCGAACTTCTTGCGTATAATATGTATCGCGCATAACGCAAAAGGATTTGATGCACAATTTATTTTAAAATGCATAGTAAATTGAAAATTATACGATTCCTCGTCAATTATAATGAACGGTACACAACTAATCAGCATGAAAATTGGCCGAACTTCGTTTTTAGATGGTTTAAATTATTTACCAGTGCTTCTCGGTGCACTCCCAAAAGCTTTTGGAAAACCGGATTTGACTAAAGGAATTTTGCCGAATTATTTAACACAGTACAAAATCAACCATACGTTGGTCCATTACCTGATGCACATTATTATTCGCCAGGAAAAAATGTCCAGCGAGAATAGAGTTAAATTTTTAAAATGGCATAATTATGCTTTTGAACCAAGAGTATATACATACTTGTAAATCTTGTAAGCATCATTGTTTAAAATGGACACAAGGTGTAAACATCCATTTACAGCTCTATGCTGTGGGCCTTCAGGCTCAGGAAAAACTACATTTGTAAAAAATTTCCTTAAATACAGAAAGCAAATGAGCTATACTGTGTTTTCAAAAGTAATATTTTATTATTTAGAATGGCAGACAAGTTACACAGATTTTGATAAAGAAGTTGAGTTTTGCGAAGGTTTACCGCAATCAACGGACTTTGACAGTGATTTACATCCAAAACTAATTGTTATTGACGACTTTATGCGTGAATCTCCGAGTAGCGTTATCGTCGATTTATTTGTGAGAAAAAGCCATCAAAGATTGGTTTCCATATTTTTTCTCTCGCAAAATTTGTTCTTCAAAGGGCATAGAGATATCTCCTTAAACGTATCTTATCTTGTGGTTTTTAAAAATCCTCGGGATCGCTCACAGATACAGCATTTGGCACGATAAATTTACCTGAAGACCCTCTATTTATAAGAGAAATCTTTCGAGATGCTACTTCTAAGCAACTCGTGACGACCTCCGGGTTTGGACATGCATTTTTCCAATTGATCAAAATGAGTGCGTTTGCGTACCAAAGCGAAAAATATAAATATAATAGCTTAATTGAATTATGCTCAGTCTGTTTTGCATGATGGCTAAGGAAAGACGTTCGTCTCGCCCGAAAAAATATATATATCTATTCTTAAAGCTCTATATTACCTTGGTAGAGATCAAAGAATTGTAATTCTGCGGAAAGCTAGACGGGCTCTCATCAAGTGTATCTGCGAATGCGCATTAAATATTCAAAAATCAAAGCTGAAAAGACGCGCTAAAATACTTGGCCGTTTGGCTGATAAAAGCGGTACCTGGAGTACTAAGAAGAAAATCATTCTTACAGATGAAATACAAATTTTGATACTATTATTAGCACCTGTAACAATTTATTTTTCTTAAATATGGAGCATGATCGTAAAATGATTTTTGTTCCTGAAGATAATTTCAAACCTGAACAGCATAACAGTCATACAGAAGATAAACCGCAATATTTAAGAGAAAATAAATTTGATGATGCAATTTCAATAAAATCTGTCCAGATACCGGGTACCGTATGTTCGCGTTTAGATGGTGAGATGAGTAAAATTTTGAATTCTAAAAACATAAACGAACACGATAAGTGACATCTATATTGTCAGGCGTTACAGCATTACCTATACTTTATCGGGGATACTCGAATTTTAAAACTCGCAAACGGAGTGTACGATAAAACACAAGAAGAAGAAACGGTTACTTATAGTAATAAAGATTTTTCATTAAATGATTTGCAGATTATTGAAAGTGTATCTGCAACTTTTCGTAGTAAAGCAAGTCAGCTACTGAATCGCCTACGACGGATTGGATCAGAGCGTATGTCTTGGGATGAAAATGACAAAGTTTCTATAAACGGGGAAGTTATTAAAAGTTCAAATATCGTTGATTTGATCAATGAGGCTATGCGCGCAGAAAAAATCACATCGTGATAGGACGTTTGGAATTTGCAAAATTATTACGAGAAATAGGAATTCCTACAGAATTTGTTGGTAATAACGATTTATGGAAAATAGGCGAAACTATATCGAAGAATAATCGAAAAATTCGTAAACTCACTCGTAATTTAAATAAATCTTTAACACAGGATATTGTTGATGATTCATTTCAAAACGTGAACGAAAAAACGATAAAAAAGTAAACGATTCCTACTACGATCCTGCTAAGAGTTCATCTTATTACGGGGTCAACAAGTTTTATCAAGCGTTAAACGTGTCAAAGCATAGAATTACGAAAAATAAAATACTTAAGTGGCTGGAATCCCAAGATGCTTATACCTCACATAAGCAGCGACGATTACAATATTCACGCAGGAATTATAATGTAACAAACATTGATGATGTTTGGGAAAGTGATCTAATAGATCTTAAGCCTATAAAATCTTATAACGATAATTATTCATATATTCTCTTTGTTATCGATTGCTTGAGTAAATTCTTTTGAATAGAACCGCTTCATGGCAAACGATGTTCAAGTATCACTTCAGCATTCCAACGAATTCTAGCCAGAAGTGAATATCGGATTCCAGTTCTTTTACGATCAGATAAAGGAAAAGAATTTACAGGTTCAGAATTTCAAAGTCTCTTAAAAGAAAGAAATGATTTAACATATCAGAATATCGCAGATAGTTTAGATAACATAACGAATGAAATAATAAATACCTACATGGTCAAAAATATAAAATATAAAGCAAATATAAAATTGATTAATTTCGCAAAGGAAATTGCAAATGAATGGGATGATAACAAAAACGTAAACACTGAAAAATACAAACGAATAGAAACGGTCTTCTCTCAGATAGATGAAATAGCTGAAGAAAATAGTAACAAAGCAAGGAGTAGAGAAGCGACGGCCGCACCGGGCCTAAAAATCACAGAATCAGCCAGTCTTAGAATGACGTATGGCGACATCAACTATCTAGGATGCAACAAAGCTTTTTTCTATTTTGATAGAGGAATACGAGGAAAACAGCTTTTTAAGAACTCAGTGTCCTCACTTAAAATTTTTACTTAAGACTGTAAATGTGACTCATCTAATCAGCACAAAGAAATGTTTCCACACTATAGAGTTACCTGTGCTGTCGGACTCACATGCCCGGCTAGGCTCACCTCTACAGAGAAAATGTCATACATAAGAGAAAAAAATGCAACAACGGACAGATTTATGACAGTAAGACCAATGTTAGTTCGGAACTGGTGAAATTGTGAAAGCTGTGAAAAGTGCCATGATACAAAGTAGAATTTTAATCTTCAAATGTTTTTACCGTTAATCAACATCAAATTATAACACAAAAATATAGAATCTTAGAATCGTGCAATATAATCTTATTTAATGTGATATTTAATGTCGTCGTAGCATGACTGGTTTAAAAGACAAAAACATAGAATCATTTACGAACACTTTAGGAAATACCAACTAATAACTTATTTTTTATATACAACTGTTTATATTACTGAATGACAATGTAAGGCGAAGTAAACATAAAAATATAATTAAACTCGAATATTGACAAGTAAAATCAATTAGAAAATCAGTAATAATAGCAGATTCAAGTAAAACAATAATCATAAAAAAGAACAAAAATATAATAACGAAGAAGAATTAGAGGCTCAAAGCGAAGCGAGGCACAGCGATATTCACGCACAATCTACGTCAAGTCGGCAGGAGACCAAGCGGAGCACACCGATATGCACGCACACATTGCGACTATGCGTCAGGAGATTAAGCAGACAGAATCGTGCCGCTACAAAAAAGATAACAAGAAGCCCACTGTACATTATGGACCGCGCATACCCGAAAGTGATGCACGAGTAATGAAGGAGAAGCTGTGGAGAGTGCAACGCTATTGGCAAGTGATACATAAGTCATGCGCGCTGGAAGCTCGAAGAGCCGTCAAAGAGGACACCGTGTGAGTCGTCTAAAATGCATAGAGGAAGCTTCTGTGAGCCTACAGATAAGAACACGCATAAAAAGTTCCAAATAAGAAGAGAAGCTGCATCTAGGCCTTCTAATTGGCCGAACACCCACCCCGCCAATGAAACAAAAATCAGAGATCGCCTCTCCTACGAGGTATAAAAGAACCCAGCAACAGGTCACCAAGTTCTTATTTCTCAGTCCTCAGTTCGCTTCAAGAAATTGTCGCCACGCGAAAGCTCTGCCCGAGCTCGGTCCGGTATAACATCTTAGGACTTGTAATATTTTCGACGGTTCCAACACTTGTAATATTTTTGACTTTAAAGACTTAGAATAATTTGGACGGTTCGAACACTTAAGTAGTATAGGGTCTGGTATGAAGAGACTGGGCATGGCCAAGAGTGACGTCACCAGTCCCGTGGCTAATTCATAAACATGATTTACGACTGCTACTGTCATAAACAGTCTGTCATCGATGGGTGCCTTTTATTTATTTATAAATAATTATAAATAATTTTTCCATATAGTGCTATAAAGTTTCCCCACTTGCGTTCTTCTCCCTCCGACTCCCTCCGTTCGTCTCCACACATTCTTCGAACACATGTTTAAGCGTCTCCTCCTCACTCCCACATAGCCTGCATACCCTTTCTTCTTCCTTCTTCCAGTATTTGTTCCCTCTTGTCTCACACCCTAGTCTGAACCTTGCCGTAACGCTGAGCGCCCCTCTTCTGTGTTCTCCCACTTCCATCAGGTACTCTGGTATTTCTCCCTGCTCCATCATTACCTCCCTTATTTCACCCGCATATCTGGACTCCTTTATTTCCCCTCTCCACTTCTGCCATTGTGTGTCCTTGTTTATCCTTTCTATTTCTTCCTCCACTCCCTCTTCCTCCTCCATTCTTCTCGTATAATCCTCCACCGATATCCCGCACTTTTCCAATTCCATTCTTCTCACGTCCTTCCCTCTTCCCTTCTATTCTCCTCTTTCTCCCTCTCTCTTCAGCAGCCTCCAGCATTCTCCTAGCAAAGTATTTTCTTTTGCTCTCCTCAGTTTCCTTTCAAACCTAACCGCCCTTTTCCTTATCCTTGTCTCTAATTTAAACCTTTTCGTCTCCCAGTGAATCACATGTGCCGGCGTGGTCCTATCTAGGTGCAGCACCCATTTGATGTACCTTCTCTGTATTTTCTCTAAATCCTCCTGCCCTTTCCAACCCCATATCTCCGCCCCATATTCTATTACGCTCTGCACTAGAGAGTCAAACAGCTTCATCCTCATCTTCCAGCTGTCCTTGAACGTTGCCTCTCCTAGGCCCCACAGAGTACTTATCAGCGCATTTGCCCTTCCTTTCACCTTCTTCACCTGTTCTTCCTCTTTCCCGTTTTCTTTCATCGTGTATCCCAAGTATTCAAATGTTTTCACCACCTCTATCTCCCTTCCATCCCATTCAAATTTCTCTTCCCTCCTCCTTCTTCCTTCGTTTCTAAAAATCATGATCTTCGTTTTCTCTATGTTTAGCTCCAATCCCTTTCTTTTGATGTATCCTTTGAATCTTCTTAACATTTGTTTCAACCCGCTCGCGTTTGTTGCTAGCATTACTACATCACCTGCATATGAGATTGACCATACTTTCCTTCTCCCTAATATTATTCCTCCTTCTTGCACCTTTCCCATCTCTCCTTCCAAGTCTGCCATTGCCACGTTAAACAGCAGTGGACTTAGCGGGCATCTGTGACCATTAGTGTGATTCCTCTGTAGTTCTTACACTCCCCCTTATCTCCTTTCTTATAGATTGGCGTGACTTTCCCTATCCACCACTCTTCTGGCAGTCCTCCTCCTTTCCAAATCTGTCCTAGTATCGCCGTTAATTCCTCCACAATTTTTCCTCCGCCCTGCTTCCAAGCCTAATTCTGGATTTCATCTTCTCCTGGTGCTTTCTTTTCCTTTAGCTTCTTGATTATTTCCCTTACTTCCTCTACTTCTATCTCTCTCTCCTCTGCTTCCTCTTCTTTCCCCGACTCTTCCTCTTTATCTCTCCCTCTTTCCTGCGTTTCTCTCTCTCTCAGTTGCCCTTTAAAAAACTCTAACCAACTCTTATCTTCTATCCCTTTATCTATCTGCTCCCTTTTTCCTTTCCTTCTCCTTTTCACCATTCTCCAGAATTTTTTTCCTGACCTATCCTCCTTTGCCTCCCTTAGCTCTTTCTTCATCCCTTCCTCCTTCTTTTTCCTATACATGCTCCTTAACTCTCTTTTCGCCTGCGTGAACCTGTCTTTTCCCCACCTCCTTATCCCTTTTTTTGCCCTTTTCATTTCTGCCCTCTTCTTCCTGCAATCCTCATCCCACTATCTGCTATCATCTCTCCTTTTTCTTCTCCCCCTCTTTGTTTGGATCGCGTTTCTTATTTTTATCTTTAATTCCCTCCACGTCTTTGCTTCCCCCCCTTTAGCTAGCCAACCTCTATACTCCGTGATGGCCTCCTCTGTCCACATCGTTCTTTTCATTTCCTCTTCCAACCCTTCCAAACTTCTCCCTGTCTCTAGTTCCAATTCCAATGCTCCATGGTCTGACTCCATTCTATCTTCTACCTTCATTGACTTTACCTTTCTCCTGCCTTCCTCATTTACTATCCCATAGTCTATTACCGAGCATCCCATTCCCCCCACGTACGTGAGTTCCCCTTCCTCATCCCCTTCTGTACTTCCATTTAGGATTGAAAGCCCCCACTCTTTTAACCTATTTAGCAGCTCTTCGCCTTCTTTGTTCACTACTCTATCCTTTGACTCCCTCCTTTCCTCCACTCCCTTTTCATCTAAAAAGCCCCCTTCTTGCCCTGTTCTCGCGTTCAGGTCTCCACACCAGAGTATCTTCCCCCCCCCCCCCCGCTCTTTCTACCATCTCCTCTATTTCTTCATAGTTCCTGTCCTGCTCTTCCCTCATGTATGTCGAACCTATCCACCACTTTTCCCCCTTTATACTACATTTGCCACCTACGACTTCTCCTGATCTTCCTCTCAACCATTCAACTTTGTCCTCTTTCCTATCTTTCCTAACTGCCATTACCATTCCTCCCTTTAATCTCCCTCTGCTCCCCCCCTTTTTCGCCTCTCTTACCTCTGTTTCGAAGCCCTTCATTCTCCTCCTTATTCTTTCCTCCTAACCGCTCTCTGCCCACGTTTCCTGTAGACATATGACGTCAAATCCTAATATGTATCTCCATCCTTCCTCTTCTATTCCTTTCAGTCCTGCCACATTCCAGCTCAACACCTTCAGATTCTTCTTTCTTTTCCCTTTTCCCCTTTCTTCCCTTTTCTCCTTCTCATCTCCATCTTGCCTCCCCCTCTCGAAAAAGCCTATCCTCTCTTTCGTTCCAGAAGTACGTCATGTCTCCTACCGTTAACTTGTTTCTTCCTACTTTCACTGGTTTTCCTTCGCTTCTCCATTCTCTTGCGAGCCCGTTCAACCTTTCTCTATTTCTCCTCTCTCTCCACGTCAAATCGTGGTCGATGAAGCAGTCCGTCCCCTTCAACTTGCTCTTTTCCTCCATAATCTTCTCTTTCTCCTCTCTATTTTAACATTCCACTCCTATTTTGCTCTTACCTTTTCCTCTGATGACCCACGTCCTTTTCACCTTTACCGAAATCCCCAGCTTCTCATCTACCCATTCTTCCACCTTCGCTTTGTCCCATTTTCCTTCTTTCAGCCCTGATACCTAAAAAAGAAAGGCAAAATAAAGAAAGGCAGCAAGAATAAAGGAGGGGAAGGCAAGGAAGGAAGGAAAAGAAAGGACGAAGCAGAAAGGAGATTTGAAAAGCGCGCGCAAAGCATGCGGGGAAGTCTAGGGAAATTCCCTAGGAGGAATTAGACGGAGGGAACAGGGAGAAGAAAGAGGAACGAGAGGAACAGAAAGAAGAGCACATGGTGAGGAGAGAAGAGAGGTTATAGCAGGGAGAGAGAGAGCGTGCAAAGTCAACAGAGAGAAAAAGAAGATAAAGAACCAAAGGCGACAAAAAAGTAGGAGGGAGAGATATCGAAGCATGAGAGAAGAGTGGAGAGAGAGATGCGGGATATGAAAGAGGAGATGAAGGAGTGGAGGGTGAAGCTGCAATTGGAGAGAGGGAGAAGAGAAGCGGCGGAGAGAAAGATGATGGACATAGAAGGTGATGTAGAAATTTTGAAGGGAAAATTGAGTGAGGAAAGGAGAGGGAGGGAGAAGATGCAGAGAAGAGTCAAAGAACTAAAGGGACTAGTAGAAAAATTGGAAGGAAAAGGATTGAAAGGGAAAGGACCAATGTGAAAAGTGAGGTTAGGATTGTGAACACGAACAAGAGAAAGAGGACGGAGGGAGGGAGGAGCAAAGTAGGAGAGAGAGGTGTGATCATCCATAAAGGGACAAACTGGAATGAGAAGGAGGTGCTGCAGGACTGGCTGGACGAGATCCTGGAGGGAACGAGTTGGGAGCTGGAGGAGACCGCAAACCAGGACACAAAAAAAATCATCTTTGCAGCAGAAGAGGAAATGGAGGAGATATGGAAGAGGAGAGAGGAAATTAATGAAGGGGGAAAGGTGAGAATAGAGCAGTGGATGAGTTGGGAGGAGAGAAGGGCAAAGAAAGAAGCCATGGGGATAAGAGAGAGTAGAAGAGAGGAAGCGAAAAAGAATGGGGAGCTGCTAAGGAACGGGGACTTCAAGGTGAGAGTAGACGGAATCCTGTACGAGTGGAAGGAGGAGGAGGGAAGGATCAGAAGGGTAAGAGAGGAAAAGAGGAGTGAAGAAGAGGTGAGAGAGGAAAGGAGGAAGAAGGAAGAATAGGAGGAGAGATAAAATAAAAAAGAGAAGAAAAGAAGAAGAAAAAAAAAAAAAGAAGAAAAAAGAAAAAAAGAGAGGCGTATTAATGCACACAAATGTATATATGTAAAGACAGCATTGTAAAATACTCATGTATGAATACAATAAAGATTATTTTTATTATTATTATTATAAATAATTTTTAAACAAAAGCTATATCACACACACGATCCCATAGGGTTAACACGATTTACGACCGCTACTGTCATAAACAGTCTTTCATCGATAGGTGACTTTTATTCGTTTATTTATAAATAATTATAAATAAGTTTCAAACAAAAACTATATCACGTATACAATGCCAGCCCTCCCCCCTTTTATCCAAGCAGACCCGAGCACGACTCTCTCTCTCTCTCTCTCTCTCTCTCTCTCTCTCTCTCTCTCTCTCTCTCTTATACGCGACTCTTGCTATACCAACCCGTAGCCCCCGTCTCCTTTTACACTATAGTAGCCCGTGAGCTCTGGCGCGGTGACTCCCGCCGCTGCTGTACCGAACCCGCTTCTCTCTCTCTCTCTCTCTCTCTCTCTCCCCTCTCTATCCAGTGAAAGTTATAAGGTACGATGCGGTTCCGGCGTACTGTCGGTGGCGTACCGTGGACGGTGTTGTCATCACCGTCGTTGCCGTCGTCTGCTGATGATGGTGGAGGCGAAGGCGATCTCGGCGAATCCATATTCAGGATGCACGAGCAGGGCTGACCGTTGCACTTCCAGCATTGAAAGAGAAGGCACCTCCAACACTGCTGCCACAAGTCGTGCTCCAAACTGTTGGCGATGCACACTCTACACTTTACGTTTATCGGCACAAACTGACCCGCCAGAGAAGCCTTTAGCTCGGCTTCTTGCTGTTTTTGCTGCAACAGCGCTGACACGTGCAGCATTCTCTGCTGGTAGCGCTCGAGCTGGCCTTTTAGCTTCTCCATTGCACGTTTTTTTGCTTCGATATTAGCGAGCAGCGCATCGCGTTGAGCTGCTATTTTTTCAATTATGCCATGATGGTGGCCACGTGTATGCTCTCTGTAGGGATTCAGAACAGACTGATCGGTGCAAGCCGTGTCATAAACGTACGCCGTTAGGAAAAAATTTCTGTATGTAGTTAGAGGGTGACCATACCTCTCCACCCTTTGCCTTTTAACGACGTTCTTTGTCTTAAGAATGCGAGACCGTTGGTAACGCGATACTCAGAATGGATTATTTGTATACACTTGAGCTCCAGCCTCGTGGGCTTATCAGAAAAAATCTGTCGCGGGTGAGAGCGAAAGAAAGGTTCTCAATGTCTCGCGAATCAGCTCCAGGAAGTATCGTGTGGTCATGGACTCGGACTTTGTTATATTGCCGCCAAGTGATTCGTTTTCAGAACTAAGCAGAGAACAAATCATCGGATCTCCGCTAGACATTTGAGAACAAGTGTAAACTGTTTATACAGAGATTACATGTGCCCGGTATGAGAGATTAAAAAGGGTCAGCCGTAGAGTCATAAAAAACTGTTTGATCCGTGTCACCGGCTCTATTGGTGGCGATACCCATTCTCTGAGACGTTCGCTTGGATTTATTTCTTTCGATAACTGCTGTTAGTCTAGATTTCTCAGCTATGAGTGTAATATGCATTGCTTTAAAACAAATCCCTCTCTTTAACGTTTTTTCTGCTCTGCAATCGTCTTATTCGATGAAATCACTCGAAAGAAAGGTATGATATTTTCATATGAACCCTGAGACGTCTATAAACCTCCTCTGTATGCTAGCGCAGTCATCAGTCTCTCGAAATGCGTGTCATTGAGAGAGCCAGCTTACCACGTGTCGCGGAAATGTCCAGTGCTACAATCGAGTTCGCGATGCCATCCTGCGCATAGCCAACGCGCTCAAGACTCGCCACCCACCTGTGCAGAGGAAGTGTACCCGCGAGTGGTATGTGCGCGTTTATCGG
Source organism: Muscidifurax raptorellus (assembly GCA_020010945.3). NCBI lineage: Eukaryota > Metazoa > Arthropoda > Insecta > Hymenoptera > Pteromalidae > Muscidifurax > Muscidifurax raptorellus. The sequence continues at coordinate 28,038,668 of CM052077.1, read as the reverse complement.
ATGTGCAATGAGAGGCTGCGACGCGAGTAGCGCTGCTTGTTGACGTATTGCGCGTACCGCTTGATAGCCGATTTTCATCAGAGATACTTTAAACATTCTAGTGCTGTGATAAAAATTGTCAGCAATTTCTTAGTGGAACACGGTGCACGCGATGTGTACTGTCTGAGGCATATCATCGAGGAACATGGTAAGTGTTTACAATGATCCATACAATCAGTTTTTTTTTTAAATAACAGTATTTTAATTTTGTTCTTCTTGTAGCTCGAATTACTCTACAGGAGGACGCTGAGGAGAGCGACAGCGACGCAACGCTGTTTGTTGTGTCGTCACCTCCTTTACCACAGCGAACCACATCAGCCGAGGAGGAGGAGGAGGAGCAGGAGGATATACAAGTTTCTATGGAGGAGCCCGTGGAGCATGATGCTGAGAGCGAGGTGGAGGACAGCGATTACGGCGATTATCGGCCTGGCGTCTCCGAGCATCTGCCCCTATTGCCGATAAAAATGCACGGCAAGCTTATCCTCGCACTGTGTCGAACATGCTGCGAAGAGTTGCAGCAGAGCGATTATTGCCACCCAGATGCTAGTCAGCGAGAGTTCAGCGGAACCTGGGTGGCGGATGAGCTGCGAAAAGCCATCGAACTCGGCTATACTATAACTGAAATATTCGTCATATGGCAGTATAGTATGACGGAGTACGATTCGCTCACAGGTGAAGGAGGACTTTTCGCTGGCTGCATAGACACTTTCTTGCGATTAAAGCAGGAAGCATCGGGGTTTCCAGCTTGGTGCGTTGACGCGGAATCGAAAGCGTGTTACGTTCGCGAGTATCGCGAAAATGAGGGAATATTGCTCGATTTGGAAAAAATCGCAAAAAACCCTGCCATGCGCACTGTTGCAAAGGTCTGTCTGAACTCGTTCTGGGGTAAGTTCGGACAGCGCGATAATTTAAAACAGACTGTGACCGTCAAGGAGCGCGAAGACCTCCTTAAACTTCTAACGGCCGAGGATAAAGAGGTTTTGAGTCTCCTGCTGTTCAACGAGGAGGTGATGTACGCGAGCTGGCAGTACGTCGACGACGCTGTGGAGTCTACTCTATATACGAACGTAGTTATAGCAGCCTACACGACAACTCTGGCCCTTTAAAACTATTTTCGTATTTGGAGAAGCTCGGCAAGCCAACGCTGTACTGCGACACTGATTCGTGCATATTCGTATGCAACGACAACGCACAAGAATACAGGCCCCCGTTGGGTTCGTTGCTCGGCGATATGACCAACGAACTCGACGAAGGGACTTATATTACGAGCTTCCTCTCGGGTGGTCCGAAATTTTACGGCTACAGAAGCGTGAATTCGAGAACTGGCGAGATATCCGAAAAATGTAAAGTCAAGGGTATCTCGCTAAATTTCTCAAATTCTTTGAGAATAAATTATCCTAGCATTAAGAGTATGATTGAAAATTATTTTAAGTCTGATAAAGAGAATGAATGCATTGATCTTAAGTTTAATTCTATTAAAAGATTGCTAGATCACATTATCGTCACGCGAGAAGAGGTCAAATCGTGTAGCATAGTTCTAAAAAAGCGTAGGTATGTTACTCCCGGGTTATCGCTCCCGTACGGTTGCAAAAGTTAAGTATAGTATGTACCCCGGACTATGGCGTGCCAAAACCAACCCCCACCCCCCTGCCCGTGGTGAGGTGGCTGTCTGACGCGCCATAGTCCGGAGAGATATATATATTGTAATGGGCGGCGAGACGCGCACGTCGGCGCGGAGAGCCGAAGCGCGGGAAGGCCGGTAGAGATCTCGTAATTTGAGGAAAATTCGAGACAGTTAACTTTTGACCGCACTCGCGAGCAGTAGGGACGACGCGCGCCAAAAGTTATAGGATTACAGTAGCAGCAAAGACAGCAAAGCAGCCCTAGCAGAAACAGCAGCATCGTGAGCAGCAAGAGCAGCAACGAGTGCAGCAACAGCAGCAACGGCAGCAACCGCAGCAACCAGAGCTACCACGGCACAGCGACACGGCTAGGTCGAGCAGGAGACTCCCTGGCCAGAGTACAACGAGGATCGACGCGATAAGATAAAGTAGGATGTAATCTCTATTTTATTTATGCGCGATCGACTGGCGAGGCATTTGGCCCCAGTCGTTGTTCCGATATATTTTGGTGTGTGTGTGGTGTGTGTGTGGTACTGGTAAGTAAGGAAGCACTAATTCATCGCTCTGCTTTCTTTGCGCATTACTAATACTTTGTTCACTCCTCGGAGTTTTTTCTTACAGCGGAAAGGACCCCCCGATTGGCTCTCTTGCTGACGCTAAAAAATCACACTGTTGATGTTTTTTTTATGAGCCTGGAGGGAATTTTCCGCGATGTACCGACAACATAACCTATAATTTTCGTCGCATCTATGGAGAGTCCAACTACGGAGAGTCCAGCACATCGGGGAAGATCAACACTCGTCTTCCAGAGGGGACTTCTGGTCAGTGGCACATCGCAGTCAACGCAACTCCTCGTTCTGCGTTCATGGTTTTTTTTGTACTGCAACTTGAGGTCAGGCCTATGTACATGTATATATATCTACCTCGCCGATAAGCGCGCGAAATTCTCGCGCCGCTGGACTCGACGTTTCATGCCTCGCTGCAAGGCGGCAACACCAGCGTCGTTATACGCGCATGCGTTGGGCCCGCGCAATACGCGCTGCGCGCGTGTTTTGAATATAGGAGCGCGCGAAATTTGAATTTTGAATTAGTGAATTTTGAATTTTAATTTGATTAATTTTGAATTGATCTAGTCACACTCTTAGTAGTGATGTGATTGCGCGTATATATATATACATGTATTATATTATATTATTATTATTCTAGTCTAACCTACAGTATTATTTGCACTCGTTTTTGAATTATTATTTTTATATTTTTATATTATTATTTTTATCAAAGATGTCGCGCACGTCATGCAAAAATTGCAATAAAATTCTTCGGCTGAATGCCAAGATGCGAAGATGTAAGGATTGTGACTTGCCCTATCATGATATTTGTCATGACTGGGTAACTCTGACAAGTGGCAAATTTGCGTGTCAGGAGTGTAGGACAAGAAAACTGCAAAAGAAGAAAAGCGATGCAGTTACTACTAGCATAGCTCCCATGTCGTAAAATAAGTCCATAAATACGATCAAAGTACGCAGTCCGCTCATAGGAGCTACTATAAATAGTACTAGTAATACTAGTAATAATAGTGCAAATGATACTGCTGGTGTTAGTAACATTGATGCCGTTGACCCGGATGTCATGGTTGTGAACACTCCCGATAGAGTGCCCGACATGAATACTGCGAGCTTTAATGTTTCCACGCCGATTATTAGTGTACATAGTGATGTATCTGCGAAGCTGACAGCGTCAACACCATCCTTGAGCGCCATTTCTAGGGGTGGTTCAGTTGTGGATTCTGGTGGCATTCGGTATTGCTCACTGCCATCCTCCATGCTGGACCTCTTTGGTAATAGGTTTGACTTGCTGGAGAATGCGATCGACGGTCTGAAAGCTCTTCTCGTGGGTAAGCTCAGGGCCGCTAGTGTAGATTCGGCACCCTCCACAGCATTGGAGGAGTCGATCAACTGTCTGGTCGCCAGGCTTTCCTCGCTGGAGGAAACGATTGCTGAGCAGTCGTCTATGCTGGAGGGACTGCGCGGTGACCGTCTGTTGCTTCTACAGGAAAACTCAATCCTTAAACAGGACATTAAAAGCCTTATGTCCAAAATAACATCTATCGTTGACAGCGCGGATGGTGGTGGCGCTGCCGAGAGTTGCCAGCGTGGCCTCAGTGTTGCGGAAGACTCGCAAATCTTTGTCTCTCTTAGAGATCATGATAGGACCGTATGCCCGAACACGGCAGATATTAGTGTTAATAGAAATAGTAGTGTTTGTTTAATTGACGGCAACAACAATACAGATGCTGAGCAAATCTGCGATATTGCTTCTGACCTTGATGGGTCTCGATTGCGACACGACAAACGACGTCGGATTCGGGGTCCTCGACCCGCGAAAGTTGCCGCTCCGGAGCTGAGTGGAGGCGTCTCCGTGGAGGGGACACTGGCTTGTGGTGGGGATTCAGCCGAAATAGTTATGACAAATATTAGTGATGGTTCCGATGCAATGTGTGCAGACATAGTGTTTGCTGTCCTCACCACGGTCGTCCCTTCAATAGTGAGAGGAGATGTTGTATCCACGCGTCTGCTCAGACCTGGAGCGAGGCTGAAGGGCGGCGCGGGGGCGCCGGATCCAACGTATCGGCGTTCACCATGGGTAGTTTGTCTCTCTCATCGTGAGCTTGTGGATAAGATCATGCGTTCAAAGGGGAGATTCACAGCAATGAACACGAGGCACATCAACGTAACCTCTCTTAGTGAGGAAACGCGTGAAAGCCTTATTCAGAGTAGGATTTTTATTAATGAATATTTAAGCAAAGAGAATTTCAGTCGTTTTAACAATCTAAAACAGATTGCGGGCGGTTTGGAATTCAAATACACTTGGCATAGAGGCGGGCGATTCCTTACTAAGAGACAAGACGGTGGAAAAACGCACTAGTTTACTTCGGCAGCAGACCTGCATGCGCTGGCGGCTTCCTATGGGGAGATTGTTAAGACTGACGGGACTGTCGAGTCTGCACCCAGAGAGGTTGCAAGGGCTGCTGATGATGTACCCAAGCGGCCTACAGTACAAGGTCCGGCCTTGGCTTAAGCTGGTCAGGCGTGACTGGGTAAGGGTAAGAGAGAGACGAACAGGGAGGTGCTTCGAGCGGTGTTCCTCAATGCAACCTCGCTGTATGCGCATATGGGCATGTTTCGACAGTTTCTGGAGGGCGCTCGCCCATCATATCACTTGTTTGGCGTGGCGGAGACGCGATTTGGTTCTGAGGTTGACGACGTGTTTGTCCAGGTTGATGGGTACTCCATTATAAGACAGGATAGGAATAAGCGTGGGGGTGGAGTCGCCCTTTACATCCGTAACGACTACAAAGCCACTCTACTGTGTTCCTCGCCAACGGAGGCGGAAGGAAAGCCGGGAACTCCGGAGTACTTAATCTGCAATGTGCGACAGGGTACCATGCCACCTGTATTTGTTGCGCTAATTTACCGTCCACCGGGTATCCCAGTCTCGGATGACTCTGATCTTATTAATGATCTACGCAGATACTCAGTGGACTACGAATGCAGAATTGTAATGGGGGACATCAACGCAAACATGCTGTCGAGCTCTCACGATGCAGAGTTTTTTCGGGAAATTGCGCGAGAGTTGAATCTCAAATTTGTAGATCATGGCGCGACGCATCATGTAGGAGATTCTCACACCTGGATTGATGTGATCCTAACCGACGAAGACAATGTGGTGCTGAATGCGAGCAACTCGCTGGCGACCTTTCCAAGTAGGCATGATGTAATTGATGTTGAGATTGACTATCACACGGTTACACCTCCAACTCTCAACGGGTTTGAATATAGGGATTTCAAGGGTATTAAAACGGAGGAACTTCTGTCCATATTAGCCGCTTGTGATTGGTCGCCAGTTGGTTGCACTGAAAGTGGAGTTGACACACGACTAGAAAATCTTAGTCACATTATCATGAATGTCATTGACCAACTTGCTCCACTCAAACAATTTAGACCCAGAGGAAAAATGCTTCCTCCGTGGGTAGACTCAGACTTACGAGACTTGTACAATCGACGAGACGCAACACATAGACGGTATAAACGTACGAAACGGACACACCTATGGACGGAATATCAGACGTTAGCACAGGAGGCTGAAGAACGTACTGCGCTCGCGCGTGAGGCTTTTATTCAGAGCAGAATCTTTGACGCGCTTGATAACAATAAAAATGTGTGGAATGAATTGCGTAATCTGGGTTTGGTGTCTAAAGCTAAGAACGACCTATACGGCTTCACACCAAACGAGTTAAACAGTCATTTCGCCGGAGTGTCCATATCGAACTCTGAAGGCGAGGCAGACCTGGATGACATTGTGTCGATGGCTGGCGAGGGAGGATTCACTTTTCGTGACGTCACCCTTGCTGACGTCGTGCTTGCTGTCGCTCATTTCTCGTCTCAAGCAAAGAGGGAAGATGGTATTCCGCAGAACATCATTGCGAAATCGTTACCCATTATAGGCCAACATTTAGTAACACTGTTTAATACATCGCTATCAACGGGGACTTTTCCGACGGCTTGGAAGAGAGCACACCTTGTGCCGCTTAAGAAGACACCAACTCCATCAGCAGTCTCGGACTTTCGTCCAATAGCCCTGTTGTGCTTTCTCTCCAAGGTTCTGGAAAAGTTGGTACACGATCAGATTGTTGAATTCTTGGAAGCGCAAAAAGTTCTTGACCCTCACCAAACTGGTTTTCGAAGCAATAATTCAACGCAAACAGCACTGCTTAAACTCACTGAAGACATTAGGACGGGTATTGACAGTGATAAGCGCCTCCTGACAATCTTGCTACTGTTTGATTTCAGTAAAGCCTTTGACACTATTTCACCATCTAAACTCCTTCGCAAGCTGCTTGGAATGGGTTTCTCTAGGTAGACGGTCATGTGGGTTCGATCATTCATAACCGGACGTAATCAGAGAGTGGTTACCAGAACAGACGGGGAATCTGATTGGTTAACAACCAACCTTGGTGTCCCGCAGGGCTCGATACTGGGGCCTCTTCTTTTCAGCTTGTACATCAATGATTTAAAAGATGTTTTGTATAAATTTAAAAGCCCACGAGGGTATTTGGATGAGGGTGTCACGCATTTGCTATACGCGGATGACCTGCAGGTATATACTCAGGTCACGAGGGATGATCTAGTTGGGATGGGGGTGGGTCGCATGTCGGCTGTGGCGCGCTCTGTATCGGCATGGGCATCTGAGAATGCGCTGCACCTCAACACAAAGAAAACGCAGGCAATCGTTTTCGGTTCCGAGCATAACATTAATCAGCTTCAGAGGCTAAACCTGCAGGGTGTTGAGGTTCAGGAGGGTGTTTTCGTGCCCTTTGTCGATGTAGTAAAGAACCTTGGTGTGTTCATGGACTCTAAACTTACATGGAAGCCACAGGTGGATGCTGTTAGCCGCAAGGTTAACAGAGCCCTTTATGGGCTGAGATCTTTTAGGTCCTGCACCACTGAGGTTCTGCGCAAGCAGCTGGCCAGCGCCCTTGCCGTTTCTCACCTGGACTATTGCTCGGTGGTTTACCTAGATGTGTCGGAGGAGCTTCAGACGAGACTGCAGAGGTTACAGAATTCATGTGTGAGATATATTAGGGGTGTTGGACGGGGCGAGCGCATCACCCCTCACCGCAGCGAGCTGAACTGGTTGGACGTTAGTGATCGAAGAGCCTATTTCGCGGCGGTACTTGTATACAAGGCTTATTCTATGGGGCAGCCGCCATATCTTTCTGCCCTCTTCGAAAAAAACCAGTGCAGATCCTCGGCGAGGGTATCCAGGGAACTGACCTTACCGAAGTCGCGCACAGAGGTGGGCCTAAAATCGTTTCGAGTTTTTCGGGCGAGGCTGCGGAATTCGCTGCCAGACAGCATAAGAACCTTGGCCTCGCTCTCGAGATTCAAAGTGGCTCTGCGTAGCCATCTAATGAATGTAAGCGAAAATCGAGCCTTACGACGAATCTGTGTATAAGGCTGCATATTTGCTCCAATAGCTCTGTAAGCATTGTATTAGATGATTTGACTGTGATATTGACTGCGATAATGTAAATCACTGTGATTGACTAGAAAAGAATAAGGGCCTAGCGCGCAACTTGTTCTCGACAAGTGCCGCTAAGAGCCAAAAAACTGTACTGAGTGAACTGTGTAATGACTTATATTTTTTGACTTGCTCAAATAAAATTTATTCTATTCTATTCTATTCTATTTTGTGGCCTTCTCGCGACGCGAATACGCGCAACACGGACGACGGATTGCTTACTTGAATAAACGCCTTTTTATTAGAATCGGTAGTGTGTTCATTTGATTGTCGTCCCAATCCCTCTTCCTATTCAAAACGCCGAATACTGCCGCCTCCGCGGGCACTACACAGGAGTGTAGTGCATACTGAGCATCGGGGCATCGTCGCAGGTAGGCGACCACACGAGCGAGTACAGCATCTCGCAAAAGCAAAGTACAAGAGGACTTTGCATTTGTACGGGGTACATAGGCAGTTAGCCGCCTAGAAACCACCCCGTTACAATATATGTATAAGTATATTCTTGACGTTGCAAAAAAAATATATGTAAGGGGGAGTGGGGGGAGAGAGAGAAAAAAAAATGCGCGATGTTTAAAACATCGCAGATATGTGTATGGTAAGCCCATACACGACCCTATTTTAATTGGGGGAGAAGGGGGAGGGGGAAGAGTTGGAGGTATTATATATATATATTGTAACGCCACACTTTGTGTGTGTTACATAGCAGAGCAGGATGCGATGGTGCAATCACCAGTCCTGCTCATGCTGATATAGAAAAACCTAACTAGCGAACAGAGTGCATAGATTTAGGAAAGGCTCTATGCAGCCAATGCGCCAAAACCTCCCCAACACCTAACCCCTCACATGCTAAATCCTACCTAACTAAAATATATCTACCTAAGCTACTCTATCCCTTCACATGCTACCCTACGCTCTACCCATATCCCCCTTTACACCTTCCCTTCTTCAATGCCCTGGCAGGCGTTCAGGTGTTGGGAGGCCAGTCACAATCCAACCTAGTCCCCTGCAAATAGAAAAAGATATTAGTAACTTATCAGAAGAGAGAGAAATAGTTAGTGCAGTGCAACGACACAGACTGACTTACCTCGACTCCTAGGCAGCTCCTGTAAAGAAGAAAACATTAGTACACGATCATTACGATGAACATAAGAAATTAAATGTACCTGCTAGCGGTCAAGGAGTCACCATTGAATTATGTTGCTTCACTGGACGTCCTGACAGGAGAAGAGAACAGCAGGCACCAGACATCCTAGAAGCAAAACAGTCACTACACAAAAACTGGCAGAGGCGTACAGTCAACATACATAGGTATCATAACCTATGTATGCACTTGTCAGACCACAGGTTCCACTAGCATCCTCGCACACTGTGTCCAGGAACGTCGAGAAGGAGACGGGATGGCCAACTCACAGCACTCGCAACAGGAACAGCTGACTGGTCGTATTTCCACTGCACCAGGATGAAGCCGCACCGGTATACACGCACCGCACTACATGTCGTAGGTCATGCTGTAGCAGCATGCCCGCTCTCGTTCGCTCTCTCTCTCACTCACATACCTACAGTCCCTTTCCCGTCACGTGACTGGCCCTCTCAGCGTCTCGACGGCTGTTATGGGAACTACGCAGTCGAGCCTCGCCGCTGCCGAATTCCCATAGCCTCGTTCATTCTGTTCTGGGATAGCACTCGAAGTACTCGCTTAGATATCGCACTCATCACCTTGTTCCCGAATAGCATTCGACCTATTCTGTTGGACTTCGCACTCGCCATTAGTAATTATCAGTGTACTCAGCTATTATCGAAACCTTGTGTCGCACACCGAGAGCAACCAAGCTACGTTTGGAAAAGGGAGAGCATCCTGTTGGAACATCGAGACTGCGAATTGTAAGTCACGCTTATTCATTGTTCGATACCACGCGAGTAGTAAATCTTGTTCGAATTCGAATCTCCGGATTATTAAATTGTATTCGTGCTACAACTGTAGCTGGCGCCCAAGTAGAGTAACTTAATTATTAATATAATCATGTAATGTAATCATGTAAACTGATGTAAATATATTATACACATTATTAATTAGTGTTTTCACTTTATATATTAGAGTTACATCCTATTAATTGTTCATTATAAAATTATGTTAAAGTCTGCCAGAATGCAGCGCGCATATTCCGATGCATTGACGGAATATGCGTCATAATATATATATATATATATGTAATATAATTAAAAAAATAAAAAAATACCTTTTAATCCCGATATTGGAAGACAGTCTTGAACTGCCTTTCCTTAACCCTCAAATCCGTGGTCTGAAGAATGGTCCACGTTGTCACACTGATATAAATCTCGGCTCTCTCGAATGGCATCCGGTGCAGTCGATATAGCCGATAGAATCGGGGGAAATTAACAGTTCAAGAAGGCGAAAGTAGAAATTCCACAACAGAGTGTTTAGGATGTCATAATCTAGCCGCGCACGCGCTATTAATTGCCGACGAAGTATATCGGGAAGCGGCCTCACTACAGTACTGGACATCTGCTGCTCGACCTGCTCTTCAGGTAGATTCGCCTCTAGAGCAGCGGTAGCACTTGTAGCATCATCCGGGAGCATATTTTTTTTTGTACGCACACATACACACAACAAAACCACTAAATTATTAACGATTCACTTATTTTATTATTTATTTATAAATGACACTTAATTATTAATTTTTTATTTAAAAGTAAAACCCACTAAAGTTATTAATTGTTGACTTTATTTATTTTTACTGCACTTAACTGTTAAATTTTTTATTTATAAGTTTTTCTTTAATAACTCCCTCTTCTTGATGATACATCGCGGAAACATCCAGGTTTTAAACTTAATACTATACAACCAGTGAACATGCTGATTTTTACCCTGGCGATGATAATTAATGTTGCACAGATAGCACCTGTCACTTTGGCTGATTTTCTTCATGCTACTGTACACTCCTTTACAAATGGGCCCCTTAGTAAATTCGTATATACAGTCGCGCATTGTAATTACCCCCGGCGAGAGTTAAACTATTACTGATGGGTGCCTTCTCTTCCAGAGGTGTGATACTGCGACACTCACATCTTACTCATCCTCTTTTTGCTGATGCTTCAAAATTCGGAAGCAATGTCTTTGACCAGTTCCCGAGACATTTGCACGTGCATTAGAGTCCGTACCGTGCAGCTGCACCTTCTTAGACATGTTTTTTCTCGCTAAAACAGCGCAGCTGCATTATCATACTCATACTTTTTTCTTTGAATATTAAAAACAAAAAGAAATTCAGCAACGACACGGTTTGAGACCCAGGACATCCACACGTGTGTCTAGTATAACCATGCAGCTGCATTATGAGTCATTATTCTCAAAAAAAAGAAATGCACGTGTGTCAAGCTTTGTCCATATAATATTATTTAAATAATGATTTAAACTTTAATTTGACAATGGCTATGGGTATTATACCCCTATAACCGCTTCTCGTTTTTACTTAATTTTCAAAAATTCAGTTTTTGACCTAGAGCGATGATTTTTGGACTGTAGACGTATCTTGATCTGCTCTATCGATTGCAGTTGAAAAAAAGAATTAAATTTGTCAAAATTCACGATTTTTTTCCTGAATTTCGCAGTTTATCAGATATCAGCAATAATTTAAGTAATGATTTAAACTATATTTTAACCCTGGCTATGGGGTAAGCACCCCTACAATCTATTCTCTCGAGAGAATCAAAATTCCGTTATTTTTTCGATATCTCCAATATTTACGGAAATATCGCAGAATTTACATTCACGATTTCATTTTGCCTGAATTTCGTACACGCATGCTTGCAGGGGCGCTAGTCATCAAATCACAGTTAGTTTTTAAGAGAAGCACCCGCTATTTCTTTTTCTACGAAGTCTTGGCTTTCAACTTTTTTGTCCGTCAAATTTTTTCGCAATGTGCTCTCTGTAAATATAATATCTTTTATTCGGCATCGTTGCAGCTCCCATTCTAAGAAACCTGTACTTGTCAAATCCCGAAAAAGTATATGCACACATGCATGTGAATCAAAAGTCGTATCTATCAGCAATATCAGCAAAAAAAGAATGTGGGCTTTTTGCGGTATATCCCCCACCGTATAGACTACACCGAGACAGTATTTAAGGAGCTGCAATTACCGGTATGGGCAGTTTCCTCTGGATAGTCAAAACATATCTTTGACGCGATGATTCGTGCAAGTGTAGCGCATTTGATCAAAGTTTTACGCGAAGCGTTGAGTGTTGCGAAAGTTTTAGATCCGTACATCAGTACAATGTGCGGTACAGTGTGGGCTTCAGATCTTCAGCAACAGCCTTTAGATAATTTATGCAGAAAGCTGCATTTTCTCCTGTTGCATTGTAGAATAACCACGGTATACCGCATGTTTACCGCTGGTCTATTCCGTAATCCGGACGTTCTAACGATTGCTCTGGAAGCTATACACCAGCGCAACGATCATGAGCATCCATTAGCCCGCATCATGTTTCGCCGTCAACGTAAGTATTAATTATTATCGTATTTTATTCTCAATCATTCATTGGCCTTACTTAATTATATTTTTTCTGCAGTAATCAACGAGATGATGAGGGATACCGTTGGCGATGTAGTCATAATGGCGTGCGATGAGCCACAGCAGCAGCAGCAGGAGTTGCAATCTTCGGCAACAAACGATGTTAATTGTAAGTATTGAGTCCATTAAAATAAAAAATTTTTTCTTTTTAATTGCACCTTTTGATTGTCTCAATACTTAGTTTCAGAGTCAACTCAAGGAGCAACAATTCAACAGCAACAACATAATTATCAAGAAGATGGTACATCTAATGGTGAGTGGTGCATATGCGATATAGACAATTGTTTTCTTTATCTCCAATTGTTCAATTATGGCACATACCCCACTTTACAGTTCTTTCAAAAGCTGATTTATCTACTTTCGAAAACCACCAACCATCAAATGGAAATACTCGTAAGTATTAAGCTTGTCAATATAATTTCAATCTATTATTTTTTTCTACATTATAATGGAAAGCCTAATACTTCAGTTTCAGAGTCATCGCTAAATAGTAGTCGCAAACGTAGATGACGTAATAATACCAGTAGTACCAGGAGCGGCAGTAGCACCACTAGCACCAGTAGCACTAGTAGTTCTACTAGTACCAGCAGTGCCAGTAGTAGTAACAGCACTGATACAGCTGAAGAAGGAAAGCACAAAAAATTGTTTAAACTCTTGTTACATTCATCTAATTCTGAATTATTTCGATCCATTTGTAGGTGCTTGGTCACAGAACGGCGAAGGAGGGGAGCATCCTCGATTTGTGATTGAGAGCGAGGCTATACGCTTTTATCGATACTTTGGATACGAGGGAAGAGAGATTTGTGGATTTATACCACAGCCACCAGCCAATGCAGACTTCTACGACTGGTTAGAGGGTTGTGTATCAGAACTTCATCAAAATCTTTGCGGGAGAGGTAGACCAACCGACTATGTTGGTGTTACTATCAACTCAGCACCCTTCAACCACGGCCCCATCAGGCTGTCATTTAGACTTATCCAAAATCCTTCCTGATCGAAGATCTTTGGAGTTTATTGAAAAGTGCTGTGCAAAGTGTGAAAGAATTAAATGTGAACGAGATATTATCTGTTAATTGTGCTATTGTCAAAGGTGTAGTCGGATGTGGACGAGTGCGTTTAACCTTGGAATCAGTGCAAAAAAAAATCTATATTGACAATTAGTAACAACGACAATCTTTGTTTACCACGAAGTTTAGCTGCTGCCTATGCATATACTGTCAGATGACAGATACGCTCTGGTGCGCTTTACATATATTGGAATCAAATTCGTCAAACACGAGGAAGAACACAGAAAAAGGCTGCCACAGAACTTGTGAATTTAGCGAATGTTCAATTACAAGACGAGGGATGTGGACTTCCCGAAATTCGTAAGTTTCAAGATTTCTTTGCTACTCGCGGTACGGCAATCACAGTTTATAATTTTTCAACATTTGGTCGTGGAAACCCACCAATCTATGACGGCACGCATTATGTTAGTGAAACTTATGGTAATGTTTTACATGTCTTACGAATAATGTATTACGAACGATCGAGTCATTATGAACCGATATTAAATCTGATCGGATCTTGCGGTACTGACGGTTATTGCATACCATGCAATAAAGCGTATTGGCGAACTCAGAAGCATAGATGTTCCAACAAGTGCTACAAATGTTTTTCAACGCCGCCATATAGTCTGACGGAAGATCTCATAAAATGCAATATTTGTTTACGATTATTTTTCGGCGATATTTGTTTGAATAATCATGCCAAAATAGGATCATACAATAAAAGCAGCAATATATGTAGTAAAATAAGACTTTGTCAAACTTGTTTTAAAATAATTAAAGGGAATAAACCACACGAATCTGGTGTATCTTTTTGTACCACATGTAAATTACGATTACCTGTTGGACATCTATGTTACATACAGCCGATTAAACACTTAAAATGCTCAAAACCAATGTTATTCCTGTTTTACGACTTTGCATGTTCCAAATTTGTGCGTTGTGCAGCAAGTATGTACAGACTATATAGAGATCGAAGATCTTTCAATTGATTGTGAGAAGCGTGGTATACGTGAATATGTGTTCAATCATGAACCGATAAAACTGCTCGTTGATCTTGCATTAGCAGCAAGAAAGCGATTTCAGCAGATCATATGCATAGCCCATAATTCACAGGGATTTGACGCACAATTCATATTTAAATATATTGTGGAAAAATTCAATCAAGATCGAGTCGTACCATCGGTAGTCATGAATGGATCAAAAACAATTTTAATGGAGGTTCTACGGACAAAGTTTATTGACAGTTTGAATTATTTTCACATGCCTCTTAGTAGCTTACCTAAAGCCTACGTATTACTCGTAGTGGAGAAAGGTGTTTTTCCACATTTATTTAACACTGTGGAAAACCAAACTTACGAAGGTCCTCTGCCACCTCTCGATTCGTATGCCCCAGATACGATGAGTGTCAAGGAACGAGAGAAATTTTACGACAATAATATACGATACAATGGTACGATAAACAAGTGCAAGATGGGTACGTGTTCAATTTCCAGACAGAAAATCTAAAATACTGTAAACAAGATGTGGCCATTTTGAGATTGGCATGCTTAGCTTTTCGCAAAACATTTATGAAATTTGCTGTCGATCCTTTTATAGAAGGTACAACCATAGCCTCTTCTTGTATGCGTGTATTCAGAAAGACATTCTTGAAAAAGAATCAAATTGGTATTATACCTCCTTGTGGTTACAGAATGACAGATAATCAGTCTGAAGCTGCTATACACTGGCTCGTCTGGATGGAGCAACGAGTTATTCGCCGACACATTGAACATGCGGGGCGTGGTCAGGAAAGAAGGTTGTCAGAAAATATCGTGGTTGATGGTTATAGTGCACCGCGAGACGAAGAGAACCACCGCGGTATAGTGCTTCAGTTTCACGGATGTTTCTGGCATGGATGCCCCCGATGCTATAGAATAAATGGAGATACAAAATTGGCGAGTGGTGAGTCTATGGATTCAAGATACCAGAGGACATTGGGGAATTAGTTATAGATTGAACTCAGCTAATTATCATCTGATTGAAAATTGAGAGTGCCAGTTTAATGATGAGAACTCGCAAAATGAGGAACTCTGTCGCTTCATTCGTGAAAATTTGGCGAACGTACGACGAAAACCGCTTGATCCCGGAGATGCATTTTTCGGTGGACGCACAGGTAACACCGTCAAGCTGTTTGATTGTGAGGGTCAAGAGAAGATCAACTATGTCATCCAAAAATTTATGTCGGTCAAGAGGAATGTGCCCAGTTGATAGGTATCCACAATGATATTTCAGAAGTAAATGGGTTGATTGCATGCGATATACTACCACCGCAAAATTTATATCACCCTTTGTTACCAGTAAAGATGCACGGTAAATTGATATTCCCATTATGTCGAACACGTTGCGAACAATTGATACAAGATCACTGTCCTTATGAAGATCCTGAAGAACGTGTATTGCAAGGAACTTGGGTGCCGTAGGAAGTTAAAGTGGCTGTGACATTGGGTTACGTTGTCAATGCTGTTTATGAAATTTGGCAACATGAGATGACACAGTATAATCATGAAGAACAGAAAGGTGGTATTTTTGCCGGATATATCAACGAGTTTTTTACTCAAACGGTTGCAGCGTTGGGATGTTCACCAGATTGTAATACTGAGGAAGACAGGGACCACTATGTCAAAGAGCAGGAACGCAACGAAGGTATAACCTTAAATAAAGATGGCATACGTTTGAATGCCGGTTTACGATCTGTGGCAAAACTCTGTCTAAATTCTCTCTGGGGAAAGTTTGGTTAACGCGAGAACTTAACAAGAACACTTGTTGTAAACAATCGAGAGACTTCGATAAATTTACTTACCAGTGCAAAGGTGTAGGTTAACGGTATCTTACCTGTCAATGACGAGACCCTCTACGTTAATTGGTTCTACAGAGACGAGTTCATTTAGAAATTACAAGAAAAAATTTTATTTTAATTTTTGATTATAATTAAATCTATGAATGCTCCTTATGCATTCCAAATATGGGATACTTTGTGTTTTCAAGATATATAATTGATAAATTATAATCTTTTTTATTAGTCACGAATTCTTTTCATATTTAAGCATCAGTATAATCCACTTTAAAATAAACTACTTTGTCCGTTCAAATATGTTAAAGTAAAATCATTCATTCTCCAATGTACGAGTTTGTGGCACATAGGCAATACTAATCATTTTATAAATTCTAATTATAAATATTAAATTTGATAAAATTCATTATTCACTGCGTAATGCCTTTCATGATTGGTTTTCTTTATAATTACCGTAGGATTGTGTATTTTAAGGCTGCCAAGGCTGGAGTCAGATTATAGCTAATTTCGATTTTTTGTTCCAGTGTATACTAAAAATAGTCAAAAGATATTTTTGTAACTTTGAATGGAAATCAGTTATACAAAAGATATACTTGTTATATTTATGCTTAAAATATACTTTTATTTTGCAAAACATTGAATTTTAAGTATTTTTTCCATTATTCTAGTTTTCTCATTTCTATAAATGAAAATGCTATAAATAAACGAATATTTGCAAAACAGTATAATATACGCTGTTTTCAAAGGAGGAATGCTGTTGAAATATTTAGTAATTTTTTGTCACTACTCATATCGCGTAATATTATTGAAGTGTTAGTAATTTTAATCATTTTTTCATATTCTTTACCATGATTGTTAATCCATTAACTGTACTGACGTTATTGTCACTAACTTTTAATCCAAATAAATTAAAAATTGACCTTTCTCATGTAAAGGAGGAAGAACAAATTTTGCATGATTACACAGTAGATACAATACGAAATAGTATTGATAATCCTGTTGGATTAGAGCGAGAAATCCGTCTACATTTTGATCGTGATGATAGCGATGATATACTTGCACACGGTATTGATGAGAGTGATAAAGACGAAGTGATAACGTCGATATTACAAAGAGGTCCCTGCTTGTTTATATAAAGATGAGCCAGTAAATTTCGACGACAAGAAACGAGCGGTAGAATTTTGGCAGAGCGGAAAAACAAAGCCATTATCAATTGAAAGTGTAAAAAGAAATTTTAGAAAAGTAACTTGTGCGGAGATGTAGCAATAATAAGATGTGTCTGGTGTAAAAAACAACTATGTCTTAAACATTTTTTCATAGATTATCATTATTGTAATAAATATATACCCTGAAATAATTGTATCATTCATGGGATAAACACTTACATAAAATATCTCTAAAAAAAACTTTTAACAAAGGTAAAAGGTTAGGCGAGTTTCATCTATTCCTCACATTATTATGCATCTCAATAATATGGTTGGTTGACTCAGCCCAGAATTGAATACAACACTTTTTGTTTGCAATATTATTGTTGAAATAATAATTTGGTAATAAACTTGACTTTTTTTATTGATCTCATTTCTTTTTTATCCGTAATTTCGTTGTCAATTTCTTTTTTATCCGTAATTTCGTTGTCAAATTTTTATTTATTGTTAACATAATTATTTGTAATGAAATTATATCTACGGTTATTACATTTTTATTTGGTAACAATGATTTTGTGATGATTATAACATATAAATGGGTCAGCCAACCATATTATTGAGATGCATAATAATGTGAGGAATAGATGAAACTCGCCTAACCTTTTACTTTTGTTAAAAGTTTTTTTTAGAGATTTCATTTCTTTTTGAGCAAACTTATTGAGCACCTTAAATTTTTTCTAAAAATAAAATATAAACATTTTTAGCACCTTTAGGTCATTGTTTCTTAGTAACATTGTTATCACTAATATGATTTAATTTAATTTCATCACTTTTGTTTATTTATTTTAGTAGAGGAATCTTCTTGTTGGACGTCACGATGTTATAAGTATGTTGAGCAAAGATTTCTGATCTGACAGGACGGTCTGCATGCACTGATGCGATGTATAAAATCTGTGGGAAAGCGATACCCAACTGTATTACACATAATATGCGGCCAATTTCACGGTCCTACTACTTTTCGGATAAAAAGCCAACTTCACGGTCCTACCACACTGGAGAAAAAGTTAAAGAAACTGTTCCGAGCATTCGTGATATATACACTCGTTTATTATTTAACAAAACGGCTTATTTACAAATATTTTCGTAGGAAATCGTAGTTCAACTCAGAAAAGACACTAATAAACCAAAAAACTCACGATCAGTAACGATAAGCATTTTTTTCTGTATTGTGAAAAAATCCGAACCCCAATATAGAAGTAAATAGTGTCACGGACGCCGCGGCTTCGTCTGCTTCTCAAACTCGCCTTCGTGGCGCTACCGCGCCACTTGATGAAATTATTTTGATAAAAATAAAAATATAATAAAATATAAATTTTAATTATCTGCACACTGTCTAGAATACAATATATACTATACAGTTTCAAATATGTGATATTTCTTCATCATATAGAATTGATTTTTTCAAATATATTGGTACATAAGTAAAAATTTAAATCTGCCTCTTCGAATGTCTAAACATCAGGCATTTATGCTTTTTATGCGATTAAAAAAATTGCAAGGCATTTATTATTACAAACTTTACACAATATGCTTTACACAATATACTTTACACAAACTGCCACGATCTTTTTGAATAGCCTCCTTGGCCTTAGGCTGGTTGTACCCGCTTGATCCTTCCTGCTCCTTAGTAGGGAAAGGGGCAAGCGAAGCGAAGTGATCCCTTCGTGAGTTTTTTTGTTGGTTCGGATATCAGGGAGCGCCCGCTGAGACGCCCTTGATGAGTCCCCCGTCGGCTGTGGCTGTGCTCGTTTCTAGTTGGGCAGTGAGTGCCCGCTGAGGCGCCCTCGGTGCAGTTGCTGCTGGACTGGATCCCTCGTCGGTGCTTCCAGTTGCCTAGAGAGCGGACACGGCTCGGACCTCTCTAGGTCGGCTCTGGGGGAAAGCCTGGACGAGGGAGGGCCGCCCAACCCGGTGAGAACTCACCACAGCTAATAGGGCAAAGGGAAAAGAGAGGCTTATCTTTCTTTCTATTACGGGCCAGCCCCAATGAAGGAACCAGCCACACAAAAATGACTACCAGGATGGTGATCCACCGGTTGGCTACGGCCAGGTAGCCGTGGATCAGCTCCAATTCGGCTTGGTAAGCCGCTCTCGAGCCTGTATCAAATTAGTATTTTATATAAGCTTACATAAAAATTTATTGAATGATTTATTGAAAAATAACAAGGGACTTAAAAGAGACGCCTAACATACTTTGATTCAGGCTTATCCAGATGTAGACTTTGATTTTATCTCTTTTGTAATTAATATATAACATTTGATAGAAAAACATTACAATCTTCATTTATATAAATATTCATTTTCATAAACGGGCCTGTGCCATCTTTTACAGTTACAGTAATTGCATAGTTACATTTACAGTAAAAATAAGTTATCCTATTTAAAAAAAAATAAAAGATGACCTTGTGATAACCTTCAAATTTGATCCCAATGTCAAAGTGCCGAGCACCACTAAATAACTACTTCTAAACTCGACAAGCTTGATAGAGAATGGCGTGAATACATTCAAATTGGACAAAATACATGATAATATTTGGAAGGGTGGTTTCTACTAATTACGTGAATTTTAGAGTAAAAACAAAAACACGTATCGAGTACTTTTTCAGCCTCTTTCAGATTGTGTAATCAAAATAGTAGTTTTCGATACAAGTGCGTAAAAGTTGATTCCACACGAGTGAGAGGTTTGTCGCCCGAGCGAAGCGAGACATATAACAAAATGCTAGTTAATTATGCTGTGGATTAGACAGCAATAACCTCCAGCCATACTTAAACCTTCCATACAATTCTTTCATTCTTAAGGTAGCAAGTCTCCAAATCGGACTTCCTTACTCAGATCCTACTATCCTTCACACTTACACACATTCGCACGCAAGTTTTGGTTGGGTTACGAAAGCCTTTTTGACTCTCTTCGTCCCAACTCTACACGGAGAGAAATTTCGAAGGCTCAGCGCTCCATGTTATTGCGGCCGTACAGATCTCTATCGATCGAGTGTTTTGCAGTCTATTTTCGTCGTCCTCGAATCCCGAAATTTTCCGAATTCTGGCGATACGAGCATAAGCGTCTACCGCTTCGACTTTCGAGCTCCAGCCGACAGTCGGCACGCTATAGTATTCCAAGTTTCGAGGTCTGAGACTGCGAAGCGTCGAGTCCCTGCGGTACGGAGAATCTCGGATTCTCCACTCTCGCAATTCGACTGCTAATAATACCATGTCTCGCTCCATACATGCACGAAAATCGTAGAGTATCTATACTTCGAATTCGAAGCCGAATCATTCGTAATTAGATGGGACAGAGTACAATATTATTCGTGTTTCCGTAGCTTCGAAAGTATCGAACGCTGAGCCTTCAAAATTTCTCTCCGTAAACTATAGTTTACCTCATTTGTGTGTCGGGATTTAACAGTGCTATATAATCTTTTTAACATTTTGTATAAATCCATCCTCGGTAGAAATCATTCAACCCCCCAGCCTAGACCAGCCAGTAACAGCCCACTTTATGCTGTAATTGCATCAAAATAATCTGTCACTGGTCAGTCCTGGCTAGGAAATTGAATGAGTTATACCAGGGATTTTTGTTACTTTATACACTAAATTATCTAATATATGCTAAAGATTCTATATTTTTGTCTAATTACTAGTTTCATGACAATGTCACAAAAGTTAATACTTGCTAATAAGATTACATTGCACAACATTATGAGATTCAATATTTCTGTATATTATAATTCTATCTTATCTATCAGATTCTATGTTTTTGTACATTATGTTTCTATCATTATCTAAATGTTCGTTCTTAAGATCTAGTTTTTGTGTCCACGCATTTTAGTTTACCAATTCCTTACTAGCATAGATCTTGCCGTTGTAAAAGTTTCTGTTGTTGCATTTTTGTTTCTTACGTAAGCTATTCTTTCATATGAGTTAAACCTGGCCGGGCACGTGAGTCCAACTGCACAGGTAACTCTGTAATGTGGAAACATCTTTTTGTGTTGGTTAGATGAATCGGATTTACATGATGAAGTAAAAACTTAAATCATTAATTGTTCCTTTTATGAATTTTATATATTTGATATTGGTTTTTCCGTTTCCTGTTTTTTGCCTCCATGCATTTATTATTTCATTTGTTATGTTCCCTAGGCTATTTAGTATTTTCGGATATGAGTTGATCAGTTTATTGTAGTTGTAATTGGAAATATGACGATGTTGTCGATTATTGTATAATTTACAATTACCCTTGGCGCAAATATAAGTTCTAATATCTAACGTTATGTTATTATTCTGCAACGTGACGTCAGTCTCGTGCAAAATACACACAAGCGGTCACACACATAAGCGAGCGAAAGGCGAACCCGTACGTCAACAACGCGAGCACAAGCCGAGTGCTCATGGATAGCAACACGTGCTCGAGCGATGTAAACACAGCTGCGAGCGAAACAGACAACGGGAGCAAACAACCTAATACATACCACCGAATAGAGCACGAAAAGCACCACACGAATACACACACAATATTCGACCCACTCACCACCAGAGGGCGTTGACGCCAGCGACTGGGGCTATATAAGCCCGGCCGCGACAGCGCAGCGGCAGTTCGATCAGAGCTCCCGATCCGAGCGTTGCCGTGAGCACACGACACCGCTAGGAGAGCACTAGAAGGACTGTCGATATCTGGCTGTTTTCGTGCGCACACGTAACGGCGCAGATAGCGAAATTGCTGCACTGTTATCTGAATTACCACTGTGCGCACACAGGGTAATTCAGACCCACCAAGTACCTGAAGGAGCGCTCTCGTGAGCACACGTGGCGCAACTGCAGGCACTAAACACCGCCAACCGCCGTTCCACCGTTTCTACCGTTCCTGTTACCACTATGAGCACACAGGGTAATAGGAACCTGAAACTGATTGCAGAGACTTGCAGAGTCGTGCGCACACGTCTCTGTCAGACTCTGCACACACACCGTATATACACCGTTTCACCGTCCCACCGTTTCTACCGTTCCTGTTACCAATGTGAGCACACAGGGTAATAGGAGCCAGAAACTGATTGCAGAGACTTGCAGAGTCGTGCGAACACGTCTCTGTCGGACTCTGCACACACACCGCCCCACCGTTCCGCCGTTCCACTTACCACTGTGCGCACACAGGGTAAGAGGAACCGCGAGAAACAATCCCAGTATCGGGTTGAGTCGTGCGCACACGTCTCAATCAGATCCTGCGATTTAAGGTACTACACTACCCCACCGTTCCGCCGTTCTACTTGCCGCTGTGCGCACACAGGGTAAGAGGCACCGCGAAGGGCAATTCCAGCGTAAGGTTGAGTCGTGCGCACACGTCTCAATCGGATCCTGTGATCTACGACACTGCACGCGCACACCCCACTGTCCCGCCGTTCCACTTACCGCTGTGCTTGCAAGAACGTGCGCAAGGGTGCTTCGCTATCCCTGCTGTCACTGTACGCATACAGGACGGGGGAATGACCGAACCGCCGTGCTCTAGGCCTAGCATGCACAATTATATGTAAGCGACGGCATATTTATAACCTTACCGTGTAGATGATAAGCACCGTAACCGCATGGAGTAGATATTAAAAACACCGAGTAGATGTTAAGTATCGAGTATCTGTTAAGTACCGTAACCGAGCGAGATTAGATGTTAAGTACCGCGCCGATTAGATGTTAACTACCGCGCCAATTAGATGTTAAGCACCGCCTAGACATTAAGAACTAATTATAAGAGACAAGTCTTTTTAAAAGCGTACTTTTGTTTGGTTGTGTTACAGGTGGCGAATGACAACGCGCCCTACTGATTTATTAAATATATAAATTGCTTAAACTGAACCAAACAGAGTTATTTTTAACCTCACTATCCTCTCTGAATCCTGGTCACGACTGACAAAATCCGGTGCAAGGGAAACGCAACCGTTACAATTCAATGCTGAGTTTTTTCTGGTTCCGTCCTCGCTATTGATAGTTTCTTTTTTGATTAATGTTGTATTTTTATGTTCAAGTAGATTTTGCATTTTAGAGGATATCATACAGTGATGTGCACCTTTATCTTGATAGTATATCGATTTTAGCCACAAATTAATTAGCTGGCAATCTATTCTCACTATTGCATTAACTTTATTCATTGTTCCTAAGCCAATCTTTTAATTTGTTTATACTTGTTCTTTTTTTTTTATTCCTAACGTTTTGAGATCATTTGGTAATTTATTAAAGATACTGATAGCTTTGATATAGCTATTTTTAGTACTTATAGTTTTGTTATACTTTGGTGGTATTATCAGTTTGTGTCTAGTTTTACTCGCAGAATTAATGTATTGGTATTTGAGATCTTCGTAGTAAAATCGGAGACTTTCATATGCGAAAGATTGCTTCAGATTTAAAGGCATTATTTTTTGAAAGTGTTTTTATTTATGATTTTTAATATTCTTGTTTTAACTTTTTGCAGTAGTTGTAATTTGTTTTGACATGCACCACCACATGCAATTATGCCATAATTAGTTAGGCTGTGGAAGAAAGCATAGTATACAATTTTTAATGTATTAATGTCCATAAATTTGGTGATTTTACCAAAAATGAAAATCGGATATCTAGTCTTTTGTATAAGATTATCAATATGCTTTTCCCATTTCATATTTGTATCAAAAATTATGCCCAGATATTTTGTTTCATTCACTCTCTTGAATGTTTCATTATTAATTTTAATTTCGAATTTTTTAGGTACACTATCACTATAATTTCTAAAAGTTAAATAGACTGTTTTTTGTATATTTAATGTTAATTTATTTAGCGCTAGCCATATTGAGACATCATCTAAGTATTTAATCATTTTGCTTTCAACTTCTGGCCAGGTTTTCCAAGTTGCTATAACTGCTGTATCATCAGCATAAGACAGGACAGAGTCTTTAGGCATGCTTGTTAGCAAGTCGTTTACATAGAGTATACAGAGCAAGGGACCAAGTATAGTACCTTGAGGTTCACCAGTGTTTACATTTTCAAAATCACTTACATGTGAATCTATTTTTACTTTTTGTTTTCTGTTGCTTAAGTAGCTTGTAATCAATGTATGCCCCTTTCCTCTTATACCATACGCATAAAGTTTGTTTAGTAGTACTTTATGGTTAACTGTATCAAAAGCCTTTGCTAGATCCAGAAAAGTCATAGCTATGGGTTCACTTTTTTCTAAGTTTTCATATATTGTTTTGGATAATAGATTTAATGCATCTTTAGTTCCAATATTCTTGATAAAGCCAAATTGTTTTTCACTTAATATTTTACTCTGATTTATAAAGTTTGTAATTCTGTTGTGGATAATTTTTTCAAAAATTTTTTCTTCATTTGATATTAGCGATATCGGTCTATAGTTTCCCGTATCATTTTTTCCCCTGCTTTGTAAATTGGTATAACTTCAGCCGTCTTCAGCATGTCGGGCCATATCGACGTTTCAATACAGTGATTAATCACAAATGCCAAAGTGTCTACAATAATTGGGGATATAGTTTGTATTATCTTTGAACTAATATCATCTATACCACCTTTTTTCAATTTTAAGTTGTTTATTATTTTTATAATTTCCGTTTCATTTGTGGGATTTAAGAATATTGTTCTTGCATTGCTTTCAGGTAGCTTTACGTTTCTGTTAATTGGTATAGTTATTTTATTGCTCAGTGTTTCTCCAAGTTTGCAATAATACTCATTCATTTTGTTCGCAATTACTTTCTTGTCTTTTATCGTATTATCATCAATTTTCAATTGCGAAATATTGGTATCTGTTTTATTTTTAATTTTACCAATTTTTTTGTTTATGCATGACCAAAGTTTTCTAGGATCATTACTATTTTTTTCTATAGTTTTTTTGTCATGTTTGATTTTTGCTTCCTTTATGACCTTATCTAAGGTTTTCACAAATTGTTTATAGCGGTCTTTTAGTTCTTCATTATCAGGTTTTTGTTTTAGTTCATTATATAGTTTCTCTTTTGTATTACACGAGTTCAATATTGCTGTGGTTATCCAGTCTTTTCTGGGATTTTTCTTGGAATTGCGAATATTCTGTTTTTTGCATCTTGATTTCTTAATGCAGGATTGTATATCTTTTATTATATCATTTATATTTTTATTCGGATCTTTTGAATTTTTATATTTTGTCCAGTTTATTTGTTTGGCCGCATTGAATAGTTTTTTGTAGTTATAGTAATACGTGTCTGTTTTTGTCTCTTTGATGTTTGAGTTGAATTTACCATTCTTTATTTCTAAAAATAGTGGATAATGATAAGTTATCGGCACCATAAGCGTTAGAGCTTTTGTGTTGAGAAAGTCTGTTTTGATAAAAATGTTATCAATACATGATCCTTCCTCTGTAGTGGTATTAGATGGTCTGGTAATATTAGTAAATCCCGGAACGAAACCTTTTTCTAA
Source organism: Muscidifurax raptorellus (assembly GCA_020010945.3). NCBI lineage: Eukaryota > Metazoa > Arthropoda > Insecta > Hymenoptera > Pteromalidae > Muscidifurax > Muscidifurax raptorellus. The sequence goes on along the minus strand of CM052077.1, from coordinate 28,012,840 downwards.
TAAATTGTTTAGAAAATTAGTGCTAATAATGTTACAGTCTACTATATTTATATTAAAATTGCCGATTATAAAATGATTTTTAGTTTTACTTTTATGATCTAAGTAAATTTTTAAATTCAAATTAAATTCAGTACAACTCAGACTGTGTGATCATACAGAGATGATATTTCAAGTTGCTTGTTATTATTCAATGTTATAGTAGTGTTCAATATTTTAAGTTTGTTTATAACTATTGTTTTGTTCGTGTGTATTACATTCTCATTTATATAAACTACTACACCGTCATTTTTATTAATTTCTCCGTGGTTATAATATAATTTATAATCCTTGATTCTATAATACTGATAATGCGTTAATTTCCATACCTCAGTACATACAATAACATAAGGTTTTATTTTGAGACTTTTAATAAAGATTTGAAGTTTTTCAAAATTTGCAATTAGGCTTCTAATATTCAAGTGTAAAATTAGACTATTATTACTATTTCTGTCTCTATTAAAAGTCTCGACATCCCTATACCAACGCTTTTGTTGACGTATGCTTTCTTATATTTTTTCAATTAGCTCCACTTGTGCTGCCATTGTTGCTCTGTTGTTGGAGTGTTTGTTGGTTGTGGCTTCTTAGTTGAAGGGTAGTTTTCATAACTAGTTTATTTCCTGCGTTTTTGCCAGTATTTACCTGCCTTTTGTTAAGCTGTTTATTAGTTTGTAGATTACATAGTTGTCTCATAGCGCTTGCTTCATCCCAAATCGGTAAAATAGGTACTACCGAGTAATCAATAGAATTAATGCATTTTTTAATTTTTTTTTTTTTTTTGAGAATACTACATTTGAGCCTATCTGTTGGTAAGTGGTCCGTTGGGAAACTTGTTCTATAAGTCGTATTGTTGAAACTGCAGTGAAACGCATTCGATTTTTGTATTATTACACTCACTCACGTTATAATTATCGGAGCACTTAATACAGGCGGGATCATTTCTACATTTGTTTGCACTATGGCCAAATCTTCCACAGTTGTAGCATGGTGTAACATTTATCAGGTCATAAGCTTTGCAGCACTGTTGCCCTACGAAAATCTTATTATTACTTTCACGAATAAACTTATATGTTTCAGGCGGTACTTCCTTTAGGACTGTGTTGGTCTTGTTCCTTGAATTGGTGTACATGTGCAAATCCCTTCCCTTGATATTAAATTGCTTAAAATTTCTTGCATTAATATCTTTTTCTATTTCATCTTTATCCATATTTGTAGCATTGATTATACCCGTTATTTTGTTTTTCGGACTACCTTGTTGTTCTAACTTGATTTCACAGTTTTTAAGTTTATCTTTTAATATAGCCTCCACAATTTCAATACTTTGAGAATTCATACAACTAATTTCGATTTCACTTTCATTTTTTTGCGAATGTACTTTTGTATATTTTTCTCTGCGACAAGACAGCTTATCGGCAATTCCATAGCGTTTCGCTGGCTGGGGTCGTTGACCTTCACTCTTATTCTTGGAATCCGCTTCGGTTTGGGTTTCATTTCACTCATCGCTTCAGCATATGTTTTCTTATTTGTATGTGTAACTGTATTTTCTAGTTTTTGTAATTCTATAATGTCTTTCTGTAATTGATTTTTGTCTTGCAATTCCGTAACTAATTGTTTAAGTAGGTTGTTTTCGGTTATTAGGTTCTCAATGTCACTTTCTTCACTATATATTGAGGCATTATGTTTCTCTATTGTTTTATTTGTATCGAAGAATATTTTTTGATACAGGGAGCGTAAATGCGATTTTAAAAAGTTCTAAAGTACGTAAATCGCACTTTACGCACACTGTATCAAAAAAATTATTAATTGTCTCCTTGTATTTCTCAAGATTGATGCATGCATAATACCAAAAATACCTATTTTTATCATTTCGAGGGTGGTTTTCACCCCTTTTATTTAAGCTTTGCAAAGCTCATGATGTTAATAATTGCAAATATTCTTTTGAATCCGAAAAACTATGCCGATATTGTAATGCTAAAGGTCATTAGAAGATTGTATCATACATGTACGAAGCATTTTAAAAATGAAATTGACGTGCCAAATATGCAATGCTGATGGTCATACCGCTAGTCATTGTAAGACTATTGAGACTTGTCAATTATGCAATAAAGTAGGACATTCTGCTAAAAATTGCAATCAAATACCAAAAACGCATAATAATAAACCAACAACTACCTGTCAAATTTGCCAAAAGGTAGGACATTCAGCTAATACTTGATTTTCTCTATTGACACGTTCAAAGATTTTAAATCCAGTACAATCACAATCTAGTAAGGCAAATCAATCAACTTGTCAACTTTGCCAAATACCTGGACATTGTGCTAACACATGTCATTTTTTAAAATCAAACCAGCAAATTGTATTAGATTCGAGAATGCAATTAATATGCCAAATGTGTATTGCAAAAAGTCATACTGCTGCTACATGCAGACAAAAAAATTCACATTTAGAATGCACTTATTGCAAAATAAAAAGACATACAATAGATAGATGTCGCAAACGGGAAAGAAGTATGACTATACAGTCGGGAAACTCCCAGAGATCTGACCCTCAGAATGCGGGGAACGAGACCCAGGTCTATCAAAAGCATTCAAATACATCAGAACAAATAAACAAACTGTTGGAAGAATAAAAACGGAATAATTCCGTTCAACTAAGTTATCCAAACAATTGAATACCTTATGTTTCGTTCCACATACCCTCTTTAGACAATATCATTGAATTTATGTTAAATACAAGTTCTGAGGTACACTTAATAAAAATTCGCGTAATTAAGAATAGAAATTTAATTAATACAGATAAAATTTTAGGTTTAAAAGGAATTGGTCCAGTATCAGTTCACTCTTTAGGTACAATTAATTGGAAATTATTAGGTATAGAAGTCACCTTTATAGTTGTTCCCAATGATTTTCAAATAGCAACAGAAGGTTTATTAGGTTCAAAATTATTTAAAGAATTCAATGCAAAACTTTGTTTTAATTCGAGAATTTTTACGTTAAACAAGCAAGTTATGACTTTATATCAAAATAAAGATCCATTACATGAAATAAAGATCGGAAAAAATTATAAATATTACTACATCTAATAAAAATTATATACTTTATATTGACATTTTGAATCCACTTCATCCTTCCTAGCATCCTTCATATAGCAAAGGTAGATTAATGTTGGATTCTGGATCTGAAGCTAATATTATGAAAGCTTTTCTTCTACCTGAAGAATGTGAAATAAATAAATTGAATTTGTGTATTTAAAGGGAATTGGTGATGATTTAACAGTAACTAGGTATTGCTGAAATAAAAATTTTTGGTATTAATTCAACCTTTTACATAGTACCGATTGATTTCGAAATCCCCTGTGAAGGAGTTTTAGGAGCTGAATATTTTTATCAGACAAAAGGTGTAATTGACTTTGAAGAAGGTACATTTAAGGTTAACAGAATAACGGCTACTTTGCAATTTGATTCGACAGCACCTGCACTAACTTGCAACGTACACATTCTGTCGCGCGTGTTATCAATACATGTGTTGGTGCCATCTGTACTCATTACCACTTATTTCGGCGTTGCCATGGAGACGCAATAGTGGGGCTGCGCGATGAGACACCGCGCGCTTCGCGGGCGTTACCTAACGCTCTCTCTTTAACGATCCGCTTCGAGCGGCGATCGAGAGAGCACACTTCCTTCCCGACACTCAAACCAAACACATGTCCACAGATTAACACGTGCATACCGCTTACAGAACCACGTGTTGGAGATTCGAGCAAAGTAAGTTTTACTGTTTTACTAATCTACTCGTGTATATGGCACGGGAATAGCCGACAGGCGAAACTGTGCGCGATTTAGCGATCATATACACGAGCAAACTAACCTACTATCAGCCGCTGAAAGAAGTGAGCGGGAGTAGCTTGCAAAGGCGAAACCGCGTGCATTATTGCCTAGTTACGGCTCGCAGTTGATAACACCCTTCATAATTTTTCTCCTTTCCTTGTGCATGCATTCGCACCTCGCGACATTGGGAATAGTCGCGTGCGAAACCACTGTTGGCTTCAGCCATCTTCGCGAGTCGTTGCATTCACATTATTTCTTTTACAATTACGCAGACATGGGAATAACCACGTGCGAAACCATGGAGAGTTTTCTCATCCGGCACCATTGTAAGGGAATACGATACACACCCAATAGAATATAACAAAACTTCTTTGTTACAGGAATGAAAGCCTTTGTGAATTCTTAATAATTAATTTACTATTTACTTCTATCAACATAACATTTGTTCATTCAATTTTGTATCTCAGAATAATAATTTGCTTAGCTTCACACATTCAACTGTAAATATAATTGACAATATATGTTATAATACACAGAAAAAAAAATTGAACTCTTGTATTTCGCTACCTGTCCTTGTGTCCTTTTCAAAATTTCAAATAAAGATATTTGAAATCCCACAATCTTACAAACTATTTTCAATACTGATAAGAAAAGTTTCAAAGCAGCAAGTGGTTTTGCTGGCAAGTATGTTGATTCTGAGAATTTACCTATAGTAAATTCTGATTATCAGACATTCTTAACTGATACGTTCGAAAGAAAGTATATAGACCAACAAGAAAATATATCTAAACTTGGATTAGATTCGCAAGGTAGTACGAGTGTTAACCCTTCGACAGATTCTTTATATAGAATGTTATCTGATTTAAATGATTTAAGAGATTATGAAACCTTATCTGATTTAGATGATTATTATGCTAATTATAATATAGTAATACTACATAAGGATCCAAATTTGCCTATTATAAAAAAACAATCCCCTAAAAGAAAAATGTTTCATATTATTCAACAAAAGGATTTTTCTGAACTTCATATTGATATTCCATCTAAAGATGAAGCAAATGAAATTTATGATGTATTTTCTAAAGACGAAACTGATATCTATGAACAATCTGAGTCACCTATAGTACGTATATTTGACATTCAAATAAATTCTGAATCTATATTAGATAAACTTAGATTAGATCATTTAGAAGGTGTAGAAAGAAAACATGTACTTAATTTAATTGATAGATATAAGGAAAGATTTTTACTAGAAGGCCAACATTTAGGGTCTGCCACTAATATTAATAGCATAGATTAATTACAACTACTGATGTTCCAATAAACGTTAAACAATACAAATTTCCATTTTCACCAAAAGATGAAATTACCCGTCAAGTCCAAAAATTACTTGATAAAGGTATAATAAGACCATCTCAGTCTGATTATAATTCACCTATTTGGATTGTACCAAAGAAGGCAGATGCTAATGGTGTAGTTACCTATAGACTAGTTCCTGATTTTAGTAATAATGATAATATACAAACCTGGAAAATTAAATAGTAATGCAGACGCTTTATCACGAAATCCAATAGAATCTATTGATATTCATGTTATTACTAGAAGCCAAAAACTTTTAGAAGAAGGGGGTGAGGTGCGAAAAAAGATCCGCCACCTAAATATCAAATTGTTCCAAAGAAAACTAAAGTTTCTAACAAGACAAGAAAAAACATGATTATTATACATGTAAAAAGGAAACGTGGTCGTTCGAAAAACGAAGTAAAACAACTGATTTAATTAATCTACTTGATCAAATAAGTCAAATTGTTGCTGAATCAGAAAAACTTGCAAAAACTATCAAACCAAAGAGTACCAATTCCGAACCTACACTGAATCTAGAAATGCCACCTAGCAATAGGTCACAATCCAGCATCCACGAGAAAGATAAAGAATCAGTAGTAAATCTACCTGATATTACTCCTAACGAGGAACATTCAACGACTACATTAGATAAGAGTGAAATTACCATTAATTCTAAGAAATCTAATAATAATTTTAAGATAGTTCAAGTAAAAGATTTATTAAATTTTAGGAAAGAAACAATTATTTGTTTTGTAAACTCTGAAGGAAAACCTTGTGATGACGGTGCAAAACTTTTAATTAATTCAAATAAACTTGAAAGTAATTTAACTTTATAAATGAATTCACGTAATAAAATTAAAAGAAATAATTATTATTTTATATCATTATGTATTAGAGGTATAGTACCCGAATCACTTTCTAAAATTAAGGAGAATATTAATATTACTTTAAGAAAATTAAAAGAATTTGTTGTAAATAATAATCTACCTATAATTAATATAGCTAAAAGTCGTTTTATCGAAAACTTAGAATGGAGTGAAGTTTTAGCATTAATAAAGTCAATATTTAGTTCAATAAATGTAAAAATTATAATTTGCAAAGGTACAATATGTGCTTCCAGAAAAACGTGATAAAATCTTTGGTGAATTGCATAATTCCCCCATAGGTGGGAATCGCGGTGCTTCCAAAACTTTGAATAGAATTAGAAATAATTATTATTGGGAAAATTTGAAAGATAATATTCAAAGTCAAATCAAGCAATGTTTGGAATGTCAATTAAAAATATTAGTTTGTTTAAAGAGCAAACAACCTATGGTTATTGCTGATACTCCAGGTACGGTTTTCGATAAAATTGCTATGGACATTGTAGGGCCATTACCAAAAACTAAAAACGGATATGAGTATATATTGACTATGCAAGATCAGTTATTAAAATATTGTTTAGCTGTTCCTTTGGTCAATACACTTTCAGTAACAATTGCTGATGCCTTTGTAAAACGTTTTATTTGTATTTTTGGTGCACTCCGTATTATTGTTCTTACTGATCAAGGGCAGAACTTTCTCAGTAAATGTATGGGATGAATAGCTAAAAGGTTCAAAATTAAATGTATTCGTACGACTGCCTTTCATTCCCAATCAAATGGTTCTCTAGAACGTTCACATCACGCGTTAAGTCAATTTTTAAAAATGTACACTGACAAGGACAATGAATGGGATGAATGGTTAGAAATAGCAATGCTTAACTATAATACGTGTGTACAAGAAAACACGAATCATACGCCATTTGATGTTGTGTTCGGCAAATTGTCATGGTTACCATCAAATGACCCTTTAGAGAAGGAGATCTATTACCTACGTACAATGGTTATATTGTAGATCTAGTCACGCGATTAACAGGAATCCGCGGGTTAGTTTATGATAATCTTGTGCAATCTAAAAATAGGTCGAAAAATATTATGATAGATATTAAATCCTCGTAATTTTAAACTAGGTGATTATGTTTATCTATTAACCCATTAAGGCCCAGGCCAAAACTGGATTAGATAGCATCAAAATAACTTTTGGAAACGGGGCATAGCGAAAAAAAAAGTACCCGTGTTTTTTCTGTTGACTTTTGCAATTGTTTATAAAAAATTATTTAAACAAATTACCAAAAAAGTCATTCTTTTAAAAAACTGATAACGCCAATCGATTCTACAGGAAAAATTACGACAAAAACCTACATATCATTTTTTTCTCAGACCGCAATTTGTTAGTGTAAAACGACAATAAACAATGGCAGGCTAGATAGCCTATAAGTATCTGCGCCAAATCCCAAGCAAAATCTACGTTCGATAGCATCAAAATAACTTTTGGAAACGGGGCATAACGAAAAAAAAAGTACCCGTGTTTTTTCTTTTGACTTTTGCAATTGTTTATAAAAAATTATTTAAACAAATGACCAAAAAAGTCATTTTTTTTAAAAAACTGATAACGCCAATCTATTCTACGGGAAAAATTACAAAGAAAACCAAAATAACATTTTTTTTCTCAGACCACAATTTGTTAGTGTAAAACAGCAATAAACATTTGTACAACTTTTTTGCTGTTTTATACTAATAAATTGCGGTCTGAGAAAAAAATGCTATATAGGTTTTCTTCGTTTATTTTTCCGGTAGAATCGATTGGCGTAATCAGTTTTTTAAAAAAAATGACTTTTTTGGTCATTTGTTTAAATAATTTTTTATAAACAATTGCAAAAGTCAAAAGAAAAAACACGGGTACTTTTTTTTTCGTTATGCCCCGTTTCCAAAAGTTATTTTGATGCTATCGAACGTAGATTTTGCTTGGGATTTGGCGCAGATACTTATAGGCTATCTAGCCTGCCATTGTTTATTGTCGTTTTACACTAACAAATTGCGGTCTGAGAAAAAAATGTTATAGAAGTTTTCTTTGTAATTTTTCCTGTAAAATCGATTGGCGTTATCAGTTTTTTAAAAAAATGACTTTTTTGGTAATTTGTTTAAATAATTTTTTATAAACAATTGCAAAAGTCAAAAGAAAAAACACGGGTACTTTTTTTTTCGTTATGCCCCGTTTCCAAAAGTTATTTTGATGCTATCTAATCCAGTTTTGGCCTGGGCCTTAATGGGTTAAGAGGACATAAACCTAAGAAATTTGAAAATCCGTATCTTGGACCATATAAAATCATTGAAATTATCGATACGAATAATGTACGAATTCAATTGATTCCTAAAAAAGACAAAATTGTTCATACTAATCTGTTGAGAACATCACATATTTGCAACACAGAAATAAAGAAATCTAAATTACAAGATACTGAATCCGTATTAACCTAAATAAGAAAACTCGCTCTTGTATTTACCTGCTTACTAAAACATTTTTCTAATTTCAAACAAACAAAAAAAAACACCTATACCATGATTTCCATCTTACTACTTCTATTGTTAGGAACAATTCATGCTCTTATCGGGTATGATTGTGGTTCGAGACAGATTCGACAGTTCGAGACAGATTATGTACAGAGTGTTACCACTATTTCACTCCGAGACGTAGGAGAATGTGGCATCCCAAAGACCCATGTCAAAGTCTCAAGCCGCTACATTCAACTTTTATAACTCAACGATTCCCATAAAACAAATGTTATTCAATGTAAAAACGAAATTAGGCGTACTATTTATAATTGCAGAATGCATTCGCATTCGTCTATAGTGGCACTTGGAATGAATGAGTACCTCTTTGAAACTTCAGCTGAAGCATGTACCGATTTGCATAAACATGGTTCTTTTTCGATTCTTATTGGTCATATTATACATGGATTAAAAGTCAGCAGTACTAGTGTTCATCCAATTAATTAGCCGGTTCTTTAAATTCCGATGGTACTGGCAGAGGTACTCAATATTCAGATTCATTTGGTACTTGGGAGAATGTAGTAGTGCAAGGTACAATTAGGATTACATTGCGATCGCATTATGCTCGTATATCACTTAGAGATAATAAAATACATTTAGATTCAAGTATTAGTTGCGTTTTCACTGATCGAAAGTGTTTAGATTTAACTAGTAATAGTTTTTGGAAAAATATGCCATCCGATAATTGTAAGTTCGACCGTTATACCGTGTTATATGAGGGCTATGCTGATTATGCATCTGATTATCCAAATCATGATACAAATTTGTATTCAAGTATATATAATTTTTATCTCTTAAAGTAAAAATATATTTTCATCTCGTATCTTACGAGGGGAGATACTGTTTTGAGAAATAAAGAATTCAAACTTTCCCATAGGGTACTGGAGATTTTTCCAAAACATGTGCCTTCACTTATCTTTTCTCAACATCCTAAAGCCATAAAAATGCAACAAATACACAGCACACAAGTTGTCACTGCAGTGGTACTCTGATTTTCTCCTATACTCTTCTTAGAACTCGGGACGACAAGGGCCAGCTGCAAGTCGTAAAAATGCAGATATCACTTAGAGGCCTACAGTTTTACGATCGAGTGCGCTGAGAATTTTAAGCGAAGAGGAAATCATAGCCCCAAATCTTATATTATATTAAAGTGACATATCCAAATTTTCTCCGGTTCTCCGGTTCTCCGGTGCACTTTTTTGAAATTCATATTTTTTTATAACTATAACGACTATTCTAATAGGTTTTTGGATTTGTAAAGCATACAGTCTTTGAGTAATGATTTTGGAAACGTCTGACCGAACGCCGAAGCGAACTGCGAACCTCCACTGAAACTCATCAGACCAACCTTACAAATCATATTTAATTAAATTCTAATCTAATATTATTTTATTCTGTCTAAACAATTTTCTTAAACCTAAGTATCAATTACTCGCTAAGTATCAAATCAGTGTATTTTAAGCAGAGCTGTCGATCTGAGGAGCTCCGACTCGCCCAAGACTCCGCTGTCGACTGAGGCCTGCCGCGTTGCGCTGCCGCTTATATACGGCAAAACTGCAGAGTCATCTTCAGAGCCGCACATCCACCTTCAATTATTTGATGATCCTGAAGAGCTCTGACTCGCCCAAGACTCCGCTGTCGACTGAGGCCTGCCGCATTGCGCTGCCGCTTATATACGGCAAAACTGCAGAGTCATCTTCAGAGCCGCACATCCACCTTGAATTATTTGATGACCCTGAAGAGCTCCGACTCGCCCAAGACTCCGCTGTCGACTGAGGCCTGCCGCATTGCGCTGCCGCTTATATACGGCAAAACTGCAGAGTCATCTTCAGAGCCACACATCCACCGCAAAGTTTTTGATGATCTTGAGGAACCGCTCAAGACTCCGCTGTCGACTATGATTACTACAAAATTTACCGAAAGTGCATTTAAAATTTTGCGAATCTCTGTGAATCTGGATGAATCAAAATATAGATAACGTGTGGAATATGACCTTCCAGCGTTTGCCAACTTATTTACGTTGCCCGACTCTCACGACGGGGACGTACTGGTAAGTTAAATTTTCGAGATTTATGTGTTTCTTTCAGCGCTGCATTTTCATATATCTATAATTTTCATATATCTCTGCTGCCGATTTTACTTTGTTCCAGCGCTGCACTATAAAAAGGCTGCTACCGATAGTTTTGATTTCAGCGCTGCACTACAAAAATGCTGCTGCCGATAATTTTGGTTCCAACGCTGCACTACAAAAATGCTGCTGCCGACAATTTTGAATCCAGCGCTGCACTATAAAGATGCTGCAGCCGATTTTTTGTTTAGCACTAAATTGTAAAATACTGCTGATGTTTTATACTTTTTTATAATTTTTTATAATTTTTATAATTTTTATAATTTTTTATCATTTTTTATCGATTTACCTCAGTGTCGTCTCATCATCGTCATTTATCTATTTATACTAATATTCTACAATATTTCTTGAAACACTATATTTTTAGTATAAACTTTTTGATCTTTAGTCAATTTATTTTTTATTTCTGCATTGTTCAGTAGCAAAATTTTTAAGTATTTTCTATCTCTTGTTCTTGATAAAGCAACATACAATTGACCGTGACTAAAAACAGGCGATGGCAAATAAATACCAACTTGATCATAAGATTGTCCTTGAGATTTATTAATTGTCATAGCAAAACCTAATCGAATAGGAAATTGTTTTCTGCGCATATTAAATGGTATTTCTTCTTTGGATGGTGACAACGTTATTCTTGGTATCATAACTAACTTTCCTATATTTTTTCCACTTAAATCTTCGGCTTGAACTGAATACTGAAATAATTTTTTTATTGCTAATCTTGTTCCATTGCATAAACCTTCATTTGAATTCAAATTTCTTAAAAGTATAACCATTGCACCAATCTTCAAATGTAATTTATGTGGTGGTAAACCATTTGGACTTAATGAATTGAAAAATTCTGTTGGTAACATAACATCCAAATTCACACCATTATCATCTTCTGCCGTATCTATACTCAAATATTCATACGATTCTCCTTCCATTATCTTCAAAATTTCATTGTTAATGTTCGTTACATCGCTGTTTTTGGGAGACAAAATAACTTTATCTTTTAATTTTTTATGACTTATTTTTATAACATTTCCAAAAATTTCTTTAATGATATCTTCTTCTTTCGTTATTAAATCATTAGGAATTTCAATTAGTTCATGCTCTTTCTCATAGGACGTAGTCGTTTTTCCTTCACCCACATTTAGTAACCATTGTTTAAAATCGTCATCATTATTAGATACTCGTAAATTTTCGTTTAATGTCATACGTGTAAAATTAGTCCATAAATTACTTTGTTTAACTGAATTCTCAATAACTTGTATTCGACTTCCGTGCCGAACAACTGGTAATGTTTGTCTAAAATCTCCTGACACAAGCATAACTTTACCACCGAATGCATCTTTGTCACTACATAAATCCTGAAGTAGACGATCTACTGCTTCAAATGCAAATTTTGACGTCATTGATATTTCATCCCAAATAATAATTCGTACTTCTTTCAATTTTTTACTGTACTCAGAGTTGTGTTTTATGTTACATGTGGTAGCGTCTGTAATATTAAGTGGTAATTTAAATGTCGTATGAACTGTTCTCCCATTACTCAATAAATTTGCCGCAATACCTGTCCAAGCAACATACAAAAATAGTATATTTGACAGTTTTAAATAGTCGATTAAAACATTAAGTAAATAACTCTTTCCACTTCCTCCAGGTCCATCAATAAAAATGCAATTATTCTTTTTGTTATTTAAACATTTCAAAACAGTATCGTAAATTTTTTTTTTATTTGATTTTAGAGACGCAACTTTTGATTGCAAATCATCTAATACGTTTTTTTTATCAAAAATTACTGCTGAATCATCATATTCTTCTATGTATGAAGTCAAAACTGGTAAATTGAAATCAGATAATTTATACACATTAATTTGTAAATTTTTATCAATTGTATTTAAAGCAATGTTTTCTCCAATGCTTTTTTCGTACTTAGGGTGATAAAAAAAACTCTTTGTATTTTTCATACAACTGCCTTGCATTAATAGGGTTATGATAAATACATATGAAAGCAAATAGTTCGCAAAGTGCAACAGGAAATTGTACTTGTTTTGCTTCATCTAAACATCTATCCCATTCTTGGTCTTCGTCAACTAACTTTTTAGCTACAGCAGCTGTATAAAAAGTATTATGCACGACATCATTTACAGTACGCAAATGTTCAAAAGAAGTTGCTCCTTTAATATGTAAAAGTAATAACCTTATAATATACCGTTCTCGTTCTTTAGGATTGACTAAATACATTCTGCTTAACACGGGCTTTTTAGTTTTTTTTCGCTTACTCCACATTTTTGATTTATTATCGAAAACATAAAATACTGGTATTTCAGAATATAAGTATTTTGAAGCTTCTAAATCTATTTGATTCAATTTAAAATAAGCAGTTAATTCTGTTTCGACATTTTTATTTATTATCGTTTCTCCTTTACCTTTTTAAAAAAAAAACATTTTGTCCATCTTCTTCATGTGCAGGTAATTTTTTTATTGTATGTGATATTTCATTTAAACTATATTCTAATAATCTAAACATAGCTTCCGGTGCACATAAATATCTTGTATTAAGATATTGCCTTATTTCATCGTATTCGTATTCATCAGTATTATCAATATTTCTCACATGCAAAAATTTTTATTTACTTTTGCCCCATTGGTTGATTTTAAGAAATCATATGCTACTTTTACCTCATTTTTCAGACAAAAGTCAAACTTTTTGGTCGGGGATGAAACAAACTTTATTTTCTTTTAATATTCATAAATAATGGTAAAAGATAGTGTAAAAATATTGTATCAAAGTGTATTCAATTTGCTTTAATAATAAAAAAATGTAATATTTCATTCAAAATTTGAGCCTTTTTGTATTTTTGTAACTCAAGCTTTAATTTTTACCGAAAGATATATAAATATAAGTGTATATAACACATATACACATACATTATTATTAAAATTTATACGCAATGACATTATAATACTAACTTCTATAGATTTGTTTATAAAATAACTAATCTTATGACGATAATGTAATAATGCATCATTGTCAAAAAATTTTTACATGCTTACAACTCCGTTTTTATATTACATTTATTAATGACGCGAAATCGTTAATATTGCATGAAGGTTAAGTGTTTGATATTACTCCTGTAAACGATTTATATTGCAAGTATAAATTGTTGCAGTAAAAATATATTTATAAAATGTTTATTTCAGAAAATTCAACACAAAAACAACAGCATTCATCCTCCGATCAGCAAAAAACATTCCTGCACAAAACATGGAAAAACATTGCTTTAAACATTTTGCTATGCTTTAGATCGAGGAAAGAAAGGAGGGAGAAGACACAATAACCACAATTATTTCAATAAGATGAATAAAGTTGGACGAAATCTTGCTACTCTGATGTCAGCTATGATTAAAGCTGCTAAAACAATGTAATTCTATATAGATAACAACCTGTTTAAAAATAAAACTTTGTAAATCATTCACAACATTTTTTTTTTTAAATTTTTGCCATTTCACATATACATGCATGTATATCATATATCTGAGCAAAATTTGTATGTCCGTTAGTAACAATCATTAAAAAAAATTAAAAATGTAATTATTTTCTTCTTTTACAATAGACAATTAACTTTAGTTTTTGTCATTGAATTCTACTTATTTTAATAGTTTATATAGTGACTTATATCACTACTGTGGTCCATTATTATGTAAGGATCCTAAGTAATGATGCAAAGGACTCCAATAAAATGGAATTAGTAAAGATAATACAAATAATTATTATATAATACTATAATAACAATAATTATTATACAAGGTCATAATTATTCGGAAGTACTACATTATTTTTATTAAAACGGCAAATTTAATAAACTCAATTCAAAGAAGTTATTTATTATAATTTATGTACGTTAATAAAACAACATCGAAGTACAACCGAGCGAGCGTTAGCGAGTGAGGTATTTATTGCTAGTATACTAAATTATGTCCAAGTAAAATATCTTTCGGGAAATCTCCAGATGTCCCATTGCATACAATAAATATATCCTCTCAACAGTCGCACAAGCAAAGCCCTCATAATGAAACGATTTAAAAACAAATATTTAAATAACTATACCCATAGACCCTCTGTAGAAGAACCTTTTCTATACAATACTCTGTAATAAACTTTTGTTCGAACCTGCAATATCCATTAAGCCATACTCTGCACTACCTTTATTTATATACCTAGCGGAATATATTTCATAAACCAGAAAATCCGAAAAACCAAACTTATTAATAAATAAGACAAATTTTATATTATCACAACCGTTTTCTTGTAATCTTAGTTATTATTTTAGTTAGCTAATAATTATGATAAATAATTATAATATTATTTCAGAACAATATTTTGTTCTTATTTTATTATTAAGTTATAATAAATTTTATGAATATAGTTTTATTAAACTAAATTCAATACAATAATCATACATATAAATATTACTCACAAATGTACCGATTAAATATAAGAACAACTTAATTTATCATAGCTAAATAATAAACGGACTGAGCATTAAAATATTATTAATTAAGATAAACTTGTAAAAGCGATAAGGGCTACTTCTAACATAGTTTATGTGGTTTATTCTAAGTGGTTTAACCGAGTTTAACTAACATTTATTTACAAAATCTTAACAATTATTATTGTTGAAATAATTATAAAATCATAAACTATTGAAACTTACTTTACTTATTTTTAGTTTTCCAAATGCTTTTTGTTGAGAAATTTTGTAATTAAATTGTTAAATTAGTTAGTTAAATTATTTAACATAAAATCAACTAATAAACAACAGTAATTATTTATTTAAAAAAAATCAATATATTATATAACGCCATAAAGAAGGGCTATAAATTACAATATTATAAGAACTATTATTTACATATATATATTATTCAATAAAATATTTATTAACTTCGACATCTCAAGTTTAAAGTCATTATTGTTTGGTACCTAAAAATAGGTAAAAATAAAATCTTTTGAGCTAAATTCATTATATTACAGTTTCAATTATATTTTTAAATAAATATTGTAATTTGTATAAAACCTTCAGAAAATGCACGACCCATGTGTATATAGATATACTTATCTCAAGGATAACGTATACCATCAGGCCCGCAAATAAGCTCCTTCCTTTTAGGGTAGAGTAGGGATAGCAGGCCCACACACGCGACGTCTCGGAAAATCGTAAAGATTTTCATTGGAAAATCCTTAAAATTTTCCGCCTATTAGAAAAGGGCCTGGGTTAGAGGGTGTGTCCAACTCGAGGCTATAAAACTCTTGAGAGGAGCTCCGGGAAGCACCCTACCTACTGTTTGGTCACGGCTCTCAGTCCAGTCCGGCTATTTTTCTTGTTCAGTCTACTACACAGACTACTTTATTATTACGCGCTCAGTCCGCAAGACCTCTTTGTTATACATTTTTACTTGAACTTTAATAAAGACAAAATCTAGTTATACGATAAATTCAGTGCCTTCGTAACAATTTATTTACTTCTCCTCATCCCAAGAGAGAGAAAGAGATAGACATAGGAAAAGAGAACGAGTCCAAGGAAGAAATATATACAGTCATCGAATTACCACACAAAAACTAAGTAAAATTTTATCATTATATTTCTTTTTCCTTTTACACTACCACCTGTGTAGTTTAGAGCCAGTTCATCCACTTTGAAGTAGAGGTCACCTGCCGGTTGACTTTAAAATTAGAAAATCTAGTTCGCGTTAACAAAACCTATAGAATGTCACGCTCGCATAGTTCAGGACGAAAAATCCATTTCTTTGCGTGTAAGGTATTCTCAAAATCTGTATTTTTTTTATGTCGTGTAAAATACTCAGCATTGTTTTGTTCCTTCAGGCAAAAGCCGTTTGGTACAGAACAACTGCTAAGTCACACCTTCGTATGACATTTCTACATAAATTACATTTTCTTTGATACAAACTCATCGTATATTTTTGAAACTAGAACTATTCTTTCTAAAATTCTTTCCTAAAGTAAAAAGCTCATAACTCTAGCTATTTGTGGCAGCACAAGGCTAAAAAAAGAGCATAATTGTAATTTTCCTTCACGAGGAGATTGCAAAAATAAAGGATTACAATACGGAATTCGTATTAATTTACTGATTCCCGACGTAACAGTTCAGGGCTTTTTTTACCATAATTCACGTTATACGACGGACAGTTGCTTCTGGCATTATTCCCTACTTGTAACTGCATATTTTACAAACCTTCAATGTATGCTCTCTATTATCGAGTGCACATTGTAAATCGTAATAAATAATAAAGTAATGAAATAATAAAAATAATAAATACAAGCTTACATATTTTTTTTCGAAATTTTTGTTTTTTGCTTTATTTAATATATGTGAATCCAATTCATTACTCATCTAATTTCCGATCTTATATTAAATGAAATAATTTTTCATTAATAGTGGATTCATTTAATGGTATAAAGGCGTGATACTTTATTGTGTTTCGAATTGTCTTTGCAGCTGTAGATCTTGCTTGTTCGTACTTCAACCTCGTTTTCAGAAATCCAAACGTACCTTGAATAAAGCGTAAACATTAATTAATGTCTAAATTCTACAAAAATTGGTAATTCAAAGTATATCTTTTTGTATAAATTATGTAAAAAAATTTGAAACAAACAATGATTTATAAAATAGTTTATAAATATGATTTTATAGTAGAACGATTCCAATTGAATTAATTAGTGTCGATGCGATAATTAGTTTTAAATTATTCTTTTTTTATATAGTAATTGAAAATATAGATATTTATAACTCAAAAATGTCTATATTTAAGCCTTGAATTATTAAAACTGCCTAAAATTATTAAGCTAAGTAATTCGTTTAATTATTAAACTAATAACTTTTCTGTTATAATACATTAATAATCTGCATTGCATTCTTTATTTATTTACATGTTCATCTCAGTATTCAAGCATCTTTTATGTACATAAAATTTGTTGGCTTGCATTTCATTTTAATGTTACTTTTCTGACTGCCCGTTTTGCTACTGCACTTATACCATCACATGCATTTTTGTTATAACTTGAAGCAAAAAAGTTGTACGAAGTAATTTTTATGTTTAGTTCAGTTTCATGGTAGTATAAATTATCCATTCCGAAGTTTCTTTTTCTAGGAAGACCGTGCTCTGGGTCCGTATCCTCCAGTCTATATGTCGTCTATAGCTTTCCCGACTAGAAATGAAAGTACGGCGAGGATGGGGGCCGGATCCGGAACCTGAAGTTCCCTGTCCGGTCCTGATCCGGCACCCGGTTTTGGCCCATATCAGGCATGTAACGGGATGCATATCTGGGCCTGGCAAGATGCCGGATTTTCGTTTAATCGCGAATGCAAAATCCGGACCTTATAAGGTCATTGTATAAATCCGGTTTTTAGATCATGGCCTTATATGGACCTGAAGTAGCATTAAAAAATGGAGAAATATAAATAGTAGTATATAATAGTTTAAAGAAATTTTCAACAATATAATTATAACTTTTAAAAATGGGTATCAATATAATTTATTTAAATTAGTTAAGCATTTTTTTACATTCCAATATAACACAATAAAATATATGAAACGAACACTAGCATATGTCATGTTTACAAAACTCTTTTTTTTAGTACGCAATTTATACAAACATTTTTCATAATTAAAACTTGTAACTTCTTTTGAATCCATCATTGAACGTTTAATCTCTGTCTCTTTGCTCTGTAGCCATCCCAGTCCGAAGCATTGTTAATAATAATGCCAATAGTTTGGCATAATGCTTTGTCGTCTACTGTAAGTTTACCCTTATAACAATGCATCAGTGATTCTGTAAAAGTTATTAATTTAATTAAAATAATAATATACGGATTGAAAATTGTTACAAAATTCATTTTTATATTAAATAATATTATTTTCTTACCTTTCAAACATTGATACAGCGAAGTATCTTTAAATAATTTTTTTGATTTGTCTTTGCTTTGCTTTTGTGAAGTAAAACTCATTATTACTTCTCGAGAGAGCAATTTTTTTATAGTCATATTACAGACTTGAAACAAATCATAATTTGTATTGATGGTACATATAAAATGACATTTCTAAAAGAGGCAAAATTCAATTGTGTAAAACCAGCTGAACAAGATGAACATTATATAGGAGAATAAATTTTACATTTTAAATAACTCACCAAATCTTTAAATGCATCATTTGCAAGTTTTTCCTCGAACTTATAAACTCATCCATAGTTTTTAACGGAAAATTAAGTTCGTGCGTTTCAGTGAACTTGTTTAGTGGTAATATTTCTTCAAATTCTTTAAAAGGCCTTTTCTCTACTGTGAAAATTTTCAACTCATCCACATCTTTTTGGATATTAATTACTTTGCCATCAATATTAGTAACTTTTGTATCAAGCTCTGCAACCAGACAATAGGAAAAGTTCAGACTATGGATTATAAAATATTTACTGTAACTGTGATATTTCAGAAACTTACCAGCAATTTTTTGTTTTATTTTCTTTGTAACATTTTCACATATCTCTTTGAATATTTGTTTGATATCTGATACTATGGCTATAGCAGATGAAATATTTTCTACAGCGATGTGCTCATTAGTTACTTCTACAATATTAATTTACAATTAGATCAGATAATAACCAACTCTAAATTTAATATGAAAATATAGTAATAGTACAAGAGGTTTTGCTTTTTGGTGGGTCAGGTAATTGATTTTTTGATTTTGCGCCTTCTCCTTCTTCTCCAGGCAAATTAGATTGTCCAATGCACGGTGGAACATCACTCATGCTTTCTTTAATATAATCTTCACGTACTGGGAATGTAGTTTCTACCTCTACCACTTCATCGAATCGGGTCTCAATTGCATCGACAAGGTCTAGCAGGTCTTCACCGTTGTCACCTGGAATTTCTACATCAGCACTGTTTATTACTTCCACGGTACTTTTTGGCTGGATTTGTGGCTGGATTTGTGGCTTTGGAGGATGCAATATCTTTGAGAGATGTGCTAATTTTGTGGATTTCTCTGGCTTGGCGAATTGCGCTGGTTTTGTGGGTTGTTCTGGTCCTGCGAGTTGTGCTGGCTTTGCGGGTTGTGCTGACTTGGGTTGTGCTGAATAAAATGGCTTTTGGTTACTCATACTTCTCAATAATGCTTGTGATTCATCAAATGTTTCTGTAAATAAGCACATGACTGATTCAAAATTATTATCGACTAAATGTGAATATTATGTATTGAATAATTTTTTAACCAAATAGTTTGATTATCTTGCAAGGAAATTTAGGCCAATCCTCTGGTGCTGGCATATTGGCGTTTTTCAAAAATCCAGGAAGCATCTCTATATCATCTGTGGTAAAAGGTGGTTTCAGGAATTGCACACATGATTGTTGATTTTCTTCATGTAGATATCTAAAGGGTACGCTGACTCTAATGTTGGAATCAAAATCAGTGCCCTTGAATATCTCAACAGCTGCAAAATTTGGCGAGGTAACGGTAGCATCATCATCCATCTATGCATCATTAATATAATAGAATATTAATTTAAGTTAGTCGAAACTCTTAATTTCAAGAATGAATGATTTTAGAGGGATTAAATGTAAAGATAATTTTGGCATTTGCAAGATTCGATTATTAAAATATAAAATAAATATAGCAATGAGATAGGTTAGGTTATACTTTAGTAAAGGTTGATATACTTAAAACACTTTATTTTTCTCAAAAACATAGATTTTTACTTAAATAATTAAACAATTATTAAATAGTTATTAGACAAGGATTTATCTGACCTTAAATTTCCAAAGTTTTGTTGAAAAGGCAGGCGTCAACGAAATGCTCGATCTCTTTTCCAAAGAAGTATCCAGTAGTCTAATAGTTGTAAAATAATTTTGCCGTAGCGTCTTCATTTCATATTAGCCGCTCGAGTTTTCCGAGTGTTGTACGATGATTGACAGTGAAAAAGTTGCGCGCGCACGCATATGTGAATTTCAGGCATAAATCCGGGCCTGACATCGAGTCAATTTTTTGTCTTCCACAATATTTACACTTGCAGCTACTTTTTTGGAAGATATGCTGCTTTTACCTGAAAAAGTAATGATTATATGAAGTTCTATTGAATCAATTTTATTTTTAATGCCTAACAATTGATTTCTCTGATTGAGGTTATGTTACCCTTCCGCTCAAAATATTTGAATTTTTGGTCATCTAAAACATGTCAATTATTTATACGATTTTGATATATAACTAAATAACAATGCATTGCAAATTAAATATATTAAATATTGCCTATGTAATGAAATAAAATATTTATGTTACTCACATTATTTATTAGTTCATATGAAGGATTCGAACAACATATGATTCTCCTACATCTTCTTCTAATTCAATGATTGTTAATAAAACCATTTTACATTTAACGGTGTCTAACATAGTTGTAACCATTTCAGAGCTATCATTTGACGTAACCTTGAATATATCAAATACTGAGGAATTCGTTGGATAATCCAAGGCTGGCTCGATTACTTTTAACTTTTTCCCAACAAGATAAAGTTGAGTATCATTATTAGTATTATTCACGCTATGCATGCTTACAATTTGTAGTATATCATGATTTTTTAACAAAACAACATTGTCAGGTGATTTTGTGCTTAAGTCGTTGAACTGCATTTTTTGAATTACTAACTTGTCGCTCTTTCCTTTGGCTTTTTGTGTTTGTGATTTTGTAATAGTTAAGTTTGCGCGTTCTCTTAGTTTATTCTTATCAAATATGTAGTCTTCTTCTAGTCTGCCTCAACAATGATCAAGCTGCAAGGATTCCAGTCACGGTTAGAGTTGCACCTCCTGAAGCTGATTGAGATTTTAGATTTTAAAATTTAAGTTACATACATTTACAATGTTCAAAAGATATGTATAGGAAATAAGTTTGAAGCGTGTTGCTCAACAATAATTTATAAAACTTTATTTATAATTTTGTATTACAAATAAAAATTTTAATTTTTGTATTCAATATTATTGAACACGTGTTATTTATTATGAATCCTTTTTTATTTCAAATTATATGAAAACAAATTATATCCTACATGACAATAATATGTTGTTAAAGCTTGTTAAAGCTCTTATCAACTCTTTTTCAATTGTTTCTTTTCCGCCTATATTCGAGTCGTTTTTCAAATTGCCGCGCGATGTGACCGTCGTTACTGTCACGGTTCGCGTTCCGTCGATCTTCCACCACAACATGTAATCGACAAGATAAACTACATAAAACATATGATCCACACGACAAGTATGTCTTCCATAACCACAAAGCTATAGTCGACATATAGACTGGAGGATACGGCGCCTGAACCGTTGAGATACACGGAACGCATATTAAGTCGGTCGTATAACGCGAAATATGGTCAAAAAAGCCGTGAACCCCAACTTCGTGGACGTCGTAGACATGCTTAATTTATAGCAATGACCCATATATATATATATATATATATATATATATACAGGGTCCGCCAAAAGTTCCGGAACCCCTGGTTTTCTCGGAGGGGTGACGTGGAATCGAAAAATGACTCAGACAAAAGTTATGTGTTTTTTGATCACGAGTTCAATGGTGACATTGGAATTGACCTTGACCTTGATTTTCAAGGTCATTAGAAGGTCAAGTTTGAAATTTTAAATGGGAACCCCCATTTTTGACCCCGGAATCGGAAAGGGCGTGAAACTCTACGTTCAGATATATCCTTATGTTGGGAGTCACAAGGTTAATAATACGGTATAGTATCGAACTTGATGTTAAAGTTCCGGGTCAATATTTGGACGTTATATTGATTTTCAAGCTAGAGGTCAACCAAAAGATCGACTTTAAAACTTAAAATTATAAATCCATAACCCTTATTTTTCATCCCTTCGACGCCTACTTCTACAAATATTAACCCAGCCTCACGGAAAAGATAAGCATTCGGTATGTTTCATGATATCTTACTAGTATCGTTCAAGAGCAAAGGACGTCGGGATGGTTTATTAATAAAAACAATGTGTTGGGTGAAATATTTATGTACATGAAAATAATTACAAGTAATAATGTAGTCAAATAATTACAATGTGCGGAAACAAGTACGTCATTAATACAAAACATTAGTAATCTACATTGACACA
Source organism: Muscidifurax raptorellus (assembly GCA_020010945.3). Taxonomy (NCBI): domain Eukaryota; kingdom Metazoa; phylum Arthropoda; class Insecta; order Hymenoptera; family Pteromalidae; genus Muscidifurax; species Muscidifurax raptorellus. The sequence goes on along the minus strand of CM052077.1, from coordinate 27,989,940 downwards.
ATTATAATTGCTTACATGTATCGTCTTAAATAATTAATACAATTAATACTAATTAATTAAACCTAAACAAAATAAAGTTACTTAAGTAATTCATAATTCTTAACGCTAATCATAAAGCGTGAGTTTGGATACAAAATTTATAATTTATGCTCGAATTGGGCACCATCTACTGCTTGGCAATGTGCTAAGCGTGTGTAAAAGCTGTCTGCAGCTCTCCTAATCATATCCGGAGAAATGAGTGCACATTCTCGCACTATTCGTTGACGAAGATCTTCCATATCGTTGGGTTTTGTGTAATAGACTTTACTTTTTAAATAACCCCAAAGGAAGTAATCCATAGGGGTTAAATCTGGTGACCTTGCTGGCCACTAAATGGCGCCTCTTCTGCCTATCCATCTATTTGGAAATGTTTCATCTAGGTAGTCGCGTACCGCTCGTCCATAATGCGGGGGGGTTCCATCCTGTTGAAACCATACTTCATTGAAATCATTGCCGACTATTTCAGTTATAGCTGGAATTATTTGATTTCTGAGCATATGCTCATAACGATTAGCATTTAAATTTCCATCGATGAAGAATGGTCCAATCAAGGTATTGTTGTAAATACCAGCCCAAACATTCAACTTTTGCGGATACTGCGTGTGGGAGTCGAGACTCCAATGAGGATTTTCATCGCTCCAGAAACGACAATTCTGCCGATTTACTTCACCATTCAACTCAAAACTTGCTTCATCTGAAAATGCAATACGAGAGAGAAAATTGGGCTGCTGATCGATTCGTGTCATCATGGTATCACAGAATTGCATTCTGCGATCGTAATCATCCTCATTCAATTCATGAATAAGACGAATTTTATACGGATGAAATCCGATAAATTTTAGATTCCTACGAATAGAAGTCTCCGATATTTCCAGTTGTTGCGATGATCTGCTTACAGTGAGTCGGGGATCCTCTACAAAAGCTTGTGCAACGTCCATTGCCTTCTCTTCTGTCGTTTCGGATTTAGGTCTTCCAGTTCTTGCGCGATCCTTGTTTGAACCCGTTTGCTGAAAGCGTCTTATTGTACGTGAAATTGTTGATTTAGAGACCAAATTATGAACGTTCCGAAACGTGTTATTGAACAGGGTTCTCACATCATTGTAGGATCTCTGATGATCTCCCCAACCCCTCATCATCAACAGACTCACCCTCTCGAGTTCAGTAAGCTTTACCATGATGACAAAGAAATGGGTGGCAAAGATTGACTGATTAACGAAATAACACGCAAACAAAATTCAATAGAGAAATGATAAACTTGATCATCCGCGATAGCAGGAAAGAGATGAAATAATTTCGAAGGACAACTATATTATTCAAAGGAAGTCAAGGAAAATTATTGCGACCTATGTTAGTAACGATAAGAATCGGACAGAAAAATGAAACACACTAATTAGAAAACGAAGGCGAGGATCGTGAATGACCGCTTCCAGCCCAAATAATACTCGGGATAAATGTCTGGATAAACAATTTGCGGCAGACTGATTGCCATTCTGTTTTCCCTGCTGCGTGCCTAATTTCTTCGCGTAAGTTCCTCGCTTGTTCGCTCCAAATGGCGCAATTTCCATTCGAAATTTTAAAGTTGATCTTTTGGTTGACCTCTACCTGGGAAATCAATATCAATATCACCTCCAAATATTGACCCGGAACTTTAACATCAAGTTCGATACTATCCCGCATTATTGACCTTGAAATGACCCTTAGGTGACCTTGTGACCCCAACACAAGGACATATCTGAACGTAGAATTTTACGCCCTTACCGATTCCGGGGTCAAAAATGGGGGTTCGCATTTAAAATTTCAAACTTGACCTTCAAATGACCTTGAAAATCAAGGTCAAGGTCAATTCCAAGGTCACCATCGAACTCGTGATCAAAAAACACATAACTTTTGTCTGAGTCATTTTTCGATTCCACGTCACCCCTCCGAGAAAACCAGGGGTTCCGGAACTTTTGGCGGACCCTGTATATATATATATTGTAACGAGGTTCAAGTCCTCGCTATGCCGGTAATTGGAGCAGAAACGAGAGTGACGGAATAAGGCGGCATTGGTTCAATGGATAGAGCGTGCGCCTAGAGATCTCGGGAGCGCCGGATCGATTCTCGGACCCGGCATCTCCTTTTGTGGTTTCCTCTTCTCAAAGACTGTGTTACCCCGTTACAATATATATATAATTTTTCTTGTATTTTCATTTTAACTAATGTTATATGTCTGAAGAGGCTTTACATAAGTTCTCTAAAGGATAACTACACAACAATTTTTGTTTTATATCAAAATGTCTAAGAGGTGATAAGTATCCTTAGAAACTTTTGATAAGGGGTCCGATGGGGCCATGGGCAGTGTCAGACTCGTAATAAGGGGGTGTGCATAATACGCAGTTTTTTCTTTTTAATAGGAAGGGTAAAAATAGAAAGAGGAATACAGAGTGAAAGAGGAGAGAAAGGTGAGCAAAATAGGATAATAGGAAAGGAAAGGGCGAGAAAAGGAGAAGGGAGAGAAGGGAGAGAAGGAGAAAGTGCAAGGAGGAGGTTAGGAAAGGTAGAAAAGGACGGAGATAGAGGAGAGAGCGGCAAAGCCGCTGGCCATGAACTACAGAGAAGAAGAGACAGCAGAGGTAACTATAGGGAATCACGAACAGAGGAACGAAGAGGAACAGGAATTTAAGACCCCGCGCGGATTGGAACGGGAGCCGGAGAGAGAGATACAAACGGGCAGGAGGGAAAGCACGCCGAAGACAGGGAAAGGAAGAAGAAAGGGAAGCGGAGGGAAGGGGGGAGCGCAAAGGCAGCTGGTGCTCCCAGAGAGCTTTAAAATAGACAAAACGGAGAGGGGAAAAAGGAAAGAAAGGTCACCGGAGGAGAAAGAGGACAAGAAGAGAGAGAGAGAAAAGAAGACAAGAGGGAGAAAGACACGTTAAAATGGAGCGGATTGACGGGGAGAATCCCGCTAAAGAAGGAGGAGGGAAAGGAAGGTGAGGACGAGGGGGAGATGGAGAAATTCCAAGGAACGCTGGAAAGGATCCTGAAGACCCTGGAGGAGGAGAAGGAGGAAAGGAGAAAGGACAGGGCAGAATGGGAAAGAAAATGGCTAGAAACGGAAGAAAGGATGAATAAGAAGCTAGAGGAGGTGAGAAGCCTAGTGCAGGAGGAGAAGAGGGAGAGGACAAGGGCGGAGGAGGAGATGAAGAGGGCAGCCGAGGAGGAGAGGAGAAAGAGGGAAGAGCGAGAAAGGAAAATGGAGGATAAGATAAAGAAAATGCAGGAAGAGGCAAAACCTAGGCAGACAGAAAGAGGAGATCAGAGAGGGTAAAAGGAGACAGAGGAAATGGAGAAAGAGAAGAAGCAACTGAAGGAGTTAGAGTGGAGAATTGAGGAAGGGGAGAGAGAAAGGAAAAGGAACAATGTGGTGGTATCAGGGCTAAAAGAAGGAAATGGGACAAAGCTAAGGTGGAAGAATGGTAAGGTGAGAAGCTGGGGATTTCGGTAAAGGTGAAAAGGACGTAGGTCATCAGAGGAAAAGCGAATAGCAAAATAAGAATGGAGTATGAAAATAGAGAGGAGAAAGAAAAGATTATGGAGGAAAAGAGCAAGCTGAAAGGGACGGACTGCTTCATCGACCATGATTTGACGTGGGGGGAGAGGAGAAACAGAGAAAGGTTGAACGGGCTCGCAAGAGAATGGAGTAGCGAATGAAAGCCAGTGAAAGTAGGAAGAAACAAGTTAACGGTAGGAGACACAACGTACTTCTGGAATGAAAGAGAGGATAGGCTTTTTCGAGAAGGGGAGGCAAGATGGCGGTGAGGAGGAGAAAAGGGAAGAAAGGGGAAAAGGGAAAAGAAAGGAGAGTCTGAAGGTGTTGTGCTGGAATGTGACAGGACTGAAAGTAATAGAAGAGGAAGGATGGAGATACATATTAGGATTCGACGTCATATGCCTACAGGAGACGTGGGCAGAGAGCGGTGAGGAGGAAAAAATAAGGAAGAGACTGAAGGGCTACGAGACGGAGGTAAGAGAGGCGAAAAAGGGGGGAGTAGAGGGAGCTTAAAGGGAGGAATGATAATGGCAGTTAGGAAAGATAGGAAAGAGGACAAAGTTGAATGGTTGAGAGGAAGATCAGGAGAAGTCATAGGTGGCAAATGTAGTATAAAGGGGGAAAAGTGGTGGATAGGTTCAACATATATGAGGGAGGAGAAGGACAAGAACTATGAGGAAATAGAAGAGATGGTAGAAAGAGCGGGAGGGGAAAAATACTCTGGTGTGGAGACCTGAACGCGAGAACAGGGCAAGAGGGGGGCTTTTTAGATGAAAAGGGAGTGGAGGAAAGGAGGGAGTCAAAGGATAGAGTAGTGAACAAAGAAGGGGAAGAGCTGCTAGATAGGCTAAAAGAGTGGGGGCTATCAATCCTAAATGGAAGTACAGAAGGGGATGAAGAAGGGGAACTCACGTACGTGGGGGGAATGGGATGTTCGGTAAAAGACTACGGGATAGTAAATGAGGAAGGCAAGAAAAAGGTAGTCACTGAAGGTAGAAGATAGAATGGAGTCAGACCATGGAGCGTTAGAATTGGAATTAGAGACAGGGAGAAGTTCAGAAGAGTTTGAAAAGGAAATGAAAAGAACGGTGTGGACAGAGGAGGCCACCAGGCAGTATAGAGGCTGGCTAGCTAAAGGGGGGGAAGCAAAAACATGGAGGGAATCAAAGATTAAAATAAGAAACGCGATCCAAACAAAGAGGGGGAGAAGAAAAAGGAGAGACGACAGCAGATGGTGGGATGAGGATTGCAAAACGAAGAGGGCAGAAATGAAAAGGGCAAAAAAAGGGATAAAGAGGTGGGGAAAAGACAGGTTCACGCAGGCGAAAAGAGAGTTAAGGAGCTTGTATAGGAAAAAAAGGAGGAAGGGTTGAAGAAAGAGCTAAGGGAGGCAAAGGAGGACAGATCAGGAAAAAAATTCTGGAGAATGGTGAAAAGGAGAAGGAAAGGCAAAAGAAAGCAGGTAGATAAAGGGATAGAAGATAAGAGTTGGATAGAGTTTTTTAAAGGGCAACTGGGAGAGAGAGAAACGCAGGAGAGAGGGAGAGATATGGTAGAAGAGTCAGGGAGTGAAGAGGAAGCAGAGGAGGGAGAGATAGAAGTAGAGGAAGTAAGGGAAATAATCAAGAAGCTAAAGGAAAAGAAAGCACCAGGAGAAGATGAAATCCAGAATGAGGCTTGGAAGCAGGGCGGAGAAAGGATTGCGGAGGAATTAGCGGAGATACTGGGAAAGATATGGAAAGGAGGAGGATTGCCAGAAGAGTGGAGGAAAGGGAAGGTCACGCCAATCTACAAAAAAGGAGATAAGGGGGAGTGTAAGAACTATAAAGGAATCACACTAATGGACACAGGATACAAAATATATGCGGAACTGATAAAGGGAAGATTGGAGAAGAAATTGGAAGAAGAGAAAAAGTTAAGTGATACGCAGATGGGATTTAGAGGGCGGTAGAGCAGGAGCTAAGGAAGAAAGGAGGGAAAGTGTACGCGTGCTTCGCGGGCATGAAAGTAGCCTTTGACAAAGTAAACAGGGAAGAAGTGTGGAGAATGATGAGGAAGCTGGGTGTGACCAGAAGGATAAGGAAAAGGGTAAAGGAAATTTACGAGAAGACGGAATGTGAAGTAAGGATAGGGGAAAGGAATGTAGGTAGTTTTAAGACACAGAAGGGAGTGAGACAGGGATGCCCGCTAAGTCCACTGCTGTTCAACGTGGCAATGGCAGACTTGGAAGGAGAGATGGGAAAGGTGCAAGAAGGAGGAATAATACTAGGGAGAAGGAAAGTAAGGTCAATCTCATATGCAGATGATGTAGTACTGCTCGCAACAAACGCGAGCGGGTTGAAACAAATGTTAAGAAGATTCAGAGGATTCATCAAGAGAAAGGGATTGGAGCTGAACACAGAGAAAACGAAGATTATGATTTTCAGAAACGGAGGAAGAAAGAAGAGGGAAGAGAAATTTGAATGGGATGGATAGGAGATAGAGGTGGTGAAAACATTTGAATACTTGGGATACACGATGAAAGAAAACGGGAAAGAGGAAGAACAGGTGAAGAAAGTGAAAGGGAGGGCAAATGCGCTGATAAGTACTCTGTGGGGCTTAGGAGAGACAGCGTTCAAGGACAGCTGGAAGATGAGGATGAAGCTTTTCGACGCTCTAGTCCAGAGTGTAATAGAATATGGGGCGGAGATATAAGGTTGGAAAGGGCAGAAGGAACTAGAGAAGATACAGAGAAGGTATATCAAATGGGTGCTGCACCTAGATAGGACAACGCCGGCACATGTGATTCTTTGGGAGACGAAAAGGTTTAAACTAGAGACAAGGACAAGGAAAAGGGCAGTTAGGTTTGAAAGGAAACTGAGGAGGGCAAAAGAAAACACGTTACTAGGAGAATGCTAGAGGCTGCTGAAGAAAGAGGGAGAAAGGGGAGAATGGAAGGGAAGAGGGAAGGACGTGAGGAGAATGGAACTGGAGAAGTGCGGGATATTTGTGGCGGAATATACAAGAAGAATGGAGGAGGAAGAGGGAGTGGAGGAAGAAATAGAAAGGATAAACAAGGACACACAATGGCAGAAGTGGAGAGAGGAAATAAATGAGTCAAAGTATGCGGGTGAGATAAGGGAGGTAATGATGGAGCAGGGAGAAATACCAGAGTACCTGATGGAAGTGGGAGAACACAGAAGAGGGGCACTCAGCGTTACGTCAAGGTTCAGACTAGGCTGTGAGACAAGAGGGAACAAATACAGGAAGAAGGAAGAAGAAAGGCTATACAGGCTGTGCGGGAGAGAGGAGGAGACGCTTAAACACGTGTTCGAAGAATGTGTCAAGAAGAAGATAGAGGGGAAAAAATGGCAGCAAGTAGGCGGAGGGAGAAGAACGCAAGTGGAGAAGCATTATAGCACTATATGGAAGAGGAAAAATAAAGAAAGGTCGCAAGAATAAATGAGAGGAAGGCAAGGAAGGAAGGAAACAAAAGGATAAAGCAGAAAAGAGATTTGAAAAGCGCGCGCAAAGCATGCGGGGAATTCTGGGGAAAGTCCCTAGGAGGAGAGAGGGAAAGGAACTAGGAGGGTCGGTAAGGAAGGTAGGAGTAATCAGACGGAGGGAACAGGGAGAAGAAAGAGGAACGAGTGGAACAGAAAGGAAAGCTCATGGTGAGGAGAGCAGAGAGGTTATAATAGGAAGAGAGAGAGCGTGCAAAGCTAACAAAAATAAAGCGAAGATAAAAAAGCTAAAGGCGAGAAAAAGCAGGAGGGAGAAATGTCGCAGCATGAGAGAAGAGTGGAGAGAGAGATGCGGGACATGAAAGAGGAGATGAAGGAGTGGAGGGTGAAGTTTCAATTGGAGAGAGGGAGAAGAGAAGCGGCGGAGAGGAAAATGATGGATCTGGAAGGTGATGTGGAAATTCTGAAAGGAAAACTGAGAGAAAAAAGAAGAGAGAGGGAGAAGATTCAGAGAGCAGTCAAGGAAATGAAGGGACTGGTAGAAAGACTAGAAGGAAAAGCAAGGAGAGAGGAGAGAAAAGGTATAGAAAGAGAAAGGGCTAAAGTGAAAAGTGAGGTTAGGATAGTGAACGCCAACAAAAGAAAGAGGACGGAGGGAGGAAGGAGCAAAGTAGGAGAGAGAGGAGTGATCATTCACAAAGGAACAAACTGGGATGAGAAGATGGTACTGCAGGACTGGTTGGACGAGATTTTAGAAGGAACGATCTGGGAGCTGGAGGAGAGCTCGAACCAGGATACAAAAAAAATCATTTTTGCGGCAGAAGAGGAAATGGAGGAGATTTGGAAGAAGAGAGAGGAAATTAATGAAGGGGCAAAGGTGAGAATGGAGCAGTGGATGAGTTGGGAAGAGAGAAGGGCAAAGAAGGAAGCCATGGGAATAAGAGAGAGAAGAAGAGAGGAAGCAAAAAAGAATGGAGAGCTGCTGAGAAATGGGGATTTTAAGGTGAGAGTGGACGGGATTCGTACGAGTGGAAGGAGGAGGAGGGAAGGATAGAAAGGGTAAGAGAAGAAGAGAAGAGTGAAGAAGAGGAGAGAGAGGAAAGGAGGAAGAAGGAAGAGTAGCAAAGAGCAAGAGAGAGAAGAGAAAAAAAAACGTGTATTATGCACATGCACATGTATATACGTTAGAAATTATTGTAAATACGCATGTATAAGACAATAAAGAAATTATTATTATTATTATTATTATTATTATTAACTTTTGGTAAGGAATATTCTTTCAAACTTCGATAAGTTTGTTTGAGAGAAAATCTAATTTAAAAAAAATGCGAACATAAGTTCTGTTGTAGATGTGGAGTAGCATTTTATGCATTGCGGCATTAAATGATGAAACACATATAATCTTTAACAAACGAAAGAAAAAAATTAAATAGTTTCAATTCAATACCAGACATCCCGGACCTAACAAGAATAAATAAATAAGCGAGAGTGTTTCAATATTGAATAGGTTTTCGTGATTTCATGCATATTTTATTAAAACAAATAAAGCAAATCGGAGCGGCAAAGTAGGCAAACTGGGTAGCTATAGTTAGTTCTATCTGTGTGCCACATTGCGGTAGTAGTATTACGGCTTCCCTCCAAGAGTATATACATGATAGCTGTGTATGCAGAAAGACGCTACTCAAGTGAAAGTACGCAATCCTCTAATGTTATTCTTCGAGAACAGTTCGCTCGACGAGCTCAATTTGTTTAGCCTTATATTTCCACACATAGTTGGCATTCGTAGAAAATCATAAATAATCATCACTATTTATTAATCAAATTGCTCTTTATAATACAGTGCTAACATAATATTATTGTTGTATTTTCAGATGTTTCGGCGTAATATGGTTTTGATGATTTTAGGGCTATTAATATTAATAACAATACTGAATATCTTTTACATCTGGACCATTCAATACAAGATAAGATCTTACCAGAAAATAAGATCAGTAATTAATAATAATACTTTAATAAAAAAGAAGCAGTATGTGAATTCTCACAATTTTAAGAATGAATTATTACAGGTCAAATTAATACAAGAGAAAATTAAACTAAGTATAAATACACTTCCATCAAGATATTTTGAGCGAAAATCTCAATATAAATACGTGCTTCAGAAACTTATCAATCAGTTAAACATAGATCAGAATTTGAGCAATAGTACTATTGACGAAATCAGTAATGTGAGTATAAAATACAGTTTTTATAAACATATAACAATCTTTTCTTCTTAATGAAATACACAAATTTTAATTTATACGCAGTGGCCAAGTATTCATCAGCTGATTCCATCAGAAACACCAGAATTAGGATCATTAATAGAATTTTTACGAAGTATTAAAATTACAAATGTTGACAACGCTAAGCTAGGAACACAATTAAAGTTGATGATAACATTTGAAAATGGTTTAAAAGCTGTATTCAAACCGCAATGGTATCAAAGAACAACCAAGATAAGTGGCTTAGTATACTATGGAAAGGATAGGCATAATGCTGAAGTAGTAGCATTTTATCTAGCTCTGTTACTTTCATTTCGGAGGGTACCTTTGGCTTTGATAAGAAAATGTATGATATTCATATAAATATACCATATACCCCCCTTGCTAGATTGTCTTGTCAATATCCAAATACAAAATTAAATTTGTATATTAATAATTAATTATAAACATACTTGTGAAGTGAAATGAGTTCTACAAAAAACAATTTTTATTGAATCTGTCGAACTCCCAGAGACAAGGTGTTTTTGAGAGAAAAAAGAAAAATAAATTAATTTATTATTTTTTAAAAGATTAGGGCGGCATTGATCGACAAAACATCGTCGAAAAAAATACAGTAATTCTTTCATCTTTTCGGCACCATTGTCGATTACCAACCAATCGTGAAAGATCACTGTCGCGGTTCCAATAATATCCATCCGCGTTAGATTTAACGTTTTTCTCTCTCTCTCTCTCTCTCTCTCTCTCTCTCTCTCTCTCTCTCTCTCTCTGTCTCCCTCCCTCTCCCTCTCCCTCGCCCCCTCCCTCTCCCTCTCCCCCTCTCTCTTCCTCCCTCTCTCTCTCTCTCACTCTCTCTCTTACTCTTACTCTGTCACTCTATCTGGAGATCACTATAGTCAGTACCGGCTGGTGGATCAAGAGAAACAAAGTGCAATTTTACAAATGGTGCCCAACGTGGGGGAGCGCTCGTAGGTCGAGCCTTTTCCCCTTGTTCTGGAGTGCAGAGGTGGTTGAATCTAGTAGAATAGAGGGTAGTGGAATTGGAAATCGAGGAACATTGGCGATTACTCTAAGGTGGTAAGAGCGTACAGGGAAAACAAAAAATGTATTATTTTGAATTTCTTTATTTTTTTTCAATTATTATTATTATTTAATTGTGAAGCATATTATATATATATATTGAAACGGTAGATTTTTCGTGCACGCGGCATGACCTCAGGGCTGCCAAAGCCCGGGGCGCCACCTCGATCTCCTTCCGGAATGACTGCCATGCCGCGCGTCAATTCAACCGCTTCCTTCCCGGCTAGCTGTAAACGTTGGCAAGGACAACACAGGATCGTGGCTTGGGAGGGGGCCACACTGAGCCAAACATGAGTGCGTTTTCTTTCCTCATTTTTACCAGTCTTTTATTTCGTTTATTTACAATTATTAACCTGACATCACTCTGTCATCGCAAAACACAACCATTATCCAGACATTACATTTGCGACTTAAAACTACGCAACGGCGCGCCTGCCGTAGTTTCGCGCGAGACACCGGCAATCTCGACGTCGTTAACGGGGAGCAGCGCAGTCCGCTCCTTCTCGTGAGGTTATCCTCCATTCTGCCAACCGTCAAATTGCCCCCTCGCGCCCACCAACGTGGCCCCCTGCCGCGATCCGCTCGTCAACGGACTACCGGGGTCCACCCGGTTCGGATCGACACCGACCCCGCCTCTCCGATGTCTGTCGACCCTGACACTCCGGTGTGCCTGCTGCCGCGCGCCTCCACGAGGCCTGGGCGCTCCGACCTCCCAATCGCCACCATATCGCCCGACTTTGCGCGTACTTGGCTCACCCTTTGGTCGCCGGGTCACCGCCTCCCAGACCTACCAATTCTAACTGAACTTAGCCTAATTCCTTATTTAACCGAAGTGAGAAAACGGGAGATCCTATCCTAAAATTAACCTAAGCACTTATCCTAATAATTACGGTAGCGCACGGGCACGGGAACTGTTTTCGGGAAACGGTAGCCAATTTCGGTAGCAGAATCTCTCCACGGAAAAACAGCGGAGACATCATCACCGTCGCTGTCCCCACGAGACGGTAGCTATCCTCTGCAGCGATAGTGTGTGGACTAGCCCCGATCCAGCTTCTCCTCGCGCACGTGTTACGGTAGCTGCTCAGGGAATCGGTAGCGATAAGCCTGTCGTGGGATCTCCCCAGGGAAAATAGCGGAGACGTAGTCACCGTCGCTGTCCCCCCGAAACGGTAGCATTTCCCCTGAGGCGAGAACGACGGGAGCGCGCGATTGTCTACGAGAGTGAATCCCGATGCACTTTTGAGAACCACAGTTCTCGGCGCGCACGAGCCAACATCTCGCTCAGTCACTGTCGGTAGCGAATAAATGGGGGAAAAGCGAACATCGCGTTCCCCGCGGTAGCTGCTTCCTCACGATCGCGAGGCCTGGCCTCGTGCCTCTGTTTCAGCGCGGCGATACGAGTCGAGTTTGGACAAAGGAAACGCGATAACGAACTCGCAACTCTCCGGCGCACGCACTGACCAACCTTATAATACGCCGCTGTAGCACCTTGTGGCGTGGTTCGTCGGGCTCGGCTGTCGACCTCCTCGGAACCTCCTTGGACCAGTGGAAGAAGACCTCTTCGTGGTGGCGAAGTCCGACTTGAGGATAAAACAAGCAGCGTGGCTGAAAGTCTTTTGTCCTTCCTGGCCCTTTTTCGGAACCTCAGTTCCCTTCGAAAGCTCGAGCGTATCTGCCGGCACGCGCGCTTGCCGGCAGCGCCACACGATCGGCAGCCGACCAGGGCCGAACCGCTCCGGCGGTAGCCGAACGTTTCTCGCGACGTTGCCGTGTCCGAGGCTTGTATCGTGCGGCACAGCCGTCACTTTACAATATATATGTATTGGTATTCAGAATGTTTAATAAGTGTCGAGTCTGAACACGAAGACACCTATTGGTTGAGATGTCCTTATTTGGGACATAAATTGGGTTAAGCAATGCGTTGAGACTCTTTAAAGCGTGGAGTCGTAGTAAGACACCGTGAACCCCATATATATTGAAAACCATTTCTATTCCAACATGGCAGACCATCGACGAATAGAGTATAGGCAACGTATGTAAAAGATCCTTAACGAATCCAGAGATTTATGGACAGTATTGAAAGATATCAAGAGACTGTCTGCAGAAGAGGTCACCAAACGGTTGACCGAATTACGGTTCAGTCTGTCAAAAAATCATAACGAACAAGCAGAAAAGCTATTTAAACCCGGGAATCAACATGAAGAGGTATCCTGGTAGACCGTGATGAAATCCATACATAAATACAGGAGCATCCCAGGACCTACAGTTGTTCGGAGCCATGTAGTTGTCCAATTTCCCCGAAGACAAAAACCTCGAGCCGCAAGTAAAAGGGGCGACCGCCACCATAGATGATTGGAGTCTGGATATGGAATTTGGAGACTATTACAGAATCGGACGTGAGGGGAAATGTCAATATTAGTAGGGCAGCGAATACCAAGGGAACGGCTAAGATTACCTCGACTGGGACGATTCCCAAGAAGAGTACGTCCAAGGTTGTCAACGATTGGCCGATATCCACTGAACTAGGATCCTTGCAAAGGTAATTTGAGCGGCTGCAAGTGGCCTATAAAAGGATGGAACCACAGAAAAATTACACCAATTCCAATTTCCATCGATAGCCCATCCGCACCTAATGACAGTGCGGAAGTGAAACCAAATCGAGACCAAAAGGCTGTGAAGACTAAGTCACAGACGGAATCAACCAAATAGTTAGTATCTACGACGAGTCCTGACGATACATTAAAATGATCGCAGGACAATAAGGACAAGACAGAGGTTCGCCATCACTGCCGTCGTGAGCGCTCCAGGAGCCGACACTCGTCATACAGCTCGTTAACTGGAAGTTAATCTGTTCTATCCTCCCACTGGCACCATTATCAGCATGGCCATAGCCACTATAGCAGTTAAAGTTACGGGAAAACTCCGGTGAGACGACACTATCACGAGGGACCAAGTCGACATCGAGACTCTAGTAGTACGGTCCAAAATTCCAGGGGAAGGCGTTACCTGAGTAGAAGAATTTATCGCTCCACATATAAACGACACCGCTATCACTCGAGCTACTCATCGAACAACAGTAGGAGTAGGAACCGGTCGCGACTCTACCGTCACACGTATAATGAGACTAAAACGATTCAAAACTGGGGGACAAAGGTTCAGTGGAAACGATAGTAGAACTGCGGCTAAAAGCTTCCTCGAATGCATGAACGATTGTCGTGAAAATGAAGGAGTGAGGGATCGTTAGGCTCAGTAGCGTGTATACTGACAGGAGATTACGTATTATGGAATAAAAAAAATAATAAACACGTGACAAATATACTCATGAATCGGGTATTCCGATATAGATTTATTGGACCGACCCGCCAAAGCGACGTCGAGGCAGACTTGTCCAAGCGGACTCAAGAGAGTGAGGAATCCATCACGGCTTTCCTGACGTTCTTCAAATACGTACGTAACAGTTTGAGACAGCCTCCCTGCTATTGCAGGGAAGTAGTGATAATATATCAAGGCCTCAGGACCGAATAACGAAACAAATAAGGATAATAAGGACGTTGTGACACTTAATAATCTAGAGCGCCACGGATGGGAATATGAGAGACACCGAGATTTAAATCAACGATGGAAGCCTATACCACGAAAACAAAATATGAAGCTCTCAGGGTCGACATATATCACCAACGCAGGAGACAAGAAAGGGGCGAAACAGGTGAACGCCACAGGAGAAGTTTATTTTGGGCCGTAATTCGAACAATACCTGTTTGCAAACCTAGACGACATAATAATTGTGACAGAAACCTTCGAAGGACACCTCAGATGGGTCGAAGTCGTATTGAGAAAGATTATGGACGCAAGGCTAACACTCAACAGGAAAAAATGTGAGCTCGGCTGCTCATAAGTCAATCATCTGAGCTGTTTACTGGGCAAAGAGGGCCTAAGACCTGATCCAGAAAGGATTGCGCCTGTGCTCGTATATACCCCTCCCAGGACCAAGAAACAATTACGTAAATTCTTGAGAATGGTGGGGTGATATGGTAGGTTCATTCCCAATACTGCGGAAATCAAAGAATCGTTGTTGAAATTACTGAGGAATTCACAGCTGTTGGTCTGGGAAGAAGAGCAGCAACTAGCATTAGAGTCGCTCAAAGAAGCATTGACCCAAGCTCCGGTATTAGCGAGACCCGATTTCTCGAGACAGTTCACTAGCCATCGAATTACGCGGTAAGGGCTATACTGATCCAGGGATTAGATTATGAAGAACATTCCATTGTGCATTTGAGTCAGGTTTTAACTTCGGCGAAGAGGAACTACACGACTAACGAGAAGGAATATCTAGCTATACACGGGTTACATTGGCTACAGAATTTGAAAGTCCCGATAGGACGGATGCGAAGGGAAGTGTAGTAAATTACACGAAAATTATGGAAATCCTTGTGTTATAATCGAAAAAACTGTCCTCGTTAATTTATGTCGACGTCTAAATTTTATGAAATTTATTTTTTAGTAGTTCTGTATGCTTTGAAAAAGTGTAGAGAACTACCACAACAAAATTGCAGAAATATAATCGCATATGGAATTGGAATGAGGTAGGAAAGTCTTAAAAACAAGCTTGCTCCGAGATAGACCGTTCTCGAACGGCTCGCCATATAGCCCGTTCTCGAAACGGGTTCTGAAATAAGCTATTATTTCCCTCAGCCGGCAATCCCCTCAGCCGTCAATGTGTTAGAGACCAAAGATAAGCATAAAACTGCGAAAGCTCATATAAATGAACTGAAAAAATATATCGCGCCGCGGAATACGTGAATATCGAGCGCTGTGTTGTTGTGTAAGTGTATTTAGTGTCCTTGTTGTTTTATTTGGATGATGTCGTCGACTCTGGTGTCGGTGTGCTCAACCCTTACTTATTGTTAGTTCTTAGACTAATGGAACTCTTTCTTTCACTACCTCGACGAGCAGGTAGACCGACAGTATCGACCCACAGCGCAAGCTGAGTAGCCGCGGAGGGTTCAATTTAAGGAAGAACGTCTAAGGACTTACGGCCATTCGGCCGTCGACTGGGCCTGGATGCTTCATCCACGTTATACAAAAAAGCGGTACAAACCAGCTGCGCCCCCGATCTGGCCACTGACGTCCACCTGTGGGTCGACACCCTGCATCAGCTAACGCAACCCCCCTCCCTAGCTCCCTTGCAGTAAGGGCTTTATTACGTGGTGTTCGGCGTAGGATGTAACGGGAGAAAATATTAAATATATATCCATCTGAAGTTCGGCGTTAAATTCTTCTCCTTTAGCAAGTTACATGCCATCATAAGTCAAGTCGTAGGGATATCGTACTAGCGGTCGTGCGTTATTGTACTGTCCTGACGTACCGTTGTGTGTAAACACTAATATTTTCTTTAAAATTTAGATGTCGCGAACCGTGGGCATATAAGGAATCGGTGGTAATAGAGTCCAGAGAGAGGATTGTCCAGAAGCACCATGGCTTAGTTGTTTCAAGGGACCGGCTTTCCCGTCCTCCAAGACTCACCATATAGCAGTGGAGACGAAGAGCTAGAGATATGACCTAGTTATATCGGCTAGAGAAATAATGGTCCAAACCATCGAGGACCTACATCGGATCATGAACGTCGAGGACCAGTGAAGACATGGCAAGTCCGGGATAAACGTCTAGACAAATGAGACATTGATCGTGATAAAATATTTATTGTATTATTTTTTAATCTTCAATCGAGCCCCTCAAAGGTTATTGAGAGTTACGAGCGCAAGTATCCAAGACTTGTTGCGACCAAAATAAACCTGAAATTTGAATAAAATCAGGCACGTTACTTCCTCCAACGATTCCCAAGCGGAAGTCGATCTTAATTCTGGAAGGAAATTTTCGGTTTAAGAGGGGGTATTGCCACGGGTCGTTGGGAACAGCTAAACAAGCATAACAATAACCACTCGAGAGTGCAAAAGAACACGTCGTATGCCTGGGTCTTATAAACTCTCCTGCCATAATCGGGGAGCACCGGTGACTCTCTTTTCATGCTCTGAAAGGAGAGTCATTACTTGTCGCGACAGCCGCATTCTCCGGTGAATACCGCATAGGGTTTTGAGTATCAAGGTTTTTACACTTATTTATTGTGTATGATACTTAAATTTTCGGCATTTTTGAGATGATAGTAACCTGAAGTATTAATATTGAATGAGATTTCAATCTGTGCCAAACCATTTTAACAACGAATCATCTGATTGTGGTTTCAAACTTAACATTTTCGATTTCGAGTCGTTATTTGAGATTATAGTGAATCATTTATGTAATTAATTAAAGATTTACTAAATCTAATAAACCTTATCACTTATAAGTGATTTTCAAGCTTCTTATATTTTTGATTTCATATATTCAGACTTTTATTTTTTGAAGTTATATTCCAATAAATGTTTAGTCTCATGTTCGTGTCATGTTTTCGCGCTGACCAAATTTAACCCTCAATGAATTAAGACATAGCTTTGCCACATATTTCACCCTAGAATTAAATGCTATTTGACTTTTATCTAATTTAAGGGAGTGCAACCCCAAACAATTTAAACACACGAGGAAGGAGTCCTCTATTTTAATTTTCGTACAAAACTTAGTGGGGATATACAAAAAAATCGTCGCGATAACGTCAGCATTGAGTCTCGAAGACAAGGTGCGATAGTGGACGGGAAACGGTGCGTCGAATGTTGCGGACGAAAGCCGCAACCTAAACGGAAAATATCAAACAATATCACAAAACGATTATTTAATTGCGCGATAATCTTGAATTGGTTATATAGTATATGAAGTCGTAATCTTATGCGCGCTTTGGTGAAACAAAGGAAATTGTACAACTAAATTGAGAATAATGCGATAGAATAAGGGTCATTCGATATGTCAAACAACAGAAAGATATCGATGCCAGCAACGTGAGTAGGTGACTCCAGCCGAATCAACAAGCGACCATTGAGCAAAAAAAAAGGGGACTGCGCCAGTAATCATTGAAGACATGTAAATATGTGTATATATAATACACATTTAGATAAACATTTGTATGTATATTGTAACAGTGCACACGCTCACTAGCTGATCATGTGCCCAGCATATATAAGCACGCACACATACATACGTAGCACTTACAATCACACTTGATGCCTCGCAAAGCGAATATCGAGGCGGCAGGAGCCGCATGCGAAGCATAAACAAGGTAGGAAAGAGAGTAGTGGGGAGAGAGACAACGCGTTATATAATACGGCGCTGGGCGGCACGAGAGGAGAAACAGAGAAAGAAAGTGTCTCGAACTAAACTAACCCGAAGGGCCCGAGGCAAGAACAGGGGATGAGTCGAGCAAGCAGCGAGACTCATCGGTTTTTCACGTTCGACTGTAGTAGCGAACGCACGTGGCCTGCGACTCTGGCGAGAGTCGGCAGGTACGAGGAGCTGTCGAAGCCACCGACGAGACTCCAGAGGACGAGAGGGTCCAGGGCGACTCCTAGCCCGAGAGATAGGCTCACGACCTCCCAGCCACTGACTAATATTCATCAATCTGAGAGGAGAGAAGACATCGGGCGATCAGCATGATAGAGCCATGGCGAGCGACGGCAGCCACGCACCATCTACGAGGACAGCTCGGCAACCATCATGAGCGTCGACCGTGAGTAGTGACGTGTCGGCTAATAGCCCACGCGTATCTCTCTCTCTCTCTCTCTCTCTCTTTCTAAGAAGAGCTTTATGCACTGCATGCAGTCGAGCACGATAGTTAGGATAGGGTTGCGCCGCGGAAAATCTCGCACACGAGCGACGACCGATCTCGTTGACCGCCTCGCCGAAATATACACACGCACAGTTTACGCGACAACCAAATGTAATTAGACGGAGCTATCCGCAAAGCCATTATTGATTATTGAATAAACATAGAAGGGCGAATTTAGCCCGATAGTATTTTATATAAGACAATCGAGAATCAATTGCATGCATGTCATCCCAATTCTAAACATTTCCTAAGTAGGCAAACAGAGAAGAATCCCGCCACTCTCCGCGGTCCGCTATTACGAAGATAGCCGAGCTACCGAGCGATTCTTCTGTCGTCGAAAGACGACCGTTTGTTGATGAGGTGGTTTCGTGCGACCGTCCCTTTGCTTGGCGGGACAATTCGATGTTCGACACGCGTTAGGGAAGCCACCACGTTACGATATATATATATATACATATATACGCCGTCATAGCGTCGCAGAGTGCGGGCGCTGTGTCACGGCTCGGAGAAATAAACTTTAAGTGTCATCCAAGGAAGCAAAGTGGAATAGTTACGTGTTTAATTTGTGAGAGTGTATATCATTCTAGTTGTTTTGGGAGATTAGATAATACAAGAATCATAAGTGACACGTTTGTAATATGTCCGAAACATAATGACGTTGACATAACATCGAAATCGAAACATATGGAACTGAATGAAGAAACTAAAATTATTATTGCTCAATTAAAAAAGTCAATAAAAAGTGAAATTGAAGAACAAATGTTGAAAGAATACGAAAATGATGAATACGAAGAATCTGTTGATGAAATTGAAAAGTTGAGAAGGGAAAATGCACTGCTAAAAGATCTTAATTAAAAGAAATAATTAATTAAAAGAAAAAAATCAGCTTTTAGGAGACAAGTTTGAAATGGAAAAATGTTTTATCCCAACATTACGCACAAAAAGCTATGCAGACATAACTGCAAATGAAAAAAGAGTTTCAAAACGTGTGCCGAAAGTAATAGTTAAGAAGGTAGAAAAAGAAGAAACCATAGAAAAGGTCACTGATAAAGTAAATCATTACTTAATCAAAGATAAAACTATACAAACAAAGAGAGTAACTAAAAAAATGAAGAAGAATTAATTATAAATTGCAAAGATGAGGAAAGTGCTGACAAAGCAGTAAAAGCATTAGCTAAGCTAGTAAATACCAACATGTGCATAATAAAGAAAGAAGAAATGGCTAATCCTAAAGTACGAGTTGTTGGAATCAATAATTTTGAAAATTTAGACAATACAGAATAAGAAGATGATATAAATACTCGTAACCTTAACAACATGACAAAAAAGTGCACAGTTCTCCACACCTATAAAAACCCCAAAACTAAACTGCAAACAGTAATACTAGAAACACCAGCTGAAATATAAAACACATAAGAGAAAACAACAATAGGATTTATGTAGGATATCAAAGTTGCAAATTTTTCGATCACATCAATGTTAAACCATGCTACAAATGTGGTAGATATGGTCACAATGGTGCTAAATGTAGAAATGAAACAACATGCCTAAAATGCTCGGGAAAACATAGTACTAAAGAATGCCATCAAGTTATCAATAATACTAAATATGACACAGGACACGAAGCAACTGATAGCCATGAGTGTGCAATTTTGAAATCAAAGATAAGAAAGATGATTGATGTTACCGACTATATAATTTCACCGATTGTTCCTAGATACCTTGGTAAAGCAGAGCAGCCTCAATACCAGTCTACATCGCCGCTGAAGTCAGGAATTTCGACTGCTAGACTTCAAGCGATTAACACAAGAATAATAAGCAAACGCAGCAAATAATTACAATGGCAGAGGATCTCGAATTTGTAGAAATAAGCAGCAACGAAATTGAATGCAGCGACTTGCGATCACTAAATAGAAGTATGATTAATAATAACTGTAAAAACATTATAATAAGTGTAAATATTAGAAGCCTAGGTAAAAACTTCGAACAGTTGGAAACTTTTGTTGAGAGTTTAGCCAGGCAACCTGTGATAATAGTTTGTACAGAAACATGGTTCCTACAATATCCGGAATTCTATAACCTAAAATGCTACAATAGCATTTATAATAAAAGTTTTATTAATAAATCTGATGGGGGGTGATGGTATACATAAAAAATAATATTTGGCAAAATACTAATATAGACGAAGTAGACAGAGTGAAAATAATAAGTACCAACATTAAACTAATGAATGATGAAATATTTAAAATCTCTGCGATATATAGGTCACACGATATACCAAAGAGTGAATTTGTTTATAGCTTAAGAAAATTTTTAATAGAACAAAGAAAACAAAAGAATCACTGCATAGTGGGAGACTTCAATATTGACATTCTGCTTGAAGGAAACAAGCAAAAAAATGCTTACCCAGGAATATATGAATAACTTCTTAGAGTTTAAATATACTCCAAGTTTCACAGAAATAACAAGACCCTCAGTAAATAACTTTGGGGGTACTTGCATAGACAATTTCTTTGTCAAATCTAATAACATAATAGTAAACTCATATAAAATGACAAATCCGTTTAATGACCACTACCCTCTTTTTATTAACATAGATCAAAATTTTACACAACATAACGTACCCATAGAACTCAAATATATCAATCATAATAAACTAAGAAATTGTGCCGGAATGCTAGTTTGGAACTCCTTACTGTGCATAGATGATCCAGATTGCGTAATAAGTTGCGTGGACAGAGCCACGACGACTAAAAATCTAAAAAAAAATGCGAATAGGAAGTCTAAACCAAGAAAAAGATGGATAACTAGGGCAATTTTAGTATCATGTAAAACGAAAGAAAATTTGTATAATTTATCGAAAAAGAACCCAACATGTCAAAGTCTGAAACGGGAATATTATAATTATTTGAAAGTTTTAAATAAGGTAATTAAAGAGGCTAAAATAAGATATGAAGGATAAATTATAAAAAGCAATAGTCACAATCCAAAAAAATTATGGAAAACAATTAAATCTAAATTAGGCAAAACTACTATACAAAAAAAAGACTCAATTGAATGTATTAATACAGTAAATGCAAAACTTGAAAGCAAATGTGATATAGCTGATGCCATGAATAGTTATTTTTGTACAATAGGATTGAAATTAAGTGAACAAATAAAAATTCACAAAGACACTATATTGAAACTGCCAGATAGTAACAGAAAAACAATTTTCTTAAGGCCGACATCTGATATGGAGTTATATAATATAATTCGTTCCATGAAGAAAAAAGCTGGGGGAGTTGACAATATAAATGTAGACACAATACAAACGTTAGCTGAATACATAACTATACCATATAATAATATAAGTTTATTTCAGCCTTTTACATGGCCCAGAAATGGACTTGGTTTTACAAAAAATTTTTACATTGTTGACTTAACCTAACCAAAATGATAGATAAATAAATAAATACGCTTTACAATTTCCCCTTAATATTATTACATTTACCTTATACTTTTCCTATAGCCTCTTACATTTTATATTTTACCATACACATTATACATTTTACAGATTAAATTTTACATTTTATTTTTTACATTTTATATTTTACATTTTGCATTTTGCCTTTTATATTTTACATTTTACATATTGCTTTTAACATTTTCCATTTTACATAATTCCTCTTGCGTTTTTAGATCATTATCCCTTACAATTCTACATTTCTGTATTTTTATATTTCTACATTTTTACATTTTTACATCTTTACCATTTTTACACTTTAACATTTCTACATTTTTACATTTCTACATTTTTACATTTCTACATTTTTACATTCTTCATACTTTTTACATTATTATCCTTTTCCTACTCTAATTTTATTTCTATACCTTTTTCTAACCCTGAATCTTTCCTACCCTATCTTTAGTTCTAAGTATCCTCTAGTCTACGTCTTTCTCTTTCTATTTCTAAATTTATTTCTTTTACTCACTTCCCTACAGCTTCATTGTTTCTACCTTCCCAAATATCTCTCAGTTGTTCTGGTCCTACTTCTATATTTTTATCTACATCTGTTCTCTATTTCCTAGTTATTTCACATGTTTCTACTAAGTGCTCTAATGTTCCTAACTCTTTCCTACATAATTTGCACTTCCTATTCTCTTCTGTTTCCCAATATTTGTTTGCACTTTCTATATTTCCACACCTAATTTTAGCTATTTCCCTATATCTTCTATTCCCGTTCCTTAAATACCCTGGTCTGCCTACCGTTATTATCTCCTTATATCTTGGATTATATTTGGATTGCTCTATTTTCTCTCTTTGCCACTGCTTTTGTGCGTCCTTTTCTCTTTTTCGTATCTCTTCTCCTATATCCTTTCCCATTCCTTTTATAATTTCTATTCCCAACGTGCTGAGTCCTACGTTGTTTAAGTATTTTTCTTTTTTCGTCATATATTCATCTTCCTTATCGTTCTTCAGTTTCTCTTCCCAGCATATCCTTGTTAGTCTCTCTTTATCCTGATTTTTTACCTTATCTTCATATTTCAACGCCCTTAGAGCCCATCTTCCTTTTAGTTTCGTTACCTCCGCTTCTTCATGTATTAAGTACTTGGGCGTGCACATATCTACTCCTAGTATCCATCTCCAATACATAGTTAATATATTTTCCAGCTCCATTTTTTCTTCCCATCCCCATATTTCTACCCCGCACTCCATTACACTTCTCACTAAATAATTGAATAGCATATTTCTTGTATTTATGTCATATTTGCATGCCCTTTCTCCTAATCCCCACACCTCTTTAACTGCGGCTAATCCTTTCCTTTTCATTTCCTTTATATGGTGTTTATGGTTTTCCTCCCTATTAAACGTAAATCCTAGATATTTGAATACTCTGACTTCCTCTAATGTATCTCCTTCCCATCTCCATCTTTCTTTTTTTTCATTTGCTTTTTTATTAAAAATCAGTATTTTTGTCTTTTCTGTGCTTAAAATTAAGTCTCTCTCTTTCAGGAACCTCCTCAGAGTATCCATCATGTCTAAGATTGCTTCCCTATTCAGCGCTAGCAAGATTATGTCATCTGCGTAGTCGAGATTCCATATCCTTATTCCGTTTGTTTGCACTCCCCCTATATTCCTTTTCCTAAACTTTTTCTCTAACTCACCTATATATAGGCAGAACAAAATTGGGCTCAGCACGCAGCCTTGTCTTAATTCTAATTCCGTCCAGAATTCCTCTGTAACTCCTTCTTCTATTCTTACCCTAACTCTAGTTTCCTCATATATTCCTTTCAGTTGCTCTACAATATATTTACTTACTCCTATATCTTCCAGTATCCTCCATAGCTTTCTTCTGTTCACTGTATCGAACGCTGCCTTTAAGTCTATAAATAACGCGTACATTTTCTTTTTCTCTCCTTTGTATTTCTTTATCAGGTGGTCTAGTATAAATATGTTATCTATTGTCGATCTGTTTTTCCTAAACCCTGCCTGGCTCTCTTCTAATAACCCTTTTTCTTCTACTTCTTTTACTAACCTCTTCCTTAAGACTTCTGCATAGATTTTGTATGCTGTCGGTAACAGAGTTATTCCCCTGTAATTACTAGGTTCATTTACGTTTCCTTTTTTGTATATCTGTACTATGACTCCTGTTTTCCAATCCTCTGGTATCTCCTCTCCGTCCCATATTTTTCCTATTATTGCTACCAACATTTCCTTAATTTTTTGACTCCCATGAATCCACGCTTCATTTGGTATTTCGTCCATCCATCCCGGCGCTTTCCTCTTCTTCATGTCCTTCCAAGCTTGCAAAATTTCCTCTGCCGTAATACCCTCTCCCTAATTCTTTTCTGCTAACTTTTTTCTTTTTTCTCCTAATTTTTGGGTTCCCGAGCCTCGCAATAGTCTTTCAAAATGTGTTTTCCATTGCTGTCTTGAGATTTCATTTTTAACCCCTTTCTTGATTTTCTTTTGCCTAAATTTGCCTATGTAGTCCCACACCTGCCCTTCCCTTTTTATGCTCTCTAATTCTTTCCATTGTTCTTCTTTCCATTTTTTTCCCTTTCTCTGCATTTCCTCCTCCATTCTATTCTAGCCCATCTATATTTTGCACTATCACTCTCTCCTATTTTCCACTTCTTATATTCATTCTTCGCTTTCCTTTTCAACCTTGAACAGTCCCTATTCCACCACCTTCTGTAGCCTAGTTTTCTTACCTTTATCCTTCTTTCTTCTACGGTCCACGCTTTTTTTATTATTTCCTTTGTGTCCTTCCATCTTGCTTCGGTGCTATCTTCCTCCTTTTCCTCTATCTCTCTGCACAGCTCTCTTGTTTTTTCCTTGAACCTTTCCACCGCTTCTCCTTCCCAAATCCACATGTTTGAGAAAAGACCAAAATGGGATGAGAGCTTCTGAGGTGGTGTGAGATAAATTGAATTGCACTTTAGTTTAGGTTTGACACTATATACATTGTTTATTTATACTGCTTACATTGTTGACTGAGAATTACAATAGTTCAAGACTAACCTTAATTATATGCTGTGTACACCTTGAGTTTGACCGTTGTGTGTGTGTGAATTGTAGGTGAGGATTTCCTATTAACTGAGAAATGCACCTTAATGTAGATGAGTTCCTTACGTGAGTTAATTGAACATCACGTTATTCACCACGTGGGCAGTAGGCAGCTTTAAGGTTACCTTGAATCCGCAGTACGAATATTATTGATTCGTATGACGTTGAGGTTTACCAATTTCTGCACTATGTAGTAGAAGTTGAGTTTTCCCTTGTGAGGTACACCGAGAGCAGTTGAACCGATAATTTGCTTAACCTTCCGTTAAGCACGCTGAGAAAGCAAAAGAGTAGACGAGTTCAAAACGAACAGAGAGCGAGAGAGCCGCATTGTTGACCGGGAAACAAAAATGGCCGCAGCACGCGCCTCCTATGCTAGTCGTGAGAGTGAGCTAGACCGCGATAGAGAGAGAGAGAGAGAGAGAGACCACATGTGCCGTCTCTGGCGCTCTCGTCGGCCTCTGTGTGGCGCGAGTATACCTAGCCCTCCTGACCGCCGCGCCGCTGAGTATTACCGTGTTGTGCAGGCGGAGGGAAATTTAAATTTACTCCACAATTCCCAAACACCACACTTTTCTCGTTTTTTCTTTTTCTTCTACTTTTACTTCTTCATTTATTCTTTGTCCTTCACTCCTATATTCTAAGACCAGAGGTGCGTGATCTGAATCTATGTCCTCTTGTATTTCAAACCTTGTCTTTTCTTCCCAAACCACGTCGTTTACCATTATATAGTCGAAGACCGTTGCTCCCCTACCTCCTATAAAAGTGTACTCACCTTCTTCATCTCCTTCCTTATTTCCATTTAATATTTTCCAACCTTTTCCTTCGCACAAATACACTATTTTTTCCCATTCATTGCTACACTTTTTGTCTTTGCTTTTTCTATGTCTTGTTTCTCCATTTTCTATGTCTATATAGCCCCCTCTCTCTCCTATTCTGATATTAAAATCCCCACCTATTATCACTTTCCCTTCTTCCTTTATTTCTATCTCTTCCAGTTTTTTTATTATTTTATCCGTATTCTTCTGGTTATATACTGACCATATTTTTACTATTTCTTTTTGTTCTCTGATCTCCGTTTTAATTAAACCTTCTGTTATTTCTTCCGCTATTAATACCTTCTCCTTACACCAGCTTCTCTTGATTCCTATTATAAAATCTCCCGCTGCTCTTCCTCTTTTTTGTGTCTTCCTTGCTTCAACTATTCCCCATTTAAACTCTTTTGGTAGTAAATTCTTTACTTTTTCTATATCCTTTATTTCCACCCATGTTTCCGATAAGCTTACAATGTCTTTTCCTCTGATATATTCCCAAAAATCCGTGTCCTTATTCCATAACCCTGCAATGTTCCAAAACAATAATTTCTTCGTGTTTACTTCTTCCAATCCTTCTTTACCCTTCCTCTCTACCTTTTTTTCTTATGATTCTTTTTTCCTACTGTTTCCTCGATTTCCTTGTTGCACCACTCTTCTTCATTCCTACCTATATTACATTCAAATCCTTTCCTTTTTTCCTCCCCCTTGTCTCCAATCTGAATATTTGTAAAAATTTTCCTTGTTCCTAACTTCCTTCCCACCTTTTCCTGTTTCGATTTCCATTCCTGGCCTAACCGAAATTTTCATCGTTGTTTTCTTGTCCTTCTATTATCTCCAGCCTATTTTCCCTATCCTTGTCCGCCCGCCTTTTTAATTGTTCTGCTATTCTTTCTTGTCTTTTGCTGTCTTCAACATCTATCGCTCTTATTTTATCTTCTTCCTCCCACCTTATCCATTGACCGTCGATTGCTACCCTACCTATTCCTATTCTTACATTCCATCCCTTCCTTTTCTTTTCCATGCACCATCTCTTAATTTCCTCCTGTCCTTTTCTTTCCTCGTAGCTTAAATCATGCTCTATATATATGTTTGACCCTTTTAACTTGTTTTTATTTGTCATTACATTTTTCTTTTCTTCTTCGCTTCCTAATTTAGCTATTATAACTCTGTCTAACCTATTTCTACCTCCGACTCTCGCTGACTCTACTTTCACTTCTGTTACCAGTTTTTCCTCGATTAACTTCTCTACCCATTTCTTCAGCTCTTCTTTCCTACCTATGTAACTATCTAAAACTACCGCCTGATCTGCTAAACCCTTAATTACTATGTTACATGCTCTTTCCGCTCTATCCTTATCGTATAATAGCCTCTTCATTTGACTCACCTCTCTCCCTGAGAACGCATCCGAGATGACGCTGTCCCAGCTGTTGTCGCTCCTAGCTGTGCTCCTGCCGCTGCGCTGCGACCGATGGCTCGTTCTGCTTCTTAAGCTCCACGTAGAGCCCCCTTCCGTCTCCGCGGATGTCTCCGCCAGCATCTCCGTTGCCGCCGCTAACCTCTCCCTCAGCTCCTCCACCGTGTCTTCCAGCTTTTTTACCTTTTCTTCCAGTGCCTCCATCTTTTCCTTTCCACTTTCCAATTCTTCTTTCAGCTCTCTCCCTACTCTTTCTACTTTTCTCATCTCCGCGTCTCTTTCTTTTCCTTTTTTCGCACTTTTCTCTTTCATTTTCCTATTCTGTTCTTTCAATGCTTCTAATTCTTCCCATATTTTCTTCACTTCCGCCTCATCTTTGAATGCCACTTTTTTTCCTCCTACTAGGCTTTCTAGCGTCATTTGCCTAGTCGTTATCTTTTTCTTCTCTTCCTTTTCTTTGCTCGCCGAGCTCTTTTCTCCGCTTATTCCGGCACCCTTTGTTCTACCGTCAGCCATGACACTCGTGGCTTTCTAACCTTCCGATATCACCTTTCTTTTCTATCTCACTTTTTCCCTTTTCTATTCACTTTTCTTTCCCAAATCCTTCACACACCTCTTCCTACACCTTATCTACACTTATTTTTCAGTCACTTTCTATTTTTTTCCTCTTTTTTTCCACACAAACTTGCTCGCAACTATCCGCTGTGCCAGAGACACGTGCTGCCGCTCTCGCGTCCTCCAACCAAGTCCCATAACTATACCATTAGTACATACTTTTAACTTATGTATCAAAAAATCAATTTGGCCTTCAGCACTTAAAAAAGTAGATTTAATACCAATTCATAAACCCGGAGAAAAATCATGTATGACGAATTACAGGCCGATCTCCCTCATCTCAAATTTCGCCAAGATTTTTGAAAGAATTATCTTTAATAGGTTATACAGTTTTCTAGAGAAACATAAAATAATATCGGAAAGACAATTTGGTTTCATAAAAAATAAGGGCACAAATGACTGCCTGCAATACATAACAGATATTATATATAAAAATTTAGATACAAGTCAACCTCTAATAACTGCTTTTCTTGATCAATCAAAAGCCTTTGATACGGTAAATCATGAAATTCTTTTAAGGAAATTGGAGAAATGTGGAATAAGAGGGAATCCCTTTACTTTGTTAACTAGCTATCTCAATGGTAGGAAACAAAGAGTAAGAATAAATGACTGTGTAAGTGAAGAAAAGGAATTACTCACTGGTGTTCCTCAAGGAACCATACTAGGACCTCTACTGTTCGTAATTTACGTAAATGACCTACTAAGAGAGATGCCAAAAGACTCTATTTTATCCTATGCCGATGACACCATCGTCATCTCGAGTGATGATACGTGGACAAAGGCAGAGGAAAGGTTAAATAATTATCTAAACATGGTGTCTAAATGGCTTGAGATAAATAAGTTATCTTTAAATATAACAAAGACAGTATTCATGACATACGGAAACTACTGTAATAGTGTGCCAAGTAATACAAATATTAGAATAGAAGATAAAATATTGCAAAGAGTTGAATCTCATAAATATTTAGGTCTCATATTTGACTATAATATGAAATGGGATAAGCATATAGATGACATTATTAAAAATACTAGATACTTAATTTTCATATTTGCAAAACTTAAATACATAATGGATACGAAAACCTTACTAATTATCTATTTTGCATTTTTTCAGAGTATTGTGAATTATGGGATAATTGCATGGGGTGGAGCATATGGCATTTGCCTTAATTTGATACAAGGAATACAAAATAAGATCATAAAAATAGTCTTTAAAAATAATTTTGCCAAACAAAATCATCCCTCAATATACGGAAATTATTCTATTTCCAATCAATAATATACCACTATAAAAGGTTAAGAGAAAATTACTTGAATAATCCAAGTAAAGCGAGCATAAAAGTATACAAATACCGAAGATGTCCAAAACGATAGCTACAAAAAATAGTCTTTACACAGCAATTAAAATTTTTAATGAATTCCCAAAAGAACTGAAAACCTTGACAGGACATAAAAATAGTTTAAAGCGAAATATGAGAAATTATATTGTATAAATAAAATTAGATAAAGTAGTGAGTAATACTGATAAAATCGAAAAGTAAAAGTTTCTTCTCGGCCAATATTATACAATAAAGTCTCCAAAATTGTTATTAATAAGTACAAGTATTTTTTCTCGGACAGTATTATTATAAGAATATAGTCTCCAAAATTGTAATGAAGCGTAAAATAGACTTTATTATCTTACTAAACAAATTTAATATCGATAATGATCATATATTTTGTACTATTTCAACATTGCATTGTCAAATGTGTTTGATAAGAGCAGATCTTAGGGAAAATTTATTAGTATGTAAGTTAGTTTATAAGTTTTGTACCATTTTCCTATGTACAGGCAATCAAATTATCTCTATAGGATGCTCCACTTGAGAGCATTTGTAATGGTTTAAATAAATAAATAAATAAATAAATAAATATATGTGTCCGGTTGATATGTGACAGCCTCCCCACGGTTATATTCGAGAAATCATTTCGAATATAACTTCGAGAAAGTTCCACATACATAAAGCATTAGCGAAACACAAGGCAAGAAAAGTATCATGTAGCCAAGAATCTCACTAAGGTAAACAAACTTCCCTCCAACGGCAAGAAGCTCACCTGCGAAACAACGCTGTAGTTTCGGCGCTCGAGCAGTTGCTAGGTTTCGTTAGAGCCAATGAATGTAAGGAGCGCCGACGCTGTGACGTAGCAAAGGGGAAGTAAAGTTCGGAACTACGTAGGAGGTCCGTACGACTTCCGAGCGTTCCCAACCCAGGCTTCCGTATCCCTCCGTGATAGGGCGCAAAAGCCAGCGGACCATTTGCCTAGCTTTTGATTTTAGGTTTGAGACAGAGATTTATTTAGTTACCTTTAATTCAGAGTTGAGAATATTTCTATACACACACATACACGCACACACATATATAGATTTAGAAAAGGATAAATAAAAGCCAGATTTGCAAAATAAATCATTTGTGGGGATTCATTTCTTGAAAGACTAACAATAAGTATCAAACTTAAGCCGCTACACACATTTCCATGTACTCAAATTCTTACCTGGGCAAATAAAAGGGGAAAAGAAGGTTCACCTTGATGGGTGAGAGTAGATAGGCTATAGGCATTCTGGAACAATGGGTATGGGGGAGGGGGTGTTTCAGAATGCCTACATGTGTATAAGGATAGGGATTCTCCCTCCAGAGTTGGAAAAGAGGTGCAAGAGGGGATGAAAAATGGGGGAGAGTCCCTTGCCATGAGTGTTCCAGAATGCCTACATGTGTATAAGGATAGGAGCCCTCTCCCTTCCCTCAAGAGATGCGTATGCGTGGGAGAAGCCTTTAAGGAGAGAGGGAGACGTTCATAGCGCGCATGTGCGATATTTTGAAAGAGGAAAAAAATTTTTGGGACTCTATTTTTTAGAAGAGAGGGAAAATTCTTTTTCGGCGCTTGAGCAGTGTGAGATGGTCTTGCCGCCGCCCGTGGGAGAGGGAAAAGTATCTAGCACGCATGCGCCTGTAAATATATATATTTTTTTTTTTCAAGAGAGGGAAAAGTCTGCCGTCGAGAGATAGGATGTGAGGGAGTAGTTTGAAATGATTAAGGAATTTTCGAAAGAAATAATACAGAAGTTTATTTTATTTTCATGTATATTTATTCATTTTTTGTTTTTTACAATTTTTTAACATATTGACTTGAATGCTTAAATTAGTTTTTCGACATCGCCACTAATAGGATTGTATTGAACAACGCGATTGTGTAAGATCATGCAGTAAGCTGAAGTATTATCTGGAAAGTCTGTTCTTGTTTCGAATTCTAGACGTACATCAACAGGAGCGTTTTTAAGTGACTCGTTTTGACGTGAACAGTCAATGACTATGAGTGGTTGCTTTGTTATAAAATCATACTTTGTCACCATTGGGTGTGATTCTTTTCCATAATATGATTTTTGAAATTTTGTATACATATCATATAGAATTGCATACTGGCCCCTGTTTACGTGAAGATTCAAGTTGTTGTATGGATAATATTGCGAATTTAAGAATAATCGTACGTTATTAATGTCACAATGATCGAAACGACTAGCATTGGCAGTTCTTGAATTTTTCTTCTTGGTTTGTAACCCAATAATTACAAATCGAGGTTCTTTTAGTTGATTCGATGTTTTTACTGTCCAGATATGTTTATTTGTCTTGGGCAGTAGCGGATATTCGAACATTTCCCATGAACGAAAGCACATAGAGATAGGATTATCTTTTCCAATAAAATCTAACAGCTGAATTTTTTGTTTGTCAGATGCGATGACGTTTGGCATGAGCCACTCTATCTTTGCTTTTTTTATACGAAAATCTTCATACTTAGTAACATTATTTTCTACAATGCCTTCCTGAATTATTGCGTTCAAGTCATTTCTCGATCTTGTTAAAATAAGTTCATGCTTTACATTAACTACAATTTTTTATAGTCTTCTGCAAAGC
The DNA here is from genome assembly GCA_020010945.3 of Muscidifurax raptorellus. NCBI lineage: Eukaryota > Metazoa > Arthropoda > Insecta > Hymenoptera > Pteromalidae > Muscidifurax > Muscidifurax raptorellus. The sequence continues at coordinate 27,958,500 of CM052077.1, read as the reverse complement.
CAAATATGTGACTAAGAGGGATAGAAACGTCAAAATATCCATTTTCCACTTCAGTTTCATCATCTTCTTTGTTACTAATCCAGCCTGCATTTTCCAACATGCATCCTTGAATCAAATCATATGAAATCCATCCTTTCATGAGACTGTTTAAACCAACATTTTTACTTTTATCTATTTCTATTCCATTAATTTCATAGCGAATTTCATCAAACAGATGACAAATAGAATTATTAATGAAACTTGTTTTAGTTAATTGTGATCCATCTGATTGTAGTAAAGTTCCGCATATATGAATTAAACTACGTGATAGTAAAAGACAAAGATCTTGATGTTGGATAGAAATACGAATTTCATCACTGTTATCAAAGCTGGCTGATGAGTATGGTTGATGTGCGTGTATTTCGTAATTAGCAATCGTCTCATCGAATACGACACCTGACTGAATACTTAGAATCTCGTCCATTTTGGAGGAAGCAGCAGAGAATTATGCAAGTGAATTTTTTTAACGCACTTTTAGACCTATGCTTTTGAGGAATTGAATGCTCTTCCGTGTTAACGGTTTGACCTTCTTCGGTCGACTGTTTAATCTTTGACATGCTGGCGTATTTATATACACTGCTTTAGAATTATAAACTATACCCATTATACTGATTTAATATGAAGTCTAATAGTAATTCCTTCTCCTCGAAAATTTACTAAATTTCCGTCTTGATCAACGATGCGAATTTGGAGATTATCTATGCACTTGACACTGAGTGGAAGATAAACAACGTGAGACGGAACTTCTAGAATTTTATATCCTGGAGGAACTCTTGGGAAGAACTCGTGAATTGTATGAACTTTTCTGCTGTTAATGTAAGCACCTGCGGTGATATTACACTCTACTCTTAGAGCGGTCATTTATATTGATCTATATATATCTCAATATTTTTACAGGCAAATCAGAGCTGTGATGAATATTGCCTTCGAGAATTCTAGGTGTAAATCCAAGAAGACGACTTATTGAATCGTGAGGTCTAAGATCCAATGGATGACTGCAATAAATTTCACTCCTAAGAGTATTATTATTAGCTTTTAGAGAGAATTCAATCCCTTTTGACTTTAATAATCCTTGTAAGAAACTATTTATAGCGTCAATCTCATAACTGCCAGTAGGTATAGTAACAATATCTCCTTTTATATGAAGTTTATTATTTGAAAAGTCAACATTTGGAATTGAGTTAAATGTTAAAAGTTCTATTAATCCAAGAACAAAATTTGCATGATGAGGTAATTCAATCGAAGGAAAATATTGTGCTTCTAACACTGAAGATTTCCCGATAAAGTTAGAGTGAAACTATCTTCCATGACTGATTGTTCACAAATGATGAATATTCACAAGTGGACTCTGCTTTTATAGGTTTCCAGTTAAAAATCGGAGATAAAGATGACCACAAATGAATGTGTCAAAAGTTTAATTTCTCTTATAATTATATTATACTTATTTTACATTGAAATATCTCATGAGATCAATGGGAGGTTTTAGGTCTCCAAAACTGTCAAAGTAAATTACTTCAGTGTCTCGTTTTTGGTAGTACACCCAGTGAGTATCTTTATTTTTATAATCATCCAAGTTGACGACAACAGATTCATTTTTCCATGGACCATCGGAAGGCAAATCATTTCTCATGAAAACACCCCGAAAGTGTGGGATTTTTAACAAACGAGCATATTTTACGAGCTCGTAGTCAGTCAATGGACGATTGGGCAAAGTTAAATCGAAGTTTTTTTTTAGCTAGACCTCTACCACTGTATGGTTTCATGAATAATCCCATACCACCTTTATATGGTTTAAGATAGAGTCCCTTGTCCAAAGCAATAGCTTCCATTGTTTTATTATGCCTTTTACTTTCTTGATAATTTTTTTCTGCAGCTTTAGCATCATTTACTGCTTTAGCTATTCCAGTTGCTCCTCCTGCCAAAGCACCATTTGTACTTAATCCCGCGAACAGCGATATTAGGAAAGGAAGAACACCACCAATTTTTGCGGGGAGTGGAACGCGAGGAATTATAAGTTTCTTCTTTCCGCCAGCTCTCTTAACAGCTTGACGCGCACCTTTCAAAGCAGATCGAATAACCTTGCGAGAACATTTGCATGGTTTCATTGATTTTTTGGCCGCCGTCACTAATTTGTTAAATTTTAATCCCATTCCAGTTTTTGCCTTTAATTTCATAGCATTTGCAACCATGAAAGCAGTTGCTTTTTCAGCAAGACTAGCATCTTTTGCATTAACGCGTTGCCAAGCCTAATTAGCAAGCTTTAAATCGGCAGCTTTACGATCGGCATTTTTGTCAGCGTATTCTATGTCATGCTGCTTACACGCCTGATCAAGTTGGTTAACCCCAGGATCTCCTCTTTTCAACCGCTTATTCCACTTAGTTCCAGGACCACAGTACTGATATCCAGGTACGTGCATTTCAAACTGTAAACTATTGATTACCTTATCAAGCAATCCATAGCCTTCCGGCCGTTTTTTCGCCTTTTTGCCTTTGTACTCAGTCATCTCTTTTTGAGTTCTGATTCACAATTGAAGAACAATATATAAAGCAAGAGTTTATATTCTAAAAAACTCAATACGGATAGTGCCTTTGTTGTGTAAACATGGATTTTACAGAGCAGAATCTCAAACTTCCTGTTGCAAATTTTGATTTTGGAAATGAAAAGAAAAAGAAGCGCCATGGAGACTTACTACCTGATAGCATACGAGCAGTATTCTGTGGACCATCTAATTGTGGAAAAACAAACAGTTTATTAGCACTTATTACACCTACCAACGGTCTTAGATTTGAAAACGTGTGTGTATACTCTAAATCTTTGAATCCGCCCAAATATCAGTTCCTTGAAAAATTATTGAACTCCATTGACGGAGTTTCGTATCGACCATTCAGCGAGCATGAATCTGGAGTATCTTCAGATGAAGTCTTGCCAAATTCAATTATGATTTTCGATGACGTAGCATGCAAGAAGCAGGATAATATAAAAGCATATTTCTGCATGGGTAGACATAAAAGTGTAGATAGCTTTTATCTTTGTCAATCGTACGCTCGTATACCGAAAAATCTTATAAAGGATAATATTAATTTATTAGTAATTTATCGACAAGATGATGTGAACCTTAAGCATATCTATGACGATCATGTAAATACTGACTTAACTTCCAACGAGTTTCGCGAACTTTGTTCAAATTGTTGGAAGAAAGATAAATATGGATTTGTCGTTATTGACAAAGATAGGGAGATGAATGATGGTCGATATAGAAAAGGATTCGACAGCTTTGCAATAAAAAAGGAGACGTAAATGATAATCCCCACAGTTGGATTGCAGCTAGCATCTCGTCATCATGACGGACTTCAAATTAGAAAAGAACGTTCTTAGTAAGCTTATAAGAGCACGGGATGCAATTAAAAAAAATGCTCTCTTCTCAAGCAAGAAAGAGAAAATGTGGAAAAAGTTGTTGCTGATACTTTGAAACCAGTCATTTCTCCACTTGAAAAACTCGTTGACGCAAAACTGGACAACGTGCAGCAGCCTTCAAATTTCATATTCAATACAAGTCAAAGTAATAAGAAAAAATCGAGAAAACTATTACGATTCGATCAATCAAGTCGTTTATTTAAAGATTTAAATAGAACATTTGCAGATGATGATGATAATTATGATGATGATGATGATGATGATGATGATGATGATGAATTTGATGATGCTTCTGCAATGAATTCAACAATCGTAAATTCAACATTCAAATCAGCAATCGATAAAAATGAATCAACTAAAGATTTTTTGACATTGTTCAATGAAAGTCCTAGCAAAATTGACAATATATATGGTGTACGAAAAGTGAATGGATTGTTAATGATTAGCAATTCAGAAATCAAATTTGATGAGAACACAATTAAAGTGGAAAACGAAACTTTTCCCAAAAGTAGTGGATTAATGGAATTACTCTTCAAAAAACATCCTGATGATAATCTAATAAGTACGTCAGATCGTAGAAATTATCGCACTATACTGGAAACAACGAGTGCTCACAGGAAGAGACATTGCAAAAATTCAAGTTTACGCACTTCGAAGAGTAGAAAATACAAGTATGTCATAGAGCCAATGTTCCGCAGCTGTCGCAAAAATAAAAGCAAGACTACTACTGGAGCAGGACTCTTACCTAAATATAAAATAGCAAAAAAAGATTCCAGCATAGATTTAGTCTACTGGGATGATCCGAATGAGCTTGTTGAACGACTACGATTATTAATTGCTGAACAATCTGCAGGAAATAACAATCACAGCAATGAAATTCATTCGATTATTGAAGAATTACGTGAAGCTGGAAATATATATTAACAGTCAAACTTTTCTTTTGAATCAGTTCTATCATCAGTCTCGATGTGTTTGGAAGAATACTAGAGGGCCCGCAAATGAGTCGTGGTCCTCCAGGCGTTGGTTACAACTTTACATTAAATGGAAATTTTGATTTAGAAAATAAGATGGAGCGTCAAAAAGTAGCTGAAGAATTACACAAACCAGCGCGTCGTAGGTATAGACGAAGAAAATACGATATACGTGGCATAGACGAGTCTTGGCAAGCTGATCTAGTAGAAATGATACCTTACTCTAACGAAAATAAAAATTTTCGATACTTACTCACCATCATAGATACATTTTCAAAGTACGCATGGTCCATCCCAGTCAAGTAAAAAAGTGGCAACGATGTCACTTTAGCAATGAAATCGATTTTGACACAAGGGCGAGTACCAACGAATCTACAAACTGACCAGGGAAAAGAATTTTACAACTCAAATTTTCAAAATCTTATGAAAAAGTACAATATAAATCTGTACTCATCACATAGTAATCTTCATGCAAGTATATGTGAACGATTTAATAAAACATTAAAAAATGTAATGTGAATAGAGTTCAGCAAACAAGGAAATTATAAATGGTTGGATATTCTGCCCAAGTTTCTCAAAGCTTATAATTCAAGAAAACATCGGACAATAGGTATCGACCCAAAAATTTTACACAAGCCAACGAAAGCAAGATTCTAGAGCGATTTGAAAATGAGAGAAAAAAATTGTCAGTAAAAAAAAAACAAAATTCAAAGTAGGAGATAAAGTGCGAATAAGTAAAATAAAACAAGTTTTTGAGAAAGGTTATACACCAAACTGGTCTACTGAAATATTCACAATATCACGCGTTGTAAAAACCAATCCTGTAACTTATCGCCTCAAAGATTATCGCGATGTGCCTATCTCGGGTGGTTTTTATGAAACAGACATTCAGAAAACTAAATATCCAGAAATTTATTTAGTAGAAAAAGTTTTGAAGAAAAGTGGTGAACGCGTATATGTTAAGTGGTTAGGATTTAGTAACGAACATAATAGTTGGATAAATAAATATGAGATTCTTTAAATTAATATTATTATTATTATTATTACTATGGAAAAGGATGTAAAGTGAGGATTATGGTTTGTAATTCATAAGAAAAAACAAATTGTATTTTTGTAAGAAAATAAATTTATTTTAAAATAATACTGTCTGTATGTACATGTGTCTTATTTTCTCTATGAAGTCTCAAACTTAAAACAACTTCCATCCAAATATATTACAAATAATGATAGCTTATTTGCAGCGTCGCAGAGCTTATAAAAGAATTCTTGATCTTTCAAGATTGCTGATGAAATCTTCTTTGGCATGAAGATTTGAAAACTCTCATCAATTTCGGCAATAACCTTTTGGCCGTATCTCGTCTTCACCTCCTTTAGTGCAGTCATCATATATTGACCATTTTTGTCCAAGTCTGTCACTTTCTTCTTTGGTAAAAATACTTCATGCTCAGCAACTTTGTTAAGTGCAGATAGATCCATTCTAGAAAACAAAAAAGAAGTAGAAAATTAAAAATTTTGTTCAAGTTTTTTTTTCAATCAGATGTAAATTTATGAAAGAACTTACTTTGATGTTAAGGTGAGTCTTGGTCTTTTTCCACAAGGTTGGCAGTTTTCTGGCTCTTCGATTGCTCGAATGTGGTCCTTAGCTTCCATCGGCTCTTCGTATAGCTCGTTCCCACCTAGATTCCAGCCCCTTCCATTGCCTCTTGCAGTATATCGCTTCTCATTGGACTTGCCCTCTCTACCAATGGGTCCCAGTCCTCCATGTACTCTTCCATGAGATCATGATCAAGTTGATACTCCCTCTCAGTGATCATCCCCTCTTGAACAATATTCGCTCTATTGGCTGTTCCATTCTCCCTCTTTACCTCTATTTCCCCCTCTACTTCATCTACAGCTTGCGCCATCTGTTCTTCTATGACTCTGTAGTGACCCCAAGGCAAAGTATCGGTACTATGCGGCAGTATGTATCTTTTATCATCGTGAGGACTAAGTGCAATTTTGTTTTGTTTTTCCGTATGCACTACATGCAACTTAGAACGAATATTGCACTGCTCACGATGTATAATTGCAAGATCCTGAAGGCGATAATCCTCGAAAGTAATGGATTTTTTTACTACGTTGGATTTTATGCCTTTCGCCTTTTTAATATTTTCTCCAACTTCGATTAATATACTGTACATTTTGCTGCGTAATCCTATGAACTCAGTCATAATCTTACCACAGCATTCATCTTTCATCAATCCAAGGACTTTTTTATTCACTCGTGGAATGCCGAATGGATTGTTCTCCTCGTAATCAGATGTATCAAATTTATGAATGTCTTCTTTCATTACGTTATAGATATCGATGTCTTGAATCTCACAAATTAAACTATCTGTATCTGTGTATAAGAGTTTGCATTTTTCTCCAACGCGCTGCTTCATATAAGAATAGTGGAAATCATAAACTAACGTTTTGGACAAATTAAGAATTCATTTGGATAGCAACCAAATTTTCGTCGAATATTGCACCACTATGAAAATTTGGTTGAGCGATGCGTGCTTCTGCTCCATACCTGCCGTTGAATTTGTTAACTAAGCACACATCCACTCGAGATCGCTCTCGCTCAATACACTTTCCATAGACTGCGTTAATAAGTAATTTATAGAAGAGTTTTTCGAACTCGTTCTTAGATTGCTTTCTTATCTCAGTATTCAACTCAACATAAGGTTTGAGCTAAGCCTTTTGCTCAAATTTTAAAACTCTATGAACCTTTTTCAAGCGAAGTCCATTGTCCAATGCTTGCTTGAGAGCTCGATAATGTATCACATACCTTTTTTTATCGTTCAAAGTTGTGAGGAGTTTCTTCTGTTTTGAGCCAGGTGGTGCAAGATGTTCAGCACAGAATGGCAAATCTTGATGTTCATCATGAATCTCTTCGGGATATTCCAAATCTACTTCTGCAATGTAACCTACATCTGAATCTGGTGCTGTATTGTAGAAGGTTGGATTCGTCTCGAAATCATCCCATTCAAATTTTCCAACTGGTAAATGCTGCACCATTGCCCATCCATACAGATTATTTATATCGAAATACATCAAAGTTTTCGTCTTCTCCTGTTCGTTGTATGAAGATCCCATATATGGATTATTCGACTTGGCATAGCGGTTGCAACATTGGCTTATTCCTCCTCGAATCCCAGATTCAATAAACAATAACATATCAATATCAGTTAGAAGCTCCAATTCAACCTTTGTCATTTTAAGAGCTGCTGAAAATGTTAGTCCTGGAGTAGTGTAAAAATGTGCAGGACATAAATCGTAAGCTTTGAGAGATATCTCACGTAAACTTTCGAATATGTCAGCCAGTAGTAACACATCTGTTTTCAAGTAAAGATCTGAATACTCTCCGAGTGTCTGCACATTGAATTTATTCCAAACTAGAACCGTATGCTTGTAGTATTCATCATAGATGTGGGAATCGGTGAGTTTATTGTAAAATTCAATTTTTTCCGGTAGACTTCTACATGGCAGCTTATTTAATCCATCGACAAAATCATATGGAAATACACCTGTCCGTCTGAGAAGATCAATCTTTTCATCGGTAAATCCATCCAGTTTAAACACTTTCACTGCTATTGGCACGTTTTCAAAATATGATGCAAGTTTATCTAATGACGATGGTAAAAAGCGCCAAGAATCTATCAATCTGAAACTTATTTCACAATCGTCGATGTACTTTGTAAAGGAAATGTATTTTTCCTTATTGTGTGGTATGAGAGTCACTCGTCCTGGCATCAATGTAGAAGTGGCAATTTCTTTTAAAATGAAGTGTGTGTCATAGTTGAGATTGTGGAAGACAACCGGAACAAATCTGGAATCTTGGTAATTTAAATTACACGAATTATGCGCTGCACCTCTGAAACGTCCTGTGAGATGACAATGATCGCGTACTGCAAGTTCCTCACGACGTATCGGTTTTTACAAATATGGCAGACAGTTGCCCTCCGGAACGATAACTCTTCAAGATCAGTTAGTTTCATTAGCTTCGGATTTTTGTAAAGATTATCTATGTTTTCACTCATTTTTTTTCAATTCTTTGACAAACCATTCTGCAGGTGATTCTTCATTTTCATTCATTTTTCTGTACGATTTGTAGACGCACAATGTTTTACCAAAACTGCATTGCAAATAATATCCTATGCTGAATGCTTCATGAATTTGAAACGCTTTCTCACTTTCTGTAGGCTTTAGTAAACATTTAAAGTCTGCATAAATTACAAAAGGAACCTTTTCATTCTTCTTGTAATCTTCAAATTTAAGAATGTTATTTTTAGGATCTGGCAGATTAATTCGACAATCGTTTAAATTTTTACAATCAACTTCATGGATTTTTAGTCTCTCTTCAGTATAAAAGCTTTGTAAACACCTTTCACAGTGATGTGATTTCACATGTGTCTTAGACGTTTGAGAACCCAACAGTCGAGATAAGTTTTTAATCCAAACATAATGGTAAAGTGGTAAACTGTTATCGTCCTTACAATTATTTTTTTCATACTCATCAATGTATAAATCTTGAATGATGAGTAAATTCACATGTTTTTCCTTCTTTTCTGATGAGTTATGACAAGGCGACACTTCATACTTTGCACCATATTTTTTTAAAATGTACGCGTTCACTGAAAAATTATTTAATTTTTCAAATTTTACAATATCTTTTAATTTTACTGGAAATTCTATATTGTCAAATTTCAATTCATTTTTATATTGACGATATTGACACACTCGATGTGCATTTACTTCACTTGGATATAAAGCTGAGAGAATGGCATATTTGAAGCACTGATTATCATTATTTTGAACATTCACACACGCTTTTTTATTTTGTATAAACTTTGGCAGTGGAATATACGAACTGCCTCTAACTGGTGAATATTTTTTCATATTTATACACAAACTGATGATGCTTTTGAGAGACCAGCCAGAATCCTTTTCTTGAAATTCTTCTAATTGAGTCATGATTGGATCTCTAATACTTGCTTTAAACCATTCAATTATATTCGTTGACAAATATATTGTATCACTTTCACTGGTAAAATATTTTATATCACTAGTTTCTTCACCACTTTTTTGCATCGAAAATTCTGCAATAAAATCAGAATTCACGTTTAAAGCACTATATTCTTCTAAGCATGCTTTAACTTTTTCGATAAACAGCTTTTGAGCATCTTTCAAAAAACTGGAAATGTCCACATGTTTTATATTTACAACTACACCGGTCCTGATCCGATTTTGAAAAGCCGACTCCACATCTCGCCGCTCAACTCTAGCTTCTTCTTCGGTTTGCAAGCCTTCTCCACGTTGCAGATGTTGTTCAAACTCAACTTGCATGCATGTCAGATGTGTCATGCAAGTTTGAAATTTCTGTTTTTCTCCTCTAGTGAGATCAGTTTTCTCAATTTTTTCACTTAACTCCTTTATTGTATTATTACACATTTCTATCCAATAATAAATATCATTATTAGATAGTTCTCCAACCCTGTGTAAAGTTTCACGGAGTAATTGGACAAGCCTTTCAAACAAATCTAATGGAGCCATCTTAACTCTATCTTGTTTTATAAAGTGTCGAAAATAAAAATTTTTTCAAGTCACCGAGTTGCTGCGCTTGAAAAAACTATGCTTATCCTGAAAAATCTATTCCTTTTATAGAAAATGCTTAAGGAAGAAGAGGTGGAAAATTTAAGCACATGACCAATGGCAAGAAGGAATATCTTGGGCCTCAGAAGAGAGGAAAGATTTTTCAGGAGGGCGTAAATTTTATCGTTTTTTTTTTAGCCAATAAGGAATAGCTTTTCTACTCCTTCCGATAAGGGCTAGTTCTCGCAATCCTTCCCTTAAAAAGAAAAACAGCTTGAGGCGGAGTTTTCGCTTTAAAACTCTTGTGAGTGTAAGATTCGCTCACATTCTCCAAGTTTAGTTACTTGAAGATACATCCTCAGAAAGATGGCCAGAACTATTGACTATGATATATTATTCAAAAATAATATATTGCAATGTGCAGAAGAGAATGCATATATTTGCGATATTCAAGGCTTCCAACGAATTGCCGAAGATGCTTTTATCTTCAAAGAAATCAGTTTCCTGAATTAAAAGAAAACTGCTTTACCAACCGCATACCTTTTTAAACCTCCCTTTCCATGGGAGCTACTTACCGCTGAACAAAAATGCATGACCCAATGGCTGGAACGACAATATCATGGAATTCCGTGGGATGATGGAGATATTCCATATCATCGTCTTCAACATATTTTGAAAATATGTACACAAGGCGTGCAGAAACTATTCGTGAAGGGAGAGCAGAAAGTTCAATGGATCGCAAATATTTTGCCTGGCATGTAAGCTATTTCATTTTTGTATACTTTTTTGAATACTTTTCATACATTTTCATACTTTTTCATACTTTTTCATACTTTCTTATACTTTGAGTATACCTTCTCATACTTTTTCATACTTTCTTATACTTTGAATATTTTTTATATTTTCTTATACTTTAAGTATACTTTTTCATACTTTTCCATACTTTTTTCATACTTTTTTCATACTTTTGTGTTATTTTTCTTTTTCAGTTCCATTGTCAACATTAAGAACTTTGGATGTCCTCTACTAGAGAATTTACAACATAATTCAGATTTTTTTTGTTTTAATTACGATTTATGTATAAGAAGAAAACCTATGTGCGCAGTTCAAAATGTTATAGGAATACGTAATAGGCTACTAAATTATTTAGAAGGGATGAATAGTAAGGATGTATAAAATTTGGAAAAATAAAATAGAAAGACAATAAATAATTTATAAATTATATTATTTATTTTATTTAAAAAAAAAACTTCAATTTTCTTTGTTTTAAAAAATTCCAAAAAACTTTAAATTAATTACATTTAACATTTAATATAATGTAAAATTAGATTATATCTCTCCTTATATCGAGGATGTCTATCCGCGAATCATCGAGGATAGACATCCTCGATGATTCGCGGCTTTTCCCGCTGAGGATTAAGCGATAAAGAAAGTTTCCTTTCTTTATACGCTTGCAGGCTTAGCTTCCTCTTGGGCGTCTCAATCTTCTTCAGCTCCTCAATTTTATTTATCAGACCTTCATCTGGCGTGACTAAAGCGAAAAATAAATAAATAAATTAATAAATATATATATAAATATCGCTTTAAAAATATTTTTAATGAAAAATTCAGAGAATTTACGAAAAAAAATATATTCATGCCTATAGTGAAAAATGCTGCCCTGAAGATCTATAAATTAATTTGTGCAGAAAACTCAAAAATCGACAAAAATATTTTGCTGGTTGATCTTACGGAGACTCACTCATGTATATATTGTTAAGTCTCGACGAATATTTTTACATATATTTTATATATATTTTACATATACTTATTTTATAAAATTAGTTATATATCATATCTTATTTTTGCAGTTACGATTGTTGTTAAGAAAATATGAAGAGCGATCTACTAAGGTATTTTGAAATCTGTGACGTTTAAGTGTAAAATCAAAAAAGAAATCAGGTTTTTCCTGATTGTCTTAGGCCACATAATGCTTTGTTTAATTTATCATTTTTCAGTATGCCATTTAAGATTGCTTTTTTATCTATTGGGATAATCAATAAATTGTTACATGTTTTCGATATAATCGTCTTCATGCATTTATTCGAGTGTAAAAGTACATCGTTTCAATGTCGAGGTATTTGCCATATGCAAGAGAATCATCAAAAATGCTATTAATTATCCCCAGGATCCGTCACATCTGAATCACATCTAATGAATTTTATGTAGCACATATATGCAAATAAGTTATTATGTATACAAGAATTACATTTTTTATAGCACAATGTGACCTAAGCCCGCACTTAGGTCACGCCTATCCGTGACCTAAGTAGTTCTATTCTGCACCGTGTTTATCACACTCGCTACGCTCGTGCGCTAACAGTGCAAAACAGGACTATTTATGACACGGATAGGCGTGACAGCGGGCTTAGGTAGGCTGTGCTATAAAATTCTATACGATAATCATGACCTAAGTAACACTCCTGCACGGTGTAATTAAGACCGTCGTTACGCTCGGGCCCTCACCTCACGCCGTGCAAAAAAGTGCTACTTAGGTTACACGTATCGTAATGTACTATATAAACATGTTGAAAAAGAACAGTTTTATAAATATGTGTGTGTACGTACGCTAAATCACTGACTATAATAATTAAAAAAATATATAATTAAAATCTATGTTATGTGTTGGTGTGTAAAGATTACATAAAACTCGTTTTTCTGAATAAATCAAATTAATATAACGTAAAAATCAGATATTTTAGAATTTTTTAAATACAGTTTCCACTATTTTTTATATATTTTTGTTTGTAATTCTAGTAAAATTGAATGAAGAAATTAAAAAGAATGCGACTCCAGAATTATTAGCGACTTTTTTTAACAACTACAATGATACTTGTTTTTATGGCGTTTGCCGCTACTGCTCTCCTGCTGAACCTATATGTGGGATTAGAAATATTTTAGAAGGAAGTATCATTTTATGGTTACCATCTAAATGGAAATTAAAAAAGTATCAGCATCCTTGGCAAAGAACTTACACCGGATCTCGCCTCGCACGTTGGGAATTTGATATGAACTATTGTAGCAAGGTATATTTTCAAACTCCAGTTTAGAAAACGTATATGGACATTTTTTATAATAATATTAGTTTTTATTTGATAAAGGTACAGCAATCAAAAATATATTCGGTTGCCTATTCAAGAAGATTATTGGATTTAATCGATGTCGCAATATTTGATTATTTAATGGATAATGGTGATCGACATCATTATGAAATTTTAGAAGATAATAAAAACTCGGCAGTTTTATTGATTGATAATGGAAAAGGTCTTGGAAACCCTGACGTAGATCATATTGATATACTTGCTCCACTGTATCAATGTTGTCTGTAAGTATAGATGTCTATTTATTTTAGTAAAAATAGGTAAATACGGTAACGTCTGAAGAAAACTTAAAAAATCGATAACTCTAAAAAAATCATAACATATTTCCGTATTATAACATATATTCCGTTGTAATAGTTTTAGAATATCTTGTTTATTGATCCAATGTATCAATGCTGTCTGTAAGTATAGATTTCTATTTATTTTAGTAAAAATAGGTAAATACGGTAACGTCTGAAGAAAACTAAAAAAATCGATAACTCTAAACAAAACATAACATATTTCCGTATTATAACATACATTCCGTTGTAATAGTTTTAGAATATCTTGGTTATTGAATGTATTTTTTTACTCTATCCTTACAGAATTTTGTTTTCATTTATTTTATAATGTCAGAACTATTTCCAAGTAGAAATGTTAACGGGACATGTTATAAAATAGTTTAAAATAAATTGTAAGCTTGAGTAGCTATACTAGCGCTTTGGCGAATTCAAACATCGCCAGAGTGCTAACATTTAACCGATACCCTATGTAGCAATCCGTGGGAGTAATCCAGCGGCGGTGACTGGTATAGTTGATGCAGTCATCCCCGAGGAGGAGAAGTAGGCGGAGAGGCCTAGTCGCACATGTACATGTAATGGGATCACCGATTCCATTACGCATTCAAAGCACTACTATTAATATATATCGCGTTATGTATCTTAAACATACGCCCTTCACACATATGCACTCACTTACTAGCACGTCATTACTGCATCTGAGAAGTAGATTAAAATCTGAAGAAATATTTATATATATATGTCTGCGGTTCACAAAAATGGACTATATTGCGATGGATCACTCAATAAATCAAAAATGCCATAAAACGCTAATGGATGTATTAGTTTTAACAACAACTTCATTGAAACCGCGAGATCGTGTTTTCCAACGCAAAGCCATAAATCAAGAGGTGCAAGAACAAAGGTAGTAGTCAGGCGACAAATCATCGTAGAAAACATCGTCGATCTGGAATTTCATAGGGACTACATGTGCGATCTCCAGTAAAAAAAGAGACCGGGGGAAAATTCTAAAAAAGACAAATATTTACGTGGTAGTCATAAAGTATGATGTTTATGACTTGACCTTCCATGATTCCCCTAATACTGTGAAAAGAGAATGCGAGAGAGTGAAGCCACCATATATGGAAAATGCTAGTCCAAGGAAAAACAAGGAGTCATATAAGTATATAAAGCCCGACAATCTTTAAAATCTTTAGCAGAACATTACTCTGTGTATTGCCAAACCATTCTTGAGATTATAGATTACTCTTTATAAATGCATTTAAAAAGAGTAAATCGGATTTCGTGTAATCGCCAATTCAGCATCAATCAAGTATATTCATCGGCCTCATCTAACATCATGTTTGTTGGAAAACGAAGAAAGAGACAGAGAGAGAGATAATTCTTTGCTGTCTATACTGCGCAGACGAAAGGGATAAGCCGTCACACCCTAAGTACATTTAGCCCCTCCTGCACTGGACCATCAAGCACAGAGCTGGAAAGCACCAAGGATTGACAGATGCAGCCTCTTAAGGATCTTCATGCACATATACACAGATAAACACGCACACTTAGAATATATTCTATAGTTTCAAGTGACTTCTCATCGGGCTTTCTTCCCCGGTAGGTAGTTACCGCGTTCGCGGTAATCAAAAGGGATTTCCTTTCATTTATTCATATATTCGCTTAAAATTATTATAACTTTTTATACGGAACTAAGTTAATTAATTGTTACAAAGTTTTCTATTCATTTAAATAAATTACCTCCATTCATACCAAAACTAGTGCTTTTAAGAGTATGTCAAAAATTTTCAGCCCGATTGGGCCGTACATTGCACTGGAATCGTGTGGACAGTGCTTTTCGGTGATTGATTTTTTATCAGGGGACATTAGAACTAAATATGCTAAAAAAATTTTCAAATAAAGATAAAGTTGTGATACGTATGTATAAAAAATTTCAAATCAATCCAACTTATCTGTGTGAAATTACAAATTATTATTTTTTCAAGTTCTAAAGGTGGTGTGCCCCCTTAAATTTTTAGAGTGACCAACCACTCTAAGCGAGTCACTTTACACTCTAGCTCAACCCATTAAGTTCGGGCGGGACACATTTTCAATTTCTTGTTCAGCGGCTTTATTCGATATGAAAACGGTGTATAAAAAATTAACGAAAGACAATTCTTATGTAAAACTGTCTCATCTTTTGATCTACGCTATTACTTTTTTGAAAAAATGTATATTAACAAAGTTACATTTGTTTATTTAACGAAGAACGTGGTTTTCGAAATGAGAAAAATTTTTCAATCAAAACTTTCGACTTGAAACACTGTTAAGGGAACCTTATTTATAGACTAAAAGTGTCCACGGACCCTAAACTTCAAGGTATAGTGGTAGGCTTTTCCAAATTCAACATGGCGGCACCCAATTTGGTGGCTTTAAGTAATATTTTTTTCCTATCTTTATGAAAATTAGTATATAAGGGCTTTTTGGTCGCTGATTACGAATTTGGTTTCAGATTTAAAAAATTCAAGATGGCAGATCAGAGATGGCTACCACAAATTTTGAAAAATTTCCAATTTTGATAAAAATTGGTATACGGGGGTTTTCGAGGTCGCTGATTACGAATTTGAAATTAGTTTTTCAAAATTCAAGATGGCAGATTTGAAATATATTCTACAAATAAAAAATATAAAACATACATACATACATCATCAGCGCTCAGAGCGATCGGTCGTGTTTCGTGCGAGTGTCGTCAGCTTGGAGCAGTATATATATACTTTGTATATGATTAGTTAGTGACTTAAAATTTAAACATGTTTCTTGTTTAAATAGTTACATGTTATCTTGCCAATATGGTATCGAAAGGGAAAACACCTCCGGATAAGCCGGACCACAGCTCTTACAAGTGCCATCCAAAAAAGCTAGTGAAAACAGTGATCTGCATAATATGCGAAAATATTTATCATAAAAGTGGCTATGAGAAGATCAAAAATCCTGTTTTTGTTGGTGAACACCTGGTTATCTGCCCAGAACATGTCCTGGGAGACATAACATCCAACTCGGAAGAGCATAAGCTAAGTGACGTGGCAAGAAAAACCATTGCACTCATAAAAATGAAGAAATCTGAAGAAATCAGAGAACAACTACTACAAGAAATTCATAATAAAACAGTTGAAAAACATAATTCAACAATACTAAGCGAGGAAAATGAAATGGAAATTCTTGTTACTGAAAATACCTTATTAAAACAACTAGTTGCTGAACTTCAAGATAAAAATCAGCTTCATAAAGAAATGATTGAGTTACAAAATCAGAAAAGTACAGAGCCGCAAACAAATTTAAAATCATATGCTGATGCTATGAGAGAGATAAAGCCAAAACCGAAACGTGTCCCAAGTATAATGGTTAAGGCCAATGACCCGGATTAGACGAACACAATGGAGCTACTCACGAAGTGTCTGGTTACAGAAAAGAATGTACAAACTAAGTTTATACGCAAGAAGAACCAAAGTGAGATAGAAATCAGCTGTATAAATACTAAAAGCCTGGAAACATTCGAGAACGTATTATCAAGTAAATTAAAAAATTGTGAAATTAAAGTAGAACAACAAGGTAACGCAAAAATGAGAATTATTGGACTAGACAATAATTCTCATCGCCGGACCTGGCGCATATGTACACAAAAAGGGCGCGAAGCGCAAAACGGATATACTAATGTATATGAAATTGATAAGTAATATTCGCAACATTCCCGCTCTTCGAGATTTTATATACATTCCAGCAAACCGTTTTAAGTGTTAAAACACATACCCATATCTTGACGCAATCGTTCGAAACTGCACCTCGGCAGTGCTTTCGTAAAAATATCGGCCAGTTGCTTCTCGCTTGATACATACGTCACATCTATATCGCCACTCTCATACTTCTCACGAATAAAATGATATTGAATGTCTATGTGTTTCGTACGTTTGTGAAACTCTGGATTTTTAATCAATCGTATGGCACTTTGATTATCTATATTGAGTATAGTAGCCGTTTCACATGGACATCCAATATCTGAAAGTAACTTACGCAACCACAAAACTTCTCTCGATGCTAAGCTTGCCGCTACGTATTCGGCTTCCGTTGTACTAAGAGTAACCATACGTTGTCGCTGTGAACACCATGATATCGGTGCCTTTGCTAATTTAAAAATAAAATCGGAGGTTGACCGCCGCGTTGTCACATCCCCCGCATAGTCTGAATCACAAAAACATTCTAAATTTAATAGACTCCCGCTGCTTTTATATAATATACCAGACTCCGAGATCCATTTAGATAGCGCAAAATGCGCTTAGCGGCCTCCCAATGATTGCGATTGTAATTACTCAAGAATCGACTGATGTAATTGACAGAATACGCTATGTCTGGTCTAGTAACAATAACTAAGAACATTAATGAGCCGACAATTTCACGAAAAGGCACGCCTACGCTACTCTCCTTTTTATACTCCTCGGTTTGCAAAACCAGACCCGACTCAGTTGGTGTGCTTACAGGATTAGAATCATACATATTGAATCGTTTCAAAACTCTATCAGTATACATAGTTTGATGAATGAATATCTCACGTTTTTCGCGATTTCTTTCTATTTGCACACCAACGAAAATGTCGGGATTTGTAACCGTGATATCATATTCTGATTTTAAGAGTTTAATTATATAATCTAAAACTTCTTGACTTTTTGCCATGATAAGGCCGTCACCAACAAACAATGTTAAATATACTTTTACATTTCTTATAATTCCTATATATACGGATGTGTCTGACGGACATAACTTAAAACCGTATCGTCATAAAAATTTTGAAAATGTCTGGTTCCAACAGCGTGAAGCCTGCTTTAGTCCGTAAAGTGCTTTATTTAACTTACATACTAATCGATCGCCTCCTGCAGAAACCTTGAGACCCTTCGTAACGTCCATAAAAATTTCTTCGTCCAAGTTAAAAAGGCAGTATCAAATTGAATGGCAGCAGAACATCAAATTGAACCATCTCAAGATCCTCATGAGCCGCAATCGCCAGAAGTAATCGTAATGTATCGTATCTCACGACAGGGGAAAACGTTTCCTCGTAATCAACTCCGTGTTGTTGTCGAAAACCTCCCGCATACAGACGTGCTTTATAACGATTAGTCTTTCCAAATTTTGAAGGCTGAATCTTGAAAATCCAGCGTGAGTCGATAACATTCTTACCAATTGGCCTGGGCACAATAGTCCATGTACACCTCGACATATCTCTGCAAGGCTCAGGCTAAATAAATTGACACTCAATGTTCAAAAAACAGTATACATGACTTTTGGAAATTACTGCGTTACTGTGCCGAAAAAAATTGAATTTAAAGTTAATAATGAAAAAATAAAGAGAGTGGAAGAACCGAAATACCTAGGCTCAATTTTTGACACGAACATGAGATGGGATAAACATATTGAATACCTTATAGATACCTTGTTTCTATCTTCAGTAAAATCTCCACATTCATGGACACAACTACTTTAAGAATAATTTACTACACATTCTTTCATAGCCTGATTAACTATGAAATAGTTCCGTGGGGTGGTGCGTATCAAAATAACCTACAACTATTAGAAACGGTCCAAAAATGAATCATAAGAATTATGAACAAAAATACCTTTCAAAGTATTAACCCACTTAACATTCAACAATTATTCGCCTACGAAAGCCTACAGTACCACTACAATAGCTACAATAGCTTCAAAGATCAGTATACAAAATCATCAAGCATAACAAGGAAAAAGCTAATAATCCTACCGAAGTATGATAAAACTATTAGTACAAAAATTAGCTACATTAAAGCCATCAACATCTACAATAATCTACCAAATAATCTCAAAATCATAGATTTACGGAAAAAATCAAACATCAAGAAAATACAAGATTGGTTGAGAAATAATGAGTGAGATAAGTACTTCCAATTGACTGCAAGCAACTTAAATCATGGTTTTTAGAGATGTCCAATCAGGAGCATGGTGAGCAACAAAGAGTAATATTTTCTGATATGAAAAGTAATAGACAAAAAACTGAAATAAATTCTGTTTACTTAGATATTAGAACTTACTTTTGCGCTAAGGGCGAAGGTAATTCTCACAAAATACGTAAACATCGACGCATCTCCAACTACAAGTATAAAAAAATGATTTTAACATATCAGAATATCACAGATAGTTTATACAACATAACGAATGAAATAATAAATGCCTACATGGTCAAAACTATAAAATATAAAGCAAATGTAAACTTCATTAATTTCGTAAAGGAAACTGCAAATGAATGGGATGATAACAAAATCGTAAACACTGAAAAATACAAACCAATAGAAACGGTCTTCTCTAAGATAGATGAAATGGCTGAAGAAAATAGTAACAAAGCAAGGAGTAGAGAAGCGGTGGACGCACCGGGCCTAAAAATCACGGAATCAGCCAGTCTCACAATCAGAATGACGTATGGCGACATCAACTATCTAGGATGCAACAAAGCCTTTTTATATTTTGATAGAGGAATACGAGGAAAACAGCTTTTTAAGAACTCAGTGTCCTCACTTAAAATACAATCACCCTACGAAGACATAGTAATCATAGATGATATTGTTTTTACGTCAGACTGCAAGTGTGACTCATCTAATCCATGAATGTATCCACACTATAGAGTTACCTGTGCTGTCGGACTCACATGCCCAGCTAGGCTCACCTCTACAGAGAAAATGTCATACATAAGAGAAAAAAATGCAACAACGGACATATTTATGACAGCAAGACAAATATTAGTTCGGAACTGGTGAAATTGTGAAAGCTGTAAAAAGTGCCATGATACGAAGTAGAATGTTAATCTTCAAATGTTTTTACCGCTAAACAACATCAAATAATAACACAAAAATATAGAATTTTAGAATCGTGCAATATAATTTTATTTAATGTGATATTTAATGTCGTCGTAGCATTACTGGTTTAAAAGACAAAAATATAGAATCATTTACGAACACTTTAGAAAATACCAACTAATAACTTATTTTTTATATACGACTGTTAAATTGATTATTTGTCATTGTTAATTTTTTAAGTAAGTACTAATATTATATACTGTTATCAGAGTTGGGGTGAATAGAGCCCAGGGACTCCTGTAACCCAACCTAGGTTAAGTGTGAATGAAAAGAATGGTATGATCTGCGTCTGGAAGTCCGACAAGAATTTATGCTATTCCTACGTATGAATGGAGGCTGGACTGTATGTAGTATGACTGAAGGTTATTGCTGTAAAGCAATGACAAACCAGTATTTATATGTATTCTCGTTATCTGCGTTATCTGGACCCGCGAACAGGAAATACTGTTTTCCTCTGCAGGATTTGCGGCGTTATAGTGTGTTATTGTGTGAATAATAACAACTCTGTATCGGATGCATATGTTTGTAACTTTGGAGTTAAATAAATAAAATAAATAAATAAACTATTGAAACTCACTTTACTTATTTTTAGTTTTCCAAATGCTTTCCGTTCAGAAATTTTATAATTAAATTGTATATCGGATGCATATGTTTGTAACTCTGGAATTAAATAACCAATTTTCATAAAGATAGGAAAAAATTGCTAGTTACCAAAAAAATTAGCGGTATTATAAAAAAAAAATTTACTTTAAGCCGCCATGTTGAATTTGGAAAAACCTACCACTATACTTTGAAGTTTGGGGTTGTGGACACTTTTATTCTATAAATAAAATTCCCTTTATAAGCATTTTCGAGTCGAAAATTTTTATTGAAAAATTTTTCTCGTTTTGAAATCCACATTTTTCGTTAAATAAACAAATATAACTTTGTTAATACACATTTTTTCAAAAAATTAATAGCGTAGATCAAAATATGAGACAATTTTTCATAAGAATTACCTTTTGTTGATTTTTTAATAGACATTTTTCATATCGAATAAAATTGAACCGCTGAAAAAAATTGAAAATTTGTCCTGCCCGGACTTAATAGGTTAAAGTCGAAATGAGACAGCTCTTTTTACAGTAAAACATCACTCTATGCTAAAGTGATGATTCACTCGTAGGTCGATTGACCTACGAGTGAATCATCACTTTAGCATAGAGTTGTAGCATTGAAAATTTCACTCTTAAACGTTGATGTCCACTTTATCTAATTAACACTAATTAGAGTCATTTAACAGATTTTTTTTTGCTAAAACTTGCTTTTATTTGCTACATTAATGTTATTCAACATTGTATGAAGCAATTCTGAACATGGTTTTCTATGTTAAGGATATAATGTATTTTGAACAAAGTGTCAAAGGACTTCAAAAAATTATTTGTTAATTCTCAGGCAACCATCCACCTATATAAAATATTGTCCGGTATTGGCATCCTCGCCAGGAGACGCGTATAAATAATTACGTATTGAAATAATAAAAATCAATCTTATGCTATCATCCAAAGGTAGAATATTTTATACATTTATAAAAGAATATTACTTACGTTTAACATTCTTTCAATATTCATAGTTATAGATTTCATGGAATGTTGGCACGTGGAGATAGGTTTATTTTCGGACAAATGATGTTGACTGTACGAGAGCAGTAAAGCTAATGAGCCGCGAGTATAGCCGCGACAATGACATTGCCCTTGTAAACAGCTCTAATATATCTATACTATTGGTATAGGTATGCGATAATATATGTGTAATTCCTCTAAAAATCTGTCTTCGTTCGGTTCGATTTTATACAATTTTTATATTGCGTGCACACTCTTAATTTTACGGTAGAATCATTCTATCAAGTATTTAAAACCTAAAAAGAATTGAGCCTAGAATAGTGCAAGCTTGTGACCCTTTTTCATAGAGATTTAATATAGACATTTTTTTATTCGGTTATTCTAGCCAACTTATATAAATTTAAAAAATATATAGATATATAGATTTAAAAAAATATAAACTTGGTAGCAATAACGAGAAAAATTAGGAAAAGAGTTTTATCGTTTAACAATGCTGAAAAAGTTGATAACTTTCAAAATCGTCAACAATATATAACAATGTTGAGTCATTCAAAATTTTAGTTAACATTGGATTTTTGCTGCTTCTTTTTACACGAATATTTCTTATAAATTATGTTTTTCCTAGATAATATGAAAATTGTATACATTCGAACTGAATTAATGCAGATTTTTGGTGTAATTATATATATATATATATATATATATATATATATATATATATATATATGTATATAATGTTGTGGCTCGCCGGTAGTGTCGTTGCGGCCGCGCAGACGTTAGCTCCGTGCAATGCGGCCGGAGAGCTGTTGATCCACTGTAATTAAGTCGCGATAGCGCGACTTGTTTGCTCGCCGTATAGCGTATAGCGTAGTAGCAGAAAAAAAGACAAAGCGTGTACGCTAAACTCAGTAGAAAAAATAGCATTTATTCAGAACAAAAAGTGATACAAAAGCTCGAATCCGCACGAGCGTTGACGCACGGAAAAGAAAAGGTCAGCGAGAGGGCGGACGAACCCTGGTGAGACGCGCAGGGAAGAGATTGATTGATTGTTTTATTATGCGCCTTGGGGTAGAACCCTATCTGGCGTTGTAGTTACAGCGGTGAAAGATAATACAACAAAATAATTGACATAAAATGTTGAGCAGACATAGTTTTAAGAGTATAATAATTAATAGTAAAGCTAAGAGCCTAAGTAACTAATTAATGCTATGTAATGTAATGTAATGTAAGAGCTGACTGTCAGATTTATAACTAGGGTGAAATAACGCTGGATTTGTTTAACCTACGCTCAACCCTTCCTGCACAACTCGCGCTTCCCAGTCCGAGCGATCCCTTGCTAAAAGGGCGCCCTGGAGGTCACGCTTAAAAGCCGGGAGGTGCTGCTCAGAAAAGGTCGTGATGTTCAGGCTGTTCAGCAAGATGGAAGCTTGAACGCAAAAGGATTGCTTCCAGGCTTCTGTGCGAGAAGCTGCATAGAGGAGACCCTGAGGGGGGTTTCGAGCCGATCGACGTATGAGCGAGTCATCATCAAGGACCGCAAAACGAGACCGCAGGTAGGACGGAGATCGGCGGGCTAATGCTTGGTACGCTTGGACACCAAGGAGATACTCACGCGTACTTTTTGCAGAGAGCCACCCAAGCTCGAGCCTATAGGGGGTGACATGCGCACGACGTGGGATATTACCAACAACAAAATGGACACACGCATTCTGTGCTCTCTGGAGCTTAAGTGTACGAGTTTTGTCGAGGGCAGAAAAAGCGGGACTCAAGGAGTCAAAGCTGGGAAAGATGAGTGTGCGTACGAGTTTCATCCTGAGGCTCCTGGAGAGCGCATGCCGATGGAAGCGAAGAGAAGAGAGCGTGGCATAGACCTTTCTAACAACATACCGAGCATGTAACTGCCAATCAAGGGTGGGCGTAATCCAAACCCCCCAGGTTTTTTGCTTCAAGAACAAAGGGCAGTGGAACCCCGTCCACACATACCTTCTGAACCGTAGCAAGATCAATACCTGAGGTATAGAGCTGGCTACCAAGGATCATAACCTTGGACTTTAAAAGGTTCAGCTTAAGCCCATTGTGATGCGTCCACCGGGCCACTGCTTGTACATCTGAAGATGTTCTGGATGCCTTGTTTCAAGTCACTAGGCGAGCAGTGGGTGTAGATCTGGGTGTCGCCTGCGAACATCATATGATGAGAAAATTGGAGTACACGAGGGAGGTCATTGATGTAGACTACGAATAGTAGTGGTCCAAGGACACTACCCTGAGGTACTCCAAAGGAAGCCTGCAACCACTCAGAAACGGATCCTCCTTCGTCCACAACAGCTTGGATCCGATCAGCTAGGTAGCTGAAAAACCAACGGAGTGTGCCACAAGACACATTAAAAGCTCGCAGCTTCTTCAGCAAGCGAGCGTGCGAGATTGTGTCGAAGGCTTTTGAAAAGTCGAGCAGAACAAGCAGGGTAATTTGCCTCTTGTTAATAGCCCAGCGGATATCATCAAGAACTCCAAGGAGGGCCGTCTGAGTGGAGTGCCCTGGCCTAAAACCAGCTTGCCGTGAATCCAGTAGACTATGCGCTTCAAGATAGCCAAGCAGGCGCTGCTGGACAATTCGCTCAATTCGGGCAACTGAGCAATAGGCCTGGTGTCAGAAGGGGACGTTAAAATCTTGGTTTTAGAAAGTGGGGTGATGAGTGCCTTCTTCCAGTCAGTAGGAAAGGTGGCGGTGACAATCGAGTTATTTATAATTTGAGTAAGCGGCCTGAGGATGACGGCTAGCACTGGTCGAAGCATAGGGGCAGAAATACCGTCTACACCTGACCCCTTAGATTTGCAGCTCTTCAATGCTTCCTCTACATCTTTTTCACAGACTGGAGCAAGCAAGAAAGAGGTATGCAAGGACTCATTAATGGGCGAGTTGCAAGCATCATCAAAATCACTCTCAGACAATGGTGGGCTCAGAATCACCATATTGGCAAAGTGAGTGTTGAGAACTTCAGCACTGAAGGAGGTAAGCGGAGAGGGAAGTCGAGTGTCTGTGATTCGAAGACCCCCGGTTCGCAAGAGGTGACGATGTATTGCTTGCCTCGAAATAGTTAAAGAGAAAGTCCAGAAGCGTAGCAAAGAAGCAGTCGGTGTATACAAAGATGGCTGCGGAGGGTCTCGCTCCTGACTGCCTTGGTGATAGTAGATTCAAGTTAATATTTCTTGGC
Source organism: Muscidifurax raptorellus (assembly GCA_020010945.3). NCBI lineage: Eukaryota > Metazoa > Arthropoda > Insecta > Hymenoptera > Pteromalidae > Muscidifurax > Muscidifurax raptorellus. Next base: position 27,933,320 of record CM052077.1, on the reverse strand, counting down.
AACCACCAGGTCCACGCCAATAATTATTAGCACAGACGGTGGCTTGCAAAGTTGCGCATGCAAGGGTCTACAAGAAAAAATGCCCGAAGGCATATAAAAGCAGCAAAAATATAATTATAGTGGGAGCGATCTAGAATACGTCAGCTCGTGAGAGGGAGAGGCAGGGAGAGAGAGGGAGAGGGAGAGGGAGAGGGAGGGGGAGGGAGGGAGAGAGGGAGGGAGGGAGAGAGAGGGAGAGAGAGAGAGAGAGAGAGAGAGAGAGAGAGAGAGAGAGAGAGAGAGAGAGAGAGAGAGAGAGAGAGAGAGAGAGAGAGAGAGAGAGAGCTGGTACTTACATAGTAATCGGAGATCGGGAAAGTCGACAATAATTCCCTCAGAAGAAGCGGTTCGCACGGTCGGGAGCCTTTCAGATCGAAATAACGGCGCAGTCGCAGCAGAGGTCTCGTACGCAATGGCGATCCCGTAGACGATCTCCGCAGTCAACAACTTGAGAGTCTGGTTGGTTGAACTCGTTCCCGTACAGTCACACCAGGAGTCAAAGCGGATTGCTACAATCGATCCGCGGGCGAGCAAAGAAAAAAGGACGCGTAAGTGCGTTTTTCGGTAGCCGAAACGTATCTGCCCGTCGCGTGTCGCGCGTCGGGCCTCTCTCTCTCCCCCCACTACGCTCAACAGTCCCACGGTCCCGCTCTCGCCGTGGTAACCTGTGAACACATGCAACGGGAGGAAAGCATGCTGGGCTAGACGGGGGCTCTCGCTCTCGTCACACCCCACCCCCCTCCAGACTCTGAGTAACCGAAAGGCATACCAGCTCTCCGTCAAATTCATCTCACCAGCATGCATTGGATGGCAACAGAAAATTCAAAAAAAAATTTTCTCGTACTAGTAAAGGATGTAGGGTTTCTACCAAAAAGAGGATCTAATTTATTTAGTTTGATTTATTTAATCCCTGAGGGAATGGTGGTAATGAGGGTAGGGAATTTCTTTAGGCGGTATCGCTCATCTTCCTTGCCCTCTTCAGGGTGTTGCGGTGCCGCATTCCATTCGGGCATTCATGGCCCCGGGCGACCCCCTCCAGTCCGCAGACAAAGCAGACTGGGGCGCTCGACAAGCGACACGTAGCTCCTCGAGAATCGGGATTGGCATGTCGGATGCCAGCTCGCGCCGTGATTCGTACGAGATGATGGCGTGGTTTAGCGTGAGCTGTACCTAATCCCACCTCTTTGCCTCCTCTTCGAGAATCGGGCGAGATGCCTCCTCTTCGATAATCGGGTCGTTGGCGGTTTGCTGTGTGCCGTGCCACATACTCGTCGTTTTGGAGCCGTAGTTTCCTCGCATCTTCCACCGTCGCCGGGAATCTTCCGGCTACAGTGATGGCGCGACTTCCGTAAGCAGCCAGGAAGGTGTCAAGGGCGGGAAGGCTTCGTCCTCCTTGCAGAGAACTTCCCACCCTTCTAGACTTGCTCTGCTGTGGGCATAGCAGGGCCGTAGACGACGGGGGCGGCAGCCAGAACGACTGTGGCGGTGCTGCAGCAGCTGTCAAGGGTGAAGGTTACTATAGAATTTAAATCTATTATTTATTTTTGGAGCCTTTCGGGCGTCCAGGTTTGGCTGCGGGCGCTGTATCCGCGGCATTTTCCGAAATTGGTGGCGGATGTGTTGTTTTTCTCGCTCGCGTGATTTGAATCGCGGCCCGATGGAGTATTACACGCGTTTTCCGTGGCCTACCTCGCTTACTCGGCGCATCCGCGTTTACAATAGGTCTATCTTGCGATACGCTAGCGTCTTCGGACACAGCGTCCGGTTTTGCGTCTTGTTGTATCTCGCTTCCTTGGTTATCTTCTTCTTCCGGATTTGATGTAGATTCATCTTCATTTGGAGTATACGGTTTGAGGTCGACAACGTGGATTTTCCCAAACTTTTCTCTCCGATTATCTTCTAAAAGATACACGTGTTGTTCGATCTTTTCAATTATCTTATACGGACCAGTGAACTTGGGCGCTAGTTTTGCGTTGATGCCCTGAATAGCGGAAGCCAGAATGCGGTTTCGCTTCCAAACGAGGTCACTGATATTAAACTCGACATGTCGGCGCCTCGCATTACAATACTTGGCCTGCCGCTCTGATGCACGTCGCGCTCTTTCTGCTGTTATCGCGCTCTTTCTGCTCCGCATTGCTTGAAAGCTTCCTCCTCTTGTTCTCTTCGAGCCGCAATATCCTCAGCTATGCGGGTATTGTGAGGTGGGGTAGAATGTCTGCCCGTGTTTAAGAAAGTTGGGCTGACACCTGTTGTCTCTTGCGTGGCGGTGTTGTAGGCAAACGCTATCTCAATAAGATGCTTGTCTTAGTTCTTATGCTCACCTTCTATGAAAGACGTGATCATAGTCTTGACAGTCCGGTTTACTCGCTCAACTGAATTTGCTTGAGCATGATACGGCGGAATCGTATTATGCGTAACGCCGTGCTCCAGCAAGATTTTTTTTTTTTACTTATTTATTTAGACCATATACGAAGCCTTAACAAATTAGAACAAGGCATCCTATAGAGGCAAATAAAATTGCGTGTACATAGGTATGGTACAAGAAAAATACTTAAAAACTAAACAGTTACACACTAAATTGCCCTATATATTCTAGCTCATTTTTATATCACAACAATGCAAAATAGAAGTTATTTAATAAGTGCATGCTTTCATCTATACTAAATTTTTCCTTATAAATCATTTTAGTCTTTTTTTTTATTGTAAATTTACTAAAATCTAAAACTTTAAACTCTTTGTTTAACACATTGAACACATAAATTGCCACGTAATAGCTAATTTTTTGGCAGATACTTTTCTCAATTTTTGGTAACTGTAAATTCTTGTTTCTTATATTACTAGTGCTGTTTTTGTACAAATTTTTTAATGTTAGGTAATGAAAAGAAACGGCCTCTAATTGCAACAACTGTCTTACGGTTAATAGGAGATCATGCGTTATAAATTGATTCTTATTTATATTTTTTAATAATTTGTTTTGTGTTGCTTGTAATAAATTTAGGCAATTGTTATATGCTCCACGCCAAGCAATTATTCCATATCCAACTAAACTTTGAAAGAAAGCATGATATACGACTATCAATGTTTTCCTATACATTGTGTTTTTAATTTTTGCAAAAATGAAGAACAAATATCTCGTTTTTTTGACTAAATATTCAATATGCGTGTCCCATTTCATATTAAAATCTAATATTAATCCCAGATATTTGTGGTTTTCTACTCTTTTTATAACATTAATATCAATATTAATATGTATGTTGTCAGGGACACTATTGCAATAGTTACCAAATGTAATGTACACTGTTTTGCATACATTTAACGATAATTTATTTAAAGCAAGCCATTTGGCTACTTTACTTAGATAATTATTGATCCTATCTTGAACAGAGGACCAATTGTCATCACTCGAGATGTTGACAGTGTCATCTGCATAAGACATGATGGTATCCTGCCGCATATCGTTCAATAGATCATTTACGTACAATATGAAATATAACGGTTCTAATATGGTTCCTTATGGAACGCCAATAGATATTTCTTTATAGTCACTTTTACAGTTCTGAATTTTCACGCATTGTTTTCTATCAGATAGATAGCTAGTTAACAATTTTAAGGCACTGCCCCTTATTCCATACCTTTCCAACTTATTTAAAAGTATTCCATGATCTACAGTGTCGAAAGCTTTCGCTAAATCCAGAAAAGCAGCAATAATAGGCTTGCTTTTATCAAGATGCTTGTATATGATATTAGAAATAAAATTCAGTGCATCAATAGTTCTTCTATTTTTTACAAATCCGAATTGTTTATCAAAAATGATATTACATTTCATCAAAAACACAAAGATTCTATTGTGTATTATTTTCTTAAAAATTTTTGCAATATTAGATATAAGCGATACTGGTCTGTAATTTGCCAGACAGCCAATATCACCAGACTTATAAATTGGAACTATTTCAGCTTTAAGTGCTTCCGGCCATGTGAACTGATAAATACATAGATTAAATATATGTTCTAGCGGTTTATCTAGATGGTTAGTGATTATTTTAAGCGTATTTGCATTGATATTATCAACCCCTCCAGCTTTACTTTTCATAGAATTTATAATCTTTTGTATTTCAAAAGTATCAGTTGGATAGATATAAATTGTTTTATTATTCCTATCTGGAAGTTTGAGCTGATCAACACCCAAATTTGGAATTTGGTTGCTTAAATCAATGTCAACTCTACAAAAATAATCATTCATTGTGTTAGCAATAGTTGTCTTATCGTCTATTTTTTGATTATTTACCATTAAATAATTAGGTTCTGACTTATTTTGAAGGGTTATACCCAGTTTACCATTGATAATTTTCTATAGCTCCCTTGGATTATGACTACTTTTTATTTCATTATTTTCAAATTTGTATTTGGCATCTTTTATAATTCTATTTAAAATTTTTTCATAATTTTTGTATTTCTTTTTTAGTACCGTGTTTGTCGGATTTTTTTTTTCATATTTTATATAAATTTGCTTTTGTTTTACAGGACACTAGTATAACTCTAGTTATCTATTCTTTTCTTGGTGTTACGTCATTATTTTTTTTTCTTAAATGTTTATAACAAGTAGCTTTTTGAAGGCAGCTATGTATCATATTTATTGGTTCATTTAATGCACAATTGGAGTCCTGCAGTGTTAATAAAAAGTTCGATTCTACTTTTCTTGCAATATTTTTTAATTTCCTGTAATTTATATAAGATTCATTTTTTCTATTCTCTTTTCATACTTTGAACTGGTCGACGCTTATAATCAATGGATAATGGTCGTTAAATAGAACATTTAGTTTATAAGAATCCAGTTCAATAGTCCTCGTTTTTACAAAGCAATTATCTATACAAGTACCGTTTTCGTTATCAAAAGAGGGCCTTGTTATTCCTTTAGAATATGGTGCATATTCGTGTTCAATAAAATTGTTATTGAATTCGTAACTAATTGTTTTTTTACTAAAGTTATTTCTTTGTAAATTTTGCTTCCCCCTAGAGGAAGCTTTGTAATAGTAAAATTTTCCGTTTCGCTAAAACTTCATAGGAACAGTTTTTAGATGTTAGAAGTTCGAATCAGGTGTTTTTAGGAAATGTCCGTATGGATGTATGTGCGTGCGTGCGTGCCTGCGTATATGTGTGTTTGTGTGTGTATGTTTTGTCTCTCTTGGAGAAAGAGGTATTAGGAAAAATCTGATAAAGACCATAGCATGACTTTGTTTATGGGGTCGTCGCGCAGCCCCGTACCCAATGTCAGCCGTGTGTCAGATTCACACCGACTAAGCCCATCCTTGTTAAGGTCAGGTGACAAAACATTTAACCGTCCCAAGAAACGCCCTCTTTGCCTTTATCGACTCTTGATAAAGGTACCTAGCTCTGTGTTCTGTGCCCCTGGTTCCCGCGGTACCCCCGTTAAGCAATGCTTCACGGGGGGGCGTAAGGTTTTACGCCCGCTTCTAGTTTATAGGTCGTCATATTTTTTCTGCATTGTCGTGTCGTCTATTTTGTACAGCATCGTCCGGTCATCTTCTGGACAGCCTCGACGCCGATACCTACGTTCCTCTGGATCGGGTGGGGGAGTCTGGGCTTGACTCATTTAGCTACATTCCTCTGCATCAGTCAGAGGCCTTCGTTTAGCAACATTTTAATGGGCTGTTTCACCTTGTCTTTCCCTTCTATTCTCTTCGTCATTTCTAACCTTCAGGTGCCACTCTGGTCTGGAGGTAAAACTCGAATTCTTCTCGCTCCCTATGTAATCGCGAACAGTTACAGACACATGCTCCGCATCTTCGTTTGTGTCCAAACAAGCTGGGCAGTTTGGACAGTCCTCTATTTTAAATCTGTGTAGGTATGTCCCAAAGCATCCGTGCCCCGTCAGAAACTGTGTGAGGTAGTAGTTAACTTCCCTATGTCCTCTTTGCATCCAATCCTCTATTTTTGGTGTGAGGCGATGTGTCTATCGCCCCTTGCCGCTAGCGTCCCATCTTTTTCGCCACTCAGCTATTGTCTGTTCCCTTGCGGAATTCCAGATTTCCGTCTGTGTGTTGTCATTAATCCGTCTCTTCGCCTCGAATACTTCCTACCTCTCGATTGCTAACAGGTCAATAGGAGGCATGCCTGCTATAATGCAAACCCCCTTCTTATACCGTTTGGTAACCGGATGCTACCCTTAGTGCACTTCTTCTATATAGAGTCGACAGCTTCCGCGCGTAGGATTTCACCAACATGGCATCTGTCCATATTGGACCCCCATACAACATAATCGATGTGATTACGCTGGCTAAGAGTAACCGTCTGTTCTGGGATGGGCCTCCTACATTTGTCATAAATCGAGATAAGGCAGTACCCACCTTAGCTGCTTTATCGCTCACCGCTTCAAGATGCTGCTTGTATGTAAGTCTTGCATCTATGGTGATGCATAGGTACTTAATGGTCGGTTGTGAAACAATCTCGTGCCCATCCACCGTCAGCGTTATCTTCTCCAACTTCTTCCTATTAGAGATAAGCAAAATTTCAGTTTTATGGCTGGCCAATTCCAAACCAGTCTCTGTCAGCCATTCATGTATTGTATGAATTAATTCGTCTGCTACTTCTGTTATTTCTTCTATTGTTTTCGCTTCTGCGACCACTGCTATATCGTCAGCGAATCCAACCACTGTTGCTCCTTTTGGTAATTGCAGTCTTAACACCCCATTGTACATGACGTTCCATGTCGGCGGCCCAAGTACTGATCCTAGGGGGACACCTCCTATAACTTCATAGGTCTTGGTACCATCCTCAGTGTCATATAATAGGATTCTGTCCTTCAGATAGTCCGACATAATCCTTCTTATATATACAGGGACCTCTTGCTTGCGGAGTGCCTCGTGTATTTCACTCCATTTGGCTGAATTGAATGCATTTTTGATATCTAATGTGACTATGGCACAGTACTCCTTTTTTCCTTCTTTCCATCTTTTCCCTTCTATCGCTGTTTGCGCAGTGCCGATCACCAGGCTAACTGCGTGCAGGGTCAAATGGTTCTTCCGGAAGCCGCATTAGTGGTCCGCTAGTACACTTCTTCCTTCTATAATCTGGTCCATTCTGACGCAAATTATGCGTTCCAGGATCTTGCCCGAGGTATTCAACATGCAGAGCGGCCTGTATGATGTGGATTCCTGGGGTGGCTTCTTTCCTTTTGGCAGCAGCACGAGCCGCTGCTTCTTCCAGTTTGTGGGGAATGTTCCCTCTTCTAGACATGAATTGTACAAATCTATGAAATCCTCCGGGTGACTGTGAATTGCATGCTTAAATGCAATGTTTGGAATGCCATCCAGTCCTGGGGCTTTATTATTTCCCACCCTTCTACAGGCGGCTAAGAGTTCATCCGTCGTAATCGGGGGAATAGCCTCTTTATTCTCACCACTCTCTATGACACATGGTTCTTCTAGATGTCTAGGGAACAGTGTAGTCACTACCCGGTGTAATAGTTTCGGGCATGTTGGAGGGGGTAAGTAGCTTCCTTTGATCTTCTTCATTACTGTTTAGTATGGTCGACCCCAAGGGTCCTGTTGGACTCCATCCTGTAATTCCGTAAGGCACCGTCGCTTATTTTCGCGGATTTTCTTCTTAAGGCTCCTTTTTGTGTCTTTCATTTCTTCTCCGCGGACATCTACTATTTTCTGACCTCGTCCAGTTTTATAGTATTTCTTTCTTGCCCGTTGCTCTCGTTTTCTGGTCCGGTGACACTCACTACGTGTCCTTTCAACTTCTCTGTCCCACCAGTATACTGGTGGTCGTCTACGGTTTGGCATCCTTCTTAGCATAGCAGTATCATATGCTCGGGTGATTTTTTCCAAAACCTGCTCAGCTTTACTATTTGCTGTCCCGGAGATTTGTATTTCTTCCAGTGCCAACAAGAACATCTTCTTATCAAAATCCTTCATTTTCCAGCCAATTCTATTGGTCCTTGTACTTGTATTGGATCTCTGCCCTGTTTTACTTAACTCCATTATTATGGCCTGGTGATCACTATTGGTATAGTGCTCACTCGCGGTCCACTTTTCAACTGAGTCAATTAAGCAATTGCTAACATACGTCAGATCTATTACCGATCCTGAGTCTTCTCTTTTGAAGGTGTTGGTGCACTGGTTAACTAGTACCAAATCTAAGAAAGCCAATGCTTCTATTAGCACCTGGCCTCTTTGATTTGTCCTTTGGATGCCTCACTCTACGGCCCATGCGTTAAAATCGCCGGCAATGATTACTGGTTTTCTTCCAGCAGCATCTTGCACCAGCCGGTCTAACAGTCGTTCAAACTGTTCAATTGGTGCGTTTGGCAAGGCGTAGCAGCTGTATACGTGTATGCCCGCTACCTTCGCGCGAACAAAACGTTCTTCTCGAGTCATCATTTCTTCCTGAAAAGTGACGTCCCCGCATGCCCAGATCGCCGCCTTCCCGGTGTGGTCCGATTCCCACGATGGTTCGTCCAAGTCTCTGTATTGCTCGCGCACGATGGCTAAGTCAACCTTTGTTTCACGGACATACTGATTTAGTAGGTCCTGTGCCGTCTCACAGTGATTAAGGTTTAGTTGCACTATCTTCATTATTTGGATATCTTCAGTCCTTTTAAGGCCGCTCGGTAAACTGGGCATGTGTAGCTACCGGCTGGATGGTCAGCTTTCCCTCCTGCATTTCTTTCACGGCAGAATATGCAGCTGGGAGCGTTTTTACATTTCCTTGCCGTATGTCCTTCTTCCCCACACTTATAACAGCAGCTACTTCAATCCTTTGTATCTGTACAGTTCTTGGCTATATGACCAAAGCATAGACATTTATAACATCTAAGTGGACGTGACACTCTCTGTATCTCCCGTATTCTGCAGACTACCTATCCTATCCTGATTTTCCGCATAGCTATCATCTGTCGGGCTTTTTGTGCTGGCATTTGGATGATCTCGGTCTGCGTATCGCTATATGCCTTCCATGATGACTTTATCATATTCTCCTCTGCTGTGGATGCTTCACTTCGACACTCTCTGCGTAGCGCATTTACAATGTCTTCTTTGCTAGTCAGAATATAGAGATCCGTTATTTTAAAGGTCACTGCGTCTTGGAGGGTCCTTACTTCGGTACCCTCTGCTAGCACTTCTTTCACTGCTTGCCGGGATTCTGTCGACTTCCCTTCCGCTGTGCGCTGGAGTTCCAAAAGCAGGTCTCCAGCCGCTGTCTTGCGTACCCTGTTAACGCAGTCACCAAGAGTCTTCAGCTTGGGGTCCGTCTTCATTGTTTTAAAGGTATCGGCGTACGACGCCCCGCGCTTTTATAATGAGTGCCTCCGGACGGGCTGGTCTTGCCCGTGGCGGTCTCTTATTTCTGGTGCATTTTTGGATTAAGGTACCAGTACCACTTTTGTCGTCCTCATCATTCTTCTTTTTCTTCGTTTCCTCGTTTACCCCATCTGCCGCTGTGGCTTTGTGCCTGGTGTGGGAAATGGGGACTATGACGTTACAGCCTGTCTTGTCTTCTTCCTGATCGACGTGTCTTCCTGCGATGATGTTCTCCTACGTTTGCTCAGAGTTTGCTCCATCTGTCTTTGGTTAAAGGAGGGAAAGGTTTGGTTCTCTCGATCTTTGCTACCTTTAGCCTTCGACTCTGTACCTGTTCTAGTCTGGATCGAAGTCGTAAAGTTCTTTAGCGCTCTTCTAGAAGCCTTTGCCATGGTCTTCAACTGTGTATGGATGTTTTTCTTTTCCAAGATAAAATCCACCAGAGCTTCAACTTTCTATTTGAGAAGACTGAACAACTTAGCCACAATTTCCTGCTCCTTTTCTTTTCTCTCCGATGATGCTCTTCATACTTACATTTTCATCCTCCCTCACATGGTCAATGGGGGACAGTAGGTCTATCAGGTCTTTGTTTCCTTGCTCCTGATTTAGTCTATCGTCCCCTAGGCTGTTGTTGCTGCCTGGATTCTGGGTAGGGAACCCAGCTTCAATGACACTTTTCGAGGTATCCGAAGTCCTCGAGTGATTTTTTGTCGATGTGCGTTGCATGTTATATATACATAACTTTCTCTTCTCTCTTATGTCATCTACCTTCCACTCGGCTTTTACTGTAAAACCTAGCCTCGCATACGTGTATTCTGACCTCGTGCCTCAAATGCATCCGCGGGAGGAAAGTGAGGCCCCCCTCTTCTTCAAACATCGAAGTTAAGTCGCACTGCAGCAACCGGCGAGCGTCTGCTTGGTCGTGTTCCTAAGATCCACCTTCACTTCCAGTGATGACTCTGTAATGTACGTGTAATGTGTTGTAGTGTCGTTAGTGAAGTGTGACTGTAAGTGTAGTGTATATGGGGGTTTCTTCCCCTATCCTGTATCCTAGGAAGTAGCCCTTTAACAAGGTGCTAACATCTGGGCCAGATGCGCCTTGGTTATTTTAACGAGGTTGATACTCCTCCTCCTCCTCCTTCCTCGCCGCTTGCAGAGCAGGGCCCCGGGCTTGGGACCGACATAACGGAGTTCTGTGTGTGTGCGTGTGTGTGTGTGTGTTTGTGTGTGTATACCGTGATATTTCTGAAACTACTCAGTCAATATCAATAAAATTTGACATGCATATCTATTTTTGAATTCTGAATTCGGGAAAAACATTTATTTTTTTATTTTTTCAATTACTTTTTTTTATGGACATTTTTCAATTTTCGAAAAACATTATTTTCTTTTTTTCCAATCATTCTATTGTTACAAACAATTCAGCTAAAATGCATTTAAAAGATAATAAAATGACCTATTTTTCCTCGTTTGGTCCTCAGGATTGACCTCTCCGCTCGGCAGATAAAATGAAAAAGATGATTTTTTTTTAAATTCATATCTCTTAAACTAAACATCATAACCTCACGAAAAAAAATATGTTGATGGGTTACGTGTCAAACTATAATCCATTAATATTTTAAGTTATTTGACTACTTATTATTTTAGTAATAAATCGAAAACTGATTAAATTAAGTTTTGTTTTAGTCTTGATTACGGGCGTAGAAATGCCTCATTGCACTTGCAATTCTGTGAAAAGAACAACCAACACGAAAGATAAAGAATAAGAAGACATAAACAGAACAGTAGCTTGAATAAAATTACACATCGGTAATAAAAATTATCTATATACTAACAAAATTCTATGCTACAGCCGACTCAGCACAGTTTATACACACGTCACATATTATTGAGAAAAAAATAAAATTTTTTTTTTTTTTGGCTTCTTTCACACAACACATCTTGTATCAAAATCAATATATTATTAATATAGAATTTAAATAATATTATATGTAATCTAGCATGTAAAATCTGAATGTATGATTGTAAACAAAAGAAAATTATATATAATTACATAAACAAAAATATTAACAAAAATTGTAGCAATAAAAAGTACCTTATATATCATATTGTTAATAAATAATGATGTGCGGAGAACGATAATACCCATCATTGTTTCTAAGAAATATATACAATAATATATATTGTAACGTGACGGCTGTGCCGCACGATACAAGCCTCGGGACGGCAACGTCGCGAGAGATGTTCGGCTACCGTCGGAACGGTTCGGCTTTACTCGGCTGCCGATCGTGTGGCGCTGTCGGCGAGCGCGCGTGCCGATAGTCACGCTTGAGCGGTCGTACAGAGCAGAGTTTTCGGCACAAAGGACCAAGAAAGAGGAAGGATCCCGACCACGCTGCCTTTGTGACTCCCAAGCCGGACTTCGTCACCGGGAAGGAGGTCTTCTACGGGTCCCAGCGAAGGAGTTCATCATCCGAGCCCGACGTAACCACGCCAAGAGGTGCTGAAGCGGCGTAATATTAAGGTTGGTCAGTGTGTGCGCCGGAGAGTCGCGAGTTTCGTTGTCGCGTTTTCTTTCCTTTGTTAGAGCTCGACTCGTATCGCCGCGCTAGGACAGAGGCACGAGGCCGGGCCTCGTGCTCGTGAGAGAGCAGCTACCGCGGGGAAGGCGATGCTCGCTTTTCCCCGACATATTCGCTACCGCCAGTAACTGAGTGAGATGTGGACTTGCGCGCGCCGAGGACTGGGGATTCCAAGAGTGTATCGGGATGCACTCTCGTTGACAATCGCGCGCTCCCGTTGTTCTCGCTTCAGGGATGAGCTACCGTCGCGGGGGGACAGTGACGGTGATGATGTCTCCGCTGTCTTTCTCTGGAGAGACACCGCTATCGAGGATGGCTACCGTGCCTCGAAGACAACTACCGCGTCTCGAAGATTGCTCTCGGGTCCTGGAGACCGCCTCGTGTTCGTATGCTACCGTAACGTTTAGTATAAGTGATTAGGTTAATATTAGGATAGGATCTCTCGTTTTCTCTCGTCGATTAAATAAGGAATTAGGATTCAGTAAGATGGTTAGGTCTAGGAAACGGTGACTCGGCGATCGAATGGGGAGCCCAGCACGCGCAGAATCGGGCGATATGGTGACGATCGGGAGGTCGGAACGTCCTTGCCTCGTGTAGACGCGCGGCAGCAGGCGCACCGGAGTGCCAGAGTCGACAGGCATCGGAGAGGCGGGGTCGGCGTCGATCCGCACTGAGTGGACCCCCGGTGGTCCGCTGACGAGCGGATTGCGGCAGGAGGCCACGTCGGTGGGCGCGAGGGGGCGATCCGATGGTTGGCGGAATGGAGGGTAACCTCAAGTTGTAGGAGCCGACTGCGCTGCTCCCCGTTCTCGTCGCCGAGGTCGCGCGCGAAAAACGGCAGGCGCGCCGTTGCGTAGTCTTAAGTCGCAATATAATGTCGGGGTAATGACTGTGTTTGCGATGGCAGAGCGCTGCCAGAATCAATGTTGTATTTGATGCAGTAAGATTAATAGGAAATAAATCAAAGATAAAATGCACTCATGTCTTTCGCTCAGTGTGGCCCCCTCCCGAACCCACGATCCTGTACGATCCATCCGTAACACACAATAGCTAGCCGGGAAGGAAGCGGTCGGATCGACGCGCGGCATGGCAGTTTTCGAGAAGGAGATCGAGGAGATCTCCGGCACCTCGGTGCCTGGCGCCCCGGGCTTCGGCAGCCCTGAGCCCATGCCGCGTGCACAAAAACCCACCGTTTCAACTGGCGCCTGACAACGCGCGTAAGCGGCATTGAGTGATCCACATGAGTTGCATGAGAATGCTACCGCAGATAGCATGTTATTTTGTTGTTGCGAACAACGTAATAGGCGTAAAATCGTTTTGTTCATTTATTAGACTTACGTATTTAGGTAGAAAATAGTTTTAAGCATAGGTAATAAAACAAGCTACCGACAATATCAACGAAAGTTCGTTACGGGACATACGCTACCGACGTAAACATCGAAGGTTAACACCTAGCTACCGAACCACGAAAGTCGAGCACCGAGATTCTCGAAATTCTAAAAGGAAAACAAATACCGAAGCGGATCAGAAATTTCGAGAACTCGATCACGCCACACTACAACTGCCGCGCTTTGAGATAAACAAGGTGCCGATCACCTTCGTTCCGACTAACTACCATAAACAAAAATCAGGAATTTCGAGAACTTGATCACGCCACACTACAACTGGCGCGCTTTGATATAAACAAGGTGCCGATCACCTTCGTTGCCGACTAACTAAATAAAAATAAGGTCAGAGCGAGGAAAGATAACGCTAGCTCTAGTGACCCAATCCCGTCGCGACCCGAAACAACACGTGTCGTCGTGACGAAGGGGGGCAGTTCTCTGTTCGAGCGCGAGTCGAGCAATATCGTTCGCTCCGAGCTCAAGTTCAATGTAACTCCGGCGCACGAGCGACCACTGACAATAGCGACTTGTTGTGACTAACCATTATATGTTTCTTTACTTTATATTATATTTATTCAATATAATTATTTATTGCTTTGCGAACAATATTGTAAAAGGTACAAGGCTGAGGTAAGGTAAGCCATTCAATAGTGTCTTACCCCGGTGTTTTTTTTTCTCATGGCATAATCAAAGAGGGATACTGATTTCCCAGTAAAATTCAGCTAAGTGGTGGTGTGTGTGCGACATTTCGAGAATCGCATTTAGTAAACCGACTACGGACCACGTTAAGCTACCGTCGCGCGGAAATAATAACAGGTTTCAAGACCAAGCTACCGGAGCTATAGAGCCAATCAAGGGTGGTTTACCTGCTACCGTTACAAATCAAAAAACGACACGTTAAATAGTCACGCGAGTCTTAGATAAGTTAAATTACGACATGACCCTCGGAGTAGACGCCTTGAGAAAATTTAAAATGAAAATAGACTTCGCACCTAATACGTGGACTTCCAAAGACGACGCGAATAAGACATTATCGTCCGACTCACATGCTACCGAAGGATTACAACCCGACGCAGTACGGAGTTGTGATCCACGCGATCTTAATACCGAACAAGAAGAAAGACTGAACGAATTCCTGACCAACGAGATACCGGTAAATACAGGAAAACTAGGACTGACAACCCTCATAACACATCATATCAACGTTAACGGACACCCTCCAATCAGGCAACGTAGTTATCCACTATCCAAAGCTCTCGAACAGATTCCTTTTAGGGAAGTAGACGACATGCTCACGCAGGACATTATAGAACCGTCACATAGTGAGTGGGCCTCGCCGATCTCATTAGTCAAAAAAGGCAATGGTAAAAGACGGTTATGCCTTGACCTACGTAAGGTTAATAAAGTCTCGAAAGAGTAAACCGATCGTTAAAAACCATGATTTGCGCGTTCATGGGCCAAGATCATAAAAACTGGGACGAACACTTATTAGACTTCCGTTTCGCGTATAACACAGCAAAGCACACCACCACTGGCGTAACACCAGCTTTCTTGAACTTCGGTAGAGAGCCACTGCCTTTAACCTCACTACGAAAAGAGCTGGACAATGTCACGGAGATAGACCGAACTGATACCTCGACGTGGTCAAAACGAATGTATAGACTGATTGCGATTCATGACTGGGTCACGCGGAACACCGAGTTGGCACACGAACGACAGGCCAAATACTATAATAAGAACCATCGACCGATAACGTTTACCGTCGGCGAAAAAGTATGGGTGAAAAACAGGATTCTGTCGAATGCCGATAAAAACTTCTCGGCAAAATTAGCAAATAAATTTAAAGGACCCTTTACAGTATCTAAAATTTTGTCGCCTTTAGTGTATGAGGTGATTTCGGAGGAAGGCAGGGTAATGCCGAACGTCCACGTAACCGACTTAAAAAAGTACAACACTCAAAAAGTGACTAACACTGCTGACTAACATCATCATATACTAACCAATGAGGTTTCTTCTTTTCCGAATCCTACGAAAATACATTATTTTTTTCCCTTGGGTTTTATTTTTCAGGTGCTTTACTATTCACGCTACCGATAACGCCCTTGCACAAGGCTAACATCACCGCTACCGCGCACCTGATATTCACCATCTATATTAATATTGTCATTTTTTTTTTAAAATAAACATATTTACACTCACCCCGAACACACACGCAAACGGACACTTCAGCTACCGTGGACCGCTCGACAATGTCGCGGTCTTCCGACTACGAAAACGGACTACTCGAAGACGGGGATTTCGAGTTTATGGAGTTTGACGCACGGACGGACGAACTGCTACGCGACGATACCGAGAACGATCCTCGTACTTCTCGGCACTCTCCCAGCCCGAGTATTGTTACGCTGTCGTCATCCTCCGGGGACCCCGGGGAGATGAGAGGTCCGATGGACTGCGACGGGCAGTCATCGGACGAGGGGGAGGCCGGAGTGGAAGACACCCCAGGAGCTGATGGAGACGCGGAGACGCGGAGAAGAAGGCAAGCACAAGACGAGGAGGAGAAGCGTGACTTGCTGTGGGCTTACGAGCCCCTCAACGAACACCTGGGTCGCTTCAACGAACTATTCGAGGAGGACCCAAGCATCCTCGAGGCGATCCAGCTCTCGTATAATCGGGTAGTCGAGGTCATCCGCAGACGCCCGTGCAAGCTGACGGGGTCTCCATACCCGTGTATGGGAAGGGTGGAGAAGCCCATAGTCCCAGCGACACGCTCCCGACGCTACTTCGCCGTCTACGAATTAAGCCCTCTCGTGGACACAGAGACTAATACCGACAATCCCGTTTCAGACACGACAGCACAGACGGAATTACCGAGCAGGGACATGGAGACACAGACGGACTTCGACTCGGACGCACACGCGCTACCGGAACCACAGACTCGCTCCCGAGACCGACACATGCCCCCAGTCCCCGCGCCGCGATCAGTTCACCGGGAACCCATCGACGCAACACCGCCGCCACCTAAAAAGAACACCACCACCGGAACCAGCCGTGCCACCGACGAGCTACCACACTCTGCGCCGAAAGGCAGTACTCCAGACGCGACTCCGACGCCCGATACCGCCACGGAGTCGACCCCGTCGGAAGCCAGCGGGGGAAGTAGCAGAAAACGGACGCACAAGAGGACGGTATCGGCGGGACCGAGCAAGCCAGCCTCGAACCCGAATCGGGACCCGAGCAACTTCACGGGCTGGCAGGTGGTACAGGGCAGAGAAGTGTTTATCACGGCACCTCGTCCAGGATGCTGGGCATGCGGCAGTTCAAGCCATCGGGCCCCGCGTTGTCCCAGCCGCTCCCGAGTGAACTACGTGTACTGCTACCGCTGTGGATTGGGGAACGTTACCGTACGCGACTGCCCTATCCACGCACAGGAATGGAGGGCAGAAGGCCCATACATTAAGTCTCGAGGGGGAAACGTCCCCCGAGAACAGCTACCGCCGAGACGATCTTGACGGAACACCGACTGACGTTTGACCTGTGTGACGATAGACGACACAATCATACACTCTCGCTATCGGCACTCGCTACACATTACACAAACGACTCACACCCTCTCACTACCACTAACCACCCACGATACACGATGCACCCACACACCCCGCTACCGCCACTCATCACACCGCACAACGCATCACACGATCATTAGTGTAAATTTATGAAGTAAATAAATTATATTTTGGAATATTACACCTTACTAAGTATTCTTTTTCCGCTCGTCCTTTCATTTCCTCCCACCAAACCTCATTCATTGGAAAATTATGTTGTTTTTTTTTATTTCGGTGTCACTACGAATGGGTATTCTCGGTTTCCCTGGTCTTCTGGTATTCCGCTCCACCATTTTGTTATCCACTAGGGGTCCTTGCCGAGATCATGACAGGCGCAGCGATGGCATCCTGGGTTTCTACATCAGCCGCCGCTCGATTATTGTTTGTTAAGGTATGTTAGTTGTAAGTATGCGCCTCCCCGGAAGACCTGGGGAGAGGAGAGTTGTAACGTGACGGCTGTGCCGCACGATACAAGCCTCGGGACGGCAACGTCGCGAGAGATGTTCGGCTACCGTCGGAACGGTTCGGCTTTACTCGGCTGCCGATCGTGTGGCGCTGTCGGCGAGCGCGCGTGCCGATAGTCACGCTTGAGCGGTCGTACAGAGCAGAGTTTTCGGCACAAAGGACCAAGAAAGAGGAAGGATCCCGACCACGCTGCCTTTGTGACTCCCAAGCCGGACTTCGTCACCGGGAAGGAGGTCTTCTACGGGTCCCAGCGAAGGAGTTCATCATCCGAGCCCGACGTAACCACGCCAAGAGGTGCTGAAGCGGCGTAATATTAAGGTTGGTCAGTGTGTGCGCCGGAGAGTCGCGAGTTTCGTTGTCGCGTTTTCTTTCCTTTGTTAGAGCTCGACTCGTATCGCCGCGCTAGGACAGAGGCACGAGGCCGGGCCTCGTGCTCGTGAGAGAGCAGCTACCGCGGGGAAGGCGATGCTCGCTTTTCCCCGACATATTCGCTACCGCCAGTAACTGAGTGAGATGTGGACTTGCGCGCGCCGAGGACTGGGGATTCCAAGAGTGTATCGGGATGCACTCTCGTTGACGATCGCGCGCTCCCGTTGTTCTCGCTTCAGGGATGAGCTACCGTCGCGGGGGGACAGTGACGGTGATGATGTCTCCGCTGTCTTTCTCTGGAGAGACACCGCTATCGAGGATGGCTACCGTGCCTCGAAGACAACTACCGCGTCTCGAAGATTGCTCTCGGGTCCTGGAGACCGCCTCGTGTTCGTATGCTACCGTAACGTTTAGTATAAGTGATTAGGTTAATATTAGGATAGGATCTCTCGTTTTCTCTCGTCGATTAAATAAGGAATTAGGATTCAGTAAGATGGTTAGGTCTAGGAAACGGTGACTCGGCGATCGAATGGGGAGCCCAGCACGCGCAGAATCGGGCGATATGGTGACGATCGGGAGGTCGGAACGTCCTTGCCTCGTGTAGACGCGCGGCAGCAGGCGCACCGGAGTGCCAGAGTCGACAGGCATCGGAGAGGCGGGGTCGGCGTCGATCCGCACTGAGTGGACCCCCGGTGGTCCGCTGACGAGCGGATTGCGGCAGGAGGCCACGTCGGTGGGCGCGAGGGGGCGATCCGATGGTTGGCGGAATGGAGGGTAACCTCAAGTTGTAGGAGCCGACTGCGCTGCTCCCCGTTCTCGTCGCCGAGGTCGCGCGCGAAAAACGGCAGGCGCGCCGTTGCGTAGTCTTAAGTCGCAATATAATGTCGGGGTAATGACTGTGTTTGCGATGGCAGAGCGCTGCCAGAATCAATGTTGTATTTGATGCAGTAAGATTAATAGGAAATAAATCAAAGATAAAATGCACTCATGTCTTTCGCTCAGTGTGGCCCCCTCCCGAACCCACGATCCTGTACGATCCATCCGTAACACACAATAGCTAGCCGGGAAGGAAGCGGTCGGATCGACGCGCGGCATGGCAGTTTTCGAGAAGGAGATCGAGGAGATCTCCGGCACCTCGGTGCCTGGCGCCCCGGGCTTCGGCAGCCCTGAGCCCATGCCGCGTGCACAAAAACCCACCGTTTCAATATATACAAATCTTTAGCGAACGTCGAGTTTCAGTCGTCCGTTCTTTTTCGGGCCGGGAGGTGTAATGGAATAACCGATTCCATTACGCACCCAAAACACTACAATTGCTATATATATCACATCTACACACACAAACACACACATACACAGCCGATTGAATGGGCAGCCGAAAAACCAATAGAAGAGGACAGGCCCTACTAGAGGCACTCACACTTCTGGACTTGGTGCTGATGAACGAAGGCAACGTACCACCCTATAAAAAGGTGGACGCTGAATCAGTGATCGACTTAACATGTTAGTAGATGTCTGGTAAAAGAGGTGAGTAAATGGACCGTAAGCGATCACTTCACTAATAGTGATCACCACGCCATTATAATGGAGCTGGACACCCAAAACATGGTACACTGTACTAACCCTATGAGTACGAAAATGGAATGGAAAGCCAAGGAGTACGACAAGGAACTATTTCTGATGATGTTAGGAAATATCCAATTGACGGGATCAGCAGAACACAAGGCTGAACAAATGACAAAATGGCTCACCCGAGCCTGTGACGCAGTTATGCCAAGAAAAGTGCCCAATCAAAGATGGGCACCGGTATATTGGTGGAACGAGAAGATTAGATCAGCGCGTTCCGCCTGCCACCGAGCACGAAGGCTGGAGCAACGGGCAAGGAAAAAGTTTTACCGAACCGGTATTGGAAGCGAAGCTGTAGAAGAATGCAGCAGAAGAATGAAAGAAGCCAAGTGCACCCTCAAGAAGTGCATCAGTGAAAGCAAGCAGAGATGTCATAAGGAGCTGCTAGAAGAGGTCAATAAAGATCCATGGGGCAGGCCCTACAAAACAGTTATGAAGACATTCAAAGGAAGCTATATACCCCCACCAAAGTGCCCAGAGGTTCTAAAGAGGGTAGTGACAACACTTTTTCCAAGTCAGACGGACGCACCATATGCTATAGCAGAGGAAGTGCGGGAAGAAGATATACCTCCAATTACAGTTGAGGAGCTACTCGTGACAAGCAAGAGGATAGGAAACAATAAGGCTCCTGGTCCTGACGGCATACCAAATGTGGCGCTGAAGCATGCCATCGAGGCTAAACCTGAAGAATTTGTTGGCCTCTACAATGCATGCCTAGCAGAAGGGAGATTTTCGACGAACTGGAAAAAGCAGCGACTTGTGTTGTTACCTAAGGGTAACAAAGCGCCCGGAGGGGAGACATCGTACAGACCATTATGTATGATGGACACACAAGGAAAAATACTGGAGCGCATTATCAGCAGCAGGATGGAGTGCATAATCGAAGAGACCAAGGGGCTTGCCGAGCACCAATATGGCTTTCGGAAGTGCCGATCTACTTTGGACGCGATCGGCCTAGTGGTATACACAGCCCGAGCAGCCATCAGTGGAAAACGGTGGAAGGGCGGAACAAAGAAGTACTGTGCAGTTATTAATTTGGATGTCAAAAACGTATTCAACTCTGCAAATTGGACGAAGATACATGAAGCGCTTGAAGAGCTTGAGGTGCCCACCTACATCAGGAGGATGATGGCCGACTATCTGAAGGACAGAACTTTACTGTACGAAACGGATTGCGGCATTGAAACCTACAAGGTCGCGGCAGGTGTTCCACAGGGATCAGTACTGGGCCCGCCATTGTGAAACATGTGTTTACCGCACGGTATCGGACGATGCAATAAGCGTCGTGGCAAGCATGCCACCCATCGACCTCTTAGCACTAGAGAGGAAGGCCATATACATGGTAAAACAGGAGAACAGCGATAGAACGAAGGCAGAAATCTGGAACGCTGCCAGAGAACAAACAGTAACTGAGTGGCAGAGAAGATGGGACAGTAGTCTGAAAGGGCGCTGGACGCACTGACTTATACCAAATATTGAAGACTGGATCAAAAGAAGACACGGGGAAGTAAACTACTACCTTACGCAATTTTTGACGGGACATGGATGCTATCGAGCATACGTGTGTAGATTTAATTTAGAAGACTGTCCAGACTGCCCAGCATATTTGGACATGTGCGAGGACGCTGAGCACGTTTTCTGCTACTGCTCGCGTTACCAGCAGGAGCGTGAAGAGTTTGAACGCTACCTCCAGACCAGAGCAACTCCTGAGTCTATTATGGCAGCTATGTTTGCCGCCGCTGAGGGCTGGCACGTGGTTAGTAACTACGCCTCGGTCATCCTCAAGAAAGTGAGGGGTGACGAAGAGAGAAGAAGATGAGAGAAGCTGCAAGAAGCTGACGATCGGACGATGCGGTAAGAAATAGACGGCAGCCTATAATGAAGAAGGTACGATAGTAGATTTACTAGATATGGACGCATAAGGAATGACAATCACATCAAGGAGACAAGGGCAATGTCCCTATGCCCCCCCCCCCCCGCGAAGTAATACTTGACCGTGGTACCGCGGGGGAAAAAAGGGACTGAAGACGGAGCTTGGCCCTCCTCACCGACAAATCGGTAAGGAGAGCGAAGAGGATTCGGGTTGACATTGGATTCTATATTCGGTCGCAAAACGAAGGGTTTTAGTTCGTGAGAATCCAACACACGGGGGCTCAGGCCATGTCATGGTCTATTAAGATTTTTTCCTCCAACCTCTTTCTCCAATAAAAAAAACACACGCACACCCACGAGGGGTCACGAGGGGCCACGAGGGGGAGCTGTACCCCATGTGGCGCATCCTCGGGTGACGGATAGAGAAACGCGTAAGCGTTTTGCTGTAAGCGCATAGTACTACGTACGTAGTGCTGCAAACAGAGGGTAGGAGAGAAATAAAATATCTCCCGCGGACCAAGCAGCTTATTGAAGATCTGTCACTACCGGAAACAAGGTTTGATCTTAGGGTTATGGCACGAAGCATTAGTGTCATGTATAAAAGTTTGTGCAGCGCGGAGGATGACCTGCTACAGTGCCAACGTCCAGGAACGGAAGGCAAGGAAACTCAGACAACACCAAGTCTGAAACCGAAAAAGGCGGGTAAACCAAGGGAGACCTTAAATACTCCGCAGGATAGGAGTAACAAAGAGGAGAAAGAGAGTAAAACACCTAAAGAGGCAACTTGGCAAGAGGTCGTTACAAGAAAGGCAAAAAAAGGAGAAGCAGTCAAGTAAGGAGAACAACAAAGCTCCTGGCGTTAACAACCAGAATAGGACCAGTAGAGACAAAACAAAGTGGGCAAGACCCACCAGACCGGGCGCTCTTATCATTAAGGCGCCGGAAGGAAGGAGCTACGTGGACATTTTGTCAACATTGAGAACTGCTCCTTCACTGAATGCCATAGGAGATAGCGTAAATAAAATACGCAAAACAGTGGCGGGAGATCTCCTCATAGAGCTCAAACGCACAAAAGAAGTTAAAACCGCAGACTTCCAAGAAGCGGTTAAAGCAGTACTAGTGGAAGGAACCACAATAAAAACACTGCAGCAAGAGGGGACCTTTGAAATAAGGGACCTCGACATACTTACCTCAAAAGAGGAGGTACTGGAGGCCTTGCAAAGGGAAATAGGAGAAAGAGATGTGATTGAGATCAGTGCCGTAAAATCGCTGAGAAAAGCGTACGGAGATACGCAAATAGCTGTTGTGCAATTGTCGAAAGAAATAGCGACCAAGTTCACAAAGCTAGAGAAAATTAAAATTGGATGGGTCAACTGTAGGATCCGTTCATCGAACCGCAGTAAGGGGCCGCTTAGGTGTTATAAATGCCTTGGTTTCGGCCACGTCGCTATCAAGTGTACTGATCCGCAGGATAGCAGCAAATGCTGCTACAAATGCGACAAGACGAGGCATAAAGCAAATAGCTGCCGTAATGAATCGTGTTGTTTACTGTGCCGAAAAAAAGGCGACAATATACCGACGAACCATGTCACTGGTAGGTACTTGTGCTCAGCCTACCAAGCAGCGGTTAAAAAATTCAGGAAAGGGTAATATTGCCGGTTTCCCGCCAATAGACCTATTAGCAAGGGAGAGAAAATCAATCGACGAAGGAAAAAGACGAGACAGCGGCAAAACCAAGATAGAAATTTGGGATGCCGCTAGGAAAGTAACAATGACGGAGTGGCAAAAGCGATGGGACTCTAGTAGTAAGGGACGGTGGACATACCGCCTCATACCAAGTGTAGAAGACTGGACAAAAAGAAGACATGGGGAAGTAAATTTCTACCTAACGCAGTTTCTGAGTGGACATGGATGCTACCGGGCGTATCTGCACCGATTTAAATTGGAGGATTGCCCGGATTGCCCGACGTGCTTGAATGTAATCGAGGACGCTGAGCATGGATTCAGTGTATGTCCACGCTATCATTCTTAAAGCAAGTATCACGCATTACTCGAGGCAGTGGACTCCCTGCGATCTACACTACGCACACCAAAGGGACGAGCCGTCACACCTAAGTGCATCTAGCCACCGCTGTAAACTGAACCACCGAGCCTAGGCTGGAAGGAGCCGAGAATTGACAGCTGCAGACACTCAAGAACCTCCTCACACATATATAAACAGCCACGCACACTTACACATTAAGGTAATTTTCTCTTTTCATAAAAATAAACGAGTGTCGATTTAAAAGAAATAATGTATAGTCTAAAGTGACTTCGTATCCGGCTCCCTTCCCCGGTAAGCGATGACCGCATCGGCGGTAGCCAAAAGGGACTTCCTATCTTTCACTCTTTTAATCATTTAAATTATTATAACTTTCACGTACGCCAAGTTCGATTATCAATTCAGGTAGGAATTCATGTAATTGTTTTAATGTGTTAGATTTTGTAATTGAAAATTTATAACCTGGACGTAACAGTAAAACGGTATTTGCGAAGAAGTTCGTAAAGGATCTTGCTCATCTGTCCGATACCCAAATCATTATCTGTTACGCAGAGTGGCAGCAGGGCTACAAGAATCTTCAAAGTAAGAAGGTGGAATTCCGCGAGGGTTTGCCGCAAACTAGTAATTGGGCCAGTGATTTCAGACCGAAACTCGTAATCATTGACGACTTAATTCAAGAATCGTCGTCGAACGGCATTATAGTCGACATTTTCTCAATGGCCTCCCACCATCACTCGCTCTCGGTGATATTCATCACACAGAACGTCTTTCATCAGGGTAGAGGACAGCGTGATATATCTCTAAACGCACAATACATTATCGTGTTTCGAAATTTGCGAGATAGATCTCAGATACAGCATCTGTCGCGTCAACTCTGTTCTGAGGATCCATAATTTTTGGAAAAGGCTTACTGGGACGCCACATCGAGACCATACGGATACCTTCCGCTGGATTTAAAACAGACTACATCGGACAACTGCCGATTTCGCACCTGCAGCTTTCCGAACAACGAAGTGCACTACGTCTACGTGTCACGGAATAAAAATATGAATAGTGGCGACACGTTGAATCTCGTGCCAATCGTCTCCTTGTGATGGGTGTTTCTTAGAGACGATATCCCTTTGCGCGTAAGGATGCTGCCGTTTTAAAAGCGCTGTTCCATTTGAACGATAAACAGCGAAAGGCTCTCTTGCAGACGGCTGATCCGAAATTAGTGCGTCATATTTGTGAGTGTGCTTTGAATATGTTGATCGGTAACGTACCGTTGGAGAAGTCTCACAAATCACGCTTACGCAGACATACAAAAACACTGCGGAAATTAGCCGAACCTTGTATGAGCCTGTGGAAAAAGAAAAAAATCATTGTTCAACGCGGTAGTTTGTTACCAGCATTATTGGCTCCTATTATTGGTACTCTGTTGGCTAGTATCATTGGTAAGTAGACGACATGGAACACGCGAAAAAGATGGTGCTTGTGCCGCATGAGAACGTTGAACGTCTGATGACTAGACTGGATGCTAAAATGAACAACATACTGAATTCATCTACTTGCAAAAGTGAGCAGGAAAATTGACTCAATATCGTTCTGTGATGCAGCGTTATCTTCAACTTAAGGATGTCGATAACTATGATAAGAAAGGAGGAGGAAAAAGATAAGAAAGATTGGCGTCAAATGGAAAACAACAACCATGATTATGATGATGATGATGAAAACGACGACAATTATAATGATGAGGCACAGCAGCTCGAGGAAGAGGATCGGATTGATGCGAGCATCATCGAGAGCGCGCCTACAAAGTACAGGCGACAGGCTGGACAAGTATGGCTTAAATTACGTGTTAGTGGGAATATCGCCTGGGATGCAAATGGTACCGTGGCAATAGGTGATGTGCGTATACACGGAGCCCACATGATTGACCTGGTAAATAATGCTATGAGAAATAGAAAAGGTTCTCCAACACCTGGGTACCCGCAATTTACCATTGCTCTTCGAGAATCGTTTATACCACGCGAATACATCGATAACAATCGTGTTTGGAATACCATAGTAGGCAGTACACGAGGTCAGACTGTCCCGTCTGGGAATGTACCACTATCACCAGTGTGGTGTGGTGCCACTAGTACCGCTCCGCGCCAGAATTTATCACCAAGTAGCGTTGGTCGTCTATTTCAAATGCCACGCTAGGCTGCTTCCGGGATCAGTAGCTCTGACACCGGCGAAGGAGACGAAAACAACAAAGGCAGAACAGCGCGAGTACATACACGGAAAAAGCATCAGCAGCAGTAGCAGCAGCAACTGGTAAAGGAAGTGCAAAAAAGTCGAGGGAAAAAGTTGTTGCTGGCAGTTCTGAAATTACATCATGGCGACGATTGAGCCAGAGGTTCGATCAGGACGGAAGAGTGAAATCACCGACCAAGAAGAAAAAGAAGAGCAAGAACGAGTGAACGTGAAAAATGGCGCACTTGATGAATTGATCGATTTGCTACCGTTTGAAATGCACGTACCCGGATATAGATTTGGCGGCCCAGGAACAAAACTAGCGGAACGTATTGAACGTGGTGAAGTCGGTATCAATCCATTGGACGAGGCGTGTCGTCAGCATGATCTAGTCTACGGTGGCAAACAAGGCAACCGACACAAGGGTGATCGACTTTTAGCTGAATACGCATTTTCACGAATGCTCGCGGATGAAACAGATGGAGACGAACGAACACTGGCTATGATGACAGCCTGCTACATGGTGAGCAAGATAACCTTTGAAAAGTCGTTTTCTCTAATCAAGAAAGTACTGAAGAGGAATAAGAAAAAAGTACAAAAGAAATCAAAAGATAGTAGTAGTAGCAGCAGCAAAGTTGAGGAATCTGTGAAAAAAGGGATTAGCAAACAACAAAAAGAATGTAAGGGGTCGAAAATAAAAAATAAAGAAGTGAATAAAAAATCGATGCATGATGAAAAGAAAGAAGAAGATTCGAGAATATTTATTACGCGCCTCCTCATCCGGCAGCGTACGCTGGTATTGATAAACTTTTTCAAGCTCTGCGTGAGAGAGGTAAAAACAGTAATAAAAAAGCAAAAGTTAATCGTGAGAGTGTTGTAGAGTGGCTCGACAGTCAAGATGCGTATAATCTACATCGACCGATCAGACATCGATTTTCGTGAGGTAGTTACAGTGTGCGAAATTTGGGTGATGTGGGAGGTTGATCTCGTGGATTTGAGATCCTTGAAAACTTACAACGATGGCTACAGTTATATTTTGAGTGTCATCGATGTTGTCAGCAAATATAGCTAGTTGGAACCGATCAAGCAAAAAACCTCCAGAAATGTCGCTGAGGCTTTCTTGCGTCTACTATCAAGAAGCAATGGGCGTAAATCAAAGTGTCTCCAGACAGACAAGGGTAAATAATTCCTTGGTCGTGAGACGCAGCAAGTTTTGCGCGACAATGACATCAATCACGGAGTGGTCGCTCAAAGGAGTATTTCGTCAGCTGGAATGGCTATCCAGAAAAGTTCAACTCCTGGGTCAAGGCTAATCAACTTTCGCAAGTATGAGGAATCAATTTTACATTATTCTGCCTAGCAACAGCAGTATGAATTATTTCGCGGAAAACACTACAAAGCATTATGTTACACAGTTGCCACAACAGATCAGATTACAAAGTTCATGGCTGGTCGCGCTCATAGAAGTTCAAATTCCGCTAACGTTTCAACACGTGTCAGTCGACAAAGAAGAAAGAAAATTTTCCCTAAAACGAATTTCCCCCACAAGATTCGAGACGAATGAGCTAAGAGTGGAAAATTTTACAATCGCAGAATCGCTGATTCGTCCAGGAAATTACAAAAACACTCACACTGTCGTTGAGGAGATAAATAACTTAGAATGTATTAGTGGTCATTTGCCGCTGATAGTTGAACGTGGTGGTTATGTGACAGTTAATAGAGTCTGTGGAAAGGATAGCTACTCTCATTTCAGTCACGAGCTTTGCTTATCGGAAAAAATGCGAAAAATTCTCGGATTTGAGAAGGATAGGCAGATTCTCTTTGTTGACGATCAATACACCATAGAGGCTGATAGACCTGCTCGAGTTTCCAATGGTCTACCAGCCATGTTTATGATCTACAGTGAAATCTGTGAATCGTATATGACAGGTGATGTTCAATCAAGGTTGCTACGCGCTGTATCGATGAATAACGATAATTACGAATACGGTACTACCCGAATCAAAAGTTTCTCTCCGCTAATGTACGCACCATTGTTATTCAGCTCATTTCGGACCATTGAAATAGATATAAGAGTACTTCAGTTGCCGTGATTGGTCTCGCTTCTTTCTTGAGCGGTATCTGGTGATACGCATTACTGAGATCCAATGTCGAAATAAACTTCGCTTTCTGCAGTTTACGCAGTATATCGTCCATGTTCGGCAAAGGATAAGGATCAGCTTTTGATAGCGCATTAACTTTCCGAAAGTCAACACAAAAACGAAACTTCCCATTCGCTTTGCGCACCAAAACCACGGGGCTAGACCAACCACTTGTCGCTCATTCAATAATGCCCGCCTCCAGCATCTCATGTACCTGGCGGTGCATTTCTTCTTTCATCACCCTCGACACTCTCCAATGTCAATGTCATGCTCAATCAGCTGAGGGCGACCTAGCGCATTAGGCTAGGCTGGTTTCATCCTAGCCAAAAGTCTGTTCAGCTTAGCGCGTTCTTCCTCCGTAATCCTCGCTAAACCTACTGCGGCTATATTGAGCACACCCGTAACTCCGATCGTTGCCAGTTGAAGCTGTACTATTTTCTTTTCACGCTTCAAGTATAACACTCCCTCGTTTAGGTCGTGTACTTCATCGAAGAGTCTGCCGAAGTTTGCTCCGACTACGCAGCTCTCGACTGCATCTGGCATTATTGTTACAGTTACTTCTCTCTGGACTCCCGCAACTTCAAATGGCAGGTCTACTGTACCCACAATCGTTGAAGTCTGCCCATTGGCGCATTGTGCTTGTCGACCTTGGCACGGGCGTATCTTGCGCCTACACGCGCTGGCTATTTGTAAACCTAGCGTGCCTATTACCGTCAACGCCGCTCCCGGACAATAGAGCGCTCGCACTTGGAATTCTCCAATCCCAACTTTTACCCAATAGCGTGACGCGTCACCATTTAGGTTGGGTTGCCCCTCATTGCTAACCTTGGCTAGCTTTTCGATCATCAGATCGAAATCATCCGACTAGGCCTGGCGCGCTGAACTAGTCCCAGTCTCATGCTGCGCCCTCCTCAGAGATGTAAGATGCAATGCCGAGGCTAGGCCGTATGTATGATTCAAGACTCGATGTAGTGAAGAAGCGAGAATGCACTCGAGGAAGCAAGATTAAACTCACATCACCCCGCATTATCAACTGTGTGAAGGCAAGCCTTCCCTACCCTCTGTAATGGAGAAACCATCGAAGGGAAGCTGCTCGTATGCACCGGGAGTCGTGGAGGGGAATCTACTTTACGAGCTCCGCACACATAGGTAATCCACGCAGCTTCGGACCAGTATGTTAGGATCCACACTCTCACTACCAATCCGTGCTCAAGAAGTACCCACTTAAGAACAGGGAGCTACTATCCTTAACCCGAGGGGTATTCGAAAGAGGACGGGTAAAAAAGCAATAATTACAGTTGCAACAAAGAATTGACTAAAATACATATTATTGTCAAAAGAATACAGATCTGGTCTTATGCTAAATGGAAAGGGGGAGGGTCCGCTTAGTACCGTTCGAGAGCGCTATGCTCGTTTGCATACTAAGTACTAAGGAGACAGAGTACTCGAAGAGGACTACCGTTCTTCTTGTGCTCTCTGCGTTAGAACCATATCGTAAATGATCACTGCTGGCTGCGGGCCACCTTTTATATCCGTGGCCGTCCCCCTCTCCACTGCTTTATGCGCACACTCCATCTACCTGCGCTTAGGTAGGCTTTTATATGTGACTACTAGCGCTCACTTAGTCGGTAACTTATCTCTTAGTGTTTATCGGTAAGTTATCCATTGGTGGTCTCTTACCTACCATGTGGGGCCGCCGTCTCAGCTATCATGCAAAACAGACTGAGCATAATTCAATTAAGCTCTTGTATTTATATTTTTCGCTTTGGCACGTAGACCCAGTCATTTGATCAATTGGAAAAATACTTGTCCGAAACCGGAGCTCGTCACGAGTTGTTTGCGTCATATCGAGAAGCAGATCAGAATGCGGCTTAGAAGCAGCATCTCGAAAGATTTCTCTTATCAATAGAGGGTTTTCAGGGTAAAGTTGTCTAGATAAGATACGTTTAAGGAGATATCTCTTTGCCCCCTTTGTAGAACAAATTTTGCGAGAGAAAGGATATGGAAACCGAACTATGATGGCTTTTTCACGCATAAAGTCGTCAATAACAATTTGTTTTGGATGTAAATCACTGTCAAAGTCCGTTGATTGCGGTAAACCTTCGCAAAACTCAACTTCTTTATCAAAATCTGTGTAACTTGTCTGCCATTCTGAATAATAAAATATTACTTTTGAAAACAGTATCGATCATCTGTTTTCTATATTTAAGGAAACTTTTTACAAATGTAGTTTTTCCTGAGCCTGAAGGCCCACAGTATAGAGCTGAAAATGGATGTTTCCACCTTGTGTCCATTTTAAACAATGATTACAAGATTTATAAGTATGTAATATACTCTTGGTTCCAAAGCATAATTATAGTGGGGGCGGCGCCGGCTGCGCCAAGTCTAGCAGCTTATAACTCGCGGGTTGAAAGCTTATGGTAGTCGGTAAAAAACAAAAAATTAATAAATAAATAAATTAGTAAAAATAAAATTTGTAGAATAAATACAGTAATTTATTTACTATTTATTATTATAAATTTATACACATTTTATATACATACATTATTTACATAAATGCTATGTCTCGCTATAACCAAAAGGATAAGAAATTGTGACGCTTTCAAACCAACGCTTCGCGTACACAGGCTTACACGATTTAATTTCTTTACGTTTAATGACATCTGAAAATCGGCACTGCGAATAATATCAAATTCTATTTATAAAGGGTTTTCTATTTTCTCTGTTATGTCTGATTTTATCCATTTATAATTTATTAATTTTTTCGTACTATAGTTAAGAGTTATACCTTTTACCTTGAAAACTTCTATCTCACTCCCGTTAGGTTTTTTTACAATATATGCGGATAGTGATCTGTGATCATATTTTCTATTTTACAAGTGTTAGTTTCGATTGAGTTAGTTTTAATAAAGATATTGTCAATGCATGAACCTGTATTATCAGATGTTGCTGGTCTAGTTATTGTTTGGAAACCTGGCACTTAGGTATTCCTTAATGTTACTAATGAAATCAATTTTTGAAATATCATGAGATCTATATAAGCTTGATATTTCTATTTTCTTTTCCTTATCTAATTTTAAAAATGTATTTATAACTCTGAGTTTTCCTATTCGTACGATTTCAGTACTCTCCGTTAGGCTTTCATCAATATACACCATTACCCCATCCGACCTGTTTATTCTACTATTATTATAATACATTGTATACCCTGTTAATAGAAAGTAATTATGATAGTCTAGATTTCAAGTTTCTACGCAAACTATCATTAGTGGTTTAATCTCAAGCCTTTCTATAAAAATCTGTAGTTTATCAAAGTTTTAATTTAAACTTCTTATATTGACATAGAGAATATTTTCTTGGTTAGTTTTTAGATAATTATTGAAAGCCTTGATATTTCTAAATACAGTTTCTTTTTTGACATTTTCATTTTGTATACTTTCTATTTCTTCAATGTTGTTATCCATGTGTGTTATCTTCTCAGATTATGCTGACTGGTAGAAGGGGACGATAGTAGTGACGAAACCGATCCAATCCTTGTTGCCAACTGAGTTCTGTTGGACGAGATGTCTATGTTACCGGTATATCTTGTTATTGTAGGACTCACCGAGTAATCAGTTGTCTCCACGTATTTTCTTATTTTGTTCTTAAGCACTTGACACGACTGGCTATCGTTTACCACGTGATGAATATCATATTGAGTTTTGTACTTATTATTATGAAAGATGCAGTTTACACATTTTACATCCGTCGTTTTCTCACAGATTATTGAATTGTGCGAACCCGCGCATTTTAAGCACACTTTATCGTTGAGACATTTATGTCCACTGTGACCAAACCTTCCACAGTTGTAACAAGGCCTTATGTTGATGTCATCATAAACTCTACAGTTTTGATACCCAATGAAAACTCTGTTTTTGTTATCTTTTATTCTTTTGTAGATTTTTGAGGAGACTTCTATTATGATGCTAAACTGTTTTGTTTTCTTATTCTCGAAATGGTGAATTGCGGTGCAGCTGGTTTTCAAATCTTTAAAATTTCTTTCATTGATGTCAGCTTCCATATCTTTCAGACTCATCTTCTCAAAATTATCCAATCCTACGACTTTTAGTCTTGGTTTTTTGATCTCTTCCTTCTTTATTTCACAAACTGATGATAGCTTTTCTTTCAAAAATTTTTCTGCGTTTATGGCACTATTTTCATTCATACAGTCGATTATTATTTCATTGTCATTTTTGAAAATTACTTTCTTTGTTTGTACTGATTTCTTTTTGTTTAGATAGTGAGAGACTAAGTATGTTAGGTTATTTCTGTCGTCGGTATTCTTCTTTTTTATAATTAGTTTAGGTATTCTCTTCTGTTTAATAACCTCCTTGTTAATTTCCTTACTGGTTACTTGTGAGTAGCTTAGTATTTTAGGTACATCTTCTTGCTTTTTATTTAATGCACTGTTTAGTAATTGGTTTTTATCTTTCATTTCTGTAACCAGCTGTTTCAATAGATTATTCTCAATTTTTAGTGTTTCCAGTTCAGGTTGTTCACTTGATACGTTTAGATCTACATTGTTGGTTTTATTAATTATGTCGTTTAAATATTCCTCTCTTATCGATTGTCTTTGTCTTAATTTTATTTGTGCTATAATAATTTTAGCAGAGTCATTAAGCTCCACATCACTTGATTTTGAGGTTAGATCCAAGCCTGAATGGTCTGGGCAAATTACGAACGTATCACTGATTGCAATGGTGTTTTTAGTTTATTAAAATCACTTCTATGATAAACACTTTCACATATTATGCAAACGGCTGCGGTTACTTTTTTATTCGGGTGGCATTTATAAAAAACTTCTCCTCCGAGGTCGGGAGACTCGTTGCCTCCCAACGCCATGTTGGCATTGTTGTAATACATTTTTTAATTTAAACAGTGATCAAATTCATTATGAATACTTATTTTATATGAATAAAATTGTAATGTAGATATGTTGGTTGTATTATTTCTTTCTTTTGAATTTTTCACATTGGGTTTCCATGCTTCAGGAAATATTAAAGGATAAATTATTGCGTCAGGATGTTTACTGAAAACATTTATTCTTGGTGGTTTATTTTAAATTTTATATCTATCTTATCAGTCTTACATTCATTTATCCTATATTTATTTACTATTTCATTGTCCATTATTGGTATCATTAGGATGTATAAAATAAAAATTCTGATATACTTGACCAAATATTTTAAATATTTGTGGTCCAACAGTTAAAATGCGTCAAGTTAGATGCAAAAGTTGCGAGATTTTAAGAATAATTATATTTACGCATTGTTAGGTGATTGTTAGTCACCTAGCAATGTAAATCAAGTTTTTGCGTGAGTTAATCTCGCGCACGCAACTATACAGTTACTGGAGAGACTCCACTCTTCGAATCTCTCCTAGCTGTCAGCTAGATTTTCCCTTTGTTTGAAACGCGGAATTATTTTATAATGGATTTCCTTACCTTACGCGCTCTCTTGCTTTCTGGGGATCAACCTCAAGAATCTGGTCCTCTAAATCCTCCTGGTCGAAGGAAAGTCCAAATGTATATATGGTTGGGTGAATCAAATAAAATATATTCTTGCGAGTCTCTTTAGATAAAAGCTTCTGGCTTTACTTGGCCTGTCTTTATTTTCAATTGAACTTTGTGTTTATAAAATATAAGTATATATATGCGTAAACTTAAGAAAACTGAAGAATATATAATACAATGAACTGAACTTTAAACAAAACTAAAACAAAGTATAAAATGAACCCAAAAAAACTTCTAAGAAATGGTCGTCCGCTCGGCAGCTCGGCTCGAGTTGGAGTGCCTGAGGTAGCGTGGCTTGGGGACGCTTCGGAACGGACGGAGCTTTCCAAGCTCCACTTCCCCATGTTGACGTCAGTGCGTCTGCACTCGTCGCACTCATTAGGCCTTACGGGACCTGTCGATGGTGCAAAGTTCAAGACTGCAGCGTGGCTTCGCACGTGCGGTCTCGCGCAGTGGAGGGGAAACTGTTTAGGTCAGCGAGATTCTTGGCTACCTGACACTTTTGTGGCCTTGAGTCTCGCTGTACCTTTTATGTGCATGACTTTCTCGATTTCATATTCGAAATAATTGTTCGAATATGAATATCGCAAAGTTGTCACATAACACGCATATTGAAACGGGCTCCGATATGCTAGCCCTATAGTAAAGGCGCGCGTGAGTAACACTGAGTGCGAGAGGTATAGCTCGTGAAAAATGTCACGTGACTCGCACTATCCCCCCCCCCCCCCTTCCTGCAGGCGAGCGAATTTCGGCTAACGGTCGATAAGATTCACGCGGCGGATCGATTCATGATAGATTCGAGAACGGTAGGTCTCAGCCTCGTAGCTTCGGTCTCGTTGTAACGCAACG
Organism: Muscidifurax raptorellus; assembly: GCA_020010945.3. Taxonomy (NCBI): domain Eukaryota; kingdom Metazoa; phylum Arthropoda; class Insecta; order Hymenoptera; family Pteromalidae; genus Muscidifurax; species Muscidifurax raptorellus. The sequence goes on along the minus strand of CM052077.1, from coordinate 27,899,261 downwards.
CGGTGGACCTTCTTGTACGCGTGCGTGCGAGCAACTCGTGCGCGGCGAGTCACATCTTGGGTGACTCGCATTTATTGACAGATTCTCGCACTCAATTTGTCTACAGGATATTACCGCACAATATATTCTTATTTGTTGTTTTATTAAATCGGTGTTTGGATTACTTCCGGGTTACTCTCTCCCATTTTCCAGTGTCCTTTCCGCAATCATCGCGGCCTCCGCAGGCGTTGCAACCAGCAATTGCATCGCGTATCTGAGCCTAGGTTTATAAAGTTAGCACCCAAAGTAACTATTATTAAGTATGACCAAACTTAATCGATTGCGCATAAAAAAATAATTAATTTATCGTGTTAGCAATTTTTTACGCGTCCCAGAGATATAGTCTAATAACTGTTGGGTGCAGCACCAAAATTTCAAAAAAACTTTTCTCGGCAGATAATTGAAATTGAAAGGTGTTCATCTCGTCTTTCGATTGCGCATAAAGTGCGCTAGCTGCACCCAAATTGTAAATTCATCATTTGGCATGCTATAGTTAATAAAAATACATTTAATTATGTTTACAAGCAAATTGCAAATATCCAGTGCGTAGCGCCACTATTGCGTCAGGTATTCAAGCTTATGCCCTTTGCTTATAGGCGTCTGCGATATTGGAGCAAGAAATTTTTAATAAATATCTATAGAACGTTTCGGAGCTTGGAGTGACCGGGTGGCAGGATGCTATATACGCAGCATCCGGTACCTAGTGTCCTAGTTCTAGTTTAGCAAAGCATGTACAACCTTCCTTATGAGTTCATTGGTATATTTGTTATAGTTTTTTAAAATTATATTTTATGATAGGTTCCATTGTACATACATACATACTCATTTTGACTGTAACATACGCATCGCATTAATAAAAATAAGAAAAAAATAGCTGATTAGCTAATCAACGTTCTAATGAAGGCTTAAGATCAGTGGAGTAGAAGACAAATTAATTGTGATCTTTGTAATGTATGTAACAGAAGTGTAGCAGGCTAAAAATTAAACAATCAACAACTTGGAGAACAAGCAGAGCCACAGCAGCGCAAAATCTGGTCCAAGAAATTCGAGAAGCCGAAGCCTGCAAGTCTTGCTAGTCATAGCGGGTAAAATATGTTTTATTTTATATATGTTAACAAATCACCTGTATATATTATATATATGTTAACAGACACCAGCAGAGAAAACAGCAAGTGAAGATGCCATACCTAAAGTGCCACCAGATTATTATTGGATCATCAGCAGCAGGATTCTTAAGAGAAACTTTCTCATCTAGCAATCAGCGAGATTTACCAGATACGGTCGACGATCACTCATTAATACTCTAGCTACATCAGTGGAATAAATGCTTATATTGAGGTGAGGATTTTTAATATTAAAATATCTCAATATTTTATTATAGAAATTAAACCAACGCCAAAATATGACAAAGATAGAATCACTTTAAGAATGAATGATCCATGGAGCGCTACATTAAATTACAAAATATCTGGTCTAGGTAAGCTACCTTGTAGTTTCACTTTTAAAAATGAGAAATTTTTCAAAAGAGAGGAATTTCCGTACTGGGAAGTTCTTGGGTATTGTAATGAACGAAATAAAAAAAATACTGGCATCTATACAAATTACAGTAATGATGGTGTCGTTATTGATTTTTAATTTTTGGATACCGTTGGAATAAAACACTAAACAAGACTAGCTTCAGAAGGAGACTATCCTCTGCTCCAAATTACTGCAGTTTTTGTGACAGTAAGGTAAGAAGGCAGAGATGAAGAAATTGGCAGAAACAGGTACGCTGGAGATCCAATGACATTTACCTTACATATGATGGAGGATATGTCCAGTGTAAGATTATTCAGTACAGTTCCTTTTTATGTATAGTATTGGGCTGATAATGGTTATTTTAATGGATACAAAGTGTATCATCCGTGCCTAGATAAGTTTTTATTGATTGCTCCAGAGCTCTTTTAAATGGGTTGTGTTTAGCTTTTAATGGAATATATTATGATATGTATGTAATGTAATCACCGATTCCATTACGCATCCAAAACACTACGATTGCTATACATATCACATCTACACACGCACACACACACACACACACACACACACACACATGCACACACTTACTCACTAGCACGTCATCGCGGCACCCAAGAAGTGGATCTGAAAATCGGGAGAGAGAGAGAGAGAGAGATTCGCTCATACGTGCGAGCGGCACCTTCACACAAATGGGCTATATTCCAACGAACCACGCTGTAAATCAAAAATGCCATAAGAACGCTAAGGGATATTTTAGATTCAATGATAACTTCACAAGAACCGCGTGTTCGTATTTTTAAACGGAGAGCCATGAATTAAGAAGCACGAGAACGAGGGGAGCTGTTTCCACGCAATACGATGACAAACCACCGCGGAAAAACGAGCACCAATCTGAGAAAAACTAGAGAGGAGAGAGAGACCGAGGCACAATATTCGATGATCTGGAATTCCATAGGAAACACATGTGCGATCTCCAGTAAAAAGAGAGACCGCGGGAGAGTTCTAAAAGAGACAAATTCTTAAGTGGTAGTCATAAACTATGATGTTTAGGACTTGACCTGCTACGATTCCCTTAAAATTGAGAGAGGAAAATACAAAATAGTGAGGTGACCCAATATGGAAATCGCTAGCCCGAGAAAAACAAGGGGATATGCAAGTATATAAAGCCCGGGAGCAAAGGGCAAGCAGCGTCAGTAATATCCGAAATCTCTCGCAGAACGTTACTCTGCTCGTCGCCAGACCATTCGTAAAACAAGTATAACACATTACTCGCTACTCGTGCGTTTAGAAGTAGAGAGTATACTGGACTTAGTCGCTCAGTCGAGCAAGTGCATCCATCGGTATTTTTCCGAACATCACCCCCTGCTGAAAAGAAGAAGCAACAGAGGCAGTGGACTCCCTGCGATCTACACTACGCACACCAAAGGGACGAGCCGTCACACCTAAGTGCATCTAGCCACCGCTGTAAACTGAACCACCGAGCCTAGTTAATAATTTATTAGAAAGTACAGTTGAAAATGTCAGTGATGAATTATATAGTTTAAATGTTAATCAAGAGAATAAGCAAATATAACTAATTGTTAACACCAAGGTTTCAAAAGAAAATACTCAATCAAATCATGTGCTTAGATCTTTAGCTGTAAAATGCAATTCAAACACAAATCATATAGTTGGGGCGTATGACAACGAAAATGTACAATCTTTTGATGAGAAAGTAAAATATTACATGCAGAATGTTGAATGTTATTTTACGGTTACATTTTATGATTGCATAAATAAATATTCTGATTCGCAAAAGAGTAATGATCCCGTAAATCTAGCGTTAGAAAGAAAAGCAAACCAAAGCTATAGAAGATTAGAAAAAAGATTATTAAAATATCATATAGAAGCCCCTTATTCTAAACTAAAAGCTAGAAAATCAATTCATAATAAAGATCAGGGTTTAGACAAGAACTAATTTGACACTTACAGAGAGAGTAAAGTTACGGACGCCAAAGAAGACAGTATTATCAAATAAGTTAACACCAGCGTTCCATTTAAGCAAGTACCTATAACACCGATTCGATTAAGACAATCGTTATTAAAACCGAGCTCAAAACAAGAAAATTTTTAAATTCTGTAGTGGCCCAAGCGACGGCATCTTTCGAAACCACGCCCCCTTTTTCAAACCCCACTCTTGAGTAGCAGGATTCTACTCGTATAGAGTCAAACAGAGAAAAATTTATCAATTGAATTACCAACTAACTCCAATTTATTTGAATCCTTTAACTTAGAAAATATACAGAACATATCCAGTTTCTCAATAAACTCAACCGCCGAAAACGCGACTATAAAATCTAATATTCAATCGCCAGTAAAAGAAAAAAGTGACGTGATTTCCTTAAATTTAACTAAAATTGAGATAATACAAGCGAATAAACAAATAGAGTCACTATCGAGTCAATCCCTTGCAGAATCGGCAGAAGAAGCCGGGCAAGAAGCGGAAGAATTACGAAACAAATTCGCGGATCATTTGAAAATTCTATTAAGTCCCTGCGTGAAAAAAGGAAGTTTTAGACGTTTCAGAATTTTTAGATGACTATTTTAGAAAGGGAGAACAATTTTCTAACGTGTATGACTACGTCTGCCAACGGATCTTGAGTTTTTGGGGGATAACCGCATTTAAGAATAGTCCCAACGAAACTCGCAACATTAGGGAAAATAACGAGCAATACTCTACGCCGACTGGGAATATAATCAATCCCTTACAAATAATTGCTCCAAAGACGCGTTTAAAATTTGACGAAAACATAGACGAAGAGAGCAATAGTAGTGAAAGCAAAAGTTATAATAAAAAAATGCCGCCCCAAATAAAAGGAATATCATTGAAGGAATCACTCGATCTGATTCCTCGTTTTAATGGATCAAATATATCGACGGTTGTCGACGGTTGTACTGAGGCGCGAGATATTCTCCCTGAAGGGAACGAAGAAGATTGTGCGCGTCTTATTCGAATGCGTCTTTTTGGCGATGCATTAGCATGCGCAAGGGGGCAAAAATTTAAAACTATCGATGAGATTATGGAATTTTTCGAGAGAAATTTCGGATCATCAAAAACGTACCACGAAGTTTCGAAAGAATTAGCAAAAATTAAACAGCGCCCGGCATAAAGTGTAGTAAGATGCTCAAATCGTCTTCAAGAAATCGAAAAAGAAATTAAGAAAGCCGCGGTTCATGAAGGAAGAGCAACAGACAAAGACAATTTTAACGTCAAATTAGAAAAGGATTGTATTAGATTTTTCATTCGTGGACTTAGATGGAAAATACAAACAAGAATGGGTGAGATGAAAACGCTTGAAGCTGCGCGCAAGAAAGCTATAGAAATCGAGTTTGAACTTTGCTTACGCGAAGGACAGTGATGAAAATTCAAAACGAGAAGAAGTACAATTGAAATCAAGGGAGACCAGAAGAGTAAATGTCGTAGAAGCTACTCCAGAGATAATGTGCAATTTTTGTAATGAAGCAGGACATATCGCGATGATACAATTAAATAATTATCACCCCTCGCAGCCAAATTGGAGTCCGATTAATGCTCGTCCTCTAACTTTTAACGGAAATAATCATAATCGGGATAATAACCGACCATATTACAATAGAAACAATAATTCAAATTAAATAATTTTTCTCGCAATTCAGGACCCGCACCAACTAATAATACTCGTTTCGAAAGACAACGCGAGGAAAATAATTATCACCCGAATAACGAAACGAATTCGAACAATAATATCAGATATAACAATAATCAAAATCTGAATAATTCCATTTCAAATTCACCAATGAATTTTTTTTGTCATTACTGTCTAAAACCTGGGCATTATAAGCGTAATTGTTATACATTGATGAGGGATATGCAAGAAGGAAACTTGCTGACGGGAAACAAACGCTGACGCGAAACAAGACTCTCGAAATCTGGATTCACGTGCAACACGATGGAGGCTTAAATTGTCGGACTATAATTTTGAAATCGTCTACAAACCAGGCCGAATCAATCTTAATGCTGGCGCACTCCCTTGAAATCCAATCGAAGAAAATACGGAATCAGTAATGCTTATTCGCGAAAGCACAGAGAGTCATGCAGAACGTCAAGTCGAAAACGGGGACCAAACGCCCCTAGAACCAGCTACTGCGTAAGTCGCGACAGGACGAGTGACGCGTACGCGCGCAGACAAATTAAGCTGACCTGATTACTAAAAAATAGGCATACTAGATCATAGGCATACTGGATCAGCGGAGGTGATCCAGTACGCCGCCCGTGTATAAGCATAGGGCCTCCCTCCTCCAGACCCGAGTCTCCCTTCTCTCGAGTGATTCAGTATGCCTATAGGATACTGCATCACTGGAGTGAATCAGTATGCCTATATGATACTGCATCACTCGGCCTGGGGTGGTACGGCGGCCTGTGTGTAAGCATAGGGCCCCCTCTTTTCGAGAGTCTCCCTTCCCTTTGGTTTGCTGGCATAGTGGGAGAAGAGGTGACCCCTCGCTCGCTTAGACACGAGCAGCGGCTCTCTTGGCGGTCTGTGTGTATGCATAGGGCCCCTCTTTTCGCTCGCTGGCATAGTGGGAGTAGAGGCTCTCCCTCGCTCGCTTAGATACGAGCAGCGGCTCTCGCTTAGATTGGAGAGATATGACTTGCTAGTGTAGGAATGCGAGGGATAAGATAATTTTTTTTTCCAAATGTGATGAATGGTTATGCAAACAAATAGTTTTCACCTAAAATGCTATGTATGCTCAAGTATTCTGGAGATTTATGATGCAGTATTGCTCGCTAGCTCGCTCGCTTAGAATTGAGCAAAAGCTATCACGCTTAGATTAAAGAGATATGACCTGCAAGTGCAGAGATGCGTGGGAAAAAATCTTTTTCGACGCTTTTCGTGAGTCCTTGAGAAGCTCGTTCTCGTGGGATCCTTTTTCTTTTTCGGGCGCGCTTATCATTTTCTGTAAGTGGAAAATTTTAACCAAGGATATTGCTTATCCTCATTCTTTCCGCATTCTACAGCTTCTTATAGCTGATAATTTTTTGTGTGACTGGGGCGCGGTTGTCGAAATGAAGGGCGCGGTTTTTGAATTTCGGGGTGGAACAATTAAATCTGTTTAGATTTTTCCAATTGGTCAAGTCAAGGTGGAGAGAAAGATTCTAGAACATTTTTCCGAAGTGGTGGAAAAAGGGCTCGCCCACCTTTTCAGGAATAAATAGTTGCGGGCATGCAGTAGCTCCTCAATTCAGTTTTACGCTTCTACTGCGTAGTTTATATTCAGTTTCTACAGCTTTTAAAGTGTACACAAGTTCCATCCAACATGGAAAATATTATCAACGAGTTCCACACCGACAAGCAGCGCATTGTCGAATCTCTAAATATCGCAGAGTGGGTGATGATGGGAATGATTACAAACGGTAAGATACGCTATTTCTATCACATATTGTTTTATATGCAACTACCACACACACACACACACACACACACACACACACACACACACACACACACACACACACACAAACTCCGCTACACCGGTCCCAAGCCCGGGGCCCCACTACCCAAGAGGTGGGGAAGGAGGAGGGGGAGGTGTAACAACCTCGCTTAAAAAACCAAGGTGCATCTGGTCCGGATGCTAGCACTTTGTTAAAGGGCCCCTTCCTAGGGTACAGGAGCTAACGGTGCTGCCACGAATGTCCTCGGCACCCCAGCACTGTTTCGAATTACCGAAACATCAGGTATTTAGGGTGGCAAGGACAATCAATCAAGAAGCGTTCTCAAACATATGAGTACCCAGGCAGGCATTACTAATCCTGCCGTCGATTCCGATCGGGTATCAGCCCCGGTGGTCGACGCTCGCCTCCTTGGGGATAAACCCCTTGGATCTGGGAGAGGCGAAAGTACGCTTTCGATGCACAACACAACCAGCCCCGTTGTAGGTAACCTGGCACGGGAAGGCAATGGTAATGCTACAGGAAAGAAGGCAGAGACTATGGAGGTAGACGCAGATGGCGACAAGCGAGCAGAAAGCGCGACCTCCAAAAACGTGCACCTAGATCGCCTTGGCAGCAAAATCGATGAGCTGATCGATTATGTCAGGGACAGACACAATGTGCACAAGCAAATTAAGGATCTCGCCCGGAGCATAAGGGCCAGCTACAGAGCTCTCTGCTCTGCAGACGATAACCTTATGCAGTGCCATAGGCCAGGGACTAAGGGCAAGGTGACCCAAACCACCCCTGGCCTTCTGGAAAGGGCAATTAGACTAGCGGAGGCGAACGAAGTGACCCCTAAGCCGGTCGGCAAGGGGAAACCACACCAGGCTAGCTGCGTTAGTGGGGCGAGCTCTGCAAGAAGAGTAGCCGACGACAATGTCCACCAGAGGGAGAAAGACTCGTGGCAAGAGGTGGTGACAAGGAAGGCAAAGAAGAAAAAAGAAAAAAGCGTAAACAGGAAGGATGACACTGGTGCTCGTGGCCAAGACCAAAAAGGCACCAGAAAAAGTAGGACGGCAAGAGCAAGACCCCCTAGACCTGACGCCTTAGTCATCAAGGCCGAGGGTGGAAAAATCCTAAAGAAAATGAAGGCAGAACCTAGCCTAGAAAAGTTAGGAAACAGCGTACATAAAATACGCAAAACGACAGCAGGAGATCTGCTACTCGAACTACGATGTTCCAAGGAGGTGGAAACAGCTGAGCTTCAGGAAGCGGTGAAAGCAGTACTAGTGGAAACTGCTACAATCAGGGTGCTGCATCATGAAGAGGCCTTCGAGATTAAAGATCTTGACATGCTGACCACTAAGGAGGACATAGTGGACGCACTACGCAAAAATAACGAGGAAGGACATAATTTTGAACCTACGGCGGTTAAGTCGCTTCGCAAAGCCTATGGAGATACGCAGAAAGCAATAGTACAGCTACCTGCCCAGATAGCCCAGAAGTTTATCAAGGGTGAGAAGATAAAGATAGGGTGGGTTATCTGCCGAATAAGAGCAATAAAGCGAGACACCCGCCCGCTCAGGTGCAGTAAATGCTTGGGCTTCGGCCATACTGCTGCAAGCTGCATTGAGCAGCACGACAGAAGCCGCTGCTGCTTCAAATGTGGCTCAGCGGGACATGTAGCGAAAGACTGCACAAACCAGCCCAGCTGCATTCTCTGCAGAGGAAAGGACGTCGTAGAGAAAAGCGACCATGCCGCAGGTAGCTATGATTGCCCAGCGTACCAAGCGGCAGTGAAAGCCACAAAACAAAGAAAATGAGAATAGTACAGTTAAACCTGAACCACTGTGAGACAGCTCAGGACCTTCTCTGTCAGTACGTCCGTGAGCAGAAGATTGATGTCGCTATAATCAGTGAGCAGTACAGAGATCTTGAACAGCCAAGGTGGGAATCCGATGGCTCCGGTAAAGCAGCTATTTGGGCGTGCAGGATGAGAGTCAAAGAAGCAGGTTTTGCCAGCGCAAAGATTGAGGGTATACAGGTATACAGCTGTTATGCCAAGGTGGGAATCCGATGGCTCCGGTAAAGCAGCTATTTGGGCGTGCAGGATGAGAGTCAAAGAAGCAGGTTTTGCCAGCGCAAAGATTGAGGGTATACAGGTATACAGCTGTTATGCCAAGGTGGGAATCCGATGGCTCCGGTAAAGCAGCTATTTGGGCGTGCAGGATGAAAGTCAAAGAAGCAGGTTTTGCCAGCGCAAAGATTGAGGGTATACAGGTATACAGCTGTTATGCCCTACCCAGTGCGCCAATAGATCAGTTTCAGCAGTTCTTGGACCGGCTAGTACGAGATGTCAGGGCTAAAAAACCAGCTATTATAGCTGGGGACTTTAACTCATGGGCGGTTGAATGGGGCAGCCGAAAAACCAATAGAAGAGGACAGGCCCTACTAGAGGCATTCACACTTCTGGACTTGGTGCTGGTGAACGAAGGCAACGTACCAACCTATAAATAGGTGGACGCTGAATCAGTGATCGACTTAATATTTTTTAGTAGATGTCTGGTAAAAGAGGTGAGTAAATGGACCGTAAGCGATCACTTCAGTAATAGTGATCACCACGCCATTATAATGGAGCTGGGCACACAAAACATGGTACACTGTACTAACCCTATAAGTACGAAAACAAAATGGAAAGCCAAGGAGTACGACAAGGAACTATTTCTGATGATGTTAAGAAATATCCAATTGACGGGATCAGCAGAACACAAGGCTGAACAAATGACTAAATGGCTCACCCGAGCCTGTGACGCAGTTATGCCAAGAAAAGTGCCCAATCAAAGATGGGCACCAGTATATTGGTGGAACGAGAAGATTAGATCAGCGCGTTCCGCCTGCCACCGAGCACGAAGGCTGGAGCAACGGGCAAGGAAAAAGTTTTACCGAACCGGTATTGGAAGCGAAGCTGTAGAAGAATGCAGCAGAAGAATGAAAGAAGCCAAGTGCACCCTCAAGAAGTGCATCAGTGAAAGCAAGCAGAGATGTCATAAGGAGTTGCTAGAAGAGGTCAATAAAGATCCATGGGGCAGGCCCTACAAAACAGTTATGAAGACATTCAAAGGAAGCTATATACCCCCACCAAAGTGCCCAGAGGTTCTAAAGAGGGTAGTGACAACACTTTTTCCAAGTCAGACGGACGCACCATATGCTATAGCAGAGGAAGTGCGGGAAGAAGATATACCTCCAATTACAGTTGAGGAGCTACTCGTGACAAGCAAGAGGATAAGGCATGCTTCAGCGCCACATTTGGTATGCCTGACGGCATACCAAATGTGGCGCTGAAGCATGCCATCGAGGCTAAACCTGAAGAATTTGTTGGCCTCTACAGTGCATGCCTAGCAGAAGGGAGATTTTCGACGAACTGGAAAAAGCAGCGACTTGTGTTGTTACCTAAGGGTAACAAAGCGCCCGGAGGGGAGACATCGTACAGACCATTATGTATGATGGACACACAAGGAAAAATACTGGAGCGCATTATCAGCAGCAGGATGGAGTGCATAATCGAAGAGACCAAGGGGCTTGCCGAGCACCAATATGGCTTTCGGAAGTGCCGATCTACTTTGGACGCGATCGGCCTAGTGGTATACACAGCCCGAGCAGCCATCAGTGGAAAACGGTGGAAGGGCGGAACAAAGAAGTACTGTGCAGTTATTAATTTGGATGTCAAAAACGTATTCAACTCTGCAAATTGGACGAAGATACATGAAGCGCTTGAAGAGCTTGAGGTGCCCACCTACATCAGGAGGATGATGGCCGACTATCTGAAGGACAGAACTTTACTGTACGAAACGGATTGCGGCATTGAAACCTACAAGGTCGCGGCAGGTGTTCCACAGGGATCAGTACTGGGCCCGCCATTGTGAAACATGTGTTTACCGCACGGTATCGGACGATGCAATAAGCGTCGTGGCAAGCATGCCACCCATCGACCTCTTAGCACTAGAGAGGAAGGCCATATACATGGTAAAACAGGAGAACAGCGATAGAACGAAGGCAGAAATCTGGAACGCTGCCAGAGAACAAACAGTAACTGAGTGGCAGAGAAGATGGGACAGTAGTCTGAAAGGGCGCTGGACGCACTGACTTATACCAAATATTGAAGACTGGATCAAAAGAAGACACGGGGAAGTAAACTACTACCTTACGCAATTTTTGACGGGACATGGATGCTATCGAGCATACGTGTGTAGATTTAATTTAGAAGACTGTCCAGACTGCCCAGCATATTTGGACATGTACGAGGACGCGGAACACGTTTTTTGCTACTGCTCGCGTTACCAGCAGGAGCGTGAAGAGTTTGAACGCTACCTCCAGACCAGAGCAACTCCTGAGTCTATTATGGTAGCTATGTTCGCCACCGCTGAGGGCTGGCACGTGGTTAGTAACTACGCCGCGGTCATCCTCAAGAAAGTGAGGGGTGACGAAGAGAAAAGAAGACGAGAGATGCTGCAAGAAGCTGACGACCGGACGATGCGGTAAGAAGCAGACGGCAGCCTATAATGAAGAAGGTACGATAGTAGATTTACTAGATATGGACGCATAAGGAATGACAATCACATCAAGGAGAAGTAATACTTGACCGTGGTACCGCGGGGGAAAAAAGGCACTGAAGACGGAGCTTGGCCCTCCTCACCGACAATTCGGTAAGGAGAGCGAAGAGGATTCGGGTTGCAATTGGATTCTATATTCGGTCGCAAAACGAAGGGTTTCAGTTGGTGAGAATCCAACACCCGGTGGCTCAGGCCATGTCATGGTCTATTAAGATTTTTCCCTCCAACCTCTTTCTCCGATAAAAAAAAAAAAAGAAAACACACACACACACGCGGATTTGTGCGTGCCCAAGTTCACCCCCCCCCCCCCCAGGCCCCCACTCACACACATACACACACACACACAAGCTAAAATCACCAGAAGGAGCAATGATCGTAGGATTTGCAGACGACATAGCTTTGGTGTTGGTAGCAAAAGAGAAAGAAGAGGTAGCGGAAATTGCTAGTGAAGCTATCATTAAAATACAGAAGTGGCTAAATAATGCGAATCTGGAGCTTGCAAGCCATAAAACGGAGGCAATCCTAATATCTAGCAGAAAGAAGACGGAGACAATCACCTTGAGAATAGGCGGTCATGAAATTACTTCTAAACCGACTATTAAATATTTAGGTATAACGTTAGACGTAAAGCTGACCTTTAAACAGCACTTGGAAGCAGCGGGAGAGAAAGCCGCAAAAACTACCGCAGTGTTGGCGCGGCTGATGCCAAATGTGGGTGGTCCCACACAGAATTGCAGAACGCTACTGGCAAGCGTTAGTACATCAATCATGTTGTATGGAGACCCGGTATGGGCAGACGCTGTACTGGTGAAGGCATATGGACGGAAGCTCTCCTCAGTGCACAGGCGAAATGCACTTAGGGTCGCGTCTGCTTACCGTACGGTATCGGACGAGGCGGTCTGCGTTATTGCCGGTCTCCCGCCAATAGACCTATTAGCAAGGTAGAGAAAATCAATCGACGAAGGAAAAAGACGAGACAGCGGCAAAACCAAGATAGAAATTTGGGATGCCGCTAGGAAAGTAACAATGACGGAGTGGCAAAAGCGATGGGACTCTAGTAGTAAGGGACGGTGGACACACTGCCTCATACCAAGTGTAGAAGACTGGACAAAAAGAAGACATGGGGAAGTAAATTTCTACCTAACGCAGTTTCTGAGTGGACATGGATGCTACCGGGCGTATCTGCACCGATTTAAATTGGAGGATTGCCCGGATTGCCCGACGTGCTTGAATGTAATCGAGGACGCTGAGCATGTGTTCAGTGAATGTCCACGCTATGAACAGGAACGAGAAGAACTTGAGTGCTACCTACAGACCAGAGTAACGCCTGAGTCTATTATGGTAGCCATGATGACTTCGGCCGACGGATGGAGCGCAATAAACAATTTTGTTGCAGACATCCTTAAGAAGGTCCGAAAGAACGAAGAAAAAAGAAGAAGAAGACGTGAGATGCAGCAAGAAACAGACGACCGGACGATGCGGTAAGAAGTAGACGGCAGCGGAAAACGTGATGACGACCACATCAACAGACGAGGGCGATAGCCCAAAGTTCCCCCGCGAAGCAATACTCAAACGGTGTTACCGCGGTGGGGCTTATTGGAGAAAGAGCCAGGTCCAACTTACTTAGGGTCGGTAAGGAGGACGGAGAGGATTCGGTTGCTGTTGGAACTCAAAAGCTAACGGTAAACGAAGGGTTTAGTGGGTGAGAGTCCTACACAGGTGGTACCAGTCGGTGCCATATCGTCCATAATGGATTTGCCCTTAACCTCTCACTCTATAAGGAAAAAATAAAAAAAAACACACACACAGATTTTTGCGTGCCCAAGTTCACCACCCGCCTCACACACACACACACACACACAGACACACACACACGCACACACGCATTCTTTCTGTTTTTGTCTCTCTCCCACACTCTGATATTTTATTTTGTTCCAATTTTCTAGGTCCATCTACACCCGCGCAGATGCTACATCAAAGGGTAGCTAGGAAGAGCAGCAGCAGCAGCAGCAGCAGCAGCAGCAGCAACAACAGTAGCAGCATCAGCAGCAGCAGCGACAGCGACACCAGCAGCAGAAGAAATAAATCAAGCAGCGGAAAATTGAAAAATCGAGGTAAGCTATTTTTATTAAGTTCATACACGCGCGCTCTTTCTTTTCGTCACTCTCTCTCTCTCTCTCTCTCTCTCTCTCTCTCTCTCTCTCTCTCTCTCTCTCTCTCTCTCTCTCTCTCTCTCTCTCTCTCTCTCTCTCTTTCTCTTACACACATATTCATTTTGTTGTTGTTTTTGTTTTTAGTACCATCCACTCCCAAGCAGTATGCAGCAGCAGCAAGATCAGCTGCACGTGACGAGGCGCTGCGTAAACTGTATCACGGTGGATCGGATAAACTACGACAAAAAAGTGTTGCTGGGAAGAAGAAGAACAGCGACAGCGAGCACAGCAGCAGCAGCCGAAAAAAAATAAGGTCGATTTCATCACCGAAAAATCAAGGTAAAAGATTTTATACTAATACGATATAGTGCTGCAAAGTAAGTTCAACCTCGTGGCGACGTTATCGCCCGAGCGAAGCGAGGGTGATATGTCCCCAATGAGGTTGAAATCCAGCAGCACTAGTATCGTACGATACTTTATGACACAACGTGTGCGTAAACCAAGATTTAGCAAGTGCATTTTTTTGCCCGAGCGTGGCATAAGTCAAGGTTTACGCTACGGCGTGACATAAGGCTATATATATGTATGTAAATATATATCAAAAATTTAATTTTCTTTAATTATTTTTTAGTTTCATCGCCGAAACCTCCTTCATCGGTTATGGATACCGATGAAGAGAAGCAACTACAAAAAGAACCACAGCAACAGAAGCCTCTCTCTATCAAAGAGCTGCCTCCAATCCCGAAATTGTCAATCAAAAGAAAGCGAGGTAAATTTATTTTTTTTGTATACATTAATAAATTACAAGTATTTTCATTTTTTTAATAATATTGATTTTTTTTTCAGACCAGGATGAATTGTTCATTTCAAGTCCTGTGGTGGTTGACATCACAGGATCTCCGGAACAAACGAGACCTGCGACACCACAGATTCTTCCTGAAGAAAATGGTAAGTTCCTTAAAAAATTAATTTAACAATGAAATGTATACTAATTTTTAATTTTATTTGTTTCAGCGGCGAAGAAAAAGATCTCTCTGCAAGAGTACAGGGATCAATGTACTAATAAACCGAAAATAATAAGTAATCAAAAATTTTCACCTAAATATAAAATTGTATAAAATTGTTCTTAGAGTGTAAATATGTGTAAATATTTGTAAGGGCTCTTTAGCCCATATAATTAATAATAAATAAATAAATAAATAAATAAATAAATGAATAAACACACATTTTGTAATACAATTATTATTTTTTTACTTCCAATAAATACAATTACATTCCCAATCATCCACCTCATCCTTAGTATAAGTACCACCATCGGCCATATTTTTCTTTCTTGATCTAAATTTTGACCCCGGATTCTGATAGAGCATTAAATTTTGCGTAGAAATTGTAGTGACGCAAATTTTTTTCAGTCCAATAATGTACGAAATAAAGTCGTTGAAAAGTTCGTAAATATATTCGCCGCTTGAGCGTTAATGGGTTAAGTAATTTTGAAGCCATGTTCTTATCGCAAGATCATTATAGACTACACACTATGATTTCCGTCTGATGCACAAATCACGGTTGAAACATGTGTAGTGATTGTTATATTTTTAATAAGTAAATTAATAAATAAATAAATAAATAAATAAATACACATTTTGTAATACAATTATTATTTTTTTTTATTTCCAATAAATGCAAGCACATTCCCAATCATCCACCTCATCCTTAGTATAAGTACCACTTAAGTAATTTTAAAGCCATGTTCTTATTGCAAGAACATTATAGACTGCACACCAAAAATAATTGGATGAGTATAAAATGTGAATGATAAAAGTATGAAGTGAGTATGAATGAGTATGGAAAGAGTATGAAGCGAGTATGAAGCGAGTATGAAAAAGTATGAAGCGAGTATGAATAAGTATGAAGTGAGTATGAAAAAGTATGAAATGAGTATGAAGCGAGTATGAAAAAGAATGAAGTGGGTATGAAGCGAGTATGAAAAAGTATGAATTTAGTATTAATAAAATAGTATGAAAAAACTTACACATTAGGCAGCAGATTCTTTAGACACTGCATTTTTTCTTCTCCCTTAACAAATAATTTCTTAACGCCTTGTGTACATATTTGAAAAATGCGTTGAAGTCGATGATATGGAATATCTCCAGAGTTAAAAGCTTTCCATGAGTTTTCTCAACCCATTGGGTCATTACTTTTTCTTCAGCCGTGAGTTCCTCCCATGGTAATGGAGATTCAAAAAGGTAATCAGTCGGTAACGCAGTTTTCTTCAAGTTTAGAAAACTCACCTCTTTAATAATAAAATAATCTTCAGCAATTCTTTGAAATCCTTGGATATCGCATATATATACGTTTTCGTCTTTGCATTTCAATAAATAATTTTTAAATAACAAATCATACATTAACGTTCTAGCCATCTTGCTTTTAGCTTGTGCCATGAAGAACTGATGATGATTAATAATTGAATCTAAATTAAGTATAAAACTCAAATGAGTTCGACAAACTAAAAAGGAAGGGATGAGTGAGTGAGAGGTTGAACAATAAAGAAAAAAAGACACAATTTCGCGCTAATATCCAAATTACTTGTTTTGGCATAAAACCTCTCACGGAGCAGAGAGGAAAGCCAAACCAAGTTGAATCGTTTATTTAAAAATGGAAATGAAATTATACAGGTTAATAGAGGCTCGACTTTACAAGAAAATTCAAAGAGAAAAGACTTAAGATTACGAGAGAGAAACGCGAGGTACCTTTTCGCACGCAAAATTAGAGCTCTTTTACCTGGACACGCAGTTCGCAAAATCCTAGAAGAAGACTCGAACGTTCTCGCCTGAGATCCGCTGAGCCAAAGGGAAGATGTACCACAACGCCGTAGCTTCTCGCCAAGAAGAATCCAGCCAGCCAGGCGTGGAGAGCGCGAAAACTGCACCGAGCGCGCCCCGACGTCTCGGAGGAACCAACGCTTCGGTGCCGGGCAACAAAGGCGATGCCGCAACTACGCTCGTCCTGGAACGGGCACGTCCAATACGTGGCCGCGTTCCCCACAAGGTCCCTAAAACTTTGTCCTCGAGGTACGCACACACTCTCACCCACAAGCACAAAACCCCACGTACCCGAAGTCGCACGCACGTGTTTACGATCCCGAAAAGCCGCGGTCACTATTCACGAGAGACCAAACGAAATCGAAAAGGAAACCGGTAGATTCGCTCTGAAAAGAACGAGAATCCCACCAGCACAACACAGAATGAAATCGAAAGACAAAATCCTAGAAAAACTACGAAAAACTGATAAAGGGCTGAAAAGCGTACGAATCGCCAGACAGTCCAAATCAGAGTGACTCCTCACGGCAGCGCGTGCGGGCCTCTCCGCAAGCGGGCCGGATGCGCGCGCATCGACCTTTACCTTCTAGTGGACAGTGCGAGAGAGGGCGCGCGACGGCGTGAAATTCAAAACGCCCTAATTCGTTTGCGAGGTAAAATATGCGTAAACAGATGAAGAAAATTCTCTCGGCGGATTTTTAAACACAAAACTCCGCCTCTTGATTTTGTCTAAAGGTGGAGAGGTGGAAGGAAGGCAAAATTTCCATTGGTTTTGGAAAAGTAAACTTTCTTTGGTTGGGTGAAAAATGATACAATTCATCCCTACTCGAGAAAATTTATCCTCTCTCCTTACGAGGAAAAGAATCTTCCTCAGCATTGGTTTCCAATGTAAATCCCCCCCCCCCCCACTTTTCACAAGATTTTCACCTTCAAAAGGGACGCAGTTCCCTTGGAAGAGCACAGTTCACTCATCTGCGAAAAGCCATCACAAAGTTTGAGAGTGAAAATGGCTTCGATGGAGTTTTACGAACGTTTTGTTGCCTTGATTCGTGAAACATTACAAAGTGAAGAGCATCTAACCAATAATGAAATTCATAATTGGCTAGATAAGTGCAATAATACGATTCAAGAACTCATCGAAAAAAATAAAAGTAATCTTACACGAGGTGAGAAACAAAAATTCCAAACTTGCATGACACATTTGTCCTGCATGCAAGTTGAGTTTGAGCAAAGGTTGAAACGAGGAGGAGGAATTATTGAAGAAGCTAAAGTTGAGTGGCGCGATGTTGACTGCTTTTGACAATCGAATTCGAACGGGAGTGATAGTAAACTTAAAACATGTTGATATTGCAAGTTTTTTAAATGATGCTTACCATCTATTTAGTGAAAAAGTTACAGCATGTTTGAATGAGTTCAATGCACTAAAAGTGAACACGGATTTCATAGCAGAATTTTCAATTCAAAAAAGCAATGAAGAAACCACTGTCATTAAATACTATACAAGTGAAAGTGCTACGATATATTTGTCAACTAATTTGGAAGAGTGGTTTAAAACTCATATACGAGATCACATCATGACACAACTAGAAGAATTTGAGGAAAAAGATTCTGGATGGACTCTAAAAAGTATTATAAGTTTATGTGTAAACATGAAGAAATATTCGCCAATTAAAGGCAGTTCGTACATTCCTCTCCCTAAATTCATAGAAAATAAAAAGGCGTCTATAAATGTGCAAAACGAAGATAATCAATGTTTCAAATACGCTATTCTTTCGGCATTACATCCTTGTAAAATAAATGCCAATCGAGTATGCATATAAATAAATGCCAATATCAACAGTATGAGCAGGAATTAAACTTTAACAATATTGAATTTCCGGTGAAATTAAAAGATATTCCAAAGTTTGAAAAACTAAATAATATTTCTGTGAATGTATACATGTTAAGAAGAATGAAATGTATGATGTAAAGAAGAAAAAACACGTAAATTTACTCATTGTGCAAGACTATTATATTGATGAACATGAAGAGAGTAATTGTGGTGATGAAGAACATCTTCCTAGATATCACTATGTTTGGATCAAGAGTATGTCTCGCCTTCTCTGCACTCAACTTAATAAATCTCACATAAAATCAAACCACTGTGAGAGGTGTTTGCAAGTGTTTTACTGCGAATAAAAATTAAAAGTGCATGGATTGTAAATTCACAATTGGATTGTAAAAATTTAAATAAATGTCGTATCAACTTGCCAAAGGAAAAAAATAACATACTGAAATTTGAAGATTACAACAAAAACGAAAAAGTGCCTTTTATAATTTACGCTGATTTTGAATGCATGTTGAAGCCTACTGAGAATGAAATGTCATTTTAACTTCATGAAGCTTATAGTATTGGCTATTACATAAAGTGTAGTTTTGATGAAAAACTATGTGGTTATAAATCGTATAGAAAAACGAGCGAAAATGAAGAATCGCCTGCAAAGTGGTTTGTTAGACAGTTAAGAGCAATCAGTGAAAATCTCGACCAACTTTAAAGAATCCGAAGCCAATGAGACTTACAGATTTGGAAGAATTATCATTCCGGCGAGAATCTATCTGTCACATATGTCGAAAGCCTTTTGGTAATGGAGAGATGATTGTACGAGATCATTGTCATCTTACAGGACGGTATGTAATTAGATTTAAAGAAAGAACTAATGGAAATTATATTTTCTATTATATTTTTTTCTTTGATTATAGATTCAGAGATGCAGCTCATAATTCATGCAATTTGAATTATACAGACTCGAGATTTATACCAGTTGTATTTCATAATCTCAATTATGATACACATTTTATTTTGAAAGAGATTGCAACTTCATCCGTTTTACCAGGAAGAGTGACTCTCATACCACACAACAAGGAAAAATATATTTCCTTTACGAAATATATAGACAAGTGTGAAATAAACTTTAGGTTTATAGATTCATGGCGTTTTTTGCCCTCATCATTAGACAAACTGTCTTCTTATCTAGAAAATGTACCTATAGCAGTTAAGGGATTTGGAGCAGATGGATACACTAACGAACAGATTAATCTTCTCAGACGAAAAGGCATATTTCCATATGATTTTGTGGATAGCTTAGAAAAGCTCATGTTTACAAGTTTACCCGATAATCACGAGTTTTACAATAAACTCAATGAATCACATATTTCCGATGAAGATTATATGCATGCCCGTAATGTATGGAATACATTCAATGTACAAACGATGGGACAGTATTCAGATATTTATTTAAAGACAGACGTATTATTACTAGCTGATGTATTCGAAAGTTTTCGAGTGACACCTATTCAAGCATATGGTTTGTGTCCAGCTAATTTTTATACAACACCAGGATTAACATTTTCAGCAGCTCTGAAAATGACCAAGGTAGAATTAGAGCTTTTAACTGATATAGACATGCTAATGTTTATTGAATCTGGCATTCGAGGAGGAATCAGCCAATGCTGCAATCGATACGCCAAGTCCAATAATCCATATATGGGATCGTCATATAACAAACAAGAGAAGATCAAGACTCTTATGTATTATGACATTAACAATCTCTATGGATGGGCAATGGTTCAGCACTTGCCCGTTGGAAAATTTAAATCGATTGATTACGAGTCAAATCCAAACTTCTACAACGCAGCACCCGATTCGGACGTGGGATATATCGCTGAAGTTGACTTAGAGTATCCTGAAGAAATACACGATGAACATCGAGATTTACCTTTTTGCGCTGAGCATCGTTCACCGCCTGGATCAAAGTAGAAAAAACTTCTAACAACTTTAGATGATAAACATAGGTGTGTCATTCATTATCGAGCACTAAAACAAGCATTAGACAATGGACTTCGATTAAAAAAAGTGCATAGAATTTTAAGTTTTAAGCAAAAAGCATGGTTAAAACCTTACGTACATACTGAGAAGAGAAAGCAGTCAAAAAACGAGTTTGAAAAACTGTTTTACAAATTATTAATCAATGCAGTATATGGAAAGTGTATTGAGCGAGAACGGTCTCGAGTCGACGTGAAATTGGTGAACAAATATACTGGTAGATATGGAGTTAAAGCACGTATAGCACTACCAAATTTTCACAGTTGTGCAATCTTTGATGAGAACTTAGTAGCTATTCAGAAGAAGAGAACAAGTATTACAATGAAAAAATCAATTTATATAGGACTCAGTATTTTGGATTTGTCGAAAACATTGGTCTATGATTTTCATTACTCTTATATGAAAAAACATGTAGGAGAAAAATGTAAACTTCTCTACACAGATACAGATAGTTTGATCTACGAAGTCCAAGACCTCGATATGTATCAGATCATGAAAGAAGACATTTATAAATTTGATACTTCAGATTACGATGAGAATAATCCATTCAACATTCCAAGAGTAAATAAAAAAGTGCTTGGTCTCATGAAAGACGAATGCTGCGGCAAAATTATGACTGAATTCATCGGAATGCGCAGCAAAATGTACAGTATTTTAATTGAAGATGGAGAAACTATAAAAAAAGCCAAAGGTATAAAATCGTGTGTAGTTAAAAAGTCAATTACATTTGATGATTATCGAAAATGTTTGCAAGATTTAGCAATCAGTCGACGTGAGCAGTGTAATATTAGATCGAAATTGCACATTGTTCACACCGAAAAGCAAAATAAAATTGCGTTGAGTCCCCACGACGATAAGCGATTTATCTTGCCAGGTAGTACCGATACTTTACCATGGGGACACTACAGAGTTATAGAAGAACAGATGGCGCAAGCTTTGCATGAAGTAGAGAGGGAAAACAATGTGTAGGGGGAAAACGATGTGGAGAGGGAAAACGAACCAGCCAATGCCAGCAGTCCAGCAAGAGTGGAGAGGGCATTCGATCGAGCCTATGATAACAGCTCAGCAAGAGTGGAGAGGGGGTCAGAACGAGCCAATATGAGGAGTCCCCCAAGAGTCGAGATTGAATGGACTACTGATTTGATGGAGGAGTTTTCACATGAGTGGGAGAGACCAATGACGAGTGATATACTGCAGGAGGCTATGGAAAGGGCAGACATCGTGGTGGGGAATCTGCTATATGAAGCGGTGCACGAGGCTGAGGAGCATATTCGAGCAGTCGAAGAAGCCGAAGCCTGCCAACCTAGTAGAAAAAAAGCAAAACTCCAAGATACTTAAAGTAAGTTTACACTTAAATTTATACATCACCGAAAAACTTATACGAAAATTTTTATTTACTTATGTTACTTTTTCTTCTTTTTTTCTAGAATGGATTTATCAGCACTTAACAAGATTGCTGAAAGCAGCTTCTTGCCAAGAAGGAAGCTTACAGAGTTGGAAAAAAATCATCGATACATGATCACAGCTCTGAAAGAGGTTAAAACAAAATACGGTCGTAAGATCGTTGCCGAAATGGACTCGAGCTTCCAAGTCTTTTTACCAGAGAAAATCTCATCAGCCATGTTGCAGAACGAAGAGTTCTTTAACAAGCTATGCGAATCAGCAAACAAGTTAACTTTATTTGCCACATATCTCGGTGGGAATTCTTTCAAATTTGAAAATTGAATGTAGAAAATAAATAAACACACACACAAAGACTGATATTTTTAAACAAATTTATTATTTTGTACATAATAATGAATAAATACATATATTTATAAAAAAAAATACATTGCTTTTTATTTGCTGCAACCTGTAATCCTTACAGAATCTCATTTTTATCTATCCAACTGTTATGTTCACTACCAAATCCTAACCATTTAACAAACACACGTTTCCCTCTTTTTTTCAAGACCTTTTCTACCAAATAGACTTCTGGATACTTAGTTTTCTGAAGTTCGATTTTATAAAAGCCACCAGCGATGGGTTTATCATAATAATCTTTGAGATGATAAGTTACTGGAGTAGTTTTGACTATACGTATTATTGTAAAAATTTCTGTAGACCAGTTTGGTGTATAACCTTTTTCAAAAACTTGTTTCAGCCTACTTATGCGCACTTTGTCTCCAACTTTGAATTTTGGCTTTTTTCGTTTTACTGAGAATCGGTTTTGATTCAAAAAACGTTCCAGGATCTTGCTTTCATTCGCCTCCGAGACATTTTTCGGCTGGATGCCTATTGTTCGATGTTTTCTTGAATTGTAGTCTTCGAGCAAGTTGGGAAGAATATCTATCCAGTTATAATTTCCTTGTTTACTGAACTCTATCCACATTGCATTTTTTAATGTCCTATTGAAGCGTTCGCATATGCTTGCATGAAGATTGCTGTGTGTCGAATATAGATTTATCTTGTACTTTTTCATGAGGGATTGAAAATCGGAATTGTAAAATTCTTTTCCCTGGTCTGTATGTAGATTGGAAGGTGTTCGGCCTTGTTTTAATATTGTCTGCATAGCTCGAGTAACATTTTTACCACTCTTTGATAGAATTGGCACAGCCCATGCATACTTTGAAAATATGTCTATGACTGTGAGTATGTAATTGTAACTTTTGTTCTCATCAGAATAAGGTATCATTTCGACAAGATCGGCTTGCCACGTTTCGTCAATACCGCGAATCTACTCGAGTTTTCTTCCAAACACATCGAGACTCATTTTGCTACTGATTTAATAAGGTGAATGACAGCGTTAATATACATGTCCAGCCTCACGCAACTCCTCAATAATTGAAATAATTTCATTATTATGATTATTGTTTCCAGCAGTTCGTTCAGCAATGAGTAATTGTAGTCGTTCAACAAGTTCATTCCGATCGTCCCAGTAGACTAGGTCTATAGATGAATCTGACTTTGCTATTTTATATTCGGGCAAGAGTCCAGCTCTAGTAGTAGATTTGTTTTTTTTATTTTTACGACAACTGCGAAACATTGGCTCGATGATTGATCGATATTTTCTGCTGTTTGAAACGCGAAGATCCTCATCTTTACTATGTCTTTTTCTGTGAGCATTTGTCGCCTCCAGAATAGTGCGATAATTCCGACGATCCGTTAAGCTTAAAATATTATCATCGGGCTGTCTTTTGAACAACAATTCCATTAATCCATCACTTTTAGGATAGCTAACATTTCTTACTCGTATTGAATTATCATCAAATTGTATTTCTGAATCACCAATCATGTACACTCCATTGACTTGACGTACACCGTATATATTGTCGATTTGACTACGACTTTCATTGAGCATTGCCAAAAAGTCAGTTGGTGTTGATTTATTACCGTCATATGCAGATTTAAATGTTGAATTAATTATTGTATCATTCGTTAAAGAAGCACTATCATCTTCGTCCTTGTAAGCACCATCAATTTCTTGCTCATTCATCGTCGAATTCAATGCATTTGATAGGTCAAATTTCAATCGTTTCCTCGATTTTTTCATGCTTGCATTAGAGATGATATTATAAGATTGCTGCTGCTGCTGCTGTTGTACATCATTCATTTATGAATTGACGAATTTTTCAAGCGGTATAATGACTGGTTTCAATGTATCTGCAACGACTTTTTCCGCATCTTCTCTCTCTTGCTTGAGTACAGAGCACTTTCTTTTAACTGCTTCCCGCGCTCTCATGAGCTCGCTGAGAATATTTTTTTCTTTCTCAAAATCGGACATTATGATTACAAGTTGCTGGATGCAATCAAACTGTTAATATTGTCACTCACACATCCTTTTTTATTGCAAAACAGTCGAATCCTTTTCTATATCTGCCATCATTCATCTCTCGATCTTTGTCGACAACGATGAATCCATACTTGTCATTTTTCCAACAGCTAGAACACAGGTTTCGAAATTCGTTGAAGGTTAAATCAGTATTTACGTGATCATCATAGATGTGCTTAAGATTCACATCATCTTGACGGTAAATTACTAAAAAATTTATATTATCTCGAATGAGATGTTTTGGAATACGAGCATACGATTGACAAAGATAAAAACTATCCACACTTTTGTGTCTTCCCATGCAGAAAAATGCCTTGACACTATCCTGCTTCTCACAGGCTATATCATAGAAAATCATGATTGAATTTGGTAGAACATCATCAGGAGATACTACAGACTCGTGATCGCGAAATGGACGGTAAGTCACGTCATCTATCGACTCCAACAACTTTTCGAGAAACTGATATTTCGGCTGATTCAACGATTTCGAGTACACATATACATTTTCAAATTTAAGACTATTGGGATGTGTAATAAGAGATAATAAACTGTTAGTTTTTCCACAGTTGGATGGACCACAGAAGACAGCTCTTATAGTATCTGGCAATAACTCTCCATGGCGCTTCTTCTTCTTCTCTTTTCCAAAATCGAAATTTGCAACATGGAGTTTGACGCTCTACTCGGTAAAATCCATTTTTTCGCGTCAAAGTCAGATTTGTTATTAAGCTTAAAAATATAAACACATGCTTTTTATCTCATACTTCAGTAGTAAATCAGATTTCGAAGAGAGATGATCATATACAAAAGTAAAAAGCAGCAGCAGTCGAAGAAAGGTTATGGATTACTTGATAAAGTGATCAATAACTTACCTTTTGAAATGCGTATGCCTGGATATCAATATTGTGGTCCTGGAACTGACTTAAAAAAACGATTGAAAAGAGGTGATCCAGGAATCAATCCTCTTGATCAAGCGTGTAAACAGCATGATATAGATTACTCTGATAAAAACAAGGAACGTAAAGTTGCCGATTTGAAGCTTGCTGAAAAAGCTTGGAAGCGTGCAAAAGCGAAAGACGCCAGCCTCGGTGAGAGAGCCACTGCCTACATGGTTGCTAATGCCATGAAAATAAAAGCTAAAACTGGAATGGGGCTAAAATTAGGCAAATTAGTGACGGCAGCTAAAAAATCGATGAAACTCAGTAAATCTTCTCGAAAGACTATACAATCTGCATTGAAAGGCGCACGACGAGTCATTAAAGAAGCTGGCGGAAAGAAAAAACTCATCATTCCACGCGTTCTTCCGCTTCCCTCGAAAATCGGTGGAGTTATTCCCTTTCTCATACCACTTTTCGCAGGGTTAAGCGCAACCGGTGCTCTAGCAGGTGGCGCTGCCGGTATTGTCAAAGCAGTAAACAGTGCTAAAGAAGCAGACAAAAATTATGAAGAAAGTAAGAGGCATAATAAAGTAATGGAGGCCATTGCTTTGGGAAAAGGACTCTATATCAAGCCATATAAAACTGGT
This sequence comes from Muscidifurax raptorellus, assembly GCA_020010945.3. NCBI lineage: Eukaryota > Metazoa > Arthropoda > Insecta > Hymenoptera > Pteromalidae > Muscidifurax > Muscidifurax raptorellus. The sequence goes on along the minus strand of CM052077.1, from coordinate 27,873,478 downwards.
ATGGGATTATTTATAAAACCATACAGCGGTAGTGGTGTTGCTTCTAGAAAAAAAAAACTTTGATTTAACTTTGCCCAATCGCGCACTTACTGATTACGATCTCATAAAGTATGCTCGTATGCTAAAAATCCCTCATTTTCGAGGTGTTTTCCTGAGAAATAATCTGCCTCAAAGCGGCCCATGGACAAACGAAAGTGCTATTGTCAACTTGGATGATTATGAAAACCAGGGCACTCATTGAGTGTGTTATAAAAAACATGGTGCCGAAGTGATCTATTTTGACAGTTTTGGCAATCTCAGACCTCCCAAAGATCTTATGTCATATTTCAACGTAAAAGAAGTAAAATACAACTATATGAGATATCAGAAATTTGACACATATATCTGCGGTCATCTTTGTCTTCAATTTCTAAGTGGAAACCTATAAAAGAGCTGTATGTCTGCGAATATGCATCATTCGGTTTTAATCAGTCATGGAAGATAGTTTTACTCTAAGTCTTTCTGGAACAATTTCTGTTTTAGAAGCACAATATTTTCCATCCATTGAATTATCTCAAGATAAAAACTTTGTTCTTGGATTAGTTGAACTTTTAACATTCAACTCAATTCCTAATGTAGACTTTACATATAATAAACTACATGTGAATGGAGATATTATTACTTTACCTACTGGCAGTTGCGAGATAGAGGCTATAAATGAGTTTTTGCAAGCAACATTAAAGTCAAAAGGAGTTCAATTTGTGCTAAAAGCCAACAATAATACTCTGAGAAGCGAAATTTATTGCAGTCAACCATTAGATCTTTCACCGCACGATTCAATAGGTCGCCTACTTGGATTTACATCTAGGATTCTCAAAGAAAACATTCAGCACAGCTCTTATTTGCCTGTAAAGATATTGAAAATTAATGCGCTTAGAGTAGAGTGTAACATTACCACTGGTGCTTACATCAACAACAAAAAAGTTCATACGATTCACGAATTTTTTCCAAGAGTTCCTCCAGGTTATAAAATTGTAGAAGTTCCGATTCACGTCATTTATCTGCCTGTTAGCGTCAAGAGCATCGATCAACTTCAAATTCGTATCGTTGATCAAGACGGAAATTTGGTGAATTTTCGCGGAGAAGAAATTACTATCAGACTTCATATCAAATCTGTATAATGGGCATAGTTTACAACTCAAAAGGAGTGTATATAAGCCAGAGAGAATGTCAAACTTCAATCAGTCGACCGAAAAAAATCAAACCGTTAACACGGTAGAGCATTCAGTTCCTCAGAAGCCTAGGACTAGAAGTACGTTAAAAAAATATACGTGCATAATTCTCTGCTGCTTCCAGAAAAATGGACGAAATTCTAAGCATTCAATCAGGTGTAGTATTCGATGAGTCGATAGCGCACTATGAGATTCACGCCTATCAACCATATTCAACAGTAAACTTTAATAACAGTGACGAAATACGTATTTCAATCCAACATCAAGATCTCTGTTTGTCACCTTCCCGCAGCTGTATTCATATACGCGGAAGATTGCAGCAAGCAGATGGATCAGCTGTGGCTAAAACTGACGCAAATCAATTTTACATGTTGGAAAATGCTGGCTGGTTTGGTAATAAAGATAACAACAATACCTTGACCGATGAACAAGGCAACTTTGACATTTCTATACCTCTGAGCATGATATTGGGGTTTGCTGAAGACTATAAAAAAATTGTAATTAATGTAAAACATGAACTCATTCTCACAAGATCAAGAACTGACGTAAATGCAATCATTCAGACCGGAAATATAGCTAATGGCGTTACTACATATGAAGACTTTCGTGTGGTGATTGCAAAAATTGAGTGGTTAATGCCATATGTCATCGCATCTGACAAACAAAAAATCCAGATGTTGAACTTCATTGGTAAAGATAATCCAATCTCTTTGAGTTTCCGTTCCTGGGAGTTATTTGAATATCCTCTACTGCCTGCCACAAATAAACACGTTTGGACAGTAAAAACTTCAAATCAATTGGAAAAACCTCGCTATGTAATTGTTAGACTACAAACCAACAAGAAGGGACTGAGAACTGAAAATGTTGGTCATTTTGATCATTGTCATATAAGTAATGTAAAACTTTTCCTAAATTCACAATATTATCCATACAATAACCTAAATCTTGACATGTATAAGACACAGTTTGCAGTCTTATACGATATGTATACAGACTTTCAAAAATCCTACTATGGAAAAGAGCCTGACCCATTGTTTACAAGACATGAGTTTTTAAATTTCCAACCATTAATAGTTATCGACTGTTCTCGTCAAAACGAATCTCTTAAAAGCACCCCTGTCGATGTACGTCTTGAATTCGAAGCTGCGCAAGACTTTCCAGCTAATACTTCAGCCTACTGCTTGATCTTGCACGATCGTATCGTACAGTACAATCCTATCAGTGGAGATGTAAGAAAACTCGTCTAGACATAGTGAGCCTACAGTTTTTTCTAATGATATTGTACAATGCGACTATTCTGTAAAAACCATTATTTAATTGTGTACACATCATAATTCTATTTTATAAGACTATCTGTGCGTTACACAATGTAAATTCATGAAATTGTGAAGAAAAAAAATAACAATGAATAAATATAAATGAAATAAAAATATACTCTACATTATTTTCAAACTACTCCCTCACATTCCCGCCAACCGCAACCCATATCTCCCGAATCCGACAGAGCGCGCAAGCGAGCCGCTGCTCGTGTCTAAGCGAGCGAGAGGTCACCTCTTCTCCCACTATGCCAGCAAACCAAAGGGAAGGGAGACTCTAGAAAAGAGGGGGTCCTATGCTTACACACAGGCCGCCGTACCACCCCAGGCCGAGTGATGCAGTATCCTATAGGCATACTGATTCACTCCAGTGATGCAGTATCCTATAGGCATACTGATTCACTCCAGTGATGCAGTATCCTATAGGCATACTGAATCACTCGAGAGAAGGGAGACTCGGGTCTGGAGGAGGGAGGCCCTATGCTTATACACGGGCGGCGTACTGGATCACCTCCCCTGATCCAGTATGCCTATGATCTAGTATGCCTATAGTTTAACTACTAAGGGGACTAAGGAACTTAGGGGGAAGGAGAGATCAGACGGAAATGATAACGTACCTGTTAACAAGACTGTCGAGAAACACGCTGATACCTAAACGAACGAAAAATCTTATGAATTACAGCTAACAATCGAAGTGTGTCGGAAACAATTAATATCGATGATATTGGCACACAAAATGTCAGTAATAATCTATTTATTTAATATTAATAAATATTATGAAAATGGCTTATTATACGGAGAGAATATTTATATATATATATATATTTTTTCACGATAGCCACTGTTTGGAAAACTTGAACATACGCTACTTATATATCTACAGGTGATGCGTGCGCAGACTATTCTCTCTCTCTCTCTCACTTTGCTATACGTATATACACAGTCGAAGGTAAGTATCAAGTCACATTACCCTTGCCTCAGTATGCTGATTTTGAAAGTTTCGAAGAAAGGTTGAAGGCAAATACTTTTTTTAAAAAAGATGTGGTATGTATACATTTTTTTATGAGATATTAATAATATGTTTTAAACTAAAACAATTCAATACTTTTTTAATTATGTTTCAGTATTCAGAACGTAAGTCTCATGTAGACAAGGATTCCAGTGTAAGTAAATCCATTGTAAAAATGATAAAAAGGTTTTTCACAAAGGATCTCGCTATTCAATTCACTGCAATCAGATAGTCATCATAAAAATAAAGAAAAAATTAAGTTTCGACCAACTGAGCTCTGTACAATGATGGAAGGTAAGGTATTTTATTCATATTTCATTGATCATTTATGATGTGTATAATTACATATATAACATTTATATATTTTTTCAGCTATTATCACTAAAATTAGACACGGACGATAAGTTTTTATTAATTAATACCGAAATGTTTAATCTTTGACTCTAAGAGGATCGCAAGTTAAAATAATAATTCGTAAAGGCACCATTACTTATCCGAGTTTAAGCGAGCGCCCAAAAATGATTGGGGAGGCTCATTGTTCTGCCATAGGCGGACATAAACGGGCAAACAAGACCTATAAGCGCGTAAAGCAAAATTTCTATTGGGAAAATATGAAGATTGATATACAGGTGTATATTCGTAAATGTTTGCCGTGTCAATTAAAGAAATTAGTCCGAGTTAAAACTAAAAATCGTATGGTCATAACGGATACACATGTTCAACCCTTTGAAAAGGTTGCTTTAGACATAGTTGGCCCATTCTCGCGAACAGAAGAAGGACACGATAATATATTAACAATACAATGTTGTCTAACTAAATATTCTCTTGCGATTGCTCTTAAAGACGCAACGGCGCAATCAGTCGCTGACGCGCTGATAAAACGCTTTATTTGCACTTTTGATGCTCCTATCGCGATTTTGACTGATCAAGGTACAAATTTCTTAAGCAGTCTAATTAAACGAGTAGCAAAAAGATTCAGAATCACACAATTCAAGACAATGGCTTTTCATTCACAATCAAACGGCTCTCTTGAGAGAAGTCACCATATATTGAGCGAATATTTGAAACAATTTATCTCGAAAGACGAACAGTGGGACCTGTGGCTAGAGATAGCTGCTTTTTCGTATAATACTTCCTTACACGAAGCAATACAACACACTCCGTACGAGTTAGTCTTTGGGAGACTGGCTCGCTCCTCGTCGAGCTATCCACTTCAAACAGACGACAGACTTCCGACGTATGCTGATTATATTATAGAATTAATAACAAGGTTGAATAATATTCAAGAAATCACGCGATAAAAATTAATAGCAGCCAAGAGATTTTAAAATTGGTGATTATATTTGGCTACTTTAAGGCGGAAAAATTCATAAGATATAAGACCAGTATGAAAGTCTATTTTTAGTCGTAGTTATACTGCGTGATGGTAATATTAAAATACAACTAAAACTTAATAAGTATAAGGTCGTGCATATGAATCGCGTAAGTATATCATATATTGAACCAGAAAAGGCTTAAATCTGAATTAATTAGATAATATACGTCAAATATAATTTAAGTATAAATTATGGTCTTATTTCATTCTATTAGAATTAATGTAATGTATAATTACCGTACTAGCGTTAATCAATAAAACAAATGAGATAAAAAATTTCAGAAAAAGAAGGAAAAGTAATAGAAAGATAATTGTTAAAATCTATAATTAAAGAGACTAAAAGTAAGAAGAAAATATAATCAAAAGATAAATACGCCTCAAGATACACTGTGATCGGTAAGAATGTACCAAGGAACTTGGTAGCATCTTCGTAGCAATACTAGCCATGAACGCTAGCGCCCTGATGGAAATTATATGATACATCATACATATGTCGATTAGAAGTATAGGCAAGTGAGAATTAGTATTTAGCAAAATCTTGTCCATACAATGAAAATTGTGATATAACTACTATAATCCGAGAAAATCTAAAAATTCTACCTCACAGGAGAAACGAGAATATTTAAATAATTCTCAAAAATGGGGGAAAATATTTGTTGTGTTTTACATATGTCTATATACTAGTATTTTGAATGATAAGCAGAGTCATTTTAGTAATTTCATGACGATTAAAATAACAATAATCATAACATTAATTCTAACATTGTGTGATTAACTTACTTTACTTTTTCTTTTCTTTTACTTCTCTATCACAAATTAACAACGATCATTTTAAATTCATGACATGCAATAAATTAACAAGGATCATAAAATAAAAAAATGTTAATTTGATATAAAAATTAATGAGAAAATACAAATATATGCTTAACTTTCACGTTTAACGTACCAAGAAGTTGACTAAACTGAACTCTCAACAAGAAATAATTCATCAAGGAAGCAGCCACTAAGGTATTCTCGCGCCGACTTCATACACCACTGTAACGTTCCAGATCAAGATTTCAAAACAATAAATAAGTAAATAGAGATTAACTACAAGATATATTTTAAGAGGGGATCGGGATCCTTTTTCCTATCATGTTATTGTTACATCCAGATTACAAATTTTCAATTACAAAATCTAACACATTAAAATAATTACATGAATTCCTACCTGAATTGATAATCGAACTACGCGACTAAGTCCCGTATACTCTCTTTTTAAATTTACGAATAGCGAGTAATACGTGATACTTGTTCAAGAATGGTCTGGCGATGGGCAGAGTAACGTTCTGCAAGAGATTTCGGATATTACTGAGCGATCATAGCCCTTTGCTCCCGGGCTTTATATACTTGCATATCCCCTTGTTTTCCTTGGACTAGCGTTTTCCATATAAGGTCGCTTCACTATTTCGTATTTTCCTCTCTCAATATTAAGGGAATTGTGGCAGGTCAAGTCATAAACATCGTAGTTTACGACTAACACTTAAGAATTTGTTTCTTTTAGAAACTCTCCCGCGGTCTCTCTGTTTACTGGAGATCGTACATGTGTTTCCTATGAAATTCCAGATCGACGAATATTGCGTCTCTGTTTCTCTCTGCTCTCTAATTTTTCTCATATTTGTGATCGTTTTTCTGCGATGATTTGTCGCCTGATTGTATTGCGTAAGGTCACCGTCGGCACAGCTCCCCTCGTTCTCGCGCTTCTTAATTTATGGCTTTCTGTTGGAAAATATGATCTCGCGATTTCGTTAAGTTATTATTGAATCTAATATGTCCATTAGCGTTTTATGGCATTTTTGATTTATTGCGTGGTCCATCGGAATATAGTCCATTTGTGTGCAGGTGCCGCTGACACGTGTATATAAATATATCTGTAATATAGTGTATGTGATATATATATGTATATATATATATATATAGTAATCGTAACCCAGAAAACATCGCATGCTGAGCAATATCGGCGCAACGTTGGCTCGGCGCTGTTGACGTCATTTATCCGTCATTTTGATGTTTTTGTCAGGCGCATTGTAAAGCAAGTAAGTTGCAGATGATGTTGCAGAACAAAATTGCAGAAAATTTTGAGCCAGTAATTTGTCTGCAATTTGTCAGTACACTGTGTCGTTCGACAATAATTATTAGAAAGTGATTTTGTTGTTCACGAAGTACTTTTTTTAATGCAGTTCTACCGAGTTAGTGCACTGAAGTGAGTTGGTGGGCTTTGTGCAGTGAAGTCCCAGCTGTTTCGGAGTGAGACAAAGATGCCATGCACCGACGTATGCTGTGCAGTCTACGCTTGGAGCAGTAATACAATAATAACATATTTGTAGGAGCAACAAACACTGTTCTTGAACATGCGACAATTTCGGTGTACATCGCGGAAGTTTGAAAAATATGTGTGCTGTGCAGTTATCGATTCCAGTGCAGTTTTTAGTTCTGATTTTTGTGCAGAACCGAGTTTTAAAAAATAACCATGAGTGTGTATATTTTTCACCTCACATCACAATCAATCTCCGTCATACTGTTATAAAAAAAATATGTGTAAATAATTAAAAATTTATGACATGCGTGTTGTAAATTATTATGACGTTTCTGCTAATATTCATTAGAATATTAGCTTGTGAGAATCTTAACCTTACATAGTGAGTGTGTTACACAAGTATACTACAACACAGAGATTATCCTCTTGACTCTCTCCAAGAGCCTGCACCATTGGACCATGCAAAATTCATATTTATTAAGAGACGGAAAAAACCAGAATGCAATGCTGATGCTCAACCACCAAGTCTGTACCCATCGCTAGTAATAATAGTGGTCATCAGCCAACAAAGTGATGGACATTCAAACAAGGACCAGCAGCGTCAATTAGATAAGTAGTTTCAATTTTGCTGCGACACTTCTGGATTTTTATATCCAAAAAGTTATTGTATTCAACCTTTTTGCACAACACATTCACAAGAGCCAATTGTGTAAAAAGAGAGAGTATAATAATCTTGTGGACATAAAAATAGATTTTGTTACACAGCTGATATATATGAAATTGTTTTTTCTAGGAGGAACTCAATTCAACAGTGCCTCTTCAATCAAAACCACTTTATGCATCGTTGGATCACCTTCATGTAGTCACTGAAACTCCATAAATTTTATCTTTGTTTACCTATTAGCATAATAGTCTGATATATATTTATTTCTTTCCACAGATCATCAAGTTTTCAAATGGATGTGATCAGCGTAGAGAGCGTTGAGGCTGGGATTCGCCCATCCCAAAGTTATTCGAGCTGATTGCTGTCAATTTCGTGTAATAAGCACATTTAATTATATATTACTATATTGCAGAGTGGTTTTCCTAAAACATGTGTCTAATTTTAGGTGAGCAATATAGGTGGTAGAAGATACCACATAATTAGTGCAGTTGGGCTAGCTTCAGTTTTATGCAAGATGTTCTGGAAGATAGATCGACAGCTGCTACTGGTTACATTGCTTTCTACTTTCAGGTAAAAATTAATTTAAATCATTCACTTCAAGCAGTATAACTTGTATAGATAGATAAATGTCTCTTTTGGAATGTATTAAAGTATTACTCGATCAATTGAATTATGAGTAAAAAATTAATACAGAATATCAGACATAATGAGTTAATTTGCTGCAAAGTTTGTGGATTCTACAGTATTTTCATTTTCAGAAATTTATCATTCTTTGCCTTTTTGCACAATAGACTCATATGTATGTACAAACCGATACTTCAATTTGAATATTTTTTCAAGTCTATTGTGCAAATTAACAAAGTATGACAATTTTTTGAATATAAAAACGGACTAGAATCAAGAAAATAGCTTGCAATAGTTATCTCATTGTCTTTAAAATCCTGGATCAAAATTTTTACTCGTACCTCAATTGGTCGAGTAATATTTTTGATACACATCATAAGAGACAATTAGTTTGCTGTTCTAAGTTATACAGCTGCATTCTAGGCTATTTTTACACTCAGAATTGCATAATACTTTATATTTTTGCAGAGTACAATTTTGACATATTGCACTTTATTTTCAAACCTTAAAAATAAACATTTAATTTTAAATGCTTAATTTATTTCAGGATTTCCTTTTGCAGTCCATCCGCAGTCCGTTTGCGTACTAGCATTCTATATATTAGGTAATGTTTATTGAATATATTAATTATGGTAATCGAATTATCTTATACAAATTTTAGTATTATATTTATTTATTATTTGTTTTACAGGTTTGCTGTATACTGCTTCAAAAACCTCATCCATGGATAAATAATTATATATGAATTTATATACTTTTTTTGTAATTATAAAATTATTACCATTATTTTTATTCAAATAAAAAAATATTTAAAAAATTAATTGTGTCATTTTTAATTTTCGCGCCTGTAATTTATAGGTTAGGAACGCTCGCCGAATGCGCATGGCAGAAACAAATCAATTTGATCGTCAATTTGACGATCAAATTGACCACCATTATGCGTCAAAACGCCGGGGCTACTTGCCCGCGCGAACGCGTCGTGCAGAACGTCGTATTGGCTGTATGTTGCTTGCAATTTGTCGAGCGATGTTTTCTGGGAATGTTTTGGATGAGTAATGGAATCGGTGATTCCATTACACCTCCCGGCCCGAAAAAACACGGACGAGTGAAACTCGACGTTCGCTAAAAATTTGTATATGTGTATTGTTGTATACATTTCTTATAAACAATGATGAATATTATTATTCTCCGCACATCATTATTTATTTACAATATGATTTGTAAGGTACTTTTCATTGTTACAATTTTTTAAATATATTTGTTGATAATAATTTACATTTATGCATTTATATATAATTTTAATTAATTTTTCAAACCCCCTTTTTGGTATTTTCTGATGCAGTTTTCTTTTGTTTATCATCCTAAATTCAGATTTTACATGCTAGATTTTAATTTTATTTTAATTTTTGGATCCAAAATGTGCTGTGTGAAGGAAAAAAAAAGGAGGATAACATTGATAAAGGGAACATGATCCTTTGCATGCATTAGTTATAGAAGAGAATGAATATATTATATTGACAACTATTACGAAATATTAAGAATTACATAACCAATGAGGCTACATTGTGATACCAAAAGAGTCATGTACTGACACGAAGAAAAAAAATCATTATAAAACAAGAAAATTTATTTTCTTTTACAAAGATAAACTTAAATTACTTTAATTATTTTGGAAACTATTAATATTATTAAAAAGAACGATATAATTGTTAAATGCACATTTCCGAAAGTACAGGGACCATTATAGAAGAGAAGATAAAATCAAAACAATTATTAAATTAAAATCAAAAAGAGTAAAATTGCTTTCATTATAGCCAAATTATACGCACTTGCATGACAATTATTAAGAATTTGATATAGAAAAATCAAAACAGAATAAAAAAAAATTAATTAAGCACTGTAATTGAAATCGAATTTATTACCAATTTTTTTTATTTGACTGATTACTAAAATTAAGGATATCTGATGTAAAAAGTTAACAAAAATATATACGCGAAGAGAATACAAGAAAAAAAATGTTAATAAAGAGAAAAAATACATTTTCATAATTATAAAGCATGTTATATATAAATATATTAAGAAATAATGTAAACGCTCACAAGATTAGGAAATAAGATTAAAAAACGAAATTCACAAAAATTAATTGTGAGCGTCAAAGGATCACCTCAGAACGCTCATCCTAGGGAGAAGGTGTGAAATGATCACTTTCTTTCACATTTTAATATATTAAAAATAGGTAAGGTTAGTTATTATAAGCAAATCGATCGATACCCTTCCCGTTAGATTGCAGTGTATATTAAGATACGCTTTTGATAGTACAAAGTATAACAATATACTTGACATCGAGATACTATCACATTATTATTAAACAGACGTTAAATACAAAACCAATAGCAATCGACCAATTCAATAATTAATTAAATAGATAAAAACAAGGAATAATAACGTAAGGCGAAATAAACATAAAAATATAATTAAACTCGAATATTGACAAATAAAATCAGTTAGGAAATCAATAATAATAGTAGATTCAGATAAAACAACAATGATGAAAAAGAACAAAAATATAACAACGAAGAATAATTAGAGGCACAAGAGCAAGCGAAGCCCACCGATACGCACGCACACATTATGACTATACGGCAAGAGACTAAGCAGACAATAACGAACACAACAGACGCAAGTAGAGAGAAAAAAACAAGAAGCCTACTGTACATTATGGACCGCACATACCCGAAAGGGATCCACGTGCAATGAAGGAGAAGCCGCGGAGAGCGTAACGCTATCGGCAAGTGACACATAAGTCACGCGCGCTGGAAGCTCGATGAGCCGCCAAAGAGGACACCGCGCGAGTCGGTAAAATGTATAGAGGAAGCTTCTATGAGCCTGCAGATAAGAAAAAGTAAATCAGAGGCGAGTTGAAAGGAGAATAGCAGAAGGCGACTCGATGTACTAGAGGAGAGGATTTTTACTCTGGTTTTCTCATTAGCCCTCCATGCAACGTCACATGCATAAAAAGCTCCAAATAAGGAAAGAAACTGCTTCTAATTGGCCAAACACCCACCCCGCCCAGGAGACAAAAATCGGATATCGCCTTTCCTACGAGTACATAAAAGAGCCCAGCAACAGGTCCTCGCGTTCTAAATTCGCTTCAAAAAATCGTTGCCACGCGAAAGCTCTGCCCGTGCTCGGTCCGGTATAAAATCTTAGAACTTAGTTCTAATAATAAAATATAAAATATTTTCGACAGTTCAAACATTTAGAATATTTTTGATATTTTCGGAGTTAGTACACTGACGTTGTCGTTCGTCGTTCTGCGTATTAAAAAAAGTATTGAAAAGTAAAAAGTAAAAAGTATTAAAAAAAGCAAAAGATTATTTTCGATTCACTAGTTACTTGCGAGCGAGTGTTATATTAAATTTGTGGAAAAGTGAATAAATCTTATAAAATTTTAAATCACGAGTGAATCATTTAACCGAAAGCTCCTGATCCCTGGCGTCCCTTTTCAATCCGAACCATCCACTTTGGGAGAGCAGAATCTACCTTGTCGAAAAGACGCGCGGGTTGTTCAACAGTCACACAACAGGGACTAATTAAAGATCTATTCGTTTTGGAAGCTGAGCCGACTAAGAGGATGTGCTGATAGCAGAGCAGGTCAGAAGCAGAACAAAACACAAAATAAGTGAAATAATAACCTCACTAAATATTCTATTTCTTGTTTTCTCTTATCAAAATTCGTTGCATACAAACTCAATCGCATCTTTTAAAAGTCTAACGTCCGTGATACAATCGTAACGATAGAAGTGATGTCCTACTTAACTGACTATTAAGGGAAGATTAATTTGCATTATAAATCTCAGTGCTGGATTTAGACTAAAAGTACATAAAGATCAATGGCGGTTTCAAAATACTTTCCGGCGGCTACTGGAGGCTGTTCTTTCTTAGATCGCGAAGGTAGTCAGGTACCAATGGCGCTAATTTGCGTTTTAAAGCTTTGTCGTCATCTGTACTTATAAAGCAAATCAACCCATAGAGTTGCTGTCCGGTGACAACTCTCATAAGTTTAGGACATAACAGTAGCTTATATTTGTACTGTAAAATGGGAATTACTAATGAGAAAAATGAATACCGCAAGAGCAATATCGATGAACACATATGCTTTACCTGAATAGAAATATAAAGAACGGACCCAAAGACACGCTATTGACTATAGTTATTTGTCTATTATACAATGTAAAATAATTTATACTAAATGAAAAAATCGCTTGAATACATTTTTTGTTCATTATTGTTATTAACTTACGATTAATTAACAATATAATTTATACAAGAGGAATATCAATAGTTTTTATTGAGTATAATTTTTATTATATTTTATTATACTTTATGAATATATAGACATAAAAAAGGATTTGCTATTTTTAAGAATACATATCTAAGACACATGCAAGAAAAAATTAAATTCAAGATGTATAAAATTATAACTTTATTTTTGAAAAGGATGGTTTATTACACAGTATTTTCATTGAGTAAAATATAACTTGTATGTTGAAGATTTATAGATTTTAAACTGTGACTTATGTCTATATAAGAATACAATTTGTTATTTTTAAATAAAATATTAGCGCCATATTAACTTTCGGAATTTTTTTTATATCTTCAGCTTTCAATTTTGTGTTTTGTTGCTTATACCATAAGTCTATCCTTTTACAATATGCAATGTATGTTCGTTTACTTTGATTATCTATCTCGTGTGCAGACAATCTACAGAGAATATACTTGTTATCAAAAAATAATATTTGTTGTGGAATCATGTTTAAAAATGTTGAATATTCTGCATGACCCAAGTCCAAAGCCATACAATTTCCGTTCTTTGCAATATCGTGGTTTATGTTTATTTATTTCTTCTTCTACATTATTTATTATTACAGATTTGCATACAAATATTTTTAATAGAGAATGATGTTGGCTATACTCGCCATTACAATTTTTACACTGTATTTTTTCTTTGATACAATAATCATTTTGTGAAAGTGCTCAGAACAATTCTGCACAGCAATTAAGCCTTAGATAAGAATATAGCTCTTGATTTATAGAAAGTCTAGCTTTTGGTTTTAGCTTATATTGTAGTTATATTTATTATATTACTGTAACTGAAAAAGACGATTGCTTCTATGCTATCAAATGTAGATATATTTCCTAAAACACACGTCATTTTATCGATTTTTTTGGAGCTTGGCTATTCTATTTTGAATGAAATGTTCTTTTGGTCCCTTTTGTATTTTGTTTATAGCTTGTTCATGAAGTTTCATCGCTGGATATGAAGTTATATAAATTCCTTTACGTTTTTTTGTTATTGGAACTGTGAAGCCATTGTTACATTCATTCTTAACGCGATATAATGCGTTTTATTTTTCGTTTAATAAATCTAATGTATTTTGACAATTGAATCGGTAATTAATACTGTAGTTTCTAATTATCCACAATTGAATCGGTAATTAATACTGTATTTTCGAATTATCCAAAGCTTAGGTTAAACTTTGTTCCTCAATTGTATCATCTTCTTTCTCTAATACACACTTAGTAGGTAAACTATTAGATTTATTTTTACTTCATCATCTGTTTGCATCGTAGTAGAAATATGCATAATCAAATTTATCAAATTTAGATGTATCCGAATTAAAAGCAACTATATTTTCAAATAACGGATCATTTTCTAGTTGTGCATCTATACCTTTAATTATAGCTCCTTTTTCTACTGAAGTAAACTGTTCAGGTCTGCTAATTAAATTTTAAAGATCAAATATACCTTTAAGCTTTCGCTTAATATGCTTGTATGTACTGCACTTGAATCAATAGTAGGTGAGTTATTAATTGTTGTCTTATTTATATCCACTACATTTACATCTTGATCTAAGTCCATTTCTTCTTGTTATTTATAATAAGTTAAATTAGTCCTTTGCTAAAGATCAAATATACCTTTAAGCTTTCGCTTAATATACTTGTATGTACTGCACTTGAATCAATAGTAGGTGAGTTATTAATTGTTGTCTTATTTATATCCATTACATTTACATCTTGATCTAAGTTCATTTCTTCTTGTTATTTATAGTAAGTTAAATTAGTCCTTTGCTAAACTAGAACTAGGACACCAGGTACCGGATGCTGCGTATATGGCATCCTGTCACCCGATCACCCCAAGCACTGAAACTTTGTTTAGGTATTTATGAAAAATTTCTTGCTCTAAAATCACTAACACCTATAAGCAAAACGCATAAGCTTGAGTACCTGACGCGACGGTGGCGCCATGCACTAGATATTTGCAATTTACAACACCTTTCAATTTCAATATTCAATTGTTATCAGATTATATCTCAATAATGCGAATACGCGCAAAAAATGATAACATGATGAGTTAATTATTTTTGTATGCGGAATCGATTTAGATTAGTCATACTTAATAATAATTACCTTAGGTGCTAACTTTATGGACCTGCTAAGCTTGTCACAGCGACGTGACAGCGGCTACGAGAGCCACACATGTACGAGCCAGCGAGTTCGCAGAAGCGAAGTCAGGAGTGCTACGCAGTTGCAATAGGGGTTCCCACGAACGATTGGCCTGTCCTCCTAGCGTGGAATAAGCGGCCCAGCTTGCACTTCATACAGAGCAAGTGCAGGTGCATTGCACCCCGTCACAATATTTATGCTTTTTGAATTTTTATGTAAAAATAAATTTTTCAATTCACATGAGTATGCTGATGCACATCAATATCAAGATGAACTTTATTTTTGTGACAACAGTGAATTATGTTTTATATTCTGATATTTCTCCTTTAAAATGTTTAGCTTTACAAAATTGACATTTGTTATCTAAATTCCCTATAGAATTTGTTATAACTATATAGGGAATAGTATTTTTATGAAATTTTACATTTACAATCGAACCAATTGATAAAAGATAAAGATTGATTTTACAAGGTATGTTAATGTCATCAAATGCTTGTTTTTGAATATTTATATCGTCTGAATTATTATTTATATATTTACTTTTTCCTTTATTTACTTTTGCACATTTTTCTTGCCTAATATTATGCTGCACAATAATATTCTCTTTCATTGTTTTTCTATACTCACGTAATCTTTTTGCTTCTTTCTTTTCTAAATCTGGTGTCGTATTCGCTCTATTTTGACGTGATCTTATTGTTTCATTAATTTTGTATTTCACTGCCATATTTTTTTAATAATTATTGAATCTGTTTGCTTCACTTACTTTAGCTTCAGCTGTTACGTTTGCTTTATTTTGACGGGATCTTAACATTTCTTTTGATGATGATGATCTTAACATTCTCAAAATTTATTTACTTTATTTACTTTTACATCGAATGTTGCATTTGCTCTATTTTTGCACGATCTTGATGCTTCTTTAGATTTTAATTTTAATGACACGTTTTTTCTAAATTCAAGTAATCTCATTGCTTCATTTTTCTTTAAACTGGATGTTGCATTAGCTCTATTCTTATACGATCTTGAAACTTCTTTTGCTTTTAATTCCAATGACATATTTTTTCTATATTTGCTTAATCTTAATGCTTCTTTTGATCTTAAATTCACATTTACTCGTTTTTTATTAAATTTTTCAGGTTCTACTAAAATTGGATTTTAATTATAATTACCTACTTTTTTTGCGTTACTTGCATTCGTTTTTGTGTGAGAATTTGATTGATTTTTACATTTTCTTTATATTTTAATAAATCCAATATCATCATCATTTGTGTTTTTAACAATAAGTTATTAACATAAATTATGATGATATTGGATTTATTAAAATACAAAGAAAATTTAAAAATAAATCGAATTCTCACACAGAAACGAATGCAAGTAACAGAAAAAAAGTAGATGATTATAATTAAAAAAAGGTTCAAGATTAAATTTAACATTTTATTTAGCTTTAACATTAAATTAATATTCATATTCATTTATTATACTATTATCTGAATTAGATTGATTTAACCGTAAATTTCTTAATAGGTTCAGATTAAAAATGCTGATCGGAAGCAGTAGTAAAAATCTATAATATACTCTGTTACCTATCTTGAGTTTTTTGTAAAATCGTCATATTGTTTATAATATATGGTTAAATCAATAATCTGCATTAATGTAGTGGTTTATGTTGGAATATATATTGACTTCTATCAAAATCAATAGAAATTGATTTTAAAGAAATGGGACAATGACTGGTTATTAAACTTTATTGCGAATATCGAAATTTCTCGTAATTTTTTGCTTTTTTAAACGCAGAATACCTTTGATCAAATTTTAATTTTTTTTAAATCGAAGTTTTTTTTCCAACCTCTAATCCTTATAGGATAATTTTGCATTTTTCGTTTGCGCATCTAGACATTTACTACATGTTGATTAATAATGGCTACTTTTTGTGAATAGTAATTCTAATTAATGTGGCCAACAAAACGGATTGCATCCGTTTGGTTGGCCACATTAATTAGTAATATTAACTAATGTTGCCAACCAAACGGATTGCGTTGATACCAACATTTTTTAGTGTCAGAACAACATCAAAATCCTAAAAAACTTAATCTGGTAAGCGTGTTCCTCAAAATAAAAAAGTCGACTTTTGTGCCCAGTTGTTCATAATTTCCGCGGTATTTGTACATATGTGCATACATGCATACAAATAACTTTAGCAAATAACAATCAAAAACACAAATATTTTATAAAAATAGTGCAAAAACTATTGTTAGTCATTAATTACACTTTCCACAGTACTCTTACCTTGGGACCTGAAAGTATTTTAGTTTTTTTTTACTATTTTAGTATTTGTTGACCAGTAAAAAATTTACAGAGTGAAATAAAATATATAAAATACAATAACATCTGAGAAAACTTTTCCTTAGTTGGAACATTAATATTACAATTTTTAATTCATACTGATTTTATACGTAACTTTTTTAATAATTTAGTTGGAACAAAACGGAAAATGGTTTGAAATTGCCCATCAAAGAAACAAATAATTTTCCAGGTTTACAATGTTTATGATTTTGTTTCCAAATTCTAGTAAAGAACAAATATTAATCACGTTTTCGTCCTCCCAGCTCCCTGTGCCGCAACGAAAGTTTTTTTATAATATACAGATATTATCTTATTTATTATTATTATTATCTCGGTACATCGCACTTATCCGATGTTCAGCTATTCTTGAGATATAAGAAAAAATAACTTTAAAACGCTGTTTTCTCATAAAACTGCAAATTTTTAAATGGTTTTCCGACCTGCTGTTTCTATTTATTTAATGTAAAAAATTCAGATATAGATATATAGATTCAGATATATTGTCTAATATGCAATTTTTATTGACACTATGAATCTCTTTACCAACCTCATCCATTTTTTTAGTTTTTACGTTGAATGATCTAAAAAAATTCAACTGATAAATGATTTTACTTAAAAATATAAGAACATTAAAAGTGATTTACGTTCTTATTTGTATAATTTATTTTATCGCTCATGTGTAATTTAATTAAATTATTTATTTTATCTTATAGAATACATAAAACAACGTGGGACCGATTGCAATTATTTAGTGGAGGCTCACTTAGCTATGCTTTAAAAGAATTATTAACCCATGAATCATCTAAGGCAAATGTTTTGCCACTAATAACGAACGAACATTTAAACGCCATAGAACGAAGATTATTGACTGTTTTTGCAGTTGTGGAACTCTGTATTCATAAGAAAAAATATCGAACTAATGTGATTATTGATTAATTTGACATAATATATGACGGGTAACAATTGTAATTTTAATAAAATCTAATTATTCACAATATATATTATACCAGAAGAGTAGGTATAACTTTTTTGCCTGGCCATGCTTCTTTGGCATATTTCTTTTTCTTTGGTTCAATTGAATGTATTTCAATAGAACTCGGGCTTTCTGTTGAAGACAATGTTTCAGTTTGCATTTGATTCGGGATCATCTCTACTTCAGGAGCCGGATTTGGCAATCCTATGCCCAATCGTGAAGTAAAAGATGTTAAACCAACCGTAAATGGATTGCTTTGAGGTGCAGAAATTGAATACTGTTCTGATGGTAAATCATGATAAAGAGTCGATGTAGCAGATGTTGACTGCATATGCTTTATTGGATTTTGTGTTTCTTCTGACAGTGAAATTAATCCACCTTCCATTCGCATTCTCTGAAAAGAAAAACTTTTTATTTAATTTTGAATTGGAAGTTTCAAATAATTTTATTTCATAAAGTATAGTGTCCCTGGTAGCAACGATCATGATAAAGTAGCTAGATATTCTCTAGATTTAAACCACAAAAGAATTCTACATAAAATATCAGTTAGATTAATTTATGGTTTAATAAATTAGCATTATTTTATGCAATAATCATCATAAGGTAATAATTGTTGTAAATAATAATTTATGTACTACATATAAAAATACAATTGACATACTGTGACTATAAAGTAATCAATTACACATTTAAGGGGTTAAGCTGGGACAGAACCTGTAAATAGTATATTTCGATAAAAGTGTGCAAAAGTTGATTTGGCAAGAGTGAGAGGTTTGTCATCTGAGCGAAACAAGGATGACAATCACATGAGTGTAGAACAGAAAAAATCTCTTTTGGTTAAAAATTTTGTTTGTTAATTTAAATTGAAAAATATTTTTCTACTAAAAATATATTTAATTTGTGAAAAACTGGGGGGTCGCACCAGGTGGTGAGAGGCAGAATACGGTAGTTGATGATAGGAAGTTTGTTCGGTATCCAGGAGCTCCGTCCACTAAGCCGGTCAACGGTGATCTGTCCACTCTTCCGTCGATATGATGCATCGACGGAGAGCGGTCTCACGCTCAAAAGTGCACAGGCTGCATTTTTGTGCGTGTGAGCTGTTGGGTCCGACACTCGCTGACGGTTCGCAGAACACACCGTCAGCCGGCCTCGTACTGTCATCGGATAGCTTATGGCTGATCCGTGACAATTGACACACTTATTACAAAAAAAAATGCTACCGATTCATTGGCACGTAGCTTTTTCGAACTTAATTTATAGTTCCATTAAATAAAATATTGTTTTAATATATAGTATACGTCAATACTTTTTTAAAACATTTTTAAATTTATTTTCTATATACAACTTAGATAAATACGTAGCCTAATCATAATATGTATGTAATATTCAAATACTATATTTGTTACATTTTATCTTTCGTTTGATTTCTAGCTTTTTTAAAATATGCTTAAAATGTGCAATTTTCCACACTAATTCCAGGCATAAATGAATTGAAATTTACATGACAAAGAGACCTTATAACCTCCTAATACTATGCATTTTCTCAAACGATTCTGAGGTTCAGTTAGCAAGTTATAAGTCTTAACAAACTTAATGATTGTCAGTTACATAGGATTTTATTGCAAAAGCCAAATTTGATCCCTAATATCTTTTGAACTAATACGTTTCATAAGCTGCAAATAGAACTTAGCTGAAGTATCCTACATATTATATTTACCCGAAATTTCAAGTTAATTTAAGCCTTTTTACTTTGATAAACGTTGGACGTAAAAGACTCACTCTTTGGTCTTCGAACAAAAGATGAAAAATTAAAAGTAAAACCCGAAAAGGAACCCGAAAAGGAACGTCCGTCCTGGAGCTCGGTTCGAAGTATTTCCGGACCTCCCACGCTTCTCTAAGCTTTGATTTCCCACTCTGACGTCACTGCGTCGACACTTGTTGCAGTCATTAGGCCTTACGGGGTCTAGCAACTGTACAAGTGCCTAAACTGCAGCGTGGCTTTGCACGCGCGGTCTTGAGTATCGGAGGGGAAATTGTTTAGGTTAGCGAGATTCTTGGCTATCTGATACTTTTGTGGCCTTGCGTCTATTTAAAATATTTTATTAGGGCAGAGTGAGGTACTACTGGCAGATTAACTTTCGTCCGTGGTATGTTAATGATTAATCGACTTCAAGAAATCTAAAAAATCAGTTGTTAAGAAGCACTAAAATCCTGCAAAAGAAAAGTCCTTCAAATCTGTTTATTGAGAATGTGAAGGGAATTTGATTATGGATAAAAAAGCAGCTTTTGATGTTTCAATTAATTAACTTTTATCAATCTGTCGTCCGTTAGAAATCTTGTTATTATGATAATTTTTTATTACGTTTATCACATTTTGATAAATTAATATCACACATCTTCAGGCAACATTTACAAGTATTTTAATATTTTGTAAAATAATGAAAATATTTATATTATATAAAAAATTTGCAAAATCTTAACAATTTTTATCTTAAATAAAATATTGAGATTAACACAAATTAAACTGAATACATTAGATTTGGTTGCGATAAGTACTTTTCCTGAAATGAAGTCGTCCATTGATGCTAAATAATTCAGCACCGCGAGGCAACTGAATATATTCGACTTGTACTTTATTATCTAAAGTATTAATCAAGAATTAAGTCCCATTTAATTGGTAAATAAGATTTTCTTGTCGTTGCTGTGTAGGCGGAACAAGGATCTCTTGTATTACGTGGTAATTTGTATCACCAGCACTACTCCAGCACTTATTCGGCTTTGATTGAGCAGGAACTTGTCATTTCCCCGAATTTACTTACAGCTGAATGATATTCTGGTTTGTAACATCAGCGAATATTTTCACATTTGTTTTCTTGATTCGCTCCTTTAGTTCAGTTTTCATCTTCTTAATTTTTTGAGTCATCAACTGCTCTAGTTTTTTTCTGTGGTATTTGTCATTGAGATGAGTCTCTGTCAAAGTTGCATTTGACGATAAAGGTATTTGCGTATTATAGCTAGATTCATATTGGTTGAATATTTCGAAGAGTTTACAGCATCCATCGATGAGTATGCAGCTGTATGACTAGACATTGCATTTACTGCAATGAGTTTATTTAAGGAAGAACTGCTGAATGCTGATAACGATGTAGATTCTGCGTTAGGGAGTAATGCTAATGTAGAACTTATAAGTTAAATTAAATATAAATTTTTTTAGTTTGATAATTTTTTTAAGTAGCTCTTGCCAAAATATCTATCAGCAGTTTAGCCTGAATAATATAATCAACAGGAACTGTTATTTGACCTAAATAGCAAGCTTTGCTATTTGATTTCGATGAATCATGACTGCGTTAAGGAGGAGAAGAAGTGGTACCAGTAGCTTGATTTTCCTAATGCGCTCATACCTATAAAAGAGGTATTACAATTATTGTTTTTCAAAATTATATTTCGATTGAAATTTAAAAAAAATTTGCGTATCTTTCTCTTCTAAAGTAGATCAAACAATCTTTTCCTTTTTTTCAAAATAATGATTCTAATACTCGTCAGTCTTTTAAAATATTATGGAATGGAATAATCGCTACGAATAGAGGTCTATTTACTTGGCCGACGTTTCGGAATCTTAATCCTCCCTCTTTTAGACCTCTTTATTAAAAGAAACCATATAGAAATTATCAGCAAGAACACAATATATCTTCAAATTGAGTATAGTTAATAGTTAAGAAAAACTTACAAAGTTCTATATTTGTCATTCATATCTGTAAAAAAAATTTCTGACTATCAACTCCTACAGTATCATTTAACTTTAGTATCAGTGTCCTTTCGTCGTACGGCCACAAGCACCTCAACCAGCGACATATAATATCATATAATATCTTGACGGTCGCTCTTCTCCTGCACGTGAGTACACCTTGGTTTTTGCACCTATTTACTACTCAATTATTACTAAATTATATTACGCGGTTTTTAAAAATCCTTATATATATTTTTTACCTTCTCTTTTAATTTAACATTAACTTTCGCAACCATGTTTTGACGATGTACTTGTACAGATATTAATGACAAACATAGAATTTTGTAAGTTGTTCTTATCTATTAACTATACTTAATTTGAAGATATATCTTACTGATAATTTTTATATGGTTTTTTTAATAAAGAGGCCTAGAAGAGGGAGGATTAAGCCTCCGGAACGTTGGCTAAATAAATAGAACTCTACTTGGGGCGATTATTCCATTCTATAATATCTTTTCATTTTCTTTTGTAGTAGCATAATCTGACTTCGAGAAGATACCAGGATTGATCTGATGGATTCCTGTTTTTTTAAACTCATTATACCCTGTTTTAATTTTAGCAGATATTATAAAAGCTTTATCAAATAAACTAAAAATAATCTTGATTGTCACTGTACAACTTTTACGTTGAAAAACAACTACTTTTTCGCTATAGTAGTGACTTAGCGGCTTCATAAAATGAATATTTAAAGACTGTAATCTATGCGTTCATTGAGGAGGAAAAACCTGGATCACCACATTGTTAGTGATGGCCAAATCAATCACCTTCAGATTCTTGACATGCGAATAGTATCCATCCAACAATAATAACACCGGTTTTTCTTTGGTAGGATGAGTAAATTCTATAAATTTTATAACCAGCGGACTAATACGTTATGTCCTCTTGTATCCAGACAGATTTATAGAATTCATGCAGATTTCGGAAGTCACCACTACTTCTCTTTCAGCTGCAGTGAAACCACCTACTTGCTTTCTTCCTTTCCTTGCAACGAGTCTTGAACACCACTTTTAGGTACAAAAGAGATACCTGTTTCATCGACATTGTAAATATCACCAGGTTCAAACGTATATTTGTCCTGTAATCATTGTAACAGACATTCTGAGCGTGAAGCGAGAAATTCATATTTGATACGATGGCACATAGTGCAATACATTTAAAGCATCACGGCGACGGATAAATTAGACGTGTCAGTGAGTGGGAGAAATCAGCGATTTGTATATTTGTGTTTGGGCTAGAAAAGCGTCGGCAGTTGCAAAATGGGCAGAGTGTGGCAAGAGGCCGAAGAGCGAGGACGGACGCAAATTTGCAGAGGCGATTTAAGTTATAGAAAATCCGGTATCGGAGTAAGTGGAATTCCTAATAATACAGATATAAAACGCGGACCAAGCTTTGATTGAAATTAAGTGTGAGAGTTTCGTGATATGTAGTATGTGTGTGTGCTTTTCTTTCTAAATTATGTGCGTAAAACTTATGCTCAGAAAATGTTATGTATTATAGTATTCATCCTATGCGTAATCATGAATTTTGTGATCCAAATAATAAATTGCCTTTCATATCCAACTATATCTGCTTCCACAGACATTTTTTACATGGCGTCCAACGTGGGGCACGATTTATGATTGCGTAATTTTATTATTAGCTTAAGTCAAAATTGGTCGATAAGGGACCGACATTAACAACTGGAGCGTCACCAAGTGGCGGAAATTCGAACTTTCATGCGTCGGAGATTAACCTTTAAAGGCCCGGGTTTTGATGTTTCGAAACCTCCTTTGAAAGTGCCCAAATTCATGTCTTGTATCACCAATGAACTATGTACAATGTTCCTATCATGGACCGAGCCGATATATCGGCTCTCCGGCCCTGGAGGGTCATGACAAATTTTTAGTTCGGTAAAATAGGAATAAAATCATATTCTCAGGTTTTGAGATGTGCTGCATCCAAATCTGCAGTTTAATTGGTCATAACTGGTCATGATCACGGTCATTCGAGGTCAAACAAGGTCACTTCAAGGTCAAATGCAGAAAGTATCATATATATTTGAACAAAATGTATACCTAAAAGTATCCCGAGGTGCTACATCTGAATCTGACACCTGTTTGATTGTGAATAGACATAATTATACTCATTCTTCTGGGTATATGGCCATCTCAGGGTTTATGTGTTTTGATTCGTGCTTTTTTTTAGAAATGTGGAGTTTTTAGGCCTTCTACTCTCCTTCTGCTTTACCCAGAGCTAACGACGTGGGCGTAGAGAGTAATGTAGCTCCTTTTTTCATTTTTTTTTTTATTTTTTATATTTTCCTATTTTTTTATACATTTTTCCATTTTGAATTTTTCTCACATTACTCTTCTAAGATCTATATGAATCTATCGATAATATCTGATTTTATGACTTTCTTTTATTTTTTATAATTTTTTTCAACTTGATCAAGGTAAGACTTCTTTGGTGTGATAAGTTTCAAAACACGGATCTATACATAGAACAATTTGGCAAGTTTTACATTCATAAGTGCTTCAATGTCTGGTTTTATTCATGAGACATAAACAGCAATTGCCTTCTTTCTTTTTCCCTTGATCAATTTTCTTAGGAAAGTGTTCCCCAGTAATCAGAATTTATCCCCAGTAAGCCTCTCACCACTTCTAAACGAAAATCAGGATAAGAAATCTTTTTGTTAGTGGTACTTTTCATTTTAAGTAATACATGAGAATTTACCAGAACAAAATCAAGTAAGTGAAAAAAAAAGTTTTCGATACCATTTAGTAGATTTTCTAATCGTTTCTGCCAATGAAAGTTGTCTGTCTATGTTGTCAATCTTTCCCATATTTTTATTGTAGTCCACTATACATATTGGTTTTATAATATCTTTATTAGTACTCCAATGTTTCTTCCCTGTACTTACGTAACCAACTTCATGGACTGTTGTTATCATGTAAACTTCTTTCTTGTCCATCCACTTTATTGCTAACCAAGAATCGGTATAGGCTACTTCAATCTCACCTAGGTTCAATTTACTGACAAGCTTGGGCATTCCTTTTCTGGTTTTCTTCACGGTCCCACACATACCAGTATCTTTGTCATGAAGAAAATTAGCAAGTTGAGGAGACGAGTACCAATTATCTATGAAGATAACGTGACCTTTGTTGAAATATGGTGTTAGGAAATCAACTACTATATCTCCAGAGATACCCAAATCAAATTTTTCATAATCTGTATCAGCTCCTGTATAGATAATGAATCGTAATAGGAATCCAGTCTCACAATCAACCAATTCGAAAAATTTTATACCAAACCTGTGTCTTTTTAAGGGTAAATATTGCTTGAACTTCAATCTTCCTTTCCACAGCATTAAACTTTCATCAATGCAAAAGTTTTTCCCAGGATGCAAAGTAGAGAAAAATTTCTGATTTAGAAAATCTATTACAGGTTTAATTTTCCTCAAAGGGTGGCTCTTGTAGGGTGATGCATTGTCCCTATTATTTTCAAAGTACAGAAAACGTAAAATTTGGAGATATCTAATACGGGTCATGTATTTTCTGAATATTGGAGTGGATATTAGAGGATTCATACTCCAATAATCTTTGACATTACACTTACGAACATGGACCATGTTGATAAGTTAGAGCAAGAAAGATTCGCAATTCTTTTTTTTTTTTTTTTTTTTTAGTTGCCTGTACATAGGTATGGTACAGATAATCTTAGAATCTAAAACTTAATCTAAAAAATAACAAAAAGATGATACAGCATCTTTTTGATAATCTTTTTAATAAATTCCTGTGTAAGTTAAGTAACGATGCATACAATTTTCAAATAACGCTATCTATAATTTTCTCTTATAAACTTTTTTAGTCTTTTCTTAATTGCGATTTTGTTACCTCTTAAAGTTTTAAGATCATTCGTTAAAGTGTTGTACACTTTTACAGCTACGAAATAGCTGTTTTTTCTGTTCACAGCTTTCTTATTTTTTGGTAATTGTATACTCTTATTCCTAGTATTGCTAGAACTTATGCTATATTTTTCTCTTAAACTATGGTAATGATATGTAATAGCTTCCAATTGGAAAAGTTGCCTTACAGTAAGAGGAGGGTCTTGTATTTGAAACTGATCCCTGTTTATAATTTTTAATAGTTTCTTCTGTATTCCTTGTATCAAATTTAAACAATTATTGTACGCTCCTCCCCAGGCTATTATGCCGTAGTTAGTTAAACTTTGGAAAAAAGCATAATACATCATCATTAATGTTTTGTTATCCATTCTTTTTTTTATTTTCGCAAAAATAAAAATTAAATATTTTGTTTCTTTTTACTATATAATCAACATGTTTATCCCATTTCATGTTATAATCAAAAATTAATCCCAAATATTTATGGCTTTCTACTCTTTCTATTTTAGTATTTCCTATCTCTATATTTAGACTGTCCGGGACACTATCACAGTAGCTGCCATAGGCAATATAAACCGTTTTTTTAACATTTAGAGATAATTTATTTACAGTAAGCCACTTTGCTACATCGCTAAGATATTTGTTCATTTTGTCCTGGGCAGAAGACCACGTGCTATCACTAGCAATGATAACAGTGTCATCGGCATAAGACACAATTGTATCATTCTGCATATCCCTCAGTAGGTCGTTAACATAAAGTATGAAAAATAATGGTCCTAATATGGTCCCTTGTGGGACACCAATAGTTATATCTTTATATTCACTTTTACAGTCTTGGATTTTAACACATTGTTTTCTACCTGAGAGATAGCTATTTATTAAGTCAAAAGCACTACCTCTTATTCCATACCTATCTAATTTATCTAAAAGTTTCTTGTGATCTACTGTGTCAAAAGCTTTTGCTAAATCCAAGAATGTAGTTATTATCGGAGTACTTTTGTCTATATTATTATATATAATGTTTGAGATGTAATTTAAAGCATCCGTAGTTCCTCTATTTTTAACAAAGCCAAATTGTTTATCAGATATAATATTACATTCCATTAGGAAATTAAACAATCTATTATATAATATTTTTTCAAAGATCTTGGCTATATTTGATATCAGCGATATCGGCCTGTAATTTGATACACAGGAACTATCACCAGCCTTGTATATAGGAACTATGTCCGCTTGTTTTAAAGCGTTTGGCCACGTGGCTTGTTGTATACACACATTAAAAATATGTGTCAATGGTTCCGCAATATAATTTGCAATTGTCTTAATTGTTTTAGCATTAATATTATCAACACCTCCAGTTTTATTTTTCAGCGAATTAATAGTTTTCATAATCTCAAAATTGTTAGTAGGGTAGATGAAAATTGATTTATTATTTTTATCTGGGGGTTTTAGTTCTGTATCTAAATTTTGAATCTTATTAGTTAAATCAATACCTATTTTACAAAAATAATTATTCATGTGATTAGCTATAGTATATTTGTCTTCAACCTTTTGACCATTTACGATTAGGTAATCAAGTGACTTGTTTTTTTGAGATTTTTTGCCAATCTTTGTGTTGATAATACTCCACAACTGTCTTGGATTGCCAATATTTTTTTTTATTTCACTATTCTCAAATTTGTATTTCGCATCTTTTATAACTTTATTCAAAATTTTTTCGTAATTTTTGTATTCATTTTTTAAAACTAAGTTAGTTGGGTTCATTTTCCATAGATTATACATATTTTCTTTAGTACCGCATGACACTTGGATAGCTTTAGTTATCCAGTTTTTCCTCGGCAGTGTACCTTTATTTTTTCTATTGTTTTTTTTGCAACATGTAGCATTTTCAAGACAGTTATGTGACATCTGTATCATAATATCCACTGCTTCATTGGGATCTTGTTTGGTCAGCAATGATTGCCAATCCAGTTTTTCAGCATACTTTTTTAGTTTCCTGTAATTTATGTATTTGTTATCCTTTTCGCCATCTTTCTGTAGTGTGTTCTCATTAACACTTATGACTAATGGATAGTGATCGTTAAACGGATTATTCAATTTAAAAGAATCAATATTGATGGTTTTAGTTTTAGCGAAACAGTTGTCAATGCACGTGCCATTTTCATTATTTACGGAGGGTCGTGTAATTCCTCTAAAGTATGGTATATATTCAAGTTCTAGATAATTCATTAAAAATTCCTGACTAATTATTTTTTCACTCATTTCATTATTTACCATATTATTTTCTAATATATCTATATTAAAATCTCCAAAAATGCAGTGGTTATTAATATTTCTATTTTTTGCTAAAAACTTTTTAACACTATTTACAAATTCAGATTTTGGTATATCATGGCACCTATATATGGCAGATATTCTTATTGCCTCTCCGGACATAAATTTAATGTCAGTACTTACAACACTCAATCTATCAACAACATCTATTCTAGTGTTATAATAAATATTTTTTTTTATATATATCATGACGCCGTCCGCCTTATTTATATAACTTTCATTGTAACAACTTTCATAACCTTGCAGTTGATAGTATTGAGAATGTTGCAATTTCCAAGTTTCCGTACATACAATTATACATGGTTTTCTTACTAAACATTCAATGAACACTTCCAGTTTTTCAAAATTTGCATTCAAACTCCTTATATTCACACACAACATTACGTTCTTTTTTTTCATTATTGCTTTATTAAGTTTTTTGATATCGTCTATTTCCAATTCAATCTTGCTAATCTCTTCAAAATTGATGTCTTGATCCATCACTATTGCTTCTTGCTTCTTAGTCTTGCTGCTATATTCACGTTGATTGATTGGAGTGACGTTGACGATATTCCAGTTTTAGCCACGACACCTTTGTCCGATGTTCTCACTGCATTGCCGATATATCTTGGTAATGCAGGCTGCGTCGTATAATCGGTAAAGTCGATGAACTTTCTGATCTTAGATTGTAGAATTTTGCATTCGTGGCTATCTGTTGCCATATGTTCAACTCTGAAATTTGTTTTATATCGCTCATTGCTATAATCACAATTTGCACATTTTAATTTATTTACTTGACAATCTTTAGTTTTATGATCACCAGCACACCTTAGGCATATAGAATTATTTTTACATTTGCTGCCACTGTGTCCATACCTGCCACAATTAAAGCATGGTTTAATGTTACAGTAATCATACACTCTGCAGTTTTGATAACCTACAAATATTCTATTACTGTTCTCTCTGATGTGCTGGTATGTTTCGGCTGGCATTTCTAGAATCACTGTTTGCAGATTCGTTTTGTTATTCTTGTAGGAAGTCAGAACAACACATTTCTTTTTAAAATTTCCAAAGTTCCTTTCATTGATGTCATTTTCCATATTTTTATCATCCATATTTTCCAAATTGTTTATTCCTACAACTTTTACTTTAGGATTATTAACCTGTTCCTTATTGACATCACATAATTTTGACAGTTTACTTTGTAGTAATTTATGAGCTTTGCCAACACTTTCCTCATTTAAACAGTTTATAATTATTTCATCTTTTTTCTTGACTACTTTTTTAGTTTGAATTGATTTGTCTTTTATCAAGTAGTGCGATACCAATTGATTTATATCGTCAATGGTTTCCTCTTCAGATTTATTATTTATTATAATACTAGGTATACGTTTAGGCTTACTATTATTTTTATTATTTGAGATAACATCAGCAAACGTTTTACTTTTAACCATTGGCAGTTCATTTCTTTCTTTGTCTAGTAATTGTTTCAATAAATCATTTTTTTCTTTTAATTCTTTATTCAATTCTCTCAGTAAAGCATTTTCACGTTTGATGTTGTCTCCTATTAGTTCTTGCTCACCTTCGTTCAGTAGATTATTATCGAATTCTTCTAGTATTTGCTTTCTTATTTTTTGTTTTTCAAAGGCCTTGACTCTTGCGATTATGAGCCTCGCATCATTACTTAACGTTTTTGTATTATCTTTTGAGGTTAGGTCGAGTTCCTCATGTTCAGGACAGATTCCTAGCGCTGCACTTAATCTTATGGCTTTTTCTATTTTTTCAAAATCACTAGTTTGATACACCTTATCACACACTATACACACCACTGACTTAACTTTTTGTTTGTAATTAATTTTAAGCACATTTTCCTTTAGACTACGCTGCGAGCCACTGCTTGCCGCGGCCATCTTGCCGATGATGATGATCTTCTACTGTTACATCTTTCCATGGAGCCATATTAGAATGGAATGGATCGGGATTTTGCTTCTGGAAGAGATTTGTTTGTTCCAAAATTACTTTGAAAATTTTCGAATCGATAAAAATTAGCATGACCTACAAAGTCTTTTATGGAAGGGAAATAGACAGAATCGAAAAATACACCGTCATCTGTCTCAGGATCATCAAAGATTTCTGAAGAAGCATTTGGTTGTGATTCACCAGTCCTATCGTCAGCATACTCCTCTTCTGATTCACCACTACTACAAGCACTCATTATTTTGGCTCAAGGAAGGAAATTTCTGTTGTAGACTGGTGATGGACTCTATGAGTTGTTACGCCGAATATCACAATTTTGTATGTATGGAAAGACCAACAAAATCAAAAGGTATTCCGTAGGCAAGATAGTAAAAATAAGTATCAAAGTGAAAAACGAGAGAAGATATTCAACTCAAACGATGGAATGAAAAGTACGAAAGTATTGTAACGGTAGAGTGACGGTAGAGTAACGGTTAGCAAAAGCTTGTCGCAAGCGAATCGTCGAGTCTCGTCTTTTCCCCGGACTTATAAACAAATAGATAGAAACATATGATCTGCTTATGTCATACGTATGCTCAGAAATCAAGCATTATTCCCTATTCACTATCTTTTCTTCTATTTGTACGCACAACAGACATTTACATCGATACTACTGAAGTTTTTAATAATTGAGAAATTCACTTTTTATAAATTAATATCCAATAAGATAAAATTGCATAAAAATTCTTATACTCATCTTTTTCTTGTCGCAATCTGAAAGCAGTGTTTTTCATCGCCTTCACAACCACCACTATCATCTTGTTGGAATGTTTAAGATATGATGCGTCAATGAATAAATTAAAAAATTAGGTTCGCTTTTCTCATCTTATCCATTGGGATTTTTTTTTTACTCTAGCCAACTACACAAAGTTACCCTGCAGTTTATATACGCTTTTTACAATGACCAATCACATGCCTGCTTGAATAAGCTAAAATAAAAAACACATATATTAGAAATTTCATTAAATATTACCTAAAGATATGGTTTGTAATATTTATGTAATTACACATGTTTTTTTATCATAATTTAAATGCAGCGTTCTTCGTCCTCATAACCTCTGTCATGCAATCATGACTCCCTACTGGAACAGTTGTCTTATTCAGCATTCTTTCGTGACAGTAGAATGCTACTTTCAAATTGTGATGAAAAAACATGAGAAATCATGTAAATATTGAAACCCATATTTCATCCAATATTTATTGAAATTTCTAAATTTATGTTTTTATTTCAGCTCATTCAAGCATCTATGAGCTTGCTTATAAAATTCAAGTAGACACATCCAAGTGGCTGTAATAAAGTAAAAATAATCCCAATGAATAAGATGAGTATTCAAAATTATGTATGTAATCTTGTATGCGCTCAAAACTAATTATTAAGATTTTTTTTATTGACATAGCAAATTCTAGATACAATAGCCTTTCCGACAAGATGACAGTGAAGCTTGTGAAGTCCGAGTGGAAAAGATGAGTACCAGAATCATAGTATAGTACTAGTTCATGCAAAAACTAGTACTATATAGAGTGTGCGAAAAAAATGTGGCCTATTTCATCCATGGGTACACTTGCAATCGTGTATATCATGGTCAATATAGGTAAAAAAATTAAATTATTAGCTTTTTATATACACTTTTCACTAAAAAGATTTTCAATTAAAATTATTTTAACAATTATTTTATAATAAATATTTTTTATTTCAGATTTTAAAGGTGGCACCCTTAACCTCTTCTGATGGCCTCATATGGGCCACTTACTAAACTCGCATGTTGAGGTCACTCATAGCTTTTTTGATAAAACTTTTATTCTCATTTTATACTACTAATCAAGAACAAACAAAGTAATTTTTACTTACTTTTTACGACACTAAAAAAATGAAAAAACAGTTTTTTACTTTTGACAAAATATTAATAATTATATTAACAATATAGAATTTTGTTTATATAACTTATGTAGTAATTTGATAAACAAAATATATGCGCTAATAAGTTTATCAAAAAAATTAAATCTTTTATATTGCCCATTCGATTCAATGTTGGCCTCGTATGAGGCCACTAGGCCTTACAGGAATAAAATTGTAAAAACAAATATTTAGTTCGAAAATTAGTTAGCTAATCTTCTATAATAAAAAGGAACGGGATAAAATAACTTGACAATCAGCAGTTTGACATAATATGAAAATTTATTGAACGAAAATTTATTTACAACTAAAACTAGTACATAATAACGTCATTTAACACAATGAACAAGTATGTATGCAGTACATTTATTTTTCAGTATGGAATTTCTCCATAAATTCCGAACAAACGGATATAAACATATAAAAATATACATATAAAAGATCAATAAACTAATTTTCGAGACAAACGTTTTTTTCACAATTGTATTCCTGTAAGGCTTAGTGACCTCATATGAGGCCATGTGTGATATATGCAAGAAAAACATGCGCAATATGCAAAAAAGTGCGTGCGGCAAAATATCTTACACCGCGTCTTGAAGATTATGAGGTAAATTACACGATTATCAAACAGCTTCCACAGCGTGTGCACGACACTTTTTTCACGTTACATTATGCTGGCAGTGACGCTATCGTGCAGGCGTTGGAACGTTTTGACTCATCTCACGGTGACAATTATAACCCTAACGCATTTGGAAGATCAATAGCTTAGCAAGAGTAGAAATGACCCGCGATCTAACAAGTTTATCTCTTGAATTGAAAAAATTCACAGATGAGATACAATAATTTCACGCAACCGCCACAGCATCAATACAAAGAATCACGCGTACCCAAAAATTGGCATAAACACGCATGGCCTAGATCGGTCTCGCATTTCGCTCTACCCGATGCATCAAAGTCGCCTCCGAATATCTCTTGTACGAATGGTATGCGAAGTAACGACAGTGATAACCGTAACGTACCGCGAAGATCGGTCTACCCACGGTATACAGGCGTTGCAGAGGTCAGAATTTCAAAAAGATCTATGTTAAGATGTCGAGGGAAAAAATGGTGCAAGCATTTGAATATCGAATCAGAGATTGTTAGCCTGCGCTTGCAAGCTATTGATTGATTCTGGAAGCAATATAACTTAAAAGTTTTACAACCATCTACATAATATAAACATGCAGATACCCGAGTTACAGGTAAATAATCTGGCTGTTTGTGTTGTGGTGTTGCGAAAAGCTATAAATATTCGTATGAAATTTATGATTGAGCATTTTTACCTCGTAATCCCGGAATTATCAACAGATATTATAATAGGTACAGATTTTCTTGCTAAAAATGACGGAATCATAAATTTTCTATTAAAAACTTTTGAATTATATGGCGAGATCATCTTGTCCAAAATAGTATCATTTAATAAAAGTCACAGCATAATAGATCATGAAGAGAAAGACTGCAGTTTAAGGGGGCCAAACCAGTGAGTCTATCTCGGACCGGGATCCGGAGCGTGCGCAGTAGCGCGCTTCGCTGCCGCGCTCTCATTGGCGCTCCGCGTTTGCGCTGTTTGAAAATGATGGCGGGCGGGACTCTCCGAGAGCAGTATTTCGAAAAAACCATGTTCAAATCCCATGCTAAAAATTTTTTTCTTTCTTTTTTTAATATTAATGTTATACCATAGTTAAACAAAACTATCTAAAAATTAAAAACAAATTTAACGATTATTAATATATAAATTATCTTTAAATATTACATATTATGTAACATTACTTTATTACGTTGATTTTGCAAATTCTTATGTTAGGTAGTTGTGAGCCATTAATAATAATGATATTTATTTAGTTGAGTTCACGCGCGTTCGTGACTATACAGCCACGGGAGCTTGAGTTATCGACTGGTTCAATGTCAAGTGTCCTAATGTGTATGTGTTTTTATTTCACATACTCGTATTGTGTCAAGGGGGAAACGCTGTGAGTGTAAGTACGCGCCCAGATTCTCCTTCTGAATAAGTGTGAGTGCAAGTACTTTTTCTTTAAAATGTGTGCACTTATAAGATAGCAAATGTTGAATGGCTTTACCTATTTGTTATCGGCTATTCAACAAAATTGTATGATATATTTTTTCAAAATGTTTACTGGACTATTTATGTGTAGGCGCAGAAAATCAAGTCTCGCTCTCGGGAACTTATCACCTGTATCGAGCACCTGCGTCAAGCTACGCCCTGGTTCGACCGTAGCAGAGAAGTGCCAACACAGCTTATGTCGACCAGATTTCGGTGAGTCTTGCTGAATGCGTACAAATTTTAGTATTCACACCTTATACATAAAATGTTGTGATGCATTTATTTTAATTGGGCACTTCCCTTTTAATTTTATTCTCATGCTATTCGTACATGTTTTAAATTTTTGAATAGGGTTAAATTTCACTTAGATTATCACTGGTATTACAGAATGATTTTTGTTAAATTTATTGTTCGACCTTTTTACTTTTAAATCAAATAATATTTATAATAATTTGGATTTTTTTGTGTATCATGACAATACATGTGGGAAATGACAGTGTATTTTTAGGAGAAGGCGTGGTCAACAATGTAAATAATACCTGTAGAATGATGCCCATAAATACAAGCGAACAAGATGTAACGATAGAAGTAGATCCAAAAAAATTAATATCTTTCGACACCGGACCAGACTTTCTGCAAGAAACAGACAGCAATTTTGATGGTGATGCAATTGTTCATCAAATCAAGACTAGAACGAGTGAAGGCATCAATCGGAAGAAACCATTTGAATAGAGAAGAATTAGAAATTGTGGACCACATAATTGAAGACTTTTTGGATCGATTCCTATTGCCAGGAGACAGGCTCCTGTGCACCGACATGATCGAGCATCATATCCATTTAGAAAATAATGTAATTATAAACACTAAGCAATACAGACATCCTCCTCAACATCCTCCTCAAGTTGTAAGAGAAAGCGTAGCCAAAACGCTCAAAGACGAAATCATAAGAGAATCCCATTCTCCCTGTAATTCACCCACCTGGATAGTAGCCAAGAAACCAGATAGCCATGGCAATCCAAGATGGCGCATGGTGATCGATTTCAGAGAATTAAATAAGAAAACCATCAGAGATGCATATCCGTTACCAAACATTGCGGATATAATGGATCAATTGGGAGGAGCAACCTACTTTTCGATATTTGACTTGGCCAGTGGTTTCCAGCAAATACCGATGGCTCCTGAAGATGGCTAGAAGACAGCATTCACAACAACAAATGGACACTATGAGTAAACAAGAATGCCTGAAGAATTAAAGAACGCCACGGTGACTTTCCAGCGCCTCATGGAAAAGGTCCTCAGAGGACTCCAGAATATTGAAATGTTAGTATACCTGGATGATATCATAGTATACAGTAAAAACTTAAGGGACCATGAAAAGAATCCGAAACCTTAAGGAGAGGTTGAGAGAAGCAAAGTTAGTCTTGCAACCCGATAAGATTGAATTGTTTAGAAAAGAGGTCGGATTCTTAGGACATATAATTAGCGCAAAAGAAGTCGAATATAACACAGAGAAAGTTTCAGCAATAGACAAATTAGCCACACCCATAGTTCTAGTGCCTAGAACATAAGGGAAGTACTAGGAATGTTTCAATACTATCAAAAGAATATCAAAGACTTTGCTAAAATAGCGAAACCATTGAATGACCTACTAAAGAAAAACGTGAAGTTCAAATGGACACCTCAATGCGACGAAAGTTTTCAAAAATTCAAGCAATGCCTAATGGAAGAACCCTTCTTACAATTCCGGGACTTTGATAAGGAATTCACTTTAACCACAGATGCATCAGACTATGCGATTGGAGCAGTCCTGAGTCAAGAAAAGGATGGATTTGATCATCCAGTCCAAAACTTGTCTAAAGCTTTAAATAAAACTGAGAGGAATTACTCCACCACTGAAAAAGAGTGTTTGGCGGTACTATATGCTCTACATCAGTTTAGACCATATTTACTGTGCCGCAAGTTCACTTTAGTGTCTGACCATGAACCATTAAATTGGATGCATAGCAGAAAAGATCCTGGACTGAGACTAATGAGATGGATGTTAGATTCACAGGCTATAAATATACCTTCAAATACAAACCAGGAAAACTAAACAAAAACGCTGATACTCTTTCAAGAAACCCTTCTGAATCAACCGAGGAGGAGATAAATAAAAACTTACCAAGGATCAAAGTGATGGTAATTGAAGAAAAGGCAAAACAAGAACAAGAAAAGGCCAAAACTAAAGCACCATCACAGAAGACTAGTTTTCGCAACAGAGCACACTCAGCATCGGAGAAAACCACAGTACCCCGAAGCAGAGGTAGACCTATAGGAGCGAAAGCAAACAAAGTAGCACCCAAACTGGAACATACGAGTAGTGTGGTAGCGCAGAGAACAAGAACAAAACGTGCTCAAGTAGAGAGTCCAGTAGCACAATACATCAAGCAAGGAGGACCAAGCAAGGCGTCCAAACCCATTGGTGCAAAGAAGACCGCATAAACCGAGATACCAACAAAAACTGAGACACCAGTCACAGCAGCAACTTCCATCAAACCAAGAGAATAGCCAGGAAGTTCATCTGATATAGATTCGGACATTTCAATGACAGTAAATCCATCCAGAAGATCATCGCTGTCGTCAACGGCTAATGAGGACAGCAACTTAGATAAACCACCGTTACCAGATCCCAGATATAGCGGATTACGCTAACCAAACTCAGAAACTACAGAAGATGAAGCCCAAGAAATACCAGAAGACAAACATCTTCTTCAAAAGACAGTCAGAACAAAACCATTAGCAACATCGCAATAGACATGAGCTAGCAGGAAATTTGAGGAAAGCATGAGAAAATATGAAATGGATAAACAAGCTGATATCAATGAGTCAACAACTGAAATAACTACACAATTAGATTTACCCTCACACTTCTCTGACGACGACAATGTACCCGACGATGTGCGTGAAGCAATCTGCACATCGGATCCACGGTTTGAGAAAGAAACTGAGGTAGACAAAGTCTGGAGGAAAAGTGTTCAGACTCCCATAAAACAAGCACAACAAAAGCTACAAGAAGCATCTGGTCAAGAGGACACAGGAAATGATTCAGACGTCGAAAGTGTAACACATATCATATTGCCACCAGTGAGAAAAACATTATCGGTCACACCCACAATAAAAAGTGACAGCCCTACGGCCAACAGTATGCCGAGAAAGAAGTCGAAGAACCACAAGAAATTAGAAATATTGAGTGAGATAGAAGCTGAAGAAGGATCCATCATAGACATGTAATGTAATCACCGATTCCATTACGCATCCAAAACACTACTATTGCTATACATATCATATCTACACACACACACACACACGCACACACTTACTTACTAGCACGACATCGCAGCACTCAAGAAGTGGAGCTGACAAAAAAAACCAGGAGAGAGAAAAATTACTCATACGTACAAGCGGCACCCAAGAAGAAAAAAACGGGAGAGAGAGAGAGATTCGCTCATACATGCGAGCGGCACCTTCACGAAAATAGGCCATATTCCAACGAACCACGCAATAAATTCAAAATGTCATAAAAACGCTAAGGGATATTTTAGATTCAATGATAGCTTCATAAGAACCGCGTATTCGTATTTTTAAACGAAAAGCTATGAATTACTAAGCACGAGAACGGGGGAGCTGTTTCCACGCAATGTGACGACAAACCACCGCGGAAAAATGAGCACTACTATGAGAAAAAAACTAGCGAGGAAAGAAAGAAACCGAGGCGCAATATTCGACGATCTGGAAATCCATTGGAAACACGTGTACGATCTCCAGTAAAAAAAAGAGACCTCGGGAGAGTTCTAAAAGAGACAAATTCTTAAGTGGTAGTCATAAACTATGATGTTTATGACTTGACCTGCCACGATTCCCTTAAAATTGAGAGAGGAAAATACAAATAGTGAGGTGACCCAATATGGAAATCACTAGCCCGAGAAAAACAAGGGGATATGCGAGTATATAAAGCCCGGGAACAAAGGGCAATCATCAGTCAGTAATCTCTCGCAGAACGTTACTCTGCTTGTCGCCAGACCATCATCAGTCAGTAATATCCGAAATCTCTCGCGGAACGTTACTCTGCTCGTCGCCAGACCATTCATAAAAAAAACTAGCAGTATACGCTACTTGTACGTTTAGAAATAAAGAGCATATCGGACTTAGTCGCACGGTCGAGCAATTGTATCCATCGGCATCTTTTCCGAATATCACCCCCTGCTGAAAAGAAGAAGAAACAGAGGCAGTGGACTCCCTGCGATATGTTCTACGCACATCGAAAGGACGAGCCGTCACCTCCAAGTGCATCTAGCCACCGCTGTAACCTGAACCACCGAGCCTAGGCTGGAAGGCGCCGAGGATTGACAGCTGCAGCCACTCAGGAACATCTTTACACACATACACAAACAGCCACACACACTCACACATTAAGGTACTTTTCTCTTTTTAGAAATAAACGTGTGTCGATTTAAAAAGAAATAATGTATAGTTTAAGTGACTTTGTATCCGGCTCCCTTCCCCGGTAGGCAATGACCGCGTCCCCGGTAGCCAAAAGGGATTTCCTATCATTCACTCATTTAATCATTTAAATTATTATAACTTTCACATATCGTGAAGTTCGGTTATCAATTCAGGTAGGAATTCATGTAATTGTATTAATGTGTTAGATTTTGTAATTTAAATTTATAATCTGGACGTAACAGACATAAGATTTTCAAAAGCACCAGAACCCACAATGCCTTTTCTCCTACCCACACCAGCAGGTTTAGAACCACTAAATAAAGGTCATGACATACAACAACACGAGCAAAAATCGGAAAGCAATTTGACTCGTACCTCTGCAGAAACCATGTGAGTTCCCCACAACCTAATCACCGTGAGGGAATGTCTCACACATAAGCGAGACAATATTGTACACTCATATCAGCGGATTGTGCCAGGAATGAGAAACGACATTCAAAACTACGCCAGACGATGTGCAAACTGCGAAGAACAGAAAATAGAACGGTTCAAAACGAGATAACTAATGATCATCACAGACACACCGATAGAAGCTTTTGATAAAATGTCAATTGACACAGTAGGAAAATTGAAGATGACACCAAGAGGACACTGTCATCTCTTAACGATGCAGTGTAACTTAACTAAATATCTAAAAGCAATGCCCATCAAAAACCGCTATGCAACGACAATAGCTGACGCATTGGCAAAGTACCTCATCTGCCAATTTGGAGTCCCGAGAGCCATACTCTCAGACAGAGGGACCAGTTTCTTGTCAAACATAGTTGAATCACTATTGAAACTATCGAAGATAAACCATTTGACAACCTCAGGCTATAGACCTCAAACCGACCTCATCCGAATATACTCTGAGAGATATGATGATTGGGGCCACCTAACACCCTTTGCAACCTTTACATATAATACCAGTGTACACGCGACCACAAACTTTACACCCTTCGAATAGGTTTTCGAAAAATTAAAAACCTATGATGTCTACATGCGGGACCTATTACCAAGACTAGAAGAAATGAAGCTTCTAGCAGTGGAAACCCAAATAACGAACAAACTTAGGACCAAAGAGAGGTATGACAAAAAGGTCAGAATTTTCAAAGGAAAAGTCAGCGGATATGCCAGATTAATTAAGGAACCCCGCGTCCATAAATTCGACTCATA
Source organism: Muscidifurax raptorellus (assembly GCA_020010945.3). Classification (NCBI taxonomy): domain Eukaryota; kingdom Metazoa; phylum Arthropoda; class Insecta; order Hymenoptera; family Pteromalidae; genus Muscidifurax; species Muscidifurax raptorellus. Next base: position 27,833,475 of record CM052077.1, on the reverse strand, counting down.
TAGGAATAAACCATTAAAAATCATAGAATTCGTAGGTCGTAAATATGTAATTCTAGAATATCCCAACGGATAGAGAGTCAGGAAGCATGTTGATAAATTGAAGGATGTCGAGGTGGATCCTGACCTGAATTCTGATTAAATCACATGAATAAAGAAAATAATCAAAAGTACAATATCATTTATGCATGTAGCCTAATCACTAAATTTTTACTGGGTGAGATACCCGAACATAAACATTCTAATATTTTAAGCATAAATATGATGAGCCAAAGAGTACCCCAGTACCAATTGAATTCATTAAACTCGAACCCTGGCATATATTTCGAGAAAATGGAGCCCATAAAAATTAAGGAAGCCGACTGGAAAATTCAAATCTACATCAAAGTCGACGATTTCATGCAGATATACAAACCATTGGATTCCTATCAAGCCGTTAACAATAACTGCCTAACAAGAATAGCAGAAAACAAATGTAAACATGCTCTAGGATTTGACGTCATACAGCTCAGACATCAGACCTTACGTGATATACAAAAAGAAATAAACGAAACAATCAAAACCATGGGACACTACAATCATCTAATCACAAGAAATCCCAGAAGTATTCGTACCAAGAGGTTAGCACCGCTATGCACAGTAGGCACACTAAGCAAAAGCTTATTTGGTTTAGTCACAAAAATGACGTGGATGACATCAACAAGAACATAGACAATCTATTTCAAGACCAAACCAAAATGGTACAGATTATAGATAAGAACGCGCACATAGTGTCAGCAGAATTTGAAGAGTTACACAACATTACCCAAAACCATCAGAAGGTATTGCAAAGCTTTGAAGAAGTCCTAACCAAAACAATAAACAATGTAGTCAGACAAGAAGAGGAGCTGAAACATCTAATAGAAATGACAGTATACGTGAGACGTCTAGAATCAACACTAGATCACTTAGTAAGGAGTAATGAAAAAGTGCTGAAGGTACTGAGATGCTTAAAGGAAGGAAAAATACATCCTGAACTTTTGACAATAAATATGATACACCAAATAATGACGGACGTGAAAAAAACAAGCGGTAGTTTAGATTTCGCAATACCAACGGAACATCTAAGGATAGAAGAAATCACTAAGGTATCGGAAATCGATGCCATTCACGAAAATAGTAAAACCATACCTGTACTACACATCTCATTGGTTGAGAGGGACCCCTATCAAACATACAAATTGCATGCTGTAACAGTATCCCAACACAAAACCAATAGAACTAACGGACTAGCCTTCATAGAGCCCTCACACAAGTATATTGCGATAAGTTCAAATGAAGAGAAATATATAAAATTTGATGATAACCTTGCAACCAAATGCATTAGGACCCATAATGCATTAATCTGCCCAGTACTAGGACCTCTACAGAGCACTCCAAACGCTCAGAACTGCGAAGCAACCATGCTGCTAAACCCTAATGCTCAAGTATTAAGAAACAGTGACATAAAATACAAGACCGGTACCAAAAAGCAATGGAAATATCTAGAGAATGACCAATCGTGGTTATTCTCCACGACAGATCCTCACCAGTTGCGACACTCATATCCAAATCAAGAAGACGTGAAGATAACCTTAAAAGGAGCCGGCATCATACGTATATCACCAGCGTGCGTAGTCAGAACGGCGGATACCTTAATAATTGGCCAAGAAACCAAATCGAGCCATGTGACATATCTCTACAAACCCGAGACTGACCTAAAAATACAAAATATGTACCCATCCCTAAGTCCTGAAAACTCGTACCTTGACAATGATCTGCCACCAACCATCGAAATACTCGGATCCAAACCAGGGTTTAACCAAGCAAAACCTTTGGGACAAATGATCAGTGAATTAAACGAGATCAAACATCACAAAAGATGGGATTATCATACAAATCATTTGTTGTATGGTAGCGTGACTTTCCAATTAGTTGTGATAATAATAATAATAATAATAGTAATAATAGGGATGAAACGCGGAATAATAATAACAAAGTCAAAATCAAAGTCAAAAAGCAACATTTATCTGGTAGAGCAATCAGCTGGGAATAGCAATAAAGTCCCAACAAACGTGGAAGGAAAAACAATTCTCATAGACAATCCTAAACCCTCGACACCGAAAATGACCCGAAACAATTTTCAAAACCGCGCAGAAGGCGATCATTTAGCAAAATACCGCATAGACACTCGAACCCATGAACCTCGATCAGGACACCATGAGCACTCAAACTAACACGTCAATGTTCTGTGACATCAATATACCTCTATGGACCATAGTCAAAGAATTGGAATACATAGGCACACCATGTGCCGTATATGTAGAAGACCACCAAACGGACCCAAAAAGCAAGAAAGTCACACTATGCTTCGGTATTGAAAAACAGGCAACAAAAGCCAACGAACTAAAAGTAGCATTAATGAAGCAAAACAAATTCAGACGACGCACAAAGTTAATGGCTGGACCATCAAGAGAAAATATGCCAGCTTCAACGAAAAGAGCACCCATTGTGAAGTCCGAAGTGCATGTCGTAACCAACACGCAGTACAATAATGAACTCAGCAAAGATAGACTATTATGTTTACTACCCTGGGAAGGCAAGAAAAAGGATGAAACATTCTTCAGACACTTTGCTCAGTTCGGACTAATGGTGTACTGCGAAACTGTACGAGATAAGAAAGGACGTCTACCCAACGGATATGTGCAATACTTAAGGACCGAAACGCTGAAGAAGCAAGAAAGAAAAGCAATCCTATCTACAAAGCAACCTTTGCAGAACCAAGAAAGCAAATGCGAAACGAAACTGAAATGGAGACCAAATTCCATCCATTTTGCAAAAAGGAGATAGATCTAAATCTCTATATTTTGCATGAAATAACTTGTAACAAACAAAACATGTGGACCACCTTTAGAGACTCAGAACAATCATCACAAACAAGTCGAATACCAACTCTGGATGAACTGAAGAACACGCTGGCGTATTTAGAAAGCCTAGAAGAAGAAAAGGTCAACAGACCAACGGACCCTCAGACACTATCTACATCAACAACTGAGAAAAAGAGTGGAAATAACGCTGAGAGTGTATGTGAACAGATGAACGTGGACGAATGAAAACCTGGACCCTGGAATAAACCACAATCAAAATACACTGTACCTTATCTTCAATAGCCTTACCCCATCCCGAATCGAACACATACCCATCATATAAAACAAAATTTGTAATCTCATTACCAGCAACACATACAACACACTTACACAATCACAATATAACAAAAAGAAAGAAAAAGGGGGGAAAGTTGACAATCTCACATCCCATTAAAAAGCAACCCAAATTGCATGTACTATAGACCCAATATATGTTGCATGACCAAACATGATATGAAATAAGGACTATAATAAGTACCCATACCCAGACCTATATAATAAAGAATTTTTATTTCTTATTTTTTAGAAATGGAGATCCAACCAGCATAGCTACTGAAGCAAGTAAGAATCCTTAAAGTGGAGAGGCGTGGACCAAAGCAGGCCCTATTGGAATTTATAGGAGATCCGAGCAAACTGATAGAGCTACTGAGAATTTTTGGAATGTGTGTAACGGACCTTAGATCTCGTAAGTCCACCAATACTCATACCATTAAGGTCCGTTACAACGAAGAGGAAGATGCAGTAGCTGCTGCACTGATGTTCAGCTCGGAGGAACGACCAGCAAGCGCCCAAAACGACGCTTTTCTCTCTTTCTCTCTCTCACACTCTCAAATAAAATATCAACCAAAACAAGGAAAACCATAACCGAGTCTCAGGCCCAGCCAGAGACCAATACCAGAACCAGCAGTAGTAACAGGGCAGTTAGACGACACCCAAGGACTGCGCTTCTGCGTACTGGTCCCTTTGGGATATTCCACGGAAGAATTCCTGAAGGAATTCACGAAATATGGTCCGATCGACCACATATATGAGGCCCTAATAGAGGCCTTTTTTTGTCTGCCGGTATTATTTATGGGAAAAGATATTTATTTTATAACTTCGGACGGTTCACCATGTGACGAAGGAACTCCACAGCTATATACACGTAAGGAATTACCTAGATTTTCTGAGTTGGAGGCATGGGAAATTAAAATTACAAATCGAAATAATAAATTACGCTCTGCTATCGTCACAAGAGGGACTCGATGGTTGGCCACGATTGAGATTCTCAATAACATAATTGTCGCGTTCAAAGTTTTAAAATCACTAATAATAAAGCAAAATATTTGCTTTATTAGCATAGGTATGAGAACGTGTTATGGGGAGACATATTAGTTAAATTATTAGTTATTTATTAAAAAGAGTACCACTAAAAATTATAATTTGTTTAGGAATAATTAAATATATAGCAGAAAAAGATAGTGTCAGAATCATGGAGGTAAATAAAACTTACGAACGGATTAAACAAAGGTATTATTGGGAAAATATTAAAGAAGTTCAAACTTTTATACGTAAATGCCTCACATGTCAATTAAAATATTAGATATAGTTGGATCATTCCGTACATCTAAAAACGGTTATAATAATATATTAACAATATCATATAATTTTTCAAAGTATTATTTAGCAATACCTATCAAAGACGCCACTACGGAATCTGTTACCGACACGTTAATAAAATGTTTTATCTGTATTTTTGGTGCACCTCTCACAATTCTCACTGATCATGGTAGTCATTTTATGTCAATTTTAATGAGATGAGTAGCAAAGAAATTTCGCATCAAACAAGTAAAAATTACTGCTTATTATCCGCAATCTAACGGCTCTTTAGAAAGATCACATCACTCGCTGACCGAATTAGCAACATTTTGTTACAATACAGTGCCTCACGAAAGACATCAGTTTACGCCATATGAGTCAGTTTTTGGACGTTTAGCACGTGTTCCTTCAAACGAGCCACTTAAGCCCGAAGATCTGATTCCCACATATAAGGACTATGTCATTAATCTTGGTAAGCGATTAAATGAACTCCAGAGAATTGCACGCAAAAAATTAATTGAATCAAAAATGCGTTCAAAATATTATTACGATAAAAAAATTAATCCGAAAGAATTTAGGATCGGAGATATGATTTGGTCACTCAAAGGGGGGAAACAATATGAATTAGCAGATCGATATGAGGAACCATATACAGTTGTAGACGTTTTTAACAATCAACGAAACATTAAAATCCGAATGAAAAATAAGATAATTAAAACGGTAAATGCAAATAGACTCAGAGTCTCGTACCTAGAGCCTAAAGAAATCTAAAGTGCGAACTCATGCAACATTCCGATCCCTGAACTAAAGGAAACAATAAAAACAATCCTTGGGGAAAGAAATACGCAACTCTGGAAATGAGAAAATTCCGATTTAAAATATTGCGAAGGAAAAGTTTTGAGAATTCGCCCATAAGAGATCCCATAAGTATCCCCAAATCTATTAGCAGCTGAGGGATTCTACTATACATAGCGCCGAGATACAATTCGCTGATTTGCCTGTAGTGTATTGAAATCATTGGCTGGGGAAAAAGAGGCAAAATAAATCCAAGAGCGAAGGACCATCGTTGGAGCCAGATGCACGTTTGTGGGCGGGCTTCCTAGTAGCAACATACCTGTATGCTCAGAAGTCACACGAAGACGGCCTATAAATATAAATCTTACATTAACAACAGGGATTCACGGTTTACATCGCTACACCACCGAAATATTATATCCGTACATGGATTTAGATAATCCTTTTTATTTACAACAGGCGTCACACATATCTGGAATATCGAACTCATTCGGGAAAAAGAGCTTCGAAGATAAAACAACTTTCGGCTAATGCACAGTCTCTAAAAACCATTACCGGTGTGGCGACGTTATTACCTTTGTAGAAAGACAAAATTTTCAAACAGAATCGACAATATATACGCCATTTGTATATCCTGCCCTCTCCAATCTCACCAACGTGATTTATTAATGCGTGCTGTGTGTTTTTCTTGTAGAAGCGATGCATGTCTATGTAGGAAGTGTGAATTATATCGTCAAAATAATCCAAGAAAGAAGATAAGAGGCGACAATTTCCAGTGATAAACCAATTTTTTTTTATGCATGTTTCAGTCGGAGGAAAATAGAGAAAGGTAAAATAAGCTAAAAGAAAATGACAATCAAACCGACCACCATATCAGCTTTTTATTCTTGTTGGCAAATTACGCTAAAGCACAAGATTTGCAAGGTTGCAGGGAGAGCGGGCGCTGGCGAGTGCGGAGAGGTCCGTGGAACACCCTGAGGTGTGGGCTTGAGTGAGGGAGAGCCGAGTTAGCTCCGATTTAACCCGCAGGGCTTCGTAGGAGGCCTTGGAATGCGAGAAGGAGAGGGAAGCTAAATAATTACAAATATAATTATTGTTGTAACAAAAATCAGATTTATTTCCGTGTTCTTTAGGAGCTGCGCAAGTTGCCTGGCACGAGCTCTCGGTAACAGATACGGGATGTGATTGGAGAGGGGGAGATGGGGGAGGTAGATCTCGAGGTAGATGGAGAGATGCCTTAGCGCCGAGCTGTTATATCCCTTCCCGGGACGCACTCCTATGGTGAGGAGCGTGAACTGGTGGCGTAGCCGCCTGGCGGCCGGGCGCGGATCTACTGGCGCGGTATGTTGTCGTGGCGGTGTGCCGGGTTACGCGTGTTTAGGGGTTTGTGCGAGAGAGCCTGCGGGTGGGTTATAACAAGAAGAATAATAACAATAAAGAAAAAGAATATACCAAAAGCAAGGAGATCGAACCTGCTTATAAAATTCCAACATGTCCGCAAGGCCCTGTATACACTGAGATTCCGACATACCACAGTCAAAGACCCGATTCGGTATAGAATCTTGAAAAAAATATAAAAAAGAAATAATAAAATTTAAAAAAAAATAATAGTGTAAAAAAACCTATACTAACACAAAGTAGGATAAAAACTAAAAAAAAAGCCCTTGTGTGAAGAAACACTAATAAAAACTATAATAATCGTATGAAAAAAAATTTTTTATATATACGCAGATTGTGTGGATAATCAAGTTAATACTACGAAAAACTTATGTATTGAGTGAACAAATTATAAAGAAATTAATTAATAGAAAAAATATATAATAAAGTAAAGTAGAAAAAAATTATTAACACGAAAGTTGGTATGAAAAACAAATAAATAAAATATTAGGATGATCATGCAGAAAGATAACACACCATTCGATGGAATATCCGGAGCAAACATCCAGAAGTCTACCGTACCCTGCTACGTTCAAAGTGCGTCAAGCTGAGAGAGGGAATCACCTGTTTCTACATAGGACTAGATAAGCTGGTACTCTGCAATTACTGTTATATGTTATTCTTTTACGAAGAAAAGGGAAGAGATAAGTACCGTAATTTATTTATGCGCCGTAGGGGTCCCTACCGATCCTTTAATCACATGTGGGTGTCCTCTGACCCCGCTAGTCACAACACCAATAATTGAGTGCGGAAGTTGTAGAGACAGACTAATATGACAAGCAACATGATCAAGACAACGACATATCAAAGGTTAAACAGAAGAGAGATTTGTGGAAGTTGCGTGAGCAAATTAGAACTAGGAACAATATTCATAAAAAATATAATATTTAAAGACATATCAAAAAAACGAATCGGGTATGCAAGGGTTGTAAACAAAAAATCACCCAAGAAGAATTGAAGATATTAAAAACAACACAAAATTTACAAGAATCACCAAGCCAAGAACGACTCAAAATAAGTGACGTCAGGATTATAGAAATAGTAATACAGTAATAGGAGTGGTACCAGAAAAAAATGAAAAAAATCCACACGAAAAACTGTGAATGGGAACCATTCACAGAAAAAATCTGAGAAGTCATGGAGAAAATAAAACCGCGAGCAACAATAACGAAAGAAATAGCAGGACCCGGAAAAGCAAACATACCAATAAATTTTACTAAGTCAATATTATGACCGGATATTGTTGAACCAGGAAAAAACAAGCAAATATTGAGCAAAAAAGAATCACGCAATAGCAGAGGAGATCCCGAAACCGCAATTGACATTTACAATAAAAGAAATAAACGAAAAAATAATCAAAGGCATGGGAGAATTCATGGTACCAGTGATAGACGATCTTCTCATATTAGAAACAGCCTTAACAGAAGAAGAGATGAAACAAGAAATAACTAAAGCAATGACAGAAAAAATGACAATAGAATTCTTAGAAGACGCTATCAGCGAGATGGACATGATTCCATTAACCAAAGAGGTAGAAGATGAAATATGGGAAGAACTAGACAAATTAAAAGGAATTATCAGAAAATAATAGAAATACTAATAATAACACTAACCACTAATGGTAATTGACCTCAATATTAATAAAGAAACACACACACACACACACACACCTTGACGTGACACGGAACAAAATAACCAGAACTCCGTATAAAGTCCGAACTCACTGCACATTGCAGTAGAGGATAACGATACCAGAACAGAAAAATAATAATAAATAAGTAAACAAATAAAATAAAAAGTCAACAAAGAATACCGATAGTACTCATCGAAATACATCGGGAACTAGACCATTTAACCCAGATATGAGAGGGGTATGTCTCAAAATGAAAATGGGTACCGCACCACCCCCAACCCCATTTATGACACGGTGCCCAAGGTAAATCATCCGTCACGACCGGATCAATAACATTGATTACCTAAAAATAAAATAGCAATAACATTAGTAAATAATAAAAAATATCACTAAAATAAAAAGAGATAAACAAGAAAAATTTACCTCACACATTTCGTCGAACTACAAAATAAAGATATACAAACTAAATCTACACTACTGACACTTTTGACATACTGATACTGAATCAGCCAGCATCACGCAAACAGACAGATAAGTCAAGCACTTGAGACTCGGAAAGAAAGTGGGGGAAAAAAAGCACATCTCCTTAAGAGAAAAGGAGCCTGGAAAAGAAAGTAATGAAAATTCGGAACTAACGAAAAGCGCATGCTGGAACCTCACACTGAGAAGAATGTTGAAATTTCATGTTCAACATTCTTTCTCAGGCGGGATGGGACTTTGCATATTGCATAAAATCAAATAGAAAAGAAAAGATAACACTTGTTTCATTTAACAAACAAGTGTTATCAATGGCTTGGACTGGTATTGCTTCTATATTATTACCAAAAGAAATTACAAGTCTCTCTAATCTCTTCCTCGTTTCTTTAAATGGAATTTTTCCATTATACAAACTTCACACTTTAAGATGGAATCATCCAATTTTACATTCTCTAAACTCTCAATAATGTCTTTAAATAACTTAACGATGCGTGACCTGATCTTACGTGCCACAACATTGCCCCTGTAAGTACCGTATTTATTAATTAATATGGGCTGCGCGAGTTCTTTTATATTATTTGATTATAGGAACTAGTCTTCGACTCGGGATCCTTTTGTTACTAAGTGTTGGACACCTCGCGTGGAACTCTAATATGCGGAAGCTAGTCTGTCCGCTTTTATACTTACGCGGACGTTTGTCGGTGTGAGTGGACGATTGGATCTGCGGACGGTGCGTGTCCACTCTTGTTGTTATGCGGACACAGGTTTATCCGTCTTTACCGCAGATGTCTTAATATTTATTACCTTATTGGAAATTGTTCGACTAGTGGAGGATTCGGGTTTGATAGAGATATTTATTATTAATTAGAAATGTCTAGTTTCAATTATTTGTTATGTTGTAACTTATTAACTGATTACTCGAGCATAGTTGTAGTGGGTACAGATGTTTATCGTGCTTTTCGCTTGTTCTAATTTTTATATAAGCTTAACTGATGAGTTTGTTACTTATTCGATATATTTATGCTGTAGGTATTATGCAATTAAAAACTTACAATTACAATCTTATCAACCGTACGCTAGATTCTATAACTCATTCTTAGGCACAGTAGATGCTAATTAGTCTTAAACTACACGATTTCTCGTGGCAAGATTGATATTAACTAAGCTGCGGTTTCCCACTAACGCCTGGTGTATTGACGGTCCATTCCCTAGTTAACACGGAACTCTCGATTATTAAAAGAAGAGGTATTCTGATTAACTGCGTGCAGAGTTTGAGTTTTTTCTACGCACTCAAAGGCGATGCGCACAGGTTCACAGTCCTAGTATTCTCTAACCAATTACAGTATGCGGCAGTAGCTTGACTTACGTAAAATGTCACTGCGTGGATTGGCTCCGGGGTTTTTAATGCTTCTGTGCCGAAGCAAACAGTTGTGAAATTAAGATAGGAAAGATCGCGGTAATCCAATCCATCTCGAGGAATGCTGACGCAGAGGTCAAGACACTCGCTCCGATGTTCGGCGTTCGATATACATGTTACAGTCTAGTTGCAAGATTGCAATTGCTTTGTCTGCGCGTGTGCATGGTTGCGGTCACGCAGACATTGGCGTATAAACGTTTGCATGTATTTTATATATGTAATATGAACATAGCACATTACACCTCGTTACCTTTTTGAAAATTACTTGGCTTTATCTCAATGGGATTTCTGATAAACATCTCCTCTATACTCTCAAAAGACTCGAAATCACCTATTTTAATTGTATCTTGAGAGATTGAGCTCTCATCACAATCTGTAATAATAACTTTACTCTCTAAATTAGACTTATTAATTCGATTCGAATCAATGAGCTTTTCATTCTTCCTCCCAATCGCATCACTAGCATTCTCGACTTCTCTAGCTTCCTTCCGAAACTGACAACTCTTTATCTTGAAAGCCTTTTGTGTTTACATGCGATTGTTCAGAAAACTCTTGCAAAGAAATTATTCTTGCATTACAAGAATACTTTCTATACTATAAATTATCGTGACCTTTTATGACCTCAAACGTTACAATTCAGTTGGGTTTTCGATAAACTTCCTCCAAAATAGTTTCATTTTTTACTCTATTGTATATGTTATTACCTTTATGGAACTTAATGGCCTAATAGTAGCAAAACTATTTTCCAACGTCCTTCAGTCTGCAATCTCCAGACCAATGCCCGATTTCGTTACACCTGTAACAATCGTGTTCATATGTTTGCTTATTCTCTTTATATGCTCTATTAACTCTACCTTTCTATTTAGTATCAGTTTTCTTTTCTGGCTCCAACTGCAATAAAAGACATTTAATTTTCTTTAAACTCATCTCTTTCTTATGAGTTTGTTTATTTCTCAAGTCAGCATTTCGAAGTTCTACAACTATCGAAGATACAGCCTGAAAAAATGACGATCTTTCCTATTGTTCAGTTACTGGTACAGCATCCTAACTAGTCTCATATTCTCGAATTATTGAATCAAAACGCTCACAGATGTCATTGATCTTTTCATCTTTCTTGATTTTGATTTGATACAGTCTCGTTCTAACTGAAGCATAAGACTTATTCTTCTTGTATCCTCTTAATTATTTCTTAAATCTTTTTATGATAATTTTCATCCAGACGATTGATAGTAATGTCGCTAACCAGACTCTTTCGCTTCAATACTTTCGGTGCAGAAAGATTTTGCGGACCTTGAATATGTAGATAAATTACATCTAGTAGATCAGTAGTCATTAAAACAGATCTTGAATAATCTAACCAAAGACAAAAATTTGACTTCTCTTTTAGTGTATACTCTCTCTGAATATTGATTTTCGAGTGAATAAATTCATTCTCAAATCTCTCTAATCTTTTAACAACCTCAGCTAGTTGTACATAAATCAGTCCTTTCTCCTGATTTCTTTTTTTAGGCACGGCCGCGGTGCGCAAAATGCCTTATATTTTTGTCAGCGTAAAATGTGTTAGATGGGATATCTCACGCAATTTTCAAGCGATCTGGCTAAAATTTTATGAGAATACTTCTCTCACACAAACTGAAAAACTATTTTTTCATTCCGATCGTTTACTGCGTTTTAAAATGGGAGCACAATTCGTCCATTTTTATGTATTTTTACGTGGATTAATTAACCAAAGATTAATTAATAATAAATAATGTTCATTGCTTATAACACGCCATGATAACCTTTTTTTTGCTCCACCACGAACCCCATTGCTGCCTCCCCCAACTTGCGCATCTGGATCCGCCACTGTCTAGTACAGTGTATGATAGTCTGTAACTTGGAGTGATACCCACGTGTGCTCACGAGGGTGATACTCATAGTTTTCTTTATCACCAGGATTCCCCTTATCCCGTGTGCTCACTGTAGTAAGGGAATAGATGATCCGGTAGTATGGTTGTGACGGTACGGTTGGTGAGATGTCAAAACAGCATCTACGTGTGTTCACGAGGATGATGTTTCTACACGTCTTGGGTTACCTCGTGTGCACACGATAGTAATCTGGAATACGGTCTGGTATCGTAGATTCACCGTCATGTGTACTCACGAGAGAGTTGGTCTAGGGTTTGCTCTACTCGCGCTCTCTCCTCAGTGTTGTGTGCGCACAGCACTGTGCAGATTGGAAGCTCGAGTCGAACTGTCTGCTTGTTCAATGACCAGCTTATGTAGCGGGATACATTGATGTGTGTGTGGTGCTATGTAGTGATGTCGGTTTCTGTGCGCGCGAAAACTGCCGCTTACATGTGGGCTTCTTGGCCTGTCACCTCGGTGTGCGCGAGCTCGTTCGACTTCATGCGGATTCGCTTTTCTGTCCGCGCTTCACATTAATGTAGGCAAGGCTGATCTATGTATGTATTCGCACGAAGCTTATGCCTCGTTCCAAGCTTCTGAGTCTCTAAATTATTTTTAGCGATTTGAACCATTTTTAACATCATTTGATTGCGCTCCTTTAAGATTCGTTCCATCAAAGACAAAACGACCGACATCTTTTCATTGGCAGCTTCAGTTCTGGTAATCAGTCTAGACTCACTGTTAGCATGAAGATTTAGATTGTTTATAATCCTCGGCTTCGACAAACGATTCTTCCTGTCCTCTAAAAATAATCCTTTTAAAAACTCAAAATTAATACCTGGATTTCTATCAATATTTATATATCAGGCCTAATCATCTAACTCTTTTCTCTTATAATTTTCTCAAATTATTTAACTCTTACAAGTTCACAGCACTCTTGAATAAAATTAAGCAGAACAGAGTTTCAGACACTTAAAAGTAATATTTAAAAATCAATAAAATATAATTAGACTCTTACTCTTACTCTTAGATTCTTCTACACTCTTAATATTTTGCTGATTTTCACAAACTGCATCCTCCATTTTTTTCTAGAAATTGGATGCGTTGTTGTTCGTGTATTTCTTCTTGTACTTCCATACGCTCTGTTTGATCAGCAGGTATGCTCATGTCATCGCAGTTATATTTAACCAAAGCAAGAAGTGAGTCATCTGTGGTAGTATTCAAACACCAATTCTGCCATCTAATCCAGAATTCGAAACCAACATTTCTTTGTAAGCATTATATATTAAAAAACTTAAGCTTTAAATAATCACTAATTCTTAAACCGGGTATTCTCTTAAATTATTTAAAGGCAAAAGAAATTACAATTCTGTTTCTGAGATACAAGAAATGCAGAACAATTCTAAGCAACTCGAAACGACAAAAACAACCGATCTTGCAGATCTATATTTAGGGCTGATCACGCGTATATACGAGAATCTTACAAACATTCATAAAATCTCTTGTCAAAAACTAAACTAAACTGCACAGCAAGATTTGTTTAAAAATTTACCCCGGTAGATTGTAATTTTGATTCTAAAAAAAATTAACAATCATGACTTACAATTAGAAGTACGTCTGTTTATATTAAAAGCCATCATTTATAACAAATTTCTCTTAATTATACTTCTTCAACTCTTATACAATTTTACTAAGTAGTAAAACTAATTATTTCTCTAAAAAACTTAAACAATTAAACATAGAACTTTAAAAAATGTATTGTACAAAAAATTGATAAACTCTACTCTACAATTTATTCTTTAATTTATAATTGTAATATAACAATGATATCTATGCAGCCGTAAGATAGAGGATATACAAAGTACAAAAAGTCTCACCAGTAACTGGCCATAAAGCGCCTATATTCGAAACCGGCATGAAAGAAAACAAGCGCAGCACTGCATCTTAGACCCATATGCTGGCTTTATGACTGGTTTTGCCTCTCCTGTAGATGTCTACAGCATCTATATAGCTTTTTTTGTCTCTAATACAACTCCACGCTTTCCGTTCCTCTTAATTTTGATTCGTTTAAAAATGTCTATATATTTTACATAGTTTGTCCTCTTTTATAATATGTGCTCTATATATTTTACTTGTTATTATATGACAAACACATTAGTAAAAATATTCATAATAATATTTGCAAAGTACTCTAAAAATTAACTCAAAAAAGCAACTATTAAACAAACCAACTCTTAAAAGCTGGCACATAACTTCCTTAAAAAAACTCACCTCTAAGTCCTGTTTATTCTTTCACAAACTCACAAGGACACAAACAAATTGATTTGAAAATTCACTTTTCAAACAGAGCCTCTTCGCACAGTGCATTGGATATCTTGGGCTTAAAGATTGAAATAACAGAACACTTTTAAAACAAAAGGTTAACTATAATTTGCGAACTATACATTTCGTTGGAGGAAGCTACATGCCAATGAATAGGCAGCGGATGTTTTTGTGAGATAGAGAGAGAGGGGGAGAGGGAGAGGGAGAGAGAGACAGAGACACAGAGGGACAGAGAGCTTGGTTAGTGAGCGTGTGCACTGTCACAATACTTTAGTTTTTAAATCTCCTAGTGTGAAAATATTTATTCTTAAAAAAATACTTATTCTTAACTTACTTTACGTACTGAATTGGCTAATATATAAGATTTGCAATTTCTCTCTCTCTCTCTCTCTCTCTCTCTCTCTCTCTCTCTCTCTCTTTCCCCGAATCCAAACATTTCCTAGATAGCCAAGCAGAGAAGGATCCCGCTACTCTCCGCGGTCCTCTAAAGCGGAGATAGCTGAGCTGCCGGAGTGGCTCTTCTGTCGTCGAAAGACGATCTTTTTTGTCGACTAGGTGGTTTCGTGCGACCGTCCCCTTTGCTTGGCGAGACAATCCGTTGTTTGACACGTGTTAGCGAAGCCACCATGTCACAGGATTATAGAAATATGTCAATTACAGTTTATGATTTAATTAGTAGTGATATTGATCGAATTTGAATTCTAGAAAAAGTGCTTATTACTTTAATTTTTACATGTATTTTTTTATTTAGTTACAAGTATTGTTGGCATCATTGCTCTACCTATCGCCATATTACGCAATAAACTATATTATACCGCCTTAAACATACGCATTGATAATTAGAAATCTTACCACTTGCAAGATGGAGAAAAGACGCCATCTTTTGGACAAGTACCGTAATCATGATAGTACTTGTATAAGTTAAATTTGCATTTGATCATGAAACATAGCAACTTTTATAAGCAGATATAATAAATTATGCAATTTGTATAATAATAAATGCAACACAATATATTAAATATTTGTATACTCCCTTATAAATTTCACTATAGCATAAATTTTATTATGTAACATAGCAATTTGTATAATTAGTTATAGTTATATATGCTAAACAATGTTGCCAAAATTATTGAGTATATAGTAATTATTATTATGAACATAACAAAACTCTAGATAATTTGAGTACATCCCACCGTTCGTACACAAATACTGTTTCTCTCAGTGTATACAGGGTATCTGAAAAGTTCCGGAACGGTATGATTACATCTGAACTAACAATGGTAAAAAAAAATAAAAACACATGGTTGTTAGGATTATTTCCCAGCTTTCCGATGGGGACCTTGAATTTGACCTTGACCATGTTCATGAAGGTCATTTGAAGGTCAAATCGATTTTTTTAAATAGGAGATGAAAAGAGCGGAAAAATTTACGCTCAAATATGGTCTAAAATATTTTAAAATTTGACCTCGGTAGGTATGAACAAGGACAAATACAGGTTTGGTACGATAACTCAAAAATCAGACCTCGTAGAAAACAACATTTAAAACGTAATATTCATAATAATTATCCAGCTATTTGATGGAAACCTTGGATTTGACCTTGACCATTACCTTCAAGGTTATTTAAAGCTCAAATCGATTTTTTAAAATAGAACCCTCCATTTTTGACCCCTGAAATATAAAAAGCGGAAAATTTTACGTTCAAATATGGTCTAAAATATTTTCAAATTTGACCATAAAAGATATGGACAAGGACAATTCAGGTTTGGTACGATAATATGAAAACCAGAATTCGTAGAGAACAACATTTAAAACGTAATGTTCATAATATTTCTCCAACTATCTGATTAGGACCTCGAATTCGACCTTGACCATGACCTTCCTGATGATAAGAAGGTTAGTTTTTTTAAATAGGACCACCCGTTTTTGATCAATTAAGGCAGACCTGGTGTTATCCAAGCAGTTAAGATAAGACTCGGCCCAACCAGTTAAGGTTAGACGCGGTTTAATCAATCAAGGCAGGTCTTGGTTTTTCCAACCAATTGAGGCAAGAATCTGTTCAAGCAATTAAGGCAAGACTTCGTGTTGTCCAACCAGTTAAGGCAAGACTTGGTGTTATCCAACAAATTAAGGTAAGACTCGCCCAACCAGTTAAGGCAAGAGTCGGTCCGACCAATGTAAGCAGAACTTTGTGTTGTCCAGCCAGTTAAGGCAAGACTCAGTCCGACCAATTAGGGCAAACATTAGTTTAGCAAATGTTCAAACTGATGAGCTTTGGTTTCTTGACCTAGTAACCTAATCGATATTAAGAACTATGAATAGAATTTTGAATGTGTGAATTTTGAAATCAAAGTGCTTTCATCAATTATCCTTTGCTGTAATCATCTAAATTTTGTGGATTAGTTTTATAAATACGATCTATTTCCCAGCCTATCATCATCAATAGTGAAATTCTTTCTCTTTCATTAAGTCGTTGCATGTTTATGTGCAGATAATAAATATGCACGGCTGCGAAAAATGACAAATTAACTACTGAAAAATATTCGATGAAAAAATGACCAATGAATGAGAAAACACTATTTTTAAGACAAAATTACAGAAATAGTTCTTTTTGAGAAAAAATGTTGTCGATCTCTACATATCACGAGATACTAAGAAATAAAAAATGAGCTTTGGTAAATTGAAATTGAATGAAAGATGACTGAGATTGAAAAGATTAAACAAAGAAATTTTTTAGAAATACTTGATTAACAATATCTCTGATGGTCAAATTAAAATTTAATTTAAAAAGTAGTTTTATGATTTATTATCAACCCTTCTTTAAATTGTTAATGTTCATTATTAATTTAAACAAGTCTTGTCCATTTAATAGAAGGTTTAAAAATTGAGACGTTACTATTCTTATTATTATTTGTGTTGAGAAAATTTAAGCAATTAATAAGTGAAAGTAGAAGTGGAGTAATTTGAGTCTACGGGGTGAAAATTATGCTAAAGCAGTTTAGAAGTAAGATAATGATAACTAAAAAAACTATAATGTCAGGGTCGTTCAACAATGGAGTTGTTTGAATACCGGAAAAATTTGAGATGATTATGTAGAATTTACGATGAAGCAATCAAATTCAGTTAAGATTAAAATTGGATACGTTTTTAAGACCCAAAATTATCCACGATTTAATCTACAAATGGCCTTGCAGGTCATAATCATGAATATCATGTCTTAAATAATTTTCTCTAGGAATTCTGGTTTTCGAGTTATCGAACTGGACCTGGGATGAACCTTGTTCATGACCTGCAAAAGTCAAAATTTAAAAATGGTCATGACCCATATGAACGCTAAATTTTCCATTTCCTTCATTTACGGGGTCAAAAATGGAGGGTTCTATTTAAAAAAATCGATTTGACCTTCAAATGACCTTGGAGGTCATGGTCAAGGTCAAAACCAAGGTCTCCATCAAATAGCTGGATAATTATTATGAATATTACGTTTTAAATATTGATCTCTACGACTTCTGATTTTCGAGTTATCGTACCAAACATGCATTTGTCCTTGTCCATACCTTCTAAGGTCAAATTTTAAAATATTTTAGACCATATTTGAACGTAAAATTTTCCGCTCTTTTCAGTTCCGGGGTCGAAAATAGGGGGTCCTATTTAAAAAAATCGATTTGACCTTAATTAACCTTGATGAACATGGTCAAGGTCAAATTCAAGGTCCCCATCGGAAACCAGGGAAAAAATCCTAACAACCATGTGTTTTTATTTTTTTTACCATTGTTTGTTCAGATGTTATCATGTCGTTCCGGAACTTTTCAGACACCCTCTATATATTCTTTTTAACAACTATCCGATATAACATACACGTTACCCGGTAGGTTTTCGAACTAGATCCTCTATACGCTTAACTGTTTTGTAATGGTCACTAGCAAGTTTAGACGCGTTTCGCGCATCCTTTATATTTTTTTGTAACACAGACATGATTTTCGCCTCTTTTTACCCATTAAGCGGGACTACAGTGACCCTTTTCGGACCGCCGGGCAAAGAAAAATTAAAAATTTTTTTTATTTTTTCAAGGAAACTATCAATATTTATTGATTTATATATTTATTACCAGAAAAAATATAATTACATAAAAGTTATATAACTATCCACGCAATTACCCACAGAGACAAACAGAGTTACCTGTTCGTGGGTCCGGTACAATAATAACTTAAAAATAACTTAATATTAATTAATATAAATATTGCAGATGTAATTAAGTAACTATTAAACATATTTTCCAGCACCATACTACAACTATACTAATTTTGAAAAGATGTGGTTACAAGTTTCTTTGCCTTGGTAGCAAGTTGCTGCTAGTCCAAAGTTTTAGTAACCATTTACTGCGCTGTTCCTTTCATTCACCAATATCTAATTAGCTTTTGCCTAGCAGTGGCATAGGTTTCAGTTGATGCAATCATATTTCTGGCAAAATTTATTCTTTCAATTTTGTTTAATATATGTTATAGAGCCAAGTCGCATTTGGAGGGTGAAGTGAAATCTATGTCATTTAGAACTATTAGGTCTTGTAAAGTTTATGTACCTAGATATTTTTATTTGTTTAAATGAGGTGGAGAAATAATCACTATTCTTCGTTTGTTCGGCCGACGTTTCGGAGGCTTAATCCTCCCTCTTCAAGGCCACTAAAATTTATTGATAAAATATATTTACAAAAGCACACTGTTATACAGGAACTTGATTAAAAAAAAACTTACGTTATGTGTGTCAGATAATAAAAGCTATGTTTGTCAATTATATCAAAAGTTGCGTTTGTCCAATTAAGTAAAATGAATTATCCAGAGAAGGATTTATTGTCAGCTCTGATGTTGTTGAGCTGACAGGAGATATGATACTGAAGGGATTTGGTGCTATTGTGAGATGGATAGAATATGTGATTGTGTGTAGTGTGTGATTGTATGTGGTGTGTGAGGTTGTAGGGAAGTAGTGTTCCGTGATAAAGGCGAGAGAGCGGCGAGTGGCCAGCAGTATGGCAGGAGAATCGAGAAGGTAGCATGGTTTTGTGTACCAGTAGGCAAGTAGCGCGTCGAGGGGGTTGGGTCTCTCAGCGCACCCCTACAACCTCACACACCACATACAATTACACCTAATTTAAACCAAATACGAGTATTAAAATCACAATTAAAATTAATTTTTATTTGTTTGTAACAACACTGTTTAAGTTCATGAACATTGCCTTAAGATTATTGTAATGGTAGCACAGCGCTTTCTTTGGGAATAATTGTATAATATTGAGTGAATTTTTGCTAGTTATAAACAGCTTTTTATTTATAATTTTCAATAATCTTTTATGCAGGTTTGAAATAGGGTTTAGGGCTCCTGTGTAAGCTCCACCCCATGCAATTATGCCATATCCAACAATGGTATTAAAAATGCATAATAAATTAGTCTTAACGTTTCCATCTTCATAACTTTAGGCAGTTTATAAAAAATAAAAAAGAGATATCTGGTCTTGCAATAGAGATAATTTATATGTTTATCCCATTTCATGTTATAATCGAATACAATACCTAGATATCTACAGCTATCCGTTATTTTTCATACTTTGTTATTCAGCCTTATTTCAAAATTAGTTGGAACACTATCGCGATAATTGCCAAATGTAATATATGTTAACATATCCAGATTTAGAGAGAGTTTATTTAAGACTAACCAGTTTGTTATATTTTTTATTTCTTCGTTCAGTCTTTTTCAACGCATTTCCAAGCATCATCTTGAATTATTATGGAGGTATCATCAGCATATGAAATAATGTTATCTTTTAACATATCATTGATGTAAATGATGAACAGTAGAGGTCCGAGGATAGTGCCCTGCGGTACTCCTGTGATTACAGTCGTTGCTTCACTTAATGTATCTTTGATTTTAACTCTTTGTAGTCTGTTAGATAAGCAGTTAGATATTAGTTTATAGGCACAACCTCATTCCGTATCGATATCATTTTTGTAGTAGTATATTGTTACGTGCGAAAGAGCGGAACCCACCAATATACTTATTGGCTGTAGAGTTCCTATCTAATTTTTACAATTTGTTTGTATAATTGAGTGGAATGAAGGAAACCCTCTTTGGCTACCGCAGACGCGGTCACTGCCTTCCGGAAAGGGAGCCGGATAGCAAGATCACTTAACTGAACACGGGGTTAGTTTTAGAATAACTACTATTTTATTTAATTTAAAAAGAGAACAGTACCTCGTGTGTATGCGGTGAGTATAAACATGTGTAGCAGCAGGAGGTCACAGCTGTGTAACCTCGGCCTTCGTAGCCTTGTGTCGGTGGTTCAGGTCAGGCTGTCGATGGGCCGTCGGTTCTCAGCTTCCCTTCTTTATGAGTTGCAGGTGCAGCCAAATGGGCCTTGATGCGTTGGTCCTCCTTCAGAGACGAGTAGGCGAGGCGTCTTCATTAACGTGAACACTGACTCTTGCGTTTAAAATAATTTTAAAGTCGTTTTCTGGTCTGGCGACGGGCAGCGTAACGAGCTGGACTGATACTTTTGAAGAACTGGCGACGGGCAGTGTAACTAGCTGGACTGATACTTTTGAAGAATTGGCGACTCCTAGCTCTTTGCTCCCGGGCTTTATATATTAGATTCACGTACTCTTCCTCATCCCATATTAGGAGTGGATAATTTAAAATATTCTTTTAAAATCTAACTCCATTAGAGTCGCGACAGGTCAATTCATAAACTCTTAGTTTTATTACCCCCAAATTTGAGGAATCGATCTCGTGAGTAGCTCTTCCGCTGTTCTTCTTTGTTTGCTCTCTTGTTGTGAGAGTGTGCGCGTGAGATTTTCCAGATTGTCTCGATTTGGAAAGGTCGCGTAGCTGGTGTACTTTTGTCATCGCTTTGCTCTCGTTCGGTCATTTGCGCGTGAATCATTCATCTTCTCTTTTTAGTATGTTGCGGCATATTTCATTTTTATTAATTCTCGTCGTTGACAAGTGTCGTGATTTGTATCTGATTTGTTTTATTGATTGGCTTTTCCGTTCTAATGTCGGTGTCGTTTCCTAGAAGTTACTATTCTTGCGGAAGTTGGCGTAGATACGCACTGACTATGACTTATTATCTGTTTCGAAATAGTACTGCTCTTTTTCTCGGCGGGCGACAGCTGCGATGGCGGCATTTTTGATGTAGCTATGCGTGTGCATGTATGTGTGTGTGTGTATGCATAATATTTTTATACTTAGTTAATGTGTAATAGAATTGAGGATTCCATTACAATATTATGATTCACTGTGTTGAAAGCGAGATCTACAAAAATTATAGCAATGGCTTGCCTTTATCCAAATTATTATGTATGATTTTGCTATATTTTGTAAAGCATCTTTTGTTCCTTTGTTTTTAACAAATCCATACTGGGTATAATTTCAGCATTGTTTGTGGTTTTATTAGGTAATTTGAAAGTTTTTGCATTTATATTATCGATACCGCCATTTTTTAAGTTTCATGTTATTTATGATGTTTGCCATTTCAATACAATTAGTTGGTTTACGAAAAATGGATTTTAGATTTGATATCGCTAGTTTTAGCTTCGAGTTGTCTGGTATTTGAATACTTCTGCTAAGTTCTATTAGGCCAATATTGCCAAAAAATTCATTGATACTAACAAATTATACCTCACTCGCTTGCGCTCGTTCGGTAAAGGTTTTTTAATTAAATTTTTATTGGGGATATAAGAATAATATAATTTATAGTTATTTTTGAGGGTTATTTTTCTGCCGTTTGTTTATTGTCGTTATAAGCCATAAAATAACGTTATATTTTTATACTCTCACTCAGTTGACCAAACAAAAATTTCAATAAATGGCGAAAATTGTTTAAATTAATAAATAAATAAATTCGGCTTTTATTCTTAGACATTTATCTTATTTTTATAGACCTCCATTTAGCGCTAATGACCTTTGTCTCTTTAGTACGGGCCTCCACCTTAAATATAAGTTAAGTTTAAGTATATGATTTTCAGAGAATTATTAAAATATTATTGAAAGAGAATTGAAATCATTATATATATTTTAATATAAAGGTATTATTGTAAATAAATTTTACACTTCAAATATAAATATAAAATACATTAAAATAAACGCATTAAATAAGTATATATACAAAAAATGTTGTTTATAATGAAATTTTATAATTAGGCAGCAATCGCAATACACTGAAAATCTAAAAAATTTAAATTACAGATTAAAAAAATTATCTTTGACCAAAACAGAAAATGAAGAAATAAAGAAAAAAAAGCTTTAAAACAAAAAACTAAAAGACAAAATAGAAGTGTCGAGATTCAACATGGATTAATTAAAATTATTAGGACAAAAAAAGAATTAAAAAAATCAAACATTAAATACTGCTCCTGTATTTGATTCTTATTTGCCACCGTTTGCTTTCGCCAGTTCCAGAGCAAAATTCGAAGAAATTTTTAGCAGAGGACCACAAGTTATTCGCATATGTGGACAAATTTATCATATTGCTTATTCTTTACATCCTAATGAAAATGAAGCTAGAAGATATGGCCAATTATATATTCTTGATAATGCAATCGCGATTGTATGATTTCTTGTTCATTAACACTATTAAAAGAGTTAGACAATCTATTTCGACAAATTAACGTTTATGCCATTTCTTACAAGATGATGCAGTAGAAAAAGAAGAACAAAATCGCTTAGAACATTTGTAACTGAAAAGAATTGTAATGAGATCAAAATGTTTATAACTCGAAATTCTTATATATATAAAAATATATATAACAACGCTAGATGCAATGAAGTAGCAGTCGTATTCGTAGGTGAAGGCCATCCTCCAGAAGATCGACACATATGCATATATTCAAAAAAGGATAAGCCCATAAGTATATCTCATATTAGTAAACATATTGATCCTATAACATACGCACTTATATTTCCAAATGGTGGCTTTAGATGGATGCCAAATATAAAAGAAGTTAATGGTAAAAATAATATTACGATGCTACAATTTTATACCTACAAATTTAGTATTAGAAATGATTTTAATCCATTTATAAATTTACGAAAATTATCACAACAGTTTATTGTTGATGCATGGATAAAAGTTGAAAGATCAAGATTATATTATTTAAAAAGAAATCAACATCTTTTAAGAACAGATTTATACTATGACGCATATTCCGTCAATGCACTTCAGAATATGCGCGCTGCATTCTGGCAGACTTTAACATACTTTATTATATAATATGATAAATTACAATTACAATACAAAGGTGTCATTGATTACATAAAAAAAAACATCTTAATGAATATTTGAGAATAAGAAAAATGGTAATATTACCTTCGTTTAATGAATAAAAATTAACTTTTTTCCAATATCCTAGAAAGACAAAAAATGACCTCTGGTTGATTACAATTCACTAAGTAGGAGCGGTTCCCGCACGTTACAATACATATGTATATATCGACGCCTGAGAGGAATAACCTCTTATCTCCGGGCTCGTTTGAGTAACCCTCTATCTCCAAGCCCTATTCGAGAACCCCCTATCTCGGAGCCCGGTTCGATAACACTCTATCTCGGAGCCCGATTCAAGACCCCACTATCTCGGGAGCATATTTCATTTCTCAAAATTTGTAGTGGCAGCCCTGCAAGATTTAAAAACCAATACAGAGTAAACATGGTAATTCGCAGTTTTTCGGAAATTGCGCGCTCGTTTATTAGCCTGATGGAGTAGATGGACAAGGGGTAAAACAAATTTTTGAATTTCATCCCCTAAACCACCCCTACGCGCTAAAAAATAGTAACTCGCGCTTTTTTGGGAATCGCGCGCACGTTTAAGAACACAATGGGATTGATGGGCAAGGGGTGAAATCGATTTTCCATTTTCATCCCCTAAATCACCCCTACGAGTAAAAAATATTATTTCACACTTTGTCGGCAATCGCGTGCTTTCTGGACCAAAGGTGATATTTTTTTTTAATTTCATGCCCTATATCACTCTTACATGCTAAAAAATAGTAATTCGCGCTTTTTCATGAATCGTGCGCTCGTTTAAGAATTCGTTTTTTGGGGTTGATGGACAAGGGATGAAATTAATTTTTGCATTTTATCCCACATGCGGGAAAAATTGTAATTTTGTCCTCTAAACAATGGGGCGAAATCAATTTTAGAAAATTTAATAATTTTCAAATTATTACATAAATTTTTAGAATATTTCCAAAATTTAAAATAATTTAATTATATCAAGGGGCGCGGCAGCGCCACGAACGCAAGTGACAGCGATGCTTTCGGGACAGCAACGCAGTACCTTACCATACTTTAAAATATCGTTTAAGTGACAACTTGTTGAAAAAAAGAAATAGATGATCAATATAGTGTAATGGAATCCTCAATTCTATTACGCATTAATTAAGTATAAAAATATTATACATACACACACGCACATACATGCATACACATAGCTACATCACCACGAGGGGGAGCTGTACCCCATGTGGCGCGTCCTCGGGTGGCGGATAGAGGAACGCTCGCTGTAAGCGCATAGTACTACGTACGTAGTGCTGCAAACAGAGGGTAGGAGAGAAATAAAATATCTCCCGCGGACCAAGCAGCTTTTTGAAGATCTGTCACTACCGGAAACAAGGTTCGATCTTAGGGTTATTACTAAGCAGGCGCTCGCCGATTGCCGCTGTCCGACTCGACTTCGGCTGCTGAAGGGAAAGGATACGAGACAAACTGGGTTCTGACACTCCCAGGCTGCCGGAAAGTACAGGGGCCCGGGGATGTTTCGCCGACACGCCCTAGCTGCCCTATCATCCGGCGAAAATCCCAATGATCTCAATAGTGCCGGGTGGCGCCCGGAACGGGCCCTATTGTGGTCAGAGGGGGGGCCTCGTTACCCTTTCCCGGAGGCTTTCTGAGGAAGACTTGCGCGGGGGCATGAGGCCAGAATTCACACCTGTGAAGCATAGCTTCGCGGAGAGAGCTCAGTGGAAGGTAGGTGAGTAAAGTTGGAAGAGGAGGATAAACAAAAATAAAATGCATAGTACATCAAAGAAATTAAACTTGGGGACTTCGGATACCCCAAAAAGTGTCTTAGAAACTGGGTTCCCTACCCAGAGATCGGACGATAACAGCAGTCTCAGTAGAGAAACGATTGCCATGGAGTGTAGTCCAATAAAGACTATTTCCGAAAGGGCAATACGGACGGAACAAGAGCAGGTAAATCAAGGAGGCAGTAACTCAAACTGGGACTACAACCTTGAAAGAAGAAATGACCAGCTGGAGCGTCTAGGAGAAAAGATCCAGGAACTAAGAGAGTTTATAAGGGACAAAAATAACGTCCATAAAACTATCAGGGACATGGCACGAAGCATTAGTGTCATGTATAAAAGTTTGTGCAGCGCGGAGGATGACCTGCTACAGTGCCAACGTCCAGGAACGGAAGGCAAGGAAACTCAGACAACACCAAGTCTGAAACCGAAAAAGGCGGATAAACCAAGGGAGGCCTTAAATACTCCGCAGGATAGGAGTAACAAAGAGGAGAAAGAGAGTAAAAGACTTAAAGAGGCAACTTGGCAAGAGGTCGTTACAAGAAAGGCAAAAAAAAAGGAGAAACAGTTAAGTAAGGAGAACAACAAGGCTCCTGGCGTTAACAACCAGGGTAGGACCAGTAGAGACAAAACACAGCGGGCAAGACCGACCAGACCGGACGCTCTTATCATTAAGGCGCCGGAAGGAAGGAGCTACGTGGACATTTTGTCAACATTGAGAACTGCTCCTTCACTGAATGCCATAGGAGATAGCGTAAACAAAATACGCAAAACGGTGGCGGGAGATCTCCTCATAGAGCTCAAACGCACAAAAGAAGTTAAAACCGCAGACTTCCAAGAAGCGGTTAAAGCTGTACTAGTGGAAGGAACCACAATAAAAACACTGCAGCAAGAGGAGACCTTTGAAATAAGGGACCTCGACATACTTACTTCAAAAGAGGAGGTACTGGAGGCCTTGCAAAGGGAAATAGGAGAAAGAGATGTGATTGAGATCACTGCCGTAAAATCGCTGAGAAAAGCGTACGGAGATACGCAAATAGCTGTTGTGCAAGTGTCGAAAGAAATAGCGACCAAGTTCACGAAGCTAGAGAAAATTAAAATTGGATGGGTCAACTGTAGGATCCGTACATCGAACCGCAGTAAGGGGCCGCTTAGGTGTTATAAATGCCTTGGTTTCGGCCACGTCGCTATCAAGTGTACTGATCCGCAGGATAGCAGCAAATGCTGCTACAAATGCGGTAAGACGGGGCATAAAGCAAATATCTGCCGTAATGAACCGTGTTGTTTACTGTGCCGAAAAAAAGGCGACAACATGCCGACGAACCATGTCACTGGTAGCTACTTGTGCCCAGCCTACCAAGCAGCGGTTAAAAAAATCAGGAAAGGGTAATGAGAATAGTCCAGCTAAATCTCAACCATTGTGAGACTGCGCAAGACCTTCTCTGTCAGTTTGTACGAGAACACAAGTTCGATGTCGCTCTCGTCAGTGAGCAGTACAAAGATTTGAATGAACCATCCTGGGAATCTGACGCCTCAGGTAAAGCCGCAATCTGGGCTTGCAAAGACTTTACCTTCCAGGGCAAGATGGTAAACAAGGAAAATGGCTTCGTAAGAGCGAAAATAGGCGGCATACATGTATACAGTTGTTACGTCCCGCCTAGCGCATCAATAGAGCAGTTTCAACAACTACTGGACCGGCTGGTGCAAGACGCTACGAATAAAAAACCAGCTATAATAGCAGGAGATTTTAACGCATGGGCGATCGAGTGGGGCAGTAGCAGAACCAATAAACGGGGACGAGTGCTACTGGAGGCATTCACGCTACTAGACTTGGTTCTGCTGAACCAAGGCGACACCCCGACGTTCAAAAAACGAGATGCAGAGTCATTCATAGACTTGACATTTGTCAGTAACTGCCTCGTAAGGCAGGTAAGCAAATGGATCGTGAGTGATCACTACACAAATAGTGACCACCTAGCTATAATAATGGAGCTAGGCGGACCAAACAGGAAATTCTGTACAAATCCCAGTAGTACAAGAACTGAATGGAAAACCAAAGAGTATGACAAAGAGTTATTCTTGACGATGTTTGACAATATTCAATTGACGGGATCAGCAGACGACAAGGCTGCACAAATGACGGGCCAGCTCACCAAAGCGTGCGACGCGGTAATGCCGAGAAAAGTGTCCAGTCAAAGATGGCTACCAGCATATTGGTGGAATGACAAGATCAAACAAGCGCGTAGCGTTTGCCATCGAGCTAGAAGATTGGAACAACGGGCAAGGAAGAAATTCTACCGAACCGGTAGAGGAATGGATACGGTGGAGAACTACAACGAAAAAATGAAAGAAGCAAAGCGCAACCTTAAAAGGTGTATAAGAGAGAGTAAACAAAGATGTTTAAGAGAGCTGCAAGATGAGGTCAATAAAGACCCTTGGGGCCGACCTTATAAAATTGTCATGAAGAAGATCAAGGGAAGTTACATACCCCCACCAAAGTGCCCAGAGGTACTAAGCAGGGTGGTAACAACACTCTTCCCAAATCAGCCGGACATTCCATGTGCTATGGTAGAAGAAATAGATGTAGATAATATACCCTTAATTACGGAGGAGGAGCTACTATCAGCCTGCAGGAGGGTTGGAAACAATAAGGCTCCAGGACTTGATGGCATACCCAATATTGCATTGAAACATGCCATCCAGGCTCACCCAGCAGAGTTTATAGACTTGTACAACACTTGTCTCACAGAAGGAACGTTTCCACGAAACTGGAAAAAGCAAAGGCTTGTGTTGCTACCAAAGGGTAGCAAACCACCTGGAGAAGGGTCGTCATACAGACCGCTCTGCATGCTCGATACACAGGGCAAAGTATTAGAGCGCATAATCTTCGTTAGGATGGAAGACAAAACCGAGGGGCCAGAGGGGCTTGCGGAACACCAGTATGGTTTCCGTAAGTGCCGCTCAACATTAGACGCTATTGGCTTAGTGGTGAATACAGCACGGACAGCCATAAGCGGGAAAAGATGGAAAGGCGGGACGAAAAAGTACTGCGCGGTGGTTACACTTGACGTTAAAAATGCATTTAACTCTGCAAATTGGTGCAAAATTCACGAAGCACTAGTGAGACTAGGAGTTCCTCCGTATATAAGAAGAATAATGTCTGACTACCTCAAGGACAGAACTCTCTTATACGAGACCGAGGAGGGCACGGTGAATTATAAGGTTACCGGGGGAGTTCCACAGGGGTCTGTACTGGGCCCATCGTTGTGGAACATTATGTACGATGGCGTACTCAAGCTAAAATTACCAGAAGGAGCAATGATCGTAGGATTTGCAGACGACATAGCTTTGGTGTTGGTAGCAAAAGAGAAAGAAGAGGTAGCTGAAATTGCTAGTGAAGCTATCATTAAAATACAGAAGTGGCTAAATAATGCGAATCTGGAGCTTGCAAGCCAGAAAACGGAGGCTATCCTAATATCTAGCAGAAAGAAGACGGAGACAATCACCTTGAGAATAGGCGGTCATGAAATTACTTCTAAACCGACTATTAAATATTTAGGTATAACGTTAGACGCAAAGCTGACCTTTAAACAGCACTTGGAAGCAGCAGGAGAGAAAGCCGCAAAAACTACCGCAGTGTTGGCGCGGCTGATGCCAAATGTAGGTGGTCCCACACAGAATCGCAGAACGCTACTGGCAAGCGTTAGTACATCAATCATGTTGTATGGAGCCCCGATATGGGCAGACGCTGTACTGGTGAAGGCATATGGACGAAAGCTCTCCTCAGTGCACAGGCGAAATGCACTTAGAGTCGCGTCTGCTTACCGTACGGTATCGGACGAGGCGGTCTGCGTTATTGCCGGTCTCCCGCCAATAGACCTACTAGCAAGGGAGAGAAAATCAATCGACGAAGGAAAAAGACGAGACAGCGGCAAAACCAAGATAGAAATTTGGGATGCCGCTAGGAAAGTAACAATGACGGAGTGGCAAAAGCGATGGGACTCTAGTAGTAAGGGTCGGTGGACACACCGCCTCATACCAAGTGTAGAAGACTGGACAAAAAGAAGACATGGGGAAATAAATTTCTACCTAACGCAGTTTCTGAGTGGACATGGATGCTACCGGGCGTATCTGCACCGATTTAAATTGGAGGATTGCCCGGATTGCCCGACGTGCTTGAATGTAATCGAGGACGCTGAGCATGTGTTCAGTGAATGTCCACGCTATGAACAGGAACGAGAAGAACTTGAGTGCTACCTACAGACCAGAGTAACGCCTGAGTCTATTATGGTAGCCATGATGACTTCGGCCGACGGATGGAGCGCAATAAACAATTTTGTTGCAGACATCCTTAAGAAGGTCCGAAAGGACGAAGAAAAAAGAAGAAGAAGACGTGAGATGCAGCAAGAAACAGACGACCGGACGATGCGGTAAGAAGTAGACGGCAGCGGAAAACGTGATGACGACCACATCAACAGACGAGGGCGGTAGCCCAAAGTTCCCCCGCGAAGCAGTACTCAAACGGTGTTACCGCGGGGGGGCTTATTGGAGAAAGAGCCAGGTCCAACTTACTTAGGGTCGGTAAGGAGGACGGAGAGGATTCGGTTGCTGTTGGAACTCAAAAGCTAACGGTAAACGAAGGGTTTAGTGGGTGAGAGTCCCACACAGGTGGTACCAGACGGTGCCATATCGTCCATAATGGATTTGCCCTTAACCTCTCACTCTATAAGGAAAAAAAAAAAAAAAAAAAAAAAAAAAAAAAAAAAAAAACATAGCTACATCAAAAATACCGCCATCGCAACTGTCGCCCGCCGAGAAAAAGAGCAGTACTATTTCGAAATAGATAATAAGTCATAGTCAGAGCGTATCTACGCCAACTTCCGCAAGAATAGTAACTTCTAGGAAACGACACCGACATTAGAACGGAAAAGCCAATCAATAAAACAAATCAGATACAAATCACGACACTTGTCAACGACGAGAATTAATAAAAATGAAATATGCCGCAACATACTAAAAAGAGAAGATTAATGATTCACGCGCAAATGACCGAACGAGAGCAAAGCGATGACAAAAGTACACCAGCTACGCGACCTTTCCAAATCGAAACAATCTGGAAAATCTCACGCGCATAACGAGAAAGCAAGCAAAGAAGAACAGCAGGACAGCTAGTCACGAGATCGATTCCCCAAATTTGGGGGTAATAAAACTAAGAGTTTATGATTTGACCTGTCATGACTCTATTAAAGCTAGATATTAAAAGAATATTTTAAATTATCCACTCCAAATATGGGTTGAGGAAGAGTACGTGAAACTAGTATATAAAGCCTGGGAGCAAAGGGCTACAGTTGAGTAGTCGTTGAGTAGCCGTTCAGTATGCAGTCAGTCGTCAATAGTCAGTCGTAGTCAGTCGTAGTCAGTCGTAGTTAGTTGTCAAGTCGCCGGACCAGACCAAGAGAATGTTACTCTGCCCATTAACAGACCAGTCTACGACCACTCGCTGACACCCTTGAAGAAAACCAACCGCACGCAGCGTCTATGTCTGTACTTGATCGCATGCACAGCCTGCTGCACTGAAGCGGCGACACACGGCTTGGAGGCGCTAAGGATCAACAGCTGTCATCAAGGAGAGAACCAACGGATATACACGCCTCTACACGCACACACCCTCACACATATACACACTACAAGGTACTTTTCTTTTTCTCTAATGAGTGAAATACATTATAGTAGTTGTTTTAAAACTTAACACCGTCTAAGTCATTTCGTGATCGGCTCCCTTTCCCGGAAGGCAGTGGCCGCATCTGCGGTAGCCAAAAGGGATTTCCTTGTAAATCTACACGGAGAAAAATATCGAAGTTCAGCGTTCCTATATTATTCCGGCCGTACAGATCTCTATCGATCGAATGTTTTGCCGTCTATTTTCGTCATTCTCCGATTCCAAAGTTTCGGAATTCCGGCAGTACAAACATAAGCGTCTACCACCTCGACTTTCGAGCTCTGAGATTCCCAACTTCGCAGAATGCGAAGGACTAAAAAGAGGGGAGGGGTATAGATAGCTTCAATGCTCGAGCGCAATTTCACAAAACACAGCCGCGTGGAACAGCCGACAGTCGGCACGCTAGCATTCCAAGTTTCGAGGTCTGAGACTGCGAAGCGTCGAGTCCCTCAGTGCGGAGAGTTTTGAAGTCCTCACTCTCCCAATTCGACCCCTAATACTACCATTCTCGCATCTATACATGCACGAAAATCATTGAGTCTCTATACTTCGAATTCGAAGCCTAATTATTTGAAATTCGATGGGACAGAGTACAGTATTATTCGTGTTTCCGTAGTTTCGAAAGTATCGAACGCTGGCAGTTCAACATTTTTCTCCGTGTAAGTATATTGGTCCGTTGCGCTCATACGGACGTAACAATAGAAACAATAAATATTAAAAACCATTGCTACAGGCTAATGGCAAATAATAAGCTGGTATTTGCCTGACTATTACCTTTAAAAGGTTTATTAATTTTTCTATCTTATCTTATCTTATATTATATTAAAGTGCTTCCAGTTTTGGTTTCCGGTTCTCCGGTCATCGTCGGTTCACATTTTTTATGTAAGAATAACGACTTTTTTATGAAAACCGATCATCAAAAGTTCACCAGGTGATTATCCTTGTAGATGATGTAACGTTGACCAGTGGGCGGGGTGGGGGGTCCGGGTCACCCTGACACCTGGACATCATCTACAGGGAGTGTCCAGGTGCTTACGGTAGATCGATGGTACACCAGGTGCACATCCCCGGAGATGGTATCCCGACGGATAGGAGTCCAGAATCACCCTGACACCTGGACATCATCGTGTCATGTAAATATGTAAATAGAGTATAGTTCCAATCACTAATACATTTCATAAAATACTCTATAACTATAATAATAATTATTTTTATAACTTTTAATCAATTATCACTGACATACTTAAAAAATTTAACTTATAAAACTATAATTGTATATATATATATATATATATATATATATATATATATATATATATATATATATATATATATATATATATATATATACACACATACATATACACATACATTCCACACATTAAAATGTACCTGAGACGTGATACAATTATATCTATTATACACCTCAATAGCTAATCTACTATTCCCCTTATCTCTTTCTCTCTCGCTCTCTCCCTCTCTCTCTCTCTCTACATATATATATACACACACACATAGATTAGAGAATTAGGAATTCCAGCCTAATTGCAATCGTAATTTAATGAAATTTTATTAGTAATTAAATTATATTAGATATTGTATTTTATTTTGTAATTATAATTTATTTACTAATTATTATGTATTACAGGATTTTATGACGAAATTTTACTAGTAATTTGATTTGAATTTTACTCATTTTAAAATTTTTACGTCTAAGTTGCAAATCTCTTTCTCTCTCTCTCTCTCTCTCTCTCTCTCTCTCTCTCTCTCTCTCTCTCTCTCTCTCTCTCTCTCTCTCTCTCTCTCTCTCTCTCTCTCTCTCTCACTCTCCCTCTCTCCCTCTCTCCCTCTCTCCCTCTCTCCCTCTCCCTCTCTCCCTCTCTCCCTCTTTCCCTCTCTCCCTCTCTCTCTCTCTACTCCGAATTTGTATTTTGCCAAAATTTTGAAATAAAATATAAATGGAAATGTAAGAAGTAAATATAGTGTAAGTGTATTTAATGAAACTAAATATATCTTTTCAAACTTGATTAAAATATCCAGGTCGATGATACTTACATTTGACTTTGATTATAACTTCCATTTTTATCGATTCTAATTCGATTTGCTCCTAATTTGAAATCGATTTTATAAAAGATTCATTTGACTTTTACGGTGTTAAAATATTTTAACATGACCACATAATACACATAACGTAATTAACGTTCAATAATCCACGTAACGGTTCTTTAAAACAAAATTTTTCTAGAAGTTTTTCAGACTTTTCCAAAATTCTTAAAAAATACTTATGAATTACTTAAGTTCGATAAAAAGTAAACTCGTTATCCAAAAATGGAGTATGATTAGCTACAGAAATTATAAATATACATTTTATTTTAGCACACATAACAAATCTTTTAAACCCTTATAGAACTTTCTACACGAAAAATATTCTAAATAACCAAAGCAATGTATCTCAAACCTTATTGCGTCACAATGCATGTACAAATTCTTTAAATTAAAATTTTTCCCTAACAAATTTATGTAAAGATTTCAGACTTTTACATGTAAAATTTCACATGCATGAATGAAATTGTAAATAAAACTTTACGTCTAATTTCATGTAAAATTAGACATAAAGATCTTCACGTAAAATTGGATATAAAGATCTTTACGTAAAATTATACATAAAACTTTACATAAAATTTTACAATTTCATTCATGCATGTGAAATTTTACATGTAAAAGTCTGAAATCTTTACGTAAAATTTGATGATAAATTTGATGTAAATAAATAATATTATTATTTATTTGTTATTTCAAACAATTAGTTTTTATTCATCCAGTGATTCTTCTGCAGTGACAAGATCCATTTTATTTATTTATTTTTTTATTCCTAAAATATTAGGCTTAAATCTTGTAATATAACATTACCCAAAGAACATCGTTAAAACCTATTACGTATAACTGAATTTTGTATTATATTTTTTTGAATAAAATTAAAAAAATTAAAAAATAATATTTTATATTATTTATTTACTAGAGTAGAAATGCTTGAATTGACTTTCGCATTTAATTCAAAGCTTCAATCCACAAACGATTCCATATTGGTAATTAGATTACCACATAAAAAGAGTTACTTTAAATAAAACATAACATTAAAAATAAAAAGGCATTAGATAAAAAATAAATGTGAGGAAATTATATTTAAATGAAAAAACCTATGTTACAATTAAGTTGTCTGTAAATTATTATATTTTTTGCTATTTCAAAAAAAATTTTTTTTTAATTTTTTTTATCAATCTTTGAACAACTTTTTTAAATTAAATTCTTTTACAAAACCCCACACTCACTATCTAAGTTAATGTATTTCAAGCATTTCTACCAAAGAAAAAGTGCCCTTTGAAGCCTAAATCTTAATTAATCCTGCGATACTTGCAAAAATGAAAATCATGAATTTTGGCCTTCGAAGACTTGTTGTACCTGATATATGATATATAAAAAAATTGTTTTTTGTTTTTTATAGTGTTTCTTAGTTGCATAATTATTTAAACCATTTTTTTAAACAATTTAGCACAATTATAAAAGTAAAATTCAATTTTTTTATTTTTTTACAATTTAAAGTGGGTAAGTCCCCTTAAGTAACAATGTTTTTTTATTATTTGAAGATAGTTGATAGGGCGACGATGGCTTCGTGGTAAACCACCTGCCTCCAGCCCAAGGGGTCATGAGTTTTGAGTTCGGAAAAGTCACTCATTTATTTATTATTTTTTTATTATCTTAGCAAAACTTATGAACTACTTTTCCAACTTATGCTTTTTATATAAATGTTCACTAATTTGATACTAAAATCATTGATTCTGCAAGGAATGTTTCCAACAAATTTAAAAGGTCTTTTCAAAAAATAACAAACATCGAACCTCAATATTATGAATATAATTATTAAAAAATATAAAAACAAAATAAGTCTTTAAAAACTTTAACACATCCAATCGCTTTCTTTTTTAAATTATTTCTTTGAATATAATAACATTTTAAATGTTTTAAATTAAAATTAATTCAGAAGTCAATTCTACATTTCATAATAACGAATAAGATTAATTTTTAGTATTATAGAAAAATTAATATTTTTCTTTTGCGCAAAGAGAATCGTAGTTTACATAACAAAAATCATTAATACTATAATTTAGAAGTTTATAAAAAAGCACGAATTACTATTTTTTAGCGCGTAGAGGTGGTTTAGGAGATGAAATTCAAAAATTTGTTTTACCCCTTGTCCATCTACTCCATCGGGCTAATAAACGAGCGCGCAATTCCCGAAAAACTGCGAATTACTATGTTTACTCTGTATTGGTTTTTAAATCTTGCAGGGCTGCCACTACGAATTTCGAGAAATGAAATACGCTCCCGAGATAGTGGGGTCTTGAATCGGGCTCCTAGATATAGTGTTATCGAACCGGGCTCCGAGAAAGGGGGTTCTCGAATCGGAGATAGAGGGTTACCCAAACGAGCCCGGAGATAGGGGGTTATTCCTCTCAGGCGTCGATATATGGGTGGTTGCCTGTGAAAGAAAATAAATGTGTTGATTGTAATCAACTATCTTCAGTTAAATTCTCGGCAGAAAAACATTTAACTAAAGATAGCATTTTGTTTTTAGCACCCAAATTGTAGGTTTGTTTACATTGGTTTGTCTAAAAATATAAAGCCCAAAATCAAAAGCCCCCCAAAAATATAAGGCCCAAAATATAAGTGTCAAAAAATATAAGGCCCAAAAATAAAAGGCCAAAATTATAAGTCTTAAATTATAAGTCCCATTGCAGGGGACGTAGGTTAACTTATTTAAGTTGCACGACACACCGTTAGCTCTTAATATAATAATAGATAGTATATATATATATAGACATATATAGTACTATATAGTCATTAGCCGTATGATTAGTACTATAATTTCGGCCGTATTTTTCGTTGTTATAAAGGTAGTTCACACAATATAGCTCTTGAGCTAGCTGCAGTTTATTGCACTATGTA
Organism: Muscidifurax raptorellus; assembly: GCA_020010945.3. Classification (NCBI taxonomy): domain Eukaryota; kingdom Metazoa; phylum Arthropoda; class Insecta; order Hymenoptera; family Pteromalidae; genus Muscidifurax; species Muscidifurax raptorellus. The sequence continues at coordinate 27,797,198 of CM052077.1, read as the reverse complement.
GGTCCAGGGCACTTTAAGCAGACTTTATATTTTCTGCATTTACTGCCACTGTGACACAGTTTTCCACAAATCTTTCACAGTTATATATATATATATATATATATAACACAGTCTTATATTGATGTCATCGTATACTTTACAGTTCTGATATCCAATACAAATTTTGCTTTTATTCTCTTTGACGAGTCTGTAGAGTTCTGTTGAAAATTCAATTAAAATACTCGTGAGCTTGCTATTTGCGTTTTCGAACTTATGTAGGACTTGACATTCTATTTTCAGATTCTTGAAATTCCTTTCATTGATGGCGGCTTCTGATGCTTTCTCATCCATTTATTCAAAATTATTTAGACCAACGATTTTCATTTTTGGGTTTTTAATTTCTTCTTTTTCGATTTTCCAGCAGTTTAATTATTTTTTTAAGGTTCTTCTCGGCTTCTAGTACACTAGATTCGTTCATGTACTCTATTTGAACCTCCTTGTCATTTTTAAATAGTATTTTTTGTTGTTTGCACATTTTTCATTTTTGTTAAATAGTATGTAACAAACTTTTTAATGTTGTTCTTATCTTCTAATTTTTCTTTTTTTATGATTAGTTCAGGAATCTTTTTTGGTATTATTAATTTCTTTTGTTCGGTTTCACTTGTTTTTTCCACTTGCTAAAGTTTTATTTGAGCTATAATATACTTTGCTGTCAAGTTCAGTGCCACCTCGTCTTTTTTCGCGATTAATTTTAGATCTTGGTGTTCAGGTCAGATTCTGGGTATAGTGGCACGTCTTCCTCCGTCGTCATCTTGGAATCTTTTTAATATTTTAAATTAACACAGAATATATTATTCTTTTGAATAAGCGCGTGGTTGCTGTATCTGAAAACGGTCACATCAGCTCCGCTTAATTTATCAAAAAAGGCAAAAATCAATACATGCGTAAAAGAAATGGTGTGCACCCAGGGCTAAGTGGGCTTTTTGACCTCGTGTGATTGCACTACTCGCTCTAAAAAAGTCCACTTTAAGTCCTTGGTACACAATATACTATTTGATAATTAAGAGGTTCTCTATACAGAAGTGAATCACCATTTATAAAAATTCACTTGTACTACTGCCTGTGTATAAATAATAACTTTTTGATCTACCGAACGGCCAATCAAAATAAATTAAATTATCCCTCATTTTTGTAGATCAGAAAAGATATAAAAAAGGAAAAAGAAAAAAACACTGAATCTGAACTGTCAAAGGTATATAATAAAAACTTAGAACTATGCAAGAGTATTAAGCGAGATAACGCGGACTTTCAAATCTACGCTCAGCGTTGTTTTTCGGTTCTAAACCACCAAGCGCTTGTTTTGGCATTGACTTCAGATCACACATTCAATACTTTAATCGGCGGTCTATAAAGTAAAAAACAATTAGTTCACATGTAATAATAGTACGTTGCACAACAAGGGGCTAATGTCGTAGATTATACCCGCATGTGGGTTATACTGCCCGAGCAAAGTAAGGGAAGTAATCATCCGACGGAAGGATCAACTCTAGTCCTGTGTTGCATATAGTACTTTATTCACGACTGAACTGTGTGTGGACCTACTCAGCCACCGGAATTATAATAAAGATATATTTAAACATTCAAACAATTCAAAATTTTACACATATTAAAATTAAAAAATGTTTTTTTTTTAATTTTTAAAAATTTTAACGTTATAGAATCTTCAAAATTTTATCAAAATTTGTAAAGAAATTTTCCAGATTTTACGAGAATAAAATGTTACTTTTGTTACGATTTTCAGAGAATAATGTGGCTATTATAGTTCAATCGTGAATAAATATTCTTATGTTTATAGCTTGGGGCAAAACAATTCAGATTTTTTTAGATATTCTGAATATAATAGGATACTATATAAAAAAAAATCGAACGCCAAATAAGGAACATGTCAATTCGATACTTTTGATATATTATCACAATCATTCTTTTTAAAGAGGGCCAGCGCTGTTACAAGATAAAAGAGATATTTTCTATTAAAAAAAAACTATATGTGTAAAAAAGAAAAATTCAGTCGCCAAATAGATGTGCACAATTTATGCGCTTCCCTAGAAAGAATCAAGAAATAGCCGTTATGCTCTGATTTATATCTTAAAATTTTATCTATAAAAATAGTTAAAATTTACAAAACAAATAGTTCCTAACACTCTGTGCACCATGATTTTTTTTGTAAAGTTTCAGTGTAAAGTTGCTCTAGTATAACGATATAAAAAAAATTACTGCTTTGTGAATAATAAATTAAAAAATGGCGAAGGTCAATATTACGTATCCACTGTGAGAAAGTAGGTAATATTATGCTCTTTCAGTTGTGTCTTAACTGCAATAATTTCATAAATGATATCATTGAACAACATGTAAAAAACTGAATATACAAAATCAAAAAATCGTTATATATAAAAAATAATTAAAAAAACGTATTAACAAATTGAAGAAAAAAGCTTTTACCTTGATGTTACAGGAAGAACAAAAAGAATGAGTCAACTTGGTGGATTAAAATTTACTATGTAGAAGCTGAGATATAAGCGTATACATAAATACATTCATACAGACAAACACTACACACACACATCCATGTAGACATTTTGTAAAAATACTATTTTTCAGTTCAAATGGCATAACACATTTCTAACATGTTTTTACAGCAACATTTTTTATTACAAAGCTTCCTTAGAAAGGAAGAGAAACGAAATTAAAATTTTCTTTACCTAAAAATTGTATAGCAGACCAGCAGATTGAAAATTACATAATTTTCTTAATTGTTATCAAGGATCATAAGTAGAACAATAATGATAATCATCAAGAAAGTGTTTCAAACATAAAGATTTTTTACACCATGAATATTGTAAAAATTGTATTGAAAGCATTTTTAAATTGCAAGAAATAATAAACAATAACAATAAATAATGAAAGATATGTATAATCAGCAGCTAGTCTCTGGTAGTATTGAGAACAATTTATTTGCCATTATTTAATTTCTTTCAATATTCTTTAAATAAAAATCTTTTTTTGGTTTAATTTATGTAACATTATTGATCATTACTCATTTATATTTAAAATATTTATCCAAAAATTGATTGTAATAAGTTAATTCTGTTTTCTTTTTATATGGATGATTCTACCGTAACTTGCACAAAACAGTGTACAAAATGTTTATTTCGTAAGTCGATTTATTTAAATCATCTGTTTTCAATAGCAAGAGAATTGCGCATTTCTATAAGAACTTGTATAGAAAATTAATTTTTGTTGTTTTATGGAAATAACGATTAATTGAAAAAATTAATATATATATATATATATTCTGTCAGCAGCGCTCGAAGAGAGCGGACGTGTTTTTGCGCGCGTGTCAGTTTGCACGGATATATTAAACGTATTACAAATTAGCTTGTGTTTAAACCTAAAACATGATTATTTTTGCTTGATTAATAACATATGATAGGCTACGAGCCAAGATGGCCGAGGATGTTAAGTGCTCGGATAATTCCAATTTACATTATTACAAGTGTCATCCTAATAAACAAGTGAAAACAGTTATCTGTAACATATGTGAAAATGCATACCGCAAGAGTGATTTCGATAAAAAGAAAGTGCCTAAATATGTTGGTCAACACCTAATAATCTGCCCTGAACATGTACTGAAGGATATAGACACAAACACTGATGAGTTTCAGTTAAATGATGTGGCAAAAAAAGTTATTGCACCGATAATAATGAAACAAACTGAAGAAATTAGACGAGTGCTGCTTCAAGAACTACAAAATAAAACAATAGAGAAAAATAATGCCTCAATATATAGTGAAGAAAGTGACATTGAAAACTTAATAACCGAAAACAACTTACTAAAACATACTAGTTATATATATCAATAGTTATACAAAAAAAATGAAAGTGAAATCGAAATTAGTTGTATGAATTCTCAAAGTATTCAAACTGTGGAGGCTACATTAAAAGATAAACTTAAAAACTGTTAAATCAAGTTAGAACAACAAGGTAGTCCGAAAATCAAAATAACGGGTATAATCAATGCTACAAATATGGATAAAGATGAAATAGAAAAAGATATTAATGCAAGAAATTTTAAGCAATTTAATATCAAGGGAAGGGTAATGCACATGTACACCAATTCAAGGAACAAGACCGACACAGTCCTAATGGAAGTACCGCCTGAAACATATAAGTTCATTCGTGAAAGTAATAATAAGATTTTCGTAGGGCATCAGTGCTGCAAAGCCTATGACCTCATAAACGTTACACCATGCTACAACTGTGGAAGATTTGGCCATAGTGCAAACAAATGTAGAAATGATCCCGCCTGTATTAAGTGCTCCGATAATCATAACGTGAGTGAGTGTAATAATACAAAAATCGAATGTGTAAATTGCAGTTTCAACAATACGACATATAGAACACGTTTCCCAACGGACCACTTACCAACAGATAAGCTCAAATGTAGTATTCTTAAAAAAAAATTAAACAATACATTAATTCTATTGATTACCCGATAGTACCTATTTTACCGATTTGGGATGAAGCAAGCGCTATGAGACAATTATGTCTACAAACTAAGAAACAGCTTTACAAAAGGCAGGTAAATACTGGCAAAAACACAGGAAATAAACTAATTAAGAAAACTACCCTTCAACTAAGAAGCCACAACCAACAAACACTCCAACTACAGAGCAACAATGGCAGCACAAGTGGAGCTAAATGAAAAAATACAAGATAACATACATCAACAAGAGTGTTGGTATAGGGATGTCGAAACTTTTAATAGAGACAGAAATGGTAATAATAGTCTACACTTGAATATTAGAAGCCTAAATGCAAATTTTGAAAAACTTCAAATCTATATTAAAAGTCTCAAAATAAACCTTATGTTATTGTATGTACAGAGGTATGGAAATTAACGCATTATCAGTATTATATAATCAAGGATTATTAATTATATTATAACCACAAAGAAATTAATAAAAATGATGGTGTAGTAGTTTATGTAAATGAGAATGTAATACAAACTAACGAAACAATAGTTATAAACAAACTTAAAATATTGAACACTACTATAACATTGAATAATAACAAGCAACTTGAAATATCATCTCTGTATAGATCACACGGTCTGAGTTGTACTGAATTTAATTTGAATTTAAAAACTTACTTAGATCATAAAAGTAAAACTAAAAATCATATTATAATCGGCGATTTTAATATAAATATACCTGACTGTAACATTATTAGCACTAATTTTCTAAACAATTTATTAGAAAAAGGTTTCCTTCCGGGATTTACTAATACTACCAGACCGTCTAATACCACTACAGAGGAAGGATCATGTATTGATAACATTTTTATCAAAACAGACTTTCTCAACACAAAAGCTCTAACGCTTATGGTGCCGATAACTGATCATTATCCTTTATTTTTAGAAATAAGAAATGGTAAATTCAACTCAAACATCAAAGAGACAAAAACAGACACGTACTATTATAACTACAAAAAACTGTTCAATGCGGCCAAACAAATAAACTGGACAAAATATTAAAATTCAAAAGATCCGAATGAAAATATAAATGATATAATAAAAGATATACAATCCTGCATTAAGAAATCAAGATGCAAAAAACAGAATATTCGCAATTCCAAGAAAAATCCCAGAAAAGACTGGATAACCGCAGCAATATTGAACTCGTGTAATACAAAAGAGAAACTATCTAATGAACTAAAACAAAAACCTAATAATGAAGAACTAAAAGACCGCTATAAACAATTTGTAAAAACCTTAGATAAGATCATAAAGGAAGCAAAAATCAAACATGACAAAAAAACTATAGAAAAAAATAGTAATGATCCTAGAAAACTTTGGTCATGCATAAACAAAAAAATTGGTAAAATTAAAAATAAAACAGATACCAATATTTCGCAATTGAAAATTGATGATAATACGATAAAAGACAAAAAAAAAGTAATTGCGAACAAAATGAATGAGTATTATTGCAAACTTGGAGAAACACTGAGTAATAAAATAACTATACCAATTAACAGAAATGTAAAGCTACCTGAAAGCAATACAAGAACAATATTCTTAAATCCCACAAATGAAACGGAAATTATAATAAAATAATAAACAACTTAAAATTGAAAAAAAGGTGGTATAGATGATATTAGTTCAAAGATATTAAAAGCTATATCCCCAATTATTGTAGACACTTTGGCACTTGTGATTAATCACTGTATTGAAACGTCGATATGGCCCGAAATGCTGAAGACGGCTAAAGTTATACCAATTTACAAAGCAGGGAAAAAAATGATATGGGAAACTATAGACCGATATCGCTAATATCAAATATAGCAAAAATTTTTGAAAAAATTATTACAACTACAATAAAATAATCAACTCATATCCGAAAATTATAAATAGCCTAGGGAACATAACAAATGAAATAATAAATGCATGGAGGCAAAAAACAGGAAACGGAAAAACAAATATCAAATATATAAAATTCATAAAAGAAACAATTAATGATTTAGAAACAAAATCAGATTCTAACACAGAAAGATATAAACCAATAGAAACGGTTTTTGACAAAATTGATGAAATGGCGAAAGAAAATAAAAAAAAAAGTAATAAAAAGGCAATGGATGCACCGGGACAACCTATTAACAACCTAGCCAGTAATAGAATGACATATGGAGATATCAACTACCTAGGCTCAAACAAGGCGATTTTTTACTTTGATAGAGGAATAAGAGGGAAACAAATATTCCTAAACTCAATGTGCTCACTCAAAAAACAGTCACTGTATAATGACATCGTAGTTATTGATGACATAGTTTTTACTTCATCATGTAAATGCGATTCATCTAACCAACACAAAAAGATGTTTCCACATTACAGAGTTACCTGTGCAGTTGGACTCACGTGCCCGGCCAGGCTTAACTCATATGAAAGAATAGCATATGCAAGAAACAAAAATGCAACAACAGAAACTTTTACAACGGCAAGATCTATGCTAGTAAGGAATTGGTAAACTACAATACGTGGACACAAAGACTAGATCTTAAGATCGAACATTTAGATATTGATAGAAACATAATGTACAAAAACATAGAATCTCATAGATAAGATAGAATTATAATATACAGAAATATTGAATCTCATAATATTGTGCAATGTAATCTTATTAGCAAGTATTAATTTTTGTGACATTGTCATGAAACTAGTAATTAGACAAAAATATAGAATCTTTAGCATATAATAGATAATTTAGCGTATAAAGTAACAAATAACCCTGGTATAAGTCATACAATTTCCTAGCCCGGACTGACCAGTAACAGATCATTTAAATGCAGTTACAGCATAAAGTGGCCTGTTACTGGCTGTTCTAGGCTGGGGGGTTGAATGATTTCTACCGGGGATGGATTTATACAAAATGTTAAAAAGATTATATATCACTGTTAAATCCCGACACACAAATGAGGTAAACTAGAGTTGGGACGAAGAGAGTCAAAAAAGCTTTCGTAACCCAACCAAAACTTGCGTGCGAACGTGTGTACTTGTGAAGGATAGTAGGATCTAAGTAATGAAGTCCGATTTGGAGACTTGCTACCTTAAGAATGAATGAATTGTATGGAAGATTTAAGTATGGCTGGAGGTTATTGCTGTATAATCCACAGTATAATTAACCAGCATTTTGTTATATTTCTTATTGTTAAACCAGATCTGCGAACAAGGATCCTCGTATTCCTCTGCAGGATTTGCGAGGTTCTAGTGTGTTATTGTGTAAAATAATATCTACTCTGTATCGGATTGCAAATGTTTATGTGTAACTCTGTTTATATGTAACTCTGGAAATAAATAAATAAAATATATATATATATATATATATATATATATATATATATATATATAGATTTACAAAGATACATTAAGAATTTTTAAATAATTTCATGGAATAAGGCTTTATACCAGGTTTTCAAACAATCACTAGACCTGCGAATTCGGCCGATACGGAATCGTGCATTGACAATATCTTCATTAAAACCTCTACACTAAATATCAATACTTACAAATTACTATATAATAGTACTAACCATTATTTTTGACATTAAAACAATTTAAATTTGATAATTGGAAACAGCCACTAACAATAACGGATTACTTACACAAAGGTTAAAAGAATAGCTATAAAGAAGAAAATTGAAGTGAGGTCTTGTCCATGCGTCACCCTAATCTGGTGACAGATTTATTAATATCAAAAATTAAAAATTGTGTCGATCAAGCTACCAAAACTATGAAGATAAACAAAAGACTTCCGCACAAAATTGCAAGAAAAGACTGGATAACTAATGCAATAATTATTTCATGTAATACTAGAGAAACTTTATATAAAGTCTGGAAAATGCCACCTAATAATATATCTGCAAAAAATGAATACAAAAGATAGAATATTAGGGAAGGTAATAAAAGAAGCTAAGTTTAAACATTACCAATTACTTGAGGAAAAAAACAGCGATGACTCTAAAAAACTTTGGAATCTAATAAATAGGAAATTAGGTAAAATCAAAAAACAAAATACACCAATTATTGAAATCTATGATAAAAATAAGCAACTGGTTAACGATCCAAAAAAGATTGCTACCAATATGAACGAATATTTTGGGGATATTGGTCTAGAACTGAGCGACAAAATACAAATTCTGAATAATACACAACTAAAATTGCCGACTCTTAACCCAAAAACTATTTTTCTATATCCAACTGATTGTCTGGAAATTGCAAATATCATTAATAATTTGAAACTAAAAAACGGTGGTGTTGATAACATTCATGCCAAATCTATTAAGACTCTTTCAACCTATTTAACAAAACCACTTGAACATCTTTTTAATATATGTATCGAGAAGTCAGTTTGGCCAGATGCTCTAAAGAATGCTGAAATTATTCCAATTTACAAAAACAGTGATAAAAGGTATGCTCAAAACTATAGCCCTAATATCTAACTTTGCCAAAATATTGGAAAAAACAATATATAATAGACTATATGATTTCATCATGTCCTGCAACATCATAGCAAAAAATCAATATGGCTTTATTAAAAACAAAGGAACTAAGGATGCTCTACAAAACATAACAAATAATCTTTATAATAGCTTAGACAAAAGCAAGCCTATTGCTATAACTTTCTTAGATCTAGCAAAAGCGTTTGACACAGTCAACCATAAAATATTATTAAAAAAACTGTACTGCTATGGAATAAGCGGCAAAGCATACAAACTGATGGTCAATTACCTAAATAACAGACAACAACGAGTTAATATTAAAGATAAAGTAAGCGAAAGTATGACTGTGAACACAGGAGTACCACAGGGCACTATACTAGGACTGCGTCTTTTTATTCTCTACATAAATGACATGATAAAAGAAAATATTATCTCATATGCTGATGATACAGCAATTATAGTTGAGGATAATACTTGGAGTAGAGTAGAAAATAAAATGAACGATGAAATAAAAAACGTATCAAACTGGATTGCTTTGAACAAACTATCTTTGAATCTGGAAAAAACAACTTATATGACCTTCGGAAATTATCAAAATAGTATTCCAACAAATTTTGTAATTCAAATTGGAAAAAAAGTATTAAAAAGAACGGATAGTTCTAAATACCTAGGTATTGTTTTTGATGATAATTTAAAATGGGATAAACATATAAGTTATCTCTATAGCAGAACCAAATATCTTGTTTTTGTTTTTTATAATCTGGCAAAAGTCATGAACACTAAGACATTAAAACTAATTTATTTTGCACTTTTCAACAGTATAATTGGATATGGTATTATGGCATGGGGAGATGCATACCCTAGTACCTTAAATCTAATAAAGAATCTCCATAAGAGACTCTTCAAAATCATAAATAAAAACCAATTTGTAACCAACACAAATCTACTCAATCTCAACCAATTATATGCAAAAGTATCGCTATGCTATCACTGCGATAGTCCCAGAACCATGTTCATGAAATCTTACAGCATAACTAGAAACAGAAATATCCAAATACCTAAACATAGTAAAACTATTAGTAATAAGAATATAGATATTGTAACAATAAGAATCTTTAACCCATTACCGCCCAAGCGGCGAAAATATTTACGAACTTTTCAACGACTTCATTTCGTACATTATTGGACTGAAAAAAATTTGCGTCACCACTATTTTTACGCAAAATTTAATGCTCTTTCAGAATCCGGGGTCAAAATTTGGATAAGACATCAAGAAAAAAAAATATGGCCGATTTAAACATAAAAAATAAGAAAATTTTCAAAAAAATCTGTTTTTGAATATTTTTTAGGTATGTCGTCGGAATTAATTCATGTTCTAATCATGATCAGGGGTGATCACGATACTTGAAGTTTAACATAAAATTTTTACACAATGATTGGATTACTACATTTTACAAAATGGCGGCCAGAACATAAAAATTTTATAAAAACTTTAACTATCTTTTTTCTCGGAATATATTGAGTTTAGCAAAAATGATCTAAGAATAAAAATGTTTTAGATTTAATCATAGAATACTCTTGAATTTTTTCAGAATTTTCAGAAATGATTTTTGTTTTTAAAAAATCACAAAAAATTGAATTTTGGAAAAAATTTTTTTTAATTCTGAAAACATTCATGAATATTCTATGATTAAATCTAATACATTTTTATTCTTAGATGATTTTCGCTAAACTCAATATTTTTTTAAGAAAAAAAATAGTCGAATATAAAATTGCATATTCCACTAACAGCGTAAAAAAAACAGCTATCATTATTAATACTTTTTCGGAATTTTATTTTTATTTTTTGCTTACACTTACAATATACGTTTGTTGTTAACTGAGTAAAGACCATTTGATATAACTATTATTAATTCAATTATCTATCAATTGTATTGTAAGTTCACCTCAAAGGAGACAGAATTCTACTACATCCACGTCGTTGTCTCTGGGTCATGCAAAGAATGGAATGAGCAATTTTACATTCGACAATTTTTTTTCTTCAAAAAATATTTAGTTTAGCGAAAATCATCTAAGAATAAAAATGTCTTAGATTTAATCATAGAATACTCTTGAATTTTTTCAGAATTAAAAAAAATTTTTTTCCAAAATTCAATTTTTTGTGATTTTTTAAAAACAAAAATCATTTCTGAAAATTCTGAAAAAATTCAAGAGTATTCTATGATTAAATCTAAGACATTTTTATTCTTAGATCATTTTTGCTAAACTCAATATATTCCGAGAAAAAAGATAGTTAAAGTTTTTATAAAATTTTTATGTTCTGGCCGCCATTTTGTAAAATGTAGTAATCCAATCATTATGTAAAAATTTTATGTTAAACTTCAAGTATCGTGATCACCCCTGATCATGATTAGAACATGAATTACTTCTAACAACATACGTAAAAAAAATTCAAAAAAAAATTTTTTTGAAAATTTTCTTATTTTCTATGTTTAAATCGGCCATATTTTTTTTTCTTGATGTCTTATTCAAATTTTGACCCCAGATTCTGAAAGAGCATTAAATTTTGCGTAAAAATAGTGGTGACGCAAATTTTTTTCAGTCCAATAATGTACGAAATAAAGTCGTTGAAAAGTTCGTAAATATTTTCGCCGCTTGGGCGTTAATGGGTTAATAGACTACCAAATAATATGAAAATTATTAGAACCAAAAGCAGAAAGAAATTGGTAAGAGAATGTATTGCATCAAATATAATATAAAAGGAAAATATGCTATATATATATCATCAAATTTTAAGGCTGAGAAATTGTTACTTCTAATGTTACTTTATTGAGAATGTTACTGCATATTTTATATGCTATGGATGAATTAGTTTAAGTTAGTATGTAAGTTTATAAACCAGCCCACCAACAGGTACCCTTGTTTACCTCTGTGGGTAATTGCGTGGATGTAAAATCTATGTAACTCAGACAACCTCAAAATCGGCAATAAAGTTGTCATTTTGAGGTTAGCGTGCTATAAATATTTTTGTTATACTGCAGTAATTTTCTTACATTAACATATATTTCTTTCTTTTTAAATGTGTGCTGGGCGATTACTAAAAGCAATTATTGATTTTATTAGCAATATTGAATATTGGGTGTTTTGGATCTGACATGATTTGCTCATATAGCTTAATTAACTGATATATAAAATTTTCCCGCATCTAGGTTTCTTAATACTCATTATTTGCTTAAGAAAAATACGTTTTATTTTTTAATATATTTTATTTAAAAAGTAGTTCTATTAAGGTATGGAAATGATGAAGTGTGCTTTTCTGAGACATACTCGTCTAAATGTTTTAGTGTTAATTTTTTGTTGCAATGAATATTCAAGTTATGGCGTAATAACCCATATATTTATTTCTGATAAAAATTATTTCATATTTTTTACTGTATATGATGCTATTATAATTATGATTTACTTCACAATAAATGTTTCATTATTGGTCTTTATTTATAATTATTTGTAACTTTTTTTTAACTTCATTTTTAAGTCAATTATTTGTTTATTTCCGTGAATTTAAAAAACAATTTGCAAAGCCTGGATTTAAACTCTTACTACCTCCTACTACTAACTGTAAATTTAAATCTATTGTAATATATGTGGTACACATTATATATGCGCAATTAAAGTTTTATTAAATTGCACAAAACATACATAAAGTATTTAAATTATTATTTTAATATTTTAATATCACCATAATTAATCATAAAGAATTGAATACCAAGCTTTGTTTCAAATAAAAAACAATTCTTAGAGTTTTAACGCGAAAGTCTACCAAATTTCATTCAGAATATTAAGTCAATGTAGATACGTTGTGGTGTTAAAGGTATATTTAGCACAATTTATATAATCATATAAACATTTTATACCACATATTATAGTTAATAATAATCCATACTTTATAGAGATAAATAATGATAAATATTAAAAAATAATGACAAATAATAATGAATAATAACTAATAAAAATTTTTGAATTCCAACAGCTATTTTCACTTATTATTTGTCATTATTATTTGAGCAACTGTTAATCCATTTCATTCTGATTTTTATTCATAGGCTATATGTACTTACTTTACTAGGAACAACTGTTGTTTGGATTAAATTACGAAATCTTCCAACAGATGGGTCAACATCTTCTGGATTAATAACTTCTTCGTCATCGTTAAAAGTGATACCTTTTTTTTTTCGTTTCCTTGTAGGTTTATGTATTTCATCTTCTGTTATACCTAGCATAGAAATCCTTCGATTATGTGCTGTGTTGAATTCTGTTAAATTCTATAAAATAAATATTTTTGATTATTCAAAACTAATGAAGATTGATAAATAAAATAAAGCTACCTACATCTAATTCTATTTCTGTTTCAGGTAATCCTAAAAGGCCTCCTGTATCTTGATCTTCATTGCATTTATCTAACTCGTCGATTATTGCTCTTGTTCCAGTTTGTGGTCGCTCTCTGATTATATAATAGCGTGTAGATGCTCCAAAATGAAAAGTACTATCTATAAGTAATTGCGTAGGTTTATGTGCTTCTAAACGCATATTACCAATAAAGGTTCCATGTGCTAAAAATTATTTGTATAAAATTGTATAATGGAAACAATGATATCAAAGATAAATATCAACTATTACTTACTGCTTCCTAAGTCAACCAAAAATGCTCTACTTAAATGTTTGTGATATACAAGAGCTGCATGTACTCTAGAACAAGAAGCATGGTCAATACAAAAATCATTTAATTGTTGATTACGTCCAAATAAATAGCACTTCTTTTCATCTACCATCAGTTTCTGAAAAAAATAATAAAACTTTATTAAATAAGATTTATATAAAAATATTATCCCTTTGTCATTTACCTGAATAAGCTTATCGCCTTTTAAGACATCTAAGTGCAATCCAACAGGAGGTTTTCCAGCCCTAAAGAAGCAAATTCTAATTCATAGAAATAGTAACTACTAAAATTTATGAAAAAATGAGTAAAATAATTACCAACTTGGAACCTCATAATGATTTGCCATAATTTCAAAACATTAGTAATGCAGTTGGTAAACAACAAGAGTAATTCGATTGATAAAGAAATCAATTTAAACTAAAAACTTTTGATCAATTTTCTATACATATATTTTTTTTTATCATCTTCAATCACTTTCTATTTTTTTATTGAAATAATAAACAATGAATGATAATTTGAATAATAATTTTGATTTTGATGAAAGACCTTCAAGGCTCCAACACGCAGGCCCGTTATGGACCTTCACACGCTAAACATTGTTATGACCAACTCCGTGAAGTCCGAAAATAACTTGCATATATCAAATTAAAAAAATACCATTAATTGCGGAATTTATAGCAACGTTAACAACTGCAAGTCAAAAAATTTCGGGCGGTTTCGTTTTTTTGTAAAAAATAAAATACTGTATGCTTTGGAAAAAACTTCGAAAATACGGTTTCCTAAGCTAATACGCGTTATACCGACATGCATTTAACGTGAATCGTTTCCAATTTAATTGCGGATTATGTAAATAATGGCGCTATTGCAGAATTCACTATAATTATTAAGTTATTAATCAATTTATTTTTTGGACATTGCGACGGGAAATTTGTCCGTTCCATAATCCGCGTTTCACCTGTCCAAGTCGTTCAGCGTATGACCGTAGAAACAGACGATGTTTAAGATATATATACGTATTATAAACGAAAACCGTAAACGGTATCAGAACGGGGGCGGCATCCTCTAGCTTATATGTCGTCTATAGCTTTGTGGTTATGGAAGACAAACTTGTCGTGTGGTTTTATGGATTTTATCTTGTGGATTACATTCTGTGGTGAAAGATAGACGGAACGCCTAACGTGACAGTAACGACGGTCACATTGCGCGGCAACTTGGAAAACGACTCGAATATAGGCGGAAAAGAAAGAATTTAATTATTTTATTTAATTTTAATGAAATTGTATATGAAACTGTTTAAAAATGTAATTATTAATTATTAAATAAAAATAAATATGGATATCAATGTGTTTGTGATAATTGCAATGAATATTGATTCATCCCATGGATGTTCACATCTCCATATCATAGGTATTTGATCTAATTTAAATTAGTATTAAACTTCTTCTCCACATAATTTATAAGTTGTTCGTTTAAATTGCAGTTAAAAGGCGTTGCGTTAAAAATTTATTTATATTTATTTATATTTAGTTGAAGTTGAAAAGAGTAAAGAGTTGAAAAGAGCTTTAACAAGCTTTAACAACATTTTATTGTCATGAAGGATTTAAATTGTTTTCATATAATTTTAAATAAAAAAGGTTCAGAATAAATAATACGTGTTCAATAATATTGTATACAAAAATTAAAATGTTTATTTGTAATACAAAATTATAAATAAAGTTTTATAAATTATTGTTGAGCAACACGCGTTTAACATTTATTTCAGAACATACACAGATATAAATTCTCCTGGTACTTACTACTAATACTACCTGGTACTCCTGATGGTAAGGCTACTCCAGTGCCCTTGTTCTGCAGTCCTGAAGTTGCGAGAGCAAGGATTCCAGTCACGGTTAAAGTTGCACCTCCTAAAGCTGATTCAGATTTTAGATTTTAAAAATTAATTTACATACATTTACAATGTTCAAAAGATATGTATAGGAAATAAGTTTTAAGCGTGTTGCTCAACAATAATTTATAAAATTATTTATAATTTTGTATTACAAATAAACATTTGAATTTATGTATACAATATTATTGAACACGTGTTATTTATTCTGAACCCTTTTTTATTTAAAATTATATGAAAACAATTTATATCCTTCATGACAATAAAATGTTGTTAAAGCTTGCTAAAGCTCTTTTCAACTCTTTACTCTTTTGAACTTCAACTAAATATAAATAAATATAAATAAATTTTTAACGCAACGCCTTTTAACTGCAATTTAAACGAACAACTTATAAATTATGTGGAGAAGAAGTTTAATACTAATTCAAATTAGATCGAATACCTATGATATGGAGATGTGAACATCCATGGGATGAATCAATATTCATTGCAATTATCACAAACACATTGATATCCATATTTATTTTTATTTAATAATTAATAATTACATTTTTAAACAGTTTCATATACAATTTCATTAAAATTAAATAAAATAATTAAATTCTTTCTTTTCCGCCTATATTCGAGTCGTTTTCCAAGTTGCCGCGCAATGTGACCGTCGTTACTGTCACGTTAGGCGTTCCGTCTATCTTCCACCACACAGATGTAATCCACAAGATAAAATCCATAAAACACACGACAAGTTTGTCTTCCATAACCACAAAGCTATAGACGACATATAAGCTAGAGGATGCCGCCCCCGGGAGAATCGATTGAGCAGTCGAAGGGAGCACACCTATATCTGAATTTGAATTTAAATCGCAAGATAGAGAGGATATTTTTGAAATCCATACAAGAGTGAAGTGACGCGGGGGAGTTAAACAGGAGCAGTCGCTACCAGATCGAGGAGACAAAGGGGAAAAAAACTTAAGTACTCTAATTATCTATCCTTTCAATTTCCTGTTTTTCTCTATCATTTATTGCGAATTCGTTGTGAAATAAATATATATATATATATATATATATATATATATATATATATATATATTTATACGTTTATTATAGGATTAGTTGGACTTAAGAGGGTGATTATAATACTCTCGGTTTTATTTGACGGATATATAATACATATAGTTAACTTTGGTAATTTATTGCATGTGTAGGATTATTAATTGTTTCTCTATTTATTATGGCTGATAAACAAAATTCTAAGTTAGACAAAACGAGTACTTTTGATATCGAGGATTTTAGACGACAGGAGAGAAATAGATATGTAAGTGATTCGGAAACCCCGTTTTTGCATATTGGAGATCTCCTAATGAAAGCGAACATTGCAGCCAGTAGTATCAACAAAGCAGGTATAAAAAAAGTAGCTTTATCGTTTGAAAACTATATTGATGCGAACGAGTTTGTAGAAACGAAGGTAAAATTAGTAGATACTAAATGGCGAGCATTCATTCCGTATACTGGGTTATATAACGTTGGGTTTGTTTATGATGTAGATTTGAATAAGTCGAATGAAGAAATACTGAGTGGAATTGACGCGACTTCTAAAGATCAAGTTTATAAAGTAGAAAGAATCTTTCAAAGATATAAATTAGATGAGGAGGAGGAATATATAATGCGCAAAACAGATAAAGTTAAAATTTATTTCAAAGGGGAGGTTTCAGACAGTATTATAATATTTTTGTTTTTAGACCAGTGTATTATTTTATGATGTCAGAGATATGGTCATGGGAGAAATTCTTGTAAAGGTAATTTTAGATGCGAAGATTGTGGAGAGAATCATGAAGGTCAATATTGTGATGGTAGGATTAGGTGCGCAAACTGTGGCGAAAAACACAAATCTTCTGATAAGTCTTGTATATTTTTTGATTTTGCAGTCAAGGTTAATGAAGCAAAAAGGAAGTTAAAAAAGAGTCCATTTGAAGCTATACACTTTGTTCTAGAACGACTAAAGGGAACCTGGGGCAACAATCTATCTGGTTCACAACAGAGATTATTAATGAATCATAAGAGAATAAGAAATATTAATTTTAACTTTGATAATGAAGTTCCTAATATTAACGAAGTAAATAATATGGATAATCCTAAATTAATAGATAATAGCCAATTGTTGAATAGTACAGAAATTGATGCTGATTTAAATTTGGTGACCGATAAAGATGATAATGTTTACTTATCTCAAAAACAATTCGAGCAGGTTGTTGAATCTAGGGCTATACAACTGGCACAGGATAAAATTATAAAAGATATAGCGAAAAAATCCGATAGCACTGAAAAGAAGGGGAATAATGTTAGTAATAATAAAACGGAGACGAAGAAAAGATATAGTTAAATTTTAGGGAATTCTGATGGAATTCGTGTTGAAATATTCAATCCTAACGATAGAAAGATAGACTTAGGTAGCAGTAGTAATAATGTAAACAGAAATCATAATAGAACAACAAACAAGAGCTTCGAAGGCAGTGCCCGGTATGGCAATTTCCATTCAAATTAGAAATAATACTTCGTACTATTTACGAGCACGGATTCTAAGAGTATGGATCTGAAGATTTCGTGCTGGAAGTGTAGAGGTGTAAGAAGAAAATGGGCGGATATATCTAATTTTATTTTGAATTTTGATGTTTTTGGATTAGTAGAAACGCTTGTAAAGGATAATAATAGTACTGTTAATATGAAAGAATAAAATTATATTAGAAAAGATAGGGTTACTCTGATACCTGTGGAGGTGGAGGAAATTATTGCTGCAAAAATTTTTATGAAAAATTATTATTTAAATATCTTTTATATATATATACCTCCACAAATAAAATTGTCTCGCGGTCAATTAGTAAAATTTTTAGATCAAATTAATCAATTAAAAAAAGTCTTAATAATGGGAGATCTAAATGCTCAAAATGTCTTATGGGGTAGTCATAACACCGGAGGGAGACGTAAATTATTGTCAGATGTCCTGGATGCATATATGGATTTTGTGATGCTCAACTCGGGTAAGCCAACTAGAGTTCACGAAAATAATAGCTGTCCGGATTTGTCTATGTGTTCTGCTGAGTTGATGAATAATATTTACTGGGATGTTTATGAGGATACTCTTGGGAGAGACCATTATCCAATATTAATTAATGTTACAGGTTTTAATTTTTTTATGCAAAAAGATAGACACAATATTGGACTCACTGTTTTAGTTTTATAGATTGTTATGATAAATTTTTGAATGTATTACTCAATTTCCTTGAGGGTTCTAATGCAAAAATGAATGCTGGGAGTGGTTCTCATAGAGTGCCTAGGGCTACTATATGGTGGAATAAGGAATGTTCAGAATTGATTGACAGAAGAAGAGAGGCTAGTAAAGTGCTTAGGGATAATTTAGTAAAGAGAATTATGAAAACTATAGGAAAATATGTAAAGAGGTTGAGAGGGTGCTCCCTAAAATTAAAGAAAACAGTTTTAGAAAATTTTGTAATAATGTTGACTCTAACCATCCACATGTCAAGAATGCTAGTTTTTTTAAAATATATAAAAATAGATTTATTAAAGATACACCTAAATCAATTTCATCGAATAACATTAAAAATAATGAATATCTGGAAAAGATTATTGATAAAATTAATGTTAGATATGATTACAATGAAACGTTAAATTTAGATTATCCTTACGATAACTCGGAATGTTTAAATTCTGAAATTATATTCGAGGAAGTCAAAAATGCGATAAATAGAGCAAAAATACATTCTTCTCCGGGCGTGGATAAAATAGCCTATGTAGTTTTGAAGAATTTACCTCAGAGTGCAATATTGTGGCTTACGGAATTTTATAATTATGTTGTTAAAATGGGTAAAATTCCAGAAATATGGAACCAGTATATGGTATGTTTAATACCGAAAGACGGAGATAAAGGCTTCAGACCGATAGCCATGGGTTGTACGCTACTTAAATTATTAGAAAGAGTAATTAACGATCGTTTAATGTGGTGGTGTGAGAATAAGGGAATTATTCCCAGAAATTTTTTTGGTTTCCGTAGAAATAAATCATGTAACAACTGTTTCGCCAATCTTCAGACTGATATTATTTTAGCCAGATTACGCAGGGTGCATCTTGCCGCGATCTTTTTGGATTTGACGAGCGCATACGATAATGTGAATATTCATATATACATTATTGAATCAATTAATAGAGTATGGAGTTCCTCCAAATATAATCCAATTCATATATAATATTACTATTAATAGAACGTTTGATTTCTATTCTGAGGGATGCTTTATTATTAATGGCGGGTCAGATAAGGGATTGCCGCAGGGGTCCATATTGAGCCCATTACTTTTTAACATTTACATTTCTAAGATTAATAATTTTATCTCAACAAATACTAAATTAATGTCATTTGCTGACGATATTATTATTTATTCTACAGGTGATAATATTGATGCGTTGCTTAATTCTTTAAAGAGTGATGTTAATTCGATAAAATTATGGTTGGATAATATTAGTCTCTCAATTTCCATTCCAAAATCTAATCTGGTAATAGTGCCGTATTCTAACAGTGAAATTAAATCAGGAGAATATAGTATTGTTTTTGATGAATTTACCCTACAGAATGTTGAAAGTTTTAAGTACCTTGGTGCGTATTGGGACATGTATCTAAATTGGGATATACACATTTTTAAAATGATTGAAAAGTCACGTAATTTAATAAATATGTTCAAAAGTGTAGCAAAGTTTAATTGGGGGTCTCATCCTCAAACGTTATTGACAATGTATAAAGTAATTGTTAGACCGTGTCTGGATTGGGCATCTATATTTTATGGGAATGCAAATAAATACTATTTAGATAAAATAAATGTAATACAAAACTCAGCTTTGAGGGTAGCCTTGGGTGTTATGAGGACTACTCCTATTAATGTTTTGCATCATATGGGAGCGACATTTCCATTGGGAACTGGAAGAAGGGATCTAGCCTTAAGGTACATAGCTAAACAATGTAGCTTGAGAGAAAGTATGGGTACTAATAAATTTAAATTAATCTCAGAAAAATTTGGGAAATACAAAGGGAATTTTTCTTCAATCTTTTTATACAGAAATTGGCTAGAATATAGAGATATTTTTGAAAAGTTATATAAATCAAATAAAACACTTTCATATGATATACCCTATTTTTCACACTTTCTAAAAGATATCGGAGATAATGCGATTGATCATAATCTCAAATCATATGAGGATTTTGAGGATTTTGTTGCTAACAGGTTCCCTAGTTTTAAACAAATATTTACAGATGGATCAAAAAATCTTCAAACGGGTAATTGTGGTATTGGTTGTTATATAGATGATATGAGAGATAATAATATTAAAAGAAAGATTTCGAATTTTAGTTGTATATATACAGCAGAGTTGTACGCTATAGTTTGTGCACTTGATTATATCGATATAAATAAAATGGATAAATGTATAATTTTCTCTGATTCTCTGAGTAAAGTTAATTGTTTAAAAAAATTAGGATTGGATTTTTGTATGCATCCTTTTATAAGCGTTATACGAGAAAAGATATATAATATGACGAAGTTAGGCTATGATATTAAAATTGTTTGGATTAGAGGACATGCTAATATAGATGGTAACGAGAAGGCAGATAAAATTGCGAAGAGCTCCTTAGAAAGTATTTCTGTTGACAATGACGAGTGTTATTATTTCGACCTAAAATCATTCTTTAAAATTAAACTTATTGAGGAAGTGAATAAATATTTAATTATATATAATAAAGGTTTAAAGTATATGAATCATAATAATATTTTCAAAAAGAAACCATAGTTTTGGGATTGTAATATCGACAGGCGTCGTGTCACACTTCTTAACAGATTAAAATCTAACCATAATAAAACAAAGGCTCATTTATTTAGAATGAACATTGTAGACAAGGATAGTTGTGAGTGCGTAAGTGATACTGAAACTGTTGAACATTTAATCTGGAGATGTCCAATTTTTGATATAGATTGCCTTTTACAAGGTTTATGATAACAAATAAAGTTCCTATTGATACTGATATCTGTGATATAGTTAACACTAAAAGTAAATATATATTATATAGAATCACGTCATTTATTATTCAAAATCAAATGGACATATGAAATATACGCGTTTATATATACGGCAGCATTATTTAATTTTAAGTTTATATTGTTCCCTCGTTTTCCTAAGAGTACTTAAGATTCCGAATAGATGGCAACACTCGATGAAATACACTGGATTCTAGAAGATGGAAATTGGGACATGGTCGAGATCTGCAGTGATGCGTCTTGACGATACCCACAAGGAATAAAAAAAACGTTATCAGAACCTCAAATTGTAATTTTACATACAACTGACAACTGAACAAAATAAATTGGTCGATTGCCTATTTTAGAACAACCGAAGAATTATTGTACGCATTGAAGAATAAAAGTTTAATTATCAGATAAGTATAAAAGTTACGGAAATAATATGGTAAAATTAAAGAAAAATTTAATTTGGGTTTCTTCGTTGTTTTTTTTTTAGTTTAAAAGTGAAATTAATGCCAGGGAAGTAAGTGATTTTGTGGTCAGCAATCCAATTTAGCGTTTTTTTAAGTTAGTTTAATTGAAAAATGAATAAACTTTAATGTATCTTTGTTTAACATTTTGTTCCAAAGACTCTTTAATTATATCGTTATTATATTTTACATAAAGAAGCATTGCTATTTTGCTTTGTTTTTTTTGTGAACTGTTACTTTTGTAACTAAGATAATTTTTTTTATAATAAATCATTCCTCTCTTCCCAGGTGTTGTTCAATTTGCAACAGTATGTTATATAGTACCCGAGTCCATCATCTACAACTGGAGGATTGTACCTACGTAAGCCGCAAAGAACAAAAGTTTTTTCTCCGACAAATATGGTGGAAGGAATTTCATCTAAAGAAGACATTAAAACATATTCAGCAACATCGTTATCCCCATGGTTTAATAATGGTTTGTAAGCATCTTCTGTATCTATACATAAATAAGATTCTACAGTAGTTTTAAGGCATGCACAGGTTTCATGACATCTTTCATTATACCATTCGATTATCAAAGTATTTATTTAATTCCTTTTGCATTGTTAAATAATGATTTCTGATTATACTTATATTTGGAACTGGTATATAACATTTATTTGTTTTTTTTACATCGCCACATTTTATACAAAAAGTAATCTTTTGACGGGAAATCTGTATCAAGAATAGAGGCAATCAAATGAATACACAGACATGGCAGCCCGGAACTAATTTCAAAATCCCCTTAATAGTAGAAAATATCTACCTAGTAAAGTCTATTTGAAGAGTTTCTAAACATTTACATTATGCTGTATATTGATATAAAAAATCATTTTACAGCCAGATCTAGTCCAACAGTACCAGGTAGCATACAGAGAGGGAGAAAATTCACAGGAGCTATATCCTGAAATCAATAGAAGTTACAATAACTAACTATTTGAACAGCATTTTCATCAAATTTAACATGATCTTTGATGAACTGTATTTGAGTCACATGCAAACAATATTTGATGTTGCGTTGTGAGGTAAACATTGAACATCAAAATGGAAGTCTAAAGTTTAAACACAAACTTACTGAACATTCACCAGAAGTTGTATCTGTAGCAGTAAACTCTGATGGAACAAGTGAGAATGAATATCTTTTAATCAAATGCTTTGCTTGATCAGTGCTATATTTGAGTTTATAAAACAATTTTTATAATTTCCAGAATGTCCTTCTAGTTCCTTGGATTCAAGTTTGAGAGTATGGGACTTGGATACGGGAGAAAAAATATTCGGCATAGAAGTTGGTCGGCTTGATATATGGACAGTTTGCTTTTCACCAGATGACAAACATACAGTGTCTGGTAGTAATACTGGTAAATCTTACTTATACAGTGCAGAAAATGGTAAACAAGAGCAAAGTTAATGTTATTGTTTATAATTGTACGATTGTACAATTGTAGAAATAAAAATAGGAATTGATTTTAGAGTCCAGATGGTAAATACATAGCTAATGGAGCTGTGGATGGAAATTATTAATATTTTTGATGTCGCATGTGGAAAAGTATTGCAAACATTAGAAAGTATAAATACTGTTTAAATCTCTAAAATTTTATTTTAATTCAAGATTAAATCTAAATGTCAAACATTTCACAGGACATGCTATGCCTATTCGATCTCTTTGTTTCTCACCTGACGCCCAGCTTTTGTTGACTGCTAGTGATGACAGCCATATGAAATTTTATGATATGTGAGTATGAAAGTAAAAATTAAAAGAAGATTCTAAGATTCATTAAGATATTATTTGAATACAAAAGAAGTTTCAAAAACTTGTATATAAAATTTTATATAAATCTATAAATTTGAAAACTACTGTTTTGTTATAACGTTTACAGAAAAGATGCTAATGTAGTAGGAACAATGTCAGGGCATGCATCATGGGTACTCGGAGTTACATTTACACCTGATAGACAAAAGTTTGCTTCCAGCAGTTCTGATCACACTGTGAAAGACACTCTTCAGGTAATAAGAATTGATGTTGTCTATAAAATTGTGTTAATTTGAATAACTTAAATCTAAATAAAATAAATTTTAGGTATGGGAAATAAAATATCATCCCTCAAAGAATTAATAATTTTTTTATACTTGAATAAGTTTTAGTACCCTCTATCAATAATGAACTATTTGCTATTATAATTATACATGTAACAATATCAATAAATTTATTTATTCATATATCAATAAGTTTATTGTGTGATCCTGAGTTAAATACCCAACTGCTCTAAGGTAAAACTCTCGAACCACACTTCTGCTATAGCTTTTAGTAGATGGGCTAACGTCATGTCTGTAATAGCAAGCAGGAAGTTCAACCGATTTTTCATTAATGAGAACTTCAAAACATTTATTATTATATTGCTTGAATGTCATTTTATTAAATGATAAACAAATAGCATTTTGTAATGCCAAAGAACCGTCAGTTGATATTTCTATCTAGAATTTCTTGGATAACTGAGACATGATGGATAGATAAAATAGCTTGTACTAGTGGTATGATTTTGCCTCTGTAACCAACATAATAAAACATGGTTTTTGATGTTATATTTGGATAGAAGTTATACTTTTTAATCAAGCTGCCTGTGGAGTCAAATGATAAGGGCAGTACTTTATTTTGAATTTTATTCCAAAAATTCAGCTGATCATCAGAAAAATATATGGTATAAAAAGGATTGACAGATAACTTTCTGACACCACAGTGGTTTATAAATTTTGTATTGCTCACAGATAAATTCTTAAATTCCTTATACCCGATAAATTCATCCAATCCTTCCTCGCTAGCTTTCCTTAAAACGAGAGTTGAATTCAAATGTGGTGGTTCATATTCTGTAATAATTTTTTCTAGTTCCCCGTTCCGATAATTGCTTGCAGTTTGGTGATGAAGAATTTTTTTCACATTGCATCTTCTAGCTCTTTGGAGCCTGAGTTTTTTAGAGTAGGGAATTTCGTAAGTTTCTTCTAGTTTTGCACTTTCACCAATAATTCCTGTCGTACAATCACTGCATTACCCAAAAAATTTGAATTTCTCATTAGTAAGATAGCCTTTTAAGGCGAATGGGCATGGTAAAGCTTTCAAATTCCAAATTTTATCGCGAACTTTATCGGTCCATCCTTTCTTTTTCTTTTTAGTAGTTAAACATTCTATGACATCATAATTTGGCAATTTTATTTGAAATTCCAATTTCTCACAATTGTATTATTGTCTCTTATGTAATTATTCGGTATGTAGTTTGGGTCCAAATCTAATGATTTTCTTCTTCCATCCAACTTTTCTTCTTCCTTATTATTTTGTTTAAAGTGTTGTCTTAATTCATCAATTAATGACTAATTTTTATAGATCAATAGATACCAAGACTGAGGCAGCATATCTAACCCCAAGGATTTTGGTAAATCTTTCCAGATTCCGCATATTTTTCCTTTGAGACATCCACCTTCATCAAAAATGTCTGCTGCCCTTTACTTTAACTCAGATGTCAGAAATGTTGTAGATACTTCTGGTTTTTTAGACATTTTATAGTATTTTAAATCAAAATTGATATAGTCTTTTGTAAAAATTGCGATCACAAATTTATGCCGTCTTACATGAAGCGCGCGTGATCGCATATTTATAGCAGACTTTTATATGAAGTGCTCACCGGCTACATGTTTCGATTGTGTTGTCATAATAGATAGTACATAGTGCCAGCAACAGCATATTTCCGATTTCGCAGAGATTTTTTAGGCATTTTATAGATTTTAATTCAAAATCGATATAGTCTTTTGTAAAAATTGCGATCTCAAATTTATGCCGCTTACATGAAGCGCGCGTGATCGCATATTTATAGCAGACATTTGTATGAAGCGCTCACCGGCTACATGTTTCAATTGTTTTGTCATAATAGATAGTACATAGTGCTAGCAACAGTATATTTCCGATTTCGCTGAGCAGAACTGACAGATACAATAAATGTTATAAAAACTGTGATTGTGATTTAATAATTATCTTCGACAATGAGTAAACGAGGACCTAAACCGTCACTGTCGCATGAAAATAAAGTGGCGGTATTAAAGAAGTGAAGTTTTTTACACTACGAACAAAGTGAAAAAAGAAAGTGACCCAGTGTGGCAGGACATTTGTAGTTTTATTAACAATAAATATAAGCTTCCAGATGAAAGGAAAAGAAAGCACCAGGAGAAGATGAAATCCAGAATGAGGCTTGGAAGCAGGGCGGAGGAAAGATTGTGGAGGAATTAACGGAGATACTAGGAAAGATTTGGAAAGGAGGAGGACTGCCAGAAGAGTGGAGGAGAGGGAAAGTCAAGCCAATCTATAAGAAAGGAGATAAGGGGGCGTGTAAGAACTACAGAGGAATCACACTAATGGACACAGGATACAAAATATATGCGGAACTGATAAAGGGAAGATTGGAGAAGAAACTGGAAGAAGAGGAAAAGTTAAGCGACACGCAGATGGGATTTAGAAGAGGGAGAGGTACAACGGACGCTATATATGTTGTAAACAAGGCGGTGGAGCAAGAGCTAAGGAAGAAAGGAGGGAAGGTATACGCGTGCTTCGCGGACATGAAAGCAGCCTTTGACAAAGTAAACAGGGAAGAAGTGTGGAAGATGATGAGGAAGCTGGGAGTGACTAGAAGGATAAGGGAAAGGGTAAAGGAAATTTATGAGAGGACGGAGTGTGAAGTAAGGATAGGGGAAAGGAATGTAGGCAGTTTTGAGACGCAGAAGGGAGTGAGACAGGGATGCCCGCTGAGTCCACTGTTGTTTAACGTGGCAATGGCAGAATTGGAAGGAGAGATGGGAAAGGTGCAAGAAGGAGGAATAATATTAGGGAGAAGGAAAGTATGATCAATCTCATATGCAGATGATGTAGTAATGCTAGCAACAAACGCGAGCGGGTTGAAACAAATGTTAAGAAGATTCAAAGGATACATCAAAAGAAAGGGATTGGAGCTAAACACAGAGAAAACGAAGATCATGATTTTTAGAAACGGAGGAAGAAGAAGGAGGGAAGAGAAATTTGAATGGGATGGAAGGGAGATAGAGGTGGTGAAAACATTTGAATACTTGGGATACACGATGAAAGAAAACGGGAAAGAGGAAGAACAGGTGAAGAAGGTGAAAGGAAGGGCAAATGCGCTGATAAGTACTCTGTGGGGCCTAGGAGAGGCAACGTTCAAGGACAGCTGGAAGATGAGGATGAAGCTGTTCGACGCTCTAGTGCAGAGCGTAATAGAATATGGGGCGGAGATACGGGGTTAGAAAGGGCAGGAGGATTTAGAGAAAATACAGAGAAGGTACATCAAATGGGTGCTGCACCTAGATAGGACCACGCCGGCACATGTGATTCACTGGGAGACGAAAAGGTTTAAATTAGAGACAAGGACAAGGAAAAGGGCGGTTAGGTTTGAAAGGAAACTGAGGAGAGCAAAAGAAAATACTTTGCTAGGAGAATGCTGGAGGCTGCTGAAGAGAGAGGGAGAAAGGGGAGAATGGAAGGGAAGAGGGAAGGACGTGAGAAGAATGGAATTGGAGAAGTGCGGGATATCGGTGGAGGATTATACGAGAAGAATGGAGGAGGAAGAGGGAGTGGAGGAAGAAATAGAAAGGATAAACAAGGACACACAATGGCAGAAGTGGAGAGAGGAAATAAAGGAGTCCAGATATGCGGGGGAAATAAGGGAGGTAATGATGGAGCAGGGAGAAATACCAGAGTACCTGATGGAAGTGGGAGAACACAGAAGAGGGGCGCTCAGCGTTACGGCAAGGTTCAGACTAGGGTGTGAGACAAGAGGGAACAAATACTGGAAGAAGGAAGAAGAAAGGGTATGCAGGCTATGTGGGAGTGAGGAGGAGACGCTTAAACATGTGTTCGAAGAATGTCTGGAGACGAAGATAGAGGGGAAAAAGTGGCAGGAAACAGTCGGAGGGAGAAGAACGCAAGTGGGGAAACTCTATAGCACTATATGGAAGAGGAAAAATAAAGAAAGGCAGCAAGAATAAAGGAGGGGAAGGCAAGGAAGGAAGGAAAAGAAAGGACTAAGCAGAAAGGAGATTTGAAAAGCGCGCGCAAAGCATGCGGGGAAGTCTAGGGAAATTCCCTAGGAGGAATTAGAAGGAGGGAACAGGGAAAAGAAAGAGGAACGAGAGGAACAGAAAGGAGAGCACATGGTGAGGAGAGTAGAGAGGTTATAGCAGGGAGAGAGAGAGCGTGCAAAGTCAACAGAGAGAAAAAGAAGATAAAGAACCAAAGGCGACAAAAAAGTAGGAGGGAGAGATGTCGAAGCATGAGGGAAGAGTGGAGAGAGAGATGCGGGATATGAAAGAGGAGATGAAGGAGTGGAGGGTGAAGCTGCAATTGGAGAGAGGGAGAAGAGAAGCGGCGGAGAGAAAGATGATGGACATAGAAGGTGATGTAGAAATTTTGAAAGGAAAATTGAGTGAGGAAAGGAGAGAGAGGGAGAAGATGCAGAGAACAGTCAAAGAATTAAAGGGACTGGTAGAAAAATTGGAAGGAAAGGTAAGGAGAGAGGAGAGAAAAGGGATTGAAAGGGAAAGGACCAATGTGAAAAGTGAGGTTAGGATTGTGAACACCAACAAGAGAAAGAGGACGGAGGGAGGGAGGAGCAAAGTAGGAGAGAGAGGTGTGATCATCCATAAAGGGACAAACTGGAATGAGAAGGAGGTGCTGCAGGACTGGCTGGACGAGATCCTGGAGGGAACGAGTTGGGAGCTGGAGGAGACCGCAAACCAGGACACAAAAAAATTCATCTTTGCGGCAGAAGAGGAAATGGAGGAGATATGGAAGAGGAGAGAGGAAATTAATGAAGGGGGAAAGGTGAGAATAGAGCAGTGGATGAGTTGGGAGGAGAGAAGGGCAAAGAAAGAAGCCATGGGGATAAGAGAGAGAAGAAGAGAGGAAGCGAAAAAGAATGGGGAGCTGCTAAGAAACGGGGACTTCAAGGTGAGAGTGGACGGAATCCTGTACGAGTGGAAGGAGGAAGAGGGAAGGATCAGAAGGGTAAGAGAGGAAAAGAGGAGTGAAGAAGAGGTGAGAGAGGAAAGGAGGAAGAAGGAAGAATAGGAGGAGAGATAAAATAAAAAAGAGTAGAAAAGAAGAAGAAAAAAAAAGAAAAAAAAAGAAAAAAAAAGAGAGGTGTATTAATGCACACAAATGTACATATGTAAAGACAGCATTGTAAAATACTAATGTATGAACACAATAAAGATTATTATTATTATTATTATAAGCTTCCAGATGAAAAAAAATGACTGTTCGTAATATCCAGAATTACGTGGCTCAAAATCGTAATGGTGTACTTTTTGATCTGCAAAATGTTTCGTATACAGTATTAGGAAATAACAACGACATTGATTACAATTTTTCTGAAGTACAGAAGGAGAAACAATATCTTAATGAAGAAAAGGATTTGTTATTTTTGCAAAGCGATGTATTGTATAAGCCTATAATTAAAGAAGTTACAACTTATCCATTTAGTATTTTCCACTGGTTAACTGAAGCCATCGATTATGCTAACACAATAAAAACAACAAATTATTCAGATTTTTGCACGTGTAGGGGCTTTTTGTAAAAATTTTTAATTTCCCGATGGTACAGAGAGTAAACCTATTAATTTATTCAGTTTTGGTACAACGATTAATAATGTATTAATTCGTATCTGTCAACTATCATCGGATGAGAATAGTTCAACAGCATTCAAGAGGTTTTTCAACGAGATTGTAAAAAACGATGCACCCGTACCTCAAACATTAAATGTTGACTACAATTACAATCTTTATGAAGCTGCTAATTCCGTTTTTAATGTCAGTTTAACATTGGAGAATTATTTGACTCAATGTTTTTTATATCTGAGTGAAAATGAAAGAAACTTGTTGCCAAAATGCATCATCTTTGCAGACATCCGATTTTTAATCGGCACAGCTTTAAATTTGGATTTTATTAGGGCTTCTCCATCAAATTCTATCAAATATTTTTATATTTACTGCATTACTTTGCTTAGTTATCAAACAACTTTGCACGATTTCGAAATAATACTTAAAAAAGTATTCGTATTATCACTTAGTGAATTCCAAAACAAAACTACACAACAATATTTTGAATATATCATATCAAAAATAAAGGAGTTAAAGATAGATACTATTTATGACCACAAATATATTAAAACCATGAAACATGATTTTAAAAATAAACTGTAACGTTGTATTTACTAAGTACGGGCGTAACTCCCGTTTAGAACGTTATTTCTCGACTTGTTATTATCCTACATAGCGACCACGGTGTAAGAAAGAGAGGTGGTCCGACTAGCCTACCCACACCACTAAAAGGCTGTGATCTTATTGAAGAGCTTCGCTTCGTCTCGGCGGGGCGACGTCACAGAAACTCCTACGGTTAGTCACTGAGCACGTGCGTTTGTGTGAGTGAGCGACTCACTGACACAGTACGCCATATTTGTGTTTGTATGAATAAGCTATATTTTCTGTAGCGGAGTTCGCGCATGTTCTCGCATACCAGAAACGCATTTGATTATTTATTTATTTATTTATTTAATACCATATACATATGCCTTTTTGAAAGGCATCCTATAGAGGCAAACACAGTTGTCTGTACATAGGGATGGCATAGTCACTAATACTAATATACTTGAAACTACCATATAGAGCCACGATAACGCATTTAACGCTATAATGCCCTTTCCCTTTTAATAACAAGTTAACAATATTAAAATATTTAAAAAAAATATAAAAAATATAACATCCAAAAGTTAATTTTTTCCTATAAACCTCTTTAATTTTCTTTTAATAGAGATTTTACTTATTGCTAGGTCTTTGAGATCATTCGGTAGCGTATGAAATACACACACAGCCACGAAATAACTGCTTTTCTTGCTTACTGTTTTATCAATTTTAGGCAATGGTAGATTCTGGTTTCGTGTCTTGTTTGTACTTCTTATGTATCTGTCTCTTAATTCATTATAATGATATACTATACATTCTAGTTCGAGCATTTGCCTTATACTTAGAGGTTGGTTCTCTGCTATACAACAGTTTTTATTGATAATTCGAAGTATTTTCTTTTGTATCCCTTGAATTAAATTTAAGTAATTGTTATAAGCCCCACCCCATGCAACGATGCCATAGTTTGTAATAGTTTGAAAGAATGCATAATATAGTAACATTAGCGTTTTACTATCCATACATTTTTTTAGCTTCGCAAAAATATAGATTAAATATCTTGTTGTTTTTATAATATAATTAATGTGTTTATCCCACTTCATGTTATAGTCTATTATTAAACCTAAATATTTACAACTGTCTACTCTATTTATTACATTATCACCAATTCCGATGTTTAAGATGCTAGGCACACTATCACAGTAATTGCCATATGCAATACGAGTATATACGGTTTTATTCACATTGAGCGATAATTTATTTAGGCTTAGCCATATTGCCCCTTACGAAGATATTCATTTAATTTTTTCTGCGCAGCTGTTCACGAGTTATTACATGAGATGATAACTGTGTCATCAGCGTAAGATAATATTATTTCATTTTTGTCAGAAGAATAACACTGCTCGCGACTAGTTCTCTAGACGCCCACCTGATGCTCTCGAGGCGTGATGGCGTTGTCGCTTTTCTCTCTATATTCATTTCTACTTCGTCTGAGCTAGTGACAACACCTCCGGTTTTTTTATACAACTAAGAGTATATTTTTCTATTATTTCGTGTGTGATAAAATAAAGAAACATAAAATAAAGAAGGACTAATCTCCTTTTTATTCATCCCGTCGAATTGCACCAACTACTCCAACAATTTTGTATATCTATCAGTAGGTCATCAACGTATAATATGAAAAATAGAGGGCCAAGTATTCTTGTGGAACCCCTATCATAATTTTGTTGTACTCACTGTTACCTTTACTTATCTTTACACATTATTTCCTATCAGATAGATAGCTGCTGAATAATTTGAATGCCTCTCCTCTTACACCGTATCTTTCTAATTTTTCCAGCAATATACTGTGATCTACCGTATCGAAGGCTTTAGCCAGATCTAAGAACGCAGTTATAATCGGTTTGCTTTTATCTAGGTTTCTGTATATAATATTTGTTAGACAATTGAGAGCATCCTTCGTTCCTCTCTGTCTTAGAAAACCGAATTGTCTATGAGATACTATTTTGTGCTTTATGATAAAATTATAAAGTCTATTGTATATAATTTTTTCAAGTATTTTGGCAATGTTAAAAATTAGCGATATTGGTCTATAGTTACTAATACAACTATTGTCTCCCGATTTATATATAGGTCCAATATCTGCTTTTTCAGTGCATTAGGCCAGATTGATCACAGTTGCTGTATGCATAGATTAAATATATACTCTAACGGTTTTGATATATGTTTCGATAAAGATTTGATAGTTATTGCACTAATATTATCTACTCCACCAGCCTTTTTTTGATTGCAATAATTATATTTTGAATTTCATACATATTAGTTGGATTAATAAGAATTGAGTAGTTGTTTCGAACTGGCAGTTTCAATTGTTCCAAGTCCATTTTTTTAATTTGATGGCTTAAATTTAATCCTACATTACAATAATATTTATTCATGATGTTCGCAATAGTAGTCTTGCCGTCAATTTTTTGATCATTAACTATTATACTATCAAGTGATCCTCCTTGCTTCTTTTTCCTAACTTATCATTTATCATGCTCCAAAGGTGCCTTGAATTACCACTGCATTTTCTAATGTCATTATTTTCGTATTTATACTTAGCATCTTTAATTACTTTACTCCAAATTTTTTCTTAATTTTTATAATTCATTTTCTGTATTTTAAATTTATTATTACTTAAGAAGAGTGGATAATGATCATTAAACGGTATGTCTAACTTAAAAGACTCGACTCAATATTTTTTACTTTGGCGAAACAATTGTCATACATGTACCGTTTTCACTGTTCTGTGATGGTCTTGCGATTCCTCTAAAAAATGGAGTATATTCATTTTAAAAAAAATATTCAGAAATTCTTGAGAAATTGTCCTTTTAACTAAACCAATTTTGTCATGATTAGTTTCCCTTGTATCAATATTAAAATCTCCAAATATACATTGATTTTTTATATTAACCTGTTTAGCCAGAAATTTGCTTACGGAATTAGTAAACTCTGATTGCATCACCTGACTCTAGAAAAGTATCAGAACTTACAACACTCAATCTATCAATTACTTCTATTTTAGTTTTTTCCTGTATATTCTTTTTTATATATAACATGACTCCATCAGCTTTATTAATTTTACTGTCATTGTAATAGCTTTTATAGTCTTGTAATTGATAGTATTGAGGATGTTGTAAGATCCATGTTTCCGTACATATTATAATAATTGGTTTTACTACCAAGCTTTCAATAAATGATTCTAATTTTTCTTAATTCGCACTTAAACTTATATTTACACAGAGAATTAAGTTCTTTTTCTTCGAGATACTTTTGTTCAGTGATCTGATGTTTTCTGCATCACGTTCTATATTGTGTATGTCTTCAAAATTGAATTCTTGAGCCATTAGTTAATCCTTTTTTCTTAGTCTATTTGTTATACGTATGTTAACTGGATTGAGTGACGTAGAAGACATCCCAGATGCACGCATGGTTATAGCCTTGTTTGAAGTATTTTCTGCCATACCGACATATCTCGGTATTACAGGATGAGTCGTGTAGTCAGTCAGGTCAATGAACTTTCTTAGTTTATTTTGTAGAATATTGCATGCGTGGCTATCTGTTGCTATATGCTCAGTACTATATTGAGTTTTATACTTATTATTGCTGAAGATACAGTTAGGACAATTTAATTTATTACCGGAACAATCTGTAGTCTTACGATTGCCTGCACATTTTAAAAATGTATGATTGTTTGTGCACTTAAAGCTATTATGCCCATATCTGCCACAATTAAAACATGGCTTAACGTTGCAGTAGTCATGCACCTTACAGTTTTGATAAACCACGAAGATCCTGTTTTTATTCTCTCTCACATATTGATATAGTTCAGCAGGAATTTCTAGTATGACTGACTGTAGATGAGTTTTGGAGTTATTATATGAGTGCAATACTGTACACTTTTTGTTGATTTTTCTCCGCAGTCTCTCCTGTAAACACATGTAGAACTTAACCTACAGGAGCATGCTGGGTTAGACAAGGGTTTAATACACCACACATTATAAATTTTAATACAAAAATAACGAAAATAGTCAGTTGTAAATATTGCACTCCACTGTTAATACTAATGATATACATTTATTAGCCATACCTTATCTATCTGCCTATACTTACCGTCCTACGAGTCGCACCAATTATCGGTACTCAGAATGTTTTTATTAAATATTGATTTATTAAAAATACAATCTTTTAAATTTAAGCTCTAACTAAACTTTAAACTTAAGTATAAACCCAAGCACCGCCAAGGCCCCTAAAGGGGACGATGATCATATGCAACTTTTAATGTTTTAAAAGTAATGCTGCCGGTGGCTGTGGTGGTTAATCCGCTGCGCTACTTCTTGATATGCTAGGGTTCAAAAACTACTCTCGCATTTTTTTCCAAAGTAAAATAAATAAAACTAATTACTGGCAAATACTACATTCCATTCGCAATATTAATAATACATACATTTATTAATTATCGAGTTCCTTATATTATCCATTCTACGACCCGGATAATTTCGCGATAATCACGATATTTTTATTAAATACAAATAACTGGAGCTCCAACTTAAGCTTAAACATAATCACAATCAAAATCCCCACAGGGTGATGATGATCATATGTAACTTTCGAACCTTTTCAAATAATGATTTTGATGGCTGTGGTGGCTACGGTGCTGCGCTACCTTTCGTTATGCTCAAGACAAATCCAACGCTCGGTTTGGATTTTTTTTAATACATATAACTTAAAGGAAGATATATAGTAGCTATATGTATTGAGATTAAAAAAATTTTCTTTTTAGATTTTATTCAAATGTATGCATTTATAATTAATTAAATGATATGTAGCTAATGTATATTTTCCCGTAATTGGAAGCATTAAATAGGGGCAGCCAAATGAAAACTGCGTAGCCTTCGAGACTTTTAAGTTCTTGTGCCAATGACCCCAGCAGTTTGCATCTACCATATAATTACTATCCATAAGTTGTTTTATTAAGTTCATAGATTAATAATTTACATATCAAAGCCGTAAAAAAATTGTGATACAAACTTTTAATATAAATCGATACTGTAAAGAATTCAAATTATAAGCATTTGCAGATAATAATTTAATATACACTGCGCGAATAGATAATGTGATAGTAGTTACATGCTTTTTTAAATGTTTATTATCTACAACAAAAACCAAAACATATAGTTCAATGAATATCTTTCTTTAACTCATATGTATTAAAAAAACGAGTGTTGGATTTAAACCTAAGCATTCCAAAAGATAGTGTGGTGCCTTAGACAACACAGCCACCAACATCGTTACTGGAAAAAGATCGAAAGTTGCATATGATCATCATTCCCCTGTGGGAATTTTGATTGTGATTATGTTTAAGCTTGAGTAGGAGCTACAGTTATTTATATTTAATAACAATATCGTGATTATTGTAAAATTGTCCGAGTCATAAAATGCTATAAGGAGAGTGTGAGTTATTGAGCAACACCATAACTAATAAATATATGTATTCTTGGTATTGAGAATGAAGTGTAGTATTTGCCAGAAAATAGTTTTATTAATTTGAGTTTGAAAAAAAAAATTCCAAGCGCTGAATTCGAACCCTAGCATATCAAAAAGAGGCGCAGCGTCTTAACCACCACAGCCACCGGCAGCATTACTTTTAAAACATTAAAAGTTGCATATGATCATCGTCCCCTGTAGGGGCCTTGGCGGTGCTTGGTTTTATACTTATGTTTAAAGTTTAGTTAGAGCTTAAATTTAAAAGATTGTATTTTTATTAAATCAATATTTAATAAAAATATCCTTAGTAACGATAATTGGTGCGACTCGTAGGACGGTAAGTATAGGCAGGTAGCTAAGGTTTGGCTAATAAATGTATATTATTAGTATTAACAGTAGAATGCAATATTTACAACTGACTAATTTTGTTACTTTTGTTTTAGAATTTATAATGTTAAATATATCAATGCGATATCCAATCATTCCATTAGATAAGCATATTTCCTCTGAGGTTATTGTAATAAATTAGTCGCTAGAATGGCAATATTGTACATATTTTTAAATAGTATTCAATTGTTTTATTATTAAAAGGAGATAGTTATAAAATAAAGCATTGGATAATCAAATGCGTTTTTAGTACGCGAGAACATGTGCGAACGCCGCTGCAAAAAATGTAGCATATTCACACATACAAATATGGCGTACTGTGTCGGTGAGTCGCTCACTCACACAAACGCACGTATTCAGTGGCTGACTGTAGCTGTGTATCATCTAGTACATTGTTTCCGTGGCGGCGCCCCGCGGAGACGAAGCGAAATTCTTTAATAACATCACAAGGAGTGGATTTTTACGTCACTTTGTATCGGGACAGTAATCCCGATACAAAATGACGTAAATGTGTTTACAGTTAAGCTGTGTGCCGGTTAAGAAGCCTGGAGCACGGTGAGGGACATGTGTTTATACCCCGAGAGGTCGCGTGCGCTACAAGCATGAATGCATAAATTACCCTTGTTAAGAGAGCGGGATTAATTAAGGGATTGGTTGAGTGGGTAAGTGTGGCTAGACACGTTTGATGGTTTTTGGTAACCAGGTCAACGTGGGGGTTGAATCGAATGGCGGCAATTTAGTCAGGAATGTAAGGTAGGTATAGATAAGCATTGTGTCCGTAGAGTTCTTCTTACTCTTACTGATGTGCTGCGGTGGTAGATGGCAGGACGTTACACGCTGGCCCCTGAACCGTAGCGCCGCCTGTGCCGCGTTCGGTTGGTGAGGTGCCGTTGTTATCTACGGGCCTGTTATGCTCCCCTGGCCCTTCTCTGGAGATCGGCTCGGAGATTAGACTGTCACCGTTGTTTTTTCGACGACCGACATAACTTCTTGCTGGGGTTGCTGTCCTGATACAGCCTCGTGGTCAGACGTTCCGACGTGCGGAGTTATCTGATTTCTGATAAGAAACTCATCCCTTGTTGAACTTGTACCTCAGGATTACTGCTAAACTTTTTTTTTTTAAATTTTGTATTTGTGTGTGTGTACGACCGGGCAAGCTTTGTCAACGCCTTGTGCGAGTTTTCTTTTTTTTGTGAGTGTGTGTGTGGTGACCTTTATTAATTTTTATTATTATACAAAATCTTTTTTTCATTGGTGGCTAGAAGAAAAATCACGCATTTTGGTTACGCTTCTAACCTTATCTGCGGTTTTGGCGGGCCCCCGCATTCCTCGCAGCTCATATCGTACAGCTGCTTCTGGTGTCTAGTGTTGATGCATTCAAATGCATCGACGAATATGTCTCCCCCAAACAGGTAAGTTTATGCCGCGGACTCCGCGAATCCATGTCCTCTGTAGTGCTGTACTTCTAACAGCCAGCCGTAGTCAGCCCTCGGCGTTCTATTTTGCTTGTTGTCGCAGTTCCTCTTCGCTCCGAGGTTCGGTTTCTTGTGCTTCCTCTTCTTCGTTGTAAAGCGCCTCCTCATCCCACAGCTCCCCCGGTTCGGGATGCTGCAGCCAGTTGTTCTTTTCTCGCGGCTGTCGGCGACCAGTATCTCCCCCAGGAGTACTGTTCGGCTAGCCTGCCGACACACGCCAGGGTGTTCACCCCTTTCAAGGGCCTTGCGCTTAGCGTTAACGCAGATGAGCGTGCCGACTAAGTCCTCAGTGTGGTTATTCTTGGCGGTAGCTTTCATCCTAATGTACAGGTGCTGTTGCTGGCTGGCGGTTTAAATGGTTCGACGGTCTAATCGAGAATGCCGTGGTATACGGTCTGGTGTTTTTTCGAAGTCTCTCCGATTCCATTTCGGGGATAAGGAGTCAGGTAGTGAGGGATATCCATTTAGTGAATCAGGTAGTAAGGGATATTCATTTAAGATTAGGAGTAGGGGTGTAAGTTTCGAGAGAGGGCAGGTAGGTGGGGGTTTGTTAGAGAGGATTTTCTGCTTTTATCGCACAGCGCGTTTTTACAGAGTCTGAATATTATTTTCGCACTTAATATTCGCTACGCTGTTCACTATCTTTTTAAATTACTGTAAAATCTAACTTAATGCTATTAACTAGGGGTGACACAGGCTTATAGGTGTTTTCCAGGTTTGCTGGCGGTTTTCTATACTTACATGCCCATACAATTACTGCGGCGACGGCGACTAAACATATGATAATGACTATTACGTCGATCGTCAGAAATCATAATCGGAGGTCAT
The DNA here is from genome assembly GCA_020010945.3 of Muscidifurax raptorellus. Taxonomy (NCBI): domain Eukaryota; kingdom Metazoa; phylum Arthropoda; class Insecta; order Hymenoptera; family Pteromalidae; genus Muscidifurax; species Muscidifurax raptorellus. Next base: position 27,758,541 of record CM052077.1, on the reverse strand, counting down.
TTTCGCGTGTGTCTTTTGCAAGCAACGAATGATTTTGGTTGTAGTATTGTCCAGGTGTGGACATGTTATGTTGCGTTCTGTCGCTCGCTATAAGAGATCTATTTTATCGACCGTTAGCTGTAATGCTGGTATTATAGGGAATTCGCTTATAATTGCCCATTCGGCACCTTTGTAAATTTTGTTTTCAGCTCCAATGCTACATCTAAGTAGTTCTATTACTCCTGGCTTGTCGTATGACAGTTCCTTCGATATCGTTATCAGATTTGATTATGACCTCATGGTTGTTCATAGCCGAAATTAGCCACGTGTAGGAGACCTTTGTCGGTATTATAAAGGTATCTGATTCTGAACTTAATCCTATGTTACAGTCCTGTAGAGCTTGCAGGCTTGGTTCGGTAAATATTCGCCTGGTTCCTCGTTTATGAAGGCGAACTCATTCTTACAAAGGTAGTTGTTTTTTAGTTCCTTACAGTTTTTAGCGCGGTTTGATTTACAAAGAAGTGTGTGCCTTTTTTATCGTTTTCGGCTATATAATCGTGACAAGATTTTATTAAGGCAACTACGTTGTCCACAACCTTTGATTCTTGAAACGCGGGAAATTCTTTCAGATATAATTTCCTCATTAAACGTAACTATATTTAGTTCTACTATTTCGGATAAGGTAGCTGCATACAACTTTCTAATTCCATCGGCAGTTTCGCCTTTGGTTTTTACAAACGTCGTTCAATACTTGTTTCATTAATCGAGTTTCTAGAAAGAAATTTCGGTGGTTAAGAATGTCAATGATTTCATAATGTATAGAATTTATTTCCACCAGCATATTTCGTACTAATGTTAAAGCTGTCGTTATGGCATTGAACCGGTTTTCTTTAATCGTTTCGTTAAAATCTGTTAATGTAATCATTATTTTTTGCAATTCTTAATATTGATCGATAAGTTTACTAATCGAACTCGTCAACTCGTTTTGCATGAAATAAATATTTTGGTCTTGCCCGATTAAAATTTTATTGTTCGTCGTGCACTTGCTTTCTAGTATAGTTGTTATTTTACCTATGTTACTGTGTACATAGCTGTCAGTTTTCGCGAATTCGTTTCTGTCATAGTTATATGAGTCTGATTCGTAGATATTTATTATACGTGTCGCTAGTTTAGCTAGAGAATCCGTTTCCTCTAATTGTTCTAATTTTAAATAGTTTGTGCTTACAGTACGTATGTCGGGATTTCCGATGCTTTGCATAGTGCTGTTGATCACCAGCCTCCATTTACTTCGAGAAATGTTAATGTACTTGACGTGGCTGTACGCTATGCCTGGATTCATTGCTACTGATTTAAACTGTACTCCCTGCTGGCGTAAACTTGAATGCGATGCAGATAATGAGTAGGACTAGTGTGTTGGCCATTGTACCTTTAATAATTTTTTTGGTGCTTATAATTTATCTAGTAGTATATTTAATCTACTTATAGCTAACAGTTACAGGCTAACTCGTGTGCTTTATGTCAATTACATTGGATATGGCCCCCCCTTTGTGTTGCTGATAGTGCGTGCTTAGTGCATCTACGGTAACTAATTTTCTGTGCACTTCATACGTGTCTGTCCAGTATCTTCTGTGCATATGAGCTCTATATATTTGTGTAAGGTTTCTTGTACTTTATCTATTTCTTCTTTAGGCATTTCTAGCGCGATTATGACCATTAATTCTAGATTTCTTTGTCTTCTACTTGCGTTTTTCATAGTCTGTATTCTTGCAATTCAACTTTATTGTACTTTGCTGTACGCTATGCCTGGATTTGTGGCCACTAGTTTGAACTGCACCCTCTGCTGGCTGGTTAACTTGATTGCGATGCAGATAATGAGTAGGGCTAGTATGTTGACATTGTATCTTTCAGAATTATATTTTGTGCTTATAATTTATATTTAATCTTTTATAGCTAACAGTTCTAGGCTAACTCGTGTATTTGTGCGAATTACATTGGCTATGTATTCCCCTCCACCCTCTGTTTGCTGATAGTGCGTACTTAGTGCATCTACGGAACTAATTTTCTGTACGCTTCATACGTGTCTGTCCAGTTCTTCTGTGTATATGAGCTCTATATCTTCGTCTAAGGCTTCTTGTACTTTATCTATTTCTTCTTTAGGCATTTCTAACGTGATTATTTCCATTAATTCTTGTATTTCTTTGTCTTCTGCTTGCGTTTTCCTTAGTCTATCTTCTTCCTCTCTTTTTTCTTGTTTACGTTTAACAATGTGGTCTTTTGTTTCTGCCAATATCTGTTAGTTAATTCGTTCTGTGGCGCTGTTATCGGCTAAGTTTATTGTTGTCGGTACTTTGCTTTGTGATAGGTACGCCGGCCTGTTGGTGTAGATAAGGCATGTGTCTGCCTCTGTCCAAACCTGCGTTATCTGTGTGGTGTAAACAGGGATGGTTCTCTTGCAAATGTTGCATTCTATACGGTTGGTCGATTGGTTCTTGTTACGATCGTTGTGTATAAGTTGTGTATTATTGCTTTGGGGCAGATTGCGAAACAATCGGGGCATACCTTTGATATCCCGCATTCGTAATATATGCTCTCTGTGTTGCGAATTATCTTTATTTTTTACTCTGAGATATGTACTACTTCTGCCTCCAATAATGGTTCTTTAATTTTTATTTTCTAACTAGTCTTGCATACTTGGCAGTGTGTTGATATTTTAACGTTTGCTGTGACTTTTGTTTCGTAACCGTTTTCGCAATGGACTAATATGTTGTATTCGTCTATGTAAATAATTTTATGCGCTTGTGTGTGTGAGTAGCACATCCTGTGAGCTAAGCGCAAACTGGCAAGTTCTTTGAGGCTAGCTTTTATTTCCATGTATACTAAAAGGAGTAACGTTAGTTCATGTAATTTTCCCGGATGTGCTACACTAGTTAGCGGTCCGGTTGTGTAAAATACGTGTAAAGGGTGCATATTACATATACATACTCATGGCATGGGTATTATAGACTGTCGTTTTAGATTTTTTAAATCTACTAGGTGCACTTGTATATTTTCCGCGTGCCCTCGCGCGTGGTATACATGTTTGTAGACTACTGGTTTACAATCTTTTAATTTCTGGCCTTAACCCGCGAATGTACGTGTAGATGGCTAATCTTTCTCGCTGTGCCGCGCCCAATGTTATTTCGGAGAATTCTATCTGAGCTAATTTCTCTGCGTTGTTGAATTGTTGTAATAGCGTGTAAAAATAGAGTCGTAAAAGAGCTTTTAATTTTATTGAGTCATTATGGTGTACGTGCTTTTATTGTTTGGGTGCGGTGATACTATCTTAATTAATTCTTGGGCCCGGTAACTTGTTTCTTCTAGTCGCCCCGCCTAGTTTATTGCTTGCATCAAGCTAAAGAGGGTTCTTCTACGATAGTATAGAATTTGCTAATTTCTTTGAGTATATTTCATGTATGTATTTCATGTATGTTGTAACAGCTAATTAGTGTGCGCTCTAATTCCTGCGGCTGTGTGATATTGGTGCTTTTCAATAGATCCCGTAATTTATTAATTTCGTATATAATGTCTAAATTGGGTTGAGCTGCGTTTTTACTACCTGCGTTACTTGTGGCCTTTACTGGCTCATTTGCTGCTGCTCGGTCGCCAGTTTCTTCCTGGTTGGCTAACGTTATGAATTTGTTTGCCTCTCGATGACTAATTCCATCATGCTTTGTTCCCTGGATCGATTCCGGGCGTGGTCGCTTTGTCATCCGGCCATTTTGGCGCAGCCGCTTTCATGCCGTTTGGGTAGGCATTAATTTCTGGATTGTCTGACTGATAAACCTCTTCTCTCTTTCCTTCGTATTTCTGCGAGATAAAGGAGTGTTTTGGTTTTTCTAATTTGTCTGGTTATTCTAAATTTTCTGATTTTTCTAAATTTTCTGATTTTCCTAAATTTTCTAATTTTTCTGAATTTTCTGATTTTTCTGAATTTTCTGATTTTTGGTTACCTTCTGCACTGATTATGCATACTGCTTTCTTTGTTTCTGCGGGATTTTCTCGGTTTCCTGAGTTCTCTGGCTTTTCTGATTTTTCTGGACTGACGGATTTTAATAACAATCGCTTGCGCTTCTCTCCCTTACAGAATAAGTGTAGACTCCAACTGTCGTTTGGGTGCGGATGTACACCATGTGTAGCGCAAGAAAAGAAAATGGTTGTAATATGTTCACTATGTAAATTGTCTGAAAATTGTGAATACAATAACTCAACTTCTTAAGAGCTTCAGAGTTTTACTTTACTTGGAATATGTTACTCTCAGACATTACATGATTCAAATATCGCGCATATTTAATAAAATATGATTTTTTTTTTCTCGTGGAGAAGGAAGTATCAGGGAAAATTTGTAAAGACCATAGCAGGACTTTGTTTATGGAGTCGTTGAAACGGCCCCATCTCCGATATCAGCCGTGTGTCTGATTCGCACCGACTAAACCCATTCGTCTTTAGGCCAGGTTATCCTTAGTAAAAACGTATCCGGCTCTATCTTTTGTGTCCCCTCATCTTCGCGGTACAACCGTTAAGCAATTCTTCGCGGGGAGTCGCACTGCTTCTGCCCGCTTTTATCCGATGTGGTAGTCATCTCCATAGTCGTCGTTCATTGTCCGTGTTTGATGCCAGCCTATCGAACACACAACACAGACTCCCCCAATCACCAACATTCACTTATACACACACACACACGCACCCACACACACTCCCCCACGCAGCGCACACACCCACTAACATCCGTATATACTCCTCAACATAACCACCCTCACGCTTTCAGCCCCCATAGCCACACACCCACACACGCACAAACACTTACCGCACCCACATTCTCGCCCACCCACACGTAACCATTAATTCACGATCATTCCACATTCGCACCTTCACTAACAAACACACGTCCTTATCTAAGCACGTAAACGCAAATATTTTTTTTCTATTCTTTCATTTATAATATAATGTTCAATATTATAAAGGTTATAAAAACTCAAGTGAGTCTAACAAAGGAAGGGTTGAGTGAGGGAAAGGTTTTTACAAATAAAAAATGCTTGATTTCGCGAATTAAACAAAGACGCTTGCTTTGGCGTAAAAGCCCCTGCGGAATTGAGGGAAAAGCCAAGGCGATCCAAACAAGAAATTAATTTATTCAAAAAAGGAAAGGAAATTATACAATTATAAAGAGACTCTACCTTACAAGAAGTCGCAAATAGAAAAGATTTAAAATTACTAATAGATAGACAAACGCAAGGTACCTTTACGCACGCAATTGAGAGCTCTCTTACCTGGGCCTACAGGCCATACAATCCGCCGCACGAGAGTCGGACGCTGCCGCCTGGGAGCCGCTGAGCCAAAAAAGATAATAATTGCACCGCCGCAGCTTCTCGCCAAGGACTTCGCGCCCGACGTCTCAGAGGAATCATACGCTGCGGAGACGGGCAACAAGAATCGTTGCCGCGAAAGCGATCGTCCTAGAACGAGCACGTAAACCACGTGGCCGCATTCCCAACCAAAGCCCTAAACCTTCACACACTATACACACACACAAAACGCTCGACGCACACGGTCGCGATTCGTGAAATACACAAAAATATAAGTGAGGTCACCAGGTGAAGGGATTGCTCTAAAAAGGGCAAGATTCTCTCTCCTTGGTGATCAACAAAATTCAAACACAAAGGCACAAACGAATACTAAAAAGGTCTGTCAGCAGCAAAACGTGCGAACGGCTCGGTTGTTGAGATAAAAGTGGCCCGCTCACGAACTTGTGCGGACCCGTCGAGCCTAACCATCGACTGCGCGCGTATACTGCTCGTCGCGAATGTGCGCCGCTTCGACTCGCGGAGCCGCGCGCGATTCGAAACCAAGAATTCTCAGTAAAATCTAAAATTGACTGTAAAATGAACTCAAACAGATAAATTGTCAGCGTCTAAATAGCCTCGCTCTATTGAGAGCTTCTTGAATCTCGGTTAATATGAAGTTATCGGCCGAAATTAAGTAAACTAAATTTTCGTTAGCTTTTCCTTAATAGCTATGTCGTTTGCCACGCGACTACTATTGTGCGCTTGGCGGTGCGATGACCTTGCGTAGAGGTCGCGTGTCAGATAGCTGTGATGATGCCCTCTCGCTCTCGTCTATCTCCGCTGTTATACTTCTCGGAGCAATGCTCGCCAATGTGTTTGTTTCACGTTCTGCAGGATTTACCGCCGCTAAACGCTCGCTAGTTAACCCGGGACTAGGCGCGCACGGCATCGCTTGCGAGGGTGGCACTGCTATCCTGCGCATTGAACCCGACGGATTTCTTTCTGTCTCCACGTAATGCTTATTTTCGTTGCGATTTTCCTGGCCAGCAACGATGTTTGGGGTTTTTCTTTTCCGACTTTTCGTTCTACCGAATAAGGGAGACTTATTAGTATATCGACTATTATCGCTCGGTGGTGACAAGTCTCCTGGGCGTTTCGCTGTTTTAACTGATAGCTTTGGCACTACAATACGAATATACAGTGTAAAATGCATGCCCGTTAGATTGAGATGCAGGTAGATATCGGCGCAATTTACTATTATATGGTAAAAAGTTTGGCTCTAATTGGGGAGATCGCAATGTATATAGATATTTACACCGTAAGCGTAAGCGAATAAAAATACGCAGTCTATCGTACCGTATTCTATTTCCGATTCTAGAATTCGTGCGGTTTCGGACGGTTTGCCGTAGAATTTTATCATGGGACAAGTGCTCAGCTGTCATCGCAGTTCCGACACGGGTATGTCGAGTTCTACTAATTCGATAAGCGAGAAAAATAGACAGTTCCCAGGCGGTGAGTCGGGAACATCATTAGAGCGGCGAAATTTTACTCGCGGTTCTGCGCAGCACTTTTTGCGTATGTAAGTTTGTAATAAAACGTTACCCGAGCTTATTGACAAGCTCTGATCCGAAGGTTCCATTTTCCGATCATAATTTCTTAGAATTCCGCTGAAGTCTTCTATCGGGCCGACATTTTCGGAATTTGAGTGCACGCGCGCTTCTATTTCGGTGTCCATTTGCTCGTCGTGCTGACTTGGCACGAGTGAGCATATTTTCAGCCCTGTGGCGAGTTTCGAATTTCGCGCAACCAATTCGTCTTTTTCTCTAGATCTGTCTAATTTCTCCGAGTTCGGCTACGTTTTTTTGGAAGGTGGTCGGCCGCTCTTTTATCTTATTTCGCGTCTCGGCTGTCGATTGCTGGGCTGACCTATGGCTGCTGAGTAGCTGCCTTTCGATTTTCTATACGCGGCGCGATGGATTCATTTTTCTCGATTGCCTGCCCTTCGTTTAAGGGCAGCAAGCTCGGCGGAGATAGTTGCATAAATTCACCTACGGTTTCGTAGCTACTACTGCTAGCCCTTCGAGCGTTACTCGCTTCATTTTTCTTTGTGCGGAAGCTAAATGTTCGCAAGGGCTCAAGTTCCGATGCAATTATTCTCCATGGAGGGATCATATCCTCCGATTCGTCGCTTGTTGATCTCGCTGGCTCATAGTTTTTCGGTGTTTTCCGGCTTTGAATTCGTTTTGAAACATTCGATGCGGTTCCTACTCCCATTACGTTTTTGATGAAATTTCGCGTTCCATGTGGTAGCCGGATATCCTCGCTGCTATCGGAGATCCCGATTTTACAGATTTCATGGACGCGTCGGATTCCGTTGCCTTGCTGTCGCTGTGTACGGCTCCGGCTTGTACCACGCGAGGTTGCGGGCAGAGTTTAATTGACTCGTTCAATATTTCTAGTTCGAATTCACACAGATGAAATTTATTTTTCGCGAGTTTCTTTAGCATTGTACTGGTTAAGGCGGTCTCGAATCTTAGTGCGTCGCGGTAAGCTATTGCGTATTCGTTCGGGCAATTATCTACTTCCGTAAACCACTGTAATTTGAATACCTCGCCGTCGTGGTACAAATCATGCAGTACGCGGCCTAGATAAAACTTGCCAAATTTGTTTCTAACTCCAAGCGTATCATTCACTCTAAATTAGTGCATTTTTGTTTCGGTTTCTTGCAGATTTGACGTGTTCGCTTGACGACTCGCTTGAGCTTGATGTCGATTACCGAACTTTCCTGTATTTATCTCGGTCTTTATTTTTAACCGCGCAAGCCCGGGAAATCCTACCTGGCGGTGCGCCGGCTTTCTCGTTTGGGTCTTCTTCGATTTGCCTATCGGCTAACTCGTACAGCACTGGTCGTGATAACTCTGGATTGATTTTGCCCTCGTTGATTATAGGGTTACGCGAGAGCGCGTCAGCATTTGCGTTTTTATTTCCCGTGCGGTATATGATATTAAAATCGTACCCAATTAGCGCCGTTTTAGCCTGTTGAATCTTAGGTCAGGCTTTTTCGTCGTGTGGAAGTGTTTCAGCACTTCATGATCGGTACAGATCGTGAATCTGCGCCCAAAAAGATAGGGCCAAAACGCTTCTTAAACTATAGCAAGTAACTCCTTGTTGTACGTCGGGTACATCAATTCGCTTCCTTTTAAGCAGCGCGATGCGTATGCGCACGGCTGGTCTGAACCCAGCTTGCCTTGGCTCAAAATCGCGCCCAGCACCTAGGTGCTTGTGTATGTTGTTACAATAAATGTCTCGTTTAAATCCGGTACTTTTAATACTGTCTTGGTTGATACAAGTTCGCGTAGCTTAGTAAATGCCCTCTCCTGCTCGCTTCCGCACACAAACTCCGTTTCTTTTTGTAGAAGCTTAAATAGCGGGTGAGCGATTTTGGAAAAATTCTTGATAAACCGGCGGTAGTAGCTGAATAAGCCCAGAGCTTATTTGAGCTTTATCTGGTCGGTCGGTACTGGATATTTTGCCATTGCTCCCGTTTTTCCTGGATCTGTCTTAATATATCCACCGCTGACGATAATCCCGAGCACCTGGCATTTTTTTAGATTAGCATCGATCAATCTTTTTAATTCGCGTCGCAACCTGAGTTTGTGTTCGTCCAGGTTTTCGCTGGACACCATGAGGTCGTCGAGATAAATTTCTAACTCTTCGCTATATAAGCCAGCCGTTGCTAAAGATATGGCCCTAGTAAATATGATTGTGCCCTTCTTGAGGCCCACAGCCATGTGGTTAAATTGTAGCAATTGGTTACCGTGTATTGGTACCGTTGGGTGCGTAAAAGGCAGTTAAGTGGCCGAATCCGGGTGCGTTTCGATTTGGTGATAGCCCTATTTACGGTCCATCACCGTTATATAATGAGGACCGGTTAAATGTTCAAGGATATCGCTTGTGAAAGGCAGCATGTGAGAACTTCCTTCAGTTTCCTCATTTAATGCGCAATAATCGACTGTTTCCTTGCGCGTCTGATTTTTTAGTAAGATCTAGAGCAAGGAGGAATAATTTGAATTTTAGGGCACGACTGTATCTTGCTCGCGGAGCTTGGCTAGCTCTCGCAGCATGTGCTCTTTTAGAGCTGGGAGAAATCTGAAACGGGCATTTCTTATTACTTTATTAGACTTCAGGACGATTTTGTGCTGTAATAAATTTGTGTCCGGCAGCGGCTCGCCCTCTAGTATAAATACGCCCACATATTCGTCCATAATTTCGCGTACGAATTCAATTTCCTCCGCGTTGCAGCCCTCGTTATCCGCTAACTATTTTTTTCGACTCGACCGTGTCTGGCTTTATTGTCTGCCAGTAATCGATTATTTAGCGCGCTTATCTCTCGGTATTTTTCTTGCTGATTGTCCGTGTCGAACATGCGTCGCAAGTTAGCTGTAAACTCTGCGATATTTTCAACTGAGCCGTCCTCATCGGCTTGGTATAGCGTATTGTCTGCGACCGTTTTGAATTCCAACAGATCTCCGATAGGGATCTCGACTGATATTTTGGTTTCGCCGATATTTATGCATTCCGCGTAGACTCGTCCGTTTTTATTTTCGGCTATGAAATTGCTGAACAGCGGATTTGGGTGTAGGTCTGTCAGCGGGACCCAACCTATCTTTTACGTCGTTGTTTCGTACCCGCGTGTTGATTATCATGTTTACCCTTGGCGGTATTGATATTTGCTCGTCTGACTCGAACGGCATAATTGTGTCGCCGAGTTTAAGGCTTTTGCTGGCTGCTTCGATGCAATCTTTGTGTACATTAATGACGTCCCACCTGATGATTCTCGCTTCGTTTATCGGAAATTCTTGGTACGATTTGGACGTCGCATTGTAGTCCTTGCACTTGTATAACTGCTTGCCCGGCCGTGGAGGAGGTATCGGGAGAGACATCCTGTATTCTTATTTTTTTCTATGCGTCGTAGGGGTAGCCTGGGGATAACTCCCCAATTTTTACGACTGAAATATCTGCTCCAGAGTCTGCGAAAAGTTTGCCCTTTTTCGTTTTTAATTGGGGGCAGTCTACACTTACTATCGAGGATTTTCGTCGAATTTTTCCTGCTTTACTAGATGCTCGACTTATTGTTGCTATTGCCGTTGTTGTGTCTATCACTTTAGCCATTGTTATTTTGATTATTGTTGTTATTTTGGTTGCTGCCGCCGTTGTCGTAGCGGTTTCCGTTCCTGCGATTATCGTCCTTCCGGTTATTATTATCGTTGCGCGCGTCGCCGTTTCCCGAGTTTCCGTTCTTTGTGTCTCTATTACCCGTGTTCTTGTTGCTCTCATTGTTGCTGTTGTTGCTAGGTCGGGCATTCCCGTTATTTGTTTTTAAACGGATTCTCGAATTTCTTCTCGAGTGCGTGTATAACGTACGGCACTCGTCTGTAGAGTGGCCCGGTACGCCGCAATAACCGCAGAAAGCTTTGCTCGCCGGCTGTTTGGCTTGCTCGTTTAAGTTTCCCGAATTTTGGTTAACATTTTGGTTTTCTACGGTGGCTAGTTTTTGGGCGATCGCGCGATGATACTTGTGCGGCTGGTTTTGGATATATTGTTTCGGCTGGAATCGCGGTTCTCGCTCTTTGCTTGCCTTCGCAGCCTATTGCCGTTGCTATCGCGGCTCCCAGCAATTTCGGAAATTTGCTTCGTGTTAAGTGGTCTAGCGGTGGCCTGAGCCCGAACCAAAATTGTTTGAGAACGTCCTCGTCCGCTTACCGTATTCGCGCATCTGTGTGAGCGCTCGATAATTCCGGGGTCAAGGTAAATATGATTTCCAATCGATTGTGCACTTTTCCGGCTCGTAGGCCATAATCGCCTACGGATTCGCTCTCACCCTGCTTAATTGTCCGAATTTCTGCATTTATTTGCTCCACGATTCTGATGTTTGGAAAGTGCAAGGTTAAATCGTTCAATAGTGTGTTGACAGAGCTGTGATAGATTGTACTTGCGCAATAGCTTATGGTTTTGCCTTTTAAGCGGTTAGCAATTTGCATCAACAAACATTTTTCGTAAGCCGGGCCGAACGCTTGCGACACTTCTCGGGCCGAATTACAAAATAGATTTAAAGTGTCTAAGTCGCCGTCGAAGTATGGGATATAGCTAGCCACTTGGTGGAACGACATTTTCTTCGTCGTAGATAAAGTATTTACGGTGTGGGGGTGTTAGCTCGAGCCGTTCACGTCGCGTGCGTCTTGACTTTGAGTTCGCCAATTGGGATTTTGATCCGATTTGGTTGATGAGTTTTGAGGATCCGCAGCGTCGCGAGCTCTCTTCGCGTTCTCTAAGCCGGCAAGTATTTTTCGTCTCCGCGTTTTTTGTCATCGACATCTCCGGGTTGCTGATGATTTTTTTTATCCCGATAATCGCACCAGGCGTCACTGGGGTCGCTTTCTTTTCTTCCGTGCCTCGCTCTTCTCTCGAGTGATTTTTTCGGATCTTTGTTTCTGCTTGTTCGTGTTTTTGCCTCGTTTTTTGCCTTTTTTTCTCGAGTCGATTTATAAATTTTCGTGCGTTTCGATGTGCGTTTAGCCGCGTACTCTTCGTCCGATGAGTTTTTCCTTTTCGGCCATTGTTTCCTTACTTACGAAAAATTATCCCACCAGCTATTCCAGTCGTTGAATGATCTACTACGCGATCCGTTACTCAAGTGTTTTTCGCACTCTGACATTGAGTCTGTCTCCGTTTCCGACACGCAATCTGACTTAGCATCAGTGTCACTGTATCGTTTGCGCAGGCGCGCTGTGTTTTGGCTCTGACGTTTGTGTCTCTGACCCGGTAACTCGTGCTTGCTTACGCTTTTCGGCGTGCTATTTGCCGCTTTTCGGTGAACTTTCTGTTGGAATTCGTCGCTGTAAGTTTGGCTCGTACGTGTTCTTTCGCGGAGACTTTCGCTGCGCTTTTCGCGTGGATTTTCCGTTCTCACGATATTATCTCTCGATTATGGATTTGTTCGCGCTTGTATTGCCGGTAGCTCGTGCTTCTATTATTCGATGATGACCTTCCCTAGATCTCACTATATTCACGGATCGCTCATTTTATTATTGATTGCAGTTGTCCCGGTGAGATGCGGGTTTTCGCGGGCCATGGGTGCGCGGTCGGTGTGGATCCAATACAGCCCGTAATTTGGGCGAAATAATTGCCGAATATTTTGACATTTGAGAATTTTTCCCTTGAGAACAATGAACTAAAACGGAAAATTATCAGGTATAAAAAGGTCTTAGAATCGAGCAAAGAATTCACCTGAATTTTTTCAGAATATTCCGAGCAATTTTTTAATTTTTCAAAATTTGACAATTTGCAAAATCAAAATAATCGCTCGAAACTTGTTGAAAAAATTCAGATGTATTCTATGAATCATTCTAAGAACTTTTTCTTCTTTATGAGTTTCTCAAAAAGTCCATACTTTTCAAGAAAAAAATTCATGGATGTCTTGGCAAAAATATAGTCATTAACACGCCATTTTGAACACACGAATATGAAAAATCGATCTGAAAACTATATATTTCGAAAGCTTAGACATTTATGCAACCAGTTATTAAGGTTCCGAGTGGTTTGCAAACCAAAAACCATTCGGGAATATCGATTTTATAAAAAAAAATTTTTTTTAAATCATGTTTTTTTTCATTTAAACAATATTTTTGAATAATTAACAACTTTTTCTCGCATTTTTCTGCACATCATTGGAAAGGAGAGATCTTAAGCTTCAAAATAGTGTATCTTTCAATTTTGTATACGTTGAATTGCATGAGTTATAATTGCCGGAAGAGCGGTGTACCGGAAAGGGCATTCTCGGGCTTAACGGGTTAAAGGCCAATCGAAGCTAAGACCGGACAGGCGACCATATCTATTGCTGCTTCATAGGAATTAATGACTTCGATCGAGTTTTCGACCGTCAGGGTTCATTCGCGAGAATTAAGCCTAGCGTCGAACTTCAGAACGAAGTCGGCCCCTACGTTGCATCCTTCACGTAGGTTTGTCACTATTAAAGTCGTTAGTGTCGTGGTTTGACCGCCAATCGTGAAAGGTAAGTCGACTGTTCCGGTTACCATGAAAGTGTTACCGTCAGCCATACAGGCAACCATTCCATCGCATAATTGTACCACAGCTTTTCAAGCGTTAGCTAATTGGACGGACGTAGTCCCGATGCATGTCTGAGTGGCTCCTGGATCGTAAAGGGCCCTGATCCAATATTTACCTACTTACACTTGTAGCCACTAGCGTTGATCCGATAATACAGCATTACTCCTAGTTGCTGCACAATGTGCGCCAACAGTAGGTTTCGGCAGATCAGTCGACTGTATTGTCGAGATCCTTAAGGGACCCTCGGGGAAAGTACGGATCTCGTTTACTTTTCACCTTTCCCTTTCCCCGTGCAATTGGGACAAGTTCTCTTTGTGTAGCCAGGAATTTTGCAGGTTTTATCATCTTGCATGGAGTCAACTCCATTTTTATGATCCGCCGACGTTTCTGCATTCGCCTGCCGATTTCCCGCCGAATTCTTCTTATTGCCAGACTTGCTCGATCCTTTTTTGTTCTGATGGATGTTGTTGTCTTCTCTCAAGTTTTGATCCGAATTATTGAGTCAAGTCTTGAACTAAGAAGGTAGTTCTTTGGCATCAGTTGAGCTAATCGCTGCTATTGTCGGCTGATTCTTGTTTTTACCTTTTTCTGCTGAATTATAGGCTGCGCGTGGTAACATGACCTTGTCTGGGGCAGGAGGTCGTTTATGGCGCAGTTTGGCCCTCGTCCGATTTTTGGCACTCACTGCCTTACTCTTGAATTTATTAAGAGTCGTCAACTCCTTCCGGCCAAAAATTACCTTTAAGTCTGGATCCATATTCTGATATAAAATATACAGCTATTGTCGAATGGGTAGAGCTTCGGGCATACGTTCGAATATTGTGAGCATGTTTACGTAATAATCTTACATTCTCTTGTGGTTCTTGCGTACGCGAACTAGCTTCTACAATTAGTCGAGAGACTTCTTCGACCGCCATTCCGTACGTCTCTCTGACTTATTATCAGAAATCCTCCCTCGTATGCCACTTCGGACGTTCGACTCGAGCCCATTTTAATGCCCTTCCAGATAATAAGGAGATTGTGAGTGCTAATGCGTCCAACAGTTCTTCGTCTGATATTCGTGGACGTGCGAGCTTCCTGCAACCCTCAATCAACCGGACAAACTCTTCTACGTCTTCCGTAGGTCTACCTCCGATTTTAATATTCCATTTCCGACTGTTATCGTTGATGTCAGCGGAGCTCTTCTTTCCATCACCAGACCAATGTGACCAGTAATTTCCGGATACCTTTATATGTTAGTTACTTGACCCTAATTCCGTCCCCAGACGATTCGTATGCATCAGTTGGTCCCCTCTTTCCAAACATTTCCAGGGTTCTGCTGGAAACCACCATCATAATGTGTTATGTTACAGAATTGATTTTGCCTACTGTGAGCACAGTCCATGTCTGTTCATCCTGAACGTCGCCATAATTTTGGTTGGAACGCATGGGCTGGCCCAGTCTGTTTTGGTATCTTCTGAGATTGGTTCGGCCGTTGCTGGCCGTGATGTTGTCCAAACGTGTGGTTGTATGATGTTGGTTGTGACAGTTGTGGAGTCACTCTTTGTTGAGGTTGTTAGTGTTGATTGTTACGTAATCGATTAGGGTTAGAGAAGTTCTGCATTACCAGTTCAAAATAACGTGTGATATATGTGAAATTATATCAAGATGAACTACTGCAACAATGTAAATTAGAAAGAAAAATCATAGCCAACGCGCTCAGTATAGCAACAATAGCACCAGACCTACTCGCATATCAATCAATGTCAGGTCCAGGTTACATTAGCCTACTTTCCGGAGAGGTAGTACACATTCTAAAATGCGTAACGGTTGAAGTAAGAGCTCGCCAATCGGCCGAATGCTTCGAAGAGCTGCCAGTAATAAGAGACAATAAAAATCTTTTCCTACGGGACACGAACAATATGCGACACAATAATACTAGTAATGTATCAATTCGGTACTCAATGGTACAAGGCACTACTACGCATAAAAGAGCAACATGCGTCGCAGATCTAGCGAACAGTGGTATATACACATACGGCGATACGGAAAAGCTTAAATCTTTCATCATTTCTCTCAACGAACATACAGCAGTACTAAATCAATTGGAAATGGAATTCGCGGGAAAAAGCAAAATGGGCAGCGAAATATCCATCACGCGTGTAATGGACGAAGGAACCCTAGAAAAAATTGCTAAATAAACATGGAATCGCATATGGATAAAATGTATAACTTTCTATTTACAACTATATTTAGACTAATTAAATTCATACTAGATACAGTATATACGGATTTTCTATACACATTCTAGGTGCTTTGTAGAACTCGCTCACGCATCTACTATTACACCTGGCTCACACGTCGGGAGACAAGGACAAGAAAGCGGAGGAGCGACCGAAACCTCCACCAGAGCCGCCGACCAATCTACACGCACCACCGAGCTCCCCACCACATGCACCCAATAACACGCTAATAGAAAGCAAGCAGAACCACGTGATAGAATGCCAATATCTAGGGCAATCAAACGGAAATAACGCACCGCAAGGAATCAAAAATAAGATATACGCCTCAGTAGAGGAACCGTAAATACCGTATCTCCCACCGCGCAAAGAGCGCCTACGAGCAGAAGTATAAAAACAAACAGCAATGAACGGCCAGCAAAAAATAAACCTATACAATGACCTCATTAAACTCAAAAAGAGACTCACCTGGGCCGCACGGAGGGGCGAAGAAACCATACACGTACATTCGCGGGTTAAAACCAAAAATAAAGATACATTTGCAAACTAGAAGTCTACACCTAGTAGATTCAAAAAATTTAAAACGACGGTCTGTAATACCTATGCCACAAGTCTATACGTAATATGCATACTTTACACATATTTTGCACAAACGTACAGCTAACTAGTATATCACAAGACATCCGGGAAAATCACATGAACTAACGATAGATCTCCTTTTAGATATATGGAAATCATACCTACCCTCAAAAAACTCGCTAGTTTACGCTTAATTCATAGGAAGTACTACTCACACACACAAGCGCACAAGATTATTTACGTAGACGAATACAACTTATTAGTCAATTGCAAACACTGTAACGAAACAAAAGTCACAGACCCCCTCTGACTAATCTCACGAGAAAGACACCTACACGTATTAGTTAAACCAAACATTAAAATATCAACACACTGCCAAGTATGCAAAATCACACTACTGTACAGTAACGAAAGCCGATACTGCATCACCTACATTCAGTTATACAGAAAAATTAAAGAACCAATAATACGCAACAATCATAACAAGAACCAGTCGACCAACCATCGAGTTAACAAACCATATAGAATGCAACATTTGTAAAAGAACCATCCTGTCTTACACATCCCAGATAACGCAGATGTGAACAGAGGCAGAGACATGCTTTATCTACATCAACAGTCCGGCATGCCTATCACAAATCAAAGTACCGACAACAATAAACTTAGCCGATAACAGCGTCACAGAACGAATTAACTAACAGATATTGGCAGAAACAAAAAACTACATTGTTAAACGTAAACAAGAAAAAAGAGAGGAAGAAGATAGACTAAGGAAAACGCAAGCAGAAGACAAAGAAATACAAGAATTAATGGAAATAATCACGTTAGAAATGCCTAAAGAAGAAATAGATAAAGTACAAGAAGCCTTAGACGAAGATATAGAGCTCATATACACAGAAGAACTGGACAGACACGTATGAAGCGTACAGAAAATTAGTTCCGTAGATGCACTAAGTACGCACTATCAGCAAACAGAGGGTGGAGGGGAATACATAGCCAATGTAATTCGCACAAATACACGAGTTAGCCTAGAACTGTTAGCTATAAAAGATTAAATATAAATTATAAGCACAAAATATAATTCTGAAAGATACAATGTCAACATACTAGCCCTACTCATTATCTGCATCGCAATCAAGTTAACCAGCCAGCAGAGGGTGCAGTTCAAACTAGTGGCCACAAATCCAGGCATAGCGTACAGCAAAGTACAATAAAGTTGAACAATTAACAGCTGAAGCAACCAACATAATCAAGAGTACTATGCAAAGCATCGGAAGCCCCGACATACGTACTGTATGCACAAACTATTTAATATTGGAACAATTAAAGGAAACGGATTCTCTAGCTAAACTAGCGACACGTATAATGAATACCTACAAATCGGACTCATCTAACTACGACAGAAAAGAATTCTTGAACGTCGACAGCAACGTACACACTAACATAGGTATAGTAACAATTATACTAGAACGCATGCATCAGACGAACAAGAAAATGTTAATCGGGCAAGACCAAAATTGAGTTGACTAGTTCGATTAGTAAACTTACCGATCAATATTATGAATTGCAAAAAATAATGATTACAGTAACAGATTTTAACGAAACGATTAAAGCAAACCGGTTCAATGCCATAAAGACAGCCTTAAGAATAGTGAAAAATATCCTGGTAGAAATAAATTCTATACATCATCAAATCATTGGCATTCTTAACCACCGAAATAGTATATTTCGATACAAGTACGTAAAAGTTGATTCTACACGAGTGAATGGTTTGTCGCCCGAGCGAAGCGATGGTGATAAACTCACGAGTGTAGAATCAATTTTCGCACATGTATTGAACGATATTTTTTGATACAGGGAGTGCAAATGGATTTTAAAAAGTTGCAAATTACGTAAAATTGCATTTTACGCACACTGTATCAAAAAATCTTTTTAGAAACTCGTTTAATGAAACAAGTACTGAACGACATTTGTAAAAAATCAAAGGCGAATTACCGATGGAATATGAAAAATTGAATGTGAATCTTATCACGATTATATGACCGTAAACGATAAAAAAGGCACTCTCTTCTTTGTAAATCAAACCGTGCTAAAAAACTGTAATAAGATAAAAAACAGCTACCTTCGTAAGAACGAGTTCGCCTTCACGAACGAAGAATCATGCGAATATTTACTATTTACCGAGGCAAGCTTGCAAGCTCTACAGGACTGTAATATAGAATTAAGCTCAGAATTAGACACCTTTATAGTACCGACAACGGATTCCTACACGTGTCTAATTTCGGCTATGAACAACCATGAGGTCACAGTCCAATGTGATAACGATCACCGTAACCGTCATTATCCTCTGTTCAATCGTCGTAGCCGCAGTGATTGTATGGGCATGTAAGCATAGAAAACCTATAGAACGCCCGTAAAATCTAACTTAATAACATTAAGTTAGATTTTACGGGCGTTCCTATATACGCCATACCGAAATGTCCGCCGCGGCAAGTGTCAGTTCTAGACAGTAAGGAAAATAAAAAGATGGTAAACAGCGTAGTGAATATTAAGTGCGAAAATAATATTCAGACTCTGTAAAAATGCGCTGTGTGATAAAAGCAGAAAATCCTCTCCAAGAAGCCTCTACCTGCCGGCCCTTCTCGAAACGTACACCCCTACTCCTAATCCTAAATGAATTTCCCTCAATACCTGACCCCTTACCCCCGAAAAGGAATCGGATAAGCTTCGGAAATTAAAACACCTGACCGTGTACCACGGCATCCTCGACCAGACCTCGAACCATTTAGACCTCCAGCCAGCAACAGCACCTGCACTTTAGCATTGCTACCGCCAAGAATAACCACATTGAAGACTTGGTCGGCGCTGCCGCTAAGCGCACGGCCCTCGAAAGATGAACACCGTGGTATGTGTCGGCAGGCTAGCCGAATAATTCTCATGACGGAGATACTGCAGGTCGCCAACAGCCGCGACATCGTCCGCCAAGTAGAGCGCTGGCGTAGCCAGAGAGTCGCGACAAGAAGGAGCATGCAGCAAGGTCTTAGGGTAGCAAACAACTGGCTGCATCATCCCCAACCGGAGGAGTTCTGCGAGGAGGAGGCGCTCTACGGCGAAGAGGAGGAAGAGGAAAAAGAAGAAGAAACCGAACTGTGGAGCGAAGAGGAGCTGCGGCAACAGGCAAAGCTAAACGCCCGAGAAGTCTAGCAGTACTTCTAACAGTCAGCGGATTCCGTGGTTTACGGCAACTGCCAGCAATGCGGGGTAAGCCTACCCATATGGCGCGGGTGTCAACTGTGCGCCCTCCTGTTTGCGAGGAACAGTGGACGAGATATATTCGTCGATGCATTTGAATGCATCAACATCAGACACCAGAGGCAGCTGCACGATATGTACTACGAGGAATTCGGGGGCCCTCCAGAACCGCAAATAAGGTTCGAGGCGTAACCGATTGCGTAATTTTTCTTTCAACCACCGATGTATAATAATGAAAAAAAAAATTAATAAAGAATACCACAAACCAACATACACACATAAAACAGAAAACGGCGTGTGTGAAAGCTTGCCTGGGCGTATACATACACAAAAAAAATTTTATAATAATAATGTTTCTAAAGACTCAGCAGTAAGCCTGAAAAAGCACAAGCCCAACAAGGGCTAGGATTCTTATCGGAGTACTCCGCACAGCTGAACGCCTGACCACGGGGCTGTATCAGAACAGCAGCCCCAGCAAGAAGGTATGCAGCCGTCGAAAAAAACAACGATGACAGTCTAATCTCCAAGCCGACCTCCAGAGAAGGGCCAGGGCAGCATAGCAACACCTCACCAACCAAACGCCGCACCGGTGGCGCAGCGCAGCAAAATCTACCATAGCTTTTTTTACTGCTTCAGCAAAAAGATTAAAAATCTTAAAAGAAACCCTCGGACATCAGCTCTCTGGTTTATGTGAAACACGTTGGATTGAGCGACACGATGGAATTATGCAATTCCGATATGGTTTACCTAAAGTAATTGCTGCATTAGATTTAATTTCGGTATGGGACGGTGTAAATACATCTTCAAAAGCTAAAATTTTGGGTACTTCTCTTTGCTATGCTGAAATTTTAGTTGCGATAGTTTGTCTCTCAGACTTAATGTCTTGTACGATTTCTTTGAGTCGCTTTTTTCAAATGACTCAAATTGATTAGAGAAGTGCACAAAGTGAGTCGAAACGTGTAATGTGTGAAGTCAAATTTAAATGCATTTTCGAAGAAATTAGCGATATTGCTCAAGAATTAGATATCGACTTGAAAGTGCCACGCAATGTACGTAATCAAAAGCACAGGGAAAATTATACTAAAAATGAACCTCTTGATTATTTCAGAGTGTCAATATATATTCCTATAATAGAGAATATTTTAGAGGATTTGAAATGCCGTTTTAGAGATGAGGTATTGAATTTCTTTAATTTTTTCGTTTTATTCCCAGATCGAAAAGATTGTAAAGAAGACACAGAAGAAGCTGTGAATGAAATCGCTGAAAAGTACTCAGTGTTTTTTAACCAACCCGCTAAAATGACAAAACAACTGATAGCCAGTGAGCTAGAGTTGTGGAGGTGTAAGTTGGAGTCAGAAAAAAATGAAACACAAAGCGCGATAGATCTATTGAATGCGTGTGATAAAATTTGCTTTCCATACATCACTTTTTACTGAAAGTACTTGCAAGTTTACCGTATTCTGTAGCAAGTGCGGAAAGATCATTTTCGAGTCTCCGCGGACTGAAGACGTGGCTAAGATCGACCATGGCACAGGATCGACTTACAGGCCTAGCATTGTTGCACGCACACCATGATGTGCACTTAAACGTTGATGAAATTATAGACACTTTTGCTCAACGAAAAAAACATCGCTTAGACTTTATTATTTAAATTTATGTAAACAAAAAGCTAATCACTAATAATATAATAATCAACGAAGTGCAATGTAAACCAAAGATTAATTAATAATAAATAATGTTCATTGCTTATAACATGCCATGATGACCTTTTTTTTTGCTCCACCACGAACCCCATTGCCGCCTCCCCTAACTCGCGCCTCTGGATCCGCCACTGGTGGCGCTACGCTTCAGGGGCCGGCGTGTAACGTCCTGCCACCTACTACCGTCGCAACACATCAGTAAGAGTCAGAAGAACTCTACGGATACAATGCCAATCGATACCTACCTTACTCTCCTCACCAAATTCCCGCCATTCTGTTCATCCCCACGTTGACCTGGTTACCAGAAACCATCAAACGTGTCTAGCCATACGTACTCACGCAACCAATCTCTTGATTAGTTCCGCCCTCTTAAAGGGTATTTTATGCATTCATGCTTGTAGCATACGCGACCCCTCGGTGTATAAATACATGTCCCTCACGAGGCTCCAGGCTTCTTAACCAACAGTGAGCTTAACTGTAAACACGTTCATGTCACTTTATATCGGGATTACTTTCCCTGTTGCCTGTTGTACTTGTAATTGTCTTGAATAAACTGTGTGAGAATCAAGATACAATTCAACAAATTCGCGCCTATTCCACGTTTCCTGTCTGGCTGCTGGAATCCATCGCCTTCTATACATCGCCAAGGGCATTATTCCACAAGGTAATCTCGCGGTTTCTATCGATATTTGCATAATTTTAATAACGTTCACGTTTGTCTTCTTTCTCGTCACGATTACTTATGGTCTATACTTGTTAATGCCTTAGAAGCGCTATCCCGCTTAAGTCATTATTCGCTTATCGAATCCCGACGACGAGAATCGCTTCCTTACCGACTTCTCGCTTGCATTGCAATTAATGACGTTACATATCGCTGTCTCTCTTGGATGTTATTGATACAGTCCTATGCAAAAAAAGCGCAAAGAATTAATTGTTCAACAAATTTTTTTTTTACACAAGATAACTTGAAATAGTTATACTTATCTGATCATTGAGATTATGTCAATTATGCCGTAATTTCTAAAACTTCTTTTTTCTTTGAAAGAAGATTCGCGTTGGACTCGTGTTGCATAGTGCAACGATGCACATGCACTGATACACATAATAATCCAATGCTAATCTGATGCCAATGCTAATCACACGTGATCGCATCATCAGATCATGACGTTGTGTATATAGGTCTCCGATGTTGGACACGAAAAATACGAGAAAATAAATCTGCACTTGTTTTTATTTCGTTGTTATTATCGCGAATCGTCGGCAAGGAAGGTCTCACATGGTCAGCGAAACATTCGGAACAGCTGGAATATGGAACACGGTCCGATTGAACCTGGCTTTGTTATATTCGAAAAATAAATTAATTTCCTACTTAAGATTTATTACAAATAATGCAATGATGGTAATATTTATAGAATCGGCAATTAAATTGCAAACGATGCGCGGTATTTACAACCCCGTCAGAAGTATATTTTATGAGAAAAATGATATTTTTAACTTTCTCGCGGTGTAAAAGGTTTTTTATTTTTTATAAACAAATTAATGTAATGGCAATTTTTCACTGACAATTATAAACGTTTGTAACGATTCCGCAATTGACTAAATTTATTTTATTGCAATATATGCAAATTATTCGCGTACTTTCTGGAGCTCTTAACATCACTTATTTTAAGTAGGTTTACAGAAGGCCCTTCGTTAGCTTTGGGACGTAGCTGATGAGATCAGATTCGATATTGATTTTCATTTAATCAACAAATAAAATAAATTTGTTACTTCAAAATTAGTCGATCGTCCGAAGTTCCATAAAAAAAACTATAAAATGAATAAACGTTTACACTTTGAAAATTTACCCAAAATTCCCCTTAAATCTAGAAAACTAAAGAATTTATCAGACAAAAATCTGGTTGATACCACAACTTCGAGATTTTTTGATGTTGCAAATGAACGTCAAGAGAGTGATTGTAATAAAAGTAATACAGAACTAGAACCTACAAGAAATCAGGTTGGTTTTAAAAAACAACAATTTACAATATATTATAAGTAAACGTAAAAATACAGAGAATAACAAATCAAATTGTTATTTACAGCTTTGGTATCCAACCAATTGGGAAGAACATCTTCACAATATAAGGAAGATGCGTAAGAACTTTGAAGCTCCAGTCGATACTATGGGATGTGATCAGTGTGCAGATGGTTCAACTGATAGTACCATTTTTCGTTTTCAGTCTCTAGTTTCTTTGATATTAAGTAGTCAAACAAAAGATCAATTAACTTATGAGGTTATGCAGCGATTAAAGCAAGTTAATTGTACACCTGAATCTATAGTCTCTCTTTCAGATGAAGAACTTGGAAAACTTATATATCCTGTTAGCTTTTGGAAGGTAAATTACCAAAATCCAGCACGCTTTGCATGCTAAATGCTATCTTTGTTGAAAATAAAAACATAATTTTTGTATGCATCTTTAGTATATACTAAAATTATATAATTTACTTGGTGATACTTGTTAATAATATGTGTCGATGTGGGATTAACGATTTTGAATATATTAATTGTAAATATAAGTATTAATACATTTA
This sequence comes from Muscidifurax raptorellus, assembly GCA_020010945.3. NCBI lineage: Eukaryota > Metazoa > Arthropoda > Insecta > Hymenoptera > Pteromalidae > Muscidifurax > Muscidifurax raptorellus. The sequence continues at coordinate 27,734,790 of CM052077.1, read as the reverse complement.
AAAAGCCAGTCCCAAATTATCACGAATTTAAATATGTATTACCAGATAAAGTATAAGTTTTTAGTATGTATTAAAGACATGTACAAAAAATAGGCATTGTCTTGGGATCAGTACCAGTGATGGTCGACGGTGAATATTACAAAGCTCAACAGCTCTTTGTATTATTGAAAGTCAATGGTTGACAATAGATGGCACATAAAGCTTTGCAGCTCTGTTCCATTCACCATTCATCGTCGATAGTAAACAAGGTAAACTGTGCAATCTAAACGAGATTTGGCTACCTATGATGGTCAAAGATGATTAGTCAATGGTGAAAGTTAAAATGTAGACAAGTACTATGTATTTAAGAGAAATTTTTATACCATTTAACATTAAACTGCAAACAGTGTATCAAGTGTCAACTATGCATTTTTGGTAATAATAATTAAAAATGTATGACAAAACTATTTTTTAAAGATATATCCACCTTTAACCTATATAGCATAATGGATCCAACTAGTAACTATAATATAGTTTGTAAATTAGATTGAGTTGGGTAAACCCAATGGTGCATAAGATACTCATAGAATTTGAGTCAAAATCTTTATTGATATAATCAGATATCAGACCTCTTATGAGCATATAATTTCTATATTTCAATTTTTAAAGCTAAAAATAGATTATATTATATTGTAAATCAGGTTCATATAATGATTTCCAGAACAGAGGGAAAGTCGCCATACATAATCAAACTACCTATAGGCTTTCGAATAGTTATGAGAGGGAAAAAGCCAGAGCATCGTTGCTCTTAAGAAATCATCCTATTATTTTTAGTTGTGTAAGTTACTGTCTGTTGTCTTGAGCTCTGGTTGCTCTGTCATTCCTATGTGACTCATCCGATAATATTTTTTACATTTTCTTTTGCATGATCTGTGGACCATATTCTTTCCTTTCTTATTAGATTTTTGGTCTCTTTATTGGAATGCATGGCTACAGGTCTCCTATATCCTATAATGATAAGCTGAGCTCTAACACTGGTATATTTTTTAGTCATCAAAAAAGAATTTCTCATTGATTAAACATTATCTAAATCTCAACGATGATTTTTGTTGGAGATGTGAGGTAGCAAACTCAAGAAGCGTTATATACTGATACATGTGGGATATAATATAAACTTTGAAATTTCTAGCAAATTGTAATCTGCAGGCCTGTATTAATAAATTCAGTTTTTTAGTTTATAGGATATGTTATTTAGGGCAGTTTGCTTATTATGTTTTCTGGTTACTATCCTCTGATTAAAAGATTTTACTGTATCTCTTTTATGATTTCTATCATGTATATATCTGAAAAGATTAAATTTTTTTTATTAACATTAGACACATATATTTATAAAAATCAAAGTTGATGAAAATAATTTATATACTATATAATAGGGGCGCTATATGTGTACAAATTAGAGTTAAAGTCAGTGAGTTTAAATTGTTAATAGTTTTTGATCATACATTTAAACATAACAAAAAAGTGGCATACTTTGCGTATCAAGATCTAAAGCTAATTTATAAGTAATATTTATAGCTATCAATTATTGAAATTACCTGAAATCTGGTCGTTTTTGTTTCAAACCTCCTTTCACTATGACTTCCCGAATAGAAATTGAAATTGTACGCTCTAGTTACATTACAGTACGTTGCTATAAATTTTCATACGTTGCCGTACAATGACGTACATTTGTGTACGTTTTGGTTAAGATTAGAACATATTGTGTACAGTATCATTACACAGAAACGTACGCAGACGTACGCAGGCATAAGTAAACTTATGAAAATGTCGTATACTAAGAAAAATATTGATGATTTCGAACCCTACTTTGAACAAGCGCTAAGTTTTTGTGCTGGTTAGTATATAAGACCGAAGTTTACTGCATACTAAGTTAATTATAGCGATGAGAAATGAAGGTTAAGTCGTACAAGTATAAGTTGAAGATTTCTGTAAATAAACCGTAAAATTTTAGGTTTAAAGTATTTTATTTTATTTTATTCATACCTTTGTGCAGTGGTGGGTTTACGACACGACTCGGAATTTTCGAAGTATCGCGTGTAAAATATGTCATTTATGTATAATATGTATAATGTACGTGGTATATGTCGTAAATAAATGTTTTGCCCCGTTTTCTACCGATTGAAAACTAACCTAACCATCGTAAATAAGTATCATAACAAAGGGTTTACGTTCGCGCGTCACAAGATTCGTAAGCTTTAAAATCAAATTTAAATTTAAGAATATAATAACTGAAAAGAAAAAAAGAAAGTTTTATTACAAATTACATTTACGACGCGTAATATTATACGTACCCACCACCCCAGATAACATTGCGTCGGCCAATTCCTAGCAATATGACGAGTATCGCGCCGCATTTTAGTCGGTATCTATGCGAGGTCAACTTGACGACGCATGCCGCACGCCCCCAGGCGGCAAAAAGAGGAAAGCATACTTGCCGTCAATTTGCTTCAGTTGTGCCGGCAAATTGAAAGCAAGCGACTTTTTTTTGCGCACTTTCGCCGGGTAAACCTAACCTATAAATATAGGAATTCTGGGATTTTAAAATAATAAAATTCCATTACTTAAAAAAGTAATTAAATATATATTTATTAAAATAACAATATTAACAATTTTCATAAAAACTTAAGCTATAACAATAAACAAAAATAATAATTAATTAATTAAAAATTTAAAACAACAATAATAAAATATTCAAACATAATAACAATATTATAACAATAAATATAAAATTAAATAAAAACGTCTCTTGCAGCGTCAATGTGGCAGCGTAGTTGGGAGTTTTGGTAACCTTGATTTCTTCCTTTCGTTTTACCTTGACTCTGCACCTGCAAAAATAATGAAAGTTTCAATTTTTGCTTATTATCTACAGGTAAATTTAAATAATAAATAATGTTAAATAATAATTTACATGGTAATTATTATTGTAATTATTTTTAAAATGTTTACACATAATTTTAAAGCTTTACCTAATAAATATATAAAATAGCATTGGAAACATAAAAATCACACATGTCATAACTTGAAAGAAGATGTTTGCAAAGTCATTTAAATATTTATTAGGTAAAGCTTTAAAATTTTATGTGGACATTTTAAAAATAATTACAAATTTAAATACCATGTCAGTTTTTATTTAAGATTTATTAATTAAATTCACCTGTACACCTTCCTAAAGGCTTTTTACTTTGCGAATGGAATTTTTTAAAAAGATTATCACAGAGGGACCACTATAGACCCAACGCGTTACATGCACGTTATTTAAAGCTTAAAATGATATATAAAATAGTTAGAATCTTTTCTCATTATACCGAAAAGCTTAATCTTGAAATTCTTGTGAATCATGAGAAAATATTCTTACTATTTATATCTTCCTCAGATCCCGGAGTCCCATCTTGCACAGATGGTACCCAACTCTCCAGTGTCCTGTCAACCATCCCACTACTAGCCTGAGCTTATTTCTGCCCAGACTCCCTATGGTCGTTCGCTATTGCTCTGGTGGGTCCTCCCCTATAATGCTCTTGGCTTGTCTAATTGTAAGTCTAGCGGCGCTTCGCCACTTACCATCCAGCTCTTTCTTGAGCCAGTCTCTTATCGCCTTCTTGACCTCGCAGGAAGCTACCGCCATGTGGCACTCCTTGGCTCGGAGCCTATTTGCTCCTCTTCCTGCTAGTCTGTCCATAGAAGCTGTACTTTGTTTCTCGCTGATAGGGCCGAGAGTAGCTGTCGGCAACCGAGCACTTCCTTAGAAGTGATGCTAATACTGTTTATGGCCAACAGAGCGGCTCTGCTATCCGAGTAGAAGGTGACTGTCCGGCAGCTCGTTCCTCTGCTCAGCAGCTCCTTTGCCGCTTCCGTTATAGCCCTTACCTCTGCTTGGAAAATTGTGGCATGTTGATTGAGTGAGCAAATGATCTCACTCGTTCCCTCTCTTTCCCATGCCCCGGCTCCAACCCCATTCTCGTCTTTGGAGTTATCCGTGAACCAGACAATGCTCCCCTCGAGTAAGGGATGTGTCCCCTCCTTCCATTCCTCTCTATCCGGGAGGATGACCTTGTATGGTTTAGAAAAGACTAATGTATCTCCTACTGTATCACGACCCCTGTCTCTTATCAAGGATACTACCTCGTAGTCCTTCATCCTCATAGCGAGCGTCTACTGAGCTGCCTACGATTCTGCATCGAGTCCTGCAGGCGTGCGCTCTAACTACCCTACCTAGTGGGGGAAGATCTAACAGTAGTTCCATCGCGGCCGTGGATGTGGTCCGCACGGACCCTGTGATACCTTCCATAACTAGTCTCTGTACCTTGTTAAGTGCCCTGCTATGTGCCTTCAGCTTGCACTTGTGTTCCTATACCAGGGATCCATGCATAAGTTTTGGTTTGATAATGACTTCATAAAGCCATCTTACCTTATCGGGTTCCAGGCCCCAGGTGGCTCCAAAAGCTCTCCTGCATGTCCAGAACGTACTGATTGCCATGTCACATTTCTTTCTGACATGGCTGCCCCAGTTTAATTTTGAGTCCAGCGTAACTCCCAGGTACTTTACTTCCTTAACCAGCCCTAGCCGGGTCCCCTGCAGCTGTAGCCCCGTCACTGGTTTGGTCTTATACCTGTTCGTGAAGAGCATGACACTTGCTTTGTTGGGGTTGACTCCTAACTTTACTTTGTTACACCAGTTTTCAACCAGTCCTAATGCATATTGCATTACGCCCGATATAACGTCAACATCGTCTTCTCTTACAAGTATGATAATGTCGTCCGCATATGCCTGTGCATTGATGCCCACCTCGCCGAGGACACGAAGCAGACTATCCACCACCAAGCACCAGAGTGTTGGTGACAAGACCCCGTCCTGCGGGCATCCCTTGTTTACTTTCCCGCTCATAGAACATGCTCCTTATCGCTTATCGAATCCCGACGACGAGAATCGCTTCCTTACCGACTTCTCGCTTGCATTGCAATTAATGACGTTACATATCGCTGTCTCTCTTGGATATTATTGATACAGTCCTATGCAAAAAAAGCGCAAAGAATTAATTGTTCAACAAATTTTTTTTTTACACAAGATAACTTGAAATAGTTATACTTATCTGATCATTGAGATTATGTCAATTATGCCGTAATTTCTAAAACTTCTTTTTTCTTTGAAAGAAGATTCGCGTTGGACTCGTGTTGCATAGTGCAACGATGCACATGCACTGATACACATAATAATCCAATGCTAATCTGATGCCAATGCTAATCACACGTGATCGCATCATCAGATCATGACGTTGTGTATATAGGTCTCCGATGTTGGACACGAAAAATATGAGAAAATAAATCTGCACTTGTTTTTATTTCGTTGTTATTATCGCGAATCGTCGGCAAGGAAGGTCTCACATGGTCAGCGAAACATTCGGAACAGCTGGAATATGGAACACGGTCCGATTGAACCTGGCTTTGTTACATTCGAAAAATAAATTAATTTCCTACTTAAGATTTATTACAAATAATGCAATGATGGTAATATTTATAGAATCGGCAATTAAATTGCAAACGATGCGCGGTATTTACAACCCCGTCAGAAGTATATTTTATGAGAAAAATGATATTTTTAACTTTCTCGCGGTGTAAAAGGTTTTTTATTTTTTATAAACAAATTAATGTAATGGCAATTTTTCACTGACAATTATAAACGTTTGTAACGATTCCGCAATTGACTAAATTTATTTTATTGCGATATATGCAAATTATTCGCGTACTTCCTGGAGCTCTTAACATCACTTATTTTAAGTAGGTTTACAGAAGGCCCTTCGTTAGCTTTGGGACGTAGATGATGAGATCAGATTCGATATTGATAAGCACCAGAGTGTTGGTGACAAGACCCCGTCCTGCGGGCATCCCTTGTTTACTTTCCCGCTCATAGAACATGCTCCCCACTTGGCCTCTATCGACCTGCAGTCCAGCAAGTTGCTCATCCACCTGGCGACGGTCCCTGGGATCGCATGGTCTTCCATGCCCGCCGCAATGCCTCTGCTGTCGTGTGGTTGAAGACCCTCTCGTCGTCCAGAAAAGCTGCCATTACCAGCCCCCTACCTTCAATTCCTTTTTGGACGAACCCTAACACCTCCGCTAGCGCTGTATCCACGGATTTTCCAACTTGATACGCGTGCTGCTGGCGGTGCAGAGGGGTCTCTTCCAGCGATTTTTCTTTCATATACCTGTCTATCAGCCTATCCACCGTCTTTAGCACAAATGAGGTCAGGCTGATTGGCCTGAAGTCTTTTACCCTCGTATGTTGTGGCTTGCCTGGCTTGGATAAAAAGCTTACCCTGGCCCTCCTCCAGCAAGCCGGAACGTAGCCATACGCCAGGCAAGCTTGGAACAACTTTTCCAGATCTGGCAGCAGTATGTCGATTGTAATAACCCACCCACAGGCTCTCTCGCGACAAGCCCCTTAACGCGCGCAACCCGTCACGCGCCGGCACCCTCTCTAGCCCCGAACACCGCGCCGCTAGTACCGCGCGCCGCCGCTAGGCGGCTACGATCCTCCGGCGCGCTGCCCGCTAGCGAAGCAGCACAGCGTGGGGCATATAAAGAGGCCGGCCGAGACGGCTCAAGCATCTCCCCCAACGGTCCTCATAGACCTAAGAAAGCCGAGCCTAGGCAAGTGCGAGTATTCAGTCAATCGAGGAATAAACAGTTCTTTTTTTATTAAGATAATTACCGAAGTAATTATTAAACCTTTCTCACCTCCATCTCCTCCACTCCCACGTCCACGAAAGAGAGCGAGAGAGCGGCCTACCAAGCTGAATTAGAGCTGATCCACGGCTAGCTGGCCGTAGCCAATTGGCGGATCACCATCCTGGAGCGCCTGCAACACCGAGCCAGCCCAGCCGACACCGCTACCCAGACTCAAGAAGAAAAGTCCAATGAAAATCCACCTCATCCCATTTACTATGACGTAGAAGGATAATCAGAAATATATTTCGACCAACCACATCGTAGGACAATATAAAGTTTAATAACATGTCGTACGACGAAGTTTTAAAGAAAAAAATAGATATTCTGTGCGTAAAACAAAGGGAACTAGAGTTCGCGAGAGATTTTTATCAACGCCTAAAAACTTCTCGAGATGAACATCGAAGCATACTACTACAAGCCCAAGAAAATTATAAAGAATTGTTCGAATCTACACTAGCTACAGAAGAAACCTCAATTATCGGATACATATTAAGAATAAAAGTTGGAACCCTTAAAGAAGCAGGGCGACACGCAATAATAATAGAACATCGGTTAAAGAAACTGAGACTCCCTATTATATATGAAAGCGACGAAAAATTATGACTGAACAATAGAAAAAGGGAGAGAAACCATAACTATAAAATTAATAAATAACTATGAATATTCTAGGATGAAAATCGCGAAATGAAACCGCCCACCGAAATAGTACAGATAAAATATGATGGCGTAATTCCATCACAGCAGCCACTTACCTACAGTGATTTTTATGAATGGGATTGCGTAAAGAAAATACGAGCCGATGAAATTGTCTATACAGGGTACTATACGCCAGCCATTACATGCGAAGCCTGTTTTAAAGTAGGAACCTATCCACCCTATGAGATATATAAACTGGCACAGTTTTTCACATTAAGAATTTACAAGATGCAAATGCCAGGACTGCGGAAAGTCTGTACTACGACTCGTGCCATTAATTGACTGCTTACAATGCATAGACGCATATTTTTATGAAAAAGAAGTCGCAAACCGATTATAAATTCAAATCGAAAATATTTCAACAATAAAACTTCTTTTACAGATAGAATCAATTGACAATAAGAAAAATTCCATAAATTAGAATATTATCATCGAAAAACAGAACTGAAGACCTGCCAAATATGCTTTGCAGGAAAATGGATAGCAAACCGAGTACAATACCACCACGTCTTTTTTTATTGGAGAACAATAATTACTCATCTTACTTGGCTACTATATGACCTTCATTTATTTAAATTTTATCTTAAACCTACTAGTAAAAATATTACCATTATCAAGTGAACTGAAATTAATGTATTGTTATATCCATGTAGTTTGAAGTGGACTGAATTTAATGTATTGTTATATCCATTTACGGATATTATAAATAACAACACGCTATAAATTGTATATTATATATTTGATTGATTGTACCTTTGAGTGTAATTTTTTTAAACCGCTTTAACTCAAAAACTAAATGTCGAACTTTTTTAAAAAAGCATGATTATTGAATGTTATTAGAACTATACACCACTTTATTTAAAGTCATTTCATAGGGCAGATCAGTAAAAAACATTGAAAATTAAAAAAAGTCGTTTTTCTACGAATGCGATAACTGTGGTAAAAAGGCAATAATTAAGTTAAAATTCGATGTATTTAGCATTATATAAGTACCTTGATCCCTTTCTTTGGGTTGCTTATAAAAATAGTTATTAGGTTTCAAAAATTGTTTTCTAACTATATACTCTGCGTAACCGAAAACTGCATCACTTATATTGAGATTATATTTAATGCATTTAAATCTATACCTAAACTCGTTTTTCTGTTTTGCTGTTTTCGTTAATTCGTAAAAAACAAGATTTTTAGTTATGTAAATGCGTTTTTGTACGGTGATTTTTCGATTAATAGTGATTTTAGACGCGCTACGAGAATTATCTTTACCATTATACAAAAAAATATAATTTAAAAAGAGCAATTCCAACAAAAATTTCTACAGCAAATTTTAAAACACAAATAGATATTATTTTTATAAATGAAACTATGCAACATTATTCAGCATGTATTTACAAAACTTATTTTTCAGACCACAAACCCATTTTTATTGGTATCATCAGTAGTGCAAATAAAGAACATGATATTTTTCAAGCAGATAATAGTTAAAATTATTCAAATAATCATACTATCGTATCATGTTATGCTATATCAACTATTCAATCACTATTGCACTGTTCAACTTTAAGAAATAACATATATAAATATACTGAAGATTAGTGTATAAACAATATTTATAACACACATGTATCACACGTTTAACAAAATGTATTTGAATTTATAATAGATATTGAAACGAAATCTAATATTCTGAATTCTGTTGTAAAGCATCAAATAATTACAGAAATATATTGTCCCCCCTGTAAATATAAAAATAATGAAATTAAAAGACAACATAATTTAGAGACTTGCTACCTTAAGAATGAATGAATTGTATGGAAGATTTAAGTATGGCTGGAGGTTATTGCTGTGTAATCCACAGTATAATTAACCAGCATTTTGTTATATTTCTTATTGTTAAACCGGATCTGCGAACAGGGATCCTCGTATTCCTCTGCAGGATTTGCGACGTTATAGTGTGTTATTGTGTAAAATAATATCTACTCTGTACCGGATTGCAAATGTTTATGTGTAACTCTGTTTATATGTAACTCTGGAAATAAATAAATAAATAAATAAATAATTATAACATTAGTCTTGCCACAAATCAAGCAATGCAAAATATATATTTTATATGAATTAGTAGATTATAATTTAGATGATTGGAAACTATTAGATTCAGAATGCAATAAATAAGAATGTAATGGTATTTTACAACAAAAATCAAATTTAAAATTCGAAAAAAAAACAAAAATTTGCAGGAGTTGCGCAGGGGTCCCGACTTCTGGAACACCCTGTATGATGGACTACTAAGGCGGCGGTAATAACAGCACGCGACACCCATCTGGCACAGCCAAAACTGAACCAGGTGATGAGACGCGTAAGCACATGGATGACGGACCACGGATTGCAACTAGCACTAAAAAAGACTGATTGTGAGTTCCTGCTACTTACAAGAAAATGGATAGACACGACTATACCAATGACTGTGGGTACGAAACAGATGGCGACCAGAAATGAAATCAAGTATCTAGGGGTGACTTTAGGGAGAGGGAGAGAGGGGGAGGGAGGGAGGGAAGGAGGGGGAGAGATTAGATTAGATTAGATCATTTTTATTTCTGTACATTTTGTTATACAAAAAAAACATTAAAAGTAATACATTGATAGAGTACATTGAGCTTTGTAGATAAATGAATGGGTGATGCGACAGTATGAAAGAATGAATGAATGATGAGATTGTGGGATGAGAATGATTGCACAGTTTTTAGGTGTTCTCCAGATTAAAAAAATACAGCATTGCCTGATGTTTGAAAGGTGATAGTGTTCTATTGTTGCGAAAATGAGAGGGCATTTAATTCCAGAGTTATGATGCGCTGATTTGAAATGAATTCCACAGCGTCTCTGACGAGGGTGAGGATATTCAGATGAGTCACCTCACCCCTCACGGGGCGGAGTGCGACGTGGAAGTCAAAAAAGGCCATGATATAAGATGGAGTGGCGGTGTTAAAAAGTTTCCTAAGGAAGCAGGCCTTGAAGTACTTCCTACGTCTGGCGGTGGTGAGCCACATACAGCTCACGTCTGTATTGGGTGATGTGCTCATCCCTCCTTACACCATAGATGTAACGAATTCCTGTGTTTACCAGTCTCTGTAGTTTTATGTCCAGTTCTTGCGTCAGGTCACAGTAAACTAATGAGCAATAGTCGATGATGGGGAACAATAGGGCTTGCACGAGAAGCTTGCGCAGCTGAAGACCGGTGCTGTTTCTAAAGTAGTGTAGTCTATACATAAGCGAGTGTGCGCGCTTACACAGTTGAGTAACGTGCTCCTTCCAGGTAAGTTTAGAGTCGAGCACCAGTCCCAGACTACGCACAGACGGCTGATATTCGACCCTGGCTCCTCCTATGTTAATGTAGGTGTTGGCTGTAGAAGGTAAAGCATTTATATAATAGGAGGAGCCAAGGACTGTCGCCTGCATTTAGTTTAAGATGATTCTGTGCAGCCCAGCCCATAATCCTCTCGGCGTTAACACTCATCCTCACGGAAGAGGAATCGGGTTCCTCAAGGTGGCATTGGCTGTAAATTTGCAAGTCATCCGCATAAATGAGATGTGATACGTCAATGTCTAGACAAAGGCCGATATCGTTGATGTATAATGAAAATAACAGTGGGCCTAGAACATACCCCTGTGGCACTCCCATGTTTAACGGTAGAAAGGAGGAGAGTTCACTGCTGTCACCAATGACAGTCTGCGTTCTACCAGTAAGGTAAGAGGCGAACCAGCGGATAACCTGCTTAGAGAAGCCGAAAAAGGTTAGCTTTCTGAGTAGCCTTACGTGACACACAGTATCAAACGCCTTGCTAAAGTCAAAAAAAAGTAGAAGTGTTACCTTCTTTTTGTCCATGCCAAGCCTGACATCATCAGTCCACCTGATCAGGCCGGACTGTGTGCTGTGGCCAGTGCGGAAACCAGTCTGTATGATTCGAAATATTCAGAGGTTTGCCTGTGCACTAGCCACTCCAGGGCCTTGGACAAGAAACATAAAAGGGAGATCGGACGATAATCAGTCAGAGTTGTGGGAGAACTGATTTTATTCAGTGCGTGCACTAGTGACTTTTTCCAGTCCGAGGGGAAGTATGACTCGCTCAAGGAGAGGTTAAAAATACGACGTAGGAATGGAGCGAGTACCGGCAGTGCTTTATAAATGACAACCTGTGGGATGCCGTCGCTGCCCCTAGCCTGGGACTCAAAGTGCATCACTGCATCAAAGATGTTCGATTCCGATATCTCCCTGAAATTGAAATGCTCGAGGATATTTAGACCCTTCAGGATGTGCTGATATTCCTCTACTGCAGGAGCCAGCAAATCGTTGGAGATCCTGCTGAAATGCGCGTTGAGGTCTTCAATGGAGAAGCGAGAGGGTGGTTTTTCTTTGGAGGTGGTGATTCCAAGTCTCTCAAGCTCTCTCTAGATCTCGCCGACATCAGTCAGGGAGGACAGGCGTGAGTGATAGTAATTTAACCTGGCATCCTCGACCTGTCTATGAGCATCGTCTCTCGCTAGTCTATAAAAGTACAGATCTAGCGGAAGACGTGATCTGCGAAACCGTCTGTAGAGTCTATCCCGTTCTTTCAAGAGGTCACGGGTGATGTTTTGGTCTAGGAGTCACTGTACGTAATGGGGCGAGATGATTTATGGCGTTAGTCAAGTTGGTGTTGAGAGTGGCGATGCAAGCGTCAAGTGATGAAGTATCAAGTGATGACCAGTCACAAGCGCCGAGATAAACCCTCAGTTTCTCGGCGCAGATTCCTTTATACTTACGGTAAGTAAACGTTTTGGGTTCGTAGCGTGGTATCTGTACGTCGAGAGTGGTTGTAAAGAGGTCATGTCCATTGATGAAAGGTGTATCAGTCTTCCAGTGCGACAGCAGGCGATCCTGCTCGTCGATTAAGCAGAGGTCAATCCAGGTGTCTGATTCCGGTTTATGATGTGTAGCACCATAGGGAACCGACTGAAGGGAGTTCTCCTCGATGAAAGCCTTGATGAACTTGGCATCTTCAGATCGGGAGAGTTGGTCTGCATTGAAGTCACCCATGCTTATCTTTGTGGAGTAGTTGTGCATGTAAGTAGTAAGTTGGGTGAGAGACCACTTGCAGAGATTTCATTGAGAAGATACTCCGGCTTCCCTGGCCTGCCCGACCAGACACCGTCGGAGGATGCTAGAACTGTGGCTGTAGGTTAATGATAAATGTAGAGAGCCACACCTCTACCGTTTCTGTTCCTGTCCCGTCTAAGTAGTGTGTAGTTATCAAGTATGTGAATGATTTTTACTTTGTCGTCCAGCCAGGTTTCAGTTACTGCTGTTACGTGAAAGAAGGGACGAGTGGACAAGAAGAGCCTTACCGCCTCAATGTGACCCGTGAGGGAGTTAGCATTGAAGTGACAGATCCTAAGATCCTCGGACAGAGTTACCTTAGAAACGGTTGAAGATGCAGGCAATGATGACGTGAATGATGATGGTGGTGAGGGTTGTATGATGCGAACAAATTTTAGCGGTCGTTGCTGTTGCACAGAGGTCTCTTGGCAAAAAAATTATTTAGATCCTCTTCAGTGATGATTATGGTAGCCTTTCCTCCGTCCTCAGCAGCACGGATGAAAATCCTCCCGTCCCTCACGCAGGTCCTACAGCCCTGTGCCCGCCTAGCCTCCTACCTGGCCCTTACGCGTAAAATGCTACTCCTACCGGCACCTTACGAGAGAGAGAGAGAGAGAGAGAGAGAGAGAGAGAGAGAGAGGGAGAGAGAGGGAGAGAGAGAGAGAGAGAGAGAGAGAGGGAGAGAGAGGGAGAGAGAGGGAGAGAGAGAGAGAGAGAGAGAGAGGGAGAGAGAGAGAGAGAGAGGGAGAGAGAGGGAGAGAGAGAGAGAGAGAGAGAGGGAGGGAGGGAGGGAGGGAGAGAGAGTGTGGGAGGGAGGGAGATATGTGTTTAGTGGGTTGGAGTTGTCGCCGCGCGCCGCCAAGCCCCACACATTCTGCTCTTGAAAGAGTGTACCAGCCAGTCCGTTACTTAGATTCACAGCCGGCTACCGAAAAAAATTTAAATGTCAATTTAATCATAAAGTATATAAAATGCAATATTTAACCATGGTAATAATATCAATTCACGACATTGCATGAATGTATTGTGGAAAAAAATAAATAGGTAGGCTTCAACGATTCAAATGAACAAAACATAATTGGCCGAAGTACATGAAAGAGGCTTATCTTATTTTATAAGAAGAAATAAAATATAACTTATTAAATAATATGCATTTATCGAAAACTGAGAAATTATTCTAAATAAGAAAAAATAAAGTGGATTAGGTCTTTCCTCATAATATTGTCCATTGTATTAATTTTTTCTTGTTCAGTAGCTGCAAAAATATGCTATTAAATTTATGTAAACCCGGTAGAAAGTATTCCTTTTCGAATTCATTCGTAATTAATTTAGAAAATATGCGATTAGGGTAACCACTCTAAACAAAGTCTTGTATCATTCATTTTAACAATTCCATATGTAAATTTCATTAAATAGTGAGATACAAAACATTATTTTAAGGAAATGTAAAAGAAAAGCGTAAATTATTTCAGCTTAATTAGTAGAAAAATGTTGAGATAGGAAAACTTTTATACTTTATTACATTTTCTTACAAAAAATGCGCCGAGATATATATTGTTTGGTGGTGAAAAAACGATATCATCAAAATGTAATTAATACGGAGATTACATTGAAGAAAATACAACGGTGTCTAAGAAAATAAAACATATAATGGCAGAGATATATCAACTAATAGAACTGACACTCTGTTTACAAATATATAAATCAGGTGTCAAGTAAAAAATTAAGTATCTATATATAATCAATTACAAATAATTTCATCTATCAAACGAAAAAGTAGAAAAACTTTATCGAGTTACATATGAATTAAAAATAATTCTGATATTAAAGCAATACATAATGTTGAAGAAAGCTACGTGCCAAAGAATGGCGGTTTTCTTTGCTTGCTATATTCTGATTAGGATAATATGATAATAAACTTGACTTATTTATTGATCTTAATTCTTTCTTAACTTGTGATTACGTTGCAAGCGAAATTATGTTATGTAATCTATATCTATATAATATTAATATTCTTAAAATTTGTAATAAGATTTTTGCTGTAAACATCCCTTTATCCTGTAATAATATTTTGTAAAATACAATTTTCTTACAGCGATTGTAATCTCAGCATGCCAACACATCCATTCATCGCAAAAAAGTGATTTTTCGTTTATTGATTTTTATTATATATGGTTTTAAAGTAGCGTACGTACGTACAAACATTTTTCTAACTAATTTTATAAGCTGTTTAATAACGAATAATTTTTTGTTCTGTACTAATAATATAGGTTGTTTGCATACACATGCGACATAATAATGATAAGATGTGGTCCAGATAAAATGATGCTGGGAAATATCAAAATATGAAATATTCACATTTGATATCATGTATATATATATATATATATATTGTAACGGGCGGCGAGACGCGCACGTCGGTGCGGGGAGCCAAAGCGCGGGAAGGCCGGTTGAGATCTCGCAATTCGAGGGAAATTCGAGACAGTTAACTTTTGACCGCACTCGCGAGTAGTACTGACGACGCGCGCCAAAAGTTATAGCTACAGCAGCAGCAGAGACAGCAGCCCTAGCAGCAACCGCAGCACAGCAGCCCTAGCAGCAACAGCAGCTCTAGAAGCAACAGCAGCATCTTGAGCAGCAACAGCAGCAACGGCAGCAACCGCAGCAACCGCAGCAACCCAAAGCTACCACAGCCCAGGGATACGGCAAGGTCGAGCAGAGGACTCCCTGGCCAAAGTACAACGAGGATCGTCGTTATAAGCTAAAGTAGGATCTCATTTTCCTTTTATTTATACGCGATCGACTGGCGAGGCATTTGGCCCCAGTCGTTGTTCCGGTATATTTTGTGGCCTTCTCGCGACGCGAATACGCGCAATACGGACGCCGGATTGTTTAACTGAATAAACGTCTTTTTATTAGAATCGGTAGTGTGTTCATTCGATCGTCGTCCCGATCCCTCTTCCTATCTAAACCGCCGAATACCGCCGCCTTCGCGGGCACTACACAGGAGTGTAGTGCATACTGAGCACCGGGACATCGTCGCAGGTAGGCGACCACACGAGCGAGTATAGCATCTCGCAAAAGCAAAGTGCAGGAGGACTTTGCATTTGTACGGGGTACATAGGCAGATAGCCGCCTAAAAACCACCCCGTTACAATATATATATATATATATATATATATATATATATATATGTAGCAACATTTTGGAATTTTTTAAAATGTTTCGAGTTTTCTCAGAACATTTGATACACACTTGGTGCTCTTTCCTGTAGACGACGTCTCGTCGACCTGGGGGTCAGGCTGACAGCTAGTCATCGTCTGCAGGAAGTCACGGTTTTTTTCGGTATCTTTGACGTACACTTGGTGCTATTCTCTGTAAACGACGTCTCGTCGACCTGGGGGTCATCTTGACACCTAGATATCCTCTACAGGAAATTATGTGTTTATTTAGGTATTTTTCACGTCCACCTGGTGCTCTTTCTTGTAGTCAACGTCTCGTCTCGTACTGATTTAGTTCTAAATATGTCAAATAATAAGACCAAAATTGATAATGTGTCTCAATTATGAATTATGAAATATATATATTAGAAAAATCACAATTATAACAGAAATAAAAATTGCTCTCTGCGTTGAATAGGGTGGAGACTGTCGTAATTATTGAACACAAAAAATTCAATAAGAATGCCAGCATTACAATGTTTTATTTTTAATTATATTATATTCGATTTTATATACCAATTAGTTAAAAAATCATAAAAAATTACGATTACGTATTCAATATCTTGGTTAACCCGATTTCATCGCATATAATTGGGTACAATAGTGACGATAATTCAGCCAATCAATTACTGTTATATTTTTGAAGATAATAATGGCGATGACTCCGCCAAAATACTACTATCATATAGAATATTATTAAATATCTTTAAGAATCTGCTTTATCCACTCCTGTGGGTTATTCAGTTGGGCGCCATGTAACGGGGTGGGACTGTCGTTGAGAGGAGGAAAACACAAAAGGAGACGATGGGACCGAGAATCGATCCGGCGCTCCCGAGATCTCTAGGCGCACGTTGTATCCATTGAGCCAATGCCGCCTTATTCCATCACTCTCGTTCTTGCTCCAATTACCGGCATAGCGAGGACTTGAACCTCGTTACAATATATATATAATGAAATAAACTTAAAAAAATTTCCGAATATACTATATTTTTTGTGTGTATATTAATATCTTCGTTTAGTTTCCTTCTTTTCTTTTTGTCGTCCATTAAATCATCATTATTATGTTTGTAAATAGATTTTTTACTCAAATATATTTTGAAATTATTTCTTGATGTTGTTCTTGATAAAGCAATATATAATTGATCATGACTGAATACTGGAGTGCGCAAATATAATCCAACTTTTCCAAAAGATTGACTTCGAGATTTAGTTATAGTCATAGCGAAACTTAATCTTAGTGGAAATTGTCTCCGTATAATGTGAAAAGGTATTTCTTCTAATGACGGATTCAGATCAATTCGTGGTAATAAAATAATTTTACCAGAATATTTACCAGTTATAATTTCTGTAACTAAAATATGTTTTTTATATCTTTAATGATTAATCTAGTTCCGTTACAAAGACCATCATCGATATCCGAATTTCTTAAACAACTAACTATTGCACCTTTTTTCAAAATTAATTTATGTGGTGGCAATCCATTTGGTGTTAACGAATTTAGAAATTCTGTTGGTATTAAATTTATTAAGTTGTTATCATTGTCACTTTCAATTTTGTCATCACTATAAAATACAGAACTATTTCCGTCGATTTTCTCAACCATATTTTCATTGATGTTTAATATATCAGAATTTAGAGGCGATAAACTGACTTTGTTTCTTAGTGTTAATTCATTTGGATCAATTTTATTGTCAAAGATTTCTATAATCAAATCATCATTACATATAAACACTTGTGGAATTATCTTCACATTATTTTGTAATTCGATTTTTGTTGCATTTCTATTTTCTCCTACATCAAGAAGCCAATTTTTAAATTCATGATCTTTATTTAGTAATCTTAAATTTTCATTCAATGATAATTTCATGAATGATAATCATAATTAACTTCTTTTTACATATGATTTCATTTTTTTTTATTACCATGGCGTACTATAGGAAGTGTTTGTCCAAAGTCACAAGATGTCACGATGATTTTTCCACTGAAAGGAACATTATTAGCACATAAATCTTGTAAAAATCTATTTATTGCTTTGAAAGCATGCCTAGAAACCATTGATATTTCATCCCAAATTATAATTTCAATATTTTTTAATAATATACCATATTTCGTATTAAGACAAATGTTAGATGTTGTTTGTTTGTTAATGTTTAATGTTAATTTAATCATGCGGTACAGTTTTTGCTTTAATTATCAAATTTGCTGCAATGCTAGTCCATGCTATTGTTAGCAATGATATATTTCATATTATTAAGTATTTAATAATAACATTGCCGATAAAATATAATTTATTTCCAATATTGTTAAATGTGGCATTTATGACTAGATGAAATATATGTTTTTGATCGACAGTTAGAGATTCAATTAAAGTTCTTATTGTTAGATTATCATCATCAGTTCCGACAAATTCATTATCGACATAATCACATGAGATATTATCATGTCTTTCTTTTGTAATATTTATATGGTAATTAGCAATGATGAAATCGTGTTTTAACAAAACATTTTCGATATTTTTTAAAGCTATATTTTCGACTCATGTTTGTTCTAATTTTGGATCCATAAAATGAATTTTGTATTTATCGTATAATTCTAACGCATTATGTGGATTTTGAAAAACTAGTATGTATACAAATAATTCGCACATTGATTTTGAAAATTTGAATGAAGCAGCTTCTTAACATTTATCCCATTCTTCATCATTACTAATGAGACTTCTTGTTGCACACGCTTCTTCATATATATCGTAAACAAATCCATTTACAGTACGCATATTTCTTAATGATTTAGCTCCACCAACATGTAATATCAAAAGACATAAAAAAATGTTTCGTGTTTTTTTGGATTTACAAAATACATTCTACTGATAATAGGCGTAAACAATCTTTTCCTTTTATTCCATTTTATTTGTTGTTCATCAAAGACGTAATGATATGGAATATCACGATATAAATATTGTGACGCATCATCATCATTTTCGTTCAATTTAAATCAAGCTGTTAACGTCGTATCTACATTCTTATTTATTCGTTTATTTTCTTGTCCTCCTACAAAATATACATGTGTTCATCTGCATCATGTACACCTAATCTCTAAATTGCATAAGATTACATTAGATTCTAAAATACGAATGGCCTCAGGGGCGCATACGTATCTTGTCGAGTATACTTGACCACATATTTCAAATAGTTGCGGTCCAACAGTATTAAAATATGTTAATTTAGATTATTTTATTATATATCCGTATATTTGTCCTATAATTGATAGTTTTTGAATTCTCATTTAATAACAAATTTTTTAATTCAATAGGATACGCTGATTCAATACCTACATGAATTTTATTCTTGTGACAACAATGAATATATGTTTTATCTTATGATATTTCTCCTTTGAAATGCTTTGTTTACAGTATTAACATTTATTGTCTAAATTTACTATAAAATTTGACATTATAATATTTTCATCAAATCCTATATTTGCAATTAAACCGATATATCTAAAACATCAGGAGTGTTTTTATATTGTATGTCTATAACTTCAGTGTTTTTATTTTGTATATTTATGTTTACCCTCGTTTGAAGGTATCCCTCGAGTTCTTGTCGCTCCTGCTGATCCCTTGAGCAGTCGCAAAAGACATGCTCCGCATCCTTCGTTGCGTCCGAACATACTGGGCAGTTGTGACTGTCTTCTAGTTTGAACCGGTGCAGGTAAGCCCGGAAGCATCCATGTCCGGTCAAATACTGCGTGAGGTAGTAATTGACTTCCCCGTGTCTTCTTTTCATCCAGTCTTCTATCCTCGGTATGAGGTGATGTGTCCATCGCCCCTTGCTGCTGGTGTCCCATCTTTTTTGCCACTCAGGCATTGTCTGTTCCCTTGCGGAATCCCAGATTTCCTTCTGAGTGTTATTGTTATTCCGATTCTTCGCCTCGAAGACGTCCTTCCTCTCTATTGCTAGGAGGTCAATTGGTGGCATACCTGCTATTATGCATACGGTGTCGTAAGAAACCGTACGGTAAGCAGAGGCAACCCTTAATGCACTTCTTCTGTACGCCGATAGATTTCGCGCGTATGTTTGCACCAGCATGGCGTCCGCCCATTTGGGTGCTTCGTACAACATGATCGATATGGCTACACTGGCCAGTAGCAACCTTCGATTCTCTGTTGGTCCCCCTACGTTTGGCATTAGTCGTGACAAAGCAGCGCCCACTTTTGCTGCTCTATTGCTCACCATTTCTAAGTACTGCTTGAAAGTCAGTCTTGCATCAATGGTGATACCTAAGTACTTGATGGTTGGTTGAGAGACAATCTCATGTCCATCCACCGTCAGTGCTATCGTCTCCAATTTCTTACTGCTGGAAATTAGGAGAGCTTCCGTCTTGTGGCTTGCTAGTTCCAGATCTGTTTCTGTTAGGCAATCGCGTATTATATGGATCGCCTCATCTGCTATTTCTTTAACATCTTCTATATGTTTCGCTACCACTACTACCGCTATGTCGTCCGCAAATCCTATTATGGTTGCCCCTTCAGGCAGTCGTAATCTTAGTATTCCATCGTACATTATGTTCCATGTCGGTGGGCCAAGTACTGAACCTTGGGGAACACCTCCTGTGACTTCATAGGTCTTGGCACCATTCTCGGTGTCATATAGTAAGATTCTGTCCTTCAAATAGTTGAACATCATCTTTCTTGTATATAGAGACACATTTTGCCTTCGGAGTGCCTCATGTATGTTACTCCATTTGTCTGAGTTGAATGCACTCTTAACATCCAGTGTAACAACGGCGCATTATTTCTTTCCTCCTTTCCATCTTTTTCCTGTACTGCTGATCGTGCAGTGTCAATTACCAGGCCAACTACGTCCAGGGTAGAACGCTCCTTCCGAAATCCATACTGGTGTTCAGCAAGTCCTCCTGAGTTTTCGATAGCCTGATCCATTCTGATGCAGATTATGCGTTCTAGGATCTTTCACGGTGTGTCCAGCATGCAAAGTGGTCTGTATGACGCTAGATCATCAGGTGGCTTATTTCCTTTTGGCAACAGCACCAAGCGCTGTTTCTTCCAGTTGGAAGGGAATATCCCTTCCTCGAGACATGAGTTGTGCAAGTCTAAGAATACCTCTGGCTGGGCGTAGATAGCATCCTTCAATGCCATATTGGGTATCCCATCCGGGCCCGGAGCTTTCTTGTTTCCTACCCTTTTGCAGGCAGCTAGAAGCTCTTCCGTCGTGAATGAGGAATTACTTCCTCATTCATCCCTGCTTCAATAACACACGGCTCTTCCAGTTGCCTGGAAAACAGCGTTACCATGACCCGGTGTAATAATTCCGGGCACTTGGGAGGGGGGCCATAGCTTCCCTTAATCTTCTTCATTACTATTTTATACGGTCGACCCCAGGGATCCTGGTCAATCTCATCCTGTAATTCTTTGAGGCACCGTCGTTTACTGATGCGGATTGTCTTCTTAAGTTTCCGCTTTGCGTCCTTCATTTCTCGCTGGCAGGCATCTACTATTTCCTGGCCTCTTCCAGTTTTATAGTATTTCTTCCTTGCCCGTTGTTCCTGTCTCCTAGTCTGGTGGCACTCGCTACGAGCACTCTCTGCCTCTTTATCCCACCAGTATACTGGTGGTCGTCTTTGGTTGAGCACTCTTCTTGGCATAGCAGCGTCACAGGCTCGGGTGAAATTATCTATCACCTGTTTAGCCTTACTGTCCGCAGTCCCAAACAGTTGCATTTCCTCCAGTGCCAATAGAAATATCTCCTTATCGTAGTCCTTCGTTTTCTAACTGACTCTATTGGTTCTTGTACTTACAGTAGTTCCTTGCTTCGATTTACCTAACTCCATTATTATCACCAAGTGATCGCTATTGGTGTAGTGTCCACTCAAGATCCACGTGTCAACTGAGTCAATTAGACAACCGCTTACAAACGTCAGATCTACAATAGATCCTGTGTCTTCTCTTCTAAAGGTGTTGGCGCAACCCTGATTGACCAATACCAAGTCTAAAAGAGTAAATGCTTCCAGGAGCACTCGACCTCTTTGATTTCTCCTTACGCTGCCCCACTCTACAGCCCAGGCATTAAAATCGCATACGATCAGCAGTGGTTTGCTTCCTACTGCGTCTTGCACGAGCTGATCTAACAATAAGAGTCTTTCGAACTGCTCGATTGGCGCGTTGGGGGGAGCATAACAGCTGTAGATATGTACACCTGCTACCTTAGCGCCTATAAATCCTTCTTCACAAGTCATCTTTTTTTTCTGGAAAGCAATCTTACCACATGCCCAGATGGCCGCTTTACCAGTCATGTCCATATCCCACGATCGTTCGTCCAGTTCCCTGTACTGTTCGCACACAATGGCTACGTCAACTACTCTCTCCCGGACGTATTGGTTTAGTAGGTCCTGTGTTATCTCGCAGTAATTCAAGTTCAACTGCACTATCTTCATTTTCTTGATCTTTCTAGCGCTCCTACTGCAGTTCGGTAGATTGAACATGTATAACTACCAGTTGCATGATCACTTTTCCCTTCTGCATCTCGTTCCTTGCAGAGTACGCTGTTCGGTTCGTTGTTACATTCTTTTGCTTTGTGTTCCCCGGTATCATATTTGTAGCACAGGTCACTGCGATCCTGAGTTACAGCGCAATCTTTGGCGATATGACCAAAACCTAGACATTTGAAGCATATAAGGGGTCGTGTGTTCCGTTTCATCTTTCAGACGTGTATTCTGGCCTCGTGCCCCAGCGCAAGTCGTCTTCATAAAGCATCCGAAGGAGGGTAGCGAGACTCCCCTTCTGACCATGGCGGGGCCCTGTCCGGGCGCCACCCGGCACCGCCATAGCCGTCAGGATTTTCGCCAGTTGATAGAGCAGCTAGAGCATGTCGGTTAAATCGCTCCGGGCTCTGTACTTACCGGCAGCCTGGGAGTGTCAGAGCCCAGTTTATCTCAGATCCTCCACCCTAAACAGTCGAAAATTAGTCGCGCTGCGGCAATTAGCGAGCGCCTGGTCAGCCAGGCTTTGAAGATCCACCCTCATTTCTTGTGGTGAGTTTAAACTAATTTTCGTTTGGCTTTTGGTCCGCGGGAGATATTTTATTTTTCTCCTACCCTCTGCAAGCAGCACTATCTGCCTACACCGGTACCATCGCTAGACATTGCTTCGGCGGCGCCCTCAAATAGCTGGTTGGCTTTTCTGCTAATTTAACTTTCCCGTACACCCCCCCTTCCACTATTGTGATTAGGGGTCCCGGATCAAGTTCGTTTTCTTCCCTCTCGGAATCGTCCGGCCGTCTACTTCTCACAGCATTGTCCGGTTGGCCTCTAGCAGCAACACCCCGCCCTACGTTCCTCTGCATCGGTCTAAGGTGCGTTTACACGGACGGTAGTCTCGTCATCTTAGAATTCTATACGCTGACGTCTGGCCGTATCTTTAAGTTTTTTCTTTATGCTGGCCGCAAATGATGCCACTACCCTTCAGTTGTCGGCTGACTTGAGTATCAGCTCGACAATGCTTTCGGGGGTGACGTCTTCTCTCAGCATCTCCAACAGATTTTGCCTCTCCAGTGAAAACCGTGGGCACCCTGTCATTACATGCTCGGCGTCTTCAAGCGAGTTGGGGCAAGTTGGACAAGTTTCTTCATTATCCAACTGAAAACCGGTGCAGGTAGTACCTAAAGCAACCATAACCGGTCAGAAGCTGGGTAAGGTAGAAATCCAGATTGCGGTGTGGTCTATTAATCCACTTCTCTATATTAGACACTAGCCGGTGTGTCCATCTTCCTTTTGTTGAGGCGTCCCATCTGCGTTGCCAGGCTCCCAGGGTGCGCTGTCACACAATCTTTCTTGTCTGAGCACTTGACGACTCCTTCTCTTGCAGCTTCTCAAATAGTCTTGCTCTTTCTTCTGTGGCAAGGACCAGAGGCGGTATTACTGCAAGCACCGCGACCGTATTACTAGAGATGGTCCTGTATCAGCTAGTGACTCGTAAACACGCCCGGTGGCGTGCTGACGCTATCTCTCTTGTGTAGGACGACAGCTTTGCTGCTTTGAGCCATACCGGCATAGCGTAAAGCGTGATTGAGTCAACTACTTGGGCCTATAGTTTCCTCTGTATTTGCCGTGGTCCCCCTATATTGGGCATCAGTCCCGCTAGGGTATTTGCAACCTGAGATGCTTTTCTACCGACCATTTTTACATGTTCGTCGAACTTTAGTCGGGCGTCAATTTGTACTCCTAGGTATCGCTGTGTGTACAGAGACACACAGCGACACACAGACAAAAGCCCCGTATACACTAACGCACTGCGGCGTCCTATATAAGACCAGCCACCGGACTTGGAAGGGAGTTCAGCTGAAGCGTTCAATCTGGGCAGAGCCGTGCGCAGACGACACTGCAGAGAAGAACCCGGTGAGAACGAACCGTAGACCTACCGTCTCGTGAGCACACGTGACGGTAATCCTACGGCGACCACCCGTACTCCTGATTACTACCGTGTGCGCACGGAGTATCCAGGAAACCTAGGAGACAAAGAGACGATCTCCTCGTGAGCACACGTAGAAGCTGTCTCTAGATCTCACTGATCATACACAGCAGTATACTGGACCGTAGTTTTTCTTGCCTCTGTGAGCACACAGGGTAAGGAAACACTGCGAGTCAAGGAGGCTGGGAGTCGCACCAAGTCGTGCGCACATGTCTTGGTGAAACACTGCCATTCACATTGCACCGTAAGCCTCATAGTCTCCTTCTCACCGTGCGCCTACAGGACAAAGGGAATTAGGGGCCCACCAGAAACACGGGGTGTGTAGTCCTGAGCACACGTCTCCGCACCAACCGACAAACACACAACCGCCGCCTAAGGTACCAGCCACCACTGTGCGCACACAGGGTGGTTGGGACCCATAACTGAAGCGGCATCTAGAAGCTATGTAGCCGTGCGCACACGCCTATGCCGCTGACAGATGAAACACTAATACCATCACGACCGCCCACACTTGTATCGCACCGTACCGTACCGACAATATATTAACACTAATCCGTGCTGAGACTCTGTAACCATATTGTAAACGAAATCTTCCTAAACCACTCGCGTTGGTTTATCTGTTTCAAATCGAAGAGAACATCTAAACTCCATATGTGCAATAAGTGCTTTAAATATACAATGATTTGCTATAGATAAACTTTATTATTTTCCATCTCCCCATTCCGAATCCTGGTTCCGACTGAGACATTCGGCACAGGGGAAACGCAACCGTTACACTAGATTCATAATATAATTTTTATTATAGCAATTCGATCAATATTATGAACGACATTACATATAATCATATTTACTTGAATTAATTTGCTTTTATTTGTATTACGAAATGGCAATCATAATAAACGAGATGTTTGATATAATCGGTATAATAAGTCATATATTTGTTTATCGTTTGCTAAATGTTATATAAATATATGTATATACAATATTTTTTAATATCTACCTATATATATATAGATATTCCAACATGGCGTTGGGAGGCAACGAGCCTCCCGACCTCGGAGGAGAAGTTTTTTATAAATGCCACCCGAATAAAAAAGTAACCGCAGTCGTCTGCATAATATGTGAAAGTGTTTATCATAGAAGTGATTTTAATAAACTAAAAAACACTATTGCAATCAATGATACGTTCGTAATTTGCCCAGACCATTCAGGCTTGGATCTAACCTCAAAATCAAGTGATGTGGAGCTTAATGACTCGGCTAAAATTATTATAGCACAAATAAAATTAAGACAAAGAGAATCTATAAGAGAGGAATATTTAAATGACATAATTAATAAAACCAACAATGTAGATCTAAACGTGTCAAGTGAACAACCTGAACTGGAAACACTAAAAATTGGGAATAATCTATTGAAACCGCTGGTTACAGAAATGAAAGATGAAAACCAATTACTAAACAGTGCATTAAATAAAAAGCAAGAAGATGTACCTAAAATACTAAGCTACTCACAAGTAACCAGTAAGGAAATTAACAAGGAGGTTATTAAACAGAAGAGAATACCTAAACTAATTATAAAAAAGAAGAATACCGACGACAGAAATAATCTAACATACTTACTAAAAAATTATGTTGACCTGCAAAAAATGTTTAAATATAAATTTTTATTTTTACTAAATGACAAGATGAACAAGTCTAAATGTTTTCTCTTACAGAATGGTTCTTTTACACAATTTGTCTTCCGCAGATAAATAAATGTATTTATAAGTTTGTTTTTAACCTATTCAATATTCAAATTCAGAAATCGAAAAAATAGTCATTACTAAAGTTGTAGGGTTTAGAGGGGAGTGTCATGTGGTGAGCTTAGAGTATCCGTTACTACTATTTTTTCGATTTCTGCCTTTCGAGAGGAGTTATTCAAGTAAGAGTGTGTGCATATAAAATGAGTAAGCCCATATTTCACTTTTCGTCAATGGTAACATTCAATCGCTTGTAACTTTTTAAAAAAGCATCGTAGCAAAAATGTTCATGAGTGATAAATTTTAGGTTTTTTCAAGATCTTTCGATCTCTGTTAGAATTATTCACCTACCACTGATATTTTTAAAAATACAAGTGATTGAAGAAATTAAAAAAATACTCAAAAAATTCACACTTTTTAAAGTTCTATAAAAAATTGAAAAAATGATTTAAAAAATGTTTACGTGCCATAGAAAGTTAGTATTTTGCCTCTACTTAATTATGCCTGTTTTAATTTTATTCTACGATCAATAGAATTGGAGAAATGCTTGTTTAATGAAAGGTTTTCCTCCCACCAAATTTTCGGGAATTTATGACCGGCACTGTATATATATGTATATATATATATATATATATATATATATATATATATATATATATATATATATATGTATACATATGTGTATGTATATATATATGTATGTGTATCTGTATGTGCGTTTGATTTGTTTTGTAACATGTTCCACAATAAAATATAGTAAACCAAATATGTAAAAGCCGAGCGAAGCAAGCGTTTTTAGCTAGTATTATATGATTGACATGCATAGCTTTTATTTTAGTTAAAATTCTATTTTCGTATATATTGCCAATTTCTTAAGTCCATGTCATAATGATATTTTTAATATTGTCATGTATAATTTAATAACTATGCTCTATTGCTACTATTATAATTAATTTTCATATTTTTGTGTTTCAGCGTAAAGTACAGTATTTAAAAAAAACATCCAACATTTTAATCGAAAAGTTTAATAGTGATATTCCTAACAATGTTAAAGATCTATGCAGTTTGCCTGGAGTTGGACCAAAAATGGCTCACATTTGTATGCAAGTAGCTTGGAAAAAAATATCAGGCATTGGAGTTGATACTCATGTACATCGAATTTGCAATCGTTTAAAATGGGTACCTGTACCAACAAAAACGCCAGAAGAAACTAGAAATGTTTTGGAGACCTGGCTACCCAGAGAGCTTTGGGGTGAAATTAATCATCTTTTTGTTGGATTTGGACAAGTTATTTGTCATTCGCAGCGACCAAAGTGCTCAGATTGCATAAATAAAAATATCTGTCCATTTGCAAAAAGTAGTTATCAATTTTGATGTTTTTTTAAACACTAGTTAAATCATCATATTGTATTTTATCTACAAGTCGTTTTCACCATTACTCAAATAATTTTAAAATGCAGCATATTATAGAAAACAATAAATTAATACAATATTTTTTTAAAAGTTAATCGTCAAAAAGATAGTTTGGTATTAGTAAGTGCTATGATCGGAGGGAGGTGTATTTCTAGCTAGGTACAAAGGTGCAATATTTAGCACATATTGAATTCAAGAAAGTCTGAGTTAGAAATCGCCTTCACCTCCGTTAAACATAGTACATTTTTTATACTAAAGTTGGAACAGCACGTTACGCAACACGGAACGAAAGTAGCTATTTCCCGCTGGTGAGGTTTACTACATGATCGAGAAGATTTTTCCCGAGGTGTCTTTACTGCCTGAGAGAAGCGAGAAATATCTGCTACTTTTACCCCTAGTTGCATATAGTGCTTTATTCATGACTAAACTGTACAACCATTTTGTTTTAATTTATTTATTTACCGCTGTATCTCCCTTAGTGGGTATTAGCGATAAATCAGTATATATAAAAATTCTATATGGATGAAATATAATATAAATATATACGAAAGTTTTAAAATTTTTGTTCTCATATCAATTGAATCTATGAAATTTATTGTTTTTTTTTTGCATTGGTATGAGTATCTCAGTAAATCTCCCATACTATCTTTGAGGTTAAGCTTATTTTTTCATTGATATATTTCGGACAATCAGTCAAGATATGTTTAACCATTATTTGCTTTTTACAAGTTTCGCACGTATTATGTTTTTCTTTAGTTAAGAGATACTCTTGTGTAATTTTAGTGTAGCCTATGCGTAATCTGTTTATCAAAACTTGGTCTTCTTTTGGAAAATTTAAAGCAGAATTTGGCCCATTAGCAGTTATTTTATCTCGTGTAAGATGGTTTTGTTGGCTTTTAGTAATCGATAGGTTATTCCATTCACTGGTGATGTTGAGTTTTGTGAGTTTTCGAAAGTCATAGGTAGTTTTTTTATGTGTTATGTTGTTGCATGATCGATAACAGGCTGAATTGGCTAGAACAATCATATGAGTTGTGTTTTCTTAGTTGTGATTGTAGTGACATTTTATTATATTGACTTATTGCTGTTTAATTTTCGCTATTTCTGAGTTCAAAAAGGATCGTTTGAACTTTCCGGTTTATATCTGTTTTTCAAGATAGCAGGAGTCTATCTAGATCATGTTTTTTGATTGGAGCTTGTAATACTTCTTATTATTTCTAGCATAAGATGGATTAACCATATTTCCTGGTTAAAGTGCGCAGGAAATTTGAGAAGGATTATTCATTGCATTTTCCAATTGCATTTTCTGTTTTTGATATTGATATTGATATCAATAACAATGCGGGGATCGGAGCAAGGCCACTGTTAGCAAAATAATTGGTTTGTCTGTATGATTACAATATGGTAGTAATGGCTTTCCGTAGGTAAACAATTCTGTTTTTGTTATATTATAGCTTTTAAGATATGTAGTTACTCGGGATTTTGTTTTCTTAGACTGGATTTGACTTGTATTGTTAACATATTTTTCAGTAAAGAATGTAATTGGTTGTTTGGATGGCCGAGAACTCGTGCTGCGTAATTGAGTGTGAGTTTTTTGCATCTTAAATCTAGTGGTTCACTGTTACTCTCGCTGTGGATGCTGGCAATTGGGCTGGTGATGTAGATATACGCGTACTGGTAATATTTAGTACTGGGTTGAGATGAATTTTAGATTTAATCAAGGCTTTATATGTATTGGTAATGATTTCTTGAACTGTGTTAATAACTACTCCGTTTATAGTGACATTTATTTCTTTAAGTTTGTTTTTGCAGAAGAATATGGCCTGTGTATTAGTTTTGGAAAATTTGAAGCTTGTTGTTATTGCAAACTTGTACAGTTTACCAAGCGTTTCCTCCATTATTTTCTCATTGGTTTTGATGTTTTTTCCTCGTATGAATACGGTTACGTCGTCAGCCAACAAATTCCTGTATTGTATTGGTACGTGCGTTTATGTATGAATTGATATCATTGATCGCTAATAGAAATAATGTTACACGTTTGTTCTTGGCTTGTACTTCAATTGTATGGTCAGTTAGAAAGTTTTTAATAAAATGAAACATGGTACCTATAATATTGTGCTTTGTTAAAATTTGTATTCTTTCCCGCCAAACTAGGTCATAGGTTTTTTCGAAGTTGAGCATAATTCCAGTAGCGATTCGTTATTCTCGAAGGCTTTACATATATGTATATTCAGTGATAATAAACAGTCGTTGTTAGAGCAGTTTTTGCGGAAACTACTTTGTAATTGACTGATTCTGCTGTTGCTTTCTAGATATTATCGTAGTCTTTTGTTTATAACTTTTTCAAAGATTTTACGTAGACTGCAGGTCAGTGATATTGGTCGATAACTTTTTTTGTTGAATCTCGATTTTTTAGGTTTAGGTAGTGTTGCCATTATTGCGTTTCTCCAAAGATCAGGAAATACTTAATTTGTTCAAATGATGTTGAAGATTTTTAAAATGATTTCAAGGGCTTCTATTGATACTTCTTTATAAGCGTATTTGGAATCTCATCTGGGCCCAGGCCACTATGTTTATTCATCTTGATGATCTGAGATTTCTTTCATGAAGATTGGAATGTTTAATGGAGTTTCATTGTTGTGATTAATTGACTCAAGGTCATTATTTATTTGTTTTTCAGACTTTTCTTTATTCTTGAGAAATTCTCGATCGTAACCCTCCGGTATTATAATAAAGAAAACCGCTGCCGATTCATTGGCACGTAGCTTCTTACAACTAAATTGATAGTTTCAATAGATAAAATATTATTTAAATATATAATATGTTATTGCTTTTATTTATTTAAATATTACTTATTTTGCTCAAGGATCAATTTTTTAGCAATGATAATTAGAAAGATTTGAATCGAAATCTACAAAATCAATGAATATTGTTGAAACAATAATAATAATTATTTTCACTTTGGATAATAAGTATGTTATATTAAGAGTTTAAAATAAGCCTGAGACATTACCGATCATTGAGAGAAGTAAAAAACATAGCGTCGCCCTACCTACACTTTGCATTCTTTTAACAAATAATAACCATAATCATTATATCAAAAAAAATTTTTTTCTTGAATTCAGAATTAGAAAACATATTTGCATGTCAAATTTTATTACAATCAGTTACGCAGTTTCAGAATTATGACGGTACACATATATACGCACACACACAGCCATCCGCACGAACATTTTCTAATAATGTATGATTTGTACTCCAAACATTTCAAAACACCTTTCTATGAAGTTTTACAGATAATGAAAATTTTAATATTACAAATCTTCCTTTTGGAGGAAGCAATACACATTTAAACATTCAAAATATTCAAATGTTTGTTTTGCTTTTTAGGAAATAAAATAGCCATTATAGTTCAGTCGAATAAAATACTATTTTATATGCAACATGAGATGGAAGTAAATAAATCCCACTGGTGATTACTCCCCTCGCGAAAATATGCAATCTTCTGATTCAGGCTGTAATTAGTAAACGCACACGAGGGAAAAATCTGCTACTTTCACGCTAGGTTAAATAATGTACTATTATGGGATTTACGGCAAAAGAAAATAATTAATGATTTATTAGAGTTATAAAGTATTAAAAAATCTTTCAAAAATATTTTATAACCTGTTATGCATAGAATATTGATGAATAAATACTATGCTATTGCCAGTAATGATATTTGAAGAAAAACAGATATTGCAATGTCGAATTTTTTATTAAAACGAGTAATCTTAAAACACTTGGGTTATTTTTCACAGTTTAGGCAGACTAGATCGAGTGTACAATCAGCAGATACAAGAATATTCAATTTTTAAAGTAGCCAACTCATTTGTCCAATGTTGACACTTTGGAAAAGAGCGGTTATTTAGAGAGTATTCATAAGTTTGGTTTGTTTACCTTTCTTTTGACACAATTATTTTCATCATAACATGTTAAAGTATATTTTAATGATCCCTTTTGCGTCGGAGACCTGTCACACCAGTCTTGCGGAAAGCAAGTAGAGCAAAGCTATGACCATGGTATAGCGGCGAATCCACGTCAACGGCGAATCGATATTCTAGAAAACCAAGGCATAGCTGCTCACCGTCTTGGAATGAACTAGCTCTATAACAAATCCTAAATCAAAACAATAACCAGTCAATAAATGGTATTGGAACAAAGATTGATAATGGCTTTACTAATATATATCTGCACAACCATTTTCCGTCAGTATACACTTGACTCTCTGAGCGCCGCGGATCTAGGATAAATAGCTAAACAAGGCCGATACGATAGTATACGAAAATTAACCCAAAATCACTGATTAATTTTATGCTTGAGAATATCTAACGTGTATGTGTAATCGTTTATGTGTATATTCAATTCCATTTGACGCGTTATTGCAACAGTGTATGTTAAGTTTCTCCGAAAACTCTCTTCTTTTTTTCACATTTTCTTAATCAATAATTTTAAAAGAGTCAAAATTAATATAGTGTCATGTATTATCAGCATGTACAGCTATCACGAATGATGGGAGGATGATGGGGTCCTGCTCTAAGAACAGAAGAAGCAAACAGGAGCATGAGAGGAGCTCTGCTCTCGTCTGCCGTCGCCGGTGATCTGCCCGCTCTGCCATTGATGCGACTCGTCGACGGCGAGCGATCGCGCGTGCAGAGGTGCGAACCTCAGGCAGCGGCGTTCCCTTCTGACGACGCATTCGGAGCGTTGCTAACAGCAGTCATCGGAGATGCCACGGGAGAGCCTACAGTTCGTCCGTGACACGTCCGAGGACGCGTGGGCGTCCGTCCTCGACGCCCAAAAAAACAGGGTCGCTCGGCAAATCCGTGCTTGCAGTGCTGCTGTGTATGTGAGTTAATGCGTGTGCACGTCGTAGAACGCTCTTGATGCGAAAATTTGAGAATGAATTGAAACAGTGTGTATGAGCATCGAAGAGCGCGAGAGCGCTCTCCGTGCTATTCGAGAGAAAGAAAATTCTAAATGTCCGGGATGCCAGTACGTGCAAGTACGAATACACGCATTGTTAGCGTATTGGATTTCTAAATCAAAGGATCTCCTCAACTCTGTGCAGTTGATATTGTGAGAATTTGTATGTGTGCGTATGTGTTGTGTGTAGCGAAAGGCGCGGTGTTGTCGGTGACAGTCCCCTGCTGCCTCACAATTCTTTTTTAGAGAGAAAGAGCTGCATTATTATACAGCTCCTAACTCTAAATGGTTACAAAAATATGCGAATAAAATGCAGCTTCCCTTCCTGGACGAGCTGCTTACATAAAAATAAGGTTTAAACAAACCCGGTGAAGCGGTAGCGTGGTAAGCTACTTAGAGACAGCTGCTAACGCTCCGAAACTGTTTTATAAAACGTGTAATTATTTATATAAAAATAATGAATGACAAAAGTGTGTAAAATGAAGCTTAGATTTGTAAAACCGAGTAGACTCAGGTATCAGTTCACTGCATGTTCGTTACTCGTTGCATGTTAACAACAAACTGCTGAAGTCCGCGGAAAATCTTCTCCGCGACGTTTCTCATGCTCAGGACAAAAGACGCATGGTAAGCTGAATACACACACACGCACACACACAACATGCAACTGTTGTTTACCATGAGATTTCTCTCTCTCTCTCTCTCTCCCGGCAATAAGCCGACATACAGTCGTACCGACAGGCTTAGCAACAGAAATAACTCAGCAAAACAAATAAAATCGTTACCGAAACTAGTGCCAAAAAACCAACCACGGATTTCGCGCGGAGAACTTTGCTTATATTGTGACAAAAAGTTTTTGCGGCAAGGTTACAAGAGTGGCTCCTAATGGCGCTGCTATTTTGGTTGCAACACCTGGATGTGCCCATCATGTAGCAGTATTGAATGGCTGTATCTGTACCCGTTACCAAATTCAAGAAAATATAAATATTACTTTTAATTTTTGAATCATAAATAAACATGGTAAATTAAAAAAAGTGCACGTATAAATATAAAAATAGTGTCATAATAATAATAACAATTAAAATAAAAATAGATATTGCTGCTGCTTCTGTTCAACATTGTCAAGGTCAGTTTTTTGGTTCTTTTTTGTATTCAATTAAATATTTACATTAAAATTAGTGGCACTTTCCCGCCACCATTACCGCCAAAAAAACATTTTAATTACGAAAGAGGAACCGCTCTGTACACATCTGGCTACGCGGTGTTTTCCCCCACCTCCGCCAACATTTTTTACGCGTGCGCCAGTTAGCCTTTTTGCTGCTACAACACGCGCGCGCGTGCTCCACCGTACCGCGGCTTCTCCACAGCCACGGTGGTTATCCTCCCAAGCGCTCCATTCCACCCCATTACAACGGCCGCCGTCGCTTCCCCCTCTATCTACCCTCTCTCTCACACACACACATACGCCTACCGCCGCCACCGCCTCGCTGGCGTCAGTTCCCCCTTCTGCTTTGGGTCATCCTCAGTCTGCGACACTCTGGGACTGTTTGAGTGCCCCAGTGACAAATAACTTGACGGCTCTGCCGACTATGGCAGGAATGAACTTAGTGCAATCTGAATTCGAAACACTAATTCTCTTCCAAATAATTTTCTAGGCTCAGCGTTCTCGGCGGCCTGGGAAACGGCGAGATCTGGCCGAGCAGCAGTCCAAATCACTTCATTCAGTAGTTCAAGGAAAACCTAAAGCTAATAACCGAGAAAATTGCGCCGCTCACGACTTCCAATACGAATTGGAAAATAATAGAGAAAATCGACCTGCGTCCATATTTTGAGGCAGGCGAGAATCTCGTAGATCGGGTAACGAGCGCAGTCTGAGCGTGCGATCCGCAATACGATTAGAAAGGGTTCATCGAGGAAGCTCGAACAGCGGCGCGACAAGCGCAACGCGTGTCAGATTTAATTATCACACACGGTGAATTAACCGGGGGACACATTAACCGGGGCCGACAAGGCCGAAATACAAGCGAAGGTTGAGTCCATTGGCGACGTCACGCGACAAACCGTAGCCTTGGTCGCGAACCAAACCGAAATCGTGGAGTACGAGCTATCCAATCTCAGCGAGAGAGTGCTCAAGCTCGAAGCAGCCACCGACGTGCTGATAAACAAAACCGTCAAGCAGACGACCAGATCAAGCAGCTTAGAGGCAGAAATGCAAATAAATGCCAGCATAGCCCACTCAAAAGTGACACCGAAGTCATCACCACCGAGGATGATGCCCTTAGACACTATCAGCCGCACGACGAAGGTAGCAGAAAGCTCGGTGCAAAATTTCCACTTGCCCCGAGGAAGAGAGTGTCCGAAATTTCGGTGCTTTTTTCTAAGGGATACTTGGTCTACTATGTGGCCATTCTCCTCATCGACATGGAAAAGTTTAATCTTTTTAAAGCTTCTCCACTACCCGCGATTCAAAATATATTGAATCTACCATCGATCGCCGCGTACATTTGGCCGGCTCACACGTATTTTGCGATAAGCGCAACAAACCAAACATATATGCCGATTCCGACCCAAAGCGTCCCTAAATTGCGCGAGCTTCTCGGAACATTAAATGCAGTTGACCCTACACCGGTACATGAAATCCGCGATAACGCAGCTTGCGAGATAAAAATCGCAGCCGGGCGCTAAATCGAGAACCCCAATTAGTTCGCTTAATGATTTTGAATACATCGCAATAAATAATGCTCCTAATAATAGTATGTCAGACCGCCCTCGCTTATCTTATCAAGAAAGTTCAAAAAGGTCAAAAAGAAGACTCGTAGATGATCTCGCTTTCAATCACACTGAAGAAGAATTAGAAAGAGCACTTAAAAAGAAAAGGTCTTTAAACCGCAAATCGGCTGAAAAACTGGCAACTGAAAATGATAATTATGACAATGTCTTGGCTTTGTTTATGGATTTTGATTTAACTGCAAGAAAGTATAAAAAAATGAGGATACACAGCAAAATAAAAACATCATACTGTTACGTCCTAGGCTATG
This sequence comes from Muscidifurax raptorellus, assembly GCA_020010945.3. Lineage (NCBI taxonomy): Eukaryota > Metazoa > Arthropoda > Insecta > Hymenoptera > Pteromalidae > Muscidifurax > Muscidifurax raptorellus. The sequence goes on along the minus strand of CM052077.1, from coordinate 27,699,356 downwards.
ATGCTGTAGTCGGTTGCAACATTTTTATTGTTAGTTTATTATGGGGAACACGGAGAACGACGAGAAGTTTTATGAAAGAATCCTAGCGCTATCGGTGTTTAGACATTTCTGCGATCCTGAAGAACAGCGCAAAAGGCTTGGTTGGGACACCATTTGTTAGTGAAAGAGAACTTGAATATGCGCCTTCAGAATATAACTCGATTTGAAAAACCCTGAATAGTCGATGACACGCGGCGTTCTTCTGCGAGAGAGAGAGAAGCTTCTAGCGGGCTAGTAGCACTATGCACGGAAAGAAATTTTGAATTGCCACAATACCAAAATCTTTGGAGGTAAAACAATACACCTAATAGTATTTATTTATTGCGGATTTCGAATTTATACAGCGCATTATTTGAGGTAAATAAACTCCGTGAAAATTGTAGTATTAGAGTTCGAAATTGGTAATAATACAGTTCCAACTGGAAATGGACGAATTCCAATATTCTCGGAGTCATTACAATTCAAGCCATTGCATGCTTCAATTCCATGTTGGAACTCGTCGACTTCAAATTCCGAGTTCTTTCACTCCGCCCATTCCCCGTGTTTATGTAGTTCCGAAATTCGCTTCCAACATTATCGCTCTCTCGTCACATGTGCTGCTATAAAAATGAATCAACCTTTCGCAATCACGCACATCCGATATACTCGAACGTCAACAACCTCGATCTTGGAAATCAGGAAGTTCCAACGTCGAAGTCCCGAACCAAATTTTCGACTCGGCAAATTTTTATCCGACGGCAAGTAACTTCCCGATTGAGCTTCTGAGATTGAGATAGTGAAGATGACTGGCTCCGACCAAGACTCTAGACGCGACTGAGAGGCCCGTGCAGTTCATCCGGACCCTTATATAGTCTGTACTCCTCCTATTGCGAATGTTCTAGAACCTTCTCGACGAAAATATCCAATAAGAGGGCTTAGCCTTTCCATATATGGAGTTATCTATGATCGTTTTCTACTGCTCTTCTTACTATTTCTCGTCTCTGGCTTTTTCTTGCTGCTTGTCATACGCCCCCCTCAGATTTATAGCTTCTTTGCATCGTATGGCTTCTCTGAGTTTCTTGCAGTCACCAACGTAGTGATCTACCTTGACGTGAATATAGATGCTCACTGCTTGTGGGTAAGGCTGCTTCTATCGTGTACCTCTTTTGCAATAGGTGTATCGAAAGAGGGACCGCTGTTGGCTTGGCCCCCGAAACAAAACCGTGATATTCTATAGACGATGTCTAGGTGTCACGATGACCGCCAGGTCGACGAGACGTTGTCTACAGGAAAGTGCACGAAGTGGACGTCATAGATACCGCTAAAATCCGTGACTTCCTGTAGACGATGTCTAGGTGTCAACATGACCCTTAGGTCGACGAGACGTCGTCTACGAGGAAGAGCACCAAGTGGACGTCAAAGTTAATGAAGAAAACACGTGACTTCTGTAATGTCCCACGTTACTTTCAATAAGTTATACATTTTTATTCGCACATATTGCTCATAAAAGAGTTTTTGCTGACGAAAATCTTAAGATGCCTGTGTGTATGCATTTATGTACTCACACAGACAACGTAAATACCACCGATTTAAAATATGCAACCTCAGCTGGTTGTAACACTACGCTTTGCGCCGCTCATCCGACAGAGTGCTTTGACCTGTGAATCTGTACTAATTAAAACACCTGTACTACAACGACACATTGTGCGCTAGTTACTTCATATTGGTGTGTCAGAAGTTTATTGGTTATTAGCCATCCCCACATCTTTAATTATTAAACTGCTTGCATCGAGTCTGAGGCTTTATAAGCCGCGGAACCGATCCACGCAGTGTCTTTTGTTCGTAAACTTAAATAGTGTAAAGAGTAAAGTCTTGTCCGGCGAGTACAGAGCTGCTCGACCGATCTAGTAAGCATAGAGGGTGTCGAAAGTATTACATCCCGATCTCTACGGAAATAGACGAATAGCCTATGTGCTTTTGTAACGCGTAGTGGATGTTAAAGCAATCCATTCCTATCATATTTGGAGAAGTCAAGCCTTGCCCTTGCCTGAAGAACGACAATTCTTAAGCAATAAAGTTCAACTAAAGGACCGTCGTTACATCCGGCGTAAGTGGGTAGACCGCAGTTGTTAACTAAATTTCCTTATAGCCACGATACAATCGTGTAGAGCATAATTAACTTCAACATCGCCATCTGACACACCAAAGAAGGAGTTGTATTACATCCAGAGTGTGCATGAACGAACGTTGTAAGTTATACAAATATTATCTAAATTTAGTATATTTATTGCTTAATAAAAACCGGAAATCATTTATAATAGACTGATGCTTAGAAACCAATAGTTTATTATATCAAAATAAAATATATATATCCATTACAAGGATTGTTACCTAGAACCCAGCAATCTAATGTAAATGTATTACTTGTATTTTGAATTACTAAAGAACATTGTGTAGAAAATAACGGTTTTATTGTAGTAATCCAAATCTAATTCTTTATATTTCGACTAGTAATAAAAATAACGAATTATAAAACCAGAATAACTTATTTATACAAGAAACCTACATCAAATACCAATCATCAATGCATCAACATAACATCCTATAAAGAATCGGAAGAAATTATTTAAAGTTAATAATAAGTTAAAATAGATCAGACAGAAAAATCACGTCACCTGTTAGACATATACGGAAGAGATTCTACAACGCGAGACGTCCGCATACGATACAGAGACGATAGTGTGTCGCGCAAAGTCAGCTCATTCCGCGCATCATTCTACTCGCGATAATAAAGGTAGACATAAACATAAACATAATATCGGGCGCGTCAGCTGATGAGAACGTAAGTCTGCAGACAAATAACAAGGTCACAAACTATTATTTTGCTAATTCAGTAACTAAAGGTTTTTGCACCAACAGCTAGTTTCCTAAATAATTAAATAATTATTTGTTTAGAACTCGCGCAGCCCGTCCTTATTAACAAGCACGGTCTTTACAAAACGGCAACCCTCGTGGATAACTAGCCATTGTTACTGAAGCAACAATTTTGTGATCATTTAGAAGTATTAATTTTTTTGTAGAAGTTTAGAAGTTAACTATTTTGTATTTTGAATTGAATTGTAATTTTTTTTTTAAATAATTTTAAAATTGCTAGATCAGATTGGGATAGGACTAGAGATCAAATATTAGCCATACCAGATGTCAGAGAAAGATTAGAAAAGATGGATCAGTTTTATAGATTACAAGACACTGAAAGAAGTAAACAAATAGTGGATGTCTCGAAAAGTGTCTTAGAAGCAAATCAGACACAATGCATAACAAGAGCAGTCATGCATATTCCAGAATACGACGCAACAAATATGCCACTAAAAGAATTTTTGCAAGATGTCGATAATGGATATACGTTAATCCAACCGGAATTAAAGCCTCAATTTTTAATAATAGTCATATCAAAACTTAAGGGAAAAGCATGACAAGCATTAGAAGGATGTTCTTTTCAATCGTTAACAGAATTAAAAAATCATTTAAAGGATTGTTTAGCTCCTTCAAGATCATATGAATATTATTTAAATGAAATTCAAATAGCTACAATGAGGAAAGGCGAAAACATACGACAGTTTCATGGAAGACTTACATCATTAATAAATTCAGCTATAACTGTTGCAAAAGAAGGAGTAACAGAAAGACAAGCAACAAATGATCCAAAACCATATTTAGAATTATTGGCCTTAGAATCATTTGCAAATGGATTACCAGATGGTTGGAGAACGGGTATTATAGATGCCGCACCACAAACGTTATCAGCTGCATTAAATACTGCATTAAAATATGAAAAAGCAAGGATAAGAATGGCTGGAGAAAGTTACGTATACCCAAAAGTACATTACGTATACTGTGATCCAGAAAAGAGGTCAAGAGAGAGAGAAAATATACCAGAATATCCACATTATCGCCAGCAAGCAAGAGAAGTTGAAGATGAAGATAATATAGAAGCAAAAAGAGTTAATTTTCACGATACATCACACAGAAGAGATGAGTTGCAATATAAATATGATTCTAATGATATATCTTTTCCGAAAACTATAGTAGAAAACGGACGGATTATTGCTCCTCAATAATTAAGTTATTCAAAATCATTTGAACCCACGGGTCCTCATAGTATTTTGAAACGAACAAATAATCAATTTAGGAGTAGATCTGGGTCACCGACATCGAGACAAGTTTATGAGGGAGCAGATTGCGGACGATACGGGCAACCATGCCCACAGATGAGGAATCATTGTTCATATATGCCGCCTCAACAGTGTTATTGTTGTTCACATATGAATCATTATATGCCATGCGCGATGCAAGGACATCAGCAAGGATATCAGCAAGGACCGCAGCATGTGCCTGTATATAATTACAACCAGAATTATAATTATAGACAACGACGCCCATCATTCGAAAACAACGATTTTAAACAGAGATCTAAGATTACACAGGAAAATGAAAATCATTTAAACTAGGAAGAAGCTCATCGGAAGGACGCAATGACGAGCTCAATAACTCCCCAGCGTCCAAACAGTCCGGGAGCTGCGAATGCGGAAGAACAACGAAAATTGTTCGACTTACGTCAACAGTCAAAACAACCCCGACGATAGCCTTATCTATTAAACAGTTAATAGTATTAATAGCTCGTTGTATAGTGGATACAGGAGCTGAAATAAATGCAGTAAAGTATAGTTCGTTAAAACCAGAGGTAGTTCGTAGAACACGACGAACATATATCTGTTATGGAAATATCACCTCAAGGAGTAAATACATTAGGTACTGTTAAATTAAGTATAAAAGGAAAAGATCATGTATTTCACGTTTTACCATCGAATATTACATTGCCAGAGGAAATTATTTTAGGAAATCCATTTTTATATAATGAAAAAGTTAATATTATGTTTGGTGAGGAAGTTTTAGTGACTCAAAGTCATCCAATAACACCTGTACCATTTATACATAAACATTTTCCTGAAAATGAAGTAAGTATGGATGAAAAATACGGTCCATTAGGTGAGAGTATACATAATGTTACAGCAAACAATAATCAGTACGAATTTCCTTTTAAAAATGAGGATATTGTACCTGAAATAATGGATTATTCACCACTACCAGGGAAATCTAAAGGTACGAAATCACAAGGAAATACGGTAATAGAATACCTGCAAGGACTAGGATGCCTATTAGAATCCCAGCTACTAAAAACTCAGTAAAGGGACAAGCTTATTTAAGACGCATATATACAACCCCAGGAGTGTTTATCGGAGAATCGGCGGTAACTCATGAAAGTGGACACTGTTATACTATGACTATTAATACTAGAGAGGAACCAGTCGAAATTGAAATTGCTCCGCAATATCTTGAGCCCTTTGATTTAAGTGATAACAACGACGATATACTAGATTATGAAATTGAAGGAGAAGTTCCTAAAAATAATAAACAAAGAATAAAATTTATCATGGATAAAGTAAGTAAAACTTATCATAGTCGTAATGAACTACCAAAAATCCACGATATAGTCAAGAAGTATTCACATCTCTTTTATTTACCCGGAGATCCAGCACCTAGAACTTCATGTGTTAACCACAAGATACGAACGACTGATGAAGTGCCTGTTCGTGTTAAATATAAACGAAGTCTTCAAGGATTAGAAGATAAACTATATAATCAATTAAAAAAATTGTTAGAAGCAGGTGTTATATGAAATTCAAACAGCCCATATTATAGCCCGATACGTATAGTCCCAAAGAAACCTGGACCAGATGGAAAAAGAAAATATAGACTTAGATAATAGATTATCGGTAGTTAAATGCTAAGACAAAAAAAGATGCATATCCTTTGCCTAATATCCTAGAGATATTAGAACAAATAGGATGTGCAAAATATTTTTCAGTCTTCGATTTAGATATAGGATTTCATCAAATAGAGTTAGTAGTCACCCGAAGACATAGAAGAAACTGCTTTTAATACTAGATATGGACACTTTGAATACATCTGTATGCCTTTTGGATTGACCAACGCCCCACCGACTTTTCAGCGTTTAATAGACTGCGTATTATCCGGTTTACAAGGAGTAGAAATGTATGTATTTTTAGATGATATTGTAATATATGCTAATACATTAGAAGAACACGAAGAAAAAGTTTTTAAAGTATTTGAAAGATTATCTAAAGCAGGATTACGATTACAGATAGACAAGTGTCAATTTTTAACTCCTGAAATCATGTATTTAGGACATATAATAGATAATAAAGGAGTACGTCCAGATCCAGCTAAAATTTCAGCAGTTTTAAATTTTCCTGCGCCAACGTCACAAACAGAAATAAGACAATTTTTAGGTTTAGCAGGTTATTATAGAAGATTTATATTAAATTTTGCAGGTATAGCCAGGCCATTAAATATACTGTTAAAGAAAAATATCCCATGGAATTGGGCAAAAGAACAACAAGACAGCTTTGAATTCTTAAAAGAAGCTCTTTGTGAAGCCCCAGTATTGGCCTCTGTCGATATAAATAAGCCTTTTATATTAACAACTGACGCCAGTGACGGTGCTATAGGTGCTATCCTTAGTCAAGGAGAACCAGGCGAAGATCACCCTATTGCCTATATGTCCAGATCCCTTAATAAATGCGAAAAAAAATTATTCAACAACAGAAAAAGAATGTCTTGCAGCTATAGACGCTATAGATTATTTCAGACATTATTTATACGGAAGACATTTCACAATTTACGGGGATTACGAACCGTTAACATGGATAGATAAACTAAAAGATCCAGTTAGTTGATTGAATAGATGGAGATTGAGATTACGAGGATATCAGTATACATTTAAATACAAACCAGGTCGACTTAATACTAATGCTGATACACTATCTAGAAATCCTGTAGATAAACGCACACATGAAATAACTAAAGAACAGGATGATCAAGTAAATGATAGAAAAATACCGACGGAAATTCGTGTTTTGCCTATAATTCCTAGACCAACCAAAACCAGACATCAAACATCAATCAGATAAAATATCAGTAAAGATAAAACTTGCAACGAAGCTCAAAATAGCAAGAAAAAGACATCGAGTGGAAAAATGAAAGCAAAAACAGTTCTACCGGATATTCCATTGGGTATGGAGGGTGGACAAGCAAACTTAGATGTTAGTACTATCGCGAAAAGATTACTACAAAGAAGAAAAACTGAAAGTAAGAAAGTAACCTATACAGAACCCGTAGTTATATCATCAGAACAATTATCATCAAGTGAGATAGATTCTACTGATAATACAATTACAGAGGATAATAGTAACGAGACAACTAATGCACCACCTATACCGTTGTACTATAAATCCATATTACCTAGCTTATTTAGTAATGATTTAACAACTGAAAGCGGTACAAATACAGATACTTATGGATTATCAAACAACAGTCCAGGAGAAAGTGAAATAGACGAAGTAATTAGAGAAATTCCAATTAAGAAAAAGAAAAAAAAGCAACCAGCTATCGCTACTCCAACAAAAAGTATTTTAAAAACTCCATTAAAAGATACATCATCTTCTAGTAGTGAAGGAGAAATAGTAAATCTATTACATTCAACAATGAGAAAATCTGCATTAGGTTATAATATCAATAATAATGATACTGAGGATTTATCATACATCACAAAAAAAAGTAACAGTTCAAAAATCGATCAAAGTATTATAAATAAAACAACAGATGAATCCTTTTTAAATAAAAAATCATCATTGTGTTGGGATAATTATTTAGAACGACATCCTGAGACAGCGATATTAAGTGATTTAGAAAATGAAGACTCAGACAGCGAGGATTGGGATATACAAAATGCAGCAAAGTTTGCGCCGTCACGTAAAACAAAGTCTTTATCCCCTTCTCCAACAAAACCAGACGAAGCAATACCGCAAGAGCTCAGCAAATCATATAAAGAAAAATCATTACCTACAAAAGCAGTAAGAGAATGGATGCTAGTATATGCTGAAAACCATTCAAACCCCATAAGATCAAAATCTCCTGTGAAAAATCCTAAGGCATGCTCAATGGAGATGAAGTTTAGGCACCGACAATGCATAACTTGTCAACAATAGAACAAGAAGATATCGAAGAAGAAACAGAAGAAGAAGTGAAAAATCCTTGCTTACTACAAAATAAATCTGCAATATCTAATTTGAATAATAAAAGGCCCATACAATTTAATATTCAAACCGATACAGCATTATCTGTAAAACACGATAATTCGTCCCATAAACTAAATGAATTGTCAACTAATTTCCCCAGAACTACCCCATTATGCAGCATAACAGATTCGACAGACTTATCAAAACAGTTAAAATTATTGAGTACAAGAGAATGCATTCCATATTTGAAAGATAACATTGTACATTTTATCTCAAAAGATTTTAAAATGTCCAGTGAGACAAACAAATTACTTACAGAAATTGAAACTATTTTTGTGGATGATCTAAAGAAAGCTATTAACAGAAAGCGCTACGTATTCAGTCTAGTTGTAACATACAAAGCTGGAGATGAAATACTACCTACAAACTTAAAGGCGTGTTTTACTACATTAAAAAAATTAGTAAAAGAGAAGAATTTAAAGTCATTCAGAATAGCAAGAACTGGTGAATTGACCGATACACTACCTAGACAATTTTTATTAAAAAAATTAAAAGATACATTTGCTTCCGAAAACATAGCAATAACGGTTTGTTACGAAACTTGTAGAACTTTACCTCCTAAATACCGCACAGCGATTCTTGCGGATTTTTTTTTTTTTTTAATTTAAGCTTTATTAGGGATATTTTGCCTATTATAGCTGTACAAAATGAACAAAAAATAAATATAATACAAAAATATATCGTACAAATTGAGTACCTTATGCCTTAGATGTCTAATTTACATTTTCTTAGGTATTCATATATACATTCGCACGCTGAAATGTTTGGCTCGCTAATAAGCATTTCTACATTTAGGGGAAAACAATTAGTATTCATCATTAGTTTTTTTAACTGTAGCAACAAATCGGATCTTTGGGTTGCATACTGTGGGCATTGACATATAACATGGTTTAAGTCTTCTTCATCGTATCCGCATTTACATTCCGCGCTGTCTACCATATTTATGCGCTTTAACGAGGAAGCAAGGTTGTAATGGTTCAATCTACATCGATTTATTGTAGTAATGAATGCCCTTTTGAGATCCGTTTTGCTGTATCTGTACCACGCTAAAGCTCTGTCCGTGTAAAATAAGTCGAAATGTATTTTGCCTTTGAAGTTTCCTTGTTCTTTGGCCTCATTCATTGAACGTACAAGGGCATTCCTTTTGGAGTACTGAGTAAAATCTGTGAATGGGAGCTGGGTGATTTCGCATGCTTTGCTGTTTGTTGCTGTTTTGGCCAGCCTATCAACTTTCTCATTTCCCTCGATACCGATATGAGCTAGTATCCAGTAGAATTCTACTGAAGTTTTTTGCATGTCTATGATCATGTTATATTTTTTTTTGATCTCTAAAATATATGGGTTTTTTCTGATGTCTAATTTAGCTGATCGTATTGTTTGGAGGGTGCTCAAGGAGTCGGAGAAAACGAGAAAGTTGAAATCGGGGAGCTTTGTGACAATGGACCGTGAATATGGAGGCTCGAGAATCAATGCTTGTAATAGTTTCAATTTATAATTGTGGGCAGAAGCACGCAGAACCTGCATATTCCGCGTTTTGCATTCTGCTACCATCAGTATATATTTCTATCGCATTTTTGTTATTTACAAAATTGTTAAAATTACTAACGGCGTTCTCCGAGTTTTTCTTACTTTCGTTTTTGAGCATTTTCCCAAGATCTGTTACAATTGGAACAGAAGTAAAAAGTGTTTTAAAGTCATGGGTGTATGTATTGAAACCATCGAAGCAGAGAATAGACTTTTTAAGTTTTAGAGCATTTTTTATACATTCATATAATTTGTTATCTTGGATTTTTCCGCATTTGTCAGCTGCGTTGCAGTAACTTTGTAAGAACTTAAAAGAAAAAGATTTTACATTAGAGTTGACTTTGTTCAAATAACTTTCTAATAAGAATTGGCTACGGTTCCTTATGGACGGTATTTTTGACTCTGCTAATAGAATATTTGTAGGAGTGGAGATTCTATAGCCAAAAGCGACTCGAATAGCAGAGAGTTGTATCTTTTCTAATTTATCGAATTTGTGTTTTCGATGCGAAAAGTATATGAAGGAACTATAGTCAATTAAGGATCGTATGAAGCTATTATATATAATTATGAGCGTGTGAGGGCTTGAGCCCCACCACGTGCCGCGTAGAAACTTTATCATATTGAGAGCCCTTGTACATTTGTTAATAGTATTTTGCCTTTGTGAGGCAAAAGACATATTATAGTCAAAAACTATTCCGAGGAAGCGCGCAGATCTTTCTGATTTTATGATATGACCATCAACTGTAATATGTGTGTTGCTCGGTAGTATATTTTTGTTATTGAAATGTACTAAAATAGTTTTGGCAGGGGAAAGATCCAAGCCGATGTCATGAAGGTTTTCTTTTATTTTTTTGACGGAGTTTTCTAGAATTTTTTTGTTCCTTTTTATTGCTTTGAATTTAATGAAAACTGCTAGGTCGTCTGCAAATTGTAGGACAGTTACTTTTTTCGAGACATTCTTAGTAATATCTGCAACGTAGAGTAAGTAGAGGAGAGGGTTGAGAACTCCGCCCTGCGGCCCCCGTTTACACACTGTTCTAGGAGTATTTATATTATAATTAGAATATATGAATCGCATGTGCATTAAGTGTTTGACAAATGAGATAATATTTTTGGAACAGCCAATTGCGGCTAGTTTATCTAATAGAATGTCAATGCTAACATTGTCAAATGCTCCATGTACGTCCAGAAAGGCTGCCAACGTTTCTTTTTGCTCCATGAAGGATTCCTCTATTTTGAGCTTTAGCGTGATTATATTATCGTGACAAGACTTGCCCTTACGGAATCCGTGTTGAGAGGGAGGAATCAGGTTATTGACTTCTGCCCACCACTGCAGTCTATTTTTAATCATGGTTTCTAGCAATTTACATAAGCAGGATGTTAATGAAATAGGTCGAACGTTTACTCCATCGCTTTTCGGTACAAAATGAACAAATGAGTTTTTCCAGTCTTGTGGAAAATTACCGGTTGTATACATTTGATTGTAAATATCTAAAAAAATCAACTTGTATTTGATGGATAGACAGTCAATTACCTCAAAATCAATTCCGTCCATACCCGGGGCTGAGTTCATATTTTTGTCCTCTAAAGCAACATTAAATTCTAAAATGGCGAATTGACTTTCAAAATGGACGCAATCTGAGCCAACAGGCAATGTATTCATATTTGTGGCAGCCCATGGAGGGCAAATCTTGTCAAATGCGAGTTCAATGCCCTTGTTATAGCAAATTCTTTAAAATTTTCTATTTTGGACTGTTTAAAAGTTCGTCTTGCCAAAGCACAGGCTTTCTTATAATTTATCCAGTCAACTTGTGAATTATAGAAGTCAAATTTTTTCTTTGCTGCTGCCCGCAGTCTTTTTACGCGTTCGCACTCGGGATTCCACCAAGATACAGGGTTACGAGCTTTTTTGAAATTATGAGACCCTTTTCGCTTTGCCGGAGTGCTTGCATACAGAGAATCTGTTACTATTTTTACAAATTTATCATATTTTGAAGCAGGATTAAGAGCTTCATATTCGGCGCTATATAAATCTGGTTGTTTTTTGTCTAATTCCTCACTAAACACGGACCAATTAGTTCACTTGGTTTTAATTTTAAAAGTCTTTTTTCGTAACAATGCTTTTCGGAGTCTAGGAGTATTTTTATCAGCAATATTCGCGTTTGTAATGACTAGATCGATATTCGATTTGAGCATTCTCTGCGAGTCTATGCGTGTAAGTGTATCAAAATTATGAATGAATAGATCGCACATGTCTAGAGACTTCAGAAATCTTTCCCCATTGAGATCGGTTATTCTACAGTTCCAAGTTTGGTTATGAGCGTTAAAATCGCCGACAAACAAACAATTCGTTCTATTTTTCGTATTGTTAGTTATTGTATTCCAATCGTTTTGCGACAGAGTGCAGCCGGGGGCTCTATAGCATGCTATGATGTCAAGGGGAGGAGATATATTATTTATTTTGATACCACACATTTCTACTGACTGTGCAGGCGTTATAATATTGGAAATCTCTGTGAATGCTAAATTTTTTCGAATTAAAAGTAATATACCTCCTTCGGTTGAATCTCTATCTTTACGAAATGGAATGAAACCAGGAAAATTTACTCTAATGTCAGGTCTGAGCCAAGATTCGACGCAGACCAGGATATCACAGTCCTTCAGTAAAAATTCTATATCGGAAAAGTGCTGACGAGCGCTTCTAACATTCCAAAATATTACTCTTAGGTCTCTTAGTGTAGTATTTACATTTATGTGAGTGTCTGGCATTTTGATACAGTAGCGTATGTTCGTTCGTTAGTCTTCTTGGCAGCTGGATTCTTCGCTAAAGGACATCTCAGTTGAGGAATGTCTCGTTCGACGTGTGTATTCTTCGGAGCTTGAGTTGCGCAGTTTGGTGATTACCCGTCCTATACGGCTTTTGAGGTTCCGTTCAAGAATTTGAGGAATAGTCTGTTCGAGCATGTTTATTATTGACGCTGTGTACCGTGTATAGCTGAGGGATGTCTCGAATACGTATGCGTTATCATATGCCTTGTATAGAAACTCGGACAGGCGTTCGAAGTCAAGCGGGAACTTATCAGAGTTGATCTGAATAAATTCCTTTGCTGGTTGTAGCTGTGTTTTTACTGTTGTAACCGAAGTTTCTGTTTTTGATTTTTTCTTTTTCGATTTCAGTATCACATCCGTTTGGTTGTTTGATACTGAAGAATCATTGCAAGAAGATGCACTGCTGAGAGGTGAGGGTCTCTTGTTGCGCGGAGGAAGCTTAATGGCATTGTCTGTTGATTCATCAGGAGTTGTTTTTGTTTTAACAATAGCGTCTTCTATCCTTGCGGTGTGAGCGTCTGTAGGTTATTCCTCGTTATTTGTGCTGCTTTCGTTTGCATTCTTTTCCATATTTATGGGGATTTCAGGTTGTTCAGTGATGCTCTTGCAGTATCTTGCGACGTGTCCCTCTTCTTTGCATATAAAACAGGAGAGTTTCTCTGTGGAGAAGTGAATCCAATAGGCGGTATCATCGAAGTTAATTTTTATCGACGGCGGAAGTTTCAGTGCGTCCTCGGGGTTTATGTATACTTGTCGTCGGAAACTGATAATATGAGAATAGCCAGGCTCATTATTGCCAGCCTTGAGATAGCTAATTTGTGACAACAGTGGGATCTTCAATTTTTCAAATTCTTCAATAAGTATTTGCGTTGGGATGATAGGACTGACGTTAGAAATTATTATTCTTTTTGCTCTTGAGACGTAGGTACGTATTGGAATGATTTGGTCCTCTATCATTATTTTGGTTTCCTTTTCAATTAGATGGTCCACGATTTTTTTGGAGCTGAGGAAGAAGCATACCCTTCCTTGAGATATGCGAGATACTGCGAGTATATTCTGTAGTCCTATTTGTTTTCCGAGTGCGAGCGTGTACTCACGCACTGTGTAATTACCATCTATTACAATGCCTTGCTCCTTTGTCATTACTGCCTCTTGAGCTACTTGCGCATAAGACGCTTTCGCTATATTTTTTCTGATTAGCTTGATTCATTGTGATTGTTTTTGGAGGATATACAGGTAGGCGCTCCTGTAGTCGGAAGCACTTACACTTCACCTCACTGCACTTAGGGGCAAGAGAAAATCACTTGCCTCTGCGTTAGATCATACTCGATACTATTATTTCGTTTCTAGAGCATATATTTGTGGTATAGAAACACGCCGAACACGTAGAAACTATCGAAGAGCTAATAGTAAACACGTCCGTCCTCGGTGACGGATCTAACCGGACTCTACGATTCTTGCGGATTATCATAATAGTTTATTTGGGGGACATAGAGGTATGGCCAAAACATATCGGCGTATACGAGAAAGATACTACTGGAAAGGAATGAAAAACGATATTCAAGATTATGTCCGCAAATGTACGATTTGCCAAGAACAAAAATTAGTTCGCATTAAAACACGTGAACCAATTGTTATTACGGATACACCGAGTGAAGTTTTTCATAAAGTTGCTATAGATACAGTAGGTCCACTATGTCAAACTACGGAAGGGAACATGCACATATTAACTATGCAATGCCAATTTACAAAATTTTGTATAGCTGTGCCAATACCTAATATAAAAGCAATTACTATAGCAGATACATTATCACGACATTTATTCACACAACACGGAGTACCGAGGATTATATTAAGCGATAGAGGAAAAAGTTTTCAAAACAATTTGCTTACAGAACTTTCAAATATTTATCGATTTAAATTAAATACGACCACTGCTTATCATCTTCAATCAAACGCTTCGCTAGAAAGAAGTCACGCAGTTTTAGCAGATTTCTTAAGAAACAAAGCTTCTAGCAAACAAGATTGGGATAAAGTCATTCCGTTTGCTATGCACGAATAGAACACATCAATCCACGCATCTACTGGCTATACACCGTTTGAATTAGTATACGGAAGGCTACCTAGAGTTCCTAACAGATTACCAGACGAACATGAGTTAGAAACCTATAACTCGTTGGATGATATTATCGTCGATGATAATTTAATACCACATCATGAATTCGTCGACGATTTAAAATTACTTAAATCACTACAGTTTGACCTCAATTCATTTCTTTTGTCATCAACGGTCGTTACACTTCCGAGATTTTCACCTTATACTCATGCACTAGTAAAACGAGGAGCACCATTTGAATTCATTGGATGGGTTAGTCGACAACTATTCGGAACAATGGATGCAGATGACCGTAATCAATTAGATCAAGATATAAATCATTTATACGAAAGAACAGCAAATATCTCTTCTCTAATGGCAAGTCAGACGCACATTGTTCGATCAAACTTGGAATATATGCACGATGAACTGGCTAAGGATAAAATTATATTACATGATCAACATCAACAAATTTTAACTCTTGTTAATAATACAAACTTACTACGAAGTTTGACAGAATATACTGCAACAATGGAAACGTTGTCGAGATGGATTAGTGCATTTGATAGATCATTACAGCAAAATACAGAATCATATAAAACACTAGTGAATACCATAGAAACAGCAACTCAAGGTCACTTACATCCGATGCTATTTACCCATGAGCAGCTGCGAAACATTTTAAAAACGATAAATGTACATACACTGCCCTGGGAACCCAGTGCGGTAACAGTTGACATGCTACACGCCCTATCGAAAACAAGTGTAAATACTGCAAAAGATAGACTAGTAGTGCTATTAGAATTTCCACTATCAGACAAAATGAGGTATTCGCATTATCAAATTCATCCATTACCAGGTTCGCAGGAAATTATTTCAAATTCAACGTCTTATGTAACTATAAAACCTCAGTTTTCTCATATAATAGTGTCGCATGATATGCAAAACTATTTACTAGCCACTATAGATTATACCAACACATGAAAAATTACCAAAATGTTTTCATATGTCCACCTACACTACCTTATAATGTGGATCATAATAATAGCCCTTGCGAATTTGCGCTTTTGGCTAGACCAAGCCAAGCTACTCTTCGAACCTGTCAGTTAATTATTTCATCTGAGCCAGCACCGCACTGGATTAAATTATTAAGTACTGACGAATGGTTGTATTCAGTAATGACACCAGTCCAAATGAGAATTGTTTGTAATGAAGAAAGAAAAGCAGACTTAACAATAAATGGGGCTGGCATTTTTACTTTACAAGGCCAATGTTACGACCACACTAAAAGGCATATATTGTATGGGGATAATACAATACAAACTAATCAAACTTACCTATACAATCCAGGTTTAGAATTAAAATTAAACTTGTCAAGTATGGATGTAGCTAATCATTTAGATCAAATTAAGGAGATACCTGAATTGACAAAAATAGAAGCTAAACAAGTCCAGCGATGGGCAGAAAGTGAGGATACAGTAACGCTCGAAAAATTTGGAAGATAAATTTACGGAAATCGTAGTTCAGAAAAGAAAGGCTTACTTATACACCACCCATGCATCATCAGGAGCAGGTGGCTTGATAATCACAGTTATCATAATAATTATAATTTACAAGTGCGGGTACCCATTAGCCAATTGTTTTACATTCAGATCAAAAAAAATATTAGTAACAAAACCAAAAATAGAATAGTTGAACGTAATGATGAAATCAATGAACAATATTCAATTAGACCTCTTACTAATCGTGATAATAATTCTAAAACCTATAGTATACACAATTTACCCTCGCAAACAAACTATGCTCGTCAGCAAATAGAAGATACAGTTATCGAATTGCTCCCAAGGCCAATCTCAAACTGCAAGGATATTACGGTATACTGTACTCAGGATTCAAATTTATCAAATTCACAAAGTCAAATGGCAAGTATGGATTCATTAAATACTTATATACGACCATTGCTCATACAAGGAACGTCAATGTAAATATTAAAGAAATAGCTTATACGTCGAAATGGAGACTGTTCATTTTTTTTCGCAGCAAAAGAGGCGTGAATATAGTCGTTATCAGCAACCGCTGATATGCCATGCCGACGATCTTGGATCAGCATAGCCGCGGCTCTGATTACAACCACTATAGACGATACGCCCCCCGCATGCATGGGCACGTAAGGATCAAGAAACACTTAAGAAATATACATCTCTACACGCACTGACTTTTCGGCAGCAACAATCCAGGATGTGCTGCCACTAACGAAGCGGATAATCAAACAATTTACGTGTATTCATTCATCGTAACTATAACTATTATTTAGGATATTATGATTGTTTTCAAAATTATTTTGTTGTAAAACGTGAGACATTTTTCTTTATTTTCCGTCAACTGCATTGCCGAGGGCGGCAAAATTCTGGGGGGGAGGTGTAATGTCCCACGTTACTTTCAATAAGTTATACATTTTTATTCGTACATATTGCTCATAAAAGACTTTTTGCTGATGAAAATCTTACGATGCCTGTGTGTATGCATTTATGTACTCACACAGACAACGTAAATACCACCGGTTTAAAATATGCAACCTCAGCTGGTTGTAACACTAAACTTTGCGCCGATCATCCGGCAGAGTGCTTTGACCTGTGAATCTATACTAATTAGAACACCTGTACTACAACGACACGGTCGTCTACGGGGAAGTGCACCAAGCGGATGTGAAATATACCGAAAAAACATGTGATTTCCTGTAGACGACAACTATGTGAAGGTTGACACTCAGGTCGACGAGACGTCGTTTATAGAGAAGAGCACCAAATGGACGTCAAAGTTAACGAAAAAAACACTTGACTTCCACTAGACGATGCCTAGCTGACAGGATGGCCCCCAGGTCAGCGAGACATTGTCTACAGGGAAGAGCACCAGGTAGATATGAAAAATACCGGAACAAAACCTGTGAATTCCTGTAGACGATGTCTAGGTGACAGGATGACTCTCAGGTCCGCGAGTCTCGTCTACGGGGAATTGCACCAAGTGGTCGTCAAAGTTAATGAAGAAAACACGTGACTTCCACTAGACGATGTCTAGGTGTCAGGCTGATCCCCAGGGCGACGAGACTTTATCTAGGGGGAAAAGCAACAGGTAGATATGAAAAATACGGAAACAAAACTTGTGACTTCCCGTAGACGATGTCTAGCTGACAGGATGACCCCCAGGTCGACGAGACATTGTCTACGGGTAGTGCATCAAGTAGACGTCAAAGTTAATGAAGAAAACACGGCACTTCCACTAGACGATGTCTAGGTGTCAGGATGACCCCCCGGATGACGAGACGCCGTCAACGAGGAGGTGCACGAAGTGTTCATCAAAGTTAACGAAAAAAACACGAAACTTCCACTAGACGATGTCTAGGTGTCAGAATGACCCCCAGGTCGACGAGACGTCTTCTACAGGGAAGAGCACCAAGTGAATGTCAAAGATACCGTTAAAATCCGTGACTTCCTGTGGACGATGTCTAGGTGTCAGGATGACCCCCAGGTCGACGAAATGTCGTCTACGGGGAAGTATACCAAGTGGTCGTCAAAGATACCGAAAAAAACACGTGACGTACCGTAGACGATGTCTAGGTGTCAAGGATGATCCCCAGGTCAAAGAGACGTCGTCTACGGGAAGAGCACCAGGTTAATATGAAAAATACCGAAACAAAAACGGTGACTTCCTGTATTCGATGTCAAGATGTCAGGATGACTCCCAGGTCGAGGAGATCTTGACTACAGGGAATAGCAACAGGTAGATATGAAAGATACCCAAATAAAACCTCTGACTTCCTGTAGACGATGTCTAGGTGTCAGGCTGATCCTCAGGTTGGCGAGAAGTCGTCTACAGGGAAGTCCACCAAGAGGTCGTCAAAGATACCGACAGAAACACTTGACCTACCGTAGACGATGTCTAGGTGTCAAGGATGACCCCCAGGTCAAAGAGACGTCGTCTACGGGGAAGAGCACCAGGTAGATTTGAAAAATACCGAAACAAAACCCTGATATTCTGTAGACGATGACTAGGTGACAGGATAACCCCCAGGTCGACCACACGTTCTCTACAGGGAAGAGCAACAGGTAGATATGAAAAATACCGAAATAAAACCGTGATATACTGTAGACCATGTCTAGGTGTCATGATGACCCTCAGGTCGACAAGACGTAGTCTACGGGGAGGTGCACCATGTGGTCGTCAAAGATACCGCTAAAATCCGTGACTTCCTGTAGACGATGTCTAGGTGTCAGGATGACCCCCAGGTCGTAGAGATGTCGTTTACAGTGAACAGCACCAAGCGGACGTCAAAGAAACCGAAGAAAAACCCGTGACTTCCTGTAGACAATGTCTACGTTACAGAATGACCTCCAGGTCGAAAAGACGTTATCTACAGGGAAGAGCACCAGATAGAAACGAAAAATACCGAAACAAAACCATGATCTCCTCTAGACGATGTCTAGGTGTTAGGATGACCCCCAGGTCGTCGACAAGTTTTCTACAGGGAAATGCACCAGGTAGATATGAAAAATACTGAAAAAGAAACCTGTGACTTCCTGTAGACGATGTCTAGGTGTCAAGGATGACCCTCAGGTCGACGAGACAACGTCTACAGGGAAGAGCACCAAGTGGACTTCAAAAATACTGAAATAACCCGTAAATTCTTGTAGACGATGTCTAGGTGTTAAGGATGACCCCCAGGTCGATGAGAAGCCGTCTACGGGGAACAGCAACAGGTAGATGGGGGGTACTGGTCACCTTAGTGGATGCGCTGACACGAGGTCATTTTTCGTCATGGATGTCTAATCTCTTTTATATTTTTGTGGATGTCTGCTAGACCTCTGTCTCTGCTGATGTTGTAGCTAAGCTTGTTTCTTTGTATTCCTGGAGTACTCTTACTTGTGATATTATATCTAAATATTTTTATATTTGTATAATTTGTTTATGGGTTTTTAGGAATTCGATTGTAAGCCAGAAAATACTCGATGGTTTTTGATCACTAGTTATGTTGTTTATTTATTGATTTGTCAGGCACAAGAGCATTTAAGAACAGAGGTTTACAGTTAATTAATTCAATTTCAATTATAATTATATGGTATTGGACTTACAATTATCAGTCCTATCGCACGGTAGATGTTAAGAAACTCCTTCGTACAACAGATGCTGATTGTGATCATTCTGCACGATGACTCGTGGCAAGGATTTATAGACTTAATTAATCTGCGGTTTCCCACTAACGTATATTTGTTGACGGTCCTTTTCCTGCTAGTTTCCGGACTCTCAACTAGCACAACAGCATTCTAAGCACCCAATAGACGATGCGCACAAATTCACAGTATTCGTATTCTCTTATCAAACACACTGGCTGAGCGCTTGACTTGCATCAAAAGGCACTACGTAGGTCGTTTCTTGGCTGTTCAAAGCCTCGGTCACGATCCAGATAATTACAAAAATGTAATAACGGGGGCTGCTAATTCTTAATCAGGACTGGCCACCCGAAGGAATCACGTACGTATAATGTCGTATGCATGCGAGAAGTGCTGACTCGCAGGTCCAAGCACTCGCTCTGATTTTCGGCGGTCAGTTTCACAATTAGTCGTGGATTCTGGTAGCATTCGGTATTACTCACTCAGCATCCTTTAGCGCCATCTCTAGGAGTGGCTCACAATCAGTCGTGGATTCTGGTAGCATTCAGTATTGCTCACTACCATCCTCCATGCTAGACCTCTTTGGTAACAAGTTTGACTTGCTAAAGAATGTGATCAACGGTCTGAAAGCTCTACTCGTGGAGAAGCTCAGGGCCGCTAGTATTATAGCTTCGGCACCCTTTCAGTACCACTCCAATTATCTAATCGCGAGGATTTCCTCGCTGGAGGGACTGCGCGGTGACCGTCTATCGCTTCTACAGGAAAATCCCGTTCTTAAGCAGGACATTAAAAGCCTTATGTCCAAAATAACATCTGTCTTTAATAGCACGGGTGGTGGTGGCGCTTCCGAGGGTTACCAGTGTAGTCTGACTGTTGCAGAACACTCGCAAATCTTTGTTTCTCTCAGAGATCATGATAGGATCATATGCCCGATCACGGCATATATTAATGTTAATTAAAATAGTAGTTTTTGTTTGATTGACTGTAATAACAATACAGACGCTAAAGAAATCTGCGATATCGCTTCTGACCTTGATGCGTCTCGAATGCGAGACAAGCGGCGTCGGATCCGGGGTCCTCGCCCTGCGAAAGTTGCCATTCCGGAGCTGAGCGGAAGTGTCTAAATGGAAGAGGCACTGGTTTGTGATGGGAATTCAGCAGAAATATTAATGACAAATATTAGTGATGGTTACGGTGTAATGTGTGCAGACATAGTATTTGCTGCCCTCACCACGGTCGTCCGTTCAAGAGTGAGAGGAGATCTTGTATCCACGCGTTTGCTCAGATCTAGATTAAGGCTGAAGAACGGTCCAGGGGTGCCGGAGTCGACGCATCATCGTTCACCATGGGTAGTTTGTTTCTCTCATCGTGACATTGTGGATAAAATCATGCGTTCGAAGGCGAGATTCACAGCAATGAATACGAAGCACATAAACGTAACCTCCCTTAGTGCAAGAACGCATAAAAGCCTTATTCAAAGTAGAATTTTTATTAATGAGCATTTATGTAAAGAGAATTTTAGTTGTTTTAACAATCTAAAACAGATTATGCACGTTTTCGAATTCAAATACATTTGACATAGAGGCGGGCGATTCCTTACTAAGATACGAGACCGTGGAAAAGCTCACGAGATTACTTCGGCGGCAGACCTGCATGCGTTGGTGATTTCCTATGGAGAGAATAATACGACTGACGAGATTGTCGAGACTGCAGTCGAAGAAGTTGCAAGGGCTACTGATTAGCCCCAGCTGGTCAGGCCTGAGTAGGTTAGGATAAGAGAGTTTGGGCAGTTTCTGGAGGGCGCTCACCCCTCATCTCACTTGTTTGGCGTGGCGGAGACGCCGTTTGGTTCTGAGGTCGACCTTATGTTTGTCCAGGTTGATGGGTACTCCGTTAAGAGACAGGATAGGAATAAGCGTGGGGTGTAGTCGCCCTTTACATCCGTAATGACTACAAAGCTACTTTACTGTGTTCCTCGCCAACGGAGGCGGAAGGAAAGCCGGGAACTCCGGAGTACTTATTAATGATCTATGCAGACACTTGGTGGACTGCGAATGCAGAATTGTAATGGGAGACATCAGTGATCGAAGAGTCTATTTCGCGGCGGTACTTGTATAGAAGGCTTATTCTATAGGGCAGCCGCCATATCTTTCTACTCTCTTCGAAATAAACCAGTGCAGGTCCTCGGCGAGTTTATCCAGGGAGCTGTCCTTACCGAGATCGCGCACAGAGGTGGGCCTAAATTCGCTTCGAGTTTTTGGGGCGAGGCTGTGAAATTCGCTGCCAGACAGTATAAGAACCTTGGCCTCGCTCTCGAGATTCATGGTGGCTCTGCTTAACCATCTGATAAATGTTAGCGAAAATCGGGTCTGACGATGAAACTGTGCATGAGGTTGCATATTTGCTGTGATATTAGCTCTTTAAACGTTGTATTAAATGTATTGACTGTGATAATGTAAAGCACTGTGATTGACTACGGAAAAATAAGGGCCTAGCCCGCAACTTGTTCTTTACAATTGCCGCTAAGAGCCAGAAAATTGTACTGAGTGAACTTTATAATTTTGTATATTTTTGACTTGCTCAAATAAAACTTATTCTATTTTATTCTATTATAGAGCAGGTGTATCAACTTCTGAAGATGTTCGTACAGTCCTGGTTAACTAACATCAGATCTAGAAGAGCGAATGCTTCTTATAGCACCTGATCTTTTTAGTTAGTGCTTCGGCTGCCCCACTCTACAGCCCATGCGTTAAAATCACCTGCGATAATTACTTGCTTTCTGCCCGCAACATCCTGCACGAGTCGATCTAACAGCCGTTCAAACTGTTCGATAGGTACGTTAGGGGAAACATAGCAGCTGTATACGGGTATACCTGTTACCTTCGCGCATACAAAACATTCATTTTATATTAGAAAGCAGCGTTCTTACATACCGAAATCTCCGCTTTGCCAGTGGCGTCCGTTTCCCATATTGGTTCGTCTAGATCTCTGTACTGCTTACATATGATGGCTATATAGACCTTCTCCTCGTGGACTTACTGATTAAGTAGATCCTGTGCTGTCTTGCAGTGGTTTAGGCACAATTTTTATTTTCGTTTCTTCTTTAATTCTTCTAATGCAGCTTGGTAGGCTGGGTATGTGTAGCTACCAGCTACATGGTCGCTTTTTCCTCATGCGCCTCTGTCCTGGCAGAGTACGCAGTTCGATGTGCTCTAACAGTTTTTTACTTCATGTCCTTCTTTTCCACATTTGTAGCAGGGGTCACTTCGGTCTTTTGCTACTTTACAGTTTTTGGTGATATATACAAATCTTAGACATTTATAACATCTAAGTGGCCGTGTGTTCCGTACCATCTCCCGTATTCTGCAGACTACCCACCCCATTCTGATTTTCTGCTTTTTAGCACCCGCTGAGCCATTTTAGCTGGCATTTGGATGACTGCGGTCTGCGCGTGGCCGTATGCGCCTTCTGCAATTACTTCACTACCATCTCCGCTGCTACGAGCATATCGTCACTTTGAAATTTCTTGTCTTCCCTTTAGCCGTAAGTAGAAGTTCCAAGAGCAAGTCTCCGGTCATCGTCTTGCGTACCCTACTTACGCTATCGCCGAGCATCGTCAATGCAGGGTCCGACTTTATCTTTTTGAAGATATTAGCGTAAGACTTCCTTTTCGCTCTATCTCCATCTCTATCTCTATCTCTATCTCTCTATTTCTATCTCTATCCCTATCCTTATCCCTATCCCCATCCCCATCCCACTCCCCCTCTCCCCCTCCCCCTCTCTCGATCTATCTATATAACCCATAAGCCTGCACTTTTGATACTCTCATTCTTTCCTCACTTTCGAGGGCCCTCTTTATGAATGAGAGAAACCCGGCTGTCTGCCTAGTCGTTCTTTCGTAGGTAAGTAGAAAGTTGATACCGCCTATAAGTGCCCCCGCTGCTAGTAAGTTAATGCGACAATTCGACTTGTCTCTCATTTGGCACACCATTTTGAATATTGCACCTGTCTTATGTATACACATATACATGTACATGCATATGTGTATACATAAGACAGGTGATATCTTAGAGTAGGTGTAACGTCCCATGTTCATAAAAGATAATTATATGTATGAATATACTGTATACAGAATGATGTATGACGGCGTGTATGTGTACAGGCGCAGGTATACGACGATAATCACAATGTAAGCATTTCCGCAACCGCGTTTACGACATCAAACGCGTCCCACTAATTAAACCAACTGACCCCCGAGTCAGCAATCCCAAAACCTACTTATTCTGCACCATCACCAACCTATATTGTAAGACACTTTCGGTGGCGATCGGTGATTGGTTATTACCCTAACGTTGAGATCATCCGTCAAGCCTTGTAAGCCCCGCACTCAGTCCTCATATTGCCTTTAGTGAAGTCTCTTTTTACAAGGACAACGAGTGTTGTACCTGCTGGACCTGGTGTGTGAATACGAGTGCCGTTTAGTCCTTCGCGTCGTCTATTGGGTGCTTAGAAACCACTCAAACTCCGTGGAAGCTAACCGGTGGAATTCTTCATACTCTGGACGTGAGTTGGTACAGTACGAGGCTTAAGGACCGTCAACATATCTGGCGTTAGCTTCGGCAGCTTAGTTAAGGAACTTACTCTCAACACGCCACGGAACCATCCGTGTAGGATAATACTAAACACCGCCCAGTCATCGACCGTGCAATCTACTAGTAGTGTCCGAACGGGATTGTAAGTCGAACCAATATAGAAATAAGTAAATACGTAACATTAAGAAGAAAGCATTGGGCCTTCGTCTAAATAAAGTCATAACAAAGAAGTACCATAAAGAGACAGTTTATTAGAATCATAACCTACTTAATAGTAACAGCAGACTCTCGAGTCAAGGCTAGTTCACCTATACTCAAATAAATAATTATTTGTATATAGAATTACTGCGCGGTTCAGCATAGTAAATCAGAACCTTACATAGGCTCCAAATTTTTCCAAAATTTTTCACCACGTACAAAAGTAACAGGAATCGCCTTTTAAAGTCTTGCAGAGTTGCCACAATAAAATTTAAAAAACAAAAAAGGCTCGTGAGATAAATCGTCACTTTCAACAGCTGAGGGGAATAATGGTCTATATGGCTAGCTATATAGGCCATTATTCCCCGTAGCTGTTGAAGAAAATTTCGAACAAAAGTTCAAAATTTAACTAACGCTTAATTATTCAATGAGCTAAATACTTCATTGTATAGATTGAGAAAGCTTACTTATGAAGAGAGTATCAGGTCTTTTGGTTAGGGATGAGGTCGAAACTTGAAAATAGTTTCTTAGTACCGAATAATTGATCAATACCGAAAGAGGGAGAGAGTGAGAGAGCTGAGTATAAAGCTTGCAAGAGAAAAAACTGCTACATCTATTTGCACGGACGACGAACGGGTAGGAGGAATTCTTATAAAGAGTTAAGGTTAATCAGGCGTATACTCGATTTTTTATTATTGGAGCTCACTCCAAGTTGGCATCTGTCTTATATATATACATATACATATACATGTACGCACACACACACACACACATATGTATATATATATATATATATATGACAATATACAAGACAAGCGACAACTTGGAGTCGACTCCAAATTCTTTCAAAAATTTTCACCGCGTTCATTTGATAGGAATTGACTTTTAAAATCTTAAAGGGCTGCCACTACAAAATTTAAGGAACAAAAGAAGACTCCTGGGATAGGTCATTTTTCAACCAGCTCGCCAGATAGGCTATTCTCCAACTGGCTCGCCAGATAGGCCGTTCTTTAACCGCGTTGCCAGATAGGCCGTTCTACGACCGGCTCACTATATAGGCCGTTATTCCCCTCAGCCGTCGACATAATCTGGACACAAAATTTAATATTTTTTATTTTTATTATTTTTACTGACTGACTCAGTAAATATGAGACAAAGCTTTCATACAAACTATTGATTTGCTTCAATTTAATTTACGGATGGAAGTATTAGACTACGTAATCTCTTTAGAGCATCCAAAGAATGGAGGACGGTAAAAAAAGTCTACATCTTTAAGTTATTGAATATATATTTAAAATAAAATACTTATTACAATATTATTTTTTTTTAATTCAAAAGGCATAGCGAAAGTTGGCTCTTATAAATATGAAGATGGAACGCGTTATTTTGGTGATTGGAGTAATCGAGGTTTAAAAAGCGGTGCCGGGTCACTGCTGTTGCCTGATGGAACGCGTTATGATGGATCATTTCAGAACGGGCTATGTTCCGGATTAGGTATTTTCATTTTCCCTGATGGTGCTAAGTACGTAATCTATAAAAAAACTAATCGAATATAAAAATAATGCTAATTCATTAAAAATGGTTTAACATCATACATTATTTAAAAGATTTAATATATAGTTATCGTTCTTAATAATTCTAATATATAATTATCATAGTTTATCGTTAACGTGTTAATAAAATGGAATTATTTTTCAATATTTATTTATTGACAATATATAATTTTTGAAATAATAATTATTATCTCAAAAACTGTCATCTTTATAGAATTGCATAAGCATAGTCTTAACTTACTTTGACAATAATGTTCTAATCAAAATATTTTTTTTTATAATCCTTTTGGTGGCCTGGTTGGAAATCTACTTGGGAACACTTTTAGCATAGATTAATTAATTTAGGGTATTTCATAAATAACATACTAAAATCTAGTCCATAAAATCTGATCAATAATATGGATAATTTTTGTCATATTAAATTAATTTGATCTGATTTATATATATTCTAATTGTATTCACATAAAAAGAACGCAAAAGTCACTTGAAAGTCGAAAATACAATATATTAAAAAGGCATCAACACATTTGATAGGGTTCCTTTTCTGAATACAGAATGAAAAATCAAAAATATGGAACTAAGTTTATCGAAGTAAAAGAAATACTTTTAGATATATTAAATACACACTCAAACGTACATGAGGGCAAGTGCGTCATTTCCCTGAAGCACTTAATAAAAACTTATTATGCAAAATATTCTTCAGTAATTGCATAAATATTTTCATAATATTAAGTGTAGAAGATTTCAAAATGGCGTTTAGAGAAATAATAATAATAAAACTAATTTCTAATATAATTTCCTGGTAGAATCATTAACCGACTTACGATTTCTTAGGTAGAGAGAAACGCTATTTAAGTGTGTCTGAAAGTCAATCAAAAATTCAAATTTCTCGACTTAAAATAACAGACGAAAAAATAATTAATTTACTTATAACAATCAATAAAAGCATAATTACGCAAATCCAAGACTTAGTTGGCCTCCGTTACGTAACTGTCTATAAATATCCAAAGTTTCAAGTTATTATCAAAATATGTCGCCGAGAAACTCTTGAAAAATATTAAAAAATCGCATTTTTTAAATATTTAAAATGGGCATTTTTCAAATATTTAAAATGGGCATTTTTCAAATATTTGAAATGGGCATTTTTCAAATATTTACAATGGGCATTTTCCAAGGTTCTCTCAGTGACATATTTTTATAATAACAGGAAATTTTGTCGAGTTTTAAGTATATAAATAATATAAAAAATTTAATAACGGAATCTGTAATTTATATTGTAAATATGTTATCAACGTAATTATACATAAAAAGGAACTAAGATCAATCAAATTCAAGTTTATTCTATTTAATCATAATAAAGCAGAAAAATTGTTTTGTTCAATCAAGGGTTTATTTAACTTGAAGTTAACTTATATAATGATCAATTTGGAACAACTCTCAAGATACTTATTATATACTTATTGGTGAACAACTACAAATTTCTTTCTATACGTTCTAACGTTATATCTAATTGATCTATTTTAACTTTGTGCAAACATTGTATTGGTACTTATAAAAAGTTTTTTCTTTAGTTAAAAGTTTTTTTTAGAGATTTCCTGACTTTTTGAGCTAAGTTATTGAAGTACCTTCCATTTGTTCTAAAAATAAAGTATAAACATTTTTAGCTCGTATGGCTATTGTTTCTTAGCAACATTATTATCACTTATGTAAGAAACCACTGATTATTTTGTCGTAACATATTTGTATAATGACCCTGAATAATATTACCATGGTGAAATATTTTACTTACAACTTTATAGTTCTTACCATTGATGTCAACCTTAAGTAATGGTATTGCGTTTATTTTCAAATTAGTTATTTTTATAATACCTTCATCATCAGTACGATCAAATAACATCAATTGTAAAATGACCAAAGTATTAATCATTATATAATTAACTTTTTTAATCTTTTTTAAATGTCAGACGTTATTACAATAACTATCAATATTTTGCCAATTGTCAATATTGTAATCTATAATTTCTTGTAATGTACAAACTCGAAAATCTGGTAAGAAAAGATTGACGATTTAATTTGATATGTCAATATATTGTCTTTCATCGCATCCAGGACATCTAATTATTTCGGTTAGCTGGTTATTAAGGATATTTTGTAATATAAGTGATTTATTGCATAGACTTAATAAAAATTCTGCCAAATCATGCTGCGCATGTTTTAAATTCTTTACCTGCAAAGTCTCTAAGTGTTTGAATATCGACGTTAGATTTATTAATATATTGCTGAAATACTAATTTGACAGTATCTGTATGACGATGATGTAATAAAATTCTTCTGATGATTGAGAAATGAAATAAACTTTGTGCGCAGGCATTTGTATAGCAAGAAAATCCATCATTGTTTGGTAAACCAAAAATATCTAAAGTACTATCAGAAACATGCTTTAATTTACTTCCAGTGTCTGTTAATAATAAATTTTTATTAAAACACCATCGTGTTTCGTAAACTTTTAATCTTACATTTTTTTGTGATCTACTGGGATATTGAAGCTATTTAGATCTGGTTGATATTTTGATCGCAATCTTTATACTCAAGGATAACTGATATGTCTGCAGTACAACATGAGGGATCAAAGTTAATGAGATGCAAACATTCTAAGGTAGTACGTTTGGCCATTGCTAAATACGTTAGTTTCCGCATCAACAACAACATTCTGTAGGCTCAATCCTAGACTTTCATGAATACATCGAATTATTTCGGTTAGCTGGTTATTAAGGATATTTTGTAATATAAGTGATTTATTGCATAGACTTAATAAAAATTCTGCCAAATCTTGCTGCGCATCTGTTTTAAATTCTTTACCTGCAAAGTCTAAGTGTTTGAATATCGACGTTCCTTAAAGTCTTTCCTTAAATGGTCGAACTGAGTCTTGCCTTAACTGGTTGGACAACATCAAGTTCTGCTTTAATTAATAAATGGAGGGTTCTATTTAAAAAAATCGATTTGACCTTCAAATGACCTTGAAGGTCATGGTCAAGGTCAAAACCAAGGTCTCCATCAAATAGTTGGATAATTATTATGAATATTACGTTTTATATGTTGTTCTCTACGAGTTCTGATTTTCGAGGTATCGTACAAAATCTTCATTTGTCCTTGTCCATACCTTACTAGGTCAAATTTTAAAATATTTTCGACCATATTTGAACGTAAATTTTTCCGCTCTTTTCATCTCTGGAGTCGAAAATGGGGGGTCCTATTTAAAAAAATCGATTTGACCTTCAAATGACCTTGATGAACATGGTCAAAGTAAAATTCAAGGTCCCCATCGGAAAGCTGGGAAAAAATTCTAACAACCATGTGTTTTTATTTTTTTTTACCATTGTTAGTTCAGATATGATCATGCCGTTTCGGAACTTTTCAAACACCCTGTATATACTGCAAGGTATTTTTCTTTTTCTCCGATACGAGTGAAATACATTATAGTAGTTGTTTTAAAACTTAACCCCTTCTAAGTGATTTCGTATCCGGCTCCTTCCCGGACGGCAGTGACCATATCTGCCGTAGGCAAAATTGGTTTATTTTATTGATATTGATTTATGAATTCGGTAATCACACACACATAAAGAAATAGGATAGGAATTCATGTTGGTTACATTATAACATATGAATGTGTTGCATAGTTGAATTTTAGTCTCGACATAACATGAGTATAAGGAATTATCTGGAGCAGCTTTAAAATAAATAAGGCAAATATTGCAGAACGTTGAATTAATTGTTATAGATGAAATATCAAGGTATCAAATATTACTTTTACAATTGCATTTAACTGAGATATTTGATACATCTGATAACGGCATGTTGTCGGAATGAACCAAAAACAAATTGACAAAAACATAAAATCTATGATTACTTTTAATTTATGGGTGTTGTTTGAATATGATGAATCAATAATTAATATGAAACAAAACAATGATAGAGTACTCAGAAATTCTGTCTCGTATTAGATTAGGTTTCATAACGGATTCTGACATAAATATTCTAAAAAGTAGAAAAATTAATTTTACAACTGAGGATTATTTGGAAAATATTGAAGAATTATGTACTTATTTAGGTAAATTACCAATTGATACTGTATGTTTATTACCGACGAAAAAATGTACAACACTATTAACGAAGCAATGATGCTTACTATTGAGACAGAAGGAATAACTCTTATTGCTAAAGACTCGTACAAATATCAAATAAATCTATAAAAAAAGCCTTTAAACTGTTAAATGACTATCAAGACAATTTTTGTGGTATTGATCGTGTGTCACGTGTGTAGACACGTCACGGGGTTTCTAATTATTATAAGAAGACGAGTAGAAAGAGTTCAGCATGGGTGGCGGCTATGGCGCGACGAATGATAGTCTGCCATGCAAGCCAGAGGTCCTCGGTCCAAGCCCGAGGTCCGTCACTTTTACGTTGCACATTTCACTCGTAACACGTGTAATTACAATCAAAATTGGTTCTAAAGTTATGATGCGAAGAAACATTGATGTTTCTATTGGATTAGTTATTGGAACAATTGGCTCAATCGTTTCCATTTCTAAAAATAGATCTAAAGACATTACAAGTGCACGCATGGTATTAAAATCGGGAATAAAATATGACATACCTCGATTGGAATATAATTTCATTATTATGGATAAAATTTTGATTACCCGAGAAGAATTTCCACTTTGTAATAGTTATGGAATAACTATTCATGAAAGTCTAGGATTGAGCCTACAGAATGTTGTTGTTGATGCGAAAACTAACGTATTTAGCAATGGCCAAACGTACTACCTTAGAATGTTTGCATCTTATTAACTTTGATCCCTCATGTTGTACTGCAGACATATCAGTTATCCTTGAGTATAAAGATTGCGATCAAAATATCAACCAGATCTAAATAGCTTCAATATCCCAGTAGATCACAAAAAAATGTATGATTAAAAGTTTACGAAACACGATGGTGTTTTAATAAAAATTTATTATTAACAGACTCTGGAAATAAATTAAAGCATGTTTCTGATAGTACTTTAGATATTGTTGGTTTACCAAACAATGGTGGATTTTCTTGCTATACAAATGCCTGCGCACAAAGTTTATTTCATTTCTCAATTATCAGAAGAATTTTATTACATCATCGTCATACAGATACTGTCAAATTAGTATTTCAGCAATATCTTAATAAATCTAACGTCGATTTTCAAACACTTAGAGACTTTGCAGGTAAAGAATTTAAAACAGATGCGCAGCAAGATTTGGCAGAATTTTTATTAATTCTATGCAATAAATCACTTATATTACAAAATATCCTTAATAACCAGCTAACCGAAATAATTCGATGTATTCATGAAAGTCTAGGATTGAGCCTACATAATGTTGTTGTTGATGCGAAAACTAACGTATTTAGCAATGGCCAAACGTACTACCTTAGAATGTTTGCATCTTATTAACTTTGATCCCTCATGTTGTAATGCAGACATATCTGTTATCCTTGAGTATAAAGATTGCGATCAAAATATCAACCAGATCTAAATAGCATCAATATCCCAGTAGATCACAAAAAAATGTATGATTAAAAGTTTACGAAACACGATGGTGTTTTAATAAAAATTTATTATTAACAGACTCTGGAAGTAAATTAAAGCATGTTTCTGATAGTACTTTAGATATTTTTGGTTTACCAAACAATGATGGATTTTCTTGCTATACAAATGCCTGCGCACAAAGTTTATTTCATTTCTCAATCATCAGAAGAATTTTATTACATCATCGTCATACAGATACTGTCAAATTAGTATTTCAGCAATATATTAATAAATCTAACGTCGATATTCAAACACTTAGAGACTTTGCAGGTAAAGAATTTAGAACGTATAGAAAGAAATTTGTAGTTGTTCACCAATAAATATATAATAAGTATCTTGAGAGTTGTTCCAAATTGATCATTATATAAGTTAACTTCAAGTTAAATAAACCCTTGATTGAACAAAACAATTTTTCTGCTCTATTATGATTAAATAGAATAAACTTGAATTTGATTGATCTTAGTTCTTTTTTATGAATTTCAAATATTTCATTCATTTCAAATATTTGAAAACTGCCCATTTTTCTTTTTTCTTTTTTTCGTTTTTATTTGTTTTTACCATTGTTAGTTCAGATGTTATCTTGCCGTTCCGGAACATCTTCAGTCACCCTGTATATGCGTGAGAGTGTTTATGTGTAGGGGCGTAAATATCCGTCGGTACTGTCCTTGATGACAGCTGTCGATCTTTAGCGCCTCCAGGCCGTGTGTCGGTGGTTCAGTGCAGCAGGTTGGGGAAGCGTTGGGGAGCATCGGCACGTTTCCTCTCGTTGATCAGGTGCAGACAGTTAGACGCTGCGTGCGGCTAGTTTTCTTCCAGGGTGTCAGCGAGTGGAGTCCGGTGTGTAAGTATCGACTAAGCCCGATGTTAATACTTTAGAAATAAACTTTAGACAACTAGACTGGTATGTTAACGGGCAGAGTAACGTTCTCTTATATACTAGTTGCACGTATTCTTCCTCATCCCATATTTGGAGTGGATAATTTAAAATATTTTTTTAATATCTAGCTTTAATAGAGTCATGACAGGTCAAATCATAAACTCTTAGTTCTATTACCCCCAAATTTGCGAAATCGACCTCGTGACTAGCTCTCGCGCTGTTCTTCTTTGCTTGATCTCTCGTTGTGCGCATGAGATTTTCCAGAATTTTCACTTTGGAAAGGTCCCGTAGCTGATGTAGTTTTGTCGTCGCTTTGCTCTCGTTCGGTCATTTGCGCGTGAATCATTAATCTTCTTCTTTTAGTATGTTGTGGCGTATTTCATTTTTATTAATTCTCGTCGTTGACAAGTGTCGTGTTTTGTATCTGGTTTGTTTTACTAATTGGCTTTTCCGTTCTAATGTCGGTGTCGTTTCCTAGAAGTTATTATTCTTGCGGAAGTTGGCGTAGATCCGCACTGACTATGACTTATTGTCTATTTCGAAATAGTACTGCTTCATTTTCTCCGCGGGCGACAGCTGCGATGGCGACATTTTTTATGTACCTATGTGTGTGTGTACGTATGTGCGTGTGTGTATCTATGATATTTTTATATTTAGTTAATGCGTAATGGAATTGAGGATTCCATTACACCTCCCTCCCGAAAAAGAACGGATGAGTGAAACTCAACGTTCGTAGAAGATTTGTATGTTTGTGTATTGTGTGTGTATATGTATATATAATGATGGGTATATCATTCTTCGCACATCATTATCTATTTACATAGTTTGTAAGGTACTTTTGGTGGTACATAGATTTGTTCAATATTTTTCTCTTATTTGTTAAACATAATCATTTTTTCATTGTTTCTTAGTTTCTAGGATACAATTTTTCTCTTTCGTAATTGAGATGTATATACATTTTCTTTTTCTTTATTTTACAATAACGAATATTTAAGTATTTTACATATATGAGATTGTTTAATGTATTTCTTCGTTTTTTTACAGTGCATGTGTAAGAGGAAATAGTTTTCTGTAACATGATAAGGATAGGGTAATAGGTATACATATTATTTAAATTTTCATGATAGTTTCTGACTGTAACATAAAAATGTTGATTAGTGTATGCGGATATTTTGGGTTTAGAGTATTGTTTAAGAAATACTTTTCTCTTTCTATAAATTTTTATATGTCTCTTTAATTTCATTTTTTTTTGTAATTAAGTCCCACCCCGCTCAAGAAAGAATGTTGAACATGAAATTTCAACATTTATCGCAGGAGAGTGTAGAAGTTCCCATCATGCTTTTTGTTGTTTCGAATTTTTATTGCTTCCCTCTCAGGCTCTATGTACGAGATTCTAAGTCTATTTGCATTTACTGTCTTAATTCTCCCATTTTTCATTCGGATTTTAACGTTTCGTTGATGATTATAAACATCGACATCAGAATACGGTCCTTCGTATTGGTCTGCTAATTTATATTGCTTACCGCCTTTTAATAACCAAACCGTATCTCCGATTTTAAATTGTTTCGGATTAATTTTTTTATCATAATAATACTTCGATCGAATATTTCATTTAATTAGCTTTTCGGGTGCAATTTTCTGGAGTTCGTTTAATCCCTTACTAAGATTAATGACATAATCGTTATATGTAGGGATTAGATCTTCAAGCTCAAGTGTCTCGTTTGAAGGAATACGTGCTAGGCGTCCAAAAACTAACTCATATGGTGTAAACTGATGCCGCTCATGTGGCACAGTGTTGTAACAAAATTTAGCTAATTCCAAACATTCGTCCCAAGTTTCGTTATCTAAAGCCGTTTTGATATATTCGGTTAGCGAATGATGTGATACTAAAAAACCGTTAGATTGCGGATGATAAGCAGTAGTTTTCACTTGTTTGATGCGGAATTTCTTGGCCACTCTTCTCATTAAACTTGACATAAAATTGCTAGCTTGGTCTGTGAGAATTGTAAGAGATGCACCAAAAATATAAATAAAACGTTTTATTAACGCGCCTGCTACTGACTCTGCTGTGGCAAGTATTATAGGTATTAATTTTTTTATTTATTTATTTATTTTAGCGTTACATACATTTACAAAGTATATAAGTTCATGAAACATTTGCGCGCAATACAAGAGAAGTTTTTTTACTATAATCCACGATTACGCCGCAAATCCAGCAGAGGAAAATAATATTCCCTATTCGCAGAACTGAATTAAAACTTATGAACTAGTAACACTCACACACTCTCATACATAAACAGCAGCGATAGCACAATTCTGCTTCGGACTTCCAGATGCAGCAAGCACCATCACTGCCTCCCCATTCATACTTAGCTAGGTTTGGAGCTTATTTTACTCTACAAAACCCAACCACTTAGAAATGAATTATAAAATTTTTAAACTTCAACAATTTAATATAATCTCGTTTTTTACAGTAATACCCTATTTATAAAGTTATCTGTGACTCTTAATTCTACGTTTCTAAATTGTTTGTTATTTTTAATACCTATTTGAGATTATATTGCACGTGTATAAGATTCTATTATTTGTTTGGCCGATTTTTGTGTTTTATTTAATATATATTGATATAAAATTGATCACCATAACCTCACTAGCATTGATCTAGCAGTTGTGAAAGCTTCAAAAGTTGCATTTCTGTCTCTAGCATATAGTTTTCTTTCCATACTACCGAGTCTGGCAGGACATGTTAGTCCGACTGCACAAGTAACTCTATAGTGGGGAAACCTTTTCTTGATGTTGTTTAATGTTTTCCCAATAATACCTTTTTTTAATCCATTTAATCAATCAATCCAATAAGTTTTAGTTACTCCTTTATGACCTTCTATAGCTGTATTATGTAACTCTTCCATAATTCGAACTCTATCTTTTTCAGCAATACATTTTATTAAACCCAAGCAAATGATCACTTTAACTGATACTCCCTTGAATAATTGTCTTAATTTAACTAATATATCGTCCCATAATACGTTTTCAATATCTTTGCTCTTAGCCATGCTAATAGAGCGTATTTTTTTTATGATGAGTGATTTCAAAACTTTAAATACGACAATCATACTATTTAGAATTTCAATAGTACTTAAGAATTGTGACCCTTCTGTAACAATGGCAAAGTGTAATTTATTACTTCGATTCGTGATTTTAATTTCTCCTGCTTCTAATCCAGAGAATCTAGGCAATTCGTTGCGTGTATATAGCTGTCGAGCCCCTTTGTCACATGGCGTATCGTCCGAAGTTATAAAATATATATAATTATCTTTTCGCATAAATAATTGTTCTTTACATTCAACAAATAATTTTCCAAATTTTCTTTCTTTATTTATAATAGGCTCAACTTTGTTTTCCGCATTTGACTCTACTGGTATTTCTAATTGATTATTACGCAAATTTGTTAAATCATCGTTTTGTTCTTTGGTAATCTCGACATTTTTCGCGTTATAATTTTCAGGTCGATTGTCATTTTGGTTTTTATTACGTGAATTATTAGCGCGTTTTGGTCCTTTATCACGATAATTGGGAAGTTGTATTTTTCCGGCTCTGGCACGTGTGCCATTGCTAGTACAGGTTCTTCCGTCCGCCTGTCTCCGGACCGCACTACGGATTTTCTCGAGAGTGCATCTGCATTCAGGTTAGCTTTTCCACATTTATAGATGATATTGTAGTCGTATACATTTAATTTAATCCTCCATCTACTTACATTTGACGTTAGATCTGTTAAATTTTTTAACCAAATTAAAGGTTTGCAATCAGTAACAATCGTGAAATGTCTGCCAAGTAAATATGATCTGAACTGTGATACGGAATATAATATTACCAAAGCTTCTCGCGAGTATGAGTCATATCGGCTTTCAGTGTCGGAAAGTATTCGTGATACGTACCCTATTGGTCTGTCTTTACCTATCTCCGCTTGACTCAAAATGACTCCAGGCATTCTATCCTCCGAAATGGGTATTATTAAGCGGTGGGGGTCCACGGTCTTGGTGTTGGTCACGTGAGTCGTTCTGTCACTATAGATGCTGTAGAGCAAGCTGTCGGCAGTTAAGTGTCACGTGCCCGACTTTTCCACAAAAACGACATTTTATTGAACTTTGGTCAAAATCGACTAAATGCACTTTTCGGATGTCTACTTTTAAATTTTGCGTCCGGCAACTCATCGTCGTCGATCGCGCAACCCGCATATTCGCATACTATCACAATGGCCTGTTCGCGAGCCTCTTATAATGTGGTAGGCGTACCCATGCGCCCCAGGATCTTCCAGCGTAGTCCCCTTTTAAAAAATTTTATACAATATTTTTCGAGGTCACTTTGAAATGTTTGTTTATTACTTATGCGTAATGTAATTTCTTTTTCGATTTCACGAATTCTATTTAGAAACACAATTACTGATTCATTACTTTTCCGTTTCATTTTTGCTAAGTCGACAGGCCAATTGTTATACATTTTTGCAGAACCGTACATGTTTTCCAAGAATTCTATAACTTCGTTTACCGATACAAGTCTGCTCCCGGGTGCTATTTAGTGCATCTCCATATAGGCGCATTCGGATAAATTTAGCTAGTTCTCCTTCGAGTGTACTGGGTAGCAATTCTTTAGCTTCTCTGCACCCATCGAGAAAAAGTGATAGCGATACATTTTGCCCATTATATTGCGGAATTAAATCCAACACGTTGGATATAGACATTCTACGGATTTGGATTGTCTCCGTCATTTTTCCTCGTTTTTGGTCCGTTTTTGATTGGTCACGAGGTGATTCTATTTTAAGCGCGTTGAAGCTTTTATCAAAGGAAAAAAAGAGTTCGCTTCTATCGGCTGAGTGGCGAGCTGATATTTCAATTTTTAGATTTTCGGGGCAAGCTGTTCTTACCGCGAAGTTACTAAGACGGTCTCTTACGAGTTTAATCGCTTGAAAAAATCCAAATCTTGGATTACTTATGGTTTTGCCGATTTCTTCTGCGTTATCTTTGTCGTTGAAAAATGCGTCTAATAATTCGGGTTTTATTTCGATGCTTAATTGTTGTTTGATCTTATCGATTTTAATTTGATTTTCAGGGGTTCTTTCTTTTATGTTTGAACTTCCAGAAATAGAAGTTACTCTTCCCTTGGGGACAGCTCCTCTCGTAATAGGTGTACTCATACCAATGCACGAAATTTCGTGTACGATTAAGGGTTTTTTGTAGATTACCGTTTCGTTATTATCCTCGTTTACTGCAGAAATAGAGAGGTCTTTATCGCTATCGTCCAAAATGTTATGATTTTTTTGTAAGCGGTATTGATAGTATTGAGGTTTATTTCTGGGTAGATCTGAAGTTTTATTCCCGTCAATATTGAGTTTTGTATACGATTTTTCGATTACTTTTGTTATTACTTCGACTTCCTAAATTAATTTTGTTGTTTCGGGGCTATTAGTTTCTATCGCGGATTTTGGTTTATCTTCTTTTTCTCGTAATTTGGTTAGAAGGGAGTCATTAGTATTAAAATGATATGTAGTACTAAGTTTTGTGTTCACAAACTCGTCGCGTGTCATAATAGGAACTCATTATAAGTGATTTCGTTTCCGCGTTTCTCGTCCGCTATGCACCATTTTCAAATAATAAATATATTAATGTGTTACGTCCAGACTAAAATTCAACTATGCAATACATTCATATATTGTAATGTAACCAACATGAATTCCTATCCTTTTACTTTGTGTGTGTGTCTGATTAGCGAATTAATAAATCAATATCAATAAAGGAAATCTCTTTTGGCTACCGCAGATGCGGTCACTGCCTTCCGGGAAAGGGTGCCGGATAATGAAATCACTTAGACGGGGTTAAGTTTTAAAACAACTACTATAATGTATTTCACTCGTGTTGGAGAAAAAGAAAAGTACCTTGCAGTATATACAGAGTGTCTGAAAAGTTCCGGAACGGCATGATAATATCTGAACTAACAATGGTAAAAAAAAAATAAAAAAACATGGTTGTTAGAATTGTTTCCCAGCTTTCCGATGGGGACCTTGAATTTTACTTTGACCATGTTCATCAAGGTCATTTGAAGGTCAAATCGATTTTTTTAAATAGGACCCCCCATTTTCTACCCCGGAGATGAAAAGAGCGGAAAAATTTACGTTCAAATATGGTCGAAAATATTTTAAAATTTTACCTTGGAAGGTATAGACAAGGACAAATGAAGGTTTGGTACGATAACTCGAAAATCAGAACTCGTAGAGAACAACATTTAAAACGTAATATTCGTAATAATTATCCCAATGGTAAAAAAAAATAAAAACACATGGTTGTTAGAATTTTTTCCCAGCTTTCCGATGGGGACCTTGAATTTTACTTTGACCATGTTCATCAAGGTCATTTGAAGGTCAAATCGATTTTTTTAAATAGGACCCCCCATTTTCGACTCCAGAGATGAAAAGAGCGGAAAAATTTACGTTCAAATATGGTCGAAAATATTTTAAAATTTGACCTAGTAAGGTATGGACAAGGACAAATGAAGATTTTGTACGATACCTCGAAAATCAGAACTCGTAGAGAACAACATATAAAACGTAATATTCATAATAATTATCCAACTATTTGATGGAGACCTTGGTTTTGACCTTGACCATGACCTTCAAGGTCATTTGAAGGTCAAATCGATTTTTTTAAATAGAACCCTCCATTTATTAATTAAAGCAGAACTTGATGTTGTCCAACCAGTTAAGGCAAGACTCAGTTCGACCATTTAAGGAAAGACTTTAAGGAACGTCGATATTCAAACACTTAGACTTTGCAGGTAAAGAATTTAAAACAGATGCGCAGCAAGATTTGGCAGAATTTTTATTAAGTCTATGCAATAAATCACTTATATTACAAAATATCCTTAATAACCAGCTAACCGAAATAATTCGATGTATTCATGAAAGTCTAGGATTGAGCCTACAGAATGTTGTTGTTGATGCGGAAACTAACGTATTTAGCAATGGCCAAACGTACTACCTTAGAATGTTTGCATCTCATTAACTTTGATCCCTCAT
Organism: Muscidifurax raptorellus; assembly: GCA_020010945.3. Taxonomy (NCBI): domain Eukaryota; kingdom Metazoa; phylum Arthropoda; class Insecta; order Hymenoptera; family Pteromalidae; genus Muscidifurax; species Muscidifurax raptorellus. Next base: position 27,659,605 of record CM052077.1, on the reverse strand, counting down.
GTTGTACTGCAGACATATCAGTTATCCTTGAGTATAAAGATTGCGATCAAAATATCAACCAGATCTAAATAGCTTCAATATCCCAGTAGATCACAAAAAAATGTAAGATTAAAAGTTTACGAAACACGATGGTGTTTTAATAAAAATTTATTATTAACAGACACTGGAAGTAAATTAAAGCATGTTTCTGATAGTACTTTAGATATTTTTGGTTTACCAAACAATGATGGATTTTCTTGCTATACAAATGCCTGCGCACAAAGTTTATTTCATTCCTCAATCATGGAAACTAATTTTTCAGTAACAAAATTTTTAGCCATTCCTCCGGGACCACTTACAAACATTCTTAATATTTTATTATTTGATTTTATAACTGAAGTTATTTTGTTAAAAACTTTTAGCTGATCCGTATTAAATTTTGCAATAGAATTATGTAGCTCCTGTTCACTCACAATAGTTTTTGCTACAGCAACTTGAAAATCATTCATAGCGTTTTCTACTTCAATGGGTACACCACTATCAGGTATATGAGCTGAGTTTTTAGTCGCATCTGTTTCAATTTCGGTGTGCGTCAGTGGACCGACTCAGGGTGCAGCAGAAGCGATGTCTCAGGGCAGGAACGAGAGGTTGTGTCCAGCTGGTCCGCGGGCGATGACAATCGGCCTCATGGCAATAGGTAATTCTCTGGAACGGGATGGCACACAGCAATGCACGTACTCAGTACAACTCGATGAACTTATCTGTTTGCACAAAAGTCTCGACTCGAACCCTTGAGCTTGATGGCGCGTTGCGTATTCGGACAAAAGCGAACTGCTAAGTCACGACAGTGATGGCGGCGTGGCAGCTCGGTTGGGCCACTCACACATGCTCACATACATACACGCACGCGGCTTTCTCTCTCTCTTTCTGTCCCTCTCTGTGTATGTGTAGGGCTTGCTGCTCCCATTTCACTTACCTTACTGGAGCAGCTATGAAATAAGGTATTTACACACACATACACACACGCATATATATATATATATATATATATATATATATATATATATATATATATATATATAATAATTTGTAATAATGATGGTATTGTTCTGAAGCGTGTTGGTATATCAAACAAACACCACAGTTTGTGATTTAGTTAATATACTGTGCGTGGGAAATTAATCGGGCGCACCTTTAGAGTTTTAGTTCAATGAATAAGACTCTGAAGTTTATTGTAACAAAGTATGTATTACCTTATACTATGTATACACAGGAGAGGCTGGGAACCTCTCTCTTAGACCGTTCGAACTTAACTACTCGCTACAACAGGAGCGGCGTTGGCTCAGTGGTTAGCGTGCTAGGCACAGAAACATCGCCGGTATAGGGGTCGAGGGTTCGATTCCCGATGAAGTCACGCCAACTTTTTCTGAGTGGTTTTCATCAGGAAAAGTACCCTGGACAACCGTTGTTTCAAGGCGAGTTTGATATAAGCGGGCCTGATGGGAGGAAGAGAAGGCGCTCGATGGCGCGGGGAAGCCTGCTGAGGCCGGTTGGACCCGCTCAATCCTTCCTGCTCCTGGGCAGGGAAAGGGGTAGGCGAAGCGAAGTGATCCCCTCGTGCCGGTTCGCTGATCAGGGAGCGCCCGTTGAGGCGCCCTGGATGAGTCCTTTGTCGGCTGCCGCTGTGCTCGTTTCTGTCTGGGCAGTGAGCGCCCGCTGAGGCGCCCTCGGTGCAGTCGCTGCTGGACTGAATCCCTCGACGGTGCTTCCAGTTGCCTAGAGAGCGGACACTGCTCGGACCTCTCTAGGTCGGCTCTGTGGGAGAGCCTGGACGAGGGAGGGCCGCCCAACCCGGTGAGAACTCACCACAGCTAATGGGGAAAAGGGGAAAGAGAAATTTATCTTTATTTTGTTGCGGGCCAGCCCCAATGAAGGAACCGACCACACAAAAATGACTAGAGGACGCGAAGCGTCTTAGTCGTCGAGCGTCAGGTCGACTTGCTGGTCAGCCGCTGGCTTCGGAGCCGTCTTCCGTACCGCCAGGAGGAGGGGAGGTACCACGGGAGCGATGCGAACCAGCTTAGGTTTGCTTCGTGGTGGAGGAGCGGTGAATTTGCGTTTGAGCGGAGGAGTCGGCTTCGCCGCTCTCTTGGCTCCTATCTTCCGCGAGATGATCTCGAGCCGGGGTGTGGACGGCTTCAGGAGTTCCCGAAGATCCGGCGAGGGCTGGCGGCTCGGGAGGTCGAACAGCTTTAGGTGCTCTGGCCACTCTGCGCAGAGCGCTCCGTCATCCAGCGAAGGCGAATCCGCAGCGCTGGCGGGAACGAGCGGCGAAGTCCGCTGATCGTCGGTCTGGGTGCTGTTGTCCTGGTGATGGCACTCGGTCTGGGTGGCGGCGTCGACTGGGCTGGCTCGGTGTTGCCGGCGTTCCAAAATGGTGTTTCGCCGATTGGCTACGGCCAGGTAACCATGAATCAGCTCCAATTCGGCTCGGTAAGCCTCTCTCTCACTCTCTCTCATGGGCGTGGGATTAGAGGAGGTGGAAGGTGAGGGAAGGGTGAAATAATTACGATGGTAATTATTTAGAACAAAAAGAACGGTTTATTCCTCGATTGACTAATACTCGCACTTGCCTAGGCTCGGCTTTCTTTGGTCGGTGAGGACCGTTGGGGGAGGTGTCTTGGCCGTCTCGGCCGGCCTCTTTATATGCCCCTCGCGGTGCTGCATTGCTAGTGGGTAGCGCGCCGGAGGAGCGTGGCCACCTAGCGTCGGCGCACGGTATTAGCGGCGCGGTGTTCGGGGCTTGTCGCGAGAGAGCCTATGGGTGGGTTATTACAAGTTTTTCCCCGAGATTTTCCTTCAGTGGATTTTCGGGTTTTCCCTTGCCTTACAGGTACAAACCTGGGCGAATGCGAAGCAGTGGTAGGGACTATAAGTAGAAAGGTCGATAAAGTAGGTAAACCGAATCGATGCACTAGGCAGAGCAGAGCGGCCTTACCGGCGGGGAGCAGGCTCCGGAAATATGGATCTTATCCGGAGAGGTTTACACTGGAGGACGGACCTGATGCCCTCTCAGGGGCAAAGAGGGTTGCCTTAATCAATTCGGTGCGAGTCTGCAATATGTCCTCACCGAAAATGTCTTCCAGAAAGGTTATAAGACAGGACGGAGTTTGAAAGGGAGATATAGGATAGGATCCTCGTGCAGGGCAGAAGTTAATGAATAAAATGGTATAGGATTGGGAACTACTTCTACACAGAGTTGGTGGAAGGTCCCCGCCAGCTGGGCAAAAAGGCTGCGGCGGTAATAGACGTATAAAAAAAACTACTCGCTAAAACTATCCGTAGACTACTCGTTGATACTCTACTAAACTTCCTCTAGCGAAGAATATGTCAACTAAACACCAGCTACAATTTGATTGGTCTTCGCAAATGAATGCGCGCGCAGTGAGAGAAGAAGCCTCCGCAGGAGTGGGGTAGGTTCGACCCAACCGAGGGCTAGAGCTAAAATTTACAGCGCTACATAAGTAGCCAGACCCACACTAATATATATAAGCATTATCATGTACAATAATGATTTGAAGCTTTGAACTAGACAGTATAAGTTTCTACTAATAAGTCCAATACTATTAAGAAATATTTTAAACATCTTTATTTTTTAGTTATATCTTTAACAATAGAATATTGTATAGAAATAATGTATGAACTGTTTTTGCAAGGTTTTAAAAACATTACAATAAACAGTATACATTAAACTTTCTAAAACATTAACAAGAATATTTCACTAAAGGTTTTTACAATTTATTTGTAATGTTTATGCAATATTTTAAAAAGCTTTCTATGAAATTGTCATTGTAATATTTTTATAAGCGTATTAAACAGAAGTAAGAAAACCGTACTTCTGTTTAGTAAGCTTTTACAAACATTAAAAAGATAATTTTACGGACATTTTTTGAATAGTTTCTATACAGATTATGAAAAGTATATAAAAATCTTCCGTTAATTTTTCCAAAAAGTTTTCATAAATATATCACTAGCTAAATTTTTATATTAAATATTAAAGAATATTTTAAATAAAATTTTAATAATAAAATACTTACTATTTAAATTGTAGAAACCTTAGAAATTGTTTCTATTTTTTACCTTTATTACTTCAAGTTTGATATGATTTACAGAAAAAATAATCTAATTAAGAACATAATACCTTTAGTACATTAAATCTACTATGATTATTATTATATAATAAATCGTAAATTGTTTTTTTTTGTATTAATCAATAGCACCATCATTATCATCTGAGTCAATCGCATCCAATTTGATGGGTACGAATGGAAGACGTTTGGCTGATTTGCTGCGTAATATTAAAAAGTTAAAATTTGTTTTTCTTTTTTTTAATTGTTAGTCTAGAAACGATCGAGGGAGGACGCGATGCGACTTACAAATCCTTGTTCCGTATAGAACCCGATGACACCAGGATAATAATAATCAGGCCAAAGTTTAACATCAATTAAGATTTATTAACTCTTCTTGACTCTATTATACAAGGAAGGCAGGCTAAAGTGCCCCTGTCTCAACGCCAGAGCTGTGGCGGAGCTCTACTCAGGTAGAGGTAGATCCAGGCTCCTGCTGGATCTGGATGATTCTCCTGCTGCGCTGACGCTCCTCGGCCGAGGAGCTTGCAGCTGCTGCGCGGGAGCGCAGGAGACCCACAGCCACTCCCCCCTCCCACCTAGTACTTGGCCTCTGGTACAGGGAAGATGGAGAAGCTGGTACGACGACGGTTGTTGTGCGCTAGCGTTGGATGTGCGGGGAATGCTGGCCTCCTCAGTCGAAACAAAACCGGGCTTGAGAGACTATGTGCTGATTGTCTTTGGTTGTCCGTTGACTTCGATGAGATAACGCTTGTTATCAATGCGCTGCAGCACCCGCTGCGGGCCGGTTTAAGGCTGACTCAGTAGAGGCCGCATCGACACGTCTGAATACGTGGCAGCACGTCTGCAGGTCCCTGAGAAAAAAAACTTTGGTTTCACGTGGTGGGAAGTGGGAACAGGTTTCAGAGTGTTGAAGTGGGAGCGGAGATTCTGGACGAAGGTGATGGGATCGGCGGTGTTGTTCTGCGGTGTGAAAAAAACGCCTGGAATTCGCGGAGTCGTCCTAAAGAGTATTTCGGCGGGGGACGCTCGCAGGTCCTCCTTGTGCATTACTCTGAGACCCAGAAGTATTGACGGTAGAAGCTGTACCCAGGTGATTTGCGGAGAAGCAGCTCGACACATGAGGGCAGTTTTCAAGGTTCGGTGCCAACGCTGAATCATGCCATTGGACTGCGGGTGGAATGACGTGGTCCTGATCTTGTCCGCTTCGATAAATCTGGCGAGTGCTGTAAAGAGCTCTGACTCACACTGCATCCCCTGATCCGTGGTGATGGTAAGCGGAGCTCCGAACAAGCTCATCCAGTTGCAGTAGAAGGCTGTAGCTATGGTTTCGGCCTGTATGTCCTGCAGGGGAATAGCTTGTGGCTACCTTGAAAATCTGTCAATGATAGTCAGATAGTACCTGAAACCTTCGACCAATGGCATGACGATCAGGTCCATGTGTACGTTTGAGAGCCTCTGGTCCGGAACATCGATTTCAGAGCGAGGCATAGTCCAACTGGTGCTGCTATCGATGTGAAGCTTTCTCTGTACGCTGACGAAATGCTAAGATCAGCGGCTTGTGATCGGTTCCGACGACGAATTCTCGGTCTTTGAGCATATACTCGAAATACTTTATGGAGGCAAAGGCTGTTGAAAGCTTCCTATCGTACGTGCTGTAGTTGACTTCAGTTGTTGACAATTTTCTAGAAAAGAATCCGAGTGGGTGCCATGCGCCGTCCTCGAATTGCTCGAGAGCACCACCAAGAGCTGTAGACGACGCGTCGGTCGTTAGACGAAGCGGAGCACAGGGAGAAAGAAATCTCGCGCACGTCGCGTCTACGAAGGCCTGCTTGGTTTTCTCGAAAGCTTGCGAGGTATCTTCGATCCATTTGATTTTCCTCTTCTTAGAGTTGCCTAGAAAAATCGAAAGCGGAGCCTGCGTTTCAGCTGCATGGGGCATACATGTGTGAAAATAATTGATCATCCCGATGAAGCGTTGTAAAACCATCACCGCTTCTGGTCTGGGATTCTTCAGGATGGCTGCAAGTATGCTTTGGCGAAGCCGAAAGGTCGGAGCAGGTAGTCCATGTAGCGCTGGAACATTTGTGAAGCGTTGCGGAGTCCTGATGGCATGCCGAGGAATTCAAAAAGCCTGAAGGGGGTAACGATAGCCGTCATTGATATATCTTCTGTTGTCACCGGAATTTGGTGATAGGCTCTCTTAAGGTTGATAACCGAGAAATACTTGGAGCCGTATAGTTCTTGTAGGACATCTTCGAATCGCGGTACCGAGTATCTGTCTGGGACGGTGATTGCGTTGGTATCGCGGTAATCTCCTGTCTCTCTCCACATGTTGTCACTTTTGGACGAACGTGCAAGTCCGTGGTACATCATGTATGCAAAGTGGTCCTTGGCCGCTTGCAGCTTTTCACCTGTAAAGTGGCGGGCACGATGGCAGACTGGCGAGCCAGTGGTGACGTTGTGGTGTGCAACTGGGGCGGACAGGCCTCCGGCCTCCGCTATGATCCGGAGTCCACTAAAAATTTGAGAGACGATGCTCTGTTAAACATATGAAGACGCTTCTCAGTTGGAAGGTGCTTGGCAACGTTGAACGGCAGCTGCTGTCGTACAGTGGGGCCAAATGCCTTAAAATGGTTCTTTTGTGTTCCTGGTAATGGTTTAGGTTCTTTATGTTTTTGCACGAATGAATTGAACTTTAGAACCTTTGACACATTTGATTGAATTTTTGAAAATACTTTAATATGCGACGTTGTACGTCGCAGCCGAGTCGAGTCGGGAAATTTCCGACCGATTCGGCGAGTCTAAGCCTGCACGTAAACATGCGAGAGCCAGACTGTTTTCGGTGAAGCAGCGCCGGGCTAGCTTGTTGTCGAGCCTGCCGCGCGATTTCTGAGAAATCGGCGCAGCAAGCAGAGACACGAGCGCGGGATAGCGCGCGAAGTCAGAGCCAGCGTCTCGCGGTTTTCAGCCTATCGGCTGACTGCAACGCGAGGCTCAACGGCTCGCGCGGACCGTGAGCCAATCAGCGCCGCTCTTACATGAGCGGGCCCGCGATATGCGTTAAGCATGTGGCGCGGCAGTTCGCGAGAGCGCGCGCAAATCGGGTCAGTTCTCGTGCTGACATCGTCGACGCAAGTCAACGATTTCGAAGTGCCGATACACGCGAGTGTTGTGTGCAGTGAGAGAAAAACAACGTGAGTGCCACGGCGGAGACACTCGGTGTCAACGCCATCCCCAGGACTATTCCCCTGTTCCCGTTGGCGAGTGTGTCGCCAGCGGCTAGCAGGCATCCGCGGGAAGAGCACGAGAGGACGTCCAGGGCCAGCCAGGAGCAACGAGCTCGGGGGAGCTTCAGCCTCCTCGCCAGCCAGGCGCCGAGAGAAGAGAGAGAGAGTGACCCCGGGCATCCGGGAAGCCAGCGAGCCTGACGGCAGCGGGGCTTCCTGCGCTTCGTGGGAGAGGAGGGAACCTGGGGCTCGCCCTCCCCCCCCCCCCCCCTCGAGAGGTAAGACTTGTTGTTCTTTACGCGAAATCTCCGGCGCGAGCAAGCGTGCCGTCGGAGACCCGTGTGTGCATGTGAGAGAGGGAGAGAGCGTGCGAGAGAGAGAGATAGATAGATAGATAGATAGATAGATCTTTATTTGCTCACAGCAAAATATAATACAATAGTATATACAGATATCGCAGATGTGCAACTGTGTTGCATAAGAAAAGAAAAAAATAAAATAAACATAGAATACATAAAATAAATATGGCATGTAGAATGGCGATTGCTTGTCGTAAGCTAGTAAAAAAAATAATACTTATGGTCACTAGAGATCACATAAAAACACGTAGAATCAGTCATATAAAATCACAATATTATATCACATATCAACCATTCATTTTTGTACTAGGTGTAGGGTTTGGTCATAGACCTATCTACATTGCACTAGAAACTACTAAGATTACACACATTATAAATATTACGCACAAGATAAATGTAACGGCCATAAGGCCTAGTCAGAGAGGGGTGAGAATGCAGTGCCTGTGGGCTCAGAGTAGTCATGAATCGATGGCTAGTAAATACCGACGCAATGCTGTTTTAAATGAGGCGAGTGATGGTAGATGACGCAGAGTAGAAGGAAGAGAGTTCCAGAAACGAGCACCCTGGATCTGAAAAGCTCTAGCTCCAGTTTCAGTACTCGCTGTGGGTATGATCAGTTCCGGGGGAATTCCCCTACCGGACTGTCTTGGCTTGAATTTATTAAAAAATGAAGCCAAATACATAGGTTCACCGATCCGAGTCGCTTTGTATAAGAGAATGGCTTCAAAGTAGAGCCTTCTGGTATCGGTGCGAAGCCACTCAAGACGCCTCCGGTAGGGGCTGATATTCTCATCCCTTCTAACTCCAAATATGTATCTCACACATGAATTGCTCAGTCTCTGTAGCCGTATTCGTTGTTCGTTCGACGCGTCCAGGATGGTAACAGTACAGTAGTCTAAGTGTGGTTGTATCAGTGTCTCAACAAGCCTTCTACGGAGAGTCTCGGTGGTACAGCCCCTGATGAACCGCAAGCTATACAGGGCTTTGTTGACTTTTTTAGTGATTGCATCTACTTGCGGTTTCCAAGTAAGTTTACTGTCAAGTACAACACCGAGACTTACGACCGTATCACTGAAAGGGACGCTCACTCCGTCCGGCAACGGAAGTCCTGGCAGGTTCCATGATTTGATATCATTAACGTTTCGCATGGAACCCAAGAATATGGACTTGGTTTTGCCGGAGTTGAGCCGCAGGCCGGAGCTCCCCGCCCAGTCAGAAACCAGCCGTGCCGCTTCTGCCAGCCGAGACACGCCTTCGATAAGGTTATCCTTGTTGGTGTGCAGATAAATCTGAAGGTCGTCCGCGTAAAAAAGATGTTTGATTGTAGTGCCGTCGAGTATGTACTGAAGGTCATTGACATAGAGACTGAACAGCAGGGGACCCAGGACGGAACCCTGTGGAATTCCCAGGTTGGTTTCAAGCCGTTCCGAGTTTCCATTTTTGTTGGAAATTACCATCTGAGATCGCCCCTGTAAATAAGATTTAATCCACAGGAGAGTCATCCGAGAGAACCCCAGCTGTCGCAGTTTAGTTAGTAGTTTAGAAGGTGAGATGGTGTCGAAGGCTTTGCTGAAGTCAAACAGCAGCAGGAGGGTCACCTTCTTTTTGTCTATGGCCATGCGTATGTCGTCGGTCAGTTTTAGTAACGCTGTTTGTGTACTGTGGTGTTTTCGGAAACCGGCCTGAAAGGGATCCAAAATCTGGTTTTTACTAAGATACTCCGTGATCTGGGTGTGGGCGATCTTCTCGAGTACCTTTGAGAGGAAACAAAGCAGTGCAATTGGACGAAAGTCGGTGACATCAGTTGGAGCATTAGTCTTCCTTAGCGCAATCAGCTGTGCCTGCTTCCAGATACTCGGAAATATGCCCTGAGTGAAGGAGCAGTTAAATAAATTTAAAATATATTCGCCAATAATTGGGAGAGCCTTGACGACCACCCCGCAGGGAACACCGTCAACACCCCTCGCTTGCGAGGAAAAATGTGAAATGGCAAGGACGACGTCACTCATACTGACAGGGCTAAACGAAAACCCTTCCTCGCTTGTTGATAAAATAGAGTCCATTGCATCGTCTATGTTTTCGAGGGGTGATGCCGATATTCCCGCGAAGTGCTCATTCAGCTCATCCGGCGTGAAGCCAAAAAACTCCTCCTCCTTACGCCCAGGCATGAGGCCGAGATGACGCATTACCTTCCATACATTTTTGTTTTCATCAAGAGCGTCCGAGAGTTGTTGACGAAGGAAGGAATCACGCTCTTGAGCAGAACGCATGTCGACCTCACTAGTGAGCCGAAGGACCTCATCGAAAAGCTCCGCTCTACCCGTGCGTTCATAACACCTGAGTGTAGCATTGCGTTTGTCGATTAAGAGCCTCAACTCCGGTCCAGACCAAGGAGCACATTTCTTTCGCGGGCAAACCGTTTTCAGCGGCGCCAATTCATCGATTGCAAGTTTAAGATTGTTATTGAGGGCATTTAACGCCGCTTCCAGATCGGCTTCAATGGGGTTCATGGCTGTCCAGTCACAACAAGACAAGAGGTCGACAAGAGAAGAAGAGTCAATGCTCTTATAGTCACGATACGAAAAGGAGTCTCTCACAGGAGCGGGAGAGTAGATGTCAAGGGAGACATCAATGACACAATGCTTGCCGAAACTGGGCAGCCACTCACTCCTAGAGTCCAGGATTGTGTCGTTTTCGTCGGTCATGATAAGATCAATCCATGTGTGAGATGATGCAGTGTGATGCGTGGGAGCGTGACGGATGATCTGAAGGGATAACTCGTCAGATAGACGCCTGATGGTGGTAGCGTCATCTGAGGCAGACAGTAAATCTGTATTCAGATCGCCCATAATGATTTTGTGGCTGTATTCGCCGCATAGATCCCGTAGAGTGCCAAAAAGGTCGGAGTCCCTTTGCATGGGAATTTTAGGTGGCCGGTATATTACTCCGACCAGTATAGGAGGGGAGTCGTCCCTTTGTACGCTGCAAAATAGATACTCCGGTAAGCCGGGTTTTCCTAAACCTATAGTGTCAGAGGAGACGATCCTCTTGACCCTCAATCCGTTGCGTACAAAGAGGGCGACGCCACCCCCATTCACATTGCGATCCTGCCTAATCACGGAGTATCCTCCGATGCTAATGAGGCTGTCATCCACAATCGGACCCAGCCATGTTTCCGCGAAGCCAAAAATGTCGTAGGAGGGGCGCTCAACCAGGAAGGCACGAATGGTCTCCATACGAGCCCTGATCGAGTTGATGTTAACAAAGCCCGCTCTCAGGCTACTCCTAACCCCTGGCCCATTGTCGTGGGACCTCGCCAGTCACGAGGAAGAAGCGATTGATGGTGAGGGTGACGATGGTAGTGGTTGTTGGTGTGAGGATGAGGATGTAGATGATGCAGATGTCGATGAAGATGACGGTGTTGCTACCGAATCACTTGTCAGACCCGACTCTCGTCCGTCTCGTGGAGTGGTGTCAACATTCTCGTCCGTGTCTGTGACAGTCACGTGTGTGTTCGGCCGTCGTGGTTTAATCGAGACGGTCTGACACGCCGTGAGAATGGCTTGTAAGTCGGCAGCAGACGCAAAGACGTGCGCACGCTCACCCCCCCTACGCCTAGCCAGGAATCTACCACCCGCATGCCAGACATATCTGAAACCCAGTCCCTGTGCAATGGGCCTCAAGTTTTTAAACAGCTGGAATTTATCTTGGGACAACATTTCATTTAGATAGACCTTATATCCAGTCAAGCAGGTAGCAGCCTCCGGGTCAAGCACGTCGGGCCTGATATCATTAGTGGTTAGGTAGTTGTTGGCTAACGCACTCTTCGCTCGCATAATTTCCCTGACCAGACCCGGTCTGGCAAGCCGAGCTACGAGAGAGGGCAGCACGCCCCCACGCATCTTTGAATTTTCCCCATCCTGTCTACGAAGGCGCAGCACTCGAGTGTCGACAATGTCGCTCTTTTGCAGGCTGGGGAGGACGGTGCTGAGTAGTGCGAAGGCAGCTTTGTCCGAGATATTCTCGTTGATTTTGTTTCGTTCCTTTAATAGTCCGTGAATAATAACTTCGCACCCCTCAGCAGCGTCCCCACTCAGTCCTAAACCACCGCTTGCGGTTTCCAACTGTGGAGTGGAGCATCTTGAGCCGGAGTCTGGATCGGGATCCCGACGAGCACGACGGAAGTTCCCAAGCAATTGTTGCGTTTGTAGCAACTCGTCTTTTAGTTTATTATTTTCGTCCAGAAGCAGTTTGTTCGCGTCGAGCAAATTCTTAGACGCACTGATGTTTTCGGGCAGCTGAGTCTCGAAAACAGAGATACGGGTATTCCATTCCTCCGCACCGGCAGTGGTGCCCCCTTCCGCTGGGACGGGGGAGACACCACGCGGTGCCGAACCCCTGCTCACGAGAGCACTCAGCCCATCAAGCTGGTCCTGGAGCATGTCAAAACGCCTGAAGAAAAGCTCCATCGTGCTTATCGGGATGAGAATATTTGAGACACCCAACAGGCTAGTCTCTCCTAGTGGCGCATCCATCGTCCGAGGACTCTACAGGTCCGTGGCGTCCAGTCCGGATGGAAGAGCAGGTCGAGATGCGGGAGATGGAGAAGCTACGGTCTGCGTACAAGCGCCCAATGAGGCTGGCGCCTGCGTGTCGGCCACCCGCCCAACAGATGCGCTGTGGTTCATCACCTGACTGCGTATTAGCGCGCGGTGTTGACGCAGCACGCTGCGTCTGCTGGTGGGGAGGGACACGGCGAGCCGTCGATGTATTTTGGGACACGGGCTTAAGACCGGTACGAGCGCTCACCTGACGAGTCCCGGCTGGTGGAGAGGGCCTCCTCATCCCCGATTTGTCACTCTGCAGGGCTGTCTTGGTGGCAGGCGTCGCCGCGGCAAGAGTGGAGATTGCTGGCGGGGTCGCAGACTTACTGCCGGATTTTATTCGGCACCTGTCACACAGGGCGTTCTTCTTTTTGTCCGAACATCGTGTATGGAAGGGAAGGCGGCAGGTCGGACACGTGCTCGTTGGCGGTGTAGAGGCGTCGTCGCATACTGAGCATACCGCTGGTGTCGTTGCGGTGTCCATTTCAAGATGTTGAGTGAAATGGTGTTTGAAATTTAGCGCCACCTTTGACGTCACCACCAGACGAACAGGGCTGCCAACGCTCGAATGGAGATGCGATGAGATCCCGCCAAGATGATTTGCTGTACTCCTAACCTCTCCAGGACACTTCAAATTTTGAACGTTCTCCCTGGCTCTTTTTAAGGAGCCATGCAGTTAATGCTCCTGTGCCTGGAGCCTGCGGGAGGCCAGCTTTTCTAAAAATATACAGACTCACACGGAGTCAGTCGGAAAACCGTCGAAAACCAAGCTCGATGTCGGAGCGATTTGACAGGCGTGTGTTTACGTACCTGGAGAGAGAGAGAGTACCCGTGAGTTTTCGCGTGCGGTGCCGGGCGCACGAGGACGTGAGCGAGCAGTGCGGGGCTTGCGAGAGTGAGAGAGAGAGAAGGCCCTGCGTGGCTGTACGACGCGTGGGAGGCTTCCATAGCCACCACGTTGTAGGGAGGGGTTGGGCGAAATACAGAGTCGTTCAAATAAAATTTGTGTTATCATTTTCTTTCCTCCTTCCCAGCTCTCCCAAGTGTAATGTAATCACCGATTCCATTACGCATCCAAAACACTACTATTGCTATACATATCATATCTACACACACACACACACACACGCACACACTTACTTACTAGCACGTCATCGCAGCACTCAAGAAGTGGATGTGCAAAAAAAACCAGGAGAGAGAAAAATCTACTCATACGTACAAGCGGCACCTAAGAAGAAAAGAACGAGAAAGAGAGAGAGATTCACTTATAAGAGCAAGCGGCACATAAGAAGTGGATGTGCAGAAAACCAGGAGAGAGAAAAATCTACTCATACGTACAAGCGGCACCTAAGAAGAAAAGAACGGGAAAGAGAGAAAGATTCGCTCATACGTACGAGCGGCACCTTCACGAAAATGGGCTATATTCCAACGAACCAAGCAATAAATTCAAAGGGGTCAAAAGAACGCTAGGAGATATTTTAGATTCAATGAGAGCTTCATAAGAACCGCGTATTCGTATTTTTAAACACGAGAACAACGTGGCCGTTTCCACGTAATGCGACGACAAACCACCGCGGGAAGATGAGCACAACTATGAGAAAAAAACTAGCGAGGAGAGAGAGAAACCGAAGCGCAATATTCGACGATCTGGAAATCCATTGGAAACACGTGTGCGATCTCCAGTAGGGAAAAAGAGACCGCGGGAGAGTTACTAAAAGAGACAAATTCTTAAGTGGTAGTCATAAACTATGATGTTTATGACTTGACCTGCCACGATCCCCTTCATGTTGAGAGAGGAAAATAGCAAGGTGACCCAATATGGAAATCCCTAGCCCGAGAAAACAAGGGGATATGCGAGTATATAAAGCCCGGGAGCAAAGGGTAATGGTCGTCAGATCAGTCAGTAATCTCTCGCAGAACGTTACTCTGCTCGTCGCCAGACCACTCATATAAAAATTAGCATCACGCAGTACACGCTACTTGTGCGTTGCGAAAATAAGAGTATCGGACTTAGTTGCTCAGTCGAGCAAGTGCATCCATCGGCATCTTTTCCGAAGATCACCCCCTGCTGAAAAGAAGAAGCAACAGAGGCAGTTGACTCCCTACGATCTACACTACGCACATCAAAAGGACGAGCCGTCACATCTAGTGCATCTAGCCACCGCTGTAACCTGAACCACCGAGCCTAGGCTGGAAGGCGCCAAGGATTGACAGCTGCAGACACTCAAGAATCTCTTCACACATATATACAAACAACCACGCACACTCACACATTAAGGTACTTTTCTCTTTTCATAGAAATAAACGTGTGTCGATTTTAAAAGAAATAATGTATAGTTTAAGTGACTTCGTATCCGGCTCCCTTCCCCGGTAGGCAGTGACCGCGTCCGCGGTAGCCAAAAGGGATTTCCTATCATTCATTCATTTAATCATTTAAATTATTATAACTTTCACGTATCGTGAAGTTCGACTATTAATTCAGGTAGGAATTCATGTAAATGTATTAATGTGTTAGATTTTGGCAATTTAAATTTATAATCTGGACGTAACACATCAATATATTTTTATAATATAAAAATGGTGCATAGCGGCCGGGAAACGCGGAAACGAAGTCACTTGCCATGAATTCCCTACCATGTCGCGTGATGAGTATGTGAATACAAACCGAAAAACAAATTTTTCGTTTGAAACTAACGATTCGCTTCTAACACAACTTAAAGATAGAGAGTGTGAATTAAAAACTGCAATTGAAAAAAATTGTCCTGAAGTAACAAAATTAATTAACGAAGTAAGTGACTTAACTAAAGTAGTTAACAAATCATCCCAAAAATTTAACCTTGACTTAGATAGGAAACAAGAACTTCCAAAAAATAAAATTGAATTTTATAAATATCGTCCGTGCACTAACCAAGATCTCTTTAAAGATAACAGTGATAAAGATTTTCCTATAATCGAAGTGGATGAGGACCTTAATGATACAATAAAAAAACTACCTCAGAAAATAACACTCAAACCCCCTGTCTTTAATCTAAATCGCGATAAAAAAAGTGAAAATTTTTCGGACCACATCGATACTAGTACACCTATAGTACATAGACCTCTTCCCAAAGAAAATTTAACGACTATTTTTGAGAACTTAGAAATACGCAGCGAAACGCCTATTTATAAACCAGCGATCGAGAAAATTAAACAACAATTAAGCATTGAAATACAACCGGAAGTATTAGACGCATTTTTTGAAAACGAGGATAACGCGACCGAAATTAATAAAACTTTAAACAATCAAGGATTCGGGTTTTTCCAAGCGATTAAACTCGTGAGAGATAGACTCAGCACCTTCGCAGCGGGAGCAGCAATATCCTATCCACAGGATATAAAAATAGAAATATCTCCAAGTGACAGCAATTCGACCGACGAGAAAAGCGAACTCTACCTCTCCTTTGATAGAAGCCTAAACGTACAAAAAATCGAATCATCGCGCAATACATCTATTATAAATAAAAAAACCAATCAAAATGGCAGAAACATGTGTGTGAGTGTGTGAGTGTGTGTGAGAGGCCGCGATGCAGCGAGATAGCGCGTCAGGGGGGGAGAGAAGGCCAGCGACGGCCGCGCAGCAGACCTCCGCCGCGACGGCACATGCCGCGGCGATGAGGAAGCTGCTCAAATCGCGAGAGGCGCGGACGTTAAAATATGGCGTCAGTCGTCTGGTCGAGGCTGAACTCGATGCAGAGCTCGCCACTAGGGGGTGTAGTGTGCGTGGCTCGGTCGAGGTGAAGCTGGACCGAGTTTGGCGCGCGTGTTTTGAGGAGAAGGGGCATGACGTGCCGTGGTACGGGTGGGATAATGCGGGCGGGGATCTCACGCGTCCCGAAAACGAGATAGAGAGGGTAGTACTAAGCGAAGTACTACCCGGGCTTAGGCGAGGAGTAGCCAAGCCTAAGAGTACAGCGAGGGAAGTCAGACCACATTCTAGCGAAAGCGAGAATGGCGGCGACTTACCCCTCAATACTCGTGAAAATGAGGTGGCAGTAATGAGGCCTGCGATTGCGACTACGACAGCGCAGTCAGTAGTAACATCGCAGGCAATCAGAGCAGTGGTGACGACGACAGCGTCGTTGTCAGGTCGCCCGATTGCAACAGCTGCAGTCGGCGATTTAGACCAGCTGTCGGCGACACCGGCGAGGGGGCTGCCGGGTTACGGTTAGCAATCCTACTACTAACTGGGAGTATATCTCAGCGAGGGTGGTGAGGGGATATAGGCAGCCACCAGCGGGTCCTGCCAGACGCGATGCCAGACTAGCGAGCTCTGGTAGTGAGGATGCGTTCTATGCGAGGAAGTGTGAAGGATCGAGTATATTGTGTCGCGTTTCCATCGGCCTCCGTCGGATCGAGAGGTGTTGCGGATAGCATACCGTAACATCCTCCCCGAATACCGCAAGGATATCGGTGATAAGCTCATCGATAGTATGGAGGATTTGGAGCGTTATGATCGTCGCTGGGAGAAACAGCGAGACCTGGATAGCCGCTACACACCACCCCCGCCAGCCGAGAAAATGCACGTTCCCGGCGCGGCATACAACGGTGGTGCTGCTCGACCGAAAGTCGTAGCAGCAGCGGCGTACGAGAAGGAGGTAGAGGAGCTCGAGGGAGCTTCCAAAAAGGGAAAGAAGGCCAAGGCGAAGAAAGCCACGGTCTCGCCCTCTACCTCCGAGTCAGAGAGGGCTGCGAGTGCGAGCGTGCCGTCTAACACTGGCAGAGGCAACTCGCAGGGTAAGAGTGCTTCGCCAAGCCAGAACTCGGCACGTGGACAGAGAGGCGCTGGGTTTCAGCCACGCCCTGGGAATTCAGGTGCGGGGGCGGCCCAGTCGCCGATGAGGGCGACTAACGTGAGAGAGGGTGAGTTTCTGGGGGCATGTTTTACGTGCCACAGAGTAGGACACCGCGCTTCAGAGTGTCCTGAGATCGTCTGCTTCCGGTGCAGACTGAAGGGCCACACCTCGAGACAGTGCACTCAGCGGGTGAGTGAGTAGGGAGCGACTGTCTCGTGCCAGGGTTGTGGTCGCAAGGGAAGAACCGTGCTCTCGTGCCCCAATTGCAGTAAAGTTATTGCAAGTTTGGGAAACTTGAGACTGGGGGCGCAGAAATAAATAGATCTGCACCCCCGAGAAGCCAAGCGGTGAGTGAGAGAGGGAAAAAGCAGGTGACTTTCGCGAATCCTCTAAGTGAATTCAGTGATACCGCGACATGGGAGAGCGAAGAGGCCTCCCGGTTCGCTGAATTAGGGGAATTAGAGGAGAAACTCACAAAACTGCTAAGTGATAGGAGAAAGTGGGACAAAAGCGAAGCCCGAACAGCTGATCGGGAGTGTCGCTTGTCCATGCCGTCTTGGGCGTCACCAGTGAGCAAGGGAAAGGAAGCTACGGGGAAGGAGAGCATGGCTTCTCGCCCATTAGGCAACCCTACCCAGTTCGAGACGCCTGAGGGTGTTGTGGGTGGCGACTTGAGTGAAGAGGAGGTGATAGCGGGAGTAAACACAGAGAATAGGAATTTTCTGAGGATAAGTCTTGGTGGGCAGGTGTATCAAGCACTGCTTGATCCTGGGGCAACGCTCTCTTTGATTGGTCCAGAAATCGCGGAGAGGTTTCGGGATTGAATGAAGAAGAGTAGTACCATGTTACGCACCGCCACGGGACATTTAAACAAAATCCTCGGGGAATTGGAGCTAATGCTTGATGTGGGAGGCGAAGCTCAAGCCATATCATTCAAGGCCGCACCGTCGCTCGAACAGCCGATAATCCTGGGTATGGATTTCTGCATGAAGTTCGATTGCGACGTGCGGCTGGGAAGAGGCTTGTGGCGCACAGGCAAGGGAGAGTGGCAGCCATTTGCCGATTTAACTGGCAAAGAGGAAGCTACTGTCTACGCTAAATGTGCAGGCCTAACCACGATCACTGATGAGGAGCGTAAACGAGTAGAGGAAGTATTAGAGAGGCTGTTGAAGGACCAAGGCTCCTCGTTGGGGATGACGTATTTCACCGAGCACTATATCGAGTTGGTTGATTTTACGCCAATTCGACAAAAGCCAAGACGTGAGTCCCCAGCGAAGCAGAGAGCTGCAGTCGAGGAGGTAGAGCGATTATTCAATGAGGGAATAATCGAGAGGTCAGCCAGTGACTACACGAGCGCACCTGTTATGATTCGTAAATCGGATGGAACGTGGAGGTTCTGTGTCGATTACCGAGATCTGAATCGAGTAACCAAAAAGGACGAACATCCGATTCCGAGTATGGACTCGATTACAGACAGGCTGCGCAATGCTCGTTACCTCACGAAAGTCGATTTGAAACAAGCGTATTACCAGATTCCGCTTTCGAAGGAGAGTCGAAAGTATACGGCTTTCTCTGTTCCAGGCTCAGGCCTGTGGCAGTTTAAAAGAATGCCATTCGGATTGTGCAACGCGCCTAGGACTCAGCAGCGGCTAGTCGATGCCCTCTTTGGTCCTGCGTGTGAGCCAGCGGTATTCGCTTGCCTCGACGACCTGGTGATCGCCACGGAGACGTTCGAAGAGCATTTAAAATGGCTCGAGTTTGTCCTGAAGCGACTCACCGAGGCGGGGTTGGTCGTAAATCGAGAGAAGTGTGAGTTTTGTTGCTCTCGGATTTCGTACCTAGGTTTTCTACTGGATAGCGAGGGTTTACGCCCCGATCCTGACATAGTAGAGCCTGTGCGAAACTTTCCGGCGCCGAGAACGGTAAAACAGCTGAGACGCTTTCTGGGCATGTTGGGCTTGTATTCGCGCTTTATAAAGGGCGAGTCCGAGCTCAAAGTCCCGCTAGTACGTCTGCTGAGGAAAGACCAAAAGTGGGAGTGGGGTGAAGAACAGCAAGAGGCGTTTGAAGCACTACGGTACGCGCTCACTGTGGCCCCTGTGCTCGCACGGCCCGATTTTTCGAAGCCGTTTAAAGTGCAGTGTGACGCCAGTGGCGTGGCTATTGGGGCTGTCTTAACACAAGAGGGGGAAGATGGCGAACACCCCATAGTGTACATTAGCCGAGTGCTGACGTCGGCCGAGAGGAATTATACGACGACAGAGAAAGAGTGCTTGGCTGTGATCTGGGCTATTAAAAAGCTGAGGCCGTACATTGAGGGGTACAGCTTCAGTGTAATAACCGATCACAAGAGCCTGCAGTGGCTGAGGAATTTGAAAGATCCCAGCGGCCGCCTAGCGAGATGGGCGATTGAGCTGCAACAGTGGGACTTCGAGATCATTTATAGGAAAGGTGAATTGAATCACTTTCCTGATGCGCTGTCTCGAAGCGAGGATAACGGCGAAGATGTCGTGGCCGCTTTCGAAGAGATTACCGACCCAGAATATTTGATACTGCGAGAGCAAGTTGAAAATTTTCCGGGAAAGTATCTAGGCTGGCGCATCGAAGACGGTGTGTTATATCGTTGGCGCAATGATCCATTGCTTGACCCGATTACACATCGAGAGGAGGCGTGGAGGTTGGTAGTGCCTGAGGAGCACAAAGAGAGAGTAATGAGAGATGCGCACTGCACACCCTCCTCGGGTCACTTGGGAATTGAGAAAACATATGACCGAGTGGCTCGAGAATATTACTGGCGAGGAGCGTACCATGATGTGTACCGCTTTGTGCAATCTTGCGAGGAATGCCAGAAATATAAAACGGTGCAGAGTGGCGCGAAAGGACTCATGGGAAGGCGTGTTGTCGAGAGGCCCTGGGCCATCGTAGCAGCTGATCTCATGGAGTTTCCGCCGAGTAAAAACAGGTTTAAATATCTTGTCGTGTTTCAAGATTTGTTTACACGATGGATAGAGGTAAAACCGTTGAGAAAGGCAGATGCTAAGTCAGTGGCCAGAGCATTCGAGGAGCTGATCTTATTCAGGTGGGAGACCCCTGAATATTTTCTATCAGATAATGGCAAGGAGTTTGATAACCAACATCTCCGTACGGTGTTGGAAATCTATGGTGTAAAACACATCACAACTCCGCCATATCATCCGCAGGCCAACCCAGTGGAGCGTACGAATCGAACGCTGAAGACGATGATAGCGACGTTCGTAAAGAACGATCATCACGACTGGGATGTGTACCTGCATGAGTTTCGCCACGCCATCAATACGGCCACACAAGCGTTTACTCGAGTTTCGCCGGCTTTTCTCAACTACGGGCGCCACCCCCGCCCTGTGTTGAGTTTACGCCGCGAAATCGAGGCGGACAAGCCGATTGAGAGGCGGGAGCCAGGGGAGTGGGAAGAGAGAATGAAGCGATTGGATGCGTTGAGGGATTTGGTGGCGAAATTTGCGAGCAAAGCCACGGAGAGGCAGGAGAAAGTGTATAATAAGGGGAGAAAGGACACGCGTTTCCAGATGGGAGATAGGGTTATGCGAAAAACCCATGTCCTATCTGATGCGGCGAGTAAGGTGTCGAGAAAGTTGGCTCCGCACTGGGAGGGCCCGTATGAGATAGTCGAGGTAAAATCCCCGATTGTTTACATACTGGGCTACGGTGACGGAAGGTCGCGGCGGTTGACCAAAGCTTACGTCAACGAACTTAAGCGCTGGATTCCGTCGCGAGGTGCGAGAGTAGAATAAAATTAATATAGGTTTTCTTTTTGTTCTAGGGAGGATGGAGCAGAGGAAGGAGGAGGGCGCGGCTAAACCGCCGTCGCCGAGCCAGCCACGAGGGAGTCGCACGCCACCGCGCGCGACATACGCGCAGATGGCTGGCGGAGCATGGCCTCAGCCGGGTTCATCCCCGAGGCCAGCCACGCCAAGGACGACACCACCACCGAGTCCCCTGCGTGGTCAAGGGGGGAGGATGACCAGTTTGAGGATAGGCCTCGTCTCTCCGAGACGACGCCAGGCCTCAACTGGTCTATCCAGGCTTAGACCCGCGGGAAAACAGACGGGCAAGCCGAAGCTGGAGCCAGTGGAGGAGGAGGAGGAGCAGCTGAGGACGGCGGCAATAGAGAGCCTGAGCAAGGCGGTGGCGCAAGGTGCGCTACCCCGGCGGCTGGGCGCTATTCGCGACGCCATCAGCGCAGGAGCCGGAGTATCCGCAGTAGTTGCGACGCCAGTGGTGCCAGCGGTAGTGACGACACCTGCGGCGCCAGCTGAGGCCTGCACGGAGAGGCGAGCGCCATCTGTAGCAGAGGCGGAGGAGGCGAGCGAGGAGGCCGTGGAAAGCCGGGAAGCGCAGAAGGAGCTGGAGCGATACGTTGCCGGCTCCCCTGCATGCCAACGGCGAGACCCGACTCCCAGCCCGCCGAAGAGACCGCCGAAGAGCCGATGGACTGGCAGCCAGCGGGAGAAAAAAAGAAGAAGAGGAAGAGCAAGAAGAAGAAGAAGGGTGGCGTACGGTAGCTAACGCTGGTTGACCACCACGCCCACAACGAGGATGGCCAGTCATCGGAGGGCGAATCTGGCGCGCCTCTGCGAGGTTTTTTCGGAGGGGTGTATCCAGGAACAGCGGAGATCGACTGGACCAACTGGGCCCCTACCGACCGAACAGACGACTCGGAGGCCGTTGCCAACGAGTTGCCTGGGCCGGCGAGGGAGAACCCGAGTCCAGCCGATGCCCCCCGAGAAGGCCAGCAGGAGGTGAGGCCGGAAGAGGAGGAGGAGAGACGCCGTCGAGCCGAGAGGGCGGCAAGAGCGGCCGAAGAGAGACGGCGGCAGCAGGAGGAGGCATCGGACTGTCGCCGAGAAGAACTGGCGGCGCAGGCGGCTCGCAACAACGAGTAGAGGCCTGGGGACGACCATCGTCCAGCCACTCCTGCCCAAGCAGAGATGCCGCAGACAACGCAGACCGCTTCGCGGAACGCCCGCCGCAATGCGGCCAGGGCTGCCCGCCGGCGGGAAGCGAGGAGAGTAAGAAGAGAGGGAGAGGCGCAGCCAGAGGTGGAGGAGCCGCGCCAGAGAGAGAGAGACAGAGAGCAGCGACAACGGCCCAGGGAAGGACCCGAGAGGTCGCGTCGCAAGGAGCTGCAGGCCCTGGATCGCCCGTCGGGTCGTGTAAGGGTTCGGAGTAGATCCACCGTCCGCAGGACCCTGGCAGTAAAGCACAGGGGCGTGTGGTTCGGCGGACTGACCCCGATCCCGACCGATCCGTCGGTAGATCCAGCTCCGTACAGCTGCTTCAACTGCTGGCAGTTTGGCCATGGCTTTCACGAGTGTCCTCGTGAGGTGACCCGGGACTTCTGCTACAATTGCGGAAGGCACGGGGTGCTTATGGCTGGCTGCCCGCGTTGTGCAGCTGCGTATAGAGAGCACAGGGCGTCGAGCAACGCAGCCAGGGTGGCCAGTCCTCGGAGAGAGAGGAGAGAAGCCACCGCATCAGCGGTGAGCTCGGAGACGGGGCCAGGCGGAGAGTGCGGATAGAGCCGGAGCGGGTGGAGGAACGCCCAAACCAGCGCCAGCAGGCAGTGGGAGATGCCTATCGGTTTCAACCGGTAGAGCAGATCCTGCAGATCCTGCGGGGCCTGGAAGGGGTTTCGGCCGAGACTCGAGAGCTAGTCCTCTGTGAAGTTTACGGACGACTGCGAGACGAGCCTCGGCAGTGAGCCAGAGTAGCCAGCGGAGGAGAGCCGGAGAATAGCCAGGCCAGAGGTGAAGAATACGGGGTTGCATCGTCAATTGTGTGACCCCGGGGCGAGTGGGTGGATGAAGGGTGGCGCCCCCGCCCAGTTCAAACCCAACACTAACAGGGTAGAGCTGAGCGGTTTTCCAAATTCCTGGGACCAATATGGTTCAGGGAATTTCCTCAGCCTGGCTAGCAAGGTTAAAGGTAGAAGATTGCGACGTTGTACGTCGCAGCCGAGTCGAGTCGAGAAATTTCCGACCGATTCGGCGAGTCTAAGCCTGCACGTAAACATGCGAGAGCCAGACTGTTTTCTACGCTACGGGGATAAACCCGCAAGGTCCGATCCTGCGGCAACCGGCCGACGACGACCCGGTGCAGCGTCAGTTGCAAGACCTGCAGTTAGCCTACGACAGGATGGATCTAGGTGATAGGCGGAAAGATAGACTGCCGCCGCGGCAGAACCAGAAGCCAGCAGAAATAGTTAACGGTGCGCGTCATAACGAAAAGTCGTCCAAATTTCACAAAAGGTTGAATATTGATCTTCCGGAGACACCGACGACGTCCCAGGAGAAAAGTTCTTCCCGCGGCGGAGGCGCTAGTAACGTGCAGCAAGACGCAGCACTGGATCCGGTGGGGGCTGGGGCAACGGCGGAAAATAATTTGAATAAGGAACCGTCCGTCTCCAGGGATGCGGACAAAGAGAAGAGCAGGGAAGGACGTAGGGATAGATCTAGGACTAGGTCCAAGGAGCGGTCAAAGAGACGACACTCCACGGACAAGAAAGGAAGTAAAGAGGGACGTAGAGATAGATCTCGAACTAGGTCCAAGGAGCGGTCAAAGAGACGACACTCCACGGACAAAGAAGAGAGTAAAAAGGGACGTATGGATAGATCTCGGTCTAGGTCTAAGGAGCGGTCAAAGAGACGACACTCCGTGGACAAAAGGGAAAGTAGAGAGAGATGTATGGATAGATCTTGGTCTAGGTCTGGGGAACGGTCGAAGA
The DNA here is from genome assembly GCA_020010945.3 of Muscidifurax raptorellus. NCBI lineage: Eukaryota > Metazoa > Arthropoda > Insecta > Hymenoptera > Pteromalidae > Muscidifurax > Muscidifurax raptorellus. Next base: position 27,635,672 of record CM052077.1, on the reverse strand, counting down.
AACGACACTCCGCGGACAGAGAGAAGGGCAGGGAGAGATCCAGTCGCGAGAAAGACAGGCGTCGCCACCACCGAAGTAGGTCGACGAGTGGCAGACGCCATGATAGGCGAGAAGTTAGGAATAAGGGAAAGAGGGATAAAAAGAGAAGACGCAGAAGTGAGAGTAGATCGAGTGAGTCAAGTAATTCGAGCAGTTCAGAGCGTAGCATAATCTCGCGGAGGAGTGAGCGAAGCCACCGACGACGCAGTCACTCTAGCCGACGCTCGTCGCGTGGCATGAGCTCGAGAGATGAGTCATTAGAGTCGCGACATAGTCGAAGGTATAGGAGTAGGCCGAGACACCACCGCCACCATCACCGGTACCGCACCTCTAGCTCCGAAAGCTCCGGTAGTCTATCAAGTAGGAGCGGCAGAAGTGTGTCAGGCGGAGGCAGGCGGTGGACAGGGCTTTCAAAATCGTTACAGACTTGGAGTCAGCGGTTCTCGGGTAGAGAGGGACGGTCCGCGGCGGAAGATTTTATAGAGAGAATGGATGATTGTCGGAAAAGCGAACGGGTGGACGACCGACAAATGCTCAGAGCCATCGCGTGCATGTTGACAGGCGGCGATACTGCCAACTCTGCAATAAAGAAGGGGTGACGGTCCGCGAGTGCCCCAACTGCGACATTTTGCGTCGACTGGGGGTGGGAAACGGGGTGGCGGGTGCCCAGTTCGGTTCCCAGAAACCCGCCAACCCTTAGGAACCGAACCATGCTTAGGAAGAGAGACAGCGAGGCAGCCCCCACTGCTGACGCTAGGTGATATACCAGAGCAGAGAATAGAAATGGGGCGTCCGGATACGAAAGTGAGTGAGGAAGTTAACGACCGTTCCCAAGGTACGGTCGGAGGTAAGGAGGTAGGAGTAGGGGAGTCGTCCTCGTGGCCGATAGGGGAAGGAAACCCCATCAGAACAGGGCAAAAAGAGAGAAGTTACGAGAGCGGAGATAACAGTGTAAGGGATAGGTTCGACGATGGGTCCACAGGAGTCATCAGAAAGGGGAGAGTGAGAGAGTTAGAAGCAATAGCAGAAGAAGGTCCAGCATCGGACAATAGAGCGAGCAGTGTGAGTAACACGGCACAACCATTAGGCGAGCCAAGAGAGAGAGAGATATCAGTGGGTGGAGAGTTACGTTTAGGGAGGGTGAGCTTAGAATCAGAGAGCGACAGACTGAATAGGCTGATCCGCAAAGCGCTCGGCAAAGAACTCCTCGCGGAGGAGCAGGAGGCAGAGAGTGGGAACGAGAGCACTAGGGAAATGGCTGAACGCGACTGCCTAGGGCACGCCCTTCCTACCCAGGAATCTGGCGGCGACGAAGTGCGCGAAGTTGACAGCCACTTTCGAGTCGTTGGTGTGGGTGATAGAGCGGCATTAGTGGGCACTAATTTTGCTCTAGGGGGGGGGGTGGGCCTGGCCAAAGGCCAGATGTGATTGGAGGCCAACTGTTCGCAGAACCTCCACCATCTGCGGCCGCGGTCACCCATGATAGTAGAACCTTCTGGAAGATCAGACTAGGAGGACACAAGTGTCGATAATACGCCACTCGGTAGCGAAAAGATACAGAGATAGGTACCAGCCGATTAACATGCTACTGCACGCGTATGACGGAGTAGCACAGACGGTGAAAGGCACCCTGAAACTAAACATAGGGGTAGATGGGACGGAGGAGACGATCCCATTTAAGGTGGTTGATCGGGCGAGTCATGACCTAATATTGGGAGTCGACGCTCTCAAGAAATGGGGAATCCAGTTCGACCTCGAGACGAACAGTTGGAGGATTCCAGGCAGACCGTGGCACGCCTTCGACGATGAGCTGGGAGACCACGCGAAAGGCATAAGTGCCGCCTGCGCGGGTCTCTCAGAACTGAGTCAGGAGGAGCACGATCGGCTCCTGGAGGTGGTAAAACGTTTTCTCCCCGAGGAACCGCCGAAAGAACTAAAGGCCACCTCCCTGACAAAACATAGGATAGTTTGGAAGGGGACGAAACCAGTTAGGCATAAGTTTCGCCGATGGTCGCCACATAAACTCCAGATAGCGTGGAAAGAGATCGATGAGATGAGACGCGCGGGGATAATCGAGGAATCGGATAGTGACTTCGTTAGCGCACCCGTGATCGTAAAGAAGGAGGATGGCGAGGAAAGGTTTTGCATCGATTTTAGTGACTTGAACGAATTTACGGTCAAAGATGGGTATCCGTTGCCGCCCATGGACGGGATATTAGACAAACTCAGGAACGCGCGGTATATTACAAAAATTGACTTGCGGAAAGCGTTCTTCCAGATCGAAATGGAGGAGGAGAGTAAGAAATATACGGCGTTCGCGGTCCCAGGCTCAGGGTTATGGCAATTTAAACGAATGCCTTTCGGGCTAACCAACAGCCCCGCCACCTTCCAGCGACTGGTGGACAAGCTGTTCGGTCCGGAATTCGAACCCTACGTGTTTGGGTATCTAGATGACATTATCGTGGTCACTGAAACGTTCGACGATCACTTGAAGTGGGTGGAAGTAGTACTCCGTAGAATCACCAAGGCAGGGCTAACGGTAAATCGCAAGAAGTGTGAGTTCGGGTGTTCCCAGGTTCGGTATTTAGGATACCTGTTAGACCGCGAAGGGCTGCGGCCCGACCCTGAGCGGATATCTGCGGTCATTGACTACCCCGCACCCAAAGATGTGAGGCAATTGAGACGCTTCCTAGGGATGGCGGGGTGGTACGGTAGATTTATCCCTCACGACGCGGAAATTAAGGTTCCCCTGTTGAAACTGATGAGGAAGGGTTGCGCGTGGCAGTGGGGAGAGGAACAACAAACGGCTTTCGAACCGTTGAAGGAGGCTCTGACAAGGGCTCCGGTGCTGGCGAGACCCGACTTCAGCCGCCCTTTCACGGTGCAGTGCGACGCATCTGACTACGCGGTTGGGGCGGTGCTCACCCAGGAGCTAGAGGACGGCGAACACCCTATAGTCTACCTAAGCCGGGTCCTTACTCCTGCGGAGAGGAATTATACCACCACCGAGCGGGAGTGTCTAGCGATGTTATTTGCCATCCGGAAACTGCGGCCTTACCTGGAAGGGTACCAGTTTACCGTGATAACGGACCATAGCGCCCTACGCTGGTTGCAGAACCTCAAGGACCCGACGGGCCGTCTCGCCCGCTGGGCCCTGGAGATGCAGCAGTGGGACTTCGAGGTCAAACATCGCCCGGGAGCAAGTCACCACGTGCCAGATGCACTCTCGCGTAGCCAAGGGGAAACGGCCGTTGGGGCCAGTGCGTTCGAGACTATCGAGGATGCGTGGTATCTAAAGCGGAGGGACGAGGTCCTCGCTTTTTCCCAGAAGTATCGGGGGTGGAAGGTGGAGGATGACATGCTTTATAAGTACCGCAAGGACCCTCTCCTGGATCCGATCACTAACGCACAAGAGGGGTGGAGGCTAGTCGTGCCGATCGAGTATAGACCTCGCGTGCTGAGCGACTTACATCGCGAAGCATCGTCGGGACACCTGGGAGTCGAGAAAACTTACGATAGGGTAGCTAGGGAATACTATTGGGCGGGTATGTGGTACGACGTCCACCACTACGTGGAGGAGTGTGACGAGTGCCAGCAGTACAAGGTCGTACAGACTGGGAAGGCGGGCCCAATGGGACAACGGTTGATAGAACGGCCGTGGGCGGTAGTCGCGGCGGATTTGATGGAGTTTCCGAAAAGTAAGAGCCAGCACCAGTACCTAATCGTCTTCCAGGACTTGTTCACCCGGTGGGTGGAAGTTAAACCAATAAGGAAGGCAACGGGCCAGGCGGTGGCGAAAGCTTTCGAAGAACTCATTCTCTTTTGCTGGGAGACCCCGGACTTCCTCTTGACGGATAATGGGAGGGAGTTCATAAACAACACCCTTAAGCAGACGCTGGAGGAGTACGGGGTGAGACATGTGACGACTCCCCCGTACCACCCGCAGGCTAACCCGGTCGAGCGTAGTAACCGGACGTTGAAAACCATGATCGCGACCTTTGTCGGGGCCGATCACCGCACGTGGGACCAGCACTTGCATGAGTTCCGCCATGCGGTGAACACGGCAACCCAGTCCAGTACCAAAGTATCCCCCGCGTTTCTGAATTTCGGGCGGCAACCGCAGCCAGTAAAGAGTCTACGCCGAGAAGTGGAGGTACGCGGCCCGAAGTTCACCCTGGATAAGGTCGAGTGGGAAAATCGGGCAAGGCGGCTCGAGGCCTTGAGGGAATTGGTGGTTCGCCACCTCGACGAGGCGTTTGAGAAGCAGGCGCGCCACTACAACCGCGGGAAGCGGGTGGTGGAGTTCGAGGTAGGGGACATGGTGCGCCGGAAGTTGCACACCTTGTCAAAGGGGGCCGAAGGGAGGTGTAATAAGTTGGACGCGAACTATGGACCTCCGTGCAGGATCCTGAGGAAGCTCTCGCCGCTAATTTACGAAGTAGAAGTTAGTGATAAGCGGCAGAGCGGGAAAGTGCACGTGAGTGAGCTGCGGCGCTACGTGGCGCCGCGGAACCGGCCCGCGAACACGTAAATGTGGTGGCAGTAAGTGTTGCACGTTATCCCCTATGTGTGTTGTCGTTCCCTTTGTTAACAATAGAAGACATTACAGGATGTCAAGACAGATGGAAGCGCGTGAGGCCATCAACCGGCGGGAGGAGGAGAGACGGCGACGTCCGGTTACGGACGTAACCACCGCTGTAAGGCGCATCGTTTCGCCGACGGAGGTAGGCGGAGAGCCGGACTGGCCGCGGCCAGCATCGGAGGCACCGACCATCCCGCGCCGTCAACCACCCGCGAGAACACCAGCCACTCCGCCCGACGAAGAGGAGGAGAGCGAGGAGGCGGCTAGCCGACGAGCGGTAGCCGAGCTTGAGGCACTGGTGGGGGAAGAACCGGCGTCTCCGCCCGGCCAGTGGGTATCATTACGCCCCCCGCCCTTGGCCGACTTGCGGGCCAAGTTGGAAAGGAGGGCCCAAGAGGGCCAGGAAGAAGAGCGGCCCCGGCTCCGCGGGCCGAATGGAAAAAAAGGCGGTATAACCCGAACCGCCACCTCGAACTCGACGACGTGGAATCGGGCCCGTCGAGTCGTCGTCGGAACGACAGTTCCCCGGAGCCCGGCGTTCCGATCTCCCGTTCCACGGTCGAAGTGGATTTTCGACCCACCCCGTGGACGGAAGGCGGGACCGAGCAGAGCGGAGGAGGGCCTAGCTCTCAGGTGAGAATTCGTCTGGTGCGGCGTAGACAGCACAGACGTAGCCATAATAACAAAGTTTTGTTGCAGGTGGAGATACTAACCTCCACACCGACCGAGGAGAGAGACGAAGCGCGTGAGGAGCTGGGCCGGAGGACCGGCGCGGTGCCACGCACCCCAGCCTCCGGTGCCTCCGGATCACGACGCTCCAGGTCGCGGAAGAATGCGATCCGCTTGGAGGGAGCCATGTTCGGGGGGTTAGCCCCGATCCGGACGGACCACACGGTCGATCCGCCCAAGAGGGCGTGTTTTAACTGCTGGGCCATGGGGCACGGCCAGCGAGCTTGCGCTCAACCCGCAAGCCAATTCTGCGGCAACTGCGGGAGGAAAGGAGTATCGGTGGAGGATTGTCCCCGATGTGAGGCAGCCTACCACCGTTACTTAGAGAACAGGACGGACGATGCCCGGGTGGAGCTGGCCCGGAAGAGGGAGGCTCGCCGGACCCTGTTTCCAGGTAAGAGGCCCAGAGTAAGTGTTTTTGGGAGATTGGGGCAGCGGTTATAGGGTTACCCTGTTTCCAGGAGAGGCACCCCCGATTCCGGCGGAGCCAGCCACCGCTCCCGCCCCGCCAGCCGCCCTGACAGGGTTCTTGAGCCAGTCCGACTGGGACGAGGCACCTATAGTGACCGGCGAGAAGGTAACCCCGGCCACCAATGAGCCATCTATGGCCTTGGCTCTGGTGGCCTGGAGGAAGCCATCACCGCCCCCGATGAGAGAGGAGGAGAGAGAGACAAGCACCGCTCCCAGCGTTGCTGGCACTGCCACCACCGGGCCTGGAGGAGGCTCTACCGCCCCGACCCGCCTTGTTGGCGAATATGCCGCCACCGCCACCTTCGCCGGAGCGAATGGACGCGCCGCAGCCACCGTCCCCGCCACCGAGACGTGAGGCGCCGCCACCTGAGGCCCCCACACCGGCACCGCGCCTTTGGAGGGGCATCCTGGGTAGGCTCCAGGGCTTACCACCGCCCTACAGAGGACCCCGGGATCTGACGCCGGACCGATACCGGTTTCCGGTAAGGACGGTCCCTCCGGTGGTGGCAGAGGCCGATTCGACATCTGGGGCTCCGGTCTCCGGTAGCCAGCGGGACAGTGTGTCCCCCCCCCCGTGATCGGTAAGACCCCTCCCTACGGGTGAGGTGAGATAGGGTAGAGTAAAATGTCGTAATGTTACAGAGTTGGATGCTCCACCGATGCGAGGGCGAGGAAGGGGCTTGCGCCAGGGACCACCGGCCCGGGTTGGAGCTGAGCCACGGGTGGTGTTAGTGGACCTGGTCCATCAGGATCCAGAGCCAGCATCACCGCCGCGACCAGCCGCACACCCTCCGCCACGCCGGAGCAGAAGCCGGGAGAGCCGGGCCAGCCGTCGCCGACGCCGTATTGGGGCGGTTAGGAGGCGCAGCAGCAGCAGCAGTAGCAACAGCAGTCGGAGCAGAAGCAGCCGCAGCGACGATACCGGGGATAGCGAGTCGTCGGGGGATGACTCCCGTCCTCCAACCCGGCGAGCAGCGTGCCCCCGGTACCAGGCTGTCCTCCGGCAGCTGCGGGATCAGGAGATGGGGGAGGCCCGCCAGAGAGAGCTGGCTGATGCCTGCTGGACGATAATGGGTTGTCCCAACCCCCTTCGCCAACAGTTATTGCGCACCATGCGAGGGGGGCAGAGGCGGCCCTTGTAGATTAATAGTTCGCTAATAAAAAAAAAAAAAAAAGAGAAAAAGAGAAAGATGAGAGAGTTAACCTTCTTTAAACTTCCCTTTAGGAAACCCGTCATCCCGGGGGTATGTCGAGTTTGGGGGGGGTAATGCGACGGGGCAACAGCATCAGCTGTGTCCCCGACGCCATGACCAGGAAAGCCAGGCACGCACACACACACATACACGCACAGACAGGCCAATCCGGTGGCTGATGGCGGAATAGCAGCCAATACGTAGGGCACTAGGTACACACACACTCGCGAAGGCCCGGTCGTGAGACACTGTGAGGATGAACACGCCTCCTGGCCACGGCGACGGCCGGGAGGTGGAACGCGCGAGAGAGATGTGACGAGAGCGACCGCGTGGCGCAGAATGACGCGCGCGCACCGCTCTCGCGCAACAGCCGACTAGGCACGCGGTGGGGAGCCGCGCGCGAGAGAAAGATAAGGTGCGCTCGCCTCGCTGCGCGCTACAGCGGGTGAGTGCGACTGGCGCGCATTACCAGCGGTAAGCTGCTGGTCTCGTGACGAGCTCTGACGGGCGCAATCGACCTTAAAGGGAAAATCGATTCTCCCGCGTTGGCTCGTCGCGATAACGGTGCGCTGACGATCGGCGCAGCACCACCAGCAAGGAGGGCGCGCGTGAGAGGTCCTGTGGCCTTGCCGAGGTGATCTGCTGGGGCGAAAATCCCCACAGCTCACTTCTTCAGCAGCAGCCGCCCAGGACAATTAGCTAGAATTTTCCCAGACGACTGCGAGCCATTTTGGAAGCGAGGAGAAAAGCCAGCAGTGAGTGTTAGCGCAGAGAGTAGAGAGCGAGAGAGAGAGAGAGCGAGACGCCAGGAAAGTCTACTAGAGAGTAAAGCTTCGAGGTGAGCCAGCTATTAATATTATCACCGCGAGTTCGCGTAATTTATCGTTAGATTCACCGCGACTCCTAATAATCCTTGGTGATAGTCCTGAGCAGCGACGTGGCGTGTTTAGTCCGCCGCTGCTTTTCCTTCCTTTACCTATCGTGTGACGAGCAGACTGTCTTGCTCACGCCGGGAAGACGACGCGGCCTAGAGCCCGTCAACCTCGTTGCGCCGAATTATTTCGCGTGTGTTGTCCTGTGCAAGTTGAGAGATATCGCGTCGCGCAGATTTCGCGAGTAATAGTAGAGTTGGCGTCGCGCTGCAAACACCTGAAGGGATTTTCGCGGTTTCAGGCGCGATTCGCGGCAGGAGATAGCAGATCGTGGTTGCAGAATCGAGCCAAGCGACTTGGTTTCGCGTCACTCTCGCGTTTTCAGGTAACAGCACGAAGCAGAGTGGAGCAGTAGGGAGACGGCTAAAGTCCGTGCTCCCCGTCGATATAATAAATTGAATAAATTGATAACTATACATATATATTTTTGTCTATTTAATTATAACCCGACAGATCCTCGCAGACAATTCCTATACCGTCCCTCCCGGGATATAAGAGTCCTGAGGAAGAGATAGAATAGTTTGCTGATTTGGGAGGCTCACGCTTTAAAATATTCTCCTGAATAATCCCAACATCACAATATATATATATATTTATTTATTTGTTTATATTAAAGTATTTTCAAAAATTCAATGAAATGTGTCAAAGGTTCTAAAGTTCAATTCATTCGTGCAAAAACATAAAGAACCTAAAAATGGACCATTTTTTCATCATTGGCTACCTTAAAACCTTGACATATAGTGATTGAAAAATATGAAAATCACAGGAACACAAAGGAACACTATTAGGAACATATTAACCAGAGCTTATGGTGATAAATAATTTTTTTTCTGAGTTTGTAGAGAATTGCTCATACAATCATATGTCTGTGTTAAAAAGTCGGTAAACCTATCAGGAATCATTAAAAGCATCGAAAAACTATAACATAGTCTATTTTAAGTTATTTTTATAAAGAATAAACCAAAATCCCCATGTCTGAATGATTTTCAAAAAGTTTAAAATGATTATTGTAATAATCTTCAGTTTCGCGTCATATTATTTTTTTTCCTGCCCTCGGGGGTAAAAAAGCGGTATCCTATCTTGAAGGAAATTACACAGTGATCATTTTTACGAAAAGAAAAATTATTTTCCGTGCATAGCCTATGTAATCAAGAATTTGCACCATTTTAAGGCATTTGGCCCCACTGTGCGTCGGTCGACGACACAGACGGCAGGTCTGCTAGTTTCCCTGCTTATTATTAGGCTGAGATGAGCTGCTAAAGGTGCAGAGTTGCAAACACTTCTGCGCGGTGGCTCAGAAGCGAAAGTTGTATCTGCAGAGGCCGTTGCTTGGTCTAACTGGACTCTTGGAGCGGCCCCTGAAGCGGTTGTCTCTCCAGTTGCGAGAGCTGTTATTGTTGTTGTTGCACCCTCCTCGAAGCCCTCCTCCGCCAGACACGGCAGACAGGATCTCCCTCGAGATGCCGATGAGTTGAGCGAGGAGGCCGTTGATCAGCATGCTGTCTGCATCAGGCTGGACTGCAGCTACCTGCGCGAGGCTCGGTGCGGTTCTGCAACTCGCTGTCGAAGGGACCAGGTGGACGGGAGACCTCAGAAGTTGGTCTGCTGTTATAAGAAGACCGACAATTGAGTTTGTTTTAAAAATTTTTAATACGCTCTGGTTCTGCGCAGGCAGTAGCACCAGCCACTTGACTCGTATCATATCATCTGTGGCTCTATTTCCGGAGAGGACTTGCATGTGACGATATAGCTGCGAGGGGTTAGGATCCCCCAGCTCTAACTCATTGACTTTCTGCTGTTGACAGTCCGGTGACTCTGTGTACCTCTCGAATAGTCTCGACTTGATCGTCTGGTATTTGTCTGTTGCAGGCGGCGCTGCGAGAATGTCAGCAACTTCGACAAGAGCATCTGCGTCGAGCGCGCCAACAACCAGGTGGAACCTTTTTTCGTCCTCAGTGACTCGGTGATACTGTAGAAGCAACTCAATCTGGTTGAACCATAGCTGCGTTTACCCTCTGATGAATGTAGGGAGGTGGAAGTTCGCTCTGGATGGGGCGGTTGAAACCGGCGATGCTCCGTTTATTTTTTCTTTGCCCAAAATTTGTAAAATTATTTCGTGGAAAATAATTTTAATCGTTTTAAAAACATTTAATGCATTTCATAATATTTCATTTGTGTAATATTTTTGTTTCGTTTCAAATATTTCATGAAATGTTTTCGTCTGATTTCAGAAAGATGTAGATAATATTGCAGCATTCTTTTAAAAAAATATTTTTTTTAATTTTTAAAGAAATGTTTTGTGTTGTGTAGGTTGTAATATAATACATAGCAGTACTATTTACTAAAAATTCCACTAAAATTAATTAATCACATAACTTTGGTTTTGAATCGTCATATTAAGTTCAAGTAAGTTCATCATAATATTAGCGTCATACTTGTCTTTAGAACAATTTGAAGCTAGAACAAGAACCTAGAAAAGAGAAAAAAGGTTATGAACCAATAATATAATAAAAAGAAATTATAAGGTAAGTATGTATTAACCTACTTACAATTTGTTTGATATTGTACGAAGCTAACATTATTTTTCAATCCTAATGTTATGGTCGAAATCTGAAAATTAAAACAAGCCGTAATTAACAAATTATTTTTAACCCAAAAAAAACTAAAAGAAATTGTTGAAGACCTCAACGGCAAAGTTAAAGAAGTGTAATGTATGATTATTTAGTTCAATATAATATAAGAGTCGTTTCTCAATAATGTTATCTGCTTTGCATTCAAGATTAATAAACATATAGATTTTGAAACAAATGTTTATTAAATTATTTAGAATCAAGTTATTGCATCAATTCCCTCTTTAATGTCACAGTTAGTAGTTTAACTCGAGTCCTATGTATATTTTGATATTTGGCGATTGATATTTCTCAGAAGGGTTGTTACATGACATTTATTGACCCTATAGTAAATTGTATTTCTGGTTACAAGTAGATTTTTACAATTAGATACTCAACTTTACTGTGTCTTTTCCAATACATTAGTAACAATTGTCACTTTCAAGTGGTAGAGGATAAATCCCTTATGCACCTATAGTTGTCCGTTTTTATAATTTAGTTTCTGCTGCCATTTGAGAACTAATATGTATAAAAATATAAATACTTTAAATATTGCTTCACCTGCACTACAAAGAAAATGTACATGCAAAAACTCAGACATTTATATTTGTTAGCTTGCATATGATAGCAAAAACAAAATTTTCAGAAACGAAATGCTTTGAGAGAACATTCAAAGTAAAAATAAGTTCCTTTAAGTAAATATTATACTAGAAAAAAAAATTTCACTTAGTAGAATAAATCGATGTCTTGCAATAACTATTCTTGCGAAGTAACAGTCAACGAATATCAAAAGTGAAAAAATTAACTAGAGCACTTAAGTAAATACTGATGTGGTGGATTGATTCTGAATAATTTATGAAATATTTAGCACCCGTACAACGTACAGGCCCATTTTAGTTTTTCTCGTTTCAAAATGTCAGAACTTTTGATCTAATTGATCAATCGACATGAGAAATTTTTAACGTAAAGTTGGGACTATCTAGAATAACAAAAAAATAGATAGGAAGACCATATTATGATGCCCTATCCAATAAAAATAAGGAAAGTTGACGATTTTCGTGAAAATTTGACAAACTTCGGTGTACCTCAATGGTAAATTTTTTTTATGACTTCTGTGTCTCATTTTCAATATATTTTTCCCCCGATGAGTTCAAATCGGTCCACAGAAATTATCTAAGAATTTTGTTTCATTAGAAAAATGAGAAAAACGAGTAAAGAAGCCGAAATTCGGGCTTTTTGACTCCTTAGGATTTGTTTTCGATATATACAGATACGTAATTCTGTAATTTTATTTCTTTTTAACGGCTGATTATTAATACCATCTACCATTTGAATGCCGAATAGCGGAACATCCAATATGACCGATATTTAAGCGCGATCGTGTACATTTCAGCGAAAATAGACATAACACTCTATTTGCAGATTTTCAAAATTGCATGTGTTGCTTATGATATATATATATATATATATATTAGGGTGGCGCTTATTTCGCAAAGTGTTTGAATACCTGCCATGTCGTGAATCACTTGCTTTTACCCAAGAAACGATGAATTTAGCAATAAAGCCCGATTTAGCATGTGTTTAACCCGTTTCACTTTTCAAAAAACATTACTTTTTGCTCCTACGTATTTAATGCTTTAGCATTCAAGGACAGTCAAACGTCAATTTCAAATATGTAAGATACGTTTTTGATGTGCTCTTTCACGTAGAATACGATGGCGCTGTTGCTTTTATCATAAAAGATAAGCTAAAAGCGCTGGGCTAAAAATCGTGTTTTTTAAGCGTTTTTCAGTGATTTTTGGCCCCTGCTGCTTTAAGGTTATGTTGTATGATAAAATCAATAGCGCCATCGTATTCTACGCGAAAAAATACGTTGAAAACATATCTTACATATTGGAAATTGACATTTGACTTCCTTGGATGCTAAATCATTAAATACGTAGGAGCGAAAAAAACATTGAAAAGTGAAATAGGTTAAAGACTTGCTAAACCGGATTTTATTGCTGGATTCATACTTTTTAGGTAAAAGCAAGTGATTCCCAACACGGGAGCCGGTATTCAAACCTTTTGGGAAATACGCACCACCCTATTATATATATATATATATATATATATATATATATATATATATATATGGGCCATTCTTTTTGAAACCGACGTCCCCCCTCTGTCCAAAAATCAGAGGCTCGAAATGATTCCTGCCCGAGCTTAAAATTTAGCTTATTGTATCTAGTTGCCATTACTGAGTGGCCTTTTTGCGAAATTCCAAATGGTGGACCGGTGCAGGTCCGACAGTACACGAATATGACTACGGAATAGCAGTTATATGTCCTTAAAACTTGCAGGGGAAGAGGAAAATTAATAACAACTCTTATTCGCATGTATTTTTTCCCGTTGAACACGAATCCACCCTTAATTTTGGCCTATAGGGTCACCTTTCGTCCATAACCTCAAAAAAGAGTCCAAAAATGCATTATTACGTGGCTGAGACTCGCAAAAGTGTTAAAAAAATTTAAGGAGAAACTTATTCTTTTCGATTTTTATCTGCTAAACTAGTATATTGTGTACCAAGGGCGTAAAGTGGCTTTTTTAGGCCGAGTGTGGAGTTTGAAGTACGAGTCAAGGCGAATTAACCCAAACCGAAGGCGAGGGCATTTACGAGCCGCAGACGAGTACTGCAACCACACAAGACACGAGGCCAATAAGCCCATTGAGCCCTTGATGCACACCATATTTTTTGTAACACAAGTATGGATTTTTGCGTTTTTTTGACATATTGAGTGGGACTAATGCAACTTTTTTCAGATGCGGCAACCATATTCTTAGTAGATTAATTTTTAAATTTCTTTACTATTTTTTATTTGTTGTATACAGAAAAAAGAGTGTATAAGTATTTATAATAGAATTTATTAGAAATACATATAGAAAATTTTCCAAAAAAATTTAGCGGGCGTTTTTTATTTTGTTTCCAAATGCGGCATATGCAGCAAAAAAAATTGAAAAACGCCCGCCGATCTGAAAACAGTTACTTTAGTCCCGCTTATTATTATTATTATTATTGGTTTGGGTAGACCATTAGGTCCTGATGCCTAGGCTTACGCCCTTTGCATCCCCGGTAGTTAACTAGTGGTTGTACCAGTCTAGTTTTGTCCTTTGAGGATCAGCATATCAGGTGGTATGCGCCATTCCTTTATTACTTATCCATCAGGGTAAAAGCTGTCAGGTGGTATGCCCCATTCCTGTGTATCTTATTCCGTTAGTGACTTGTACAGGTGTATCACCGTCCTAACGATCAGTGATTGGATCGCTATCGGTTCGCAAGTCGTCGTCCCCAATGCCCTATATCTCTTTTCGGCTAAGGCTAAGGAGTGGCATAAAACATGTATACTGCTTTCCTCATTTTGGTTACACTACCTGCATACTGGTGAGTTCACTAGACCTATTGTGTGCTGGTAGTATCCCAGCGTCCCGTGTCCGGTAATTAGTTGAGTGAAGATCTTTGCCTCTGCCCTGGTAATATCTCGCATCTCCGACGCCCAGTCCTCTCTGATGCGCGATCCTATCAGTGCTTTGGCTTGTCTACACCCGTTGCTGTCGCACCATTCTTTTAGGTGTCGCTCTCTCAGCCAGTCGTGCACTGCCTCTTTGACGGTGCACGCCTGAATGCCAAGAGCGGGTTCCGGTCCAAGTAAGTCTTGTCCCGCTGCTATTCTGGCGAGTTCGTCCGCAATCTCGTTTCCCCTGATTCCATGGTATCCGGGAACCCAGTAGAGGGTGAGTCTGCGTACTTTCCCGCCGAGTCTGTTTAAGGCCGTTATGCAGTCCCACACCAGTCTGGAGGAAGTGCTAGAGCCACCTAGCGCTGCTAGGACGGCTCTGCTGTCCGTACAGATATTGATGCAGTCCTGTCTTTTTTCCTCGAGCGCGAGTTGTGCGCATAGCAGGATAGCTGTTATTTCCGCCTGGAAGACGGTGGCGTGCCTTCCGAGCGGTGCTATAAGTCTTTTTCCGGGCCTTCTCCGGAAGACTACAGCTTCCGTCCTGCCTTTCTCGAAGTTGTATCTACGTACTGTCTTGTCAAGTCTCATTGACAATACAGCATAGTCTTTTCCTTTGATCTGCTCTTTTGTGTGTTCCCCTTTTTCTCTCCACAGTCCGTGATTTTTCAGACGGTGTGCTGCTATAAAGGCTGCCGCCTGGATTGTTCTGTAGAAGGGCTCAACGTTAGTGATGGCTCCAAGGGCTGCCGTTGGGGTGGTTCTCATAGCCCCTGTTGCTGCCCTTAGGATCCACCCCCTGAGCGTTTAGAGTTTCTTTTGTACTGTCTTCAGATCTGTCCTTTTCCACCACACTGTTGCCACGTAGGTCAGTCTTGGTTTCAGGATACAATTGTATATCCATAGGACTGTTTTGTAGCTCAAGCCCCAGCTCTGCCAATGGCTCTTCTACACATCCAGAAAGCTGATGTGAATTTCTTGTACTGTTGATCTATTTGAGGCTCCCAGTACAGTTTTTTATCTAAAATTACGCTTACGTATTTTGCTTGTTCCTTAATTTGTATTTCCTGTCCTCGCATCATTAGCGTTCGTAATGGTCCTATCTTGTACTTTCTGGTGAAGACAACAACCTCCGTTTTCCGGGGATTGATAGATAGGCCTTTATCCTCGCACCATTTATTTAGGTGCCTCATTGTCGACTCGGTGATGTCCAGTAGGGTGTTTAGATGTTTGCCTCTGGTGATTATAAGTATATCGTCTGCGTAGCCGACTGCTGATACTCCCAGGTTGGTCAGCATCCTTAGTGCTCCATCTATCACCATGCCCCACAAACTTGGGGAAGGAACCCCTCCTTATGGGCATCCGTTGCTGACGGAGCCTTTGACGGTGGTGTTACTGTCTCTTGTAACTGTCAGTTTCCGGTTGCTTAGCATGTTCGTGATCCACTTAATTAACGAATCAGGTATTCCCTTATCTTTGGGTGCTTTGCAGATACTATCTGTGGTCGTGTTGTTAAAAGCCCCTTCTGCATCGAGAAAGGCTCCCACGGCGTATCCTCCGCTTTCAATCTGTTCTTCGATGAGCGAGACAGCTACGTGCAGGGCTGATTCTGTTGATCTTCCCTCTCTATATGCATGTTGTTCGTTGCACAATGGGTTGTTCTTCAAGATATAGTCTTTTATATACCTATCCACCAGCCGGTCAAGAGTTTTGAGCATGAATGACGTCAGACAGATAGGTCTGAAATCCTTAGCGGTGTTATAGCTTCCTTTGCCCGCTTTCGGGATGAAAACCACCTTAGCTGTCCTCCAGCATTTTGGCGTGTATCCGGCTGCAATGCTGGCACTTGTAAGTCGTACCAGAGGTCCGATGATTATGTCGATTCCTTCTTTGAGCAGAATCGGGAGGATTCCATCCTCTCCCGGTGATTTGTAGGAATCAAAGGAGCTGATGGCACACCTCAGTTTTGCCGGCGAGACAATCAGATTAGCAAGTTCCCTGCAGCCACTGATGTGGCGCGAACCTTCGCCATCGGTTTCCACCTGGTCCTCCACCGCCTCGCATATATCCCCCGCTATCGTGAAGCCCGGGAAGTTCGACTCCATGAGGTGCGCCAGCGTCTCCTCGTCCGATTCCGTATACTTGCCAGTTGGGAGTTTAACCGCTCCCAGCCAGGCTTCGGGATTGCGGGCTAGGATCTTGTTAAGCCTAGCCGCTTCTTTACCAGATTCCACGCTATTGCAGTACTCTCTCCAGCTTTCAGTCCGGGCTTTCCTTACTGCGTGGCGATATTCCTTCTGTTTACTTATCCAGGTTATCCATTGCCGACTTTTGCGACCACTGGACCCCGTGGCCAACCAGTCCCCTATGCACGGTTTCTCACGGTTCTCGAGAACCCCGAGGTCCGGACCCGACCCGGGAAGAGCCCGACGGGAAGATCCCATTTTACCGAGATTCCACGCCTCGGGCGCGTTCTACTAATAGCTCGAAGAGGCGGCGAGTCGACGTCGTTGTATCAACCGACGACCCCCCCCCCCCCGCCGCCCCAACTATCCACTTTCGTTGCACCATTACTTCCCGGTCCGGCTACGGGACGGTCGCATAGGCCCCCAGACGAGCCCCCACACCGGCTCCTTTCAGAGCACACGACAACTCCTAGTGGGGGGGTAACAACTCCTAGTGGGGGTAGTCCCGCTTAATAGGCGGAAAAACGCGAAAATCGTGCTTGTGTTACAAAAACAAGTTTATAGCACGCTAACCTCAAAATGACAACTTTATTGTCTATTTTGAGGTTGTCGTGCTATAAATCGTGCGAAAAACCTCGAGCAAGGTAGAAAACCATCTCCCACAACAGTCTCATAATATACTATTATGGTCACTTTCTCTGTTTTTTAGTTCTGCTATCGTTAAAAGAAAGCTTTTTTTATTCTATTCAAAGATTATATTATATACTTACTATTAAATATAATTGCGTGCTTTTGAAACAGAAAAATTATTATTATCTTAATATCCTTGGTCATTTTCGTATTGTCGTAAAATACCTTGTGTATATCTCGTAAATATACTGTTAAATATATTTTGACTTTAGTTACGTTCTTAATGAATATAGCACACAGTTTTAGAAATAATGACTTGAAAGACGCAAGAAATGCAATCTAGAATTTTTATATTTTGAAAATTTTCGTACTTATAATACTGCTGTAAGTATTATTTTGATAAAGTGATGTCAAGTTTTGATAAAAAGATTGAAATTTTCTCATCGCTGCATTTTTCATTGTAGCACGTTAAATGATATTTTTAAATAGTTAATACAGGCTGTGTGTAGAAATACATAATTCAAGAGCTTAGATTAAATGATTTGTTTATAAAATAGTATATAATATTAAATCTGTATTGATGCTAGATTTTTTAAACCTTAACTGTTTTTCAAGCTTTCTGCTACTAAACTCAATAAGAACTGAAAGTATATATTTATTTTCTTAAGGTCTAATTGAAAAATATTTCTCGTACAAACCGACTGAGAAATATTTCTATATAAACGCAGGTATTTTGATTGTCAAGGCATGAAATAGTTTTTATATCGTAATAATTGGTAAATATGTGATGGAAATTTAAAGCAAAAAAGTATATAAAATCGGGAAAATCTGTAAATTTAATAATTATTACATATACAAAGAAAATTATTCGTTACTTTAAAAAATTTTCAGTGTTTTTCATATAATTTCATTTTTTTTGACAATTTCAACGGGTTATCAATAAATAATTCACAGTAATTACTCGAAGAATTTTTCATCAGTATTATTATTTAACATGTGACTTATTTTAGTTCATTTTGATCTAAAAAGGTT
The DNA here is from genome assembly GCA_020010945.3 of Muscidifurax raptorellus. NCBI lineage: Eukaryota > Metazoa > Arthropoda > Insecta > Hymenoptera > Pteromalidae > Muscidifurax > Muscidifurax raptorellus. The sequence goes on along the minus strand of CM052077.1, from coordinate 27,617,772 downwards.
GGGAACTATGCCAAACGATAAGTTACCTTATTAAAAATGTAAATAATATAATTTTATTAATATTATTTACTTTTTTACTGTTGCATGACTAATCATCTATGTCGTTTTAATAAACTAAATACAATTTTTTAAAGCGTATAAATTTGCTGCAATTTTCCGCAATAATGATACATATTTGTTAAAGCTTGATTAAAAATAAATTATAAAATGGAAAACAAAAATAATAGTTTGGTAAGTCTGAACAAATGTTTTAGAAAATATACATTCTTATTGCAAATAATAATATCAATAAATATTAATAAATATTTTCAAGAAACCATAAGATTTTCCTTTATTTTTATTTGCTTTTTTAAACAATTATCAAGTCTGCTTAATCTTTTGGCTTGTTTCAATTTTCATTCAAATTCTTTAAAAATAGTTACCCTCGCAGCATGGAAATTCGTATAGAAATATTTTATAAAATATATCACAGTACCCTAGTGGAAATGAAAAATGTGAAAAACTGTGAAAAATTGTAATGAAACGTGAAAGAATGTGAAAAATCAAAATTTTATATCAATATTTGGAACATCACTAACAAGAAAATTGTCATAATTTTTAGTATTTTTCACAGTTTTTCACATTGTTTCATGTATTTACACATTTATTTTTTAAGCAAAGAAGTGCATTTTCATGTAACACTTATGCACAATATTTCATATTTCGTCACAACCATGCACATTATTTCATATTTGTCACAAGTCTGGTTTTTTCGAGTTTTGTTACGTCAAGATTACCAATTTCAATTTCAAAATCTAACACATTAATACAATTACATGAATTCCTACCTGAATTGATAATCGAACTTCACGATACGTGAAAGTTATAATAATTTAAATGATTAAAAGAGTGAATGATAGGAAATCCCTTTTGGCTACCGCGGACGCGGTCATCGCCTACCGGGGAAGGGAGCCGGATACGAAGTCACTTAAACTATACATTATTTCTTTTTAAATCGACACACGTTTATTTCTATGAAAAGAGAAAAGTACCTTAATGTGTGAGTGTGCGTGGTTGTTTGTATATATGTGTGAAGAGATTCTTGAGTGTCTGCAGCTGTCAATCCTCGGTGCCTTCTAGCCTAGGCTCGGTGGTTCAGGTTACAGCGGTGGCTAGATGCACTTAGATGTGACGGCTCGTCCTTTCGATGTGCGTAGTGTAGATCGCAGGGAGTCCACTGCCTCTGTTGCTTCTTCTTTTCAGCAGGGGGGTGATATTCGGAAAAGTGCCGACGGATGCACTTACTCGACTGTGCGACTAAGTCCGGTATGCTCTCTACTTTTAAATGTGCAAGTAGCGAGTAATGTGTGATAGTTGTTTCAAGAATGGTCTGGCGACGAGCAGAGTAACGTTCTGCGAGAGATTTCGGATATTACTGACGACTTCTTGCCCTTTGCTCCCGGGCTTTATATACTTGCATATCCCCTTCTTTTTCTCGGGCTAGTGATTTCCATATTGGGTCACCTCACTATTTTGTATTTTCCTCTCTCAATTTTAAGGGAATCGTAGCAGGTCAAGTCATAAACATTATAGTTTATGACTACCACTTAAGAATTTGTCTCTTTTAGAACTCTCCCTCGGTCTCTCTTTTACTGGTGATCGCACACGTGTTTCCTATGGAATTCCAGATCGTCGAATATTGCGCCTCGGTTTCTCTCTCTCTCCTCGCTAGTTTTTTCTCATAGTTGTGCTCATTTTTCCGCGGTGGTTTGTCGTCGCATTGCGTGGAATCAGCTCCCCCCGTTCTCGTGCTTCGTAATTCATGGCTCTCCGTTTAAAAATACGAATACGCGGTTCTTATGAAGTTATCATTGAATCTAAAATATCCCTTAGCGTTTTTATGGCATTTTGAATTTACTGCGTGGTTCGTTGGAATATAGCCTATTTTTGTGAAGGTGCCGCTCGCACCACTTCTTAGGTACCGCTTGCACGTATGAGTGAATCTCTCTCTCTCTCTCCTGGTTTTTCAGCTCCTTTTCTTGAGTGCTGCGATGACGTGCTAGTAAGTAAGTGTGTGCGTGTGTGTGTGTAGATGTGATATGTATAGTAATCGTAGTGTTTTGGATGCGTAATGGAATCGGTGATTACATTACAGTACATAATCACAATATAACAAAAAGACAGAAAAGGGGGGAAAGTTGACAATCTCACATCCCATTAAAAAGCAACCCAAATTGCATGTATTATGGACCCAATAGATGTTGCATGGCCAAACATGATATGAAATAAGGACTATAATAAGTACCCTTACCCGGACCCATATAATAAAGAAATTTTTTTATTTCTTATTTTTCAGAAATCGAGGTCCAACCAGCAGAGCTGCTGAAACAAATAAGAATCTTTAAGTTGGAGAGGCGTGGACCAAAGCAGGTCCTATAGGAATTTATAGGAGATCCGAGCAAAGTAATAGAGCTGCTGAGAATTTTCGGGAAGTGTGTAACGGACCTTTGATCTCATAAGTACACCAATACTCACACCATCAAGGTCTGTTACAACGAAGAGGAAGACGTAGTAGCTGCTGCACTGATGTTCAGCTCGGAGGAACGACCAGCAAGCGCCAAAAACGACGCCAAAACACAAGAACCAGGACCACAACAAGGAGAACCACAACCGAGTCTCAGGCTCATCCAGAGACCAATTCCAGAACCAGCAGTAGTAACAGGGCAGTTAGACGACACCCAAGGACTGCGCTTCTGCGTATTGGTCCCTTTGGGATATTTTACGATATGCATGGCCAAACATGATATGAAATAAGGACTATAATAAGGTATATGAGGTCCTAATTAAGGGCCAGGAAAACAACCAAGGTATCTCGAGGTAAATGGGATTTGTCCAATACTTCACTCATGAAGATACAGTGAAGGCGATGGACTAATGCAACCAGGTATATAAGCCTAGCTGAGCTAGCCGAAGACACCTACCCAAAGGCGTACAAGTCTTCAGACGGAAGCATAAAGTGTGCGGACAAACGGTAGACATCCGCAATAAAGAGGACCATGCTAGGATCTGCAGTATGCACAATCCGGAGGTCTTAGAAAAGCACTCAGTATGTCGGGTAATCATACGATATAAAAATTGGACCAAACACATACTAGAGTGCAAGGCTGATGCGTCTGGAGGACCAACAACAGCCACTTCAACGGAGAAGGGTCAAGGAGATCAGCAGGATCTGATATCCTTTGACCCATTGGATCAGCTACTAATAGAATTAGGAGGAGAGTCTACAACTGAAGCAGAGGCAAACAAGACTCTGCTTGACCTAAGCTTAGAAGAGGAGGAAAAGGGACCAAGAACATTGGTTCCAACAAAAAAATAAAAGAAAAGGGCTCAACGATTCCCTATAGCAATGGAACCAAAACATTGCCTTCCACATGTATTCATATTTTTTCTTTTTAATGTATAATTCTTTTAGTAATAAATTATATTTTATATTTTCATAATATACCCGGACCATTTAACTCTAGACCCCATCAACTACATTACAAAAAAAATATATTGTCAAATTTTAGGCTAAGATACGAGTATAACATCCCTAGAAGTAAGTACTAACAAATGAAAATACTTAAAAATTTTAATATATATGGACTTTACAAAAAACAAAACAAGTAATATATTAAGTAAAGAAAACTAACAATACTATAACAAAATAGAAACTAAGAAAGATTATAAAGGACACTGGACCACGGACCAAATAATTCAACAACAAGCAAGTGGCGACTGCCAAAATCGATTTCAATGATTTTTCTTTATTTTCCTTTTTTTTTATTTTTCTTTATTTTCCTTTTTTTTATTTAACACAAAAAGAAAAAAAACTGCTCAAATCAAGGACATGAAAGAGATGACCCACCCAATAGACCCATCTCATCGTGCAAACAAAAGAATGAAATTTATTCAAAAGGACACATGCCACGCATATAACAAACAATATATTGGGAAAAGGAAAAAGAAATGAAAGGCGAATCAAATTATATCATCTCGCATCATTATTATTATTCTATTCATTATTTCATATTAAATGAACCTATCGGGAGAAAAAATAAATTGATGACCCTAGCGAATAATAGTAATTCATTAATATATAAAAATACACAAATTAATGAAGGGAAAATTGGTATATAACAAACAGTAACAAGGAAACCTATAATAATAGATATAGAGTTTGGTCAAGGGAAATTATAACTAGAAAAGTGTTGGGAAACAAAAGCAAGATAAAATTTTTTAGCAGGAAGGAAAGAAATACGATAAGGAAAAATTTGTTGTAAACCAAACCGCTACCTCATAAGTAAACGCAATAATGCTAGAAAAATACATTTGTCAAATAAAGAAATTATATGATTAGAAACCTTACAATCACAATATATTTAAGCATCAATTGTAAATGCTCAGTAAATCCGAATATGATAATTTTAACAACAGATTATGTATGAAATAAAGTTGTATAAATAGTATGAAATTATGAGCGTCAGAGGCTCACCTCAGAACGTTCAACTCAGGGGGAACTTGTGGAATGCTCAATTTTCCGCATTTTTATTTTCAATAAGAATGATTATAGATACTAAATAGTATATTGTGCAACTAGGGTGGAAAATTGGCTTTTTCTAGCCTACGGCGCACTATGGGACATTTTGGAAATTTTTTTTCAAAATAAAATATCTCCTTCCAGTATTGACCAAATCGGACGATTTTTTCTTGGTTTTGCAGGTTATACTCTACAGAATACGAGAAAAGTATAGAAATTAAATTAGCAATTGTCGCTGGCCCAGGAAAAATCGTAATATACACAATTTTTGGAAAAGTCGACATTTTCGGCTTGCAGATGAGAGATATTGCTTACATATTCAGAATATAATTGAATTAGCAATATATATATTGCTATTTCAATCATATCCGGTATATAGACATTGCTGGCTTTCAGATGCGATATATTGCATATAGAATCAGAATATTGATAGAATTAGCTAGATATATACATACATACACACATATATATATACTTAGGTCGACTTTCCGGTAACTAGCAAGATAAATACATTGATTTTCCGGTAATTTCTCGACATTCCGGTAATCACCGGAAAACGTACATACTTAACAACACTTTTCGGTAATTACCGAAAAATCAAATATATGTGACTTTCCGGTAACAAATCAAAATTTTCAATTTTTAATTATTATTAAACAATAACAATTAAACAATGGTACCAGATGGCAAAGCATGCAAACATGGATTACTTTACTAAATGTAAGACAATATTTAACAAATAGGAGATTTTTCACGAGCTTAGGCTGCTTATCTTATAAAGTAATTCAATCAGCTTTCCACAACTTATAATCAGATTCGATACTTAACCAGCCAGGCATGAATTACTTTTCACGATACAAATAAATAATTAAAAACTGATTAACATTTCACGATAAAAGGCAGCAACATTTGATAGTCGTGCACCATCTTTTTACGACTTTTAACAAACTCTTATAGATATACAGATGAACATGGATTTTTTTTTACGATACAAGATAAACTTTTCACGACATTAGGCTGCTACATCACATAAACTCTCGCGACCCGCCTTTCACGACTTTCAACTTATTGCGGCAGTATTTCAAGCAGAGACGGCTTACTTAAAAACGCAATATTTGGCATCATATTCATTTTTCACGATCTTATGCAGGTACATCTAATCAAGTCGATAAGATGTTTTTCGCGACCCTTAACAAAGTCTAATAATAAGGCAGTTGGTCTTGGATTTTTTCTACAATATAAGTCTTTAATGAGCATAAGAGAAACTTTTCACGACATTAGGATGCTACATCTCGTCAACTCTCGCGACCCGCCTTTCACGACTTTCAACTTATTGCGGCAGTTTTTAAGCAAAACGAATACGGCTTACTGAAAGAAGGCAATATTTGACATCATATTCATTTTTCAAGATTGTAGTAATTAGTAATTAGTAATAACATTAGTAAGGCACATCTAATCAAGTCGATAAGATGTTTTTCGCGATTCTCAACAAAGTTTAACAGTTATGAAGGTAGACTTAAATTTTTTTCATCAGTACGAGTAACTAATGAGCATAATTAGGTGAAAATTTAATAACACTTTGGAAACTGATCAGTATTGTAAATGGTAAACAAGTTTACGTAGCATCAGAAATAAAGCTATAGTGAAGTCGTAAAAAACAAACTGTGTAGCAATCCAAATTCAATAGTACCTAGAGTCGTGAAATATAAATGGAATATTAGATACTGATTAGTATTTTAAAACGTGATCTAGTTATCCTAGCATTGGCAGCTAAGCTATGCCAAACTCGTAAAAAGCAAACGGCGTGGCATCCCTAAATGAATAGTGCCTAGAGTAGTGAAAAATTAATAACACGTTGGATACTAATCAGTATTGTAAATACTAATCTCGTTTACCTAGAATCAGCAGTAAAGCAATTCTGAAGTCGTAAAAAGCAAACGGCGTGGCATTCCTAAATGAATAGAGCCTAGAGTCGTGGAAAATGCATGACAATTTGAATACTAATCAGTATTCTAAATAGTAAACCGTTCCTAAATAAATAGTGTATAGAGTCGTGGAAAATAAATGAAACTATGGATACTAATGAGTATTGTAAATAGTGATCTCATTTACCTAGCATGAGCAGTAAAGCTATTCTGTAGTCGTAAAAAGCAAACTGCGTGGCATTCCTAAATAAATATTGTCTAGAGTCATGTAAAATAAATGACACTTTGGATACTAATGAGTATTGTACATACTAATCTCGTTTACGTAGCATCAGCAGTAAAGCTATTCTAATGTCGTAAATGGCAAACTTCGTGGCATTTCCAAATGAATACAGCCCAGTGTCGTGTAAAATAAATGTCACTTTGGAGACTAATCAGTATTGTAAGTAGTAAACCAGTGCACGTAGCATCCGCAGAAAAGCTATTCTGAAGTCGTAAGAAGCAAACTGCGTAGCAATCCAAATTTAATAGTGCCTAGAGTCGTGAAAAATTAATGTCACTTTGCAAACTAATGAGTATTGTAAATAATGATCTCGTTTACCTATCATCAGCAGTGAAGCTATTCTAATGTTGTAAAAGGCAAACTGTGTGGCATTCCCAAATGAATAGAGTCAAGAGTCGTTAAAGTTAATGACACTTTGGAGACTAATCCGTATTGTAAATAGTAAATTAGTTTAAGTAGCATCCGCAGAAAAGCTATTCTGAAGTCGTAAGAAGCAAACTGCGTAGCAATCCAAGTTCAATAGTACCTAGAGTCGTGAAATATAAATAGAATATTAGATACTGATTAGTATTTTAAAACGTGATCTAGTTAACCTAGCATTGGCCGCTAAGCTATGCCAAACTTGTAAAAAGCAAACGGCGTGGGATGCCTAAATGAATAGTGCCTAGAGTAGAGAAAAATTAGTATCACGTTGGATACTAGTAAGTATTGTAAATAGTGAACCAGTTTACGTAGCATCAGCAGTGAAACTATTCTGAAGGCTTAAAAAGCAAACTTCGTGACATTCCTAAATGAATAGTGCCTAGAGTTGGGTAAAATTAATGTCAAGTTGGATACTAGCAAGTTTTATAAAACATAATCTAGTTTACCTAGCATCGGTAGTGAAGCTATTGTGAAGTCGTAAAAAGTAAACGGCGTGACATTCCTAAATTAATAGAGCCTAGAATCGTGAAAAATTATTGATACTTTAAATACTAATCAGTATTGTAAATAGTGATCTAATTTACGTAGCATCCGCAATAAAGCTATTCTGTAGTCGTAGAAAGCCAACTGTGTGGCATTCCTAAATGAATAGAGCCTAGAGACGTGAAAAATTAATGAAACTGTGGATACTAATAATTATTGTAAAACGTGATCTATTTTACCTAGCATCATTAGTTAAGCTATTCTGTAGTCGTACAAGCCAACTCGGGAAAGCACATTATACATTCTAAATACTCTAAAAGATAGAAAGCGGGAGACGATAAGAACAGAAGAGACACAATGATCGCATGCGGAATTAATATTATTAAAATAAAATGTGATATAACAAATATCCAAAACGAAATATGAACAATCATGCGCAAGACGACATTATTATACGAACACGAATTTCGGTAAAATACAATTAAACAAGAGTAAGAATAACTAACTCAAATACGTCGTAAAATTATAATGCACGAAAGTTAAACCCAGACTGAGATATGAACATATCGAACGTCGCTAGAAGCAGTTCAATAGCGAGTGCAAAGATATAGCAAATGTAAAAAAATATATAAACATCATATCCACAACGAGGAAAATCAAGAACAATTTAGGAGATGCAGACGCTAGAAATGCAATGCTCCACCTATTATCGTCGGGCCGCCTACCTACGCATTGCGGGGCCTAAGCCAACAACGGTTCTTCTTTCGATACCTATTGCAAGAGAAGCAGCCTTATCCACAAACAGTAAGAGTTCATATTCACGGCAAAGTAGATCACTACTTTGATAACTACAAGAACCCCGGAGAAGCCATATGAGACAAAGAAACTCGATCACCTGTACAAACATAGAGCCGAGCAGGACGGTACTATATCCGTGGGAGAGGATGTATGATAAACTGCAAGAAAAAACCAGAGACGAAAAATAGTAAGAAGAGGAGTAGGGAGCGATCATAGATAACTCCATATATGGAAAAGCTAACCCCTCCTATTGGGGATTTTCGTTGAGAATATTCTAGAACATTCGCGAGCCCGGACTATATAAGGGCCCGGACAAACGGCTTGACCCCACTCAATCGGGCTTAATCTCTCAGTCAGGGTTAATCTCTTTTAGTTGCACTTAGAATCTTGAACGGGACCGGACACCTGTACTATCACAATCTCAGAAGTTCAATCGGGACTTAATCGCCGTCGGACAAAATTTATCTGAGTCGGAACTCCGTTCGGGACTTAGCATCGGTGCACATACAATTGTTCATTTCGAGACTTAGCTTCAGTGCGCGCAAAAATCATTCGGTCCGGGATTCAAGTTCGACAAGATTTATTATTGAAAGAATTATCTAATTAGAGCTTCGCGTCAGATTAACATAAACACTAATAATTTTCACATAGTATAAATTTGAACGGGAACCAGGAAATCGAGCCACGAGATAAAGTAGTTATCGCATGGCAACGGGCAAAGAAAAGAATAACGATATCACAAAAGCCTTTCAAACGACCTTCGGAGTTACATAAAGTAAAGTCATCTGAAAACCAATCAGAATCGAGTGCATTTTAAATTATTCGTTTTGGGTACTAGTAACCCTTTTAGTAAAAACGAATACGATCAATACGTCTCGCCCCGTTCCTGGGAGTAAATCGTCTCACCTACAGTTTGTAAGCTTAGCGATCGACGTTCGGATAATCCTAACGTCGACAAAGTTCGGGTAATTGTTATTTCAAGCAAATAAAAAAAGGATTTATTGCTATTAAATTACAACTTTTTTATCGAAATCCAAATTCCAAATCTTTACATATTATCATCACCATACTAAATAATTTATTACCCGCGTCGACCACTGACCCAGTGATTCCGATCACCCGCCGAGAGGACGAACAGGTAGCAGAGCTACAAAGCAGCCCACACAACAAAAGGTAAGTGTCAATTCAATACAGCGCAACACACTCTCTCTCTATGAAGAAAAGCAATAGAACTAATGCGTAGCATAGATTATGCGGGGTTTTTCAAATCGAGTTATATTGTGAAGGCACGAAATTAAGTTCTTTTTCACTAACAAAAGGTTTCCCAACCAGGCATTTTGCACTGTTCTTCAGAATCGCGGGAATGTCTAACTACTGAAAGCGCTAGAATTATCTCATAAAAATTTTCGTCGTTCTCCGTGTTCCCCATAATAAATTAACCAATAAAAATGTTGCAACCGGCAACAGCATCATAGCGGAGGACGTAGCAAATTCTTCCTTTATTTCAAATACTCGATTCGCGTACACGTTAACACATTCCGTCGATCTTTGTTTCCCTTTTGCTAAATCACCTGTAATATCATGATCCGTTTTTGATGGTCCGAAATTTTTCTCGAAAAATTCTATAATTTCATCCATTGTCGCGAAAGTGTGTTCCGTCGCGCACACCAAGGCCTTTCCAAAATTTGCATGTGTATTAGTCGCGCTAGCTCTTCTTCTACTCCATTGGGGAGCTAGCTCTTCTTCTACTCTATTGGGGAGCATCGCTTTAGCTCTAATGCAGCCGTCGGTAAAAATTGTGAGCAGAATATTTGAGCCATTAAACCTCGGAATGACGTCTATCGCGTCTTTTAGGGATATACCTTTGATTTGCGGAGCCATTTTGCTTATATAGTTGTTTTCTTCGGAGTCGCTACTTGTGTCGTCGTATTTTTCAAATTGCAATTGAGAGTGTGGGAGATCTGAGATTGACAAGGTATTTATAAGGTTTCCCGTCGGTGTAGAAAATTCTTTGGTTTTGTCTGCTAATTCTAATTTATTTATAGGGCTAGTTTTTATGATCGCATTTCCTTAAATCGTCGTAATTCGTCTCCGTAAATAATTGTACACATGTGAACATTTTTTCCCACTTTGAAGTTTTTCTTTGACGTCGTCAACGTTTTCCTGATTTAAAAAATAGTTGTCTAAAGCCTTTTGTTTTATAACCATAGTTAAATCTCGTTTTAATCTAATCACAAATTTATTTCTTAAATCCTCAGTCTCTTCGGCAATTTCTTGGTCAATCAGATCTTGTAAATTTGTCGAACTATTAATTATAGGCGTAGGATTTTGAGCTACTGTTGTGTTCGCCTGTTCTGAATTTGAAACACTCTAGTTTATTGTCGATTGACTCAAAATTTCTGTTATATTTATTATTAAATATTGATCTATTATACCTCCGTCGCGCTTTGTACTGGGGAGTCGTGCGGACTTGACCGTTCGGTAATGTTTTCTGGCGTAGTGGTCGGGACAATGGATGTACTGTCTACACTCGGGGTTTCGGTAGTCTTTGTTTCCGATTGACTTTTATTAAATATGGAGTCTTTCAAAACTATTCTTTGTCGAATTTCAGGTGCCGCTGTAACGTTTCTCGTTTTGAATATTTTTACGCCTTCTGTCCCGTCGTCGTGGTTTTGTGCGCGGTATGTATTAAAGGAACTTCTTTCGCTATTTCGTATCTGTCCGCTAACCGGAGTGAAAATTTCGGGACACGAGTGTGGGTTATCTATATTGAGTTTTACAAGATTTCTATCTAACTCTTTATAGCTATTACGCGCTTTAATTTTAAGCCTCGAACTTGGGATTAATCGTTTAACGTTTGACTTTTCTAAGTCTTTCTTTTTCTCTAAATATTTATTTAATAAATTGCCGTCAAGAGCAAGCCTTCGGGTGCCTCGAGTGATTGTTACGCGTGATTCTTGGTTTATAACGGTTTTATCAGATTCGTCGCTACTTAACATGCTTAATTTTCGGAAAATCTCTCATTTTTATTTATTTTGTCTCGATTAGAATTTTTGTTCAATCGATTTTTTTCTTTCTTCTTTATAAATATCTATTTCTCTTTGGGCAAATGCAAATAACGCGTCAAATTTTTTTCCTATTTCAATTTGAAACTCCGACAGTTCTGTATTAGATATCGGTTTTGTTTAGGACTTCTTTATAGTAATTTGACAGTTTTCTAATGCTGAGTTTAAATTCTTCTCCAATAGATGCGGATTTTTTCTCTTAATCCCAGTTTTCAACAAGGTTCTTCTCTTCCCAGTCCTTCTATTTCTTTGTGCGATTTTAGTTCAATTATTCTCAGTATTCATTTATTGTGTGTATAAATGATGGAAAGAATAGGTCGCTAATTAAAGAGATTCACTGTTTGAGAGGATTATATGTGGAAAAAGAACTTTCTGACAGCGATTCCTTACTTTTAAGGGAAGGTTTGCGAAAAATAAGTCGCTGGTTAAAGCGATTGTTTATTTTTCAGAAAGGATAATCAAATAAGTCGCTGGTTAAAGCGATTCTTTATTTTTCGGAAAGGATAATAAAATAAGTCGCTGGTTAAAGCGATTCGTTATTTTTATGGTGAGGTTTGTGAAAATAAGTTGCTAATCAGAACAATTCTTTATTTCTCGGGATGGATTATAAAAATACTGTCTATATCGCAGGTTCTATGTAGTGGCTTTTAATCCACAAAGTCTCATTCTTTTTGTTTTTCTTGTATCATAATTGGAAATACATGATTTTTTCAATTAGTTGATGCGTCTTTTCAATTTACAATTCTGTAAATTCTGTTTTTATATTTCTTTTTAATGATTTCGTTTATAAACTGATTGCACTTAAGACACAACTAAGAGGGCATATAATTACCTACTTTTTTGTAGTGGATACTCGAGATTGCCTTCGCCGTTCTTTTGTTATGCTTGGGACAATGTTTTTTTTAAATCGTTATACCCCAGTGACTTTGCAGTGGAACTTTAATAAAAAATATCATGGTAATAGAGAGTGATAGAAACTATTTAAATGTAAATTTTAACTGATTTTATAGATTAGATTTAAAGAAAAAATCAATTACTGAAACAAACTTTTTTCTATGGTACATAATAACTAGAGTAAAAGTGCATCAATCGTGTTACCAATTTGGATTTAATAAGAAAAGTAGCTTTGTTGAATATAACGAAAATTGTTTTCAAATGTAAAGAAAACTGCTAAGGTAAAGAAAGAACTGTTTTAATGGTATTTTCACATTCGTATTGGAAAAATACATAAGGTTAAAGGAAACTACGTGCTAAAGAATTAGCAGAGGTTGAAATGGACCAGGTTGATCCGCAGAAGAATCACGAGATCGCGTTCGTGTCGAGACTCGAAGCGTGGAGAGGGAAGGGCAGGATGAACTTGATAGGCTTGTCAGATCGGCGATCACCCGCACTGAGGGAAGGTGAGCGCTGATCGTTATTGCGGAGGTAGGGGGTATCTTAGCGTGGTGCGGAGATTTAGTAGCTCTGGACCACGTAGAATGCCCTGGGAAGTGACTCAGTTAATGAAAAATATTATGTATATATCGGATTCTGACTTTTATTCGAGAAACAGTGCGAGACACAGCGGGTTGGGGTGTTCTCGCCATACATAAGACTCACGTATGCGAGAGCCCCTGTACAACGATAGTCTGTTCAGTCCGGAGAGCTGAACAGATTAGCATCCGCGACAATCTGAGTACTGGCTGTTGTGCTCGCTGGCTTTATATAGTCCTCGCAGCCCCATATGCTGTGCGTATCGGCAGTTTGTTTATGTTGCCACTTGTATACTTCCTTGTTGTTGCCGGTCCAGTGTCGATTGTTTGGGTGCACGCGAGGTCTCTCATGCCTTGCTGCCGTTTCAAGGTTTTTACTTCTAAACAAAAAGTTTATTTACTTTAAACTTAACAAAACCTTTTTTCATAATATGAACTAACCCAATAAAAAGAAAAGTCATTATAATTGCCAATTGTGTTTTGTCCATTTTATCACAAATGCTGTCAATTTTTACAATAATAAATAATCCATTCGTCAAACGTATATATTATTTTTTTAAATCTATATATGTGCAATTATAATATTATAACAAAAAATTAAAATTTATTATCTTCCAGTATAAGCGAGTCTAAATTCGCTAACCTACAACAAATAATGGAAATATAATCAAGGAAATCAATTATGAGCCAAGAGAAATTTAAAAATGTTTGATCCTTTAATTTATTCATTCAATGGGAGCCCTGAGATACGCTATATTTCTATTTTCAACTACTTCTTTAGTTAAGCGTTCTCGGTTTTCTTAGAAATGGAAGCCAAATTAATTTAATTTGCCTTCCCATACATTCATTATTAATGAGGAAGCCTCTATTAACCAGAACTGCATCTCTTGTGCTTGTGACAATTCATTGATTTTTCCCCGCTTCATAGCTACAAAAAATGTGAAAATCTATACATGTGTTAAAACCAAATGTGGGTATCAAATACTAAGCATGTTTTTCGACATCGCGTAGATTTCATTGTCCTTGTCTTTGGCAAACGTCTTCAACTCGTAACGCAAAATTAACACGTTATGCCTTTGATGCTTAATAGATTATTTTTTCGTTAAAGTGTCATTTTAAAGTCTGAACAATATCTAGGCGAGCTATGGCAGTATCGAATATATGCATTATGAATAGAAAACTGAATAAAAGATATTTGAAAATAAATTACATTGTAAACCAACACAATTAATATTATGTAGAATAAATAATGAGTCATTATTTGTTTTTCTAAATCACTTGATTATAATTTTGATTTTTATATTGTCATATGTATTTTTTAAGATATGAAGGTGAATTCATGCAAGGATGGTTTCATGGCCATGGAGTATTTTGGAGATCTGATGGAATGAGGTACGAAGGAGAGTTCCGAGGTGGCCGCATATGGGGATTAGGTAAACAAATATAAGTATACATTTTTTTCTCAATACATGCAAACAAAAGGACCTTTTATGATGACTATAAAAAGTTGACACCAATTTTTTGACACGTAGGTTCTTTCATACTAAGTAATAGTTCCCATATGTAATACAGTTAAATATAAATGCAATATTGATTTACATCTTATTTTTTATGATTGTTATGTTTCTTATAATTGTGGGCACTGTCTTAATTCTCGCAATGAAACATAAACATAGTATGTACTGTGACAAGGACTGTAGTTTGATTCAATAATTTTTCGTTCCTTTTTTGATAAAAGTGATCTTTTGTTTCTTATATGTTTCTTAACCAAATCCAGACTAGAATGTTGCAGGCTGATTCAGGATGTGTAAAAGAGCTCTGTACAGGCCCCCTATTTTATAACAATTTTCAGTTAACTGAACGTGACAGGGTGATAGAAAAAATTGAATACTACATTCATAATTTGAAATTTCTTTACTCATAATATGAAGGGTCTACATTCTACCCAAAAACGTATTTTTATATTTTTTAGCCCAAAAATTAGTCAGCAATATGGCTTCAAATTTTTAACATGCAGATATTATTGCCGTTGATAGTCATGAATTTTTTCAGAATGTTTAACAATTTAGTTTTGGATATATATATATATATATATATATATATATTACGTATCTTTTAATAAAAAATTACGCGCTTATACGTTTAAATAAATTAATTTAAGCGTATATTTAAATCTTGTAGAAACCGCACGTTTTTTTATACAAGACGCATCTACCAAGTTAAATTGAAATTTGAAATAGTCGCGCGCTGTGCACCTCCTCTTGGTAAATGTTAGAGCGCATGTGCGACAGTATTGTTAGTGACTCAGTTTGTTGTATTTCTACAAGTATTTCTACATGAATATGAAATATACTTGTGATTATTTGCCTCATTGATTTTTGTGTACTTTATTTATTTATAAATTAAATAGTAGTGAAAACGTATAATGAAAAAAGTGAAGTAAAAAAAAGTGTAGTGAAAGAAGTGTAATAATAGTGAAAAAAGCAGAGGAGTGAAAATTGTGTAAATTTATAAAATAAAGGAAAAGTGTCAAGTATTAACATAAGTTTAATGTGTAATTGAAAAATAAACAATGAGTTCGCATAAGGATGCAAAGGCAAGATTTGCATTTACTCATCCGGATGCCAAATACTCTTTTGACAGGACAAGGAAACGACCAAGAAGATTTTTAGGAAGTTTCATTGAGAATCAACAAAAATCATTCGCTTCCAACTCGTGAAGAAAATAGATGTGGTATGCAATAAGTGTTGTTAATTGTACGACAATAACAGAAGTATACGACAACTACAGACGTATACTACTAACAACAGATTAGTGATTGCAGTACGTCTTGGTCATCTGATAGGTGAGTTTACGTATACGCATACACACATGAGTAACATACGATTTTATAAAAGATACGTAAGTATAATTTTTTGAGTTATTGAGTTATATATTAAGATTTTAAAATATCTGATAAATGTAATTAAAATGTCTTTTCTGAGTTCCAGGTAAAAATTGTCGTACAGACCTGGTATGGTATGACCAAATATACCATATCAATAGTAAAAATATTGGTCTCGACAACTGGAAGAAGACATAATTTGGTCCGCTTAATTTACTGTTTAGTAAGTAAAGTTATAATTATAATAGTGACTCCAAACGTTAATGTTGATTTTTACTAATATTGATTTTTCTTGATTTCAGCACTGTCCGTAGGATTCCAGGAGAACGAATGCTGGAAATGAACTGAAATTTTTTTTACAAGTTCTATACACCTGTCATTCTCATATGAATGTTGTGCTTTTAATTTGAATGTGTAGAAGTTGTTTCATAAAATAATTAGTAGTAAAATTTGTCGACAAAGAATAACAAATATTGTATTTTGGTTGTAAAACAACTTCTACGCATTCAAATCAAAATCACATCATTCATATCAGAATAGCAAGTGTATAAAACTTGTAAAAAAAATTAGAGCCTATTTCCTCCATCGGTTCACTTGAAATCTTACGGACAGTGCCAAAATACTTTGATGGGTATACGTACTGTCACCACTATCAGGTAGGTGAATATGAAGCCTGTGAGGGCTCAAATTGTAGGTAATTTGACCTACTATTATTATAGAAAACATCTTTTCATAAAATCTAATTTATATATTAATTTTACTCTATTTTTCAGGTAATAGCACCGTGTTGTCCCCTTAACCAACTGAATTTATTTTCGATTTCACTAGGATTGATGCAATCGGCCTGTTGATAGGTCTGCTGTTCCATAGTTGGATTGACAGGATTGTTAACCACGTTATTGTTTTGATGCAGTACTCTTAAATTGTTTAGATTCACATTTTGTTGCTCCTTATCTATTTCACCACTAATATCGCACGGGATATAATTACTTAAATACGACGCTCGTTGTGTCGACTGTCTCCTATATAATTTATCTTGATATATCAATTAAAGATGAACGGAACACTTCTAAAATATGGTCGGCCGCTAAACATTTAAACAATCGACGCAGATTGTCTTCTCTTGGCCCCCTATTCTGTAGCCTTAAGAAATCTAGCACATGTCCTAACTCATTCACGTTCATCGATCGGGCGTGTTCTTGTAACGCCATGTGTGATCTGCTCAAGTCTATAAATGAGCCCGTTCACGACATCGTGCTCGTTGTATCATTAGACATTTAGTGGAGAAAAAGAGAATAACAGAACATGGAGATTGAAATCCTAAATAATAATAGGAGTGAAAGAAAACGACAAAAAAAATTCCATTCACCTAATGAACAACGTTATACACACATATGCTTTTCGAGTCTTTAAATCTCTAAAACAAAACAAATCACTGTGAAATTGTTAAAATGACAATAATAATAGTTGTCCATTTATAACAATTTTAAAGAACTGCCTGGTTGAGTATAAATTTGCATATGTCGTAAATAAACAATTTTTAATCAAATGTAAACAATTAATTTTACAATAATTGTTTGCTAAAAGCATTATTTTAACTACTTACTCCGCCATGCAACTGTATACTCTAGTGTGAGACTCGACAAGTATTTATATATTAGCACAGCTGTGTGTGTTAGACTATAGTTATATGTACGTTGATGTATTAATACTATATCTATTTATCGCAGCTAAACATCTTACATATTAAAAAAAAATAATAATTGCAATCGCACGTAATATGTTAAAAGATTATCTAACGTCTATGTGCCTATTATCATCGTAAATAATTTTGCAATCTATTGTTATTGACGACTATACGTTAACAAAGATTAAACAAAATAAATTGTCAATGACCTGTGAAAGTACGACTTTATACATTTAATCAAATTCCAAATTGCAGCAACAAAAAGAATTTTGAAGAATGAACGTAATGTTCCCTACTAATCTCGCGATTATGTGAATATGGTCGTCTCACTCGCACTCACAGTCGTAAATTCCCTGCCTAAACGTACGACACTGTATAGCCGAACTCGCGACTCACGCCGATGTAAACTTATTTTTTTTTTATTATAATACGTTTATTCAATTAAATTAAAGTTTTACATATCGTTGTTAATGGTACATACAAAACGTAAGAAAAATGGTACATAATGATGGGGTGTGTACTTAGACATATGCCTCTGTTGGGGAGAGGTCCGCAGCTGAGAAGCTCCACTGTGGTTGATAAAGTTCGGTGTACTGTGTGTTGACGATTGCTTACAAAGTAAATGATTCGTGATATGATTGTCGTTTAATCGAACTGGTAAAAATGGAGAAAAACCCAGTTTTCATGGCTAGTGCTTGAGACGACTATCAAGCTAGGTGAGTTAACAATAAAGTAAAATAGGTAATGAGTGATATTTACAATGATCTAGATACTTAGTTACTAGATAACAATATATACAAGAGCACTAAGCTTGCGAGAACCGGTGGTGCGCCGATGTAAACAAACGCTCGCTTCGATGTTCGCTAAACCTCTCGGCCGGTGACCGTTTTGAACTTTCCGACGGCTGTTGACTGCTACTACGGATTATTATTTTAAGATTATTTAATATCTCGTCGAAGGATGAACAATTGCAGCAGTCTATCAGTCTCTCGACTAGTCCCGCCAGTGCAACTGTAATAAGCACGCACTAGTTGCTGATGCGAGTGTATTATATATACGCTTGATTTTTACTAAATTATTATGACTTTCCCTCGTGCCCCACGTTGGGTGCCATTTATGGCGGTAGCTTTTCTTTTGTTTTGTTTACTGCAATCATAATCAGGGCCAAAAGGGCTCTGTTTATTATTAATATTAATATTGGACGTGCATTAAAATTAAATTAACTATATTCTGTGATAAGGTACAGAGGTGTGCAAGCGCCGTACACTTGCATGGGCGAGAAAGAGAAATAAGAGGTAGAAGTCCGGTAAATGCGAGAGAGAGTGGAACTGGTACTTACAGTTTGATAGTTTCCTGATCGGAACCAGACACACTCGCACGAACGTAGTTCTGTTGTGCTCGTCAGGATGCTCGGACGTTGTCCTGGTGCGCTCGCTGGCTTACGGACGTGTTTCGCCTCTCTTCTCGTCGCGTCTCACAAATCACGTAATGTATTATAGTGCTACGGGGCTAGCGGCTCACATGATACTGACTACAGTCTCCCGCGTGCGAAAAAAATCCCTGACCTATCGGCACATCGAGGTCAGGTGGCAACAGCTCTGTCGCGCTAATTGTTCCAACTATCTCTCTCTCTCTCATTTGAGGTAAGTACCTCAACTCTCCTTCTCACTCATCTTCGGTATTCGCTGGCTGCTTGCTGAAACAATCTGCGATTAATACATTATCCATTACGTCCGGAAAGACGTCGTAACGTGCTCAACGTATGTTAGTTGCAATTGCAACCGTTACAATTCATTGAAAATGCTAGATTGGTACACCCAGAACCTACGAAACCATACATTTGAGAACAGATAGTAGTGATTTTGCAATAGTAGGAGCTCTATCTCAAATTAATGATAGTGGAGTTAAAAAAGTTATTAAAAGTGTCAGCAGAACATAAAAAAGTAATGAATTCAAGCGATTATTTTACAACTGAAAAAGAGTTGTTAGCTATTGTTTTTAGTATAGTTAAATTAGATGATTATTTAAGAATGGCAGAAAACCATGTAAAAGCTGATCATCAAGTTTTAATTTATATTTCAAGATTATGATCTTAAACTTGCAATTCAAGATGATAATCTTAAACTTGAACATGTAAAAGGCAAAGATAATGGTGCGCCAAATTTGTTATCGAGATATCCTGATTATATGCAAACGGTCAGAAATAAACTAGGAGAGATAGATATTTCAGCTATAAAAAAGAAACTTAATCTGAGCAACCAAATGACAAACGGTATAAAAAATGTTTGCCAATATCGAGAAGAAGATGAAAAAATACAGCAAATAAAAGAAAAAACAATAATAGTAAATAATGAGGTATACAAAACAAACAAAAAATGGCCGACTTATATCATAAGAAATGATTTATGTTATAAGAAGAATTATTTCGATCGATATTTAATAATTATGCCAGAAAAAGGCGTGACAGAATTTATAATTGAAATATACGAATTTTATGGACATGTAAAAACGAGAAAATTATAAAAAATCATAGAGCAAGATTACAAGATAAGAAATAAAAATGTCATACATCTTTTAACCATTTCTTCTTAGTTTGACCTCGAACTGACCTTGAACCTGACGTGATCGGGTAAAACTGACCCCGGATTCGGATTCAGCGACCGAAAAAACATAAATGTATGGCATATTAATTTTTTTAAACTTTTTTTTCTTAATTTGACCTCCAACTGACCTTGAACCTGACGTGATGGGGCATAACTGACCTTATATTCGAATTCAACGATCCAAAAAATATAAAGATAGATAGGTCTGATTTTTCGCGCAGACAACTTTTTTTATTTTGTGTGCCGGTGTCATAAATGTGAATTCAGCCTTACATAAATTAATTTTTTAATATTTCAATGTCAAAACATCATTTTTATTTTCTGCAGTAGAATACCTTTTAATTATAAGTCTATTATCGGTAGTGGATAAAAGCATGACTTGTTTGCATTTTGAGGACAGCATACGGATTAGAAAATAGTCTGTTGAGTTTTTTAATTATTTTCTCATGCTCTTGTTTGGTGTAATAAACGAACTTAATATTTTCAAACTTCGACTGTGCCCAAGTGAAGAGTGTGCTTGAGCTTCAAATAGCGTCATTTGGTTTAACCTGTAAACTGTATCGCGTCGCTGCAGATTTTAAACAAACTCCAAGACCATCGCAAGCAAATTTTCCATGCGACGTAGTGTTGGAGTGGCATTCAGCCTCAATATCAATATCAAGTTTATGATTCAATAAATACCTTATTTGCGCCCTGTTCTTAAAAGACTGCTTCGCATCATTGGAAGTATAATATATTTTCTTGACTTTAGGACATACTTTTTTTATTTCTGGTATTAACTTTTCATGCATCAATATAGAGCTGCTTCATCATGTTTTATGCTATCTGAAAGTAATATATTGCTTTGATTTTGGATCCCAATTTCAGATCGATAATAAAATACGATCGGAAATACTGTACACTGGTCGTTGTTATAATGAAAAGCCTCCGTAACATTTAGTGCAACGCATGCGGATTTCCTGCAAAATCACAATAGACTAATTTTTCATCTGCTCGTAAACTTTTATTTTGAGATATAAATTATGTTTGGCTTTGGGATACAAAGTGACGAGGTATAAGTATTTGTAAACGATTTAACAATTCTTCAACAAAATCTTTTGCTGGCAAACATTGTTCTACACGAGTGCATCGATTTGTAGATTGCAAAGTACTGAATATTATTTCTGTTATAATGTTAATATTAATATCAATTTATCATTTAATTGTTCGCGCGCTTCTATAGAATTTATTGTATAGACTAGTGCAGTATATATCTTGGAATGTACTTGACTGTGCTATAGGTAGCTCAGGTACAAGAAACTTCTTACTCGCGCACTTTGATTTCCGCCGCGCTCGAGACTAGTAGTTAATTTCTCTCTCGCCCTCTCATCTCCACGATCAGTCAATAAATCTTATGCTTATTATTTAAAGAAGAATAAGTTGCTTTCAATTATTTGTGTTCCCCAAACCATTTGATTCTAACAATTTCTTGAACATTATGTTTTCAGGAATCGGCGTTTTGCATAAAATGTAATTTATGCAATCTTTATAATTACTCAGTTCAATTGCAGAATCTGTTGTTAACATTTTCAGGTTTGCAGCATGAATCATCGTTTTCACATTCTGATACATAAATACAGACACAGACGATATGTGTACCTGAAGTACCATATCGATTTCACGGATAGTCCAAGATTCTTGTGCAATAGTGAGTATACTTTTTCGCAGAGGGTCGTTATCGGGTAAACTTTTGAATTTATCCTTTAACCATTTAAACGCTCTTCTAGAGATTTCTCTTTTGAAATGCGAGGCTTCTCGGCAACAAAGACATATGGATCGTCTGGTATCTCAATGTCACTAGCGGTATACTCATTGTCAGCAGACTCTGTTTAAAGAAAATCCTCAGCAGTAACATCAGAAACTTTACTTTCATGAGAAGCATCCTTATATTGGTCGTAAATTCTTTTCCTACAAATATGGCATATTTTTGATGCTGGACTTAACGTTGTAAACATTTGTGAAACAGATTTACTAGTAGTTCGTAAATTTTGTTCCAATATGACCTTCAAGATCCAATTGGTTGATACATCTTTTAGAATGTACCTTGGCGTTGTGATGCTTTGATTTTTAAATATTCCCTCAATCTAACTATCCTGAAAAGGACTGTTGCTAGTGAACCCACATGTTCACAAATTACCTAAAACTTCAGAAAACGGACTATCCTGAAAAGAAACATTTAAGGTGTATTTATCCGCCACCTTAAAATATGAAATAATCTGATCAGATAAATAAATATCTATGCTCAAACTTAAAATATGATGCACAAAAGATAAAGAAGAACATAATGAAAAACACAAAATATTTTATTTATAATTATTATGAACAATATGTTGTGAATTCACTCAATACCTCAGAAAAAGGATAATCCTGAAAAGGACTGTCATTACTGAAAATAAAGGTGTTAAAAACAGATGGAAAATAAAGGTTCGAAATTTACCACCACTATTTTGTTCACACTTAGAAATAAATCTCGATGACTGACAAAAATATCAAAATTGTTAACCATACTTATATTCCAAACAAATTTATTTCTTTTTGGTTGGTCATCCGTCATCTCGTGGATGCAGATGAACTACCGAGATAGTAAGTTTATGCTATACAGTTTCTTGGGGTCATACGATTCAAGTATACTGAGTTTTAAGCGCTAATTGTGAAGGTCATATTTTAAAAATCCAAGATGGCGGATCCAATATGGTGGACGGATTTTCTAAGAATCAACAGATTGACACTAAATTTAATATACGGAGATTTTTGAGGTCTGATTAGGAATCTGAGATCATATTTTCTATATTTAATATATGGGGGTCACTGATCACGAACCAGGCGACAGATTTGCAAAATGCAAGATGGCAGATATAGGATCGAAAACGAGATTATTAAAAATCACGTAGGAACATATAGTGAATACCATTGAAATATAATTATACAAAGATGAATCTTGAATATAGAAATTGGACTACACAATGTTCTTTTGGGGATCTGCTATGTCGGACAAAACAAAATATTAAGGAGAAATTGTTAAAATCATAAGGCTAGTCAAGTTGCATTTGTTGCTACGTTCTAGAGAAAGCTCTGTAATAGTAAACTCTTCAGTTTTGTTAAAATTTCATAGAAACCTATTTTGATGTTCGGAGCCCGGATAATGCGTCTTTAAAAAATGTCCGTGTGGATGTTTGTGTGTGACCGATCCTGATAAAAGTTATTTGCATGTATATTTTCGAATTCTAAATTTGGGATAACATTTTTTGCTTCCTCCTAAAGGAAGCTTTGTAATAGTAAAAATTTGACTTCGTCAAAAACAGGCTAAATATCTGTGGGGACACAGGATCCCCCACCAGCTCGAGTCTCTCGGCGCAAACAGCAACTACAGCCGAGGATTTGTTTCTAAGGTCACGCCCTGAGGTGTCGCCCCAGTTGTGGCGGTTAAGCGCGGGAGACTATAAATACGCGGCAAAACGTGTCCGTGGTAGCAGTATAATTGTACGAGTCTATCGAGTATTATAATAAATCGTTATATCAGTTAATTCGAGGGTTGCTCTAATTCTCCCCGGTAACGCTCCGATTCCTTTCCCCCGTCGAGTCTCGATTCCTTTGGTCAGGGTCTCTCTCACCCTGTCATTGGTAGCTCTGACCGCTACAACTGGTGACCCCTAATTGAACGCGACCGACAAGCGGAATACAAATCTTCAACGGAAATCGGAGGAATATCGGAGGAAGCAACCGCACCCAGCAACAAGGGAAAACATTCAGCCACCACGAGGACACATACTCCGGGAGCTCTAAATGTCAGGACGAGGTCGTGGAAGCACCGCACCCCTCAATCCGAAGCTGGAAATACGACAGTCACCGCGGGTCCGAGGAATCTCAGAACCAGAGTTCGAGTAATCAGCAGCAGAGCTAGCCGCTGCCGAACGCACCTGCCGCACTGCAACCCAGGTGACTTCCAAAACTCCTCAGCGCGCCAATCTAAACGACCTCGACAACGACGCGTTTGAAGACTCGTTCAACGGTCGCAAAGGCGATACCACCGTCCTTCATAACAACAACACGCTAACGGATACATTCAACTCGCTCGAGGACGAAGACGCTACGATGGCAAACAGCCGTTTCGCCCTGGATAAATTCTGGCCGAAAAATCCCGCGCGTTGGTTTCAACAAGCGGAAATAGCATTCAAGGCGTACAAAATCGACGACGACGAACAAAAATTCAACTTCATCTGTCTCGCTCTAGGCGAAGAGACATCGGGAATCGTCGAGGACATCACAGCAAATCCACCACCAACGGATAAATACGAGAAAATAAAACAAGAGCTCATCGCGCGCACAGCTGAAGCCCCAGACACGCAGCTCCTGAAACCACTATCAGGAATGCAACGCGGCGACCGAAAACCGTCACAGCTCTGGAGAGAGATGAAGACGCTCGCTCAAGGAAAACTCTCCGACGACGTCCTCAAAATCCCACCCGGAGCAACCGTGGACCAGCTTGCAGCGCAGCTGGCAAGCCTCGCGGCCAGCGTTGCTAGCCTGGTCGAACTGCAGCAGAACCAAAGCGAGCAGCAACACCTATACGGCCACAACACGCAGTTCAGAGGACGCAGCCGCTCGCGCGCGCGGGAAAACTCTCAACAACGAGCTCGCTCCATAACGCCAACCTCATCGGGACAATGCTGGTATCACCGGAAGTTCGGAGCAAGCGCGCGCAAATGCCAACCCGACTGTACCTTCAAAAACCTCTCGGGAAACTAAGAGGGCTACCTCCGGTACAGACGGCAGAGGTCACTCGGGTCAACTACGAAAACCGTCTTTTCATCCGCGACAAAAATTCAAACACGGACTTCCTAATAGACACCGGTTCTGTTATCTCCATCATACCGAAGAGCAACAGCGCGACGCAGGCAGACAGGAAATCCATGGTCCTGCACGCGGCAAACTCATCACCCATCGCCACATACGGGGAAAAACACCTAGCACTCAACCTCGGCGCGAGACGCATCTGACCATGGACGTTCATCATCGCCGACGTTCTACACGCCATCCTCGGAGCCACTTTCTCCTGGAGTACGGTCTGCTTGTTGACGTTAAGCGCAAATGCCTAGTCGACTCACTCACCAAAATTACGGCCCCAGCGGTGGAAGCGCGAGCAAGCATACACTCGGTCTCGAGCATCTTGCCGATCGGACCCTCAGCAGGACCTCTGGCAAAACAATACCAGCAACTGCTCGAGGAATTTGCAGACCTATTCGAGCCAACCAGCGCACCAGCACAGACCTCCAGGCTACCGTTTAAGCACCACATCCACACACGAGGACCTCCCGCTTTCTGCCGACCACGCAAGCTCTCAGGAGAAAAGCTCGATGCAGCAAAGGCTCTTTTCAAAGATTTACTGGAGAAGCAAATCGTCAGACCCGAATCCGGACGCTGGGCATCTCCCCTGCAACTCGTCCGTAAGAAGAACGGAACCTGGCGAGCAACCGGAGACTACCAGAGCGTAAACGCCGCCACCGATCCGGACCGCTACTCCTTACCCCTCATCGAAGACCTCCTACAGGACAGTGAGGGCAAGGTGTTCTCCGCAGTCGACATGCAACAGGCGTACTACCAGATACCAATAGCCGAAGAGGATGTCGAGAAAACGGCAGTTACGACTCCCTTCGGTCTATTCGAATTCTTGGGAACGTCTATGGGCCTGCGCAACGCATCGAAAACCATGCAGAGAACCATGGATCACATTCTGCGTGACCTACCCTTCGTAAAGTGCTACGCCGACGACATTTTCATCGCATCGCGAAATCACGAGGAACACTTGTCTCACCTGCGACAGCTATTCAACGTCTTGAGGGCAACCAACCTCAAGATCAACAAGGACTTACGCACCTGCTCTCACGTCTGCAAAAGGGTAGGACGAATTCGCAAGCCGCTTGAACGTCCATACACCGGTCCTCATAGAGTCGCAAACGGACAGGAGCAGGCGGTTACCACAGACCAACTAATTCCAGCATATCTCGACGATGCGGAAATCGACGATCACAGTCAACCGGACCAAGTACCACTTCAGCCAACGCCACAGCCGCCAAACAACACAGCACCTACTTCTGCAAACAATAAAAACCAATCATCTCAGTCAAGGACACCCAAGCAAGTTACATTCGCTGCTCAACCCGAGCAGTTCACTGAAGGGGGAGTAGCTGTGGGGACACAGGATCCCCCACCAGCTCGAGTCTCTCGGCGCAAACAGCAACTACAGCCGAGGATTTGTTTCTAAGGTCACGCCCTGAGGTGTCGCCCCAGCTGTGGCGGTTAAGCGCGGGAGACTATAAATACGCGGCAGAACGTGTCCGTGGTAGCAGTATAATTGTACGAGTCTATCGAGTATTATAATAAATCGTTATATCAGTTAATTCGAGGGTTGCTCTAATTCTCCCCGGTAACGCTCCGATTCCTTTCCCCCGTCGAGTCTCGATTCCTTCGGTCAGGGTCTCTCTCACCCTATCATTGGTAGCTCTGACCGCTACATATCCATTTTCAGATGTTTGAGAGAGTAAGAGAGAGAGACAGAGAGAGAGAGAGTATCCACAACGTAATATTTCTAAATCCAGTCTGTGAATTTCAATAAGATTTCTTAGATAAATTTTGAAAAAGAAGATAGTTTTGAGTTTGACGACTAGTTTTCGCTATATGCCCATTTTTTTTAATTTCGCAAAACGATCACGAATCAGAACGATTTTAAATAGATCACCGCGATAAGAAACTAGGGTTTTATTCGTCGCTGATCCGGTCATATATTTTGCGACCTTCTCGCGACGCAAATTCGCGCAACACGGACGACAAATTTCTTATTGAATAAACGCTATTCTATATTAGAATCGGTAGAGTGTTCATTTGATTAGCGAGGAAGCTCAACGTGCTCAAGAGGAGCAGAGCCGCGCAACCCGAGCCCTTAAAGAAGCCGAGGCGGCCTTGAAGAAGGCCCGGGCGTGGAAGTGGCTCGCCGACAAGAACGCGGCGAGACAAAGTTCTCCGAGGGGTGCGCCCGGGGGCGTGCAGGCGACCCCGGACCGATGCTCGTTCGGAGAGCGCATTACAACCAGAGAAACCTATGCGCTCTGCAGGTGGTGGCTCTACTTGGCATGACCGGTCTGGGAATCGGGAGCACGTCTCTCCCGTGAACCGGCGGACGACGCCGGTCATGCGGCTCTGGAAGTCTCGCACAGGAACGCGGGGACCCTCGATGGACTAACGAGAGGAGCATCCCAGAGGGACTAAGAGGCACCGATCCAGCCGTTCCAGATCTAGGAGGAGGCGCCAGAGGTCCAGCAGCAGCGGGCCCGCTCCATAATCGCCAGCTTGTCCGCATGGGGTGTGACCGACCAAGCGATTCTGCTTTGTCTGTGGCCATGAGAGGGTCAATAGAGCTTCGCGGTGCCCCAATCACCCTTATTCGAGCGGCGCCAGGGGCGCACTATGGGACATTTTGGAAATTTTTTTTCAAAATAAAATATCTCCTTCCAGTATTGACCAAATTGGACGATTTTTTCTTTGTTTTGTAGGTTATACTCTACAGAACACGAGAAAAATATAGAAATTAAATTAGCAATTGTCGTTGGCCCAGGAAAAATCGTAATATACGCAGTTTTTGGAAAATTCGACATTTTCGGCTTGCAGATGCGAGATATTGCTTACATATTCAATCATATCTGGTATATAGACATTTCTGGCTTTCAGATGCGATATATTGCATATAGAATCAGAATATTGATAGAACTAGCTATATATATGTACATACACACACACACGCACCACGAGGGGGAGCTGTACCCCATGTGGCGTGTCCTCGGGTGGCGGATAGAGGAACGCTCGCTGTAAGCGCATAGTACAACGTACGCAGTGCTGTAAACAGAGGGTTGGAGAGAAATAAAATATCTCTCGCCGACCAAGCAGCTTATTGAAGATCTGTTACTACCGGAAACAAGGTTTGATCTTCGGGTTCTGTCTAAACAGGCGCTCGCCGATTGCCGCAGTCCGACCCGACTTCCGCTGCTGAAGGGAAAGGATTCGAGATAAACTGGGTTCTGACACTCCCAGGCTGCCGGAAAGTACAGGGGCCCGGGGATGTTTCGCCGATACGCCCTAGCTGTCCTATCATCCGGCGAAAATCCCAATGATCTCAATAGTGCCAGGTGGCGCCCGGAACGGGCCCTATTGTGGTCAGAGGGGGGGCCTCGTTAGCCTTTTCCGGAGGCTTTCTGAGGAAGACTTGCGCTGGGGCATGAGGCCAGAATTCACACCTGTGAAGCATAGCTTCGCGGAGAGAGCTCAGGAAGGTAGGTGACTAAAGATGGAAGAGGAGGATAAATAAAAATAAAAATGCTTAGTACAACAAAGAAAGCAAACTTAGGGACTTCGGATACCCCAAAATAACAGCAGTCTCAGTAGAGAAACGAATGCCATGGAGTGTAGTCCAATAAAGACTATTTCTGAAAGGTCAATACGGACGGAACAAGAGCAGGTAAATCAAGGAGACAGTAACTCAAACTGGGACTACAACCTTAAAAGAAGAAATTACCAGCTGGAACGTCTAGGAGAACAGATCCAGGAACTAAAAGAGTTTGTAAAGGACAAAAATAACATCCATAAAACTATCAAGGACATGGCACCAAGCATTAGTGTCATGTATAAAAGTTTGTGCAGCGCGGAGGATGACCTGCTAGAGTACCAACGTCCAGGAACGGAAGGCAAGGAAACTCAGACAACACCAAGTCTGAAACCGAAAAAGGCGGGTAAACCAAGGGAGGCCTTAAATACTCCGCAGGATAGGAGTAACAAAGAGGAGAAAGAGAGTAAACGACCTAAAGATGCAACTTGGCAAGAGGTCGTTACATGAAAGGTAAAAAAAAGGAGAAACAGTCAAGCAAGGAGAACCATAAGGTTCCTGGCGTTAACAACCAGAATAGGACCAGTAGAGACAAAACAAAGCGGGCAAGACCGACCAGACCGGACGCTCTTATCATTAAGGCGCCGGAAGGAAGGAGCTACGTGGACATTTTGTCAGCATTGAGAACTGCTCCTTCACTGAATGTCATAAAATAGAGTAAATAAAATACGCAAAAGGGTGGCGGGAGATCTCCTCATAGAGCTCAAACCCACACAAGAAGTTAAAACCGCAGACTTCCAAGAAGCGGTTAAAGCAGTATTAGTTGAAGGAACCACAATAAAAACACTGCAGTAAGAGGACACCTTTGAAATAAGGGATCTCGACAGACTTACTTCAAAAGAGGAGGTACTGGAGGTCTTGCAAAGGGAAATAGGAGAAAGAGATGCGATTGAGATCACTGCCGGAAAATCGCTGAGAAAAGCGTACGGAAACACGCAAATAGCTGTTGTGCAATTGTCGAAAGAAATAGCGACCAAGTTCACAAAGCTAGAGAAAATTAAAATTGGATGGGTCAACTGTAGGATCCGTTCATCAAACCGCAGTAAGGGGCCGCTTAGGTATTATAAATGCCTTGGTTTTGGCCACGTCGCTATCAAGTGTACTGATCCGCAGGATAGAAGCAAATGCTGCTACAAATGAGGTAAGACGGGGCATAAAGCAAATAGCTGCCGTAATGAACCGTGTTGTTTACTGTGCCGAAAAAAAGGCGACAATATACCGACGAACCATGTTATTGGTAGCTACTTGTGCCCAGCCTACCAAGCAGCGGTTAAAAAAATCAGGAAAGGGTAATGAGAATACTCCAGCGAAATCTCAACCATTGTGAGACTGCGCAAGACCTTCTCTGTCAGTTTGTACGAAAACACAAGTTCGATGTCGCTCTTGTCATTGAGCAGTACAAAGATTTGAATGAACCATCCTGGGAATCTGACGCCTCAGGTAAAGCCGCTATCTGGGCATGCAAAGACTTTACCTTCCAGGGCAAGATGGTAAACAAGGAAAATGGCTTCGTAAGAGCAAAAATAGGCGGCATACATGTATACAGTTGTTATGTCCCGTCTAGCGCATCAATAGAGCAGTTTCAGCAACTACTAGACCGGCTGGTACCAGATGCTAGGAATAAAAAACCAGCTATAGTAGCAGGAGATTTTAACGCATGGGCGATTGAGTGGGGTAGTAGCAGAACCAATAAATGGGGACGAGTGCTACTGGAGGCATTCACGCTAAAAAAGGAGATGCAGAGTCATTCATAGACTTGACATTTGTCTCGTAAGGCGGTAAACAAATGGATCGTGAGTGATCACTACACAAATAGTGATCACCTAACTATAATAATGGAGCTAGGCGGACCAAATAGGAAATTCTGTACAAATCCCAGTAGTACAAGAACTGAATGGAAAACCAAAGAGTATGACAAACAGTTATTCTTGACGATGTTTGACAATATTTAATTGACGGGATCAGCAGACGACAAGGCTGCATAAATGACGGGCCAGCTCACCAAAGCGTGCGACGCGGTAATGCCGAGAAAAGTGTCCAGTCAAAGATGGCTACCAGCATATTGGTGGAATGACAAGATCAAACAAGCGCGCAGCGTTTGCCATCGAGCTAGAAGATTGGAACAACGGGCAAGGAAGAAATTCTACCGAACCGGTAGAGGAATGGATGCGGTAGAGAACTGCAACGAAAAAATGAAAGAAGCTAAACGCAACCTTAAAAGGTGTGTAAGAGAGAGTAAACAAAGATGTGTAAGAGAGCTTCAAGATGAGGTCAATGAAGACCCTTGGGGCCGACCTTATTAAATTGTCATGAAGAAGATCAAGGGAAGTTACATACCCCCACCAAAGTGCCCAGAGGTACTAAGTAGGGTGGTAACAACACTCTTTCCAAACCAGCCGGACATTCCATGTGCTATGGTAGAAGTAATAGATGTAGATAATATATCCTTAATTACGGAGGAGGAGCTATTATCAGTCTGCCGGAGGGTTAGAAACAATAAGACTCTAGGACTTGATGGCATACCCAATATGGCATTGAAACATGCCATCCAGGCTCACCCAGCAGAGTTTATAGACTTGTACAACACTTGTCTCGAAGAAGATACGTTTCCATTAAACTGGAAAAAACAAAGGCTTGTGTTACTACCAAAGGGTAGCAAACCACCTGGAGAAGGGTCGTCATACAGACCGCTGTGCATGCTCGATATGTAGGGCAAAGTATTAGAGCGCATAATCTTCGTTAGGATGGAAGACAAAACCGAGGGGGCAGAGGGGCTTGCGGAACACCAGTATGGTTTCCGTAAGTGCCGCTCAACATTAGATGCTATCGGCTTAGTGATGAATACAGCACGGACAGCCATAAGCGGGAAAAGATGGAAAGGCGGGGCGAAAAAGTACTGCGCGGTGGTTACACTTGACGTTAAAAATGCATTTAACTCTGCAAATTGGTGCAAAATTCACAAAGCACTAGGAGTCCCTCCGTATATAAGAAGAATAATGTCTGACTACCTCAAGGACAGAACTCTCTTATACGAGACCGAGGAGGGCACGGTGAATTATAAGGTTACCGGGGGAGTTCCACAGGGGTCAGTAGGATTCGCAGACGACATAGCTTTGGTATTGGTAGCAAAAGAGAAAGAAGAGGTAGCTGAAATTGCTAGTGAAGCTATCATTAAAATACAGAAGTGGCTAAATAATGCGAATCTAGAGCTTGCAGGCCATAAAACGGAGGCAATCCTAATATCTAGCAGAAAGAAGACGGAGACAATTACCTTGAGAATAGGCGCTCATGAAATTACTTCTAAACCGACTATTACATATTTAGGTATAACGTTAGACGCAAAGCTGACCTTTAAACAGCATTTGGAAGCAGCAGGAGAGAAAGCCGCAAAAACTACCGCAGCGCTGGCGCGGCTGATGCCAAATGTGGGTGGTCCCACACAGAATCGCAGAACGCTACTAGCAAACGTTAGTACATAAATCATGTTGTATGGAGCCCCGATATGGGCAGACGCTTTGCTGGTGAAGGCATATGGAGGAAAGCTCTCCTCAGTGCACAGGCGAAATGCACTTTGGGTTGCGTCTGCTTACCGTACGGTATCGGACGAGGCGGTCTGCGTTATTGCAGGTCTCCCGCCAATAGACCTATTAGCAAGGGAGAGAAAATCAATCGACGAAGAAAAAAGATGAGACAGCGGCAAAACCAAGATAGAAATTTGGGATGCCGCTAGGAAAGTAACAATGACGGAGTGGCAAAAGCGATGGGACTCTAGTAGTAAGGGACGGTGGACACACCGATGGGGAAGTAAATTTCTACCTAACGCAGTTTCTGAGTGGACATGGATGCTACCAGGCGTATCTGCACCGATTTAAATTGGAGGATTGCCCAGATTGCCCGACGTGCTTGAATGCAATCAAGGGCACTGAGCATGTATTCAGTGAATGTCCACGCTATGAACAGGAACGAGAAGAACTTGAGTGCTACCTACAGACCAGAGTAACGCCTGAGTCTATTATGGTAGTTATGATGACTTCGGCCGACGGATGGAGCGCAATAAACAATTTTGCTGCAGACATCCTTAAGAAGGTCCGAAAGGTCGAAGAAAAAAGAAGAAGAAGACGTGAGATGCTGCAAGAAACAGACGACCGGACGATGCGGTAAGAAGTAGACGGCAGAGGAAAACGTGATGACAACCACATCAACAGACGAGGGCGATAGCCCAAAGATCCCCCGCGAAGCAATACTCAAACGGTGTTACCGCGGGGGGGACTTATTGCAGAAAGAGCCAGGTCCAACTTACTTAGGGTCGGTAAGGAGGACGGAGAGGATTCGGTTGCCGTTAGTATTCAAAAGCTAACGGTAAACGAAGGGTTTAGTGGGTGAGAGTCCCACACAGGTGGTACCAGTCGGTGCCATATCGTCCATAATGGATTTGCCCTTAACCTCTCACTCTGTAAGGAAAAAAAAGGAAAAAAAAACACACACATATATGTATATATATTTATTTATTTATTTATTTATTTATTATTACCATTACATATGCCTATAAAAAGGCATCCTATAGAGACAAACAGAGTTGCCTGTACATTTTCTTTACAACCTTTAAGGAGGTCCATCCAAAGATTAAGTAACAGTGTGATAACAACGTTTCTTCTTTATAATACATATTTTTCTCTTATAAAATTTTTTAGTCTTTTCTTTATTGCAGATTTGCTGTATACTAACTTTTTGAGATCATTTGTCAATTTATTGTATATATTAACGGCTACGAAATAGCTGTTTTTTTTACTTACAGTCTTACCTATTCTTGGCAATTGTATACTCTTATTTCTAGTATTGCTAGTGCTAGATGTATATATTTTTCTTAATGTATCATAATGGAAAGAAATAGCTTCTAAATGGAATAACTGCCTGACTGTAAGAGGTAGGTCTAGTGTTGAAAAGTGATTTTTATTTATAATTTTTAGTACTTTCTTTTAAATTCTTTGAATTGAATTTAAACAGTTATTGTATGCTCCTCCCCAGGCAATTATACCATAGTTAACTAAACTCTGAAAAAATGCATAATATATCATCAATATGTTTTGCGATCCATTCCATTTTTAATTTTAGCAAAAATGAAAATTAAATACCTAGTTTTTTTTACAATATAATCAGTATGTTTATCCCATTTCATATTGAAGTCGAAAGTTAATCCTAGATATTTGTGGCTTTCTACTCTTTTTATTATATTATTGCCTATTTCAATTTATAAATTATCCGGAACGGTGTCACAGTAGCTGCCATAAGCTATATAAACTGTTTTGCTAACATTTAATAACAATTTGTTCAAAGTAAGCCACTTCGCGACTTTATTTAGATACTTATTCATCTTGTCCTGTGCAGATGACCACGTGTTATCGCTAGCTACTATAACAGTGTCATCAGCATAAGACATAATAGTGTCGTTTTGCATATCTCTCAGTAGATCGTTCACATAAAGAATGAAAACTAAAGGTCCTAAAATAGTCCCTTGTGGTACACCAATGGATATTTCTTTGTATTCGCTTTTACACTCTTGTATTTTTACACATTGTTTTCTACCTGAGGGATAGCTAGTTACTAAATTTAGGGCGCTGCCTCTTATTCCGTATCTTTCCAATTTATCTAATAATATTTTATGGCTTTTGCTAAGTTCAGGAAGGTAGTGATAATAGGTTTACTTTTGCCTAAATTTTTATAAATAATGTTCGAAATATAGTTTAACGCGTCCATAGTTCCTCTATTCCTTACAAACCCATATTGTTTGTCAGATATAATTTCACACTCCGTCAAAAATCTGTACAATCTATTGTACATGATTTTCTCAACAATTTTTGCTATGTTTGCTATAAGCGAGATTGGTCTGTAATTCGCCATACAGGACCTATCACCTGCTTTATGTATTGGAACTATGTCAGCATTTTTTAGTGCATTAGGCCACGTGGATTGTTGGATACACAAATTAAAAATGTGTTCTAGCTGTTTCGTTATATAAGTTGCTATTATTTTGATCGTTTTTGCATTGATATTATCAACACCTCCAGTTTTTTTTTTCAAGGAATCTATGATTTTTAGAATTTCAAAACTATTAGATGGGTAGATAAAAATAGATTTATTATTTCTTTCTGGAAGTTTTAGTTGATCATTATCCAAATTTGGAATTTGGTTACTTAGATCAATGCCCACTTTACAAAAATAATCATTCATTGTGTTCGCTATAGTTAGTTTGTCATCAATTTTTTGGTTGTTTACAACTAGATAGTCAAGTGCCTTGCTTTTTTGGTGGTTTTTGCCTAGCTTAGTATTGATGATATTCCAAAGTTGTTTTGGATTGTCAATATTTCGTTTTATTTCATTATTTTCAAATTTGTATTTCACGTCTTTTATAACTCTATTTAAAATTTTTTCGTAATTTTTGTATTCGTTTTTCAGTGCTGAATTAGTTGGGTTACCTTTCCACAGTTTATACAAATTTTCTTTAGTATTACAAGACACTTGTATTGCTCTAGTTATCCAATTTTTTCTTAGCAATGAATTATTATTCTTTCTATTTAATTTTTTATCACA
Source organism: Muscidifurax raptorellus (assembly GCA_020010945.3). NCBI lineage: Eukaryota > Metazoa > Arthropoda > Insecta > Hymenoptera > Pteromalidae > Muscidifurax > Muscidifurax raptorellus. The sequence goes on along the minus strand of CM052077.1, from coordinate 27,582,533 downwards.
CGTGGCTCTCTCGACACAGTTTTGTATCATTTTTACTAGCTTGTTTAAAGCTTCATTGGAGTCTTGTATTGCCAGCAATGACTGCCATTCAAGCTTTTTAGCTATATTTTTTAATTTACTATAGTTTAAGTATGCTATAACATTTTCACTAACTTTCTGCATGCTAAGCTGGTCCATGTTTATGAACAATGGATAATGGTCATCAAAAGGAATATTTAATTTAATTGACTCGATTTGAATATTTCTAGTTTTCGCAAAACAATTATCAATACATGTACTCTTCTCCAAGTCTAGGGAGGGGCGTGTAATTCCTCTAAAGTATGGTACATATTCATGTTCAAGATAATTATTTATAAATTCTTGACTAATTATTTTTTCACTAAATTCATTTTCACTACATTTTTTTCTAATATGTCAATATTAAAATCTCCAAAAATACAGTGGTTTTTATTATTTCTATGCTTAGACAAAAACTTTCTTACGCTATTTACAAATTCCGACTTTGGTATATCATAGCACCTGTACATCGCAGAGATTCTTATTGACTCTTCACTCATAAGTTTAATAACTGTACTTACAATACTCAGTCTATCAACCACTTCTATTCTAGTATCATCATATAAGTTATTTTTTATATACATTATGACACCATCTGCCTTGTTGATTGTACTTTCATTATAATAACTTTTATAACCCTGTAGTTGATAGAAATGAGGATGTTGCAAGTTCCAAGATTCCGTACATACTATAATACATGGCTTTTTTGCTAAACACTCAATAAAAGTTTCTAATTTTATAAAATTTGCATTTAGACTTCTTATATTTACGGACAAAATTAAATTCTTTTTCTTCATTATAGTCTTGTTGAGCTTCTTGATATCTTCTACTTCACATTCAACCTTGCTTACCTCATCAAAATTAAGGTCTTGATCCATTTCTGTTTATTTCTTGCTTCTTAACCTATCTGCTATACGTGTGTTGATGGAGTTCAGTGAACCTGCAGACAATCCAGATGCTTTCTTTAGTAATCCTTTGTCTGATGTTTTTTCTACTGTACCGACATATCTTGGTAATATTGGTTGTACGGTATAATCGGTAAGGTCGATATACTTCCTTATCTTGGCCTGGACAATTTCGCATTCGTGGCTATTTGTCGCCACGTGTTCTATGTTAAACTTTGCTTTGTATCTGCTATTACTAAAAGCACAATTTGTGCAATTCATTTTATGAACTTGACATTCTCTTGTTTTATGTTCTCCGGCACACTTTAAACAGATAGAGTTGTTTTTACATGTAGTACCATTGTGGCCAAACCTGCCACAATTGAAACGTGGTCTGACATTACAGTAATCATACACCTTACAATTTTGATATCCCACGAAGATTCTGTTATTATTCTCTCTGACGTGTTCGTATACGTCAGCAGGCATCTCTAATATTACCGTCTGCAGTTGAGTCTTGCTATTCTTGTAGGAGTGCAAAAAGACGCATTTCTTTTTAAAACTGCTGAAATTCCTCTCATTGATGTCATTTTCAATATTTCTGTCATCCATATTTTCAAAATTATCTATTCCCACTACTTTTACTTTGGGATTCATTACTTGCTCTCTGTTTACTTGACATGTATCTACTAGTTTTAACTTTAACACGTTATGCACTTTACCGACACTTTCCTCGTTTAAACAGTTTATAATTATTTCATTTTTCTTCTTGATAACTATTTTTGTTTGAATTGTTTTGTCTTTGATCAAATAGTGCGACACCATTTGATTCACTTTTTCAATGGTTTGATCTTCAGTAGTTTTATTTATTATAATTTTAGGTACACGTTTTGGTTTATTATAATTTATTGTACTGGAGATAACTTCAGAAAAAGTTTTAATGTTAACAGCTGGTGTGTCGTTTTTTTGTTTCTCCAATAGATCCTTCAAAAGCTTATTTTTTTCTACTGTTCACTTTTGAGGTTAGGTCTAGATCCTCGTGTTCCCCACAGATTCCAAGAACTGCACTTAATTTTACACCTATGTTGTTTTCGAATTCGCTAGTATGATATACACTTTCACATATTAGATACACTATAGTCTTAACTTTTTGCTCTGAATGGCCTTTGTAAACGATTTGCTTTGGACGATGGAACGAGCCTCCGCTCTCGCCAGCCATCTTAATCAGGAAGTAAGAGAGAAGGAGACCGAACTCCCATAGGCACGGAGATGAAAAGTGGGTCCTGCTTTTTCGCCAAAGATCGGCGCATTCGCCCGCGTATTTCGTTTTTTTACCCATCTTGTTTTATATAACATTCACTTACCGTATCCATATTTTATAACGAGACTATCTTCACTTACACCTGTTTCCGTACGTGAGAATACAAGATTAATCAAGGTGCAAAACATTTATTGCAATAAGTAAATAAATTTAATTTTATCATATTAATGTACAGAAATAACAAGTCGTACAATGCAAAAAAAAAAATTCTGCTCGAGGATTCGAACCCTAGTCAAAAAGATCATCAAGCAAGCGCCTTAGCCTCTAGACCACCAACGCTTACAACTATAGAAAACAGATGTTACATATGTTCATAGCTCAAGCGTAACGAAATTTGTTTACTTAATGTTAATTAAAGTTAAGTAAATATATTTTAAGGTTGTTAGCTTAAACGCGCATTCATATATTTATCAGTAAACTTACAAGAATCAGTATGGGTCATCTCGTTTATCATTATAATAAAGCATGTATGTGTATGCAACATGAATAATTGAAAATTTTTATTATATATTGCTTTTTTGCAAGTATCTCATGTTTTTAAAGAATTGTTATTAAAAAAAAAAATCCGAGGTGGACTTGAACTCGGGTCATCAGCTCCGAAGAAAAATAATTCAATAGTAACTTTTTTCACCACCAGAAGCCTCTGTCATCAGCTAAACGTCGATCATTCCCGCGGGCGAATGCGCCGATCTTTGGCGGATAAGTAGGACCACTTTCGCCATTTGGAGTTTGGTCTCCTTCTCTCTTACTTCCTGATCTTAATATATGGTAATTATATATATATATATATATATATATATATATATATATATATATATATATATATATATATATAATTACCATTTGAATAAATGAATTCAAAAAGTGTTTTTAATAGAGTTTTTAAATACGAATTTTTCAAGTCGCATAATTTATAAAATTTAATGTCGATATATGTATATAATATATACTTATCAATGCTACGGCAAACTGCTACTAATATTAATTCAACATTTATTATAATAAATGAAAAAATGTTTCATTAAACATATTTCGTGAATACAGTTTCCAAAAATTAGCTTCGATATAAATCTATGTTCTTGTAATCTTTGTATAATTAATTGAGTAAATTAAAAACGATTGTTAAACTATTTTAGGTGTAGGATATAAAATTTAAACTGAAGTTTTAGGAAAGCTCTTATCGCTTTGGGCAGTGGATATAAATAATGAACTCAATCACTTGTATTTTACATAAAAGATATACTTTAATTTATTCCTTGAGAGAGATGGCGGATTAACACGTCTGATACGTTAGACGGTTGAAATAACAAGAAGGAGGAAGACGTTAGTACATGTAAATGAGTTCCACACACTCATGACCATATTAGTCAAGTTTGGCATAATAGTAAAGCGCGCGAACATTTAAATATAATAACGACTGAAATTAGTAATTGAACATTATTATAAAATCACATCATAAACGCATTATTCAAACTTGATGAAACTTTATGAAACTTAATTAAATCTTTATTCTACATATAGTTTCCATAAAGTATTTTATTCTATGTAATGTTATCAAGATTTGATATAAATAAATATTTCATAAAACTACCCAGGCGGAAATAATCCTATGCATATAAAACTTATTGAAACTTATCAAAACTTATTAGCTTTTACTAGATTTTAATAATAGTTTACAAAGTGTGGAATTCGGAATGTTATGATGGTTTATAACATTTTATAATGTCTGTGAGCATAAATTAGCATTTTGAAAAGTGTATAAACTAACTATAATTAAATGTTACTAAATTTTTATATCTTTTATTACTATTTTCAAACATTTCTAAAAATGACGAAAACAGGTGATTATAAACATAAGTTTCAACTCATGATATAAGGAGAGAAATTAAAATTTATTTTATAATAGTTCTTAACAGTTATAAGATTTTTAAAAACGTTTTACTATATTACTAATTAATCAGAAGAATTATAAATACCTGTAAATCTAAATTCTTATGTGTAAATATTTTTTTCAAATTTTTCAATATTTTTAAAGTTTTTAAAATTGTTAAAACTAAAATTTTTGATAATTTTCAAACTTTTAAGCAGCGAGAGGAAAAAAACTTTTCCTCCCGTTGCAGCGTAGTACTTTCCTACTATTTTTCCTCATTATATTACAATAAAATCTTAATATAATCTGTTCATATTGTAGATGAATTCGAAGTTCGTAAAAAAGAAGTATAAGCAAAAATTAAACTGAAGTTTGGCATCAGAGTTAATCAAGTTCTTGAAGGGCATGGCACAACTAATACGGGTAATCTAGCTCGAAAATGTTTAAATTATCCAAGAGAATTTGCAAATTATCTAGAACTTAATGAAAGATTGGTTTGTAACTTAGCAACTATAATATCGTTGTATCGATGCAAAGAATCGTTAAATCTAAGTTTTTTTGATATATTATGCAATGATACAATAAGAATTTATTTTAATTTGTATCCATGGGCTGTAAACAAAGCACTTGTGCATGGATGCGACATTATAAAGCAATTTCCTTTACCAGTAGCATACTATGCCGAAGATGCTCTAGAAACAAGCCATACATTTTTTAGGAAATACATGATTCAGCATGCACGTCAAAATAGTCGTAAATTCCGAATTATTGACGTATTTCAACGTATGATATATTTAAACGATCCAAAAATGTCTCTTATAAATATTAATGATCGCACAAAGAAACATAAATTAGAATTGATTAATGATACCAAGATATTTATGAAAGAAAGATTGGTAAATAGATAATTTGTAATATTTTTAAATGTTTTTTAATAAGATTATTTTACTGTTGTAATTTAAAGTTCATAAACTAAATTTTTGAATTCATTTAAAATAGATTAAATGTGACAAAAAACTATGAATTTAAAATGTACTGAAACAAGTTGATAAAAATTTAGCTTTCATAAGAAGCTATTTACTTAGATTTATAATATTTCCTTTAATAATTTATTTTCAGGAAGAGCTTAAAAACAGGTCAATATGAAAATGAAGTTGTATTTATTGAGGACGAAAATTATACTGAGAAATAGAAGATTTTGATGATTCCGAATTTTTTCTATAATACTAAAATATTAAATTCAGAGTACAGAAATTGTATGACTATAAGCTTAATAAGATTAACATAATGTGGAGAAGAAAATGAACCGGGCATTAATAAAGAACATTTCTCTCAGATTATTCCGTCTACAATTAATGTTAGAATTTTCAATATTGGTGTTGCTCATTTATTCATATTTCATAAAATATTTAATAACATTTAATATTTTGGGAATGATAATTATTAAACAAATAAAATATGTATCCACACATTTTTATCGCTAATTCTATCAATATTCTGATTCTATCTGCAATATATCGCATCTGAAAGCCAGAAATGTCTATATACCGGATATGATGAATTAGCAATATATATATATATATTGCTAATTCAATCATATTCTGAATATATAAGCAATATCTCGCATCTGCAAGCCGAAAATGTCGAATTTTCCAAAAATTGCGTATATTACGATTGTTCCTGGGCCAGCGACAATTTCTAATTTAATTTCTATATTTTTCTCGTATTCTGTAGAGTATAACCTGCAAAACAAAACAAAATTGTCCAATTTAGTCAAGTCTGGAAGTAGATACATCATTTTGAAAAAAAATTTCCAAAAAATTGCTTATATTACGATTTTTCCTGGGCCAGCGACAATTGCTAATTTAATTTCTATACTTTTCTCGAATTCTGTGGAGTATAACCTACAAAACAAAGAAAAAATGGTCCAATTTGGTCAATACTGGAAGGAGATATTTTATTTTGAAAAAAAATGTCCAAAATGTCCCATAGTGGGGCGCCCTGTTTTATAAATAAATTATACTTTGTTTATTGTTGTAGATGAATTTGTTATTTGGCGCCACCCTATCCCTATACTATGGTAGAACCAAACTCGGGGCGATGTTTTGGTTCTAGGGGGTAGGGGGGGGGTATAACGGCCGGTAGAGGACTCGCAATTTATGGGAAATTCGAGACAGTTAGCTTTTGTCCGCACTCGCGAATAGTTGAGTGATTACGCGCGCCAAAGGTGAACAGGATTTAGCAGCAGCAAGAGCAGTCCAAGCAGCAACAGCAGCAACGAGAGCAGCCCTAGCAGCAACAGCAGCAACCGCAGCAACCACAGCTACTACCGCAACCGCAACACGGCAAGGTCGAGAGAGAGACACCCTTGCCAGAGGACGACGTAGATGACCGCGATAAGAAAGTAGGGTTTTATTTATATTTATTTATGCGCGATCGAGTGGCGAGGCATTGGGCTCCAATCGCTGATCCGGTCATATATTATGCGGCCTTCTCGCGGCGCGAATTCGCGCAACACGGACGACAAGTTTCTTATTGAATAAACGCTATTCTATATTAGAATCGGTAGTGTGTTCATTTGATTAGCGACTCGATTCCTCTTCCTATTCAAACCGCCGAATACCGTCGCCTCCGCGGACACTATCCAGAGGTGTAGTGCATACTGGGTACCGGAACATCGTCGCAGGTAAGCGACCATACGAGCGAGGTCGGCATCTCGCAGAAGCAAAGTGCAGGAGCACTTTGCATTTGTACGGTGGCCATAGGCATCTATCCGCCTAGAAACAGCCCCGTTACAATCTATAACAGGAAAGTTAACTACTTAAAAAGAAGTTGATATGCCATGAAAACAAAGTTATATTCAGTTAATATTGACGCATGATTTTATTGATATTTTCTTGATTAATAATCAATAACTGAAGCAGCAGATAAAAATTATCGCGTCCATGCAAGTTAACAATATGGCTATGATACAGCCGTCATATTATTGGAACAATTCCAAAAAATAGATTAAAAATTTTAATATTTAATTATTTAAAACAATTACAAAACGCTTGAAAATATTTTATATTGAAACAATATATTACATATAGGGACTATTAATTTGAAGGAAGATACGTTCCAATGAATTGTCAGCGGTGTTTTTATTTTTAACTTTAGATAATCAATAGATCCTCTTTGCATGTTCAGATAAAAATAAAATGGTAATGCTGCTATTAAACTATTTACTTTTTATTTAATTTATTGTATTTAATCGTATGTATATACTCTATATGGCAAGGAACATAACTTACATATTTCAAATTTTAAATATTTGATAATCATATTTTAGCAAAAATGATTAAACTTCAACATTCTTTAACTATTTTATTTGAAATTGAAAAATTAGCTGCAGGTTTGTGAGGAGGTATTAAAAAGAAATCCTAAAAAATGATGGGTCTCGGTCACTGTCATCTTATTGCTCGTTTTCGCTGATCCGGACACTGGACCTGTAATATACAAGAATTTTTTTATTATATGATTAATTTTTTTGCGTAGTTAATGATCTAGATAATGCATAGAAGTATAATAAGATTTTTGCTAAGAACAAGCATTCAAATTAGATCAAAAGGCGCCATAGATCCCGTGGCAAGTATATTTTAAATATTCATGACATCAAAATTTGTTTGTTTCTGGAACAATAGTTATTTTCTAGAGTTATTTTCTAGATTATTAAAAAAACTTTTATTTAGAACAAATTTCAAAAATAGGTAAAGCGCGAAAAAATACAAAAATTAAAATGAAATTGGAAAAAGAAGCAACCCTTACAAAAATCACTCCCACATTTTGACAGTGAAACACTAAAAAATAACTCCCAATTATCAACTCTCAATTCGTTTGCATTCCCCTCGTACCGGAGTCTCAGCCGAGAACCAGGATTTGGAAGGGGGAAGGGTAATAATAAAGCTTATTTGTAACAATTAGTGTGATATATTCTTAGTTTCTAAATATACTTGGAGTTCTAGCTGTCGTCTTCAATCTGAAACAAATAAGCCAACGCGTGCGATTTCGAGAGATTTCGTTAGAACGTGTTTCCAAATATTTAGATTGCGATACGGAACGGTATTACAATATGGCCGTATCTAGGCGTCGGGGCGGTACGGTACGGTGTGAGTGTGTACGTGTGTGTCGTTAGTGATTCATCTGTTAGCGGCGGAGGCGTGTGCGCACGGCTAGGCCGCTTTTCTCATGGGCTCCGTATTTCATTTGTCCTGTGTCCACACAGTGAGAAAAGAAATACGGTGCTACGGTGTAGCGAGGTTGACGGTGTGCTACGGAAACGTGTGCTCACGACTCGGTGTGACTCCTGGCTTCTTCGACCCGGGACTTTCCCTTACCATGTGTGCTCGCAGTGGCGAGGGAGAAACTACGGTCTGGTGGTTGGTAGTACGGTCGTGACTCGGAGTGGCACCCACGTGTGCTCACGAGTGTGGTGCTCCTAGTTTCTCCCGTTACCAGGATTTCTCTTCCTCGGTGTGCTCACTGTAGAAAGGGCAATGGTAGTATGGTAGTATGGTTCGGATGGTATGGTCGGTAAGGCCTAGAGAACCAGGAAACCAAGAGACAGAAAATCAGCCTCCATGTGTTCTCACGAGACGGTTGGGCCTACGGATTGCTCTTACTCGGATTCTCTTCACAGTGTTGTGTGCGCACAGCACTGTGCAAATCGGAAGCTCGAGTCGAACTGACTCCCTCGTCCGGCGGCTGGTCTTATATAGCCTGCTACTACGCACTAGTGTGTTTGGGGCTGTCATACGGACTCGCTTCATGCGCCTTTCTGTTTGTGCGCACGACTTCGCATGGGTGTCGCGGATGAATTCGCGTGTGTTTTTGCATGAGACGAATGTCTCGTTGTACTATCAATTTAAAAGTTTCTCTCAAGTTATTCTCAATTTGAGTTCAATCTTTATTTAGTTAATACAGATAATAGTCAAGTGAAAATAATTTATTATCCGTACCAAAATGAAAGATTCCCTCTAGTAGAGATACTAAAGGTTTGATAAAAGAAAAAAATACATTTACTTACTAACCATGGCTAGTGATGCTTAACTTTTTTGATCTATCATCTAACAGTCTACCATCAATGCTATAGTTGCATATAATATACCCATACCGTAGAATTAAATTTACTTTTACAAAAAGCCCGTTTTCGCCTCTACTAGTTGGGCAATGTACAATATCATTATTGGCCACGCAATTCTTATTCTCATAGTTTGTGTTCTCTTTGTCTCATAAGATCTGTAAACATATCCGGATTTGAAATAACTGTCGGCGTTTCGCTCAAGCCGTCAGAGTGGACTCTTCAGTAAGGCTCTAACGGCCTTTTCGCTTCTGCAATAAAAAAATAATGTAACCATCTACTTATATAGCCGTCTTGAGGGGGGGGGGGGGTCTCGCAATGCGCCCACTCGTCCCCGGGATTTGCCGCTCTGGATAGAGGCACGGCCCATAGCTAGCAACCAGGAGGGAGACCTCCCATTACGGGACCCCCCTTGACGTGCTACTTGCCTACTGGTACACAAAACCTTGCTACCTTCTTGATTATCCTGCCATACTGATACCCACTCGCCGCTCTCTCACCTTTCTCGCGAAACACTACCCCCCTACAACCTCACACACCACACACTACACACAATCACACATTCTCCCCATCTCACAACAGCACCAAACCCTTCAGTATCATATCTCCTGTCAGCTCAACAACATCAGAGCTGACAATAAATCCTTCTCTGGAAAACTCATTTTATTAATTTGGACTATACACAACTTTTAATAATTGACAAGCATAACTTTTATTATCAGACACACATAGCGTACGTTTTTTCAAAATCAAATTATTGTACAACAGTGTGCTTTTGTAAATATTTTTTTAAGCCTCCGATACGTCGGCCAAACAAACAACTAACTACTCGTAGTGATCATTTCTACACCTCACTTAAACTAAACAAAACGATTATTAGTATCGAAATTAAAATTAAATAATATTCACTTTTGCTTCTTTCAAAAATATAGACAAAAATCAAAGAAAAATCTACAGAATAAATGAGGCAATAGAGGTATATTGTCTCCTTAATATGTTACCGGAAGTGGCCGTTATAAAATGACCAATGCTGCTGCCGATTTTAGCTTATTACAGCGGTGTATTTTAGCAATGCTGTCTTCTTTCGTTTTCTTCTTCACCTTCTTTAAAATATACATATTGTTAATCTTTATTATGAATAGCTGAACGTTTTATTGCATGTGATATTTCATTTAAAAAACATTCTAACAATCTATACATAGCTTCTGGTGGACATAAATATCTTGTATGAAGGTACTGGGTAATCTCATCATATTTGTATTCGTTGTTATCTTTATTTTTTTCGTTTTCAGTTTGATTGATGCTATCGTTATCTTCTCTAAAATTTATATCTACATTGCGACTATTATGACAGTATGACAATTAAATTTAAATAAAAGGAAAGGATTGTATATAACAACAAACCCATTATCAGCTGTTCTGGTTGAATATTGATTTTATAAATTATTTTTCTCCCATCATCTCTTCGCTTATATAATGGATATCCTGATGCATGAGAACTAGTAGATTTCATAAATTTGTTTGGAAAATCTTTGTACACGTTTCCTTGGCTTTATGCATACATGGAGAATCCATATTTTGAGCTCCACAAGGACCATGTATCATAAATTGTTTCACAATATTGTATAAATTTGGATAAATGTCTTCATTAGGAATTTCAGCACGTACAAATTGTTTTTTATTTCTACTATTAATCGATTTTTATATTCGATTCTATTGATTTTATTTCTCCATAATTGAAATACGCTTTTGTTTGTTTATAATTACTTGTATGAAAAAAGAGTTCTGCGCTCCGGAATTATTGAAAAATCGTGATTTATGTTTTCATAAGAATAATTTTCTAAAAGTGGAAACATGTAAATCTGGCATGTTTCATATATTTTTAATAAATGTGAATGCATTTAAGAAATATCAAAATGAATAGTACAAGGACATACATTATAAACAATAGCAACGGCAAAGGCATAAACGCCACAATCATAGCTGTTAGTTTGTGATTATACTTTTTCGGAGGTTATTTTCAAATCTGGATAGTTGGGAAATAATCTATTTAAAAAATCTTTGTGCTCATCCTGTAAGTAGGTCCGATTCAATCATATATATGTTACGTCGTCGGCTATGATGCTGTCGTCGGTTGCAACATTTTTATTGGTTAGTTTATTACGGAGAACACGGAGAACGATGAGAATTTTTATGAGAAAATCCTAGCGCTATCGGTGTTTAGACATTCCCGCGATCCCGAAGAACAGCGCAAAATGCCTGGTCAGGAAACCTTCTGTTAGGGAAAAAGAACTTAATTTCGTGCCTTCAGAATATGATTCGACTTGAAAAACTCATGATCTATGCTACACGTTAGTTCTATAGCTTTCCTTCTGAGAAAGAGAGTGTGTAAGAGAGACAGAGAAGCTTCTAGCGGGTTAGTAGCGCTGTATTGAATTGACACTTACCTTTTGTTTAGTCAGCTGCTTTGTGCTCTGCTACCTGTTCATTCTCTCGGCTGGTAATTGGAATCACTGGCTCGGTGGTCGACGCCGGTTATAAATTATTTAATTAGGCGATGATGGAGTGAGTATGTAAGGACTCGGAATTTGGATTTTGACTAAAAAGTCGTGATTTAATAGCAATAAACCCCTTTTTTTATTTGCTTGAAATAAAAATTACCCAACTTTGTCGACGCTCAGTGTGACTATCGCGTTAATGAAATATACTAAGTCGATGTAATAGCGCTAAGCTCACAAACTGTAGGTGAGACGATTTACTCCGGGAGGCGGTGCAAGAAGTAATGATCGTATACCTTTTTACTGAAAGGGTTACTAGTACCCAACATGAATAATTTAAAATGCACTCAATTCTGATTGGTTCTCAGATGACTTTACTTTATTTAACTCCGAAGCGCATTTGAAAGGCTTTCGTGATATCGCTATTCTTTTCTTTGCCCGTTGCTATGCAGTAATTACTTTATCTCGCGGCTCGATTTCCTGGTTACCGTCCAAATTTATACTACATGAAAATTATTAGTGTTTATGTTGATTTGACGCGAAGCTTTAATTTCTTTCAATAATAAATCTTGTCGAACTTGAATCCCGGACCGAATGATTTTTGCGCGCACTCGAAACGAATAATTTTATGTCCACCGACGCTAAGTCCCGAACCGAGTTGCGACTCGGCTAAATTTTGTTCGACGGCGACTAAGTCCTGATTGAACTTCTGAGATCGTAATAATGCATGTGTCCGGTCCCGCTCAAGATTCTAAGTGCAACTGAAAGAGATTAACCCTGACTGAGAAACTAAGTCAGAATAAGAGGGGTCGTGCCGTTTGTCCGGGTGCTTATATAGTCCGGGCTCGTGAATGTTCTAGAATATTCTCAACGAAAATCCCCAATACGAGGGGTTAGCATTTCCATATATGGAGTTATCTATGATCTCTCCCTACTCCTCTTCTTACTATTTTTCGCCTCTGGCTTTTTCTTGCAGCTTATCATATATCCCCTCCCCCGGATATAGTTCCGTCCTGCTCGGGTCTATGTTTGTATAGGTGGTCGAGCTTCTTTACATCGTATGGCTCCTCCGGGCTTCTTGTAATCATCAAAGTAGTGATTTACTTTGCCATGAATATGAACTCTTACTGTTTGTGGGTAAGGCAGCTTCTCTTGTAATAGGTATCGAAAGAGGCACCGTCGTTGGTTTGGGCCCCGCGATGCGTAGGTAAGGCGGTCCTTCGATAATAGGTGGAGCATTGCGTTTCTAGCATCTGCATCTCCTAAATTGTTCTTGATTTTCCTCGTTGTGGATATGATGTTTATATTTTTTTTACATTCGCTATATCTTTGCACTCGCTATTGAACTGCTTCTAGCGATGTTCGATATGCTCAAATCTCAGTCTGGGTTTAACTTTCGTGCATTATAATCTTACGACATATTTGAGTTAGTTATTCTTACTCTTGTTTAATTGTATTTTACCGAAATTTGTGTTCGTATAATAATGTTGTCTAGCACATGATTGTTCGTATTTCGTTTTGGGTATTTGTTATATCACATTTTATTTTAATAATATTAATTCCGCATACGATTATTGTGTCTCTTCTGTTCTTATCGTCTCCCGCTTCCTATCTTTTAGAGTATCTAGAATGTATAATGTGCTTTTCCGAGTTGGCTTGTACTTTTATTCTTGTGACCTCGGCTCGGAGCTATTCGGTGTTTACACTTACTCAATGTCGTCGATGCTCTCTCTCTCTCCCGCTATACTCAGTGGGATCGCATTCTATTGCTTGCATATAATATTCTTTTAGTATCTATAATCATTCTTATTGAAAATAAAAATGCGAAAAATTGAGCATTTCACACCTTCCCCCTGAGTTGAGCGTTCTGAGGTGAGCCTCTGACGCTCACAATTTGATACTATTTATATAACTTTAGTTCATACACAATCTGTTGTTAAAATTATCATATTCGGATTTACTGAGCGCTTACAATTGATGCTTAAATATATTGTGATTGTAGGGTTTCTTATCATCTAATTTCTTTATTTGACAAATGTATTTTTCTAGCATTATTGTGTTTACATATGAGGTAGTAGTTTGGTTTACAATAAGTTTTCTTTGTCCTATTTCTTTCATTTTTGCTAAACAAAAATTTCTCTTGCTTTTGTTTCCCAACACCTTTCTAATTATAATTTCCCTTCATCAAATCCTTATTATTATTATTATAGATTTTCCTTTTACTGTTTGGTATATTCTAATTTTCCCTTCATTATTTTGTATATACTTATATATTAACTAATTATTATTATTCGCTAGGGCCATCAATTTATTTTTTTCCCGATGGGTTTATTTAATATGAAATAATGAATATAATAATAATAATGATGCGGGATAATATAATTTGATTCGCCTTTCGAAACATATAATTTGCAGTTTTTCTTATCAGTTCCTTTTCCTTTTCCCAATGTATATTTTTTTTCTGTATAACATGATATTTCTATAATATAATATAATAATAATTTCAACTAGTTTTCCCTTCACCTTGATATAATTTTAATGCTTATAATATACATATATAAATTTTTTTTGGGTTTGTTTTTTCTTTTAAATTACTAGCTTATTATAAAAAAATTATTTCGATTACAATTTCTTATTATCATTTGTATATAAATTTACGACTGTGATTTGTAATAATATAATTTTGGTTGTTTGTTTGTGAGATTACACTTTGTTTGTGAGATTACACTGTTTTCTTTTCCTTATAATTCCATTTTATGACAATTCAAGCGTTACTAGAATTACATTTTTCCAACCCACGAATTCTATGATTTTTATTGGTTTATTTCTATATGAATGGAATTTATGGACGCGGGGTTCTTTAATTAATCTAGCATATCTGCGGACTTTTCCTTTGAAAGTTCTGACCTTTTTGTCATATCTTTCTATGGTCCTAATTTTGTTGGTTATTTGGGTTTCCCCTGCTAGAAGCTTCATTTCTTCTAGCCTTAGTACTAGGTTCCGCATGTAGGCGCTATACGTTTTTAATTTTACATTAGAAGGGATTCTCAAAGGGAAAAGCGCTATTTTCCCATAAACCAATTCAAAGGGTGTAAAGTTTGTGGCTGCGTGTACACTGGCATTATATGTAAAGGTTGCAAAGGGGGTCAGGTGGTCCCAATCATCATATCTCTCAGAGTATATTTGGATGAACTCTATGAGTAGAGCATGACTTCTTTCCAATGACCCATTTGTTTGAGGTCTATAGCCTGAGGTTGTCAAATGATTTATCTTGAATAGCTTCAATAGTGATTCACCGATGCTTGACAAGAAACTGGTCCCTCGGTCTGAGAGTATGGCTCTCGGGGCTTCAAATTGGTGGATCAGGTACTTTGCTAGTGCGTCAGCTATCGTCGTTGCATTGGGGTTTTTAATAGGTATTGCTATTAGATATTTAGTTAAGTTACACTACATCGTTAAGAGATGGCAGTTTTCTCTTGATGTCATCCTCAATTTTCCTACTGTGTCAATTGACACTTTATCAAAAGCTTCTATTGGTGTGTCTGTGATGATCATTGGTTCTCTCGTTTTGAACCGTTCTATTTTCTGTTCTTGGCAGTTTGCACATCGTCTGACGTAGTTTTGAACGTCGTTTCTCATTCCTGGCCAGTAGTATCGTTCCCTTAGTTTCTGATACGTCTGGTTGATTCCATTATGTCCTCCTGTCAGACTGTCATGAAGGTGTCCAATTATTTTTTTTCTGTGTTTTTCAGCGAGTACTTCTGCTTTTTCGAAACACATTGTTACTCTTATTTCACTTTTGTGGAAATGTTCATAAAGTATTTCTATGATGGTTGGTGAGCCCATCTGGTCCAGAATGTCTCCTTTTCGGCCTACTCTGAAACTCTTGATATTTCTGTTAAATAATATTTCTTTTAGGTTCTTGAGTCCTTTGTGTACATTCTCCATTTTGATTGTATTGACGTACTTGTCTTTCACTATTACAGCAAAAATTTGATGCTTCTTGAAAGGAGTGACTAAAACTTCTCCTGGTTTTGGCTTTTTGTTCTTTATTTTCATTAAATCAATGGCTCCTAATTCTTCCAGTAGTCTTGTAACAGACCATGTATTGTCATAATCCGCTGATAGAAAGTGTACAATATTGTCCCGCTCGTATGTGAGGCATTCCCTCATGGTGATTAGGTTGTGGGGAATTCGCATGGTTTCTGCAGTGGGACGAGTCAAGTTGCTTTCAGATTTTCGCTCGTCTCGTTGCATGTCATGACCTTTATTTAGAGGTTCTAAACCTGGTGGTGAGGGTAAGAGAAAAGACATTGTGAGTTCTGGTGGTTTTGAAAATCTTATATCTATAATGGATCCTTCTTCGGCTTCTATCTCAATCACACAATATTCCTAATTTCTTGTGGTTCTTTGACTTATTTCTCAGCGTACAGTTGGCTGTAGGGCTATCACTTTTTATTGTGGGTGACTGATAATGTCTTTCTCACTGGTGGCAATATGATGTCAGTTACACTTTTGATATCTGACTAATTTCCTGTATCCTCTTGACTAGATACTTCTTGTAGCTTCTGTCGTGCTCCTTTTATGAGGGTTTGAACACTTTTCCTCCAGATGTGTAGATTGCTTCACGCACATCATCGGGTACATTGTCATCGTCAGAGAAGTGTGAGGATAAATCTAGTAGTGTATCTATTTCAGTTGTTGACTCATTGTTATCAGCTTGTTTATCCATTTCATATATTCTCATGCTTTCTTCAAATTTTCTGCTAGCTTCTTCTACTTCTTGTTTAATTAGGGTGGTTCTGACTGATAAATTTTTTATAGATTCTTCATCTGCATTTTCTTCATTTTGGGAATTTTCTACTGCGCTCATGTCTATTGCGATGTTGCTTATGGTTTTGTTCTGACTATCTTCTAAAGAAGATGTTTCTTCTTCTGGTACTTTTTGGGCTTCATCTTCTGTACTATCTGAGTCTGCTTGTCGTAATCCGCTGTAACTAAAATCTGGCATGGGTGGTTTATCTAAGTCGCTGTCCTCATTAGCTGTTGACGACAGCCATGATCTCCCGGATGGATTGAGTGTCATTTAAATGTCCGAATATATATCAGATGAACTTCCTGGCATTTCTCTTCGTTTGATCGAAATTGCCTCTGTAGCTGGTGTCTCGGTTTTTGTTGGTGTCTCTGTTTGTGCAGCCTTCTTTGCACCAATAGTTTTGGACGCATTACTTGGTCCTCCTTGCTTGATGTTGTTACGTCCAGATTACAAATTTTAATTACAAAATCTAATACATTAATACAATTACATGAGTTCCTACCTGAATTGATAATCGAACTTGGCGATACGTGAAAGTTATAATAATTTAAATGATTAAAAGAGTGAATGATAGGAAATCCCTTTTGGCTACCGCGGACGCGGTCATCGCCTACCGGGGAAGGGAACCGGATACGAAGTCACTTAAACTATACATTATTTCTTTTAAAATCGACACACGTTTATTTCTATGAAAAGAGAAAAGTACCTTAATGTGTAAGTGTGCGTGGTTGTTTGTATATATGTGTGAAGAGGTTCTTGAGTGCCTGTAGCTGTCAATCCTTGGCGCCTTCCAGCCTAGGCTCGGTGGTTCAGGTTACAGCGGTGGCTAGATGCACTTAGATGTGACGGCTCGTCCTTTCGATGTGCGCAGTGTAGATCGCAGGGAGTCCACTGCCTCTGTTGCTTCTTCTTTTCAGCAGGGGGTGATATTCGGAAAAGTGCCGATGGATGCACTTGCTCGACTGAGCGACTAAGTCCGATATGCTCTCTACTTTTAAACGTACAAGTAGCGAGTAATGCGTGATACTTGTTTCAAGAATGGTCTGGCGACGAGCAGAGTAACGTTCTGCGAGAGATTTCGGATATTACTGACGATGCTTGCCCTTTGCTCCCGGGCTTTATATACTTGCATATCCCCTTGTTTTTCTCGGGCTAGCGATTTCCATATTGGGTCACCTTACTATTTTGTATTTTCCTCTCTCAATTTTAAGGGAATCGTAGCAGGTCAAGTCATAAACATCATAGTTTATGAGTACCACTTAAGAATTTGTCTCTTTTAGAACTCTCCCGCGGTCTCTCTTTTACTGGAGATCGCACACGTGTTTCCTATGGAATTCCAGATCGTCGAATATTGCGCCTCGGTTTCTTTCTCTCCTCGCTAGTTTTTTCTCATAGTTGTGCTCATTTTTCCGCGGTGGTTTGTCGTCGCATTGCGTGGAAACAGCCCCCCCCCTTCTCGTGCTTCGTAATTCATGGCTCTCCGTTTAAAAATACGAATATGCGGTTCTTATGAAGTTATCATTGAATCTAAAATATTCCTTAGCGTTTTTATGGCATTTTGAATTTACTGCGTGGTTCGTTGGAATACATTCAGTTTTTACATTCTAGATTACATATAATATTATTTAAATTTTATATTAATATCGATACAAAATGAAAGAAGCAAACAAAATTGTATCAAGAATATGTGACATGTGTATATAACCTGTGTTGAGTCGGCTGTAACATAGAATTTCTATTAGTATATTGATAATTTTTTTATTACCGATGTGTACTTTTATTCAAGCTACTTTTCTCTTTATGTCTTTTTATTCTCTATCTTTCGTGTGGGTTGTTGCCTTTTATATAAAATTCCACCCCTTCTGAAAAAAAAGAATGTTGAACATGGAATTTCAATATTCTTCTTTTGTAGCGAGAAGTATGTGAATATTTTTCCGTTTTGAGTTAAAAAGATTTTGTATTATTTTATTTCCCATGCCCATTTCTACTTTAGGATACACGTGTTTTTTACCCCCACTTTCTTATTTTCTACAGCCTAGGTTTCTTCAATTTCCCAGCTTGCTCTAGTGGTGCATCTCGGCAGTGTATCAGTTGATTTTGAATGTTGGTCTAGTTCAGATCTCCAACCTATTTTTATCCGGTCTCTTCGATTATTATTTTACTAATAATTTATATATTTTTTCTCTTTCTTTGAAAAAGAATGATTGGTGCTATTGTTCTTTTGTTTTTGGAAGTAGTCTTTTGGAGGACACGTCTCGATCTCGAAGAAATCTACGAGGTACGTTTTTTTTTGTCTGTCTATTTCTTCTCTTTGCAAATGTTTTTCTTTTCTTCTCCCCTTTTTCTTTTTTTGCATTAATTTTATCTAAATAAATCTTTTTTCAGATTTTTGATTTTGGTGGCCCCGATGAGGAAGACGTTATTTACGATCCCTGCCATAGGGGAGGCTTCGGCATTTGTGCCATTTGCCTCTGTCCTCGGACAGACGTATCCCGGATATCGGTTTACTGGGATGCTTCCTTTAGTCCTTCTGTAAGTTACTTATTTTAATTTGATCTCAATTTTCCCTTGAATTTGTTTAAATGTAGATTTATTTATTTCTTTTTTTTATTTCAGTATCGCTATTCACTGCCTCCCTTAGGGGCTAATTGGGATTGTCACGACGAGGTGCGTGATTGTTTTGTGTCCTGTCACCAAGAGACCTGGATGTACCCGGATTCTCTCGAGCGCTGCTCGGTGTGTTGCCAGGAGCGGGGCGGTCCTCCGATTTTCATGCGTTGGCAGAATGAAGGGGTGAGTTCATTTTATAGTATTTCCTTCATATATATATATATATATATATATATATATATATATATATATATATACTTCCCTATTTTGGATAGTAATTTTCTTGTATTTTTTTGTTGTAGGTCTGGATTCCCATTCCTCTCCAAGGGGTAGCAATATAGAAGTTTTTTATTTCTTTATTTACATTTATTGATTTGTATTGTCATAAAAAAAAATTTTGTATCAATAAATTATGTAATTTTATTAAAAGAAATGTGTTCGATCTCTCCCCTCTCTCTCTCATTTTTCCTAGTATTCCCGTAATCTTAATAATTATTTTCATCCAGGTGTCTTCCTGCTATAACGTCACATATATCCTTCCAAATCTCATTTTCCTCCTCGGGTGTTAACGTAATCCCTTCGTTTATGGCCTCTCCCAGATGATCCACAGATACTTCCTGTGTAATGCTTCCTCTATTTCTTTAATTAGCTCATCCTCTACATAACTCGTCCGTACTGCTTCTATCGGGTTCAATGTCAGTATTGGTGTCTCTTCTCCTTCTTGTTCTTTCAATACCTCTTCTTTTAAATTTTTTTCTTGAAATAATGGTAATTCTTGTGTTATATCGTTATTTGTTAAGGGTGTTGTTGAAGGTAGCGTACCTTCTTTGTTTAAATTTTCAGGTATTCTTGCTTTAATTTTTACCGGTTCTGATATTCGCGTATTTTTCTCTAAATTCGTATCTTCCTTCGGGATGCTAAATCTTTGTCTCTTCGATCTTCTCCTTACACGAGATTTCATTGCTGTTCTTCTTGTCTTCTTCCTTTTTTTGTTTTTCCCACCTTTTTTTATCGCGACCTTGTTGGTTTTAGGCTTTTGCGACAAGGATGATTTCAACGTTTGGCTCCTTCTCATCTTTCTTGTTTCTTTCCTATCTATTTCCTCAGTTATTTGTTTTTGTACTATAATTGGTTGTGACTCTGGTAGTCCTCCTGTCATTTGCAACATGGGCTTCCAGACTTCCGGTATTTCCCCATTACATTGTGACTGTTGGCAGTTACTATTAGGGCATACCATTACAATATCGATTGAGCCTATTTCAGCTAGGTTCTTCCCTTCAGCTTCTAGTGATTGGTCCAAAAATTGCTTCTTCCTTAATGAACTTATTTCCTCTTCGATCGTTTCCTTTTTACATTCCATACCTTTTACTGGGCGAGAGTTATTTTTTTCAGTTAACCAAATTTGCCTCACGAATATACTTTGAGGTGCTGCTTTTCGTACGCAATTTTCCCAGACTTCTTTCTTCTGAAGTCTATGGAAAACTGTTTTCATAACAATGGGCGGCGTTATAATAACTTGTCCGTACATCTTCCACAGTTAACTGCGGGTCTGATGTAGCACTAACTATACAGGGTTAATCTGTGTGTTTGTCCAACGTAGATACAATTTACTCCGTCCCTTAATGTGACGCACCTGGAGTGTAATAATGCGTGATAGACTCGTGGATATTCAGTTAATATCACTCCGTCGAATGGTTGGTCCTCCTGCATTATTACCTTAGGACATTATTATGTGTGTTGATTTCTTTTCAGTTGTTAATATTTTATTTTTCACACTAGTTAATTTTTCTTTCATTTTGTTCTTAACTACATTTTGTTAGTAATTCTCAAACATCGCACACTTGTTATTGAATCTTATCCTATATATCTATATGTATATATACGTATATATGCTTTTTTTATATTGAGTCCGGTCTTTGATTTTGATATATTGGGATTTCGGCATATATCGGATTTGGGAGGCAAGTTGGAGTCTCGTACACTGGCTCACTTTTTCCTTTTTGTGTTTTTTCCTTATTTTTATTGGCTCTATTATCCTCTTTGTCTTTTTGCTGTCGTCCCAAATGTAATAACAGTTGGGTAACAGAATTCCAGATTGCGCCAAGCAAATCTATCGAAAATCCGTATAAACTGTATATAGCATACCCGTGAATGATTGTATCAATTGATAGTTTAATAAGTCTACAAAGTATGATAATTTCAATTAATCCTGCACTCGCGGTACCGAAAGCTAAAAAGCTTGACCATATTCTATCCCATGTACTTTTAGCCATCATTTCGATTGCTTGTTCGTCGAACATATTTGCTATCGTGATTACTTCTTGATTTCCTCTTTTACCGGTCATTCCCAATGCAACTTTATTTAACACTGTAGGTTTCTCAATAGGGAATAATATCATGTCGCGAAGTCTATTTAAATCTTTCTCCCCATAGATTCCGCCGATCGCTAGTGTTTCCGGGCTCACATATTTCCAGGTGGGTTTCGACTGTGGTTTTAGTGTTTCCGGTTCCTCCCCGATTATTGGCATGGGTAGCATTTTATACCAGTGTTGATCTAATTTATACATTGCAGGCATTCTACTATCGCAAATAATATGTGTGCCGGTTCTGACCAGTATACGTGTTCTGGGAGCTAAGAAGAGCTCTTCATCCCCGCGACGTACGGGTAATTGCTCATAGAATTTAGTTGTGTTTCGTATTTTGACTTCTACTCGTAGGCATTTTAGCAAATGTACTGCTTCTCCTGCTACCACACCTATGTACCCGTTTGATTCCATAAGTCTGTATCCGAACTCCTCGGGAGATATGGTCGCGATGGATAATGGCATTTTTAAGGACTTTCCTTTCTAATTCACATTTTTGTTGCAAGATTTTATAGTACATTTCTTTAAATTGTCCCCTTACGTGTTTTTCGATATATAAAAATTTAGAATTTACATACGCGAAAATGTCTAAGTTGGCTGTGCTTATACGTGTTTTCTTTACTAATTCTCCCTTGTGTGTATCTTCCAATATAAATAATTTTGGATGCTCTGTACCGAAAAATACGTATCCGCATTTATGTAATTTGACTGTTTTCCATAGTGCAAAAGTTATATCTTCTGATTCCAAAGAATACATAACCCTATTATCCTCTTCGTCGTAAATTTTGTTCAGGTATCCCTCGTAAAGTACCGAATACCTATTTAATCCGCAAAAATCCTCGGGAATCGTTACCCAGAATACATTTACGCCATCGTGATCTATACACTGTCTTTCCGAAAAGGTGCACCGAACCCCTGTTTTAAGAATGATTTTATTGGAATCTAAATGTACTGAGGTAGAATAATCTTGAAGCGAAATTTCAATCCAACCCGCGACATATACATCGTCCCACCTTCCGTATGGGTCCGAGTAGGAGCCTCCTATGCATTTGGCGTCGCCGTCGCTCTTACCGGCAAAGACTACCTGCCTATAAATGGTGCTGTTCCCTTTTATACCTATCATTCGAGTTTCCCCTATTTGAAAATACCCGGTTTGCTGCATTAAATCACATTCATGAGCCGATATCTCCTTGTAATAACTTATTTCCCCTCCCGATACTCTAGATGCATGAGAGTGCATTCCGCAATGCGTGATTATGCGCGTTATTTTAACCGAACATTTGTAGACTTGTGTCGACGAATATTCATTTAATTGCAATAGTTGTGTGTACGTTCGCGAGACATTTACGGCTGGTCTTCTGATATCGCAATCTCCAATATCTAACAACGATATAGTTGTCAAATTCGAGAGGTAATCTCCACAGTCGTACCCGTATAATCCATGAACCGTGCGTAGGGTACTTAATAGTAGATCCATGATAAGGCCATCTGTAAAGAAAGTACAATTTGTTCAAGGTTGAATTTGCACTCTCTTTTATTTATTTTCTACATGTGTATACATAATTTTCTTCTTAAATCTAAATTATCCTTTTTTTTATTTCATTTTTGTCTTTTTGTTTCCTTATAGTAATAATTGGTTTTAGGCTTTTGCGACAAGGATGATTTCAACGTTTGGCTCCTTCTCATCTTTCTTGTTTCTTTCCTATCTATTTCCTCAGTTATTTGTTTTTGTACTATAATTGGTTGTGACTCTGGTAGTCCTCCTGTCATTTGCAACATGGGCTTCCAGACTTCCGGTATTTCCCCATTACATTGTGACTGTTGGCAGTATGGTTGTGACGTCACCGCACGACGCCACGCTATGCTTCTACACCCGTTTGCTGTTGCCGATAGCACGCGGTCAAGTAATACGATCCTTTTCTAATTCTTTTGTATTTTCCGTTCTTTTGAATATTTATTAGCTTTCTTCGCGTTTTTATTATTTATTTATTCGCGCACTTTTTATTATATCATCCTTGATTTAATTTAATTTTTAATCCATATATTTTCCTATTTTTTTAGGAAACTAAAGCTTTTACAGTCATGCAGCAAAGAGAGAAAAACAACTAAAATTTGACAGTCTAGCGTAATCTCGGTGGGACCTCCAATTTTTGTTAAGTGACGTTTTGTCACTTATATAAAATAATTCTGTAAGTTTTTCGCACGCGCACAACTATACAGCTGTGGGAGAAACTCAACTTACTAAATTGCTCCTGATTGTCGCGATGTTTTATTTGTCTCTCTCGCAGATAAATAAAACGAAGGTCACTTATGTCACTTGGTAAATACTCCTCTCGTCCTCTGTTCACGATCCCCTTTTAGACTCGTTTGGGACTTTGGACTATGGATTTTAAAATTCGAATCAATCTCAAATGTACTTAAATTCTCCAACGTGAGAACTTGTTTATTAAATTCAATTAGACACGATAAAACTAAATTAGAATTTGTAATTTGTACATTAATGATTGAAATAAAAATAGAAAAATCAAATCATCATCATCAATAAAATTGAATAAAAAATGTTGGTCCGCTCGGCAGCTAGGCTCGAGTCGGAGTGCCGTTAGGTAGCGTGGTTTGGGGACACTCGGAAGTATTTCCGGACCTCCCACGCTTTCGTGAGTTTTTCCTCCCCTTAACTACGTCACTGTCTCGGCACTTGTTTAGGCAAGCGCCTAAATTAAAGCGTAGCTTTGTACGCGCGGTCTCGAGCAGCGGAGGGGAAATTGTTTAGATCAGCGAGATTCTTGGCTACCTGCTACTTTTTTGGCCTTGAGTCTCGTTGTACCTTTTATGTGTAGAACTTTCCCGATTTTATATTCGAAATAATTCGATTGCAATTTATTTTTTTCATCTAATATATTTTATAGTTTAATTATTGAATAGAGTTATTTCTTTTATATTGCACTCTCCTTTCTTTTTATTATGTTCTTTCTTATGCCGAATTAAAAAAATAAGGATTAAACTGATTGACGACATTGGTATGGTTGGTTTGGCTAGCTTGTTTTGGAATCAATGTTAATTCTATATTTATTTCCCTTTTTTCTATTGTAGCTGTTATCAGTGATTCATATACTCTAAGGAATTTAAAAGCGTTATCAGATGCTGTCGTATATTATTAATTCTCTTCCGCATAGCTTGCATTTATAATTTAAGTGATCTTCTTTTACGAGGAATTGTATAGTGTGGCGGTATTGTCCTCGGTTTGCTATCCATTTTCCTGCATAGCATATTTGGCAGATATTTAGTTCTGTTTTTCGATGATAATATTCTAATTTATGGAATCTCTTCTTATTGTCAATTAATTCCATCTGTAAGGGAAGTTTCATTGTTAAAAAATTTTTCCGATTTGAACTTATAATTGATTCGCGACTTCTTTTTCATAAAATATGCGTCCATGCATTGTAAGCAGTCAATTAATGGCTCGACTCGTAGTACAGATTTTCCGCAGTCCTGACATTTTCATCTTGTGAATTCTTTATGTGAAAAACTGTGCCAGTTTATATATCGTGTGATAATCTCGTATGGTGGATAGGTTCCTACTTTAAAACAGGTTTCACATGTAATGGCTGGCGTATAGTATCCTGCATAGACAATTTCATCGGCTCGTATTTTCTTTATACAATCCCATTCATAAAAATCATTGTATGTAAGTGGGTGCTGTGATGGAATTACGCCATCGTATTCTTTCTGTACTATCTCGGTGGGCGGTTTCATTTCGCGATTTTCGTCCTAGAATATTCATAGTTATTTATTACTTTTATAGTTTCTCTTTCTCTTTCTATTGTTTAGTTATAATTTTTCGTCGCTTTCATATATAATAGGGAGTCTTAGTTTCTTTAACCGATGTTCTATTTTATTGCGTGTCGCGTTGCTTCTTTAAGGGTTCTATATTCGCATGGTGCGAGTAGATATCGCCGGAGGTCGACTTTTATTCCTAATATGTATCCGATAATTGATGTTTCTTCTGTAGCGAGTGTAGATTCGAACCTTTTTTCCTTGTATCGATTTTCCGGACATTCCCATTGCTACATTATTCAAAACGGCTGATCTTTCCAGTGGAAACATAATGTGGTCTCTCAAGCTATTTAAATCGGTTTCTGTATATATGCCGCTTACGGCTAACGCTTTCGGGGCGCTATATTCCCAAGTGCTTTTTGTCTGTGGGCGTAGCGTTTCTGGGGGGATTATGTTCGAAGGGGCAGGTAGAAACTGACGCCAACTTGAACCTATATTGAACATAGGTGGTATGGCGCCGCTGAATCCAATCTGTGTGCTTGCTTTGGTTAATATTCTTGTTCGTGGTGAAAAAAAGAAGGGCTTCGTTCCTCTAAATACGGGCAATTGATTGTTAGCATTCTTTAGTATCTCTCCTTTGTACTTCTACTTGTAGGCACTTTAGGACATGCATTACTTCTCCTGCTACTACAGCCATATAACCTGGCTCTTTCATTAATCGAAACGCGAATTCATTCGGGGCTTGTACTGCAATTAATAAGGCGTTGGTTAGGATTTTCCTCTCGAGTTCGCATTTGTGCATTAAAAAATTATAATACATTTGACTAATTTGTTTCCTAAAATACCTTTCAACATTTACAAATTTGGAGTTTACGTATGTAGTAATATCTAAGTTTTCTACTGGTGATTTTGTTTTCGATACAAAAGTTTTATTGGCCGGGTTTTCTAATACGAATAGTTTAGGGTGCTCAGTGCGTATAAGGTGATCTCCACATACTTTTAATTCGCCAATGCTCGTGAGAGCAAAGACAATCTCCTGTGGTTCGAGCATATAATTGACTCGATGCGTTTTCTTTTCCTTTGTGCTATTGACATAACTTTCGTATAGTATGGTATATTTACTGCTCCCGCAAGTGTCATCTGGCAATGGTTCCCAAAAAGCGTATGGTTTGTGTCTATTAATTTGCAGCTAGTGCCAGATCGAAGTTGTATTTTGTTAGATCTTAAATTTACAGTCGCATAATAATTTGTGAGCGAGATTTCTACGTAGCCTTGTACTACTACGTCGTCCCATTGTCCATATGGATCGACGTAAAATACTCCTTTACAGTGACCTTCATTATCAATATTCCCGGCGAAAGTTATAGGTGTAGAGAAGGTGCTATTTCTCATTAAATGTTGTATCAATGTGCCAGCGATTATTGTATATCCTTCACTATACATTCTCATACAATCGTCTCTTTGTACTTCTAAAAAATAACTGATTTCTCCATTTTTCACTTGTGATGAATGTGAATGAATCCCGCAGTGTGCGACTACACGCGAGACTTCGATTGAGCATTGTATCACATGTGTTTTGGCAAACTCGTTGATTTGTAGTAGTTGTATATATAGCTTCTTGATATTTGGTTTTGGCTCCTTTATTTCGCATTCTCCCACTTTTAAAAGAGATATAGTCGTTAGATTGGATAGCTGTTTTCCACAGTCGAATCCAGCTAGACGGATTCCAACATTCAACTGGACTGTCATTATTATTAATATTATGGTTGGAATATCCTTCCATTATTGGAATCTGAAACACAAAGAAAACTTTCCTACTCTTTCTTATGTCTATATTGAGTCACGTGTTTTGTTTGTATTATACTGTTGTGGTGATATTCGGACTCTATTTTCCTTTTATACGGGAATAGCCGGTAAATCATTTTCTGCCCTTGATCGTCTATTTATATAAAAATGATCAAAAATTTCCTCGATTGGTATATTTATCTCATCCGGACGAGCGTTATTTCTGTCAGACCTCTTGTTCTCGTTATTTTTGCTATTTTCTCTTATTTCCATACCGTATATTATTGCTATTATTAACGTGAGTACAAATCTCATCGCTCCTAACGTTATGAGAGTTATAGTTAATATATTTATTTTTATGCTTTCTTGTTCCGTTTCAGAGTTTTCTGGACTTTCTACTTTTTTTATTTCTGCTTCTAATTCCCAAAGAGATTTGTCACAATCCCAATGCTCACATCTAACATAATTTTCCTGGCGTGAAATAAATTTCGAAATTTTCTTTATTAGTGAGTATTTCTTGCGTATTTTTAAATCGACATCAGCAAATATTAGCCGGTTTTGTATCGTCTGTGATGACACCGCAACCGATAATTGATGATCGCCTACAATAGCTTTGCATTCTGCCTGTATTTTTAGGATTTCTGTCCCATTAACTAATAAATAATTTCGTTTTTTCTTGCATACTATTTGTAGTTTAGTTGGTTCATTTAATGAAAATATCAATTTTTGGGTGTATTGTTTGCTCTATTAATCCTTGAAAATCACTGTACCTCAATATTCCCGCGTATATTTTCTTTGCTTGCAAGCTACGCATAGTCTCTATCGCACCTTGTAATAGCTCCGTATACAGGGTATCTCATTTTAAAACCACCACCCAAAAATCTCCCAACCAAAGCATTTTAGAGAAAAATTTTTTAAACAAAAGTTGTCAAGTTTCAAGGGGGACACACAACGATGACCTTGATCTTGACTTCGACCTTGACCTTCATCGTTATTTTAAGGTCAAATTGATTTTTCTAAATGGAAACCCACATTTTTTATACCGGAAATGGAAAGAGCGGGAAATTCTACGCCTGACTATGATCTTGAGCTCAACCCTGACCTTGACCTTCAGGGTCAATATGAGGTCAAAGCGATTTTTTTATGTTAACCTTTAGTTTCATTTCCTGTTCCAATAGTGCAAAAGAGGTCAAAACGATCTTTTGAAATGGAAAGCCTTATTTTATTGGTCACACGACATTCCCAAAGTGGAGTAAATTTTTGCCTTCCAGTAAATGACAGCCACTTTAGACATTCGCTGCGAGATTAAAAATCTTAAGAGTTACAGTAGTGAGCGGCAAAGGGATTCAAGTTAATCTAGCAACTCGAAGGTAAGAGGCAAGGGGACTCACGATAATTCAGCATGCCAATGGAAACAGAACTTACTACGGCCACGTCGTTATCTGTGGATGGTGCAAAAAGTATGGTGCTCACATAGAATGGAAGCTTTCTGGAAGCTTTCCGCAAGATTCGTATTCTCACAAGGAAGCTTCCAGGAAGCTTCCTTGCTACGCAGTATAAGCCCTTTTATTCAACCTTAGAAAAGTCAGTGGGTAGAAATTGTTAAATATCATTTGATACTTAGAATTTTTTGCACTATCGGAATAGGAAATGAAACTAAGGGTTAACATAAAAAAATCGCTTTGACCTCATATTGACCCTGAAGGTCAAGGTCAGGGTTCAGGTCAAGATCATAGTCGGACGTAGAATTTCCCGCTCTTTCCATTTCCGGTATAAAAAATGTGGGTTTCCATTTAAAAAAATCAATTTGACCTTAAAATAACGATGAAGGTCAAGGTCGAAGTCAAGGTCAAGGTCATCGTTGTGTGTCCCCCTTGAAACTTGACAACTTTGTTTAAAAAATTTTTCATCTAAATATATCGTAAGGACATTGTTATATTGGTCCATTCTCGTAATTCGCTGGTTTAAATCATCTATTTGTTTTTCTAGCTCGGTGCATGATTTACGCGGTGTACAATTTGATTCGGCTAATTTCAATAGCGTTGACAATCGTGTGATATTATATTGATTGTTGTATAAGTATTAATAGATTATGTAAGTCCAATCGTCTTAAATAAATTTTAGTTCGGTTATTCTCTCGAAATAAGGCCGCCGTTTCGTTCGATCCTCTCCGCCACTGCGGGAGGTAGTAGCTTCTGGGCTTCTATTATACAGCAGTAGGTCAATAGGAGAAAATAGAGTCCTGTGTCCATTGTCGACGTGTACTGAAAGGGAAAGGAGTCCCTTAAAGCGTTGCATGTATGTGTGTTTT
The DNA here is from genome assembly GCA_020010945.3 of Muscidifurax raptorellus. Classification (NCBI taxonomy): domain Eukaryota; kingdom Metazoa; phylum Arthropoda; class Insecta; order Hymenoptera; family Pteromalidae; genus Muscidifurax; species Muscidifurax raptorellus. The sequence continues at coordinate 27,553,125 of CM052077.1, read as the reverse complement.
GTGTGATTTCAACATTTTATTAATCTTGCTAAAGTATCTTATTTTTAATATTTATTCTATTCTATGTTAGATGCTAGTGGTTATCAATATAGCGTTACTGAGATTGAGGTGTACTTTCGTTTGTTAATTTAACTAATATACAAGGAGAGTCATTTTAATCTATGGATGGGAATTGTTCCAAAAGTAAGCGATATACAAATAAATGTTTCAGTCAAAAGTTTTTCAGTATGGAGGGGGACATCGACCTGTCAAGGTTACTTTGACCTTGAAGGTCGTTTTCAAGGTTATTGCTCGAAAAAACTGTTTTTTTAAATGGGACCCCCTATTTTTTATTGCGGATTCGAAAAGAGCGAAAAATTTTAGGTAAAAAATGATTTACACAAAAATTTTATTTTGATCTTCACAAGGTCAAATTAAGGTCAAATGTGTAAAATCGCGAAATTTAGCTCATTTTCGCAGGAAAAAGCTTGTTTTGATACCGGATTGGTAAGAAACAGGAAACTGTTTGTCAAAATTGATATTTTGGAACTTTTTATTATGACCTTGACAAGGTCTAACTAAGGTCAAATGTCAAAAACTGCAAGAATAAACTCATTTTCGAGGAATGCATTTAGATAAGCATAATTATGGTTTTATGAAATTAAAAATTCATTTCTGAATTGAGTAGTTGTATTTTCTCATTACTGGATACCTAAAAAAAACTGTTCTGCAAAAAAAAAATCGAAAAATCGAAAATTTTTGGTAAAAAATCGCAGTGTCGTACCTTAATACTAACGTAGGCAATGGATATTTTATGAACCATTGATAGCTTTTCAATAAATAATAATAATGTTTAATCATTTTTATTATGAGCAAATAAGTTGTGAAATGCGTTTGAAAATAGTGTTTAAAAATTAGAAAAATAAAAGTAACATTTATAAAATGAATTTGTAACGATAGCAAAAGTGTAAAAATATTATTATTATTTATTTAGAAGCTATCAACTGTTCATATCCTTACATCACAATAGGTATTTATTTTACAACATTTTTATACAACTTTTCATAATGGCTGATTATTCTCCTAATGAAATTGTCGATATGATATTGGTTTTGGGGGAGTGCCATATCAATTACATTGCTGCATCCAGGCTTTATGCTGAACGTTTTCCGGACAGACGACATCCTACGGATTTGGCAATTCGTAATTTGACCGAAAGAGCACGAAATGGACATCTTAGTCGTCAACGTCGACGTCATGAATATGACGAAAATGATCCAAGAGTCGTCACTATTTTAGCAGTCATTCATATTGACCCACATGTAAGTACTCGTCAGATAGAAAGGGAAATCGGCATACCTCAAAAAACAGTTTCAAGAATTTTGAGAGCTGTTCATTACCATGCCTATCATATCACTCTAACGTAAGATTTAAGAGCACAGCACTTGATAGCTCGTGTTAATTTTTGCCAGTGGGCTTTACAGATGGTACATAATGATCCTCACTTTTTCCGATATGTGCTTTTTTCTGATGAAGCTATATTTTAAAGCGACGGACAGTTCAATCGACACAACTGTCATTACTGGTCGGATGTAAATCCCCACTGGCACAGAGCTGTAGACCATCAAAATCGATGGAGTTTGATGGTATGGTGCGGGATAGTTAACGGTTATCTTATTGGACCCTACTTTTTTGATAGAAACGTTGATAGATTCACATATTTAGAATTGCTAAGAGATCACTTACCAGGTCTTTTGGAAAATGTCGATTTAGAAACTAGATTGAGAATGTGGTTTCAACAAGACGGCGCTGCGCCACATTTTGCTAGAATTGTACGACAATTTTTAAATGAACGCTATGCTGGTCGGTGGATTGGACGAGGAGGTCCAGTTCAATGGCCCGCTAGTTCGCCAGACATGACATCGCCAGACTTTTTCTTGTGGGGATTCTTAAAAAATGTTGTTATTGCTCAAAGGCCAACCAATAAAGATGACATGATTGACCGAATTAGACGAGCTTGCGCGGCCATCCCTAGAGCAACTTTGCTAAGAACTGTGGACAGTTTTGAAAGACGTTTATGTATGTGTCTTGAAGCAAACGGAGGTAACTTCGAGCATTTAATCCGTGGTTAATTAGTAAGTTACATTAATCGTGAGAGGCAAGGGGACTCACGCTAATACAGCACTCCATCGTGAGAGGCAAGGGGACTCACGCTAATTCAGCACCCCATCGTGAGAGGCAAGGGGACTCACGCTAATCCAGCACCCCGAAGGAAACAGAACTTACTACGTCCACGCCGTTGTTTCTGGGTAATGCTAAAAGTAAGTGAAGAAAAGAGAATTTATTTCTATTCAAATTAACAACTTTGACATTCGAATGATCTCGAAACCTCAATTTCAATGTCAAGAAGATATTAACATTGGTTCCTTTACGGTTTGAAATTTGTTTAACAACAAATCTAAAAGGAACTGCTTTTAAGACTATTTTTAATGTTTAACGTTGATTCGACCTTGTCAAGGTCAAAATAAAATAGTCAATGATATTAATTTTGACATACAGTTTCCGGCTCCTCGTGAATCTGGTGACAGGACTAGCTTTTTTCCTCGAAAATGAGTTTATTCTTGCAATTTGTGATATTTGACCTTAGTTAGACCTTGCCAAGGTCATAATAAAAAGGTCCAAAATATCAATTTTGACAAACAGTTTCCTGTTTCTTACCAATCCGGTGTCAAAACAAGCTTTTTCCTGCGAAAATGAGCTAAATTTCGCGATTTTACACATTTGACCTTAATTTGACCTTGTGAAGGTCAAAATAAAATTTTTGTGTAAATCATTTTTTACCTAAAATTTTTCGCTCTTTTCGAATCCGCAATAAAAAATAGGGGGTACCATTTGAAAAAACGTGTTTTTCGTGCAATAACCTTGAAAACGACCTTCAAGATCAAAGTGACCTTGACAGGTCGATGTCCCCCTCCATACTGAAAAACTTTTGGCTGAAACATTTATTTGTATATCGCTTACTTTTGGAACAATTCCCATCCATAGATTAAAATGACTCTCCCTGTATATATATATATATATATATATATATATATATTATGACGTATATTCTGTCAATGCAGCGAAATATGCGCGCTGGATTTTGGCATACTTTAACATACTTTATCATATAACAAGACCAATTTGTTGAGTGAGTAAAAAGGATGTAACACACGGTTTAGTTATATTGTCTGTCTATTTAACACTTCTAACTACTTCGCGTGACAATCATTAGTTAATTGGGCGCCAGCTACAGTCATTGCACGAATACAATTTTCACTCGTGAACTCGCAGAATAATTAAGTTTTACTTACAATTCGAGCGAAGCTCTGAGGTTGCAATTCAGGTGCTCTAGCAGGATGATCTCGTTTCTGCGAAACGCGACTTTGATGCAGCAGGGGAGCGGTATACAATTGAGGTATATTTGCGATTATAACGAACTTTTTTACTGGCGATGCCGGAACAGAGTGCGCGATTTCAAGTGGTTTCTTTGCGTTGCCGGAACAGAGTGCCCGAGGCCACGGAGATTCAGTAGCGGCGAGGCTCGATTCCTAATTTCCCTTATCAGCCGTCGAGGCGCTGAGAGGGCCAGTCACGTGACGGGGAATGGGGTCTAGGTATGTGTGAGAGAGAGAGAGAGAGAGCGAGCAAGACCAAACATGCTGCTACAGCATAACCCGCAACGTACAGTGCCGCGTGTGCGTACAGTGCGGCTTGCTCCTGGTGTTGTGTATATACGACCGGTCAGCTGATCCTGTGACTGGTGCTGGTGAGTAGGCCATTCCGTCTCCTTCACAAGGTTCCTGGCCATGGGTGTCCGAAGATAGTAGTGCGGCTTACGGTTCGACAAGTGTGAGCATGAGGTTATGATACCTATGTATCATGTATCTCTGCGTGTTGGCTGTACACCTCTGCCAGTTTGTAACAGTGCTTGTGACTTCGCTCGTTCCTGGCTGTTCCCGTGCCTGCTGCTCCTCTCCTCTGAATAAATAATTTGTATAAATATTTTTATTAACTATATCAACATATATCATTATTATTATTATTATTATGATTATATAGAGAAATTAATTATGCTTATACCCAAAAGGTATAAGACCTACGTGGTGTTGGATATCGCCGTTTTTTTAATACAACGCAGCATGTTTTTGACTCGTCACGCGTCACAACTTCATGCATTTTTGTTCTTCTGATAGCTTGGAATTTCAATCGTATTTTGTTACATTCTTCATTCATTTTTTCCGATTCGTGATCTTCGATCGGAAACGAATCGTTAACTAGATTTTTAATACTATGAAAATTAATTTTTATACCATTAGAAAAATTTAATGAGATGCCCTTTACCTTGCAACATTCGATTTTATCATTCATATTAGGGTTTACAGCTGTGTAAGCGTAAAATTTAGGTCCACCCGAAACAAAATTATCTATATATGTATTCTCAGCATGTACACAAAGCTCATCAGTCATATCACATAATTTAGAACCAATAAAAGGATTGTATTCATCCGGAATATCATTATGTGCAACAAATATACAAGAATCTGTGTCATAATTAAGAACACGTTTACCTAATTTTTCCAAGTATTCGTACAATTTTAAACGCGCTTGTGCTGTCGTGTAAGCTGCAATCACGACGCTAGTATGCAGAGCAGGTGTTACAGCATCGTCTCTGTATTGTCAATTTACGTATATTATCTCATCGTTTATTGCGAGTAAATCATTATCCTCTCTCTCAGGACAAGTCAGAAGTTTTAAAAGCGATTCACGCGATTTCACTACTTCAGTTTGTTTCAAGTTACTTCTCTGTCCAAACTTTCCCCAAAACGAATTTAAACGTAGCTTAGCTACAGCACGTAAACCTGCATTTTTTTTCGATATTGTTATCTAAAATTATACTTTTATCGCGTTTGTACTGTTCTATATATTGAGCTTTTGTCATTTCATCCGTACACCACATAGACCAACTGCTAGCCTCTTGCTTGATTTTTAAAAATGTATTCACATATTCTGCAAAAAGACCACCCGTAGCTTTAATTTGATTATACCGGGTGATCTCATAATGCCAAACATTATAAATTTTTGTAATACTGTAACCAAGTTCTACAGCTTTACGCAGCTCATCTACAACCCAAGAACCCATAAATTCGCGCATTTTTGGATCCTCATGATTGCAATCTGTCTGTATCATTTTATCACAGCAAGTACGATAAAGAGCAAAGAGAAGACGCCCGTGCATTTTAATTGGTAACAGAGGAATATGTAGATACCGTGGTGGTAAAATGCTACATTTTACTAAACCCTCTATATTATTTAGATTATTGTTATCCCCATGGGTTAATTCATCACACTCTCTATCAATCAGAATTCTCGGATGACCTACAGGAAATTTTCCTCTTTTACATACCTAGGGGTAACGAGAACATATGTCTGTATATTGAATTTTTTCATTTTCACCGATCGCATACTCCGTAACTAAATTCTCAGTTCTACCTCCAAAAAACGCATCGCGAGAATTCAATGTTATGTGACTCATAACTGGATGATGCGTTACATAATCATTGATTTCGCGATTTTATACTTTTAATCTAGCAAAACTACATTCCCACATTTCTCGAACCTCGTTTTCAAAAGATTTTATTTTTTTAATTTTTCTACAAGTGTTTTCGTAGACCTCATCCATAGTTTTACCATAAGCCATTATTTGATCTCGTTTTCTATTAAAACAAATCGGACATCTGTGCGTGAAACATTCTTGATATTGAAAGACAATACCCTTATCATGTGCGTTTTCAGGAGGTAGAAATCCATCAACACGAAATCCTTTAGGTAACATGAACATCCTGCGTGTATGATTTCTCGAACAATCTCGCGTTCACATTGTACTAGCCACTATAAAGATTTTTGGGAATGTTTATCAGTACGACGATACCCGGTTGTTGAAATTATGCCTAAAGTCATCTCGAGTAAGAAATTTTTTCTATATACGATAGAGCATGCCGAAGCTGTTGTTGTAGCCTCTATAAACGGACATGTATTACCACATTTTATGAGAATTTTTTGAAATGCCATATACGTGAGTCTCAAAATGTCTACATCCATACGGCAATAATCCACTATTTCACGTTTAAAATCGAATTCATAAATATCACGGTTCTCATTGTACCAGATAAAAAATTATTCTCTCTCTGCTGTAGATATTGAATTAGGCGCGTAGATTGATGCATCGGGTAATGGTCCAATATGATTTTAGTTATCTACAGTATTAAAGAGATGCGGGAAATAGCCTTTTTTACTAGCTGGAGGTAGGGTAAATGCTTGAGGTAGAGCAATTAATTTCATATGAAAATAATTTAAGCTATCAATAAATTTTGTTCGACCGCATTGAAGCATAATTATATTTTGACCGTTCAAAATTACGTTTGGAACTATTTTTGTATTTTCTAAACGATGTTTTTTCACGAACTATCAAACCTATCATTTCTCTCACGGGATCGTTTCGAAATATATTTTCTCGTGCACCACACGTATGACAAATTATATTTATATTTTCTTCTAACATACAGTCATCCAAAACCTGCTATACGATACAAAGATTTGGAACATGTATTTTTATACTAGCATGATGGCGATAAGATGATTCTTGACGAGTCTCAAAGTCATAGAAAATAAATAAGTTTTTCTTCGGGGCTTTATGAGGAATAGTAGCGTTAATTTTACGTCCAATAGGTTAGAAGTAGCATAACTGATTTACATTATGTATTTTGTAACATAAATTACACCAATTAATTCCACTCTCATGCTTTGATTTTTACAGATTAAATCGTTTACAACACCTAGTACACACTTTCACAACGTCACATACTTTATTTTTATTTTTATTCGTTCCGTCTTTCTTCGTGGTTCTGGAAACATAGCTGTCATAAAAATTCTCTGTTACAACCATCAAATTTTATTAAATCTACATTGGAATTGCACGGTGGCACACACAAGCACATTGAGCATTTAACTGCGCATCTGTACTCATTTACGTAGCCATAACTCTTATGGCATTGTTCCCAGAAAAATCTGTTACCAGCTGCACCGGTCAAGTTTAATATCGTATCAAAATGCCTCGCACCAGAATCATATAAAAGATATATAATATCATAAACAAATGTATTTAGCAATTGTCCGCCGTCATTAAAAGGCGCTTCACCGTTTCCGAAAGATACACTATCATAAATTATAATTGCAATATTCCGCTCAATATAATAATGTTGAAAAGCTTCTGTCTCGGATATTTAACACCCGTTTAAAGGGATCATTACGTTTGCGCTAACAGTTAAAATATTGGCACGAGTTTTTTGCAGAGTACGTCGCCCGTGTCTAACGGTTTTTCAAATTTCACACTTTGCTGGCTTACTTGATTTTTTATAGGCTATAAATGCCTCTCCGACAACTAGAGCTCTAGGAAAACAGATTATCATTATTGCAAATTGAAACAATAGATTTTTTTCCTATTGAATTGATAGTCAATTTTTTACCTTTATTTGTATTTTTAGCAAAAGTCGCCTACCATCTAATCTATATTTTGCTACATACTGAGCTTCATGTCCGTGTATAATAAAACGCTCACCGGGAGGAAGAATATCGTCATTTTGCTCGGAATTCATCTCTTCCTCTTCTTCTGCGCTTTCCTCCGTCTCCTCCTCCTCCTCCGCAGTGTCGTGGTCAAAACTTCAGAAGAATCAATGGCTGATGATTATGACGACTCATTACGTCCGCCTTCGATTTGCATTGATATGTCGCTTTCGTCAACCTCGTAACTTGATGATCTATGAAACTGTTACTAGAAGATTGAGATGTGGATAAGGGTAATATATTATTGTATATTCAAATAATATTTTAAAATTAATTCCAGAAAAACCAATTACCAGTTCTCCATTAAGATCTTTAAATCTTGGAAATATTTTTAAAATTTGATTCAGCGAATGTGGCGAACTTTCCACTTGACCTTTTATCCAATCTTGTCTATTATTTCGAGTATCATCCATTAATAGTAGGATGGTTTGCTTGTTGGTTTCATTTGGCATTTTGAACTGCAGTTGTGAGACCTGCAATTAATTAAAAAAATACGCGTAGAATGATAAGAAAACAAATACACCTTCCGGATGTCAGATTCCTTATTTTTACTCACTTTTTGTTCGTATAATTCTTTTGATAATAATGGTACAGCAATAGGTTTATTTGCAATGCTAGATTTATTTTTTTTCTTTCCATAAGCTCCTCGTTTCTTATTAGATGGTTCTAAACTTAGACGTACTGTCTTCAATCGAAATTCAATGAATCCATAATTAGTTTTTGGATCATAAAAATGCTCCTGAAATAAAAATAAAATATAAAGTGAAATATGTAAAATATAAAATATAATTCATACATGTCCATTAGCTGATGTTAAAGATCGAAGTTTTGTAAAGCTTCGTATAATAATAAAACTTTTTTTTCTAGAATCGTCCTTTACTTTTTCGTTGCGTTGTTGCACTCATTTTCTGACGTCTATGTATTGTGTATTTTTAGATGATGTGCTCTGAAAAAGAAATTATACTAATGAAATGATAGTACAGCAACTCAAACTTCGCGGTTTTTTTATATATCGTAGCGGTGCGCAGCGTCGTATTCGCTACGTGCGATCCATTGGAAGGGTGGGTTGGCGCTGATGGGCCTACTGTTGGCTCTTTTAACGTAAATACGTTCGTTAAAATAGACGAGTCTGATCAAGTGAGGGCGCCACCAGCTTCACACGTGTGGGTATTGCGGCTAGGCAAAGCAGTTTTTGTTTTACAGGATAACTTCTATGTAGTGAGCAAAGAAACTATGTTCTCTATAAGTGATGAATGGAAATTACAAAGTTTTTCAATGCATCATCTTGGCTATCTACGAGTATACTCCAGGTAATCTTTGTAGACTAGATGCAAACATCATGCAAAAATATAAAAAGGTATATAAATAACAAATATAACTTTCACGATACAACATCATTAATCACTTCAAATAAAGCCACTTTAACCGTCCAAGATACTCTCATGTCGTTACTAAACATTTTTAAATTATGTATTATATATTATTCAAACTGACATTTTATAGTTTTATTTACATATTATGATTTATTGATATAGAATAATAAGCACCAGATAACATTATAATTTTTATCTTTGCTTCGTTAATAATAGATGAATATAATTTAAACAGTTTAATTTAGTTTATTATTGATTTTATTTACTTAAGTAAATAAAATATTTATTTAAATGATTACAGGTACTTTTTAAAAATGCTGCAATCTCGTAGATCATAATTTGTACAACTATAAATAAAATATTTTTATATTCACTTAATTAATGTTACACAATATTGTGAACGATTTTCCACACCACCGCAGAGGTACTGTCGGTTATTTGAATAATTTGTAAATGATAGACTTTTTTAAAATTTGATTATTTATATAATTACTTTTAAACACGATATAATTTACTTAATTATGTGAGAATATGTTATATAATTAAATAATATAAAACTGAGTTCGTATAAACATTTTTTATTTTTTCATGTCCATAATTTACAACATAATAAAGTTCATTAACTTTATCAACATAAATAAACCATAATTAAACTACATTGTTTCAACATTATATTAATATTTAACATTATATTCAAATAAACGCTACATATAACTGATTAAATCTTAAATAATTACATTAAACATTTATTAAAATCAATAAAATTATAATTTAAATTGCATATTTGTGTGTGTGTGAAAATGTTATTATAATTTTGTACACGTGATATGCAAAAAAAAATTTCGTATTGGGGATTTGAACTCCGACAAAACGATAAGCATGCAGCTTGACAAGCGCGTGCTTTAGGGATCACGACCACCGCTGATGTTATTGCGAAATGATCAAAACTTACATATGATCATTGGCCCCATTAGGGGCTTAGGGTTGGGTTTAATTTATTGTTTTTAGAGTTTGGTGGTTGTTTGGAAAATTTATTTATAGTTTTTTAGTTGGCTTAAATAGTATTTTTGGTTTTCGGGTCCGCGACTGTGATATGCGAGACCAGCCGATAATTGGTCATTTACCTTCTCAGCATGTACCGGCCGTACACAAGAGTAGCAGTTACTCACAGAATCTTTCACCGCGCTAAGCGAGCACTCGGAGTTCGGGGTGCTCGCACTATAGCAAATCTCGATTCTCGGGGTACCAAAACTTGCCTCAGCCGTCCGCATAGCTCTGCGCTTCTATGTAAGAGTCTATCTTCGTTGGTATCAGTAGACGCTTTCATAATGGCATCATCTATTTCATTGACTGGACTCGTCTTTGAAGAAGATGGAACAAGTTGACCATTATCAAGAACATCACATTCCTGAAATCAGATTATTTTTTATTTAACGGTAAAGATAATTATAAGTATATTATAAGGTGCAATATTTTCTTTATATTCGAGTCTTACCATAATAGTAAACTGTTCAATAAGCTGAAGTATTTTCTGCGCTGATCCAGCTTTTATATTGAGATCCTTCAATTGCTGCTCAGTAAATCGCATCAATAATACGCCATCAACCAATTCATCTATAATTACATTAAATTATGAAGTGCTAACTAAAATTTAAAAAGCAGTCAGATTGTTGTTATTTATAGTATAACATGTCACTTTTTTTATAATACAGGTATAAATACAGACTATAATTTGCAAATACCCAACACAAATAACAGTTCTGACCTGATTTGTTGCCTTGGAAGTAGTCAGCCCTTTTCCATGTAGATAGATAGGACGTCAGGTAAGGATTTTTTTTTTTTTAAACAGGATCAGGAATTCTCGTCACATTATATAAAAACTCACAAACATGATACAATTGAAATTTTTTTAATTGTTGATAAAAAGCGATAGCTTTTAATTGTTCAAGATTGTTTTGAATCTTATTATATATTTCGACACAGCACACCAATCCATTAACTGATTGGTTTTGAATTCATGCCTATAATATATTCATATTTATAAAATATTTTATATTCAAATTTGATTTGATCAATTTTATGAGTGTTAGCAGCGAATTCCATAAGTACGAGAGAGACAGCAATAGGTGCAAGAGAGAGTCGATCATGCTCTTTTTTTCTCTCCCTCTCTCTATCTCTCTCGCGCTACAGCATTCGCCAGGGAATCAACAAACGTTAGCTACCATGAAAAAGCACCCTGAATATCAGAAACAATACCATAACCAAATAAATGAGCAGTATGATAACCTCTAAGGTATATAGCTGTTAGCTGAGCAGGAGTCCCTTGCATGATAGTGTGTGAATGTACATTAGCTTAATTTCAAAAACATTAATTATAAAAGGATGTGACGTAAAGATACAGACAAATAATTAGTCTTGTAATCTTCCCAAAGGCTGAAAGATTTGATATCACTTAAATTATTGGTATTAATTAATGTATATGTTCCTCTTTCAGTTACACAATAGACATTAAGCGATTGATTCAACCAAACTGCAGGCCACTCATTGCAAAATAAGACTTATTCGTCTCTTACAATTATCTCCTGAATACTGCCAAATACAGGGTTATCATAATTATTAGAGCCACTATTAACATCTACCATTGCTTCTGTCCGATATTGAGTACCGTAAACTTCAATTTTATCACATAGCCAAACTGTTTCATCATACTGAAATCCTATTTCACGAAGTTTTTCTTGACTTAGTGTTTCCTCTACCATTTTTGTCTTCCTTCTTGAAAACTTGATTTTTTGTCGAGGGTTTTTGTTCATTCCCCAGATAGATGTTTGGCCATTTTAATTCATTCTTGACAATGTTTTAGGTATATTCTGGTAATTGAAGCAAATAGACCCATGTCTTTTCATCGCACTATGTTTAGCTTCAAATAATAAACATGATAAAGGACGCATTGGCCCAGATTTTCGAATGCAGTTTGGGTAATGCCTTAAATGGTGAAGTTTATTGATGGCATTTGCTGAATTTGAAAACAATTTGCGAAAAAGACACTCATGATCCTGGATTAATTCAGAACGGTATGGTAATATAGATATATTTAATCGTGGTGCAAATACTATTTCATTAATTCTGTTCAGAAATAGTATTAAGTGTAAATATTCGTCATTTTCTGTAACTATATCAGATACAAGAAATGGCAATATTCTAAGTAAGCACCAAGTCTGTACGGCTTTCTATGAAATGGTGTGATTTTTTAAATTACGGAGGTTAGTGAATGTAAAGTTTGCAGAAGGTTTATTTTTATTTTCTGAAAGACCATATTTGAACAAGTGAATTCTACTATTTAGTGTGTCAACGTCCAGTGCATAATCTTCTGACAGTATAAAATGTGATATAACTAATTTTAAATCTAGTTCACCAACTCCTTCTAAAATATCGTGCATTGGGTCAAATACAAAATTACTTGTGCAGTGGAAATATTGTGATGCGTGTAAACAACTATCTTCACGTAGACCAGTCTCTGTCATAAATAGTCGGTTTTCTTGTACTTGTCGAAGTTGCTGCTTATATAATTTTTTAGTTCTCACTTAAAAGTCTTCAGTTACGCCATCGATCAAATCTTCTCTTCTAATCATACACAATCTGCAAAAGTACCGTACTGAAAGGTTTAGTAATCCAAATATCTGGTGAGCAGCCAATCCATCTGTACAAACACAGGCTATTGTAGCTCGTAGTGTAAAATATTCATTATCAAGCTCTACCGGTACTCCATTTTCACTCTCTAAATCTTTTAACTCATTCAAAAAGGGTTTCAATACTTTGTGAAAATTATACTTTGCTATATCTGCTGTATATGCGATAGCTAATAAATGAATTCCACCTAAAGAGCAATTTATATATGGTGGTAAGTTCTGGATCACAAAATAGAATACGCTAAGTTTATGAGGATGAACTTTTGAGCCTAATGGGTTATTAACAACGATGTCATCATAATATAATTGAATCTTTAATGCGTTAGGATATTTTACAAAGAACTGATTGTATCTAAAAGACTCTCCATCTCTAAAACTTTTTAGTTGCCCTCTTGCAGAACTTTCTTCAGAATTCACATGATTTCTAATTTCTTCATGAGGCATGATAAGTTTCAAAGTTTCTTTAATTGGTATATAATCAAATGATTCAGGTACTTGTTTTAGTGCATATTGTTAAGATTTTTTATTAAATCTTTGCTGGTCTCTCGTACCCTGATATATCTCTATCGGTTAATGACTTTTTAAATTATTTACATCATTCTTTATTCCACTAAACGATTTGAATATTTTGTTAATACTAAATTCATCCAGTAACTATTTTACCTCCGGTTTCTCCACAGAAACGTTTATCATTTGAAAGCACTTCTTGATATTTTGTTTTATACGGATCAAAACTTCAGATATAAAATCATCAGCTTCATCGATGACCCTATCAATATTTGCACCAGTGAAACTTGGATTTGATCTTAGATTAGCTATCATTTTACTCGCAATAGACTCAATCTCAAAAGGTCTGTCGATATCAGGTTCATTATAATTATTTATAATTGAACGTTCCATATTTTGATTGGCATCGTCCAGTTGCATGTGTTCGTTATTTTGAACTTCCGCATGCTGTTCTTCTTGCATAACACATTCCACAGCTAGCTTGTTTTCAGGAACGTTATGTTTAAATCTAATATGGCGGATAAGTGAAGAAAAAAATATAAAGTGCACTTGGCACTCTACTATTGGACACCTGAACCCCGTTTTATTAATTTATTCAACTTTATTGCATGAATTCTACGATAGTGATTTTTGAACTGCTCCAAATTGTATAATGTATAACTACATTTAAAACAAATTAAATGATCCATGTTTATGATGGTTTTATATAACACAAAAAGTGGAATCAAGGGTGAAAGTGAAAACGGGATGACTTATTGCACAGCCATATTTTCAGCACTACTGTGTGTCTGAAATTCGTGACAGAATTTATGGCGAGCTATAGCTATACTGTTATATATATATATATATATATATATATATATATATATATATATATATATATATATATATATAATTTCCTTTAAAATTATAATTTTTAATATATAAAGAAAGATTAGGTTAGCCTTATATCTTTGAAAATTTCAACCGCCTGAGGATGGATTTAGTGCTTCAAGAGGTACTCGGCTAGTGCATCTGGATCATCCAGCGTTTCCTGATAAAAAAAAAGGATCTTCTCACATATTTATTTTAGAAACGCGACTTGACACTCAAGTATTATTGTATAAAGGTGACTTGATCAGAAACGCGATTGTACGAAATATTGCGTAGTGACAATGAAATATTTACTTACCTCAGGTAAACTGAAATCCATGGTATATGTTGTAACGCTGGGTTTTCCCCATTGGTGTTACCGATGAAATCCTCCGTCTCCTATGCTCGTTTCAATACATACGAGGCGGCGGGCCGTCTCGGCCCTGGGCGCCAGGCACCGGAGTGCCAGGGATCCCGCGACCCCGTTACCTTTAGATGCCACCCCGTGTCGAAACACCACTTTGTCCACCTGCTCGGTTAGCCGAATTGGCTCGTTCGGAGTTTTTCCCTTTTCAAAATTCAAAACGCAGAATAAGTACGTCTGTTAAAGTGTAAGTACTTAATCTGAGCAAATAATCATCTATAAAACTTGTAAAAAAATTTTAATTTATAAAGTACGAGATGGAAGAAAAGGTTAATAAAATAATGCAATCGATTGCATTAAAAAATTGCCGACGTTTTCAAAACCTTTGGATTCAATACCGCGGGCAACAGTGCCACTTTAGGATTCCGCAATGGGTTTTCGACAAATTTCAAGACCCATATAAGTATAAATATATTAACGTTTTATTTAACGAAAGATTGTTGACCCGTGTGCTTGTTATTTCGGTTACCTCCATGTGACAATAACGAAATTACGCTGATGCATTTGGTGGAAACGTTGGGAGACGATCAGAACAACTTATGCGTTGCTTGATATTTCCAACTTGCCTAATAACGATATTTTTTTTAGCCACTGCATTTTCAATAGATAAATATTGCAATTACATATATAATCAGATACAATTAACCCGTTAAGCCCGAGAATGCCCCTTCCGGTACACCGCTCTTTCGGCAATTATAACTCATGTAATTCAACGTATAAAAAATTGAAAGATATACTATTTTGAAGCTTAAGATCTCTCCTTTCCAATGATGTGCAGAAAAATACGAGAAAAAGTTGTTAATTATTCAAAAATATTGTTTAAATAAAAAAAAACATGATTTAAAAAAATTTTTTTTTATAAAATCGAGATTCCCGAATGGTTTTCGGTTTGCAATCCACTTGCAACCTTAATAACTGGTGGCATAAATGTCTAAGTCGAAGTATTCATTTATTTATTTATTTCGAAATATATAGTTTTCAGATCGATTTTTCATCTTCGTGTGTTCAAAATGGCGTGTTAATGACTATATTTTTGCCAAGCAACCATGAATTTTTTCCTTGAAAAGTATGGACTTTTCGAGAAACTCATAAAGAAGAAAAAGTTCTTAGAATGATTCATAGAATACATCTGAATTTTTTCAACAAGTTTCGAGCGATTATTTGATTTTGCAAATTGTCAAATTTTGTCAAATTCTAAGTTTGTTTTGCAAATTGTCAAATTCTAAGACCTTTTTATACTTGATAATTTTCCCTTGAGAACAATGAACTAAAACGGAAAATTATCAGGTATAAAAAGGTCTTAGAATCGAGCAAAGAATTCACCTGAATTTTTTCACAATATTCCGAGCAATTTTTTAATTGTTCAAAATTTGACAATTTGCAAAATCAAAAAAATCCCTCGAAACTTGTTGAAAAAATTCAGATGTATTCTATGAATCATTCTAAGAACTTTTTCTTCTTTATGAGTTTCTCGAAAAAGCCAAACTTTTCAAGAAAAAATTCATGGATGTCTTGGCAAAAATATAGTCATTAACACGCCAATTTGAACACACGAAGATGAAAAATCGATCTGAAAACTATATATTTCGAAAGCTTAGACATTTATGCCACCAGTTATTAAGGTTCCGAGTGGATTGCAAACCGAGAACCATTCGGAAATCTCGATTTTATAAAAAAAATTTTTTTTAAATCATGTTTTTTTTTCATTTAAACAATATTTTTGAATGATTAACAACTTTTTATCGCATTTTTCTGCACATCATTGGAAAGGAGAGATCTTAAGCTTCAAAATAGTATATCTTTCAATTTTTTATACGTTGAATTGCATGAGTTATAATTGCCGAAAAAGCGGTGTACCGGGAGGGGCATTATCGGGCTTAGCGGGTTAAATAATTAAATTAAAGAAATGAACAATTTATGTTAACCAATCACTAACGATTATAATAAATAGATAAAAAACAAAATCATTTGATGACTATTTTTATTGCCTACCTTTAATAAAACATAAATTTGATTTTGATAATTAAAAACATTGATTAAAAACTTTGTTTGGATATTGACTCTTCTGAAGAGTGATTTCTAACGAAGATCCATACCACTCTTATAATTTACTGACTTCAGTCTCTCTTTTCGTACGACTGGTAATTTTCACTTTTTAAAATTAAAAAATCGACGATAATCACTCTTAAAAGAGTCATTCGACTAGTCTCTCTTCTGAAAAGTGAACATTCAACTCTTCATATTTTAGAGAGTATATATACCTTGATATTTCTGAAACTACTCAGTCAATATCAATCAAATTTGACATGCATATCTTTTTTGGATTCTAAATTCAGGAAAATATTTATTTTTTAATTTTGTCATTTACTTTTTTTATGGCCTTTTTTTGATTTTCAAAAAACATTATGTTTTTTTTCAATTATTCCATTGTTACAAACAATTCAACTAAAATTCATTTAAAAGATAATAAAATGACCTATTTTTCCCCATTTGGTCCACATGATTGATCGTTTCGTTCGGCAGATAAAATGAAAAAGGTAAATTTTTTTAAAAATTCATATCTTTAAAACTAAACATTATAACCTCACGAAAAAAAATCGTTGATGGGTCATGCGTCAAACTATATTCCATTTAAATTTCAAGTGATTGGACTACTTATTTTTTTAGTAATAAATCTAAAACTGATAAAAATGAGTTTTTGAGTCTCGATTACGAGAGTAGAAAGACCCTATTGCACTTGAAATTTTGGGAAAACATAGATCTTTTGATTAGATAAAATATATTAAAATACAAATTCATTGTCTCTCGCCCTGTATATCCTGTATAACTGAAAATTATTATTTTTATTAAACCTTATAACTCGCTAACGAAAACTCAGAATGTTTTGACAAAATTCATGGTTTTGTGAGGTTATGAAGTCCATTTGTGATATAAATTGCAATTCATTTTATTAAGAAGATCCGGAGAAAAAGAAATGCATTATTAAATTATTATACTTGAACGATACCTACGAACAAGGAACAATAGATTTGTTTGGAGGAAGCTACGTGCCAATGAATTGTCAGCGGTTTTTTATCTGTTATTTCCTTGCGGAATATACCAAACTCGCCTAACCTTTTAATTTTTAAATGTTAATTTTAATATAAGCATTTTTAGAACCTTTTGACCATGACATTTTTGTGACATTTTCATCACTATGAAATAAACTCACTGATTGTTCTGATACAGCACCCTCGAATGATTTCTACACCTACACACCAAAAAGGAAGTGTGAACTACCTAGACTTCGTCATCAACCATCTTGTATACCTACCGTAGAAAATTGAGGCTAATATGGCCACGACATGTCAAATTTTATGCCCAGTAGCCAGATCATGTGGCACATCGTGGACATATGTCCCTGTTAACAGGCGATGGTAAGTGGGCATAATATGCCATAAAATTATGGCGAACTTTTTATACATTGCAACTTATTCTTGTACATATTTATGCATACATTACCACTTTCAACACTTACACTGAAAAGTACACTTTTTATGTCGGTTTAGATATTAGAAACATTAAATAAAATTTGTGTGTTCAAGATTATCAATGATGAAATTTAAAAGTCATGATCTTGACATATATTCCCAACTCGAGACAGTCTCAGGCAGTATTCATCCTTATAGTGCCTTCTATACAGTGTATTTGTGCAAGATGTTTAACTTATAGTGTAGAATGTAGATGCTTATTTTATTATGTAGAAACAGCTAATTTTATTATGTAGAATGTCTGTCTTTGCTAACTGACCCATATCGAACCCCATGGTTCCGGGGGCAAAATTTACATATGGGTGTTGATATGAAAATCTAAACTACAGCACTTGAGATATAGACAAGTGCATATATTGTTTTAAAAGCTTGAAACAAATCACCATACAAAATGTCAGCACTCTAAGTATGATAGATTTTAATTGAAAGCAAAAAGAAAAATTGAAAAAAGTAATTAGATTAGTTTAGATTTTCATATCAACACCCATGTGTAAATTTTGCCCTCGGAGCCATGGGATTTGATGTGGGTCAGCTAGCAAAGACAGACAAGCAAAAAATTGTTACGCTAGCCTGTTTCTACATAATAAAATAAGCATCTACACTACAAGTTAAACATCTTGCACGAATACACTGTATATAAGGCACTATAAGGATGAATACTGCCTGCGACTGAATTGAACACTGAGTTGGAAATATCTTTCAGGACCATCACTTTTACACTTCATCATTGATAATCTTGAACACACAAATTTTACTTAATGTTTCTAATATCTAAACCCATATAAAAAGCGTGCATTTCCGTGTGAGTTTTGAGTGTAGTTATGTTTGTACATAAATGCATGAATTATGTGTAAGGTTAGATTGCCATTCCTAACATATTACCTTTTATTTTCAAAATTTGTTGCAAAAATCATCTTTTAAACGTTAAGTCATTGATTTTAAAATTTACTGATTTAAAGTAAATTAGATTATTAAGTTTATGAATTTTAAATTATAAACCATTAGTGGATCAAGTATCCTGACATATCGACGGCCGCTATTCATACGATAGTATTTCGAAAAATCTGATGCATAAAATGCTATCTCAAAGAAAATGTTATATGATTGTATTTGAATAGCGCATGCAATAAGCTTCTATCCCAAATATAATACTATTTCAAAATTGCGTGCAATATAATGTTATTTGAAAAGTGCGTGCAATATACTTCTATTTCAGAATAGCGTTGCACATAATGTTGACATAAAATCGCGTTTCATACAATACGGTTTTAAAATCGCGTTGCATATAATGTTATTACAAAAGAACGTCAAATAAAATGTTATTTCAGTAAACCAAATAATTTTAAGAGGGTCTGAAAGTTAATTAATAATTCAAATTTGCCATTTTAAAATCGCGTTGCATATAATACTATTACAAATACTAAGCAAATTAGATCTTTTTTCATCTGCTATATTGTAACGTAAAATTTGAATTATTAATTAACTTTCAGACCCTCTTAAAATTATTTGGTTTACTGAAATAACATTTTATTTGACGTTCTTTTGTAATAGCATTATATGCAACGCGATTTTAAAACCGCATTGTGTGAAACGCGATTCTAAGTCAACATTATGTGCAACGCTATTCTGAAAAAGAATTATATTGCACGCACTTTTCAAGTAACATTATATTGCACGCAATTTTGAAATAGCATTATATTCAACGCAGATTTGGGATAGAAGCCTAGTGCACGCGCTTTTCAAATACAATCATATAAAATTTTCTTTGAGATAGTGATTTTACGTATCAGATTTTTCATATCGACAGGCCATATCTTATGGCGTATTTTCTACGAAGGTAGATGTTGTCCTCGTATTATGATTTATTTACCTAGACCAAAAATCACGGAGCGCACCACCTGGACATTGTCATCGGCCACCCTGATACTTAGACGCCGCCCTCGGATTATTTCTACACCTAGACACAAAAAAGCACGAAGCGCACTACCTAGATCTCGTCATCGGCCACCCCGTACGTCTAGACATCGCCCTCGAATGATGTATTTAGCTAGACATAAAAAATTGCGAAGCGCGCCTCCTTGACCTTGCGATCGGCCACCCATACACCTAGACACCGCCCTCAAATTTTTTCTACACCTACACAACAAAAAGTACATGTGATCGATCATGCAGAAAAACTGATGAGAAAGCAATATCCATTTATACATAGCTGTGCAGCTAACTTAAGGGACCTAACACTTGTTGCAGCTAACTTAACGGTCCTAACATTTTTTTATTTGATTTGAGCATTTTGTGAATTTTGTGACACACTCGTGTATTATATCAAAAGGAGCTATTTTCATCAAATATTTTTATTGAAAATCATAGTTTGGCATAATAAAACATGATATAAATCAAAATATTTTAGAGACAACAAAGAAACGCATTTATTATTTTGTGATGAAAAATACGAACCTCAACATAGAAGTAAATAGTAGCGCGGGCGCCGCGGCTTCGTCTGCTTCTCAAACTCTAGAACCTCTCAAACTAAGACGATAATATTAATGAGTTACAAAGAAAATTTCGAGAATTTATGAAATGGAAGATTGAGCATGGTCGGCAAAAATTAATGTTAATAGCAGATATAGTAGATAAAAAAACGTGCGAAACAGTTGATCCAGATGGTATAAATGAACAATTAAACAAAAGCATAATAGAACATAGTGCGAATATGGTAGTAGTAGTAGATTCGATGTGTTACGTCCAGATTACAATTTTCAATTACAAAATCTAATACATTAAAACAATTACATGAATTCCTACCTGAATTGATAATCGAACTTGGCGATACGTGAAAGTTACAATAATTTAAATGATTAAAAGAGTGAATGATAGGAAATCCCTTTTGGCTACCGCCGACGCGGTCATCGCCTACCGGGGAAGGGAGCCGGATACGAAGTCACTTAAACTATACATTATTTCTTTTAAATCGACACACGTTTATTTTTATGAAAAGAGAAAAGTACCTTAATGTGTAAGTGTGCGTGGCTGTTTGTATATATGTGTGAAGAGGTTCTTGAGTGTCTGCAGTTGTCAATCCTCGGCGCCTTCCAGCCTAGGCTCGGTGGTTCAGGTTACAGCGGTGGCTAGATGCACTTAGGTGTGACGGCTCGTCCTTTTGGTGTGTGTAGTGTACATCGCAGGGAGTCCACTGCCTCTGTTGCTTCTTCTTTTCAGCAGGGGGGTGATATTCAGAAAAATACCGATGGATGCACTTGCTCAACTGAGCGACTAAGTCCGGTATACTCTCTACTTTTAAACGTACGAGTAGCGAGTAATGCGTGATACTTGTTTTACGAATGGTCTGGCGACGAGCAGAGTAACGTTCTGCGAGAGATTTCGGATATTACTGACGCCGCTTGCCCTTTGCTCCACGGCTTTATATACTTGCATATCCCCTTGTTTTTCACGGGCTAGCGATTTCCATATTAGGTCACTTCACTATTTTGTATTTTCTTCACTCAATTTTAAGGGAATCGTAGCAGGTCAAGTCATAAACATCATAGTTTATGACTACCACTTAAGAATTTGTCTCTTTTAGAACTCTCCCGCGGTCTCTCTTTTTACTGGAGATCGCACACGTGTTTCCTATGGAATTCCACATCGTCGAATATTACGCCTCGGTCTCTCTCTCTCCTCTCTAGTTTTTCTCATATTTGTGCTCGTTTTTCCGTGGTGGTTTGTCGTCGTATTGCGTGGGGTCATTGTGGAAACAGCTCCCCTAGTTCTCGTGCTTCTTAATTCATGGCTCTCCGTTTAAAAATACGAACACGTGGTTCTTGTGAAGTTATCATTGAATCTAAAATATCCCTTAGCGTTCTTATGGCATTTTGGATATACTGCGTGGTTAGTTGGAATATAGCCCATTTGTGTGAAGGTGCCGCTGGCACGTATGAGTGAATCTCTCTCCCGATTTTCAGATCCACTTCTTGGGTGCCGCGATGACGTGCCAGTGAGTAAGTGTGTGCGTGTGTGTGTGTGTGTGTAGATGTGATATGTATAGCAATCGTAGTCTTTTGGATGCTTAATGGAATCGGTGATTACATTACAGATGGAGAAATGTTACAAAAGTTGAGCAACATGTATATAGATAATAAAAGGAGTCTGTACAGTCTGTATGTACCCGGAAAAACTAGAGTCGAGCCCTAATCTGTAACGATACAAACAAATAAATCCAAAATTAAAATGGAAATAGATTCGGGCGCGAAACCAACTGTAATTCCAAAAGAAATTATAAAGAAATGTTTTTCGAAAGAAATAATGTATGAGCCAGATATAAAATTTTGCAGGAATGTTCAAAGGTGTGAAATGGGTCAAGCAATGCCGAGGCGAGGCCATATGTGTGATTCGAAACTCGGTGTGGGAAAGAAGCGAGAATGTGCTCGAGGAAGCAAGATTGAACTCACAATCACCCCACACTATCGGTTGAGTGAAGGCAAGCTTTCTCTACCCTCTGTAATGGAGAAACCACCAGAGGGAAGCTGCTCGTGTGCACCGGGAGTTGTGGAGGGGAATCTACTCCACGAGCTCCGCAAACTTAGGAAATCCACGCAGCTTCGGATCGGTGCGTGAGGATCCACAATCTCACGACCAATCCGTACTCGAGTAGTACCCACTTAAGAACAGGGATCTACCTTCCTGATCCCAAGGAGTACTCGAGAGAGGAGGGGTAAAAAACAAGTAATAATTAAAGTTGAAACAAGGAATTAAATAAATTATAGATATATATTGTTTCAAGAATACAGATCTGGTCTTATGCTAAATGGAAAGGGGGGAGGATCCCCTTAGTACTGTTCGGGAGCACTCTGCTCGTTTGCATACTAGGTACTAAGGAGACAGAGCACTTGGAGAGGACGACAGTTCTCCTTGTGCTCTCCGCGTTAGAGACAGATCGTAAGTGATCGCTGCTGGCTGCGGGTCTCCTTTTATATCCGTGGCCGTCCCTCTCTCCAATGCTTTATGCGCGCACGCCATCTACCTGCGCTTAGGTAGGCTATTACCTGTGAATACTAGCGCTCACTTAGTCGGTAACTTATCTCTTAGTATTTATCGGTAAGTTATCCATTGGTGGTCTCTTACCTACCATGTGGGGCCGCCGTCTCAGGTGTAACCGTGAGTCTGAACAATAAGATAATTAAAGCTGATTTAGATGTAACGGAATCGTCCGGGCCGCTGATTATAGGCTGAGCGTGGCTCAAAGCAATAACATGATGGTCTCTACGATTACGAACAAAAAGTGGAGCAACCACAGACAGTGCTGACATGCCAAATATGTATCAATAATAAAATCAAGTTAATCTGTAAATTTTGCAGCCAACCAGGGCACTCGATTAACGCATGCCGATTCAGCAAGAAACCAAATAATCATTGTCAATATTGCCAAGAAATGGGACACGAGTTTATTTATTTGCATGGGCTGGCATAAGTGGTTAGATTCTTTCTACCTCTGTCAATCGCATGATTAAGTTTCTAAGCACGTTGTACGTGATAATGTTAACCTTGTAATTATATTTCATCAAGATGATATGCATTTGAAACAAATTTATAATGATCACGTTAATACTGATATGTAATTTTAGCGCTTTAAAGATTTTGGTGGTTTTTGTTGGACTGTCAATCATAGCTATATTGTGATTAAGAAAGATTGTAATATGGAAAATGGAAGATATTGAAAAGGTTTCAATCAATTCATTATAAATACAACAAATTTCAAATAGATCAACATTTGCATGTGAGATATTAAGAGGTCAACTTGAATAACTTCGAAGAGCAAATCGATGTTCTCCAACAAATGGAAAGAGCTCGAAAAGCTATTAAACGTAAATATAACAGTTTAAAATTGAGTAAATTAGATGCTGAACAAGTGGCGAATACTGCTTTCAAACATATTGTTGAACCACTTGAAAAATTAATTGACATCACAGAAACGAGGAGTAGAGTTCTAAGAAAAAAAGGTGTAGTGAAAAAAGAAGAAAATAATGATGATGATTATGAACTGGAAGAAGGAGAAGAAGAAAAAGAAGTAGAAGAAGAAAAAGAAGTAGAAGAAGAAAATCCAGTTAATGTTAATGCAGAAAAGAATGCTAATGTAATGAATAGAGGCAGTAAAAAAGATGTCGTTATTGATAAATATATTACAATGATAAGGAGAGGAGAGACAAAATCACTAGATTTAATATATGGTATACGTAAAAAAACAGATGATTTTTATATTGGAAACATACCTTTTTCCTACAACGATGAGTTTATTATTTTGAGAAACAAACAGTATACAAAGAGCCCTGGATTAATTGAATTATTGTTTAAAAAAGAACCTGAATCTACTTATATAAATAAAACTTATTTACCAGACTATGCTAAAATTATTAAACAAACTAGTGCACATAAAGAATATTATAAAGAGGAGAAATCAGGGCGTGATTCAAATTCAAAAAAATTGGTTGATTATTTTGCGAAGCTCTCGTTTGTTAATGAAAATAAATGTACGTATAAAGAAGGTTTAGGTTTACCCCCTCCCTTCAAAATTGCAAGACGTTATACAAATGTAAGGTTCTGATTTACTATGCTGAACCGCGCAGTAATTCTATATACAAATAATTATTTATTTGAGTATAGGTGAACTAGCCTTGACTCGAGAGTCTTCTGTTACTATTAAGTAGGTTATGATTCTAATAAACTGTCTCTTTATGGTACTTCTTTGTTATGACTTTATTTAGACGAAGGCCCAATGCTTTCGTACAGATGTTACACAGATGTTTTAATCTAATCTTTATATTTGTTCTTAATGTTACGTATTTACTTATTTCTATATTGGTTCGACTTACAATCCCGTTCGGACACTACTAGTAGATTGCACGGTCGATGACTGGGCGGTGTTTAGTATTATCCTACACGGATGGTTCCGTGGCGTGTTGAGAGTAAGTTCCTTAACTAAGCTGCCGAAGCTAACGCCAGATATGTTGACGGTCCTTAAGCCTCGTACTGTACCAACTCACGTCCAGAGTATGAAGAATTCCACCGGTTAGCTTCCACGGAGTTTGAGTGGTTTCTAAGCACCCAATAGACGACGCGAAGGACTAAACGGCACTCGTATTCACACACCAGGTCCAGCAGGTACAACACTCGTTGTCCTTGTAAAAAGAGACTTCACAAAAGGCAATATGAGGACTGAGTGCGGGGCTTATAAGGCTTGGCGGATGATCTCAACGTTAGGGTAATAACCAATCACCGATCGCCACCGAAAGTGTCTTACAATATAGGTTGGTGATGGTGCAGAATAAGTAGGTTTTGGGATTGCTGACTCGGGGGTCAGTTGGTTTAATTAGTGGGACGCGTTTGATGTCGTAAACGCGGTTGCGGAAATGCTTACATTGTGATTATCGTCGTATACCTGCGCCTGTACACATACACGCCGTCATACATCATTCTGTATACAGTATATTCATACATATAATTATCTTTTATGAACATGGGACGTTACACCTCCCCCCCCAGAGTATTGCTGTCCCCAGCAATGGGTGCTGGTGCAAAAAGAAAAAAAAACGTGCGATGTTCATTCACAATATGTTGTTACATAAGTATGTTGTTTAAGAACTTTTCATAAAGTTAATAATATAATGCTGACATATGCATTATCTCGGAAGATTAATAAGTGATGAAAAAGAAATTTTCGGTATTTTGATCTCTAATCCTAGTTGTAAAATTTTTGTTTTGATCCGATCATAATTGCGATTTTTCGTACTTTATTTACAGGATAACAATGTAAATATAAACAATTTGTCTAACTTTTATTACATTATTAGTTCGGAGACTCTTAATTGCAAAATTACAAAAAGGTTTGGTTCGAATCCGACCATAATTTTTTTTTTTTTTTTAATGTTATTACTGTTTTTTTTTTTTTTTCTCATAGGTCGATAGAGTATCCTTAACTAACAATTTAGGTACAAAAATAACAATTTTCGTACTGTAATTTTTCGAGTTACAGGCCTATAAACATTTGATTGTTGCTACTCATTTTTGGGTGTATTTTGACTTCCTAAGGTGCGGTCGAGTGCTAAAAGTCCGAAATTATTATTATTTTGTTAGGTAATGCCAATTGTTGCTAAATTGTTTATTCCGCATGTTTAGTATTTGTATAATATGAACCCTTATGTGGTCTTATTGTAAGTCCGCTAGATTGGAAAGTGCATGTGTGTAGGTATAAGCCTGTATGCAAGTATAACTGGTCTTATGTATACTTATATATATACTCTTACCCGTCTTTATGTACACTGATATATATACTCGCATGTCCATACGTTATGTTCATTTATATATGGGAAAATCCACAGAAGTTTTAACATTTTGTGTAAGGATTTCTTCCACGTAAGTTATTGCCGTTAGTCGCTTGCCGGGCAAAGCACATAATCTAGACTGATTCAAAAACATTCAATGTAAACTAGAAAATCAACCCTGAAATTGACATAAGTGTGCAAAGCACGGCTTAATGTAAAAATGTATAACAATACCTAAAAAAGTGCTATTTTGAATTGTAAGAAAAAATGGCACTTTTTTTAGATATTCTTATGCATTTTTATATTAAACCGTACTTAGCACATATATGTCAATTTCAGGGTTGATTTTCTAGTTTACATTGAATGTTTTTGAATCAGTCTAGATTATGTGCTTTGCCCGGCAAGCGACTAACGGCAATAACTTACGTGGAAGAAATCCTTACACAAAATGTTAAAACTTCTGTGGATTTTCCCATATATACTCGCTACATATATATAAGTATAGTATTGACTGCGAGTGTGACGTACTGCATTTCTGGGTGGGTCGCATTCCTGGATGGGTCTTTTTGATTCTTCAAGTATCCGCTCGGTGGCAGGAGTTACCGCGCTTTGGCGCGAACTCGTGCTTTCGTCACGCCTACATATACGCGCGTGCTGTGTAAGTTTCGGCGCGAGCTGACAACACGTGATCGCGAGTGCATTGGCTTCGGATGGTAGTAGCCGCAATGCTAAGTTCGCTGACAATAGGTAGAGATAGACAATAGGCCGAAAATGAACTGCTTATTTTCTTGTTTTGTTTGCCTAATCTTAAGTATTTGTTGTTACGTTTTATTGAACCCACGATCCTATGCTGCTTCCTTTTGCGTAAAAATTAATTACTACCAAAATCATTTAGTCGAAAGAAGGAGAATAATTTGGACACCGGTAAGTTTAAAATACCGTGTCTTGAATTTGTAGTGGTCTTGTCTGGTCTACTCAGCGATAAAATTTCTCTAACTTATCTTTATGCTTTACTATAAGTTTTCCATTAGATGATTCTACTACGACATTACTATTGTCTTTAATTTCTTTTACAAAAAATTTTCCATTATAAAATTTATCTAATTTCCCATATCTGGGTTCCTTTAATACTCTCACTTCGTCTCCGACAGAAATCTGTAAAGGTCTTGCCTTTTTATCATAGTACTCCTTGTTCTTATGTTTTGATTGTATGAGATTATTCCTGGCTACTGTTTGTGCATCTCTCAAACATTCAGTTAGTTCTTGTATGTAATCGTTGTAAGTTTCTAATTCGAATTCGTTCGGCAAACGATTGGGTGTACGGGCTGGTTTGCCGTATACTAATTCATGAGGAGTGTAACCCGTTGATGTATGTACGGATGTATTATACTCATGAATAGCAAAGGGAATTACTTTATCCCAATCTTGTTTGCTTGATGATTTATTTCTTAGAAAGTCTGCTAAGACAGCGTGACTTCTTTCTAAGGATCCATTAGACTGTGGATGGTATGCAGTCGTAGTATTTAATTTAAAATTATAAATTTCGGATAACTGTGACAATAGATTGTTTTGAAAACTGCGTCCTCGGTCGCTTAGAATTATTCTAGGGACTCCAAAATGTACAAAAAGGTGTCGGGTCAAAGCGTCTGCGACTGTAACTGCTTTGATGTTAGGCACTGGTACTGCTATACAAAATTTTGAAAACTGACACTGCATAGTTAGTATATGCACGTTACCTTGCGTAGATTTGCATAAAGGTCCAACTGTATCTATGGCTACTTTATAGAAAACTTCACTTGGTGTATCCGTTATTACCATTGGTTCTCTTGTCTTTACTCTAACCAACTTTTGTTCTTGGCAGATTTCACATTTGCGTACGAAATCATGTATATCTTCTTTCATTCCTTTCCAATAGTATCGTTCTCTTATTCTTCTATAGGTTTTTCCCATACCACGATGTCCTCCAAACAAACTATTATGGTAATCGTTCAGAACTATTAACTTGTATTCAGGGGCTAGTATCTTACACTCACCGTAACATATCGTTACTGCTATTTGTAAATTTTTCAGTTTTTCCTTAATTTTATTTAATAATACCCCTCGTGGAAGAGTGTCAGTTAGCTCTCCGCTTCTAGCTAATCTAAAAGACTTTAACTTTTTATTCTTAATTTCGTTTGCTAATGTACTTAAACATTTCGATAAATTATCTGGTGTAATTTCGTCTTTTTCTTTATCCGAAATAACTAAACTGAAAATGAATCTTTTTCTATTTTGGGTAACTATTACATCACCGATGGTTATCTTGGCCTTCGATAATTCATCGCGATAAATAGCTTCTACGTCAATAAGTAATTTGTTAGTTCCATATGATAAACTTAAATCTTTTGAAATGAAATGTACTATATTATCTTTTAGATAGGTTATACATTCTCTAGTTTTTAAAAATTTTAATGATTCACTCGAGTTCAAATCTGAATCTACATAGTCGAAAAATACAGATGTGGATGTATTTCCTAATCTTGGAGCTGTACTGTCTTCCTTCGGTTTACTATTTATATAAGAAGTATTTTGGTTGTTGGTAAATGTTCCACTTGTGGGTGTTATTATTGTTTTTGTCGTTTTAGGTGGATTATTTTGTTTTTTGGGTTTATATAATTTTTTTCTTAATTCTTCGTCAATTGGTGTTTTCGGCCATCTCTTCAGTCCAAGCAGTAGAAGATGCTCTAGGTTGTTTTATGGGTGACTTGAAACGAATCGGATTAGACTGACTATCTGCGTATTCTAGCATCCATTCTCTCACAGTGCTGCTGGGGACTACTGCCTGTGAAGCTTCTCCTAGTAACGTAGGTGGTTCTGAACTCGCTTTCTCTCCTTGTTGTAAGGGTGATGAGCTTTCAATATCTTTCATGAGGTCCCAGTTCACGGTTGGAGTTTCATGATAGAGCTCTAAGAAATTATCCCAGCACATCGAGAGTGGTTGGTTATTTGTAGTCTCGCTTGGGTTTCCATTAGGATTAATCTCTTTTTCCTTTGCACTTTTGTTTAATTCAATGCTAGATAATTCTTGTAGTTCTGAATTATCCATGAGTTGACCTGGCATTGATCGTCTCATAGTAGATTGTAAATTTGGGTTTATTAACTCTTTGTCATCACTTGATGATGAAGAATCTCTAAATTTTGTTTCAATTTCCGGACTAGTTTGTCTAGAACTAGTAGGAGTTTTATTCTTTTTGTTGTTAGGATTTTTACTCTTGATCTTATTGGGTTTATTCAATATTATCTCATCAAATTCACTTTCACCTGGATCCTCGTTTGACTTGACCATAGTAGAATCAGTTTCCTCTTCTGACTCTGTATCTTGATTCAACAGGCTAGGAAGCAAAGATTTGTTGCTTAGTGGTATTGGGGGAGCATCGGAAGATTCCGCAATACTACTCTCGATTGAGTTGGTTATTTCTGAGTTATCTGTTTCACTCATTGATGGTGGTTCGGAAACTATGGGTTCTGCAAAAACTACTGTTTTCTTTTCTGTAGTGGCTGGTTCGTTCTTCCTCATTCTAAGTCTCTTCGCGATTGTACTTGCTTCTAGGTCGGCTTGCCCTCCCTCCATACCTAAAGGGATAGTGGGGTTATCAAGCTTGATTCCTTCCTTACGACCCGGTTTCTTTCGATGTTTAACTCCTTCTTTAGAGGTTTCGTTTTCGCTTTGTAGTTGAGTACGATTCTGTCTGGCTAAAGAAGTTTTAGTCGGCTTAGGTAGGATAGGCAGTACTCGTACCTCCCCCCCCCCTGTTCTTGTTCATCTTCTTTAATTAGTTGGTCTCTATCAACTGGATTGCGGGAAAGGGCGTCTGCGTTAACATTTAGACGACCAGGTTTATACTTGAAAGTATAGTAATAACCTCGTAATCTCATTCTCCAACGATTTAACCTACTGACTGGATCTTTTAATGATTCAATCCATGTCAATGGTTCGTGATCTCCGTAGATGGTGAAATGCTTACCGTAAAGGTAGTGGCTAAAATACTCTATGGCATTTACTACGGCTAAACATTCTTTTTCTGTGGTAGAATAATTTCGTTCGCATTTGTTGAGAGATCTGGACATATAGGCGATTGGATGTTCTTGACCTGGTTCACCTTGACTTAGGACTGCACCTATAGCTCCATCACTTGCATCCGTAGTTAGAATGAAAGGCTTACTCTCATCCACTGTTGTTAGTACGGGGGCTTCACAAAGTGCTTCTTTTAAGATCTTAAAACTTTGTTCTTGTTCTAATTCCCACTTCCATTTTACGTTTTTGGCTAATAGGGCGTTGATGGGCCCTGCTTTCTCTGAGAAGTTTTTAATAAACCTTCTGTAATAACCAGCTAATCCTAAGAACTGTCGAATTTCAGTTTGGTTAGTTGGCCTCGGGTAGTTTTTAACGGCTTCTAACTTCTTAGGGTCCGGTCTTACTCCATTACTATCGATGATATGACCTAAATAATTAATTTCTGGTACAAGGAATTGGCATTTATCCATTTGTAGTCTTAAGCCTACCGCTGACAACCTTTCAAACAATTTAGCGATTTTCTCCTCATGTTCTTCGAGAGAATTTGCATAAATCACTATATCATCTAAAAAGACATACATTTCTGATCCTTGTAGACCTGTTAGGACGCAATCCATGAGCCTTTGGAAGGTTGCAGGCGCGTTGGTAAGGCCGAAGGGCATACATAGGTACTCAAAATGGCCGTATTTGGTGTTAAAGGCAGTTTTCTCAACATCCCCAGGGTCAATCTCTATTTGATGGAAGCCCATGGCGAGGTCAAAAACTGAGAAATATTTTGCTCTTCCAATCTGCTCAAGGATTTCCATGATGTTAGGTAGTGGATATGCGTCCTTGATGGTTTTCGCGTTTAACTTTCGGTAGTCAATTACCAACCTGTACTTTTTCTTTCCGTCTGGTCCTGGTTTCTTAGGTACGATTCGAATAGGACTGCAAGATGGGCTCTTTGAATGCCTGATTATACCGGCTTCCAAAAGTTTTTGTATTTGGTTAAAAAGCTCGTCATCTAGTCCTGTTGGTCCTCTCTTGTACTTAACTTTGACGGGTTCTTCATCGGTTGTCCTAATCTTATGCTTAACACATGATGTTCTTGGTGGCGGATCTCCTGGCAAATAAAACAGATGAGAATATTCTTTTACCATTTTCTTAATCTGCGTTCTTTCTGGTCTTGTGTGATAGTTGGTTAAAACTTTTTCCAGGATTGTTTTTACGCGGTCTTCTTCGTCTTTTGGTGGTTCCCCTTCTAACTGAAACTCGTAGTCATCCTCCAAGTCATCGTAAAAGTCAAATGCTTCCAATGGCTGTGGAGTAATTTCTATTTTGACTGGGTCAGGTAGAGTATTAGTGGCCATTACATAACAGTAGCCTTTGTTATTTTTAACGGCGGCTTCTCCTATAAAAACTCCTGGGACGGTATTTATTCGTCTTAAGTAGGCTTGGCCCTTAGCTGAATGTTTAGTTGCGGGAATTCTTATAGGAACTTTTGCTCTGGCCGGTAACTTAAATACAGTTTTACCATTGGATTTAAAGCCTTTAGAATTAAAATTCCAATTTACTGTATCTATAGATTCCGGTTCTATCTCGCGTTCGGCATATGGAAATTCAAACTCAGGTTCAATCTGAACTCTTTTTACTTCCGTGTTTCGATATGCTTCCTCTGGATGTTTATCTTCACTAGTTTCTGGTATTAGTTTATGAACGAAGGGAACGGGTGTTATCGGATGACTTTCCGTTACTAGTACTCCCTCTCCAAACATAATGTTTACTTTTTCTACAAGTAGAAAAGGGTTACCCAATATAAGTTCCTCTGATAGTGGCGTGCTAGATGGTAACACGTGGAATAAATGGTCCTTTCCTAAGATTTTTAATTTTACAGTTCCTAGAGTCCTTACCTCCTGTGGAGAAATACCTAGTATAGAGATCACGTCATTTTGGTCTACTATAGCATTAGGACCCAATGCATTTTCTTTTACTGCATTGATTTGGGCTCCGGTATCCACTACACATAAGGCTTCTGGAACTGCCAATTGTTCTATTTTTAATTTTATTGTGGGCGATGATTCGACTCTTGACGTGAGTCGAATAACTTGGGCTGGTTTCCCGACTTGGCTGTGGGGCCGGGACTGGTTGAACGCTGTGGAGTCGTCCCGCTCACTGGTGCGTTCTTCCAGTGAGCGTTGTCCCAGTTTAAATGATTTTTATTTCCACTGCGAAACGGGATTGGCGACTTCGGCTTTTCTCCGTAATAGTCTTGATTTCGGTTAATTGCGGATTCTTGATGGTGACATGGTTCCTGCATTGGGACTGGACTGTGCGTACACGTTGGTGGATTTTGATGTTGGTAGCCTCCATTTTGAGGTGGGTACCAATATCCGGCTCTCTGTTGATTTTGAAAGTATATATAACATGCAGCACAGTTACAGGGTCTGTAATCCAGATATAATGGTGCCTCTGGTGGTATAACATGTCTTTGTACTGGTGGTCTTACTGGCACCATAGTATTCTCAGTATATTCCCTCTGGAGTATACTTGGATGTTTGATAGGCTCGGGTACTGGCTTTTTATAACTCAATTGTGGTGGTGCGTGTATCTTGCCTCCTTCAAAAGTCATTTTTGGGAAATAGGTGTCATCCCGGTCTATTGAATAAGAAATCTCATTTCTATTATGCGTAGAATCATGAAAATTCACTCTTCTTTGCCCTCCTCTATCTCCTTCCTCATTATTCAATGTTCTTACTTGATGTATACTTTCATATGTATCTCCTGAACCATGGGGTGAATCCCGTGAACCATGTGGACTTCGATCTTGTGTATGACTTACTTGATGAATACGTGGATTGGAGTAATGATTATTATACATGGTTACTTTACCCCGTTCATATTTCGATGCTAACGCGAACGCGTCATCCAGTTTTTCTGGTGCTAACTCGATAATACGGGTTCTCCAACCATCTGGTAATCCATTAATAAATGATTCTAAGGCAATGATTTCGATCTGAGGTTTTAAATGATCTCGCTGTACGTTATTTCCCAGTACTTCCAACGCGGCGTTAATTGCGGCATTAACTAGCGCGTTTATTCGACCGTAAAACTGTCGAATATTCTCTCCCTGCCTCATGGAAGATGATTGAATTTCGTGTAAGTAATAACTATATGTGCGGGGCGGTGCAAAGCAGTCTTTTAAATGCGATTTTAAATCATTCCAAGTTTTAAATGTGCTACCTTCCAAGGCTTGTCTGGCTTTACCCCTTAATTTTGATATAACGATTCTTAAAAAGTGTGCTTCTGAATCTGTAGAAATCATGGTAAAGCAGTTATCAACATCTTGTAAGAATTCTTTTACATTCATATTCGTTCCATCGTAATCTGCAAGATGTTGAGTTGCTCTTTCCACTGCCCGAAAATTATTTGACTCTAATATACTACGTGAAAATTCTAATAATTGTTCTTCTCTTTCTGCCTCTTTAAATCTATAAAATTGATCTAAAGCATTGATTCTTTGTTCTAAGTTGGGTAATCTTAAGATTTCCTCTCTAGTTTGATTAAACGCCATTATGATTTATTTCGTCTAATACTGACCCTAAATTTCTTCTTAATAATGAAAATTCTAAACGAGACAGTTGGTACTTTAGTAACAATGGCTTAGTTCCCCACAAGGGATGCCATTTGTAAGGTTCTGATTTACTATGCTGAACCGCGCAGTAATTCTATATACAAATAATTATTTATTTGAGTATAGGTGAACTAGCCTTGACTCGAGAGTCTTCTGTTACTATTAAGTAGGTTATGATTGTAATAAACTGTCTCTTTATGGTACTTCTTTGTTATGACTTTATTTAGACGAAGGCCCAATGCTTTCGTACAGATGTTACACAGATGTTTTAATCTAATCTTTATATTTGTTCTTAATGTTACGTATTTACTTATTTCTATATTGGTTCGATAATCTTTATATTTGTTCTTAATGTTACGTATTTACTTATTTCTATATTGGTTCGACTTATAATCCCGTTCGGACACTACTAGTAGATTGCACGGTCGATGACTGGGCGGTGTTTAGTATTATCCTACACGGATGGTTCCGTGGCGTGTTGAGAGTAAGTTCCTTAACTAAGCTGCCGAAGCTAACGCCAGATATGTTGACGGTCCTTAAGCCTCGTACTGTACCAACTCACGTCCAGAGTATGAAGAATTCCACCGGTTAGCTTCCACGGAGTTTGAGTGGTTTCTAAGCACCCAATAGACGACGCGAAGGACTAAACGGCACTCGTATTCACACACCAGGTCCAGCAGGTACAACACTCGTTGTCCTTGTAAAAAGAGACTTCACAAAAGGCAATATGAGGACTGAGTGCGGGGCTTATAAGGCTTGGCGGATGATCTCAACGTTAGGGTAATAACCAATCACCGATCGCCACCGAAAGTGTCTTATACCTGTCGTCGTATACCTGCGCCTGTACACATACACACCGTCATACATCATTCTGTATACAGTATATTCATACATATAATTATCTTTTATGAACATGGGACGTTACACAAACACTGATTATATATATTGGAATCCGAACAAACTCATCAATCGATTGAGATTATTGATAGCTGAAATATCGGCTGGCAATCAAAACCATGTGAATGAAATTCAGTCTATAACTTTATACCTTTAATTTTTTTCACAAAATCTATATTATCCACACGTGTGCTATACATTTTACTTCTCAATCCAATGAATTCGGTAAGTATATTACCACTGCACTCATCTTTCATAAGTGCAACTACTTTCTTATTCATGCGAGACGTTCTAAAAACTTTGTTTTCTGGATAATCTGATGTATCAAATTGTTCGATATTTGATTTAATATCTTCATATAAATCATCACGGTTAACTGCAGAAATTAAACTATCAGTATCCGTGTACAGTAACACAGTAACTTAAAATTATTTGTATACTTCTTTAATATATAATTATAATGAAAACCATACATAACAGTCTTTGAAATGTCTAACACTGAAAGACCAATATATGGGCAAATCCATAAAACTTTTAATTTTCGAGAAAATAAAAAAAAAATTTTATTGATGGCATACCAATGAACTTTGGTGTATGTTTTTTGTTGGTATTGAAGGTCAATATTTCATGCACGTAAATTATTTTAAGGTCGAGGCATAACAACTAACAAGAACGTTCGGTAATTTTCTTTAATTACATGTATAAATAGTCAACAAACATTTCTACTTTATAGATATTTTTATTCGAAACAAATTTGTCTGTGCATATTTTTAACTTTGGCCACTTGTCTTCATTGCAATTTTTTATTTACTCACGATGAATATTTTTTCTATTTGTCATATGAAAAAAAAACGTATACTCTTTGTTTACATATTTCACAGGCGTCTATAGTCACATGTAGTTATTCGTAGATAGATAGAAGTAATTTGTTTTAAAGTCATAAACTTATTCAAAATAGATCAATGTCGTTTAGATCACATTTCAACACAACCAATTGCCGTAATAATTAAATTAACTATGTTGAAAATGTTCAAGAGCATCATAGTAATACATATTCAATACATTTAAATTTATGTTCGTCAAATAAAGAAGTCATACTTAATTAATTTACTCCTGATATATGCATGGAATTGCTATGCGCTTTTTTTCATTGATTATGTTTGTTAAATACTTCAATTTATGCTTGGCGTCACATAAAAATATCCATTAATGTTTATGTTCCATTACAAATATTAAATTATGAAAACTGTTTACGATTCAAATAATAAACTTTCGATGCTTGCTGTGTACAGTCTATTCATCCACATCCACCGGACAACGTGCAAAAGGTTCTTTTTTGCATAAACTGTAAGTAAATTTTGGTAATTTGTGGATAGAGAACGGGGCAGCCAAGTAAAAAGCCCAACATTATTGGGTAACAAAAAGTAAAAAAAAATTGTATCTCATTTTAGTGACCCAGTAACTTTTTCATGAATATAGGTACACGTATGAGCTTTTGGGTATACTTGCTCTGTGTGAGTAAGTATCTGAAAAATCGAAGGGCTTAACGAAATTTGGCGCGGACATCATTAGAAAACCTCTAAGAGTTGTACAATGTTATAAAAGACGCAGACGTTTTTACAATTTTCAGATTTTTCAGATTTTTTTATAAGTTTACTAAAAAAATTATGGTGTACCCAATTTAATGGAAAGATGGGCATTGAAATCTAGAAATGTATTAGATGATTTGTGACGTCCCGCTGGAAGTGAAAAGTTTCGTCGATTTGCCCACATATAGGTTTATTCACGCACACACTAGACTTTCACATTTCAATTGCAACTAAATTTTCACTAAATATTGCACTGCTATGAAAATTTGGTTTTGAAATGAGAGCTTCTACACCATATCATCCTTCCCACTTTGTCATAAGTTTTATATCTACATTTTTTCGCACATTTTCCATAGTCTTTCTATATACAGCATTATTCATTAGTTTGAAGACATTTTTTATAAACTTATTTTTTGCTTTAGCCCGCATTGTTTAAATCTATGTAAGGCTTCAACCATTAGTGTTAGATGATTGTGAGTCACCTAGCAATATTTATTTAATTATTGCATAAGTTGGTCTTGCGCACGCAACTATACAGCTACGGGAGAGTCTCCACTCCTCGAACCTCTACTGGCTGTCAGCTTGATCTTTCTCTAAATTGAAACGCGGACTTGATAAATTAAAATCTCTTACCTTGTACTCTTTTGTTGCTTCTCGATAATCTATCCTCTCTCTATTCGCCCTGGACCAAGGAAAATCCAATCTATCTATGGATGGTTTCAACACAAGAATGAACACAAATATGGGTTTAAAAATAATTCTGTCTTTATTTGGTCCCCTTTCGTAGACAATTATGATTTGTTTTTATGTATATAAGTCCGAAAGAAAAATGAATCCCCGCCGCAGATTGGTTTAATAAAATGAGTAATTTCACAAAGAATTGAAAAATAAGAAAGAGAAATATAACAACCAATTCGAACGAGAATAAAATAAAGAAAAACTATTGAAAAATATTCGTCCGCTCGGCAGCTTGGCTCAAGTCGGAGTGCTTGAGGTAGCGTGGCTTGGAGACGCTCGGAAGTGTTTCCGGACCTCCCACGCGTCTCCAAGCTCCACTTCCCCATGCTGACGTCAGTGTGTCTGCACTCGTCGCACTCATTAGGCCTTACGGGACCTGTTAATGGTGCAAGAGTTCAAAACTGCAGCGTGGCTTCGCACGTGCGGTCTTGCGCAGTGGAGGGGAAGTTCTTTAGGTCAGCGAGATTCTTGGCTACCTGATACTTTTGTGGCCTGGAGTCTCGCTGTACCTTTTATGTGTAGAACTTTCTCGATTTTATATTCGAAATGATTGTTCGAATATAATTATCGTAAAGTTGTCACATAACACCCCCCCCCTTGAAAACGCTTGTCGTCACCGACAAACTTCGCGGGTTCTGTGGGTGGTATGGTCCAGTTGGTGGTCCATAACGAGTAAGGTTCAATGATGTGAGTATATCAGTTAATGAAAAGAAAAACTAAAGTCTCAAATCAAGAACAAGGGCGAGCATGTTACAGGGATGATTTGTTAGTGTGGATTTTGATTTTGTAGGTATGGAGCAAGTTTTTATTTTTATGACACCGAAGCGTGATGGTTCAACCAATAGTTTGTTTAGTTTGCGGGGTGTGCCGCCATACCCTACACAAGATCTATATGTTTTTTATCTTGGTAGTTTATGCGCTTTTCCCTTTTTTGTGTTTTATACATGTGCTTTACATTCATTTGTCCCTTGCTTAATTTGGCACGGTGTGTCCCGCACATGATCTATGTGATGTTTATCATGTGCGCGGCATGTGTCTTTTCGAATGAATTTCATTCTCTTATTTGCACCACGGGATGGGTTTATTGGGTGGATCGTCTCTTTCATGTCTTTGATTTGGTGTTCAATAAGAAGAAAATAAAGAAAGCTCATTGAAATTGATTCTGGCAGTCGCCACTTACTTGTTGCTGGATTATTTGGTCCGTGGTCCAGGGTCCTTTACAATCTATCTTAGTTCCTGTTTTATTAGTATTGTTAGTTTCCTTTACTTAATGTATTACTTATTCTGTATTGTATAAATTGTATATGTATTGAAATTTTTAAATATTTTCATTTGTTAGTACTTATTCCTAAGGGTATATCTTAGCTTAAAATTTGACAATATATTTTATTTTGTGATGTGGTTGGTGGGGTTTAGAGTTAAATGGTTCGGGTTTTATTATAAAAGTATAAAATATAATTTATTGTGGAAAGAATCTTACATTAAAATAATCTGTGGAAGATAATGATTTGGTCCCATTGTTGTTTTGCTTATATATATATTTTTTTTTCTTCTGCTATGCTCTGGTCAATGTACTTGTGTGAGAGCTCTATGAAGACTAATCCAGTAGTTCCATTGGTTTTGCTTTGTGATATTATTACCGCATATAATTTGTATGTTTGATAGGGGTCTCTCTCAACCAAGGGGATGTGTAGCACCGCGATGGTCCTACCATTTTCGTGAATGGCATCGATTTCTGATACTTTCGTGATTTCTTCTATTCTTAGATGTTCTGTGGATATTGCGAAATCCAAACTACCGCTTGTCCTCTTCACGTCCATCATTATTTGGTGTATCATGTTGCTTGTCAAAAGTTCAGGGTGTATCTTTCCTTCTTTCAAGTATCTTAGTACCTATACCACTTTTTCATTACTCCTTACTAAGTGATCTAGTGTTGATTCTAGACGTCTTACGTATACTGTCATTTCCACTAGATGTTTCAATTCTTCTTCTTGTATGACCACATTGTTTACTGTTTTGGTCAGGACTGCTTCAAAGTTTTGCAGTACATTTTGATGGTTTTGAATAATATTGTGTAACTCTTCAAATTGGGCTGAGACTATATGTGCATTCTTGTCCATAATTTGCACCATTTCGGTTTGGTCTTGAAATAGATTATCAATGTTTTTATTGATGTCATCCACGTCATCTGTAGTGACTAAACCAAATAAGCTTTTGCTTAGAGTGCCGACTATACCTAGTGGGGCTAACCTCTTGATGCGAATGCTTCTGGGGTTCCTTGTGTTTGGGTGGTTATAGTGACCCATGGTTTTGATTGTCTCGTTTATTTCTTTTTGTATGTTACGTAAGGTCTGATGTTTGAGTTCTATGAGGTCCAATCCTAAAGCATGTTTACATATATTTTCTGCTATTCTTGTTATGCAGTTATTGTAAACAGTTTGATAAGTGTCCAGCGGTTTGTGTATTTGCATGAAATGGTCGACATTGATGTAGATTTGTATCTTCCAATCGGCCTTCTTAATGTTCATGGGGTCCATCTTTTCGTAATATATACCGGTGTTCGGGTTTAGGGGGTCCAATTGGTACTGTGATGTTCCTTGGGTCATCATATTTATGCTTAAAATTATTATAATGTTTATATTCGGGTATCTCATCCTGTAAAAATATGGCCATTAGTTTACATGCATAAATGATGTTGTACCTTTGATTATTTTCTTTATTCACGTGATTTAGTCAGAATTCGGGTCAGAATCCATCTCGACATCCTTTAGTTTATCAATGTGCTTTCTGACCCTCTTCCCGTTGGGGTATTCTAGGATTACATTTTTCCGATCTACGAATTCTATGTTTCTCCTGCTAGAAGCTTGATTTCTTCTAGTCTTAGTACTAGGTCTCACATGTAAACGCTATATGTTTTTAATTTTTCATCGGAAGGGATTCTTCTTTCTATCTCTTCAAAGGGAAACGAGCTATTTTTCCATACACCAATTCAAAGGGTGTGAAGTTTGTGGCCGCGTGTACACTGGCATTATATGTAAAGGTTGCAAATGGGGTTAGGTGGTCCTAATCATCGTATCTCTCAGAATATATTCGGATGAACTCTATGAGTAGAGCATGACTTCTTTCCAATGACCCATTTGTTTGAGGTCTATAACCTGAAGTTGTTAAATGATTTATCTTGAATAGCTTCAGTAGTGATTCTACTATGCTTTATAAGAAACTGGTCCCTCGGTCTGAGAGTATGGCTCTCGGGGCTCCAAATTGACAGATGAGATATTTCGTCAGTGCTTCAGCTATTGTCGTTGCATTGAGGTTTTTGATGGGTATTGCTATTAGGTATTTGGTTAAGTTACACTGCATCGTTAAGAGATGGCAGTTTACTCTTGGTGTCATCCTCAATTTTCCTACTGTGTCAATTGATACTTTATCAAAAGCTTCTATTGGTATGTCTGTGATGATCATTGGATCTCTCGTTTTGAACCGTTCTATTTTCTGTTCTTGACAGTTTGCACATCGTCTGACGTAGTTTTGAACGTCGTTTCTCATTCCTCGCCACTAGTATCGTTCCCTTAGTTTCTGGTACGCCTGGTTGATTCCTTTATGTCCTCCTATCAGGCTGTCATGAAGGTGTCCAATTATTTCATTTCTGTGTTTTTCAGCGGGTACTTCTGCTTTTCCGTAGCACATTGTTACTCTTATTTCACTTTTGTGAAAATGTTCATAAAGTATTTCAATGGTGATTGGTGAGCCCATCTGGTCCAGAATATCTCCTTTTCGTGCTACTCTAAAACTCCTGATATTTCTGTTGAGTAATATTTTTTTTAGATTCTTGAGTCCTTTGTGTACATTCTCCATTTTGATTGTATTGAAGTACTTGTCATTCACTATTACAGTAAATATTTGATGTTTCTTGAAAGGAGTGACTAAAACTTGTCCTGGTTTTGGTTTTCTGTTCTTTATTTTCATTAGATCAATGGCTCCTATTTCTTCCAGTAGTCTTGTAACAAACCATGTATTGTCACAATCCGTTGATAGGAAATGCACAATATTGTCTCGCTTATGTGTGAGGTATTCTCTCACGGTAATTAGGTTGTTGGGAATTCGCATGGTTTTTTCAGTGGTACAAGTCAACTCGCTTTCAGATTTTTGCTCGTTTTGTCGTATGTCATGACCTTTATTTAGAGGTTCTTATCAAGATTTGTTTGAATATCGCGCTTGCTGTAGTAACGCCATTTGAGCGTTACCGTCTGGCTCTCCGAGTAGCCCCCGACTCAGGAGCTTAGATATCCGTGAGGCACCTTGGTGTGCGGAGTCACATGTACACTTAGTGTTTCTTAATAAACTTTCTTATTCGTATAGACCTGTGTTCATTAATTATTTAATAGGTTATGGGTCCAGGTAGTTTCTGAGGCGCATACGAGTGAAGTTTTGAAGAACGTCTCTGCCATAACCTTGATACGAGCGAATTAAGTTTTCGCGTCGTAAGAAAGTTTTTTTTTCCCAACAAAGATGGCGGAAAACAGGATAGACATAGCGTCTATAAATAAGTTTGATGGCTAGAATTACCATCAGTGGAAGTTTCAACTGCTATGTGCACTACGAAAAAAGAGCCTGCATGGAATTGCAAAAGGCACAGAAAAGAAACCAGCAACAACGACTGCGACCTCATCAGCGGCTGATGTTGCGGCGTACATGAAATGGGAAAAGGATGATGCGATGGCCATGTTTCTGTTGACAACTGCGATATATTTCCCCCAGATCACACTCATCAAGAATTGCTCATCATCAAAGGAAATATTAGATAAGTTGGATGCGATCTATGCACAAAAAACCGAGATTAATAAAATGTTAGCGCATGAAAGATTTTCGCAGTACAAAATGGATATGAATGATTCGATCGCACAACATATCGCGAAAGTTGAAAATCTGGCACAACACATAAAAGATTCGAGTGAAACGATTAGTGACACGGCGATCATGACAAAGATTCTCGGTAGCTTGCCCGCGAAGTTTAGAAGTTTTCGTCAAGCGTTGTTATTTTTAGACGAGACAAAGCAAACGATCAAAAATCTCACGTCGCGCTTGATCGACGAAGACACGAGTTTCAACGCGGTGGACGATTCCGAGAAAGCCCTTGTTGCATCGTCGAATGTAAACAAAGGAGCTAATCGCGAAGAAAACAAACAGCGTAATACTAATTTCGACAAATCCAAGATTATTTGTTATAAATGCCAAAAGAAAGGTCATTTTGCTAGAGAGTGTCGCAGAAAAGCTAAAACTAGTAATGAACCACAGAATTCTTATCTAGGAAACTATTCAGCTTTTAGCGTACTGGAAAATAATGATTCTATTTTAAATTTGGACAACCAAGTGTGGATACTAGATAGTGGTGCATCGTCACACATGACTTATCGTCGGGACTTCTTTAATAATTTTCAGAAAATTGACAACCACTCCGTATTTGTTTTAGGATATGGACAAATATTACCTGTGAGAGGTAAAGGCAACATTAAAATCAAGAAATTATTAGATAACGAGTTTCATGTTTCGATAATTACTGACGTTTTGTACGTACCTAATTTAGACGAAAATCTTTTTTCGGAAGGTGTATTGACAAAGAAAGGTATAGAAATCGTTAAAGAAGATAAAACTGCTAGTCTGTATGAGTACGATGTCAAAATAGCGACAGCCGAACGCGTAAATAGTAATCTGTTTCACATGCAGTTTAAGACCGTAAGGGCAAGTAAATGTAAAATACATTAAGGAAATGGTTTCTAAGAATTTAATTCAAGGCATAGAGTCATCCGATGTTGATAGTTTCTTTTGCGAAGCGTGCATGTATGGGAAGCAGCATAAGTTATCATTTGCTCCGTCAAAGCATATTAAAGCGAAACTAGGAGAACACA
Organism: Muscidifurax raptorellus; assembly: GCA_020010945.3. Classification (NCBI taxonomy): domain Eukaryota; kingdom Metazoa; phylum Arthropoda; class Insecta; order Hymenoptera; family Pteromalidae; genus Muscidifurax; species Muscidifurax raptorellus. The sequence goes on along the minus strand of CM052077.1, from coordinate 27,510,006 downwards.
TACATAGCGATCTCTGTGGAACTATATCAGTCCCGTCTGTTCAAGGTGCTAAATATTTTGTATTGTTCAAAGATGATCTGTCGGGATATAGGGTGGTTTTCTTTATTAAGCATAAGGATGATACGTTAGACTGTTTTAAACAATTTTGTAATTTGTCAAAAAATAAATTAGGTAACTCGGTAAAGGTTTTACATGTTGATAATGGAAGAGAATATTGTAATGAGAAATTCAAAAGTTATCTTTTAGAATCCGGTATTGAATTACAAACGACAGTCCCCTATACCCCCGAACAAAACGCACGAGCGGAGAGAGACATGCGAACAATCATAGAGAGCGCTCGATCAATGTTGTACGCGAAAGACGCGCCGTTATACTTGTGGGCCGAAGCCGTAAACACGGCTGTTTATATTTTGAACAGAACATCAACAACACAAGCCCCGAACTCGACACCGTATGAGATGTGGACAGGAAAAACTCCTGAGTTAGATCATATTAAAGTCTTCGGTTTTGACGCATTTATGCATGTTCCAAAAAAGGTTACGGAATAAACTTGCGAGCAAGAGTAAGAAGCTTATTTTTGTAGGCTATGAGGGAAATTCGACGAATTATCGGTTATTTAATCCTGCAACGAAAAAGTTAAAGGTTTCACGAAATGTTTCATTCAATGAAGATAACATGAGCTCAGAAGTCAGAAAAAATATTGCGAAAATATTAATTGAAACAGATGAAAACACGTTAAATCAAACATTGCCTGAAAATTTAGATGGCGATAAAAGTTGTGAAAACAATAGGATAGATAAGAATTTAGAAAATACTGTAAATAATTATCCCGATGTAGTTGATATTTCGAAAGCCAACAACAATGATAAAGGGCATTCGTTGCGACCGAAAGAATCAAGATAACTGCCAATATGTTACGAGGTAAACTTAGCCGAAGTTTATATACCACAAACATTTGAACAAGCGATGCAAAGTGATGAAAAGGATAAGTGGAATAAGGCGATTTTAGAAGAGACAAGCGCACTTGCTAAAAATGAAATGTGGGAGGTAAAGCCTCTACCAAAGGACAAAAAAGCGATCAATTCCAGATGGGTTTTTAGTCTAAAATCTAGTGAAAATGGAAATTCTCCTTGTTTCAAAGCAAGATTGTGCGCAAAGGGATATACTCAAGAGAAAGGTATTGATTACACTGATACTTTTACTTGCAATAGCAGTGCAAGGAAAACTTAAAATTAAAGAATTCGACGTCAAGACTGCGTTATTTAACGGATTTTTGCGAGAAAAAGTGTATATGCTGTCACCGAAAGGAATAAAGATTGAACCTGGTATGGTATGTAAGTTAAAAAAGGCGTTATACGGCTTGAAGCAAGTTTCTCGTCAATGGAATGAACGATTTGATCAACTCTTAAAATCAATAGGTTTTATTCAGAGTAATGCAGACAAATGTGTTTATCAGAGGATTTTTAATGATTCAAAAATATTTCTTGCCTTATATGTAGATGATGGCCTGCTTATGGGAGACAGCGAAGCCGAACTTCAATCAGTTATCTCGCAGCTGAAAGAGAACTTCGAGATCACAACATGCGATAAAGTACGATGTTTCGTTGGCAAGGAGATTGTATATGATGAAAATGAAGGAACGATATTTATTCATCAGAGAAATTACATCGATAAGATTATTAAGAAATTTAAGATGGAAGATGCCAATGGAGTTAATACATCTGCTGATAATCACGTGCAACTAAATTCAATAAAAGGAGACACGAAACGGGAAGTGCCGTACTGAGAAGCTGTCGGTAGCTTGATATTCGCTGCTATAGTCACAAGGCCAGGCATCGCATATGCAGTGGGAGCTGTAAGTCGATTTTTAGACAAACACGAGGACTCTCACTGGAATGCTGTAAAAAGAATCATTCGATATCTTAAAAATACGATGGATTATGGAATACTCTACACAAAAGCTCAAGGAGCAGAAAATATACAAGGGTTCTCTGATTTAGATTTCGCAAATGATGTAGACACAAGGAAATCTACGACTGGTTATGTTTTTAAGTTGAGTGATGGATCAGTGACATGGAATAGTCAACGTCAATCAACAGTCTCCCTTTCAACTACAGAGGCAGATTACATTGCCGCATCATGCGTAGTCAAAGAGGCAATATGGATACGTCAATTATTGCGTGACTTACAGGAACCTATTGTAGAACCTACTCCTATTTTTATGGACAATCAGAGCGCAATCAAAATAGTGCACAATGCGGAATTTCACAAGAGAACCAAACATGTGGATATTCGCTATCACTATATCCGTGAAAAGTATACCAGCGGCGAGATAGGAGTTTATTATGTACCAAGTAAGGAACAAATCGCGGATATTCTGACCAAAGCGATTCCTTGTAATCAATTAGAAATATTGCGAACTAAGCTAGGTGTAAAGAAAATGTAGGATTTTTATTCTAAATGTATAACTTATATTTTTCTGTCATTGTTGAAAGAAAAAAAAAAGTTAAACAAGTTTTATTAAATCCATTAATATAAGTTATGCATTCAGCGGTCACTATATATTTTGATTTACTAGAAAGCGCTCAATTAGTGGGAGTATCAAGAATTGTTTGAATATCGCGCTTGCTGTAGTAACGCCATCTCAGCGTTACCGTCTCGCTCTCCAAGTAGCCCCCGACTCAGGAGCTCAGGTCTCCGTGAAGCACCTTGGTGTGCGGATTCACATGTACACTTAGTGTTTCTTAATAAAGTTTCTTATTCGTATAGACCTGTGTTCATTAATTATTTAATAGTTCTAAACTTGGTGGTGTGGGTAGGAGAAAAGGCATTGTGGGTTCTGGTGGTTTCGAAAATCTTATATCTATAATAGAGTCTTCTTCGGCTTCTATCTTGCTCAATATCCCTAATTCCTTGTGGTTCTTTGACTTGTTCCTTGGCATACTGTTGGCTGTAGGGCTGTCACTTTTTATAGTGGGTGTGACTGATAATGTCTTTCTCACTGGTGGCAATATGAAGTCAGTTACACTTTCGACATTTGACTCATTTCCTGTATCCTCTTGACTAGAAGCTTCTTGTAGCTTCTGCCGTGCTCGTTATATGAGGGTTTGAATACTTTTTCTCCAGACTTTGTCTACGTCGGTTTCTTTCTCAAACCGTGGATCAGATGTGTAAATTGCTTCACGCACATCATCGGGTACATTGTCATCGTCAGAGAAGTGTGAGGGTAAATCCAGTTGTGTATCTGTGTCAGTTGTTGACTCATTAATATCAGCTTGTTTATCCATTTCATATATTCTCATGCTTTCTTCAAATTTTCTGCTAGCTTCTTCTACTTCTTCTTTTGTTAGGGTGGTTCTGACTGATACATTTTCTATAGATTCTTCGTCTGCATTATCTTCATCTTGGGAATCTTCTACTGCAGTCATGTCTATTGCAATGTTGCTTATGGTTTTGTTCTGACTATCTTCTGAAGAAGATGTTTCGTTCTCGGGTACTTCTTGGGCTTCATCTTCTGTAGTCTCTGAGTCTGGTTGTCATAATCCGCTGTATCTGAGGTCTGGTATGGGTGGTTTATCTAAGTCACTGTCTTCGTTAGCCGTTGACGATAGCCATGATCTCCTGGATGGGTTGACTGTCATTGAAATGTCCGAATCGATATCAGATGAATTCCTAGCATTTATCGTGGTTTGATGGAACTTGTCTCTGTGACTGCTGTCTCGGTTTTTGTTGGTGTCTCTGTTTGTATAGTTTTCTTTGCACCAATGGGTTTGGACGTTTTGCTTGGTCCTCCTTGCTTGATGTATTTTCCTACGGGACTTTCAACCTGAGCACGTTTTGCTCTTGTCCTCTGCGCTACCACACTATGTTCTAGTTTGGGCGCTTCTTTATTTGTTTTCGCTCCTATGGGTCAACCTCTGCCTCTGGGTACTATAGTTTTCTCCGATGCTGAGTGTGCTCTATTGCGAAAACTAGTCTTCTGTGATGGTGCTTTGCTCTTGGCCTTTTCTTGTTCTTGCTTTGCTTTTACTTCTATTATCATCACTTTGATTCTAGGTACATTTTTGTTTATCTCCTCTTCGGTGGTTTCTGGAGGATTTCTTGAAAGTGCATCAGCATTTTTGTTTAGTTTTCCTGGTTTGTATACGAAGGTGTATTCATAGCCTGTGAACCTAAACATCTATCTCATTAATCTTTGTCCAGGGTCTTTTCTGCTATGAATAGAGCTTATAGTACCGCTAAGCACTCTTTTTCAGTGGTTGAGTAATTCCTTTCAGCTTTATTTAAAGCTCTAGACAAGTATTGGACTGGATGATCAAATCCACCCTTTTCTTGACTCAGGACTGCTCCGATCGCATAGTCCGATGCATCTGTGCTTAAGGTGAATTCCTTATCAAAGTCCGGGAATCGTAAGATGGGTTCTACCATTAGGCATTGCTTGAGTTTTTGAAAGCTCTCGTCACATTGAGGAGTCCATTCGAACTTCACGTTTTCTTTTAGTAGGTCTTTCAATGGTTTCGCTATTTTAGCAAAGTCTTTGATATACTTTCGATAATATCAAAACATTCCTAGTGCTTCCCTTATATTCTTGGCACTCTTGGGTGTGGTTAGTCTGGCTATTGCCGAAACCTTTTCTGGATTGGGTTCAACTCCTTTTGCGCTAATTATGTGTCCTAAGAATCCGACTTCTTTTCTAAAGAATTCAATCTTGTCGGGTTGCAAGACTAACTTTGCCTCTCTTAATCTTTCCATAAGATTTCGTATTCTTCTTTCATGGTCCTTTAAATTTTTACTGTATACTATGATGTCATCCAGGTATACTAGCATTTCAATATTCTGTAGTCGTCTGAGAACCTTTTCCATGAGGCGTTGAAAAGTCGCCGTAGCGTTCTTCAATCCTTCAGGCATTCTTGTGTACTCATAGTGTCCATTTATTGTTGTGAATGCTGTTTTATAACAATCTTCAGGAGCCATCGGTATTTGTTGGAAACCACTGGCCAAGTCAAATATCGAAAAATAGGTTGCTCCTCCCAGTTGATCCATTATGTCCGCAATGTTTGGTAACGGGTATGCATCTCTGATGGTTTTCTTATTTAGTTCTCTAAAATCGGACACCATGCGCCATCTTGGGTTGCCATGACTATCTGGTTTCTTGGGTACTATCCGGATGGGTGAATTACAGGGAGAATTGGATTCTCTTATAATTTTGTCTTTGAGCTTTTTGGCTACGCTTTCCCTTACAACTTGTTTGTGTTGAGGAGGATGTCTGTATTGTTTAGTGTTTATAGGTACATTATTTTCTAGGTGAAAATGATGCTCGATCATGTCGGTGCACGGGAGCCTGTCTCCTGGCAATAGGAATCGATCCAGGAAATCTTCAATCATGTGGTCCACAATTTCTAATTACTCTTTAATCAAATGGTTTCTTCTGATTGGTGCCTTCACTCGTTCTAATCTTTTGATTTGGTCAACAATTGCATCTCCATCAAAATCACTGTCTGGTTCTTGTAGAACGTCTGGTCCGGTGTCGAAAGGTATTAACTCTTTTGAGTCTACTTATATCATTACATCCTCTTCACTTGTGTTTATGGCCATCATTTTGCAGATATTGTACACATTATTGACCACGCCTTCACCTAGAAATACGTTGTCATTTCCCACATGTATCCTAGGAATGTAGCCTTCCTTCAAGTCACTTTTGATTAGGTTAATTTGAACTACTTGTCTAGTTCTAGCTTTTATCATGTATTTTACTTTGTCCGTGGTAACATTTTCTTGGTTCTCCATGTTTTGTTCCATTGATTTGATCTCGTCATCAATTTTCGCTTCCACTTTCAGTACTTCATTTGCTTGTTTGCATTTATATCCTCTTCTTAGATTCCTTGGGTTACGTTCTTCTTCATGTCCTATGAACGGTATGGGATGGATTACATCACCACTTACCATGAGAGCATTCTTATGGTAGGAGATTAAAGCTTTTTCCTTTTTTAGGTAAATCCTTCCTAACATGCCATCTTGTTTTATAGGAATATCGTCCTGTATTATTTGAAATTTGACTGGGGTTCCTCTTATATCCAGGTACACTGATCTTGCTGTCCACACTGTCTGATCCGTGATGCCTCCTAATTCTCTGCCATCTTCAATACTTATTAGTAAATCATCGTGCAGAGCTCCAATTTTTATTAGGTTTACGGTTGTGCCATTATCTATCATGAAATCTAAGTACGGTCGCTGTGTTCCTTCGGGTATCCTTATTCTTACAGCTGTTGCCTCTCCATCTTCCCAATTATAGTTTTCAGATCCTTTACAGTTCGTGGAACACATCCTTGCGATCTCTCGGGTCTGGCTAGTATCGCCATTACTGGGGCTTTTGCCTGATTTTCGTGTAGGTTTCTTTGACTCGAATCTCGATTCTGGTTGTACTCCTGCATTTGTTTCTGATAGCTTGCTTGATCCATATTCATTGGTGTCTGCTGATCGTTTTGTCTCGAATAATTTTGGTTTTGGCTCGTCATCTTGGGTTCGTGACGAGCCTGTTGGTAGTTTAAATTGTCCCTATTATTTTGGTTGTCATATCTGGAATTTTCATTACGCCAGCTACTGTTATACCGTCTGTCGGGTCGATTCTGCGTATTTTCATACCTTCCTGTCTGAGGATTGAATATTCGTTGACTTGCTCTGTAGGATTGATTAAAATCCTTAGTATGTAAAAAAAACAAGGAACTAATAATACTATTATTGTTATTCATTTGTTGTTAATCTCGATTTAATGATCAACCATTACGAAATCGCAAACTTGGATACTCACGCTTAAATGGCAAGGAAACTTTATTGTGTCTGAATACTACTCTAATTATTTAAAACACTGATTTTTATTTTAATAATATGCAATAAATCCTATTTGTAACAAGCTAAAACCATTAAAATTGTAAAATGCCCCAATAACATTTTATTGTGAAAAAAAATTATTTATTTATCTAAATTAGCACTCTGATAATTTATTTATAATAATTTGTTAATTTTTATTGACAAACTTCATTTACATGTCGATTTTACTTGAACTGTAGTTTGAATTTCGCTCGCGTTCTATGCTCTCCCAAAATGGCCGCCGTAAAGGTGCCAAGTCACTAGGCCTACACCACTATAGTCTCCCTAGTGCCGCGTCTAGTTTCACGCCTGCGCTGGTGTTTGCTCTGAACAAACACGAGGCGTCGGCTGCTACACGCTATGTATTACGCCTTTAACCTTCTCGCGCGTTGCGTATTTTTTTATTGAAGTATCTTGTGTAAAACGCGTTATTTGTTGACGAAAACCATAATCTGCGGATTTGCGAGTGTTTTCTCTATTCGTGTGTGTGTGTTTCAAGTTGTTTGACTAATTAAAGCCAAAATCGCCAGTGAAAATCTTCAAGGACCCGAGCCAGTATATTGTAAGCTGTGCAACCTGTTGCTGCTTGTCAGATGAGTACTTTATTTATAATATTTTAATTGAAATTTTATCAATTTAGTACATGAGCAAGTTTCTTTGTGTAAATTGTATGTCTTTAATACAGGTGTCAGTAATTTTATACACCAGGCGAGTGTATCCGGGGACTTCTTTTGTTCGCGAACACCACGTTATTGGTATGTACACTCTTAAATCATTTGTTTTAATATGGATACAAGACAACGACTGTGAATGGCCTTACCTTTTTGTTGTCGACCATTCAATAAAATTATATCATGTATTTTCTTTGGAAATGCTCATTAATATATTTATATGTAGGCGCAGAGGGTCAAGTACGCTCTCCGGGGTCTATCACCTCTATTGAGCACCTGCGTCAGCTACGCCCTGGTTCGACTGTGGCAGTCAGATGCCAATTCAGCTTTTCCTTGCTGGTCGACCAGATTTCGGTGAGTTTTCTGAGTGTATACGAATTCTATATGCCTGCGTATATAAAAATTTTTTTGGCACGCTTAGTTTAAATGAGCCCTTTCCTTCTAATTTTATTTTACAATTATTCACAATTTCCTTTCAAAACCTTTTTAAATGGAGTAAAATGTATTATAATTGTTAAACGCACATAAAAATCTTACAGGGATAACTCTTCCAAAATTTGTTGTTCGACCTGTTACTTTGAATCAAGGAATGTTTGGAATAAACTGGACCTTTTGTGAGTCAAGAGAGTTTAAATTCTCATTAGAAAGCAATCCTTATTATTCTTGCGCTGAACCATATAGCAAAATTTGATTTAAATTCACAATTAATTATCATAACTATTTAAAACCTTTCTAAACCTATTTAAACTCGCTTTGTGTTCTTTTCAGATATTTATTCTTTGTGCTCAAAGTGTGATTGCAACGTCACCGCACGATGCCACGCTTTGTTTCTACACGTCTGCTATTGCCGATAGCACGCGGCTAGGTAATATAATACTTTTTCTTATTATTTTGTATTTCTCTTTACTTTGAATATTTATTAATTTTCTTCGTGTTTTTATTATTTATTTATTGGCGCACTTTTTTTATATTATATTTAATTTTGTTTAATTTTTTCAATATATATATTTTGCTATTTTTCTAGGTACTTAAAACTTTTACATTCATGCAACGAAGAGAAAAATCAGCTGGCAGTTATGCGCGAGATCTCGGTGGGACCTCCAATTTGTTAGGTGATTGTGAGTCACCTAGCAATATTTATTTAATTATTGTATGAGTTGATCTCGCGCACGCAACTATACAGCTACGGGAGAGACTCCAGTCCTCGAACCTCTCCTGGCTGTCAGCTTGATCTTACTCTAAATTGAAACGCGGATTTGTGTATGATAAAGTCTCTTACCTTGTACTGTTTTGTTGTTTCTCGATAATCTATCCCTCTCTCTATTCGCCCTGGACCAAGGAATATCCAATCTATCTATGGATGGTTTCAGCATAAGAATGAACACAAATATGGGTTTAAAAATAATTCTGTCTTTATTTAGTCCCCTTTCGCAGACAATTATAATTTGTGTTTATGTATATAAGTCCAAAAGAAAAATGAATCCCCGCCGCATATAAGTTTAATGAAATGAGTAATTTCACAAAGAATTGAAAAATAAGAAAGAGAAATATAACAACCAATTCGAACGAGAATAAAATAAAGAAAAACTATTGAAAAATATTCGTCCGCTCGGCAGCTTGGCTCGAGTCGGAGTGCATGAGGTAGCGTGGCTTGGGGACGCTCGGAAGTGTTTCCGGGCCTTCCACGCGTCTCCAAGCTCCACTTCCCCATGATGTCAGTGCGTCTGCACTCGTCGCACTCATTAGGCCTTACGGGACCTGTTAATGGTGCAAGATTTCAAAACTGCAGCGTGGCTTCGCGAGATTCTTGGCTACCTGATACTTTTGTGGCCTTGAGTCTCGCTGTACCTTTTATGTGTAGAACTTTCTCGATTTTATTAATATGTATTTTTTTTCTGCTTTGATCAAAAGCAGATTAATATGATGAACATTTTTCCCAGACGTAAGGTGAAGTAGTACAATCTCTCGACCTTTTAAACTAAAAACATTAACTGAAATCTCGTTATTTTATTTTTTAAATTTAGACACGTACTTCAGAGATACGAGAAATTCAATTCCTTTCATATTTAATTCTCCGTCAAATCTGATATAACTAGTGACTTTATCAGGGTGTGATCATGACGTGAAAGTGGATGAATTGCTGACAAAATGCCCACTTCAAATATTGATTGTCTGCATATTCACATTTATACAAGCTTTTTTTTCTTTAATAAATTTAGGTAATGGTATATATGAGCTATTACTACGCATTGGGTTTAATTTGTACATATTTAGTTGTATATTCATTATCGAATTCAGTGTCCAACCGGAATTCTTATCTTCAAATTCTTCAATCGCATGCAAAAGCGGTGTTTTAACATTCTCAATAAACCACTGTTCTAAAGAAGTTAATGAGAAAATTTCTGAATTAGACGTATTAAAATGTTTTTCCTCAAAGACATCAGCTTTATCACTTCATTTTTTAAACTTACACGATAAAACGGTGTTTAGTTTCAAAGCATTTTCATACTTTTTTAAAACACTCTTGACACGTCTTGCAAATAGCTGAGATGAATCATCTAAAAATAAACTAATATCGATATGCACAATATTAGCAATAATGCTTGTATTATACGATTTTGAGAAGCGTTATCTGAATCAATCCATTTTATACGTTGACTCGAACTTTGTGTGAGTGCTCCACCTCTTTTGATCAAAGTGTCAAGTTTCACATGAATACACTCAACTCTCGCTGTAATGTATAAGACACTGTGCTTTTGCTGCACTGTTAAACTTCTACTATTCAAGATTTTTCGCAAAGTCTTGAGAGCGAACTTGTAATGTTTTTTTTCCAACGTTTAAACACATCAGGTAAATTAGAAGATTTTATTTTCTTATCAATAACTGTCGTCATAATTCACTTTTGTTGTTTTTTCTTACACAAGAGAAAAGTGTTATGTCCTAAACCAATAATGGTAGTCACCGGACAGTAACTTTAAAGATTGCTCGCCTTCAATAAGTACGGACGAGGACAAAGCTTTGAAACGCAAGCTTGAGCCCCGTCCGTGCCTGACTACTTTCGCGATCTAGTTAAGAACGGCCTCCAGTAGCCACCGGGAATTCTTTAGAAACCACGATAACCTATCCTATCTACAAGAGCGAGCGAATTAGAGAAAGAGAGAGGGCAAATGAGAGATGTGCAGCTTGTTAGATGTATTTTACTTACCTTCGGTTTTCCTGTCACTGATACTCCTCAGCTATTTGCTCGTCCTCTCAGTAGACTTCGGCTCACCTTCGAGTGGAATGAAGAGGATACAGAGACAGTAGGGACTTAGGAGTTGTGATTTTAGACATGAATTCGAATTTTAAATTTCCATTTTAATATTTATTCACTTTTTTCACAATTATTTATCAATGCTCACTCGCAACTAACTATGAATTTATAATTTTATTTCAAGAGTTGAAAAGTGACAAAGAAGATTTTTTTAGTTTTAAAATGATTCTAAGAGTAAAATAACGGAAATTTTTCTAAGTCCGTCAAAGATTTAAATGGAAAAGAGCTCGCGTGCGATGAAGGTTCCAGGCAGAAAGAGTTTTTTCGACCTGTTGTCGGGACCTTATATACCCTCGAGTTGATGACGATCTATTCTTGTTTAATATCTAGAAGGGGTAGTGTATTAGACCAATTAAAGAGCCTAAATGCAACTTCTCTCCTTATTTGGAGCTTTTTATGCATGTGACTTTGCATGGAGGGCCAATCAGAAAACCAGAGTAAAAATCGTCTCCTCTAGTACATCGAGTCCCCTTCTGTTCTTCTCCTGTCAACTCACCTCTGATTTACTTTTACTTATCTGCAGGTTCATAGAAGCTTCCTCTATGCATTTTAGCCGACTCGCGCGGTGTCCTCTTTGGTAGCTCCTCGAGCTTCCAGCGCGCATGACTTATGCGTCACTTGCCTATAGCGTTACGCTCTCCACAGCTTCTCCTTCATTGCTCGTGCATCACATTTGGGTATGCGCGGTCCATAATGTACAGTAGGCTTCTTGTTTTCTTTTCCTCTTAACTTGCGTCTGCGGTATTCGTTATATTTTGTAGTGGCTCGATTTTATCCGCTTAATCCCCTGCCGCATAGTCGTAATGTGTACGTGAATATCGCTGTGCCTCGCTTCGCTTTGAGCCTCCGCTTGTAATGTTATCACCGATTCCATTACACATCCAAAACACTACGATTGCTATACATATCACATCTACACACACACAAACACACGCACACATTTACTCACTAGCACGTCATCGCGGCACTCAAGAAGCGGAGCTGAAAATCGGGAGAGAGATTCACTCATACGTGCGAGCGGCACCTTCACAAAAATAGGCTATATTCCAACGAACCACGCAGTAAATTCAAAATGCCATAAAAACGCTAAGGGATATTTTAGATTCAATGATAACTTCATAAGAACCGCGTGTTCGTATTTTTAAACGGAGAGCCATGAATTACGAAGCACGAGAACGGGCGGAGCTGTTTCCACGCAATGCGACGACAAACCACCGCGGAAAAATGAGCACAACTATGAGAAAAAACTAGCGAGTAGAGAAAGAAACCGAGGCGCAATATTCGACGATCTGGAATTCCATAGGAAACACGTGTGCGATCTCCAGTAAAAGAGAGACCGCGGGAGAGTTCTAAAAGAGACAAATTCTTAAGTGGTACTCATAAACTATGATGTTTATGACTTCACCTGTTACGATTCCCTTAAAATTGAGAGAGGAAAATACAAAATAGTGAGGTGACCCAATATGGAAATCGCTAGCCCGAGAAAAACAAGGGGATATTCAAGTATATAAAGCCCGGGAGCAAAGGGCAAGCGTCGTCAGTAATATCCGAAATCTCTCGCAGAACGTTACTCTGCTCGTTGCCAGACCATTCTTGAAACAAGTATCACACATTACTCGCTACTTGTACGTTTAAAAGTAGAGAGCATACCGGACTTAGTCGCTCAGTCGAGCAAGTGCATCCATCGGCACTTTTCCGAATATCACCCCTGCTGAAAAGAAGGAGCAACAGAGGCAGTGGACTCCCTGCGATCTACACTACGCACATCGAAAGGACGAGCCGTCACATCTAAGTGCATCTAGCCACCGCTGTAACCTGAACCACCGAGCCTAGGCTGGAAGGCGCTTTATATATACAAACAACCACGCACACTTACACATTAAGGTACTTTTCTCTTTTCATAGAAATAAACGTGTGTCGATTTAAAAAGAAATAATGTATAGTTTAAGTGACTTCGTATCCGGCTCCCTTCCCCGGTAGGCAATGACCGCGTCCGCGGTAGCCAAAAGGGATTTCCTATCATTCACTCTTTTAATCATTTAAATTATTATAACTTCACGTATTGTGAAGTTCGATTATCAATTCAGGTAGGAATTCATGTAATTGTATTAATGTGTTAGATTTTGGTAAAATTGGTAATCTGGACGTAACACGCTGTAGCACCGCAATGTGTGCGTGTATATCGGTGTGCCTCGCTTGCTCTTTTGCCTCTAATTCTTCTTCGTTATTATATTTTTGTTCTTTTTTTATCACTGTTGTTTTACTTGAATCTACTATTATTATTGATTTCGTAACTGATTTTACTTGTCAATATTCGAGTTTAATTATATTTTTATCCTCACTTCACCTTAAGTTGTCGTTTTCTCACCTCTTGTCTATTCCTTAATTAGCACTGTCACACCCCAATAGTAAGTACCATATTTTATGCCATTGAGTGTGTTCCGCGACTTGTAACGCATATTTTTATACGCTTCATCCTACCGGGACAGATGTTAAATGACTTATTTATTAATAATTAATCTTATTAAACGGTAAGAAATGAGCATTTTACAAAAGCAAGTGACTCTAGGAGGCTCTAGCGCTCCTTATATTCCGTGCAGTTCAAGGTCGTAAGAATGATAGAGGGGGATTAATTCAAGGTTATTTTAACAAGTTAGTGGGGGATTGATTGAAGATCATTGCTGAAGCTAGTAGGAGGGATTCTTTCAAGGTTATTGACAGATAATTACATAAGAGTAACGATGTCTGCGTGACTGCTACCAACCAAGTATAAAAGTACAAGCGCCTGCACGACTACTACCAGCCTAACGCACTACCCGATCGGTAAAAAGTTTTGTAAGGCAAAAACAATTATACTTTGAAAAAGATTTACCTGTTGGGTAAATGTAATTGATTTCAATCAATAATTCGAAAATATTTGTGTAGAAAATATGTATGTAGAGTTGTTACGCGTAGAGTGTACGGTTAATTTTGTGTCGTGTTTCACCAGCGTCTCAATATAGAATGATATAAAAAATTTGATTAACTAATTTTTATTAATTAATTAATGAAGGTTATAAATATAATATAACACATTATTTATAATAAATTTTATATCTTGAAGCAAATTATTCTTAAAATTACAGCTTTAGTGTAACAAATATAAAAAAAATATAAAAATATAAAAATGTATGAATACTTAAAATGATAAACTTAAATGTAATTTCATATTGATAAACACACACACACACACACACACACGAAAAACGCGGGCAGCGGGACGCGGGCTTCGGGGCTTGAGTCGTGGCGGTGGGTAGCAGAGATCGATAATCGGCAGATCAATAATACTGATCTGGCCGCGGGCAGTGAAGGCGGGCCGATAAGGCAGAACATACCGACGGTGGGAACCGGTTAGTTATCGGTGTCGGTAAGGTCGGAATGCCCGATCGTATGGTAAATAGCGCAGAAATCCCATAGCCGCTACTACTGTGATTAATATATGCAAAATATATACATTTTATGGTAATTACTATTATTTGTAAATAGAATTTATTATTTATTATTTATTATAATGAAGAAAAATGGAAGGGAAAAATTGTGAGGGGAAATTGAGTGGGAAAATTGAGGGGAAAAATTGAGTGGGAAAATTGAGGGGGCAAATGTTTGAACCGACGGTGACGGCGGCGAAATTTTTTTCATACTATAGAGAGATATACAGGGAGAGTCATTTTAATCTATGGATGGGAATTGTTCCAAAAGTAAGCGAGATACAAATAAATGTTGCAGTCACTTTGACCTTGAAGGTCGTTTTCAAGGTTATTGCTCGAAAAAACCGTTTTTTCAAATGGGACCCCCTATTTTTTATTGCGGATTCGAAAAGACCGAAAAATTTTAGGTAAAAAATGATCTACACAAAAATTTTATTTTGACCTTCACAAGGTCAAATTAAGGTCAAATGTGTAAAATCGCGAAATTTAGCTCAATTTCGCAGGAAAAAGCGTGTTTTGACACCGGATTGATAAGAAACAGGAATCTGTTTGTCAAAATTGATATTTTGGACCTTTTTATTATGACCTTGACAAGGTCTAACTAAGGTCAAATGTCAAAAACTGCAAGAATAAACTCCTTTTCGAGGAAAAAGGCTAGTCTTGTCACCGGATTCACGAGGAGCCAAAAACTATATGTCAAAATTAATATCATTGACTATTTTATTTCTGACCTTGACAAGGTCGAATCAACGTTAAACATTAAAAATAGTCTTAAAAGCTGTTTTTTTTAGATTTGTTGTTAAACAAATTTCAAACCGTAAAGGAACCAATGTTAATATCTTCTTGACATTGAAATTGAGGTTTCAAGATCATTCGAATGTCAAAGTTGTTAATTTGAATAGAAATAAATTCTCTTTTCTTCACTTACTTTTAGCATTACCCAGAAACAAGGGCGTGGACGTAGTAAGTTCTGTTTCCTTCGGGGTGCTGGATTAGCGTGAGTCCCCTTGCCTCTCACGATGGGGTGCTGGATTAGCGTGAGTCCCCTTGCCTCTCACGATGGGGTGCTGTATTAGCGTGAGTCCCCTTGCCTCTCACGATTAATGTAACTTACTAATTAACCACGGATTAAATGCTCGAAGTTACCTTCGTTTGCTTCAAGACACATACATAAACGTCTTTCAAAACTGTCCACAGTTCTTAGCAAAGTTGCTCTAGGGATGGCCGCGCAAGCTCGTCTAATTCGGTCAATCATGTCATCTTTATTGGTTGGCCTTTGAGCAAAAACAACATTTTTTAAGAATCCCCACAAGAAAAAGTCTGGCGATGTCTCCTCGTCCAATCCACCGACCAGCATAGCGTTCATTTAAAAATTGTTGTACAATTCTAGCAAAATGTGGCGCAGCGCCGTCTTGTTGAAACCACATTCTCAATCTAGTTTCTAAATCGACATTTTCCAAAAGACCTGGTAAGTGATCTCTTAGCAATTCTAAATATGTGAATCTATCAACGTTTCTATCAAAAAAGTAGGGTCCAATAAGATAACCGTTAACTATCCCGCACCATACCATCAAACTCCATCGATTTTGATGGTCTACAGCTCTGTGCCAGTGGGGATTTACATCCAACCAGTAATGACAGTTGTGTCGATTGAACTGTCCGTCGCTTTAAAATATAGCTTCATCAGAAAAAAGCACATATCGGAAAAAGTGAGGATCATTATGTACCATCTGTAAAGCCCACTGGCAAAAATTAACACGAGCTATCAAGTGCTGTGTTCTTAAATCTTGCGTTAGAGTGATATGATAGGCATGGTAATGAACAGCTCTCAAAATTCTTGAAACTGTTTTTTGAGGTATGCCGATTTCCCTTTCTATCTGACGAGTACTTACATGTGGGTCAATATGAATGACTGCTAGAATAGTGACGACTCTTGGATCATTTTCGTCATATTCATGACGTCGACGTTGACGACTAAGATGTCCATTTCGAGCTCTTTCGGTCAAATTACGAATTGTCAAATCCGTAGGATGTCGTTTGTCCGGAAAACGTTCAGCATAAAGCCTGGATGCAGCAATGTAATTGATATGGCACTCCCCCAAAACCAATATCATATCGACAATTTCATTAGGAGAATAATCCGCCTTTATGAAAAGTTGTATGAAAATGTTGTAAAATAAATACTTATTGTGATGTAAGGATGTGACATAAAATATTTTTAATTTTTTTGATGTCAAATGAGTTTAGGCCATCAATGTTTTATATGAACAGTTGATAGCTTCTAAATAAATAATAATAATATTTTTACACTTTTGCTCATAATAAAAATGATTAAAGATTATTATTTATTGAAAAGCTATCAATGGTTCATAAAATATCCATTGCCTACGTTAGTATTAAGGTACGACATTGCGATTTTTTTGTTTTTTTTTTGTGCAGAATAGTTTTCTCTAGGTACCTAGTAATGAGAAAATACAACTACTTAATTCAGAAATGAATTTTTAATTTCATAAAACCTATAATTATGCTTATCTAAATGCATTCCTCGAAAATGAGTTTATTCTTGCAGTTTTTGACATTTGACCTTAGTTAGACCTTGTCAAGGTTATAATAAAAAGGTCCAAAATATCAATTTTGACAAACAGTTTCCTGTTTCTTATCAACCCGGTGTCAAAACAAGCTTTTTCCTGCGAAAATGAGCTAAATTTCGCGATTTTACACATTTGACCTTAATTTGACCTTGTGAAGGTCAAAATAAAATTTTTGTGTAGATCATTTTTTACCTAAAATTTTTCGCTCTTTTCGAATCCGTAATAAAAAATAGGGGGTCCCATTTGAAAAAGCGGTTTTTTCGAGCAAACACCTTGACAGGTCGATGTCCCCCTCCATACTGAAAAATTTTTGACTGAAACATTTATTTGTATCTCGCTTACTTTTGGAACAATTCCCATCCATAGATTATAATGACTCTCCCTGTATACTATATATTATCGGTCTTTAAATTGCTTCTCTAAAAGAGGATACGTATGTTTTAGCAATATAGCACAAAGATTATTCACAAAACTAAATATTAAATCGTTACAATTTATTAAAGAAGTATTTTCATAATATAACTTTATAAGCAGTTAACCTAAAATGGGTTATATTTTCGTTAAATTATATGTCACGTGACAAATTTGTATTTTATTATTAAATTTCAATTCGTATTTTATTGTTTTAGGATTAATTACCTACTCAGATGGTTCTCATGGATTTCCACGGAATGAAGGATTTTTTCAAGATTGCAGATTAGTACGTCGCCGACGTTGTCCTGATATTGTACAGAAAGCCCAAAAAATATCAATGATGGCACGTACTCAAAATAATTAAGCGTATAGAAATTTCTCTATCAAATGTAGAATCTTTAAATTATGTCATATAATTATATGAATATAAATAAAAAAATATATATCAAGGCAAAGCTTTTAGCAAATGTATGTTATTATACACTGTACCGTCAAGGAGTACCGAGACCTTATTATGTCTTCATTTTGCTTTATAACCTTATTGCATTTTATTATTTACATTGATTTCTTCTTTGAGATATTGTTGATCCTTGTGATGAGCATCGTATTTTGAAGATTCTAATGAGATTGAAATGGACCAACTTGTGATCCGGGGAGTGAGTGTGAAGGGGACTCGAATAAGGATGGGGTTAGAAGGTTTGCTTGTAGCGGGTAGAGAACTATATTCCACCGAGACTAGCGTGCCCTCAAGTTCGCTGTTCATAGGTGTTCCCTAGCCCCTAGTGTTATGGCGACTGCAAGTCCTATACCACTAGGGTACGTTTCACGTGTATCTGGGCTAATTTTAGAGGAGAAGATCTCTAGCCACACGTGCGGTCTCAGACCTCGTGACTTAAGACGGTAAGGTGGGGTCGTGAATGTTCTACCTATAGCCTCGATAAAGGAGCTTCCACTTAAGATTAAAGGGTCAGGCAAAAATCTGCTGGTTACTCCCAAGGTGGGCGGAAGAGTTTTGAGTATAATGACTATGAACAAAGTAAATGTTTAAGCTGATTGAATTTGAATTTATTTGGTTTCTCTGTATAAATTATAAGTTTTGATTGCTTGGAGAGAGGGGTTGGGCTTGCCCAGGACTCTTCTGGAAGAGCGTAGCTCGTAATACAGGGAGTATGGGGGACCTGGGTATCTAGCCTGTTCGCGAACAGTAGGCAAACCTGTTGATAATCGTCGGGATGACCAGTAAAAGACGATGTTATAGGCTATGATGCTCTTTTTATACTCGCGGCGGTCTCTCTTCTCCAATGCTTTATGCGCGCGCTCTCTGCTGGCGCTCGAGCGAACTACTACTTAAGCACTACTAACTACTATGGCCCGCGTGGTAATGCAGCGGCGTTGGTATATAGTTTGATTCCACGCTTGCTGAGAAGTGTATGCCGTCTCAAGATCTTTCTAATGATCACAATATATGCTTATTCTCAAACTGACATTAAAATTGAAATACACGTTCATTGCACTTCCACATTGATTAGGCTGTAGGCTGTTTCTATGTGTGTAACTCTATTTTACGTGTCTGGTATATATGTGAGGGCTCACGCTGCCCACCACCGAAGTCAGCAGAGGAAACAGTACCTGATCCCCAGGCCTGACTTTATCCAGAGCAGTTGGCCATCCAGACACCGTTTTCCGCAGCGCGCATTTCTGAGCAACCATGATGCGGGCGACGCGTTTGGATTCAGGTGCTATGTTTGAAAAAAAGCGTATAGCTATAGACTCGGTAACAACGCTTACGCTTACACGATGAGCGAGAGACAGAGAGAGAGAGAGAGAGAGAGAGAGAGAGAGAGAGAGAGAGAGAGAGAGAGAGAGAGAGAGAGAGAGAGAGAGAGAGAGAGAGAGAGAGAAAGAGAGAGAATTTATATTACTTCTGATACGAGAAATATATTGAATTAGTCTTTTATAATTATTGATTTGCTCATACAACCCGTTTCGACATTGTCCGCATCCTAGATAAAGATACGATCAGTTCCACAGTGGAATGGTCAGTTCTAAATATACAGTTTTAAGCTCAACCGCTCAACAAGTAGTTCGTCGCGATCAAGGGACTATATTATGTTAATATCGTTTCTAAGTCCTTGTAAGGTTGCAAATACTAGCATTTATATACAGACTCTGTCACATAAAGAAAGACGACGAGAAGGCAAGTGTGCATTAAAATAATAATTTGAAAAAAGCAACTATCTTCTTTTTTATAACTACTCGCCACTTGGTTTTAGCTTATCGTACTTGTTCAAATTTCACTTAACATTTCTAAAACTGATTTTACTACATTCGTTAGCGTATATTGATAAGCATTCAAAGAAACTTGTATAAGGTGCAAACATTTAATAATTTTTTTTAAGGATTTCATAACTTTTAAAAGGAGAAATTAGAATCATGAATTATAAGGTACTTATGAAAATGAAGATAAATAAAACTTATAGTGTTACTTCTGTTAAGCAAAAAAATGTTTGCTTTATGATTTTGTACAGTTTATATGTATTTTACAAGATAAAAATTGAAAAGAATGATATTTATAATCTTAATTTGATAATAACATTATATTATTTAGCAGAGAAGAATTATTCTAATGTATAAAGATGAAAATACGAAATAAACTTATGTTTATTTGTTACATTAATTTTGATTCCTTCAAGAGGAGGCTTTGTAATAGTAAAATTTTCAGTTTCTCTAAAACTTCATAGAAACGTTGCGACGTGTTGCCTCCCAGTAGCGCGCACGCAACTCTTGCGTCTCTAAAGCGCTCGATTTATTTTTATGTCGAAGGATTCGACAAACTCCTTGCCATTATCTGATAGAAAATATTCAGGAGTTTCCCACCTGAATACAATCAGCTCCTCGAATGCTCTGGCCACTGAATTAGCATCTGCTTTTCTCAACGGTTTTAGCTCTATCCAGCGTGTAAACAAATCTTGAAACACGGCCAGATATTTAAACCTATTCTTACTCGGCGGAAACTCCATGAGATCAGCTGCTACGATGGCCCAGGGCCTCTCGACAACACGCTGTCCCATGAGTCCTAGCTGGGGACTCACATCTTGGCTTATATCGAATTGGCGTAAAATCAACCAACTCGATATGGTGCTCAGTGAGATGCGTCATCCCCAACGAGGAGCCTTGGCCCTTCAACAGCCTCTCTACTACCTCCTCTACTCGCTCACGCTCCTCATCAGTGATCGTTGTTAGGCCTGCACATTCAGCGGAGACAGTGGCTTCCTCTTTGCCACTTAAATCGGCAAATGGCTGCCACTCTCCCTCGCCTGTGCACCACAAGCCTCTTCCCAGCCGCACGTCGCAATCGAACTTTTTGCAGAAATCCATACCCAGGATTATCGGCTGTTCGAGCGACGGTGCGGCCTTGAAAGATATAGCCTCCAACATCAAGCATTAACTCTAATTCTCCGAGAATTTTATTTAAATGTCCCGTGGCAGTGCGTAACATGTTGCTACTTTTCCTTAATCGATCCCGAATCGTCTTCCTAATTTCTGGACCACTCAAAGAGAGCGTCACCACAGGATCAAGCAGTGCTTGATACACCTGCCCACCAAGACTTATCCTCAGAAAATTCCTATTCTCTGTATTCTCCTCTTCACTCAATTCACCACCCACAATACCCTCAGGCGTCTCGAACTAGGTAGGGTTGTCTACCGGTTGGTAAACCACGCTATCCTCCCCCGCAGCTTCCTTTCGCTTGCCCTCTGGTGACGCCCAAGACGACATGGACAAGCGATACTCTTGATCAGCTGTTCGAGCTTTGCTTCTGTCCCACCTTTTCATATCACCTAGCAGTTTCGTGAGCTTCTCCTCTAATTCCCCTAATTCAGTGAACCGGGAGACCTCTACGCTCTCCTACGTCGCAGTATCGCTGAATTTATTTAGAGGATTCGCGAAGGTCACCTGCTTTCTCCCCTTCTCACACACCTCTTGGCTTCTCGGGGGTGCAGATCTATTTACTTCTGCGCCTCCAGTCTTAAGTTTCCCAAAATTGCAACAATTTTACTGCAGTCAGTTATCGCTCCCTGCTCACTCACCCGCTGAGTGCACTGTCTCGATGTGTGTCCCTTCAGTCTGCAACGGAAACAGACAATTTCGGGACACTCTGAAGCGTGGTACCCCACTCTGTGGCACGTAAAATATGCTCATAAAAACTCTCCCTCCCTCACGTTCGTCGCTTTTATTTCCGACTGGGCCTCCCCCGCACCTGGATTCCCAGTGCGTGGCTGAAACACAGCGCCCCTCTGACCACGTGCCGAGTTCGGGCTCGACGAGGCACTCTTACTCTGCAAGTTGCCTCTGTCAGTGTTCGACTGCATACTCACACTTGCAGTCCTTTTTGACTCGGAGGTCGAAGGTGAGGCCGCGGCTTTCTTCGCCTTGGCCTTCTTTCCCTTTTTAGGAGCTCCCTCGAGCTCCTCCACCTCCTTCTCGGCCGCTGCTGCTGCTGCGACTTTCGGTCGAGTAGCGCCACCAGTATATGCCGCGCCGGGAACGTGCATTTTCTCGGCTGGCGGGGGTGGTGTGTAGCGGCTATCCAGGTCTCGCTGTTTCCGCCAGCGACGACCATAACGCTCCAAATCCTTCATACTATCGAAGAGCTTATCACCCATAGTTTAGCGGTATTCGGGGAGGATGTTGCGATACGCTATCCGCAACACGTCTCGATTCGACGGAAGCCGATGGAAACGCGACACAATGTATTCAAATTTGCTAATAAATTTAGCAATCTTCTCTTCTTTGTGCTGCGTCCTCCTCCTCAGATCCTACATTAGATCTTCCCGATTGTACTCTGGCACGTAGCATGGGCGGAAATCCAGATAAAATTCATTTCACGTCTGAATTCTGTCTCGCTTAGCCCGGAACCAACGTCTAGCATCACCCTTGAAAATACAGGATAGATCGCTGAGCCATTTCGCGACGGTTCCCTTTGCTTCCCGTCGGCAATTGCTCAGCCGATCTATAAACTCCTCCGCATCCTCATTTCGGCCTTCCCCCGTGAACTTCAAGTCCCAATTCTTCAGGCTTTTCGTGATACGGGCCGTGTTATCACGGCCATCACGATGAGAGTGTGCAGAGCTCGCCTTGCTGGACGCGCGGCTCGAGACACGCTCGAACTCGCTGTCACTGCTGAGGACGCTCACGCTTTCTCTCGGGCTTTTCGCACGCGAGACCTTCGCGTCTACATCCCTCTTTGCTTCCTCACTCTCTCTTGCCCTCTTTGCGCGACGATTGCTCGCGTGAGGGACTTCCCACTCGCTCTCAGACTCCTCAGAAATCTGCCTCGTACGGCTGGACCTGCGGCCCTCCGCATGGTCCACCGGGACTGGCAGATTTCTCCTCAACGTAGCACTACCCCCAGAGGAATATAGTGGCAATCCTACTCCTTTCACCGAGGTAAGCCATTGGTTTTTCAGCCTCTGCTCATCCTCTCCGCGAAGGATGGTCTGCCCGCTCTCTATGCGTGCTACTCGCTTAGCCTTCGCTCTAGCACTTGCTCTAGGCGACGTTGCTGCTCTCTCTGGGCCTCTTGCTCTTCTCGCTCTATGCGAAGCTCTTCGAGCGTCTCGATATATACGCGCTCGCCCTTGGAAGAGAGTTCTTCGTTAAAAACTCTCTCCTTGGCTTGCTCGTAGGTTATTCCGCTCGCACGGAATTCCCATATTCGAGCAGCGCGAGCGGCGAACAACTCGTTCATCGCGCTATGACGCTCAGCCCAATTGTTCGTGCTCTCAGCTGAGCTCTCGCCGCTTTGGTAGCTCCTGCGCCAAAGCCGCCGATCTACGCCTGCAATATTCGCCGCAGGCGTATAGTTGTGTTCATCCCTCTCAGCGAACGCATCCCCACTACTAGAACTTTCTGCTCTGGTATCGTGTCTAGCAGGACCCATTGGTGGCTGCCTATAACGCCTCACTACCCTCGCTGAGATGTACTCCCAAGTTGCAGTAGGATTGCTAACTAGGTAACTGCAGCCACCTCGCCGGTGTCGCGGACAGCTGGTCAAAATCGCCGACTGCAGCTATTGTAATCGGACGACCCGATAATGACGCTGTGGTCGTCACCACTGCTCTGATTGCCTGCGATGTTACTACCGACTGCGCTGTCGTAGTCGCAATCGCAGGCCTCGCTATCGCCATCTCATTATCACGATTATTGAGGGGTAAGTCGCCGCCATTCTCGCTTCTGCTAGAATGTGGTAACCTCCCGCAACCTGCTCTTGGACTTGGCTACCCATCGCTAAAGCTCTGAGAGTACTTCGCTTAGTACTACCTTCTCGATCTCGCTTTCCGTACGCGCGAGATCCCTGCCTGCATTGTCCCATTCCTACCACGGCATATCCTGTCCCTTCTCTGCAAAACACGCTCGCAATACCTGGTCCCGCTTCACCTCGACCGACCCACGTACACTACACCCCCTAGTGGCGAGCTCTGCATTGAGTTCCGCTTCGACCATTTGACTGACATCATATTTCAATATCCGCGCTTCTCGCAACCTAAACAGCCATCTCATCGCCGCGGCATGCACCGTCGCGGCTGAGGTCTGCTGTGCAGCCGTCGCTGGTCTCCTCTCTCCTTCTGACGCACTATCTCGCTGCGTCGCGGCCTCTCACACACACTCACACACTCTAGCCGCGAAATCTTCGCTTGGGAGAGCTGGGAAAGAGGAGGGAGAATACCAACAACAAAATTTGAGAGAAATTATATTATATATTTCGCCCAAAACCCCTCCCTACAACGTGGTGGCTAAGTAAGCCTCCCACGTATTGCACAGCCACGCAGGACCTTCTCGCTCCGGCTCCTGTATGTAGGCGCGGCGCTCTCCCGGTGCGTGAACACCTAGTAAGCAGCCGGCCAACTTATCTCTATCTCTGTCCGCCTCTCACGGCACGCCGCCGTCCCAGGGCAGAGCTAGATCGTACAGCCCGCTGCCGCCGGCTCAACACACTCACTCTAGCTCTCTTTCTCTCGCACACACGCACGCGCGCCCGACTCGCGCTCGTTCTTTCCGCGAGCCGTTTATCCTCGCGTTGCAGCCAGCTGATAGGCTTAAACCGCGAGTCTCTGGCTCTGGCTATGCGCGCTATTCTGCGCTCGATCCTCTCCTTGCTGCGCCGATTTCTCAGAAATCGCGCAGCAGGCAACAACAGCAAACCAGCCCGGCGCCGCTTCGCGAAAAGCCGTCTGGCTCTCGCATTGTTTACGTGCATGCTCTAACTCGCTGAAGCGGTCGGAAATTTCCCGACTCGATACGGCTGCGACTTTTTAATTATGTAAATTATTCAATAAATTTAACAATAGTGTTTCTAAAATAGCATACAAATGGTCTACCTTTTTCCGGAAGAGTCTCCGTATTGACCTTTACGTTCAATTGTTAAGATAAAAAAATTGATTTTTTTTAAACTCATATCTACAAAACTAAATTGTCAAACATTTTGAAAAAATTCATGTCAATAAAAAACAGAAATGTCTACTTCTGTAAAAATTTTAAACTATTTTGACAACTAGTTTTTTAGTTAAAAATCGAAAATTCAAAGAATCGGGTTTCTATGTCGTATGGTTACGGGAGTATTTTAATTAAGTTAAAATTTTGGGCATATATAGATCTTTTGCTTACTTTGGCTACGTTTTTTTTCAGTTTATAAAATCGATTTGTTTAAAAGATATTAAGATTCAAATTGTTTGTCTTTCACCCTGTATACCGTTTTTGTTAAACCTTATAACTCGCTCACTAAAGTTCAGATTCATTTACTCCTTTAGCAAAATAATAAATATTAAAAATATTAAAATTATAAAGCATTAATATATTATGTATTTAGATAATATGTTATCTATTGGAACTATAAATTTAGTTGGAAGAAGCTATGTGCCAAAGATTCTTATTTTATCAAATTGCAGCAGATACACGTAAACGATAGATTACTGAGATTCATACATGATTTTTGAATTATTATGAGGACAAGTAAAAATGGCTCCTGCAGTAAGATAATGAATTGTCAAGTTAAGGACCGGAGTTCACTCGTCAATTGGAGCAACCTTTTTAAAAACTTGTTGGTTTTATTTTTTTAAATTATTAACAAATCTATTTTTTATAATTGCTTGAAATCACGTGGGAATTCAAGTGATTTCATGATTTTTCTTAGTATTGGGGTATGCATTGTAAGGATTTTTTTAGAATTTAGAACAATTTTTTACTTCTATTTAATATATATTATTGAAATAGTAACTTTGCACTTTCAATCTGTGAATAAAATACTTTAGGTGGAATATTAACTCATTTGTATAATATTTTGAAATTTTCGGTAAAATTAAGCATACTTCGCAACTATGGCATTTTTTTTAAATTTTAGCGAATCCTTTCTAGGGACTTTCATCCATATTCTAGAGACCAAAACCTAAATAGTAACCGTTGAAAAAAAGAATTTCTGTAAAAACCCAGTAGAATCAAGATTTTTTAAACAAAAAATCGTGTTTTCTCCACTGAGCGGGGGTCGCTGATATTCGAGTATTTAATCCGACGTCTAGCCTCCTTTATTTGTTTATTAGTTATTAATTATGTCGAATTTTATCCTAGTATTTCCCAGGTATAGACCCGTGAACCTTATTTACCATCGTTTATTATTATCTAACTATTTATTTATCATTTTATTATTATTATTTTATTTTTTTAATCATATTTATTTCCTTGATCGTATTATTAATTCCTTATTCATTGCTATTGTTATTTATGTTATTTGGTTTTTTCCGTTTAAGTTTACTTCTACATATTTTATTGATCTTATTATTAATTTCATATACATTGCTATCGTTATTTATGTTTTCAGGTTCTATTCCCTTTATATACCGTTTAAGTTTATTTTGATTAACTATACGCGTTTTGTCTCCTCTCTGAATTTTTGCGTTGTGTGTCGTGTAATTTATACTTAAAATTTCGCATGGTCCCTTGTATTCGGGCTTCAATTGGCCAACCTTTGGCTCCTTAAGGACATACACCATTTCTCCTTTCCTAAAATGTGTTACGTTCAGTTTCCTATCATAATCATATTTTGATCGATGCTTCGACTGCACTAGGTTCATTGCGGCCATTGTTCTGCGAGCCAACTGAAGACTAACTCATGCGGCGAGTAAGCTAACCCGTCGTGCTGCGTTGAATTATATGTGTGTTGTGCTAGTACTACCTCATCCGAATTACGCTTACCTTCAATATACAGCTTAATGCATTCTTTTAGTGTATGATGCATTCGCTCTATTCCTCCATTCGACTGAGGATAGTATGCTGTCATTGAGTACTTGTTGATTCTGAATACTCAGGCGAATTCTTCCATTTCTCGGTTCATGATATGTGCTCTCTGGTCGGATATGAGGGTTACCGGTGCTGCAAAATAGCAGATCAATTTTGCCATCAGTGCTTGGTTTACTTGCCTAGCGGTTGTGTGTTTAACAGGAACTAATATGCAAAATTTGGTAAAATTATCTTGTATTGTTAAAATGTAGCAGTTTCCTGTTTCGGTTGGGGGCATCAGTTCGCAAAAATCGATGGATATCTTGTCAAATAATGTTTGCTTTCCTGCTATGATATATGAAGTAAAACGGTCTCCTGCCAGGTGTAAATGTATGAATTCTTTCCCTTCATTTATATTAAAGTGGCAATATCTATATCCGTTGTTGGTTCGTTGTATTCAAACATTTTCGAAAAGATGTATATGCAATCTACTTTTCAGTATTCTACTTCTACTAATAAAATTCGGCGCGCTTCCTCTAGGTTACCGCAATTTTCTGGATGCAGGTTGCATAGACGTTGGTATCTCAGTTGGCTTGCTGTCATTTGTAGGTTTAAAACTCTTATTAAAGAATGGAATAAGCAGTTCACTGGTGGATCGGTCGGTATATTGCCGTCGTGCATCAAGCGTTTACGTGGCTCCGCGCACGTATCTTGCACGGTATATATGCAAAATCGTCGAGCTACCTTGTTTGCCTCCTTGTTGATGCAAGATTCTGGAGACTGCTGAGATTTGGGTGCTGTTCTCATATCTGCATCAGCCTTGTCGATTATTGCTTGATCAATAGAGGAGTGCTCCATTTTTTCTAGAGATTTAGATGTGCTGCTTGTTCTTGGTGGGCTGCTCTCCTTATGGATGCTAAATCATAGGCGATAGAGTTGTCATTTCTCTCGGGTTCTTTTGAATTGTTGCTATCAGGTAGCGGTTTGACGTAGGCCTCGTTGTCGATTTATGTGGTAATACGGTAGAAATCTTTCTTTGGGTCGTAATCGAAAAGACTTTGTTTTGACAGTGAGAATAGGCAGTGGAGAGTCTATGCTCATGTATGCGGCCGTCTCTGTGCTAGGCTTTCTCTTGTTAACGTTTCCGTAATCGGGTTCACAGGTACCCTTCTGACTTTCCGATTCCCATATATTTATCTGAACACCTGTTCGGTCCTGCTCCACGTCTACTACAAGGCGGGTCCTAAAATTGCTTTCCTTGCCGAAGAATGTTTGTCGAAGGTTTGACAACGGTGAACCCGTGTTCCAGGGTTTATTTTCGGAGTTTCGATTGCTGCGAGCTTGGTTTCGATTGTTCCTGGCTTATTCTTCCCCCTAAGACTCGCCATTTTCTTTCTTTCGATTTCCTGGAGTCTTCTGACACTGCCGTACTAACGCATTGTCGTCAAAATGCGCTCCTTGAGACGGCTCCTGTGGGTTATTATACAATGTGATAAGTTATTGTTAGTCTTGATCTCTTATCTTCAATGGCGAGTATTGAGCGTTTCGTTGAATCATTCCACTAACGTTGGATGTTCCTGATCTCCTGTATGTTGCTCTCTTTAGTTTGCCAATTCTACATTTGTACTGAATTCTGAGCACGCACTCGCCGTTTGCCCAGTTAATGTAGCAGACTACGCTTATGAGCTTATAATAGCCAATTCATTTTATGACACTCTGTCCCCTTGTACCAACAGTCCAACCTGCAATCAATACAACTTATAAACAACGGAGGCTGCGGTATTGTTGAATATCGGGTCATCGTTGTCTCAAGTATTTTTAAAGGAACTTTTACTCTTTTCATCTTTCGGGCCTATTCCTTTTGCTTCTTCTGTTCCTTTATTTATACCTAATGTCTTTATCTTTTCAGTCTTTTTAATATTTTGTTTTTTGCCTGACTTTCGAATTATTAATTTATTTGGAAAATTTTTTTCGTTTAGTTCGTTGTATTTTATGTCTCTACTTGCTAAACTTTTCCGAAGTCATCCAATACAGTAAAACATCCGTCGATATCAAAATTTGTTGTTGATTTTTTGCCAGGACGAACCCGTTATCTACTCTTCTAGTTGTGTACGCTGTAAAATACAATCTTTCGTACTTTTTTATGTCCGGACTGCTTTACATTAACAGAGTTGGCATTGAATTCATCTGTGTGCAAGGGTGTTCTAGAATTCGTTGAAATGTAGCTCTGTCAAAACTTGTCCCTCTCTTGCGGTTCTGCTGCAAACAACTGTGCACATGGATTCGGCGGACTGTCGTTATGTTTGCACCAAGGCGTGCGTGCGGACTCGGCGGATTGGATATGATATTCTTTTATATGGCGTAGGCAGAGAAAGCTCCGCACAAGTGGCCCTCCGACACCGGAACCCCACCGGCACTATTGGTAGACATTACTTCGGTGGGGCCCGTTAAGTAGCCTAGTCGGCTTCTTGTTTGAGGTTTGATATTTCCGTACATCCCCAAGGTGATTAAAGGGTTCATGATCAAACTCCTCTTCTTCTATCTGCATCGGCCAGTCGCCTGCTTCACCCGCATAAACACACACACACGCGCGCAGCCACACGCACGCACGCCAATTCAAACCCACTCCCATTCACCTGGCACGCAATCCTTCAAATACACATCCATTTACGCTCCCCTTTTTCTCCATTCCCCTATACCTACACTCTTCCACACGCACCCCCGCATACACACCCACGCACACAAACTGTTACTCTCTTCTTCTCTCTCTTCTTCGTCTTTCCTGAGCTACTTCAGGATGTTTGCTGCATAGTTGCCGACTACGCACCATCCATTCTGCGAAATCAGCATAGCCGTCATAATGGACTCGGGCGTTGCTCTGGTCTGTAGATAGCGCTCTAGTTCCTGTCGCTCCTGTCGATAATGTGGGCAGTCACAGAAGACATGCTCTGCATCCTCGTTCGCATCCAAACATACTGGGCAGTGTGGAAGGTCCTCTATTTTAAATCGCTGCAGGTACGCCCGAAAGCATCCGTGCCCGGTAAGAAACTGTGTGAGGTAGTAGTTAACTTTCCCGTGTCGTCTTTCAATCCAGTTCTCTATTTTTGGTATGAGGCGATATGTCCCTCGCCCCTTTTTGCTTTAATCCTATCTTTGTTGCCACTCAGTTATTGTCTGTTTTCTCGCGGAATCCCAGACTTCTGCCTGGGTGACGCCGTTCAGCCGTTTCTTCGCCTCGTAAGCCTTCTTTCTTTCAATGACTAGGA
This sequence comes from Muscidifurax raptorellus, assembly GCA_020010945.3. Taxonomy (NCBI): domain Eukaryota; kingdom Metazoa; phylum Arthropoda; class Insecta; order Hymenoptera; family Pteromalidae; genus Muscidifurax; species Muscidifurax raptorellus. Next base: position 27,480,146 of record CM052077.1, on the reverse strand, counting down.
AGTCAATAGGCGGCATGCCTGCTATAATGCACACAGTATCATCCGATACCGTATGGTAAGTTCGCCTGTACACGGTAGTAGTATACCCCGGACTATGGCGCCTCAAAACAAACCCCCACCCCCCTGCCCGTGGTGAGGTGGCTGTCTAACGCGCCATAGTCCGGGGATATATATATATATATATAAGTTTATTCTTGACGTTGCAAATTCTAATCTGGGTGTAGGCGGGGATATCCGTATTATTTTCCGAGGAGTGGGAAGAATAAAATAATGCAGTGGTGGGGGTAACATTTCGCTTCCCCACATAGTTTTTTAAGTTTGAATAAGATAATGTATGAAATATATATATATACTTTATTTACTGATTTGCTGATTTAGAAGACCGGACATTCCATTATCCGCCGAATAGAACGCGTCACGCTTTAACTTCATTTGTAGCATTTCGCCATTCTATAAGTCTCAAGTAACAATAAGGCTCTCGAGCCTATGCTAGTTCCCGCAAATTAAATAATTATTTGTAGAACTCGCGCAGCCCGTACTTATACTAAATACGGTCTTTACAAATGTTTTGTTACTTCCTCTGGTGACGCAGGAGGCCAATTCTCCTCGATTTCGATAATCTTCTCCTTCTGACTGCAGGTGAATTTTAGTCTCCATCCTGTACCGCAAACCTGTTGACCCACCATGTCATCCGCTACTGCGGTCACAAAGATGCTTGTAAAAATCAATGAAACAGTTTGTGAATATCAGCCAATCGTCGTAAGTAAAGGGGATTCCAGTAAAGTCGTCCCCCAATAGGCGCACCACAGGTTTGTAGTATTCATATGTGAAGTTGTCGTATTCCAGCCCAACGATGATTTCCGTTGCGTACGACTCGTATAAAGTATATAGTGTGCTCAGCAGCTGAAGACGGCCTTCCTTTTGGTGAGCCATGTTGTTGTTCTTGTTGTCGCTGTCAGCTCTCCAACCACTTCGAAATGACTAAACTACTCTGAGCTCTTGATATGCAGTAGGGAATGGTTGAGAGAGAGAGAGAGAGAGAGAGAGAGAGAGAGAGAGAGAGAGAGAGAGAGAGAGAGAGAGAGAGAGAGAGAGTATGGCTGTGGAGGTGGCATTCGCCACGTGTGCGACGCTTAGCGGGAATAAAGAGAGTGCATTAAGGCTAATTCAGCAATAAACATTCGGAAAAAAAAATACGCTGTGTCTAACAGTATCGTCTTGCACTACAATAAAGACATCTTAGAACTGCAGCTTTGTAAGCACCTGACAATGCAGCCACCGTTTCCGATGAAATTTTCGTCAGCGTTTTTTCTTTCTTTACAACCTACATACCGCCTGACTACCTCATTATTCTTTCGCAGATTGTCAGAGAATTTCTGGAGAAATTTATTGTAACCCAGACCGACGCTCATGTAACGCAAAAACATAATACAATACTGACCGCACACGTCAGAAGAGTCGCTCTGTAGTCGAACATTATTCCAGAATTATATTCCGAAATTGTTTACAATGTTTTCGCAATGGATTTATATGGTCGGGTATGAATGGGGGGAGGTCAAAACTATCAAAATAAAAAGCGCTACAAGATTCGGCGGCATACAGGCTGACCCAATGCATACCCGATTCCGTATGATCATGCGTGTTAACAACGAACGCTGTCGGTTTCGTCCACACCTTCGGTATCTGATCAGGTGGGAATACACCGACAGTATGCGAGTGGATTTTCTATAGGTTTTTCAATATCTGAAGACTGTCCATTGCAAATTTCGCTATTAGTTCGCTATTAGTGTTCGAATTATCAGATGTACGCGTGGACAACCACGACTTTAGTCGACAAGCGTTATTTAAAGCACAACGATTCTAATCTAACGCTACCGTGTTTGATCAAGTTCCAATGACTGCAGTCATTTGCCGATAAATCTGGAGTCAAATCAAAGGCAAATAGACTGTATCCGTGGGGATATGATTCATGCATTATTTGGTTACCCTCGTTGAGAAAGTGTATACCTGTGCCGGATAATAGTGTGTGATATGCGTCCACATACAGATTTCTCGCTCCAATGTCTGGTTACAGCGGTTTCGAAGGCACCTGTAATCCGTCAACGTACAAACATAAAAAGTTTATATTAAAATGTTCGAAATTGAGGGGTTTGAGCATCCGGTCGCCATTGAAAGCTTTATCATTGACAAAGCCCAGGATAATTCTTTTCGACAGTTGACCCAATATGATATTGTCCAATGTTTCGCCGTGTATACCACTGTGCATAGTCATTGCTTTGACTTCTACCTGTGTTAAAGGGTATTTAGCCGTTGTTTTTGAGAGCGATTGAACGTTTGCTAGCAATATACCCGGACTGATTTTTACACGTCTGACTAGAAGGTTTGCCTCCTCAATGTGTATGGAATAAGAGCCTGCAGGATCCATCAGGCAAAAGTTATCGCGAGATTTCACTAAGCGTACCCTCACTTCAACTCCATTGATCAGTAGCTTCTCCTGATTAAACACATCTATGTGAAGGTGTCCAATAAGGTCGACAGATTTATTCGTAGCAAGTAATTTTCGACTCTCCACTAATCCCTCGTTCTGATTTTCTGTATCGTTCATTTTTCCAGCCATGTCGCCACACCACAAGATAGTTGACAAGTGGGGGGGTTTGGGCGTTGGTAGGTGGTGACACGAGCTTCTGATTGAATCGCACATCCAATTGATTAGACAGCGTATGCATCAAATTATTGATTGGTCCTACTCATGCTTGCAAACGTCTAGAAGCTGCTCGCTCTCCCTCAGCTATATCTTCTTCGGATTGACTAGATCTCAAATTTACACGAAGACTAAGCATTGTATGAACCAGATCGAGGTTTTCATCGCTATTCCCGGGAATCACAAATTCTATCAGTGAGTCATCGGTCAAAGACGATATCGGCTTATATTGAACCCAACGCTAGCCCTCGATTGTAGTTTGGGTCGATGGAATATCGAACAATAGCAGCTCGGACTTTAAACATTCGCACGAATGAGTGTGTAAGAATGCCATCTTTAACTGTCAAAAATATCTCTAACCATTCTGCTTCTTTTTCCCCTACTCTTAGAACTCTTCTTTCCAGTTGTCTGTTTCTTCTTCTTCTTTTTCGTCTTTTTCACGCCACTTCTTGACTTGCGTTTTATACTACTACTACCAGTTTTACGTTTCTTCCTGCCGACACCTCTATTTCTCTTGCGCACTCTGATAGGTCCACCGAGCAACTGCAACTGAGCTGGATTCCCATAGCGTGTCATTTTATAGCCCGACGCCTCCATCAGTTTGTCCAATTTTTCTTCAGCTTTTCTCTTCAGAACTTCACCAGATTCTCTCACACGATTACGAAAGGACTCTTTAACTGGTGTGCTGCGTGTTGTAACGTGAGACATAATGTTGAAGCCCGTACGTACAGTCTCCTTACACACAGTTTTTGCGCCCATTTTAAAAAGTGGCAGAACTCGACAAAATATGCCGGCTAGGAAGGAGCCGTGACCTGTTTGGAATGGAGAACCGATGTAAATATATACCACCGTGACCTCTTTGGTATAGAGAACCGATGTAAATGTGGCCAATTCCTCCGGTGTATGGATTCCTATCCCCTCCTCCTCTTCTCCTCCAGGGTAACCATTGCCAACATAGCAACTGAAGTAATCTTCGTAGCGATTCATCTAGTCGACTTTCTTGAAATGAAGAGTCACGGTCACTGTCCCATAATCGAATGGTATCGACTGCCCGCATTCGTCTCTTATATCTATTTCAACAGTTTGAAATGAGCTGAATAACAATGGTATGTACATTGGTGGCGAGAAACTTTTGATTCGAGTAGTACCGTATTCGTAATTATTGGTATTCATCGATACACCCCGTAGCAGCCTTGATTGAACATCACCTGTCATATACGGTTCATAGATGTCGCTGTAGATCATAAATATAAATGGCAGACCATTGGAAAGTTTAGCAGGTCTATCAGCCTCTATGGTGTCTTGATCGGTAACAAGAAGAATTTGTTTATCCTTCTCAAATCCAAAAATTTGTCGCAGTTTTTCTGATAAGAAAAGCACGTGATTGAACTGAGAGCAGGTAGTCTTTTCACAGATTCTGCTGACTGCCACATAGCCGCCACGTTCAATTATCAACCGCAAATGACCACTGATACATTCTAAGTTATTTATCTTCTCAACGAGAGTGTGAGTGTCTTTGTAATTTCCTGGATGAATTAGCGATTCTGTGATTGTAAAATTTTCCACTCTCAACTCATTCGTCTCAAGCCTTGTGGGGGGAATTCGTTTTAGGGAAATTTTTCTTTTTTCTTTGTCGGCTGGCACGTGCTGAAACGTCAGCGGAATTTGAACCTCTGTGAGCGCAACCACCCATGAACCTTGTAATCTGATCTGTTGTGACAGTTCTGTAACATAATGCGTTGTAGTGTTTTCCGTGAAATAATTCATACTGGTGTTGCTAGGCAGAATAATGTAAAATTGATCCCTCATATTTGCGAAAGTTGGTTAGCTTTGACCCAGGGATTGAACTTTTCTGGATAGCCTTTCCAGCTGACGAAATACTCCATTGAGCGTCCCTTACCTCTGCTGTGTAAAATTTTTTCTATTTCGAATGATTCCGCGACCAGATCTTTTCGGACTCTGCTCAATTCCTCTGCGTAGAAAAAATCGCCTACGACCTCACCTGCCAGATCTTGCAAATGGTAGACAGGTGGTGGATGCGTAAGAGAAATCCGTACAATTTTAAATAACTCTAGCGTCCAGCCGCTCTCGTATACTTTGTCAAAGACGGTTCCTGCACGACTGACACGAACCAGCTCACCGACTTTGAACTTGGGGTTAAGTTTACACTTATTATTATTATATCGACATTGTAATTTCTCTCGTGCTTTTCTAACGTTGTACATTGTCACAGATGCAGGTGTCATCTTTATTGCTGAATGTTTGCTATGATTGTACGCTTCGATAATATTTTGCAGCAGATCGATGTACCTCCGTGTATTTTTGTGAGTGAAATATCCCCAAATTCTCTCCTTAATAGTTTGTATAACTCTCTCCGTGATGGCAGCTTTTGCATCTGGACTGCATGCCACTCTGTGATTGATGTCATTGTCGCACAAAACTTGCTGCGTCTTACGACCAAGGAATTCTTCACCCTTGTCTGGAGACACTTTGGTTTACACCCATTGCTTCTCGACAGTACACGCAAGAAAGCCTCAGCGACATTTCTGGAGGTTTTTTGCTTGATCGGTTCCAACCAGCTATATTTGCTGACAACATCGATGACGGTCAAAATATAATTGTAGCCCTCGTTGTAAGTTTTCAAGGATCTCAAATCCATGTGATCAATTTCCGACACATAATCCAAATTTCGCACATTGTAACTACGTCGCGGAAATCGACGTCTAACTGGTCGATGTAGATTATACGCATCTTGACTCTCAAGCCACTCTACAATACTCTCACGATGGATTTTTCTTTTTTATCACTTTTTCTACTTCTCCTACGCGTAGCTTGATAAAGTTTATCAATACCAGCGTACGCTGCCGGATGGGGAGGCGTGTAATAAATGTTTTCAAATATTCTTCGTTCTCTACTCATCGTGCATCGATTGTTTCGTCACTTTTTTAATTTTGTTGGCCCCCTTACGTTCTTTTGGTTGTTTGCTAGCCCCTTTTTCGCAGATTCATCAACTTTGCTGCTGCTATTGCTGTCTTTGGATTTCTATTGCTCTTTTTTCTTCTTCTTCTTCTTCTTCTTCAGTGCTTTCTTGATCCGTGAAAAAAATTTTTCAAAGGTTATCTTGCTCACCATGTAGCAGGCTGCAATCATCGCCAGTGTTCTTTCGTCTCCGGCTATTTCATCCGCGAGCATTCGCGAAAATGCGTATTCAGCTAAAACTCGATCAGCTTTGCGCCGGTTGCCTTGCTTGTCATCGTAGACTAGATCATGCTGACGACACGCCTCGTCCAACTGATTGATACCGACTTCACCACGTTCGATACGTTCCGCTAGTTTTGTACGTGGACCATAAGATCTATATCCGGGTACATACATTTCAAATGGTAGCAAATCAATCAATTCATCCAGTGCACTATTTTTACTCTCATTCGTTCTTGCTCTTCTTTTTCTTCTTCGTCGGTGATTTTGGTCTCTTGGCCGGGCTAAACCTCCCGCTCAATCGTCGCCATAATGTAATTTCAGAACTGCCAGCGACAACTTTTTTCCTCGTCTTTTTTGCACTTCCCTGACCAGTTGCTGCTGCTGCTGCTTTTTTCCGTTTTTGTACCCGCGCTGCTATTCCACCGTTGCTTTTGTGTCCTTCGCTGGTGTCAGAGGTACTGGCGTCGGCAGCAGCCTGACGTGGCGATTGGAATAGACGTCCAATGCTACTTGGTATAAAATTCTGGCGTGGAATGGCACGACCAGGCGTACTGGCTACTATGGTATTCCAAACACGCTTGCTACCGATATATTCGCGCGGTATGAACGATTCTCGAAGAGCAACAGCAAATTGCGCATGTCCAGGTGGAGAGTCTTTTATATCCCTCATAGTATCATTCACCAGGTCGATCATGTTGGCTCCGTGTATACGCACACCACCGATTGTCACAGTACCATTAGCATCTCAGACGATATTTCCAGTAACATGTAATTTACGCAATACTTGTCCAGCCTTTCGCCTATACTTTGCAGGCACACTCTCCATGATACTCGCATCGATCCGGTCCTCTTCTTCAGCCTGCTGCACCTCGTCATTATAATTGTCGTCATTGTCATCATCATCGTTGTTTTGCATTTGATCCTGATCTTTGTTATCTTTCTCCCCGTTTTTTTTTCTAGCCTTATCATAGCTATCGATATCCTTAAATTGTAGATAACATTGCAGTACAGAACGATATTGAGCCCATTTTTCCCGCTCACTTTTGCAAGAAGATGAATTCAGTATGTTTTTCATTTCAGCATCCAATCTAGTCATGACGGTGCCCGGTGTTTGAATAGTCTTTAATATATTAACACCATTATTACAACCGCCATTTGCTAGCACACTCTGGAGACGTTCAACGTACTCATGCGGCACAAGTACCATCTTTCTAGCGTGATCCATGTCGTCTACTTGCTAATGATATTAGCCAACAGTGTGCCAATAATAGAAGCCAATAATGTAGGCAAGAAACCGCCGCGTTGTACAATGATTTTTTTCTTTTTCGACAGACTTACACAAGGTTCGGCTAACTTCCGCAGTGTTTCTGCATGTCTGCGTAAGCGGGACTTGTGAGACTTCTCCAGCGGTACGTTACCGATTTGCAGAGTGAACGCGCTTGCTTAAATATAGATGCCCCCACGACTAGAGCCATCGTTGCCACCACCACCACCACCACCACCACCAATCTCGTCAGTTCAAACAACCAATTAGCTTTTAAGTCAGCGTACCGTATCCAATCAACTTGTTGCTGATGTGGCCTGTCCAATCAATACGATGATGAAGCTGTGTATCTAATAAACAGCTTCTTTTGTAGCGCCATCACTGTATGGCGTCAGTTGTCGTTCGGGTCGTTCTTATAACCATACGGATAACTTTTGTCTAACCTCACAAATCTTCTTTTGCCATAGACAGGTTTGCATGTTTTGGCCTCATTCTGAGTTATCACATCGTGGAATACCGTTCTACGTATAGCACTATTCGTCAGAACTATTTCCATGTCCGGAGAGGTGATTATCTCTCAAATCGTATCAAAATTGACTAGTTGACTATTTGTGTAGTTCAGACGAATACCTTTTACCTTGCACACGCACTCCTCTTCACCGTTTGGTTTCCTACATTTGTAAGCATAAAATTTTTGCCTACCCGAGAGAAAGCTCGTTATGTATGTTAGCCTTATTGGCTAACTCATCCGTCAAACTACCCAATCATGTACCAATTGGTAATTCGTACTCACCGCTTTCCCTTTTGCTAGCAGAAAATACTGAATTAGTCTCGTAATAGAGGGCTTGAGGCCCCAAAGCATGTAGATATCCGAACAGTTTGAGACGTGCTTGTGCCGTTGTAAAAACAGCGAGGACTACGTTTGTCATTGAAGATGAGAGCGAAGGTGTCAGAGCCTCGTCTCTGTAGCACCAATTAACGTAGAGGGTCTCGTCATTGACAGGTAAGATGCCGTCAACCTCCACCTCTGCACTGGTAAGTAAATTTATCAAAGTCTCTCAATTGTTTGCAACAAGTGTTCTTGTTAAGATCTCGCGTTGACCAAACTTTCCCCACAGAGAATTTAGACAGAGTTTTGCCACAGATCGTAAACCGGCACTCAAACGTATGTCATCTTTATTAAAGGTTATACCTTCGTTGAGTTCCTGATCTTTGACATAGTGGTCACTGTCTTCCTCTGTAGTGCAATCTGGTGGATATCCGGACGCTGCAACCTTTTGAGTAAAAAACTCGTTGATGTATCCAGTAAAAATACCACCTTTCCGTTCTTCATGATTATACTGTGTCATCTCGTATTGCCAAATTTCATAAACAGACTTGACGTAACCCAATGTCACAGCCACTTTCATTTCCTCCGATACCTAAGTTTCTCGCAATACACGCTCTTCAGCATCTTCATAAGGACAGTGATCTTGTATCAATTGTTCGCAACATGTTCGACATAATGGGAATATCAATTTACCGTGCATCTTTACTGGTAACAAAGGGTGATATAAATTTTGCGGTGGTAATATATCGCATGCAAGTAATCCATTTACTTGTGAAATATCATTGTGGATACCTATCAACTGTGCACACTCCTCTTGATCGACATAAATTTTTGGATGACCAACAGGATACTTGCCGTACTTACAGATGAACGGATAGAGAGAACACACATCGACATAGTTGATCTTCTCTTGACCCTCACAATCAAACACCTTGACGGTGTTACCTGTGCGTACACCGAAAAATGCATCTCGGGGATTAAGCGGTTTTCGTCGTACGTTCGCCGAATTTTCACGAATGAAGCGACAGAGTTCCTCATTTTATGAGATCTCATCATTAAACTGGCACTCCCATTTTTCAATCAAATGATAATTAGCTGAGCTCAATCTATCACTAATTCCCAATGTCCTCTCGTATCTTACATGCATAGACTCACCACTCGCCAATTTTGTATCTCTATTTATTCTATAGCATCGGGGGCATCCATGCCAGAAACATCCGTGAAACTGAAGCACTATACCGTGGTGGTTCTCTTCGTCTCGCGGTGCACTATAACCATCAACCACGATATTTTTTGGCAACCTTCTTTCCTGACCACGTCCCGCATGTTCAATGTGTCGGCGAATAACTCGTTGCTCCATACAGGCGAGCCAGTGTATAGCAGCTTCAGACTGATTATCTGTCATTCTGTAACCACAAGGTGGTATAATGCCAATTTGATCCTTTTTCAAGAATGTCTTTCTGAATATACGCATGCAAGAAGAGGCTATGGTTGTACCTTCGGTAAAAGGATCGACAACAAATTTCATAAATGTTTTGCAAAAAGCTAAGCATGCCAATCTCAAAATGGCCACATCTTGTTTGCAGTATTTTAGAATTCCTGTCTGGAAATTGAACACGTACCCATCTCGCACTTGTTTATCGTACCATTGTGAAAATTTCTCTCATTCCTTGACACTCATCGTATCTGGAGCATACGAATCGAGAGGTGGCAGAGGACCTTCGTAAATTTGGTTTTCCACAGTGTTAAATAAATGTGGAAAAACACCTTTCTCGACTTCGAGTAACCCGTAGGCTTTAAGTAAGCTACTGAGAGGCATGTGAAAATAATTCTAACTGTCAATAAACTTTGTCCGTAGAACCTCCATTAAAATTCTTTTTGATCCATTCATAACTACCGATGGTACGACTCGAGATCTTGATTGAATTTTTCCACAATATATTTAAATATGAATTGTGTGTCGAATCCCTGTGAATTATGGGCTATGCATATGACCTGCTGAAATCACTTTCTTGGTACTAATGCAAGAGCAACGAGCTGTTTTATCGGTTCATGATTTAACACATATCCACGTATACCACACATCCCACATTCAATTGAAATATCTTCGATCTCTATACAGTCTGTACATACTTGCTGCACAACCCACAAATTTGGAACATGCACTTTTTTTTCTTGACCGCCCAACACAGGAAGAGATTGCTGTGTTTCAAAGTTGTAAAATAGGAATAAGATTGGCTAGGGCGTTTTAAGTGTTTAATCGGCTGTATGTAACATAGATGTCTAACAGGTAATCGTAATTTACATGTGGTACAAAAAGATACACCACATTCGTGTGGTTTAATTTAATTATTTTAATACAAGTCTGACAAAGTCTCATTTTACTAAATATATTGCTGTTTTTATTGTATGATCCTATTTTGGCATGATTATTCAAACAAATATTGCCGAAAAATAATCGTAAACAAATATTGTATTTTATGAGATCTTCCGTTAGACTACATGGCGGTGTTGAAAAGCATTTGTAGCACTTGTTGGAACATCTATGCTCCTCAGTTCGCAAATACGCTTTATTGCATGGTATGCAATAACCATCAGTACCGCAAGATCCGATCAGATTTAATATCGGTTCATAATGACTCGATGGTTCGTAATACATTACTAGCTAGTTATACCTCGCTCGCTAACGCTCGCTCCATTGAGTTTATTTTTTAGGTTTATTCAAAATATCACCGAGAAAAATAGTTAGTGATCAAATTACAATTTCATTAAATCAATCTCAATTAATTATATTATATAGAAAACAATTATTGATTTATATATTCCATATTTCCAATTCTATTGCCTTTGCCAGCTTCGCGACCTTTGACAAACTATTAAGTCCCGGACCACCAGTTGTGCCAATAAGCGGACAAATATATCACAATGCTTACATCCTCATTATGCATTACATCCTCAAGATAAATCAAAAAGAAAGTATGGCCAGTTATATATTATTGATAATGAAGAAGCTAATCCATGCAGAATGAATAATGACGTTCAATGCTCTCCTGAAACTTTAAAAATTTTGGATAGTTATATGAGAAAATATAATCCATATGCTGATGCTTATAAAATGATGCATGAACTTGAATTAAAAGTTAATAATAATTATAATATTACAAATGTAAGAATGTATATTACAAGAAATAATAATTATGATAAAAATCGTTATAACACAGCAACATGTAATGAAGTTGCTATTGTATTTGAAGCAAATAATGGCGAACCACCAATAGAAAGAGATATTTGTATATATCCAAAACTTCAAGATCCAATTAAAATACCCTATATAAGCAAACACGTGGATCCTATGACGCATCCATTAATATTTCCTCGAGGTGGTTATGGGTGGATGTCTAATATGAAATTGAAAGATAATAAAAATAATATATCAGCACTGCAATTTTATAGTTTCAAATTTAGCATTCGGGCTGATTTTAGCCCTTATTTAAATTTAGGAAAATTAACTCAACAATACATAGTGGATGCCTGGGTCAAAGTAAAAAGTTCTAGATTATATTATATACGTCAAAATCAGGATGTTTTAAGAACAGACTTATATAAAGGATGAATGGATTATGTAAATAATAAACAAATTGAGAAAAATGTAAAAATTGGTAAAATATTTATTTTACCGTCAAGTTTTACATGAAATTCTAGAGCTTTACATCAAAATTTTATTGACTCTATGGTACTCGTGCAAACATATGGCAAACCAGATCTATTTCTTACTATGACGTGTAATCCAAAATAGAAAGAAATTATTAATAATATAGAAAAAGGTGAGCAACCTATTGATAGACCGGATATAGTCGTAAAAGTATTTAATCAAAAAATAAAAGAACTCAAAGATGATATAGTTAAAAAGCACATTTTCGGAAAATGTATTGCATATTTATACGTTATTGAATTCCAAAAGAGAGGATTGCCACATATACATATGTTAATATTTTTGCAAGAAAAAGATAAATTATATAATAATGATTTAGTAGACAATCTTATTTCAGCTAAAATACCTGATAAAGTAAGTAATCCTCGATTATACGAGATAGTTAAACAATTTATGATCCACGACCCCTGCGGTGATCAAAATAAAAAGTCTCCTTGTATGGAAAACATGAAATGTACTAAAAGATTTCCTAAAGATTTTAACGAAAATACAGTTACAACAACGGGTTATGCTTTGTATAGACGAAGGAATGATAATCGACAGATACATTATTCGTCAAATAGATGCGCAGATAATCGTTTCGTTGTACCTTATAACCCATATTTACTTATAAAATATAATAGTCATATAAATGTTGAAGTATGTTCATAAGTTTTATGTGTGAAGTATTTATTCAAATATTGTTATAAAGGACATGATTGTGCTTTAATTGAAATGAAAGTACATTCAAAGAATATTATTAATGATCCAAATAAACGTGAACTAAATAATGAATTAAGATACGATGAGATTAAGCAATATGTAGATACAAGGTATATTTGTCCCCCTGAAGCAATGCACCGCTTATTAGAATATATAATGAGCGAATTATCACATTATATTTATCGAATGCCAGTGCACGATAAAAATGAACATAATATTTATTAAAAAAAATTGTGAATTAGAAGCCTTAGAGAAAAATGTAGGCACAGAACTAACTGCATGATTTGAATTAAATAAACGCGATAATGAAGCACACCAGTTTTTATATACGGAAATACCTCAACACTACGTATTTGACAAAAAAACAATTAAAAACTATAAAACAAAAAGTGTACAAAGGATTGGAAAATGTATACTAAAAGTATCGTTTTTCAAGAAGTACTATAAAAAGTTTAAACTACAACGGGATGAACGCGATGTTAATTACGTTGCGGTCACGCAGTCATCAGCTGCGTGCAATGCGACCGATGATCCTCGTTATAATCGAGTAGCCGACGGGCGTACTCGTTTGCTCGCGGAGGCGAGCGGTTTGGGATCTCTGCACCAGGTCCCGCAGAAGCGACGGCTAGTCAGGTCGTGCGCACTTCGAGAAGCGAAATGCGTGCTCGCGGAGGCGGCTGGGTTACTGAAATACGCGAAGTGGCAAGAAGGCGATAACGCATGCAAAATGAATAAAATAAGTAAAAGCGATAGTTGACGTTACAACACTCAGTTTATTCAGTGAAAAGACGGGTATTTACAGCAGCGTGGCAAGAGTGTAAGCTGCGTGGAAAGCGTGTAAGCTGCGTGTAAAGCGTGTACGCGTGATGAACTCGAGCGAGGTCAGCGAGAGCGCGAAAGCACTGGTGAGTGAGCAGGCGAGAGAAGGAGAGCAGGTACTTACAAATCGTAGCCGCAACAAAAGGCAGGAACTGGCACGTGCAGCAGGCGGGAAACGTAGGCTGCAGTCGTCGAGTCGGTTCCACGAAAATCCTCCGCGAATTCGCACAAAATCACTATTAGCGCGCTTGACAAAATATATTCTTCAAAGGTCTCGCTCGTGAACTAGTCGAAACGTATCTATCTCTATAGTCGCGTATACTCTACTCACCTCTGACTCGTCTCCGCTGTCTCTCCTGTAAACACATGTAGAACTTAACCTACAGGAGCATGCTGGGTTAGACGAGGGCTATCGCTCTCGTCATAAAACATACTGCTAATCAAAGCGGCAGCATGAGTTATTGGAGTAATTTTAAAATGCGCTGCTAATTATAGCGGCAGCATGAGTTTATTAAGTAATTTTGAACACGTTGCTAACAGAGCGGCAGCATATGCTAATCAATTAATACAATATGTACAGCTAATTATAAAAGCATTACCGGGTTTGTATCATTACAGTAATTTGAAAGTTTTTTAAAAATTATTAATTATTTTGCATATAATACATCAATATTGTAACACTTATAAGTTAAATGTCATTAATTAATAAATTTATAATTCAGGAAAAATGCGCTGAAATCCAATTCAGGTAGACCTAATGGCCTATTTTCTTTTTTGACAATACATTACTAGGATTGCCTATTTTCAGATCTACATTAAATAAAACACACCTACTTCAAAAGATATGTCGTGCATGTTGAAGTATAAGACAGAGGTCCGACGAAGTAAGACAGAGTTCCACTTATCAATTGTAGAACACCACTCATCCAAGAAAATGAAGGGCACACTCATTATATTTAATGCTTTTTTCAATTTAAGGACCATTGTTCCTACATTGAAATTAGTATAATTATATCCGAAGCGGTCTCCAATTAATTCATTAGCACCACGCGGAACCGAGAGGATCAAATGGTCGATCTTATGCAAATATCCTGATTTCACAATCGATGTTAACCGCAATGCACCTACTTCAAATGATCCAATTAGTTCAATGGCAAGATCAAAATATTTAAAGAATATTTTTAAAGGAAAACGATCATCCACTTTGTCCTAGAAATCTGTATAAATATCCAGAACAGTGAAATATTATTTTAGTTGAATCTCGACCATGGAGCAGAGAGGATGTAACTATCTGCGCATGCGCCAGAATGGGTATATATAGCCAGTACTGGGGCGTCATATAACAGTTGACCATTGGACTACGGTGAATACAGAACGAAGGAGCCCTTTCGGTCACTACAGTGCGTACGACTACAACGGACCTCCATCTTTACGAATGACGGAAGTCCTGGGAAGAAAAACGGAGGTCCGTTCTCAAAAGACGGAGGTCCGTGTTAAATTACCGTAACTATCTGCGCATGCGCCAGAACGGATATATATAGCCAGTACTGTGGCGTCATGTAATAGTTGACCATTGGACTGCGATGAATACAGTCCGTATGACTCCAACGGACCTCCATCTTCACGAAAGACGGAGGTCCGGAGGCGAAAAGCGGAGGTCCATTCTCAAAAGACGGAGGTCCGTGTTAAATTACCGTAACTATCTGCGCATGCGCCAGAACGGATATATATAGCCAGTACTGTGGCGTCATGTAATAGTTGACCATTGGACTGCGATGAATACAGTCCGTATGACTCCAACGGACCTCCATCTTCACGAAAGACGGAGGTCCGGAGGCGAAAAGCGGAGGTCCATTCTCGAAAGACGGATGTCCGTGTTAAATTACCGTAACCATCTGCGCATGCGCCAGAATTGGTATATATAGCCAGTTTTAGGGCGAAAAACGGATCATTTGAGCACAGGACACTGCAGAGTGCAGATCGACAAACCCTTTTGGACATCACAGACCATACGTCTGGCGCGGACTTGCAGTTATATACGGAACTAATGTACAGAACTAATGTTAAGCTAAAAACCTTAAAACTAATATTAAACTTAATAATTCCTTTTTAAATGTTGTGCATCGGTCAGGTTTCAGTGGAAGGGCGCTGTTCGCTTTGGCGATCGGTGAGAGGGGTCTGAAATTGTTACCACAAGGCTTCATAAAATGGATATCCTCTTCCTCTTCCTAGTCCGCGCCAGACGTATGGTCTGTGATGTCTGTAAGAGTTTGTCGATATAAAATTGATATAAAATAATAAAAGTTAACTATTGGGAAAAGATGTGAACCATTGAAAAAGACTGGGAAAAAAAGTCTTAATTTTTCTGACGAAGATGCTCCTTAATATAATAGAGGATTCGTAAGATATCTAAAATATTATCATAAGTTTCACTAATATATTGCGTGCCGTCATAGATTGGTGGGTTTCCACGACCAAATGTTGAAAAATTATAAACTGTGATTGCCGTACCGCAAGTAGCAAAGAAATCTTGAAACTTACGAATTTCGGCAGGTCCACATCCCTCGCCTGATACTTGAATATTCGCTAAATTCACAAGTTCTGTGGCAGCCTTTTTCTGTGTTCTTCCTCGTGTTTGACGAATCTGATTCCAATATATGTGAAGCGTACCAGAGCCTCTCTGTCCTCTGACAGTATATGCATAGACAGCAGCTAAACTTCGAGGTAAACAAAGATTGTCGTTGTTGCTAATTGTCAATATAGATTTTTTTTCACTGATTCCAAGGTTAAACGCACTTATCCACATCCAACTACACCTTCGATAATAGCACAATTAACAAATAATATCTCGTTCACATTTGATTCTTTCACACTTTGCACAGCATTTTTCAATAAATTCCAAAGATCTTCGATCAGGAAGTTTTGGATAAGTCTAAATGACAGCCAGATGGGGCCGTGCTTGAAGTCCGCTGAGTTGATAGTAACACCAACATAGTCGGTGGTCTACCTCTCTCGCAAAGATTTTGATGAAGTTCTCGTACACAACCCTATAACCAGTCGTAGAAGTCTGCATTGTCTGGTAGCTGTGGTATAAATCCACGAATCTCTCTTCCCTCGTATCCAAAGTATCGATAGAAGCGTATAGCCTCGCTCTCAATCACAAATCGAGGATGCTCCCCTCCTTCACCATTCTGTAAATAAGCACCTATAAATTGATCGAAATAATTCAGAATTAGGTGAATGTAAAAAGAGTTTAAACAATTTATTAGTCTTACCTTCTTCAGCTGTATCAGTGCTGCTACTACTACTGGCACTGCTGGTACTAGTAGAACTACTAGTGCTACTGGTGCTACTGGTGCTATTATTACGTCTTCTACGTTTGCGACGACTATTTAGCGATGACTCTGAAACTGAAGTATTAGGCTTTCCATTATAATGTAGAAAAAAATAATAGATTGAAATTTTTGGTTGGTGGTTTTCGAAAGTAGATAAATCAGCTTCTGAAAGAACTGGAGAGTGGGGCATGTGTCATAATTGAACAATTAGAGATAAAGAAAACGTTTGTTTATATCGCATATACACCACTCACCATTAGAAGTACCATCTTCTTGATAATTATGTTGTTGCTGTTGAATTGTTGTTCCTTGAGTTAAATTAAAAAGAATTAAAAAGAAAAAATTAGTTTTTTATTTTAATGGACTGGCGAGATAGTGGATGCTCATGATCGTTGCGCTGGTGTACAGCTTCCACAGCAATCTTTAGAACATCCGGATTACGGAATAGACCAGCGTACCGAAAAGGATATGCACACGTGCATATCCTTTTCGGGATTTGACAAGTACAGGTTTCTTAGAATGGTAGCTGCAACGATGCCGAATAGAAGATATTATATTTACAGAGAGCACATTGCGAGAAAATTTGACGGACAAAAAAGTTGAAAGCCAAGACTTCGTAGAAAAACAAATAGCGGGTGCTTCTCTTAAAAATGGACTGTAATTTGATGACCAGCGCCTGTGCAAGCATGCACGTACGAAAATCAGGCAAAAAAATCGTGAATTTTGATGAAATTAATTTTTTTCAACTGCAATCAATAGAGCGCATCAAGATACGTCTACAGTCAAAAAATCGTCGCTCTAGATCAAAAACTGAATTTTTGCCAATTAGGTAAAAACTGAAATTTAGCGATATCTCCGTAAATATTGGAGATATCGAAAATAGGAGTATGATACCCATAGCCATTGCCAAAAAAAGATTTAAATCATTATTTAAATAATATTATATAAACAAAGCTTGACACACGTGCATTTATTTTTTTTGAGAATAATGACTCATAATGCAGCTGCATGGTTATACTAGACACACATGTGGATGTCCTGGGTCTCAAACCGTGTCGTTGCCGAATTTCTTTTTGTTTTTAATATTCAAAAAAAGAGTATGAGTATGATAATGCAGCTGCGCTGTTATAGCAAGAAAGAACACGACTAAGAAGATGCAGCTGCACGGTACGGACTCTAATGCACGTGCAAATATCTTGGGAGCTAGTCAAAGACATTGCTCCCAAATTTTGAAGCATTAGGAAAAAGAGGATGACTAAGATGTGAGTGTCACAGTATTACACCTTTGGGAGGGAGCACCCATCAGTAATGGTTTAACTCTCTCCGGGTGATTATCATGCGCGACTGCAATTGTGAATTTACCGGATTTATTTGTAAAGGAGCGTACACCACTATGAGAAAAACACCCAGCGTGACAGGTGCCATCTCTGCCAAGTGTATTATCATCGCCAGGGTAAATATCAGCGTGTACGATGGTCGTACAGAATTAAGTTCAAAGTTTGGATGTGTCCGCGCTGTGCTATGAAAAAGAGGCAGTTGTTGGATAAAAACTTTTAAATAAAAAATGAACAGTGTGCGTGTATAAAAAATAATTCCGTGGATTTTTGATGTATGTGTGTGTATAAAAAACAATTATGCTCCCGGATGATGCTAAAAGTGCTGCCGCTGCTCTCGAGGCTAATCTATCTGAAGAACAACAAATCGACCAGCAGGTAGCAGTGTCCAGTGCTGTGACAAGGCCGCTTCCCGATGTGCTTCGTATGCAATTAATAGCCCGCGCGCGGTTATTTCATGAGTTACCTAACACGCTATTATGAAATCTTAATTTTCGTCTTATAGAATTATTAATGTGGCCCGATTATTATCGGGTGCATCGTCTACACCGTATGCAATTCGAAAGAGCAGAGAGTTTGTTCAAAGTGCCGACGAATAAACAATTAATTTGGCGAAAAAAAAATTCAATGGTGCCAAAGTTGAAGTCTGGACGCAGAGTGAAGTACGTCGTCATCTACTTCAGTGTAACTACTTGGACGATTCTACAGATGACGGATTTGAGAACCAAGGAAAGACAGTTTAAGACTATCTTCCAATATCGCGATTAAAGTTATTTTTTATTTTTTCCAATTATATTATATAAATATGTATGCATTACTATATAATACCTCTAACTCTCTCTCTCTCTCTCTCTCTCTCTCTCTCTCTCTCTCTCTCTTGTCGCGCATATATATATATATACATACATATATATATATATATATATATATATATATATTGTAACGGGGTGGGACCTTAAGTGAGCGATGCTGCCTGTGTCGTCGCTCGCTCAACCTGCCTCGAATACCGCGTGGGTACGGGTAGCAACCCGTTATAATATATGTGTATATATATATATATATATATATCCCCCCGGACTATGGCGCGTCAGATAGCCACCTCACCACGGGCAGGGGAGTGGGGGTTTGTTTTGACGCGCCATAGTCCGGGATATACGGTAGATAGCTTCTGAGCATAGATCCTCATTAAAACAATTATCCTCATTAGAATCCTCATTAGAAACATTAAAACAAATAACAAAAAGAGAAAAAGAAACCTATTGCATAGGTTATTTGAAGAAAAGAGAGTTCTGTACAAGTGAAAAAAGGAGTAAAGACAAATATCGATAGTTACTAAGCTAGTGGAAAAAAAAGCAAAGTAAGAAAAAAATTTAAACAAAAGCCATTTTGCTCTGTACACAAGATATTATGTAATTAAATATGATTTTTAACAATTTTTGGTATTTTTTTCCATTTTTGGAAAGTTTTTATATGACATTTTTATCGGTTTAGCGATTCGTATTCAGCGAAATTCAGCAATTTACAGTACGCAATACACGTTGCTGACTGGCATTCGCCACGTACCTCAGGGTCAAGTGATGGTAAAAATACGCCGTTCTACCTTGTTGGGATACTGGCTATTAGCCGACAAATCGAACAATGAAATTTCGGCGTTTTAATTAGGAAAAATATCGCAATACTTTTAGTCTTGAGAAATGCTCGAATGGAATGTGGAAATAGAATTAATAAAAGTCATGCCTCGGAATGTTCTCATTTTGTGAGAAATTTGTACGTGGAGTAGGGACGTGTTTTCACTCACTTCTTTCAATTTTTGCTAAAAGCGAATTTAGCAATTTCGTTTCGGACTAAACAATTATACTCATAATGAAAATGCCGCGTTTGGAATAAAAGCATGCAATAATTCACAATAGTTAGAAACTAATGTGTCGGATGCTGAATCGGATTTCTTTTTTAACAAAAGAGTCCATCATGGCGCGGTGATCCCGTCGGAATTTACAGTCAACTTCCGTGATCAAAAGAATCCTTGGATCTTGGAGCGGTTTTCACATAGATCGAACCCCTTATTCTTTGTAGCGTGATATAAGTTTTGAAGCTGCACGGTTTGCTTTATCCTTGTAAGATCTACTACGGCCAGGACCAGCATCTTAGAGCATTCGTGATGCCTTCAAATGTCAAGGGTGAGAGCGTATGCGTAGAATAACCTACAATAGGCTACTGACTATATGGTGTCGGCCCTTTGCTCGCATCCAATGGGGATTTTATGACAAAAAGTTGCATTGTGAATGGAAACGGTTACTTGCCTAGTAATGCGCCTGGTGTGATAAAAGGTAAAAAAAGACTGAAAAATAGTCTTCTGGCCAAGAACTCAGAAGTAGAGCGGATCAGTCTCTACGTATTCAGATGACTTAATTGTAAGGAAAAGATGGAACCAATAATTTTTGAAAATTCTTAGTTTTGAATTGTTTCAAAATTAGCGAGTCTAGCTGAAGTCGCAACGTAAATGCACGTCAAATAACCTGTAATCAAGTATGTTTTTAGCGGTAAATCATTTTATCCAGTTTAGTCAGCAAATAATATTATAAATATTATTTTTTTACGCAAAATAAGCGCCATTTCACGATGTGCGTAGGCCCCAGTTTCATTTCTTTTTTAACCATTTTTTTACGCGGTACCGGACGTACTGCATACGGGACGCGCCACGTAATAAATAAATGGATATCAAAATTGTAATATTAAAAAAAAAAGACAAAAGTAAAATGAATAATGAAATGAAGAATGTGAAAGTTCGGCGCCAAAGAAAATGCGCGCATCTGTAACCTGAACTTGTAGAGATACGTGCTCGGTATATACCGGGTGTCCCGAAAATGCATTTCGATTAATTTAAGAGCATGCGTTATTTTATTTGACCTATTTTATTCCTATTTTTATTTTACGAGATGGCAGGATAATTTTATCTTCCTATAAGGAAGCTTAGCTGGATACCGAAAACAAAGCACCGGCTGTGAGAGTCGCGACCAGATACCCCGTCGCCACGGGCAGTGCCGAGGAAGCAGTCCTGCGTGTGAAAACGACGGATATAAAATGTGTAAACTGCATTTTTCATAATAATAGGTACAAAACTTAATACGATATTCAACACGTGGCAAACGATAGCCAGTCGTGTCAAGTGCTTAAGAACAAAATAAGAAAATACGTGGAGACAACTGATTACCCAGTGAGTCCTACAATAACAAGATATATCGGCAACATAGACATCTCGTCCAACAGAACTTAGTCGGCAACAAGGATTGGATCGGTTTCGTCACTACTATCGTCCCCTTCTACCAGTTAGCATAATCTGAGAAGATAACACACACATGGATAACAACATTGAAGAAATAGAAAGTATACAAAATGAAAATGTCAAGAAAGAAACTGTATTTAGAAATACCAAGGCTTTCAATAATTATCTAAAAACTAACCAAGAAAATATTCTCTATGTCAATATAAGAAGTTTAAATAAAAACTTTGATAAACTACAGATTTTTATAGAAAGGCTTGAGATTAAACCACTAATGATAGTTTGCGTAGAAACTTGGAATTTAGACTATCATAATTATTTTCTATTAACAGGGTATAAAATGAATTATAATAATAGTAGAACAAACAAGTCGGATGGGGTAATGGTGTATATTGATGAAAGCCTAACGAAGAGTACTGAATCGTACGAATAGGAAAACTCAGAGTTATAAATACATGTTTAAAATTAGATAAGGAAAAGAAAGTAGAAATATCAAACTTATATAGATCTCATGGCATTTCAAAAATTGAGTTCATTAGTAACATTAAGGAATACCTAAAAAAGAAACAAAATTCTAAAAATCATCTAGTTATTGGAGACTTTAATATAGATATACTAAAACTAGACAATATTAGTCAGGAATATTTGTATAACTTCTTAGAAAAAGGATATGTGCCAGGTTTCCAAACAATAACTAGACCAGCAACATCTGATAATACAGGCTCATGCATTGACAATATCTTTATTAAAACTAACTCAATCGAAACTAACACTTGTAAAATAGAAAATATGATCACAGATTACTATCCGCTGTTAATAACGCTTAAAAAAATTAAAATCAGTAATTGGCACGAAAAAATAGAAAGCATAGATCATAGGAAATTAGACAAAATTGCAAACAAAGAAAATTGGAATGAGATATTGTCAATGAATGATCCTAACCAAGCTGTTAATTCACTAATTGGCAAAATAAAAAACTGTACTGCCCAGGTAACAACTACTAAAAATAAAAATAAGAAACTAGGAAAAAATAAGGCTAGGCATAGTTGGATAACAGGTGCAATAATAAACTCTTGTAGTAGAAAAGAACAATTATATAAAACTTGGCAACTAGACCCAAAGAATGAGACTCTAAAGAAAGAGTATAAAAATTATGAGAAGATATTAAATAAAGTCGTCAAAGACGCCAAGCTAGAAAACGACTGTGCCGAGGTTGAGAAACGCTGCTCTACTCCAAGAGATCTTTGGAGAGTTATAAATAAAAAACTAGGAAAAAGCACAAAAAAATGCACCAATTACAAAAATTATTGATCCAAATAATCAACACGGGAAAAAAACTCATAACCCTAAAGAGATAGCTAATTTTATGAATACACACTATAGCAACATAGGCTCAGAACTAAGTAAAAAAATCAAACAACCAATTAACGAATCAATAAGAATACCTAAACAAAACCCAATTTCGATCTTCCTGTTTCCTACAAACTATTCTGAAATAGTTAAAATCATTAAAGATATGCCACTGAAGAGCGGCGGGGTTGATAACATAAATACTAAAACAATAAAAAGTTTGCCTAGACATATAATCGATATACTTGTTCATATATGTAACCTATGGATCGAAAAAGCCATTTGGCCAGAAGCTTTGAAAAGTGCAGTCATTATCCCAATTTACAAATCAAAAGACAAAAATTATGTAGAAAATTACAGGCCAATATCATTTATATCAAATATTGCTAAAATCCTGGAAAAATTAATATATAACAGACTAAATAATTTTATCAGTAGTTGTAACATCATCTCAAAAAATCAGTATGGGTTTGTTAAGAATAGGGGTACAAAAGACGCATTACAACACATATCGAACATTATATATAACTGTCTAGATCAAAGCAAACCAAAGCTTTCGACACGGTTAACCACAGAGTTTTGCTGCAAAAATTAGAAAGATATGGTATTCGAGGCAAGGCATTAGACCTAATGACTAGTTACTTAAGGAATAGAGAACACAGAGTTAAAATACAAAATATTGTTAGCGATAAAGAAACTGTAAGTACGGGAGTGCCACAGGGCACAATACTGGGCCCTCTACTATTCATAATCTATGTTAACGACATGCTTAAGGATAATGTAGTATCATATGCGGATGATACTGCGATAATAACATCGGCTGACTCCTGGACCGACGTTGAAGTAAAAAGGAATGAAGATCTAAACTGTATTTTAAGCTGGTTAGCCTTGAACAGGCTATCACTAAACATAAGCAAAACTGTATTTATAACTTTTGGAAATTATAGTAACAGTATTCCATATAGTATAGACATACAAATAAGTCAGGAAAAAATAAACAGAGTGAGCAACTGTAAAGATCTAGGATTAATTTTCGATAGCCATATGAAATGGGAGGAGCATATAAAGTATATTGTTAGCAAAACCAAATATTTAACCTTTGTGTTCTATAAATTATCAAAACTAATGAATCTAGCAAGTTTACGATTAATTTATTACGCGCTATTCAACAGCGTTATAAGCTACGGAATTATAGCCTACAGAAAAAACTGTTAAAAATCATTAATAAAAATAATTTTGTAACTCAAGGAAACCCGTTTCATCTTGAGAAAATGTACGAACTAGAATCACTATATTTCCATTACGAGACTTTAAAATCAAAACATTTAGCATTAAAAAGCAAAACAAGAAAAAAACTTATACAAATTCCGATCAGAAAGCAAACAGTAAGCAGGAAAAACAGCTACATCATAGCGATAGAATTATTCAATAAACTTCCAAATGAATTAAAAAATTTAACTACGAAAAGTAAGAGAAAGAAATTTAAAGAGTGGACTAGATCAAATATATAGATAAAAAGAAAAGATATTAAAAGAGTGGAATTACAGAAATAAATAAAACGATATCATTGTAACATTAATAATAAGATATTTTCAATGTGCAATGATAAGACTGCGGTTACTACTCTTAAAAGATTAGTTATATAGTTTTAAGATTTAGATGTAAGATAGCAATCAGTCTCGCAAACAGATAACTGTGTTTATCTCTGCGGGTATGGAAGTTGCATTGCTAAAATGTAATTTATGTAACTTTACTGATAAATAAATAAATAAATAAATAAATATATATATATATATATATATATATATATATCCGTGAACCTAAAAAATGAGAAGGATAAAATAAAAACAACTGACTTTTGAACAAGAATAAAATAAAGAATAAAACAAAGGAAAACTACTGAAAAATTGTCGTCCGCTTGGCAGCTTGAGTCGAGTCGGAGTGCCTGAGGTAGCGTGGCTTGGGGACGCTTCGGAAGTGTTTCCGGACCTCCCACGCGTCTCCCAACTCCACTTCCCCATGTTGATGTCAATGCATCTGCACTCGTCGCACTCACTAGGCCTTACGGGACCTGTTAATGATGCAAGGATTCAAAACTGCAGCGTGGCTTCGCACGTGCGGTCTTGCGCAGTCGAGGGGAAATTGTTTAGGTCAGCGAGATTCTTGGATACCTGATACTTTTGTGGCGTTGAGTCTCGCTGTACCTTTTATGTGTAGAACTTTCTCGATTTTATATTCGAAATAATTGTTCGAATATAAATTTGGCAAAGTTGTCACATAACAATATTTTGAGCTTACCTATAGCTATCATTTCGTTAGTATGTTTAACATTTTTATTTACATAAACCACAACACCATTATTTTGTTAATGTCTCCGTGATTATAATAAAGTTACATACAATAACGTAAGGTTTTATTTTTAGACTTTTAAGAAAGATTTGTAATTTATCGAAATTGGCATTTAGGCTTCTAATGTTTAAATACAAAATTAGATCAATACTACTAGTCCTTTCCTTATTGAAAGACTCAATATCCATATATGTTCGCTTTTGTTCATTTAGGCTATTTTATATTTCGTCGATTAAATTTATTTGTGTTTCCATTATTCAACTGATGAATTTGCTGTGTTCTTTGGAATAATATGCTGACTGTTGTTTTCTTGCTGCGTATCAAAACGTAGAACTCCCTTTTTTTTCCTGCCTTTATCAATCTGTGGTATAGCAGTTTGTTTGTTTGTAGATTGTGTATTTGTTTACGTGCACTTGTTTCGTCCCACGTCGGTAATACAGGTGCGATCGGGTAATCAATAGAGTTGATATATTTTTTGATTTCCTTTTTCAGAATTGTGCACTTTATTTTATCTGTTGGCAAATGATCCGTTGGTAGACTTGTTTTATATATGGCGTTGTTAAATATATAGTTCACACACTCAATTCTATCATTCTTACAGACACTTACGTTGTGGTTATCTGAGCACTTTATAAATGCTGATTTGTTCCTACACTTTGATGCACTATGTCCCCGTATCTTCGACAGTTGTAGCAAGGAGTAATGTTAATAAGATCGTAGGCTTAGCTGTACTGATGACCTATAAAAACTTTATATTATTGTTTTGACGTATATTATTATCTTGAAATTCGGCAACTAGTTGTTTTAATAAGGTATTTTCAGTAACAAGATTTCCATTTCATTCTTCTCGCCTAGTATTGTTGAATTATGTTTTTAACTGTTTTATTATGAATTTCTTGTAGCAGTTGTTTTCTGATTTCTTCAGATTTCTTCATTTTTATGAGTGCAATAGTTTTTCTTGCCACGTCACTTAGCTTATGCTCTTCCGAGTTGGATGTTATCCAAGAAAACTAGGATTTTTTATTTTCTCATAGTCACTTTTATGACAAACATTTCCGCATATTATGCAGATCACTGTTTTCACTAGCTTTTTTGGATGGCACTTGTAAAAGCTGTGGCCCGGCTTATCCGGTGGTGTTTTCCCTTTCGATGCCATATTGGCAAGATAATATGTAACTATTTAAACAACTAACATGTTTAAATTTTAAGTCACTAACTAATAATATACAAAGTTTATATATACTGCTTTAAGCTGACGACACACGCGCGAAACACGACCGATCGCTCCGAGCGCTGATGATACACTATGTTTTGAATTTTTATATTTGGATTCAACTATTACATTGCTATTATCTCTGATTTCTTTTACTATAACCATTGTAATATTTATCTAATTTCCCATATCTAGGTTCTTTGAGTACCCTTACTTCGTCTCCTACTTCTATTTTTAATGATCTTGCCTTTTTATCGTAATATCGTTTGTTTTTATATTTAGAATTAATGAGGTTACCTCTGACAAAACTTTGCATTTCCCTCAAACATTCTGTCAGATCTTGTATATATGCGTTATACGTTTATAACTCATACTCATCAGGTAATCTGTTGGGAATTCTGGCTGGACGTCCATATACTAGCTCGAACGGGGTGTAACCTGTTGATGCATGTACTGAAGTATTATATTCGTACATGGCAAACGGGTTCACTTTGTCTCAGTCTTGTTTACTGAACGCCTCGTTTCTCAAGAAGTCCGCCAGTACTGCATGGCTTTTTTCTAATGGCCCGTTAGATTGAGGATGATATGCTGCAGTTGTATTCAGCTTGAATTGATATATTGCTGCCAGTTCCGATAATAACTTATTTTGGAAACTTCTGCCTCTATCACTCAATATGATGCATGGTACTCCATACTGTGCGCATGGATGTCTTGATAAGGCATCTGCTATAGTGATGGCTTTTATATTAGGGACAGGCACAGCTATACAAAATTTGGAAAATTGACATTGCATGGTTAAAATGCAGAGTAGTCCCACGGTGTCGATAGCTACCTTATGGAAAGTTTGGCTCGGTGTATCCGTGATTATCATTGGTTCTCGCGTTTTAACTCTAACTAGTTTCTGTTCTCGACATATCTAGAATTTACGGACAAATTCCTGGATATGTAGGCACTTGCTTATATCGTTTGGTTTCACTTCATCTCCAGCCTTATTAGTTATTACTAGGCTGAACATGTAGCGTTTACGATTTAGGCTTATAATTACGTCTCCTACTTCGGCTCTTGCTTTCTCTAGATCTTCTTGATAGATAGCTTCTAAGTCAGTGAGTAGTTTGTTTGTCCCTGTAGACAAGTTCAGGTCGTTGATAACAAAATGGACTATGTTATCTTTTAGGTAAGTCACGTACTCCCTTATACTTAGTAACTTCAGACTTCCTCTTTCATCAATTGGTTCAACTATGCGTATCAAGGATACGGTTACCGGATAATTAATGTTGTTAGTAGCATCTGTAGTTAATCTAAGGGCTTGGACAGGTTCTTCGTCCACAACTTGCCTGTCCTTTTCTCTCAATGTATCTGAGTCGCTTTGGTTGTTAGTACATATCTTGTCCTCCACCGTTCTTCCGAAACATGTTTAAAATTAGATAAGGAAAAGAAAGTAGAAATATCAAACTTATATAGATCTCATGGCATTTCAAAAATTGAGTTCATTAGTAACATTAAGGAATACCTAAAAAAGAAACAAAATTCTAAAAATCATCTAGTTATTGGAGACTTTAATATAGATATACTAAAACTAGACAATATTAGTCAGGAATATTTGTATAACTTCTTAGAAAAAGGATATGTGCCAGGTTTCCAAACAATAACTAGACCAGCAACATCTGATAATACAGGCTCATGCATTGACAATATCTTTATTAAAACTAACTCAATCGAAACTAACACTTGTAAAATAGAAAATATGATCACAGATTACTATCCGCTGTTAATAACGCTTAAAAAAATTAAAATCAGTAATTGGCACGAAAAAATAGAAAGCATAGATCATAGGAAATTAGACAAAATTGCAAACAAAGAAAATTGGAATGAGATATTGTCAATGAATGATCCTAACCAAGCTGTTAATTCACTAATTGGCAAAATAAAAAACTGTACTGCCCAGGTAACAACTACTAAAAATAAAAATAAGAAACTAGGAAAAAATAAGGCTAGGCATAGTTGGATAACAGGTGCAATAATAAACTCTTGTAGTAGAAAAGAACAATTATATAAAACTTGGCAACTAGACCCAAAGAATGAGACTCTAAAGAAAGAGTATAAAAATTATGAGAAGATATTAACTTCAGACTTCCTCTTTCATCAATTGGTTCAACTATGCGTATCAAGGATACGGTTACCGGATAATTAATGTTGTTAGTAGCATCTGTAGTTAATCTAAGGGCTTGGACAGGTTCTTCGTCCACAACTTGCCTGTCCTTTTCTCTCAATGTATCTGAGTCGCTTTGGTTGTTAGTACATATCTTGTCCTCCACCGTTCTTGATCTTTTTCCTACTAGATCTGGTCGTTTAGTTTTTAGCGGTTGACTCTCATCTTCAGCCTCTTCCTCACTATCGTCTTGTTCTATAGTTGATACATTTTGCCAATTGGTTGTATGCCACGTATCATCGTTCCAAAGAGTGGAGCTTGCCTTTGTGGCCTTTAGAGGGGACTTCGCACGTATGGGACTGGTTTTACTCTCGGCGTATTCTAACATCCACTCTCTTAATGTACAGCTTGTCACGAACTTGTCCTTCTTGGATTTATTAAATTCTTCTGGTAGTGCATCTTCTGGCTTCGAAGGTGAGGGGCATTTTGTATGTCCCACTCTTCGTCCTCCGTTTCCTCATTTTCTTCTTCCTGGTAATATGAGGTCTCCGGGTGTTGTTCCATATAATTGTCCCAACAAAGTGATGATTTCTGGTTAAGCGTGGTTTCTTCACCTCTATTACTATTCTGGTTTACTACGTCATTGTGGATAACGGTGCAGTCTTTATCTATACCAGACAATTCTTTCAACTCGCTGTTGTCCATCACTTGGACAGGCATGGATCTTCTCATCGTTGTTTGCAATTAAGGTTCTACTAATTTTCCCTCGCTGCTTGATATGTACGAATTTTGCAAGGGTTATTTTATCACGGTCTTTGTCGGGTATGATTTAGGTTTAGGACACTGTCTGTTGATTTGTACCCTCGTTCCCTATATAACTTCTTCTACCTCTCTTTCTCCTCGGATTTTTTCATCGTTCTCTGCTTCGGTTTCTGTTTCAACTTCCGACATGGAGTCGTTGCATACCAGATTGGGCAAGATGGATTTGTTACACAATGGAATGGGTGGTGGGTCCGGTGTTTCAGTGCAGTGGTCCTCTGTAAGTGTCATGTCCGATTATTCAGCACGGCTTCCGAATGAAAATTCTGATAATGTTATTAGCGGTTCTGAAAATGCTACCACCTTAGGTGTGTCTGCTTTTCTTCGCTTCAATCGCTTTGTTATGGCGTTGGCGTCCAAATTTCCTTGTCCACCCTCCATACCTTTAGGTACTGTTAGTACCGCGGTCTTGGAACCTGGTCTTATTCCCGGTTTCTTCTTCTGGCCTTCCGGGGTACTCGTTTTTTGCTAAGATTTTGTCTAGCTAAGGAAGTTTTAGTTGGTTTTGGTACGATTGGTAAGGCTCTAGCCTCCCGTCCCACAGCTTCATTCGGGACTGGCTCTTTCTGGACTTACGACTCCTCCGAAGTCCTCTTGTCTATCGGATTTCGGAACAGAGTGTCGGCTTTGAATTTGAATTTAAAAACCATCCGCACTAACCAGAAACACAGAGCCTACGTGTATCGGCACAAGTACTCCTCCTATTACCTGAGGACTCACTCAGGATTTTGGATCCCTGGGAATACGAGAGACTCCTATAAACAATAACGCGATCAATAACATTAAACAATACTTAAGCATCGAAATTAAAACCGAAGTATTAGAAGCATTTTTCAACGACTAAAACAACGCGGTGGAAATCGACAAAACCATAAATAATCAAGGATTTGGTTTTTTTCAAACAATTAAGCTATGCGAGAATGTCTTAATACCATGACAGCGGGAGTATCTATACCGCGTTTTGAAAATTTAAAAATAGAGAGATCACCGAGTCATCACGATTCGATTGAGAAAAGCGAACTTTACTTGTCTTTTGATAAAAGCCTTAACACGCTTAAAATAGAATAACCCCGTGACCAATCAAAAACGGACCAAAAATCAAGAAAAATGGCGTAGACAATCCAAGTCCGTGGAATGTCCATATCGAACGTGTTAGATTTAATTCCGTGATATAATGGTCAAAATGTGTCACTCTCACTCTTTCTTACGACGGGTGAAGGGAAGCAAAAGAATTGCTACCCAGTACACTCAAGGAGAATCAGCCAAATTTATTCGGATACGCCTATATAGGGACGCCTTAAATAGCCCTCGGGGACAGACTTTTTCGACAGTAAATGAAGTAATATAATTCTTTGAAAACATTTACGGCTCAGCAGAAACATACCACGATTGGTCTGGCGATCTGGCGAAACTAAAGCAAAAAAGTAATGAGTTGGTAATTGTATTTAAACAAAATTTGGGAAATTGAAAAAGAAATTACAGCCGTGGCTCAGCGGGAGGGCTGAATAACTAATAAGCAAACGTTCCAAACTCATCTTGAGAAGGATTGTATAAAATTTTTTAAAATGGGATTACGATGGGAAATCCGGGGGCGCATGGGCACGCCTACGACACAGAAAGATGCTTGCGAACAGGCGATCGAAATAGAGCGCGAATATGCGCGTTGTTTAATCGACGACGATGAGTTACCGGACACAAAGTTAAAAAGCAGAGACACACGAAAAGTGCATTTAGTGGATTTTGACCAAGGTTCAAAAAGGTGTGGTTTTTTTGGAAAAGTCGGGCACGTGACACTTAACTGCCGATAGCTCACTCTACAGCATCTACACCGACAGAACGACTCACTTGACTACCAACGAGACCGAGGACCCCCACCGCGCGACAATCAATTTTCGGAATGTAACTCAATCTATTAATAGCAATTTCGGAGGATGGAATGCAGAAAATAGACAACAAATGGAGTCTTCCCAAATCAATCGAATAATAATTACAATAATAATAATAATTCTAATCGGAGAATTACAGAAAATCCAAGATAATCCAAATTACAATCGCAATAATACCTCTAATAATCACAACACATTTAGACTGACATGTTATTACTGCGGTATTCAAGGGCATACGCGTAATGCCTGTTTTAAGCTGCAGCGGGACATGCGCTCGGGTAACGTCGCGCAGGGAAACGCCGAATCTCTTTCTCAGGCGTACGCGTGGAGAGAGATGACATCTGGCACGAGCCCGTACAATTCCAACGAGAGGAATACTCGTAAATCCACACCGAAACTATAAATTTGAGTCACGCGAGCACAGTGCCGACCATCAAAGTAGACATCGGAGAGTTTAAGAAGCCATTAGAATTTATGTTTGATACCGGATCCTCTGTTAGTTTAGTGCGTACATCGGAGGTATCGCTATACTAACATAAAAATAGACGAGATTATAAGATTAAAAGGTATAACGACGCAATATATTTCAACTTTTGGCAAGATGACGGTAGATTTTAATAATGTGTCAACAGACTTTCATTTAGTTGACGATGATTTTTCTATAGCGGAAGCCGGCACATTAGGTAATGATTTCTTTCGTAAAAACGAAGCGACAATTAATTATTTTGAAAATTATATTGAAGTTAATGGACAAATAATTCCTTTTGAAAAGTATCCTACGGAAAGAGAACCGATAGATACGAAACCAGACCGCGGTTATGATAATTCTTATGTTGATGATAAACGAGATACATTTGATCAAGGAAATGATAAACTAATTGAAGAAAATAATGAATCAATTGAAAAAAATTGTGAATTTATTAATAAAAAAGATAATGAAAATTTTTGTGTACGGGATGAAAGTATTTATGTTAACCAAAATCCGAAAAATATTTATGTGTATTTCGACACTAATGATCATGACGTTATAGAAAATGTCGAGTTCAATATTCGAGAAATAAATGACGAATCAAGTGAAAATATATATACAATTGAATATGTTGAGAATTTATTTAAAGAAATTGAGCGTTTAAAAAAACTTTTACAAGCCAACACTTCTCAAGGCAACGAGAATGAGAATACAAATTATGTGAACATTGAGAAAAATGTCGTTACGAATAAAGATAAATCCAGTGCAGAAGATATTGAGATGAAAAATAAAGTTAATGTTATTGAAATTATTGATGATATACAGATTAATGATGATATTGATACGAAAAATGTATTTGTTGGTGAG
This sequence comes from Muscidifurax raptorellus, assembly GCA_020010945.3. Classification (NCBI taxonomy): domain Eukaryota; kingdom Metazoa; phylum Arthropoda; class Insecta; order Hymenoptera; family Pteromalidae; genus Muscidifurax; species Muscidifurax raptorellus. Next base: position 27,447,867 of record CM052077.1, on the reverse strand, counting down.
GTTAAGGAGGATATATTTGAGGAGAATAAGAATAACGATAATTTTGAAATAATTGCTAATAATACTACTGATTATGAACTCAACGAAGGACTTGAGATTTGTTTGCTAAAAGAAGGATCTGCAAATGCTGAAACTTTTGAAAATTTATATGAAGATAAACAAGAACGTAGATCAAATAATTGTCATTTTGTTAAAAATTATATTGAGAATGGTCAAATGGATGACTTATGTTACAATTATATGGAAATTTCAGATGATGATTATTTTGTCAACGGAATGCCGGATAACGCAATGACAATTCCCATCTTCCAAGTCACGGAAGCTAAAAATGCCGAAACGCCAAGAATAGACCGTTTGAAACCATTATTAAGATATGCTCATTTAGAAACCGAACTGCGACCACCAATCGAACGCCTTATACAGAAATACGCCGATTTCTTTCATTTAAAAGGGGAAAAGTTGGGGACTACTAATTTTATTAAACATAGGATATTAACCGTTAGCGCTGTACCTATCTGTACTAAACCTTACAGATTTCCTCACGCTCTTAAACAAGAACTCAACCGTCAAATAAAAGAAATGCTTGATGGAGGTGTAATCCAACTTTCTAATTTTAATTATTCTTCACCTGTATTTTTAGTAGCGAAATCTCCGAATAGTAAAGGTAATAACGATATCGGGTAGTTGCTAATTTTCGCAAATTAAATGATGTAACTATAAAAGATCAATATCTATTGCCAAATATATTAGATACAATCGATCAAGTAGACGGAGCTGAATATTATTCCGTATTTGATTTTACTCAAGGATTCTTTCAAATTCCCTTACACGAAGCCGACTTACGTAAAACAGCTTTTTCTTCTTCGAACGATCTATACAAATTCACTAAAATGTCAATGGGTCTCAAACTCATTTGTTACATTTTAACGTTGTGTTGATAAGATTTTTAAAGATATGCAAGGCAAAGAAATATTTCTATTTTTGGATGATGCGATTATTTATAGAAAAACTATTGAGGAACATAATATTAAATTCAAGAAATTTCCGAAACGATTACACGAAGCTAATTTAAAATTACAGCCGGATAAATATGAATTTTTAAAGAAAGAAGTTATTTATGTCGGGCATTTGTAAAGTAAAGAAGGAGTTAAACCGAAACCAAAAAAATTAGAAGCTGTACGAAATTTTCCATTACCTTGAACTCAGAAAAATATTCGTGAATTTTTGGGATTAGCCGGATATTATCGTCGATTTGTACAAAATTTTTCAGGAATTGCAAAATTATTAAGTAACTTATTAAAGAAAGACGTGCAACTTATATGGAATGAGCAACACAAGAAGCGTTCGACGTATTAAAAGAAAAACGTTGAGTCAAGGGGAGATAGGTAAAGACGGACCAATAGGGTACGTATCACGAGTACTTTCCGACACTGAAAGCTGATATGATTCATACTCGCAAGAAGCTTTGGCAATATTATATTCCATATCACAATTCAGATCATATTTACTTGGCTTGCTTTCAGTCTGAAATTGCCCTACACTGGCTCTCTTGGATGGAACAACGAGTTCTTCATCGCCAGATAGAGCATGCAGGATGAGATCAAGAAAAAAGAGAATATCTGTGTCGATGGTTACTGTGCACCCCAAGACGGTGAGGAACACAACGGTATTGGGCTTCAGTTTCAAGGCTGTTTTTGGCACGAGTGCCCCCGATGTTGCAGGATAAACAGAGATATAGATATGAAAAGTGGTGAATCGATAGATGCCAGATACAAAAGAACATTGGCCATTAGCTATAGGCTAAAGATGGCAAATTACTAGTTGATTGAAAAATGGGAGTGTCAGTTTAAGAACGAGATCTCACAAAATGAAGAACTTTGTCATTTTGTTCGAGAAAATGTGGTGAATGTAAAAAGAAAAGTGCTTGATCCACGTGATGCATTTTTCGGTGGACGCACAGGTAAGACAGTCAAAGTGTTTGATTGTCAAGGCGAAGAGAAGATCAGGTATGTTGACGTGTGCTCACTGTATCCGTTCATTTGCAAACGTGGTAAGTATCCCATTGGTCACCGAAAAATTTATATCGGTCAAGAAGAGTATGGACAGCTGATAAGACCGAGTAACGACATTTTACAAGTGAACGGGTTGATCGCGTACAATATACTACGACCACAGAATCTATATCATCCATTATTTCCAGTAAAAATGAATGGTAAATTGATATTTCCTCTATGTCGGACATGCTGCGAGCAATTAATTCAAGAAGTCTGCCCTCATGTAGATCCTGGAGAGCGTATACTGCGAGGAAGTTGGGTTTCAGAGGAGGTAAAGACTGCTGTCACGTTGGGATACATCGTCAAGGCTGTCTATGAAATTTGGCAGTACGAAATGACGCAATACAGTCAAGAAGAGCGGAAAGGTGGCGTATTTGCGGGATACATCAACGAATTTTTTGCTCAAAAGGACGCGGCGTCGGGACACCCACCACACTGTATCACAGATGAGGATAAGGATTGCTACGTGAGAGAGTTGGAACACGACGAGAGTATAAAATTGAACAAATATGATATAAGTTTGAATGCTGGGTTACGAGCTGTGACTAAACTGTGTCTAAATTCTCTATGGGAAAAGTTTAGTTAACGCGAGAATTTAACAAAAACAATCGTGGTGAAGAATCCAGACAATGTTATGAATTTACTTACCAGTGCAGAGGTTGAAGTTAACGGTATTCTGCCTGTGAATGACGATACATTCTACGTCAATTAGTGCTACAGAGACGAGGCTCTGTCATCCTCAGTATCGTCGTCAATGGTCCTCACTGCTTTTACAACAGCATATGCACGTCTAAAACTGTTCCGATATCTGCATGCCTTGTGTCCATGAGTTCTCTACTACGACACTGATTCGGTACTTCACGTAGGCAGAGGTAAAATCGGTGAATACGAGTTGCCAATCGGTTCGTCGCTGGGCAGTCTGACAAATGAACTAGCCAACAGGGCTCAGGTGGTCCAAAGTTTTACGCGTATAAATGTAAAAAATCGGATGGTAAAAAATAGTGTATATGCAAGGTTGAAGGGGTTCGGTTGAACTATACGAATAGTGAACAAGTCAATTTTGATTCAATTCGAGAGATGATCACTTCTCCACGCTTGGAAATAGTATTGACCGATTCTACTATACGTAGAATGGCATTTCACGATGTGATATCCCAGAATGAGACAAAGTCATGCAAACCTATATATACAGCAAACGTAGATTTACAGAGTTAGATAAAAGTTACCCGTACGGCTAAAAGATCTCGGTAACTGACAGCCTGTAACTACAGGTATGTAACTACATGTAGTGAAAACTTGTGTTTAGACGACACTACAAAAGAAAAAACTGTTTATTGGCTGAGAATTATGCTGACATCGTGCTGATTGGGCACGACACACCACCATCAACCTGATTGGACAAGGTACGCTGCCCTCGAGCTGACTGGCTGTTTGTACTGATGCAGCTGGCGATTGTGGTGGTGGTGGGCGGTCACAATGATAGCGCTAGTCGCGGGAGGATTTATATTTAAGTCAGCGTGTTCACACTGCAAATTACCAGTATTTGACTAGCTACGGCACAGCTTTAAAGACGAACTAAACAGTTTTTGTTTCATCTATTTTAAAATAAAAAGTTTTTATAGCAATTATAATTATTATTATCATTTAAATAATATAATAATAAAATGATGTTCATTATATGTTTAGATGGATTTAGAGGGCCTGAACAAGATTGCTAGTAGAGGTTACCAACGAAGAAGATATCTGAGCTGGAGGTTGATCGTCATCACATGGTGACGGCATTAAGAGAAGTCAAGACACGTCTTGGCTCGAAAATGGTGGTTCAAATTTTTCTTCCTTCACGAGTATCTTCTGCACTGACGAAGGATACTAACTTGTTTGACTGAGTGCTCAAGCCAACAAATTACAACGTTTCTTAGATTATAAGGGTAACAACGCTATTGAGTTTACCATGGTGTAACTCTTTTGTGAAGAAAAACTATAAATATGGAAAAACGGGTACGATTTCAAGGGAAATCAGTGGTTCAGTTAATGTATGTATGGGTTTATGCATATAAAAAGCACGTCGTGGAGAGTGGGGACAAATTACGGCTGTACTTAAAAAAAACTCGAAAAATTGTCTATTAAATAACAAATTATTTGCACTTACAACTTTTTTCTAAATAAATATATTTTTTACTTTCATTGTTTCTTTAAATTTCTTAATCGCTTATACCACACCTAATTCTTATGCACGTGGACGAAAAAGAAAACTTCTATTATGTAACTATAGATGGCACTGTGTTGCGTGAAAGATGATTGGTCGATCATCACTACATCGCTAACCTGATTGGTTGGTTCCATGTCCTAACGTAAGTATTGCTACACCCACAATCCACGACCTTATATGTGAAGGTTAAAGTGAAGTGTTCGTTACATGATTGTGTTAGTAGCAGTTATGGATACGCAATGGAAACATCCGTTTACCTCCATGCTGTGCGATCCTACAGGATGTGATAAAACGGTATTTGTGAAGAAGTTCCTAAAGGATCTTGATCATCTGTGCGATACCCAAATCGAACGTGTCATTATCTATTATACAGAGTGGCACCAGAGTTACAAGGATATTCAAAGCAAGAAGGTGAAATTTCGCGAGGGTTTGCCACAAACTAGTGACTGGGCCAGTGATTCCAGAGCGAAACTCGTGATCATTGACGACTTGATGCGTGAATTGTCGTCGAATGGTAGTATAGTCGTCATTTTCTCGAAGGCCTCCCACCATCACTCGCTCTCGGTGATATTCATCACACAGAACGTCTTTTAACAGGGTAAAGGTCAGCGTGACATATCTCTAAACGCTCAATACATTGTCGTGTTTAGAAATTTGCGGGTAGATCACAGATACAGCATCTATCGCGACAACTCTATCCCGAGGATCCACGATTTTTGCAAGAGGCTTACTGGGACGCCACATCGAGACCATACGGATACCTTCTGCTGGATTTAAAACAGATTACACCGGACAACTGTCGATTTCATACCTGTATCTTCCCTGACGACGAAGTGCACTACGTCTACGTGACACGGAATAAAAAGATGAATAGTAGTGACACGTTGAATCTCGTACCAATCGTCTCCTTGCGATGGATGTGTCTAAGAGACGACATCCCTTTGCGCGTGAGTACGCTGTCATTTTAAAAGCACTGTTTCATTTGAACGATAAACAGCGAAAGGCTCTCTTGCAGACGGCTGATTCGAAATTAGTGCGTCATATTTGTGAGTGTGCTTTGAATGTGTTGATCGGTAACGTGCTGTTGGACAAGTATCACAAATCACGCTTACGCAGACATGCAAAAACACTGCGCAAGTTAGCCAAACCTTGTATGAGCCTGTCGAAAGTCATTGTACAACACGGTGGTTTCTTACCAGCATTATTGGCTCCTATTATTGATATACTGTTGGCTAGTATTGTTAATAAGTAGACTACATGGAACACGCTAAACAGTTGGTATTTGTGCCGCATGAGAACGTTGAACGTCTCAAGAGTGTGCTAGCAAATGGTGATTGCAATAATGCTGCTAATATATTAAAGATTTAAGTGAGGTGGATAATAATCACTACGATTAATTTGTTACTTGTTTGGCCGGCGTTTTGGAGGCTTAATCCTCCCTCTTCAAAGCCACTAAAATTTATTGATAAAATATATTTACAAAAGCACACTGTTGTACGAAAATTTGATTTTGGAAAAACGTACGTTATTTGTGTCTGGTAATAAAAGCTATGCTTGTCCATTATTAAAATTTGTGTATTGTCCCAATTAGTACAATGAATTTTCCAGAGAAGGATTTATTGTCAGCTCTGATGTTATTGAGCTGACAGGAGATATGGTACTGAAGGATTTGGTGCTATTGTGAGATGGGTAGAGTGTGTGATTGTGTGTGGTGTCTGAGGTTGTAGGGGGGTAGTGTTTCGCTCTATAACATCAGAGCTGACAATAAATCCTTCTCTGGAAAATTCATTTTACTAATTGGGACAATACACAAATTTTAATAATTGACAAGCATAGCTTTTATTATCAGATACACATAACGTACGTTTTTTCAAAATCAAATTATTGTACAACGGTGTGCTTTTGTAAATATATTTTATCAATAAATTTTAGTGTCTTTAAATAGGGAGGATTAAGCCCCCAAAATGCCGGGCGAACAAGTAACAAACTAATCGTAGTGTTTATTATCCATCTCACTTAAACCAAATAAAACGAGTACTAAAATCACAATTAAAATTAATTATATTAAAGATGTTCAAACACCCGAAAGCGTGATGACTAGACTGGATGCTGAAATGAACAACATACTGAATTCATCTAGTTGCCAAAGTGAGCGGGAAAAATGGACACAATATCGTTCTGTGCTGCAGCGTTATCTCCAACTCAAGGATGTCGATAACTATGATAAGATATTTGCCGTTACTCTTCGGGAATTGTTTATACCATGCGAATACATCGGTAACAATCGTGTTTGGAATACCATAGTAGCCAGTACACCATGTCAGGCTGTCCCATCTGGGAATATACCACTACCACCAGGTGGTGTCACCAGTATCGTTCCACGCCAGAATTTATCACCAAGTAACGTTGGTCGTCTATTTCAAATGCCACGCCAGGCTGCTGCCGAGATCAGTAGCTCTGACACCAGCGAAGGAGACGAAAGCAATGGAGGCATAGCACCGCAAGTACATACACAGAAAAAAGCAGCAGCAGTAGCAGCAGCAACTGGTCAGGGAAGGGCAAAAAAGTCGAGGGAAAAATTGTTGCTGGCAGTTCTGAAATTACATCATGAAGATGATTGTGCGGGAGGTTCGACCAGGACAGATGAGTGAAATCGCCAACCAAAAAGAAAAAGAAGAGCAAGAACGAGTAAACGTGAAAAATAGCGCACTGGATGAATTGATCGATTTGCTATCGTTTGAAATGCACGTACCCGGATATAGATTTTGCGGCCCAAGTACAAAACTAGCGGAACGAATCGAACGTGGTGAAGTCGGTATCAATCCGTTGGATGAGGCGTGTCGTCAGCATGATTTAGTCTACGGTGACAAACAAGGCAACCGGCACAAGGCTGATCGAGTTTTAGCTGAATACGCATTTTCACGAATGCTCGCGGATGAAACAGATGGAGACGAGCGAACACTGGCTATGATTATAGCCTGCTGCATGGTGAGCAAGATAACCATTGAAAAGTTTTTTTTATGAATCAAGGAAGTACTAAAGAGGAATAAGAAAGAAGTACAAAAGAAATCCAAAGGTAGTAGTAGTAGCAGCAAAGTTGATGAATCTGTGAAACGAGGGATTAGCAAACAACAAAAAGAACGTAAGGAGTCGAAAATAAAAAATAAAAAAGTGAATTAACAACCAATGCATGATGAGTAGAGAAAGAAGAAAATTCGAGAACATTTATTACGTGCCTCTACATCCGGCAGCATACGCTGGTATCGACAAACTTTTGCAAGCTATGCGTGAGAGAGGTAAAAAACAGTAATAAAAAACAAAAAGTTAATCGTAAGAGTGGCTCGACAGTCAAGATGCGTATAATAATCCACATCCACTGATCAGACATCGATTTCCGCGACATAGTTACAATGTGTGAAATTTGGATCATGTGTGGGAGGTTAATCTCATGGATTAGAGATCCTTGAAAACTTACAACGAGGGCTACAGTTATATTTTTACTGTCGTTGTACTGATTGGATCTGATCAAGCGAAAAATCTCCAGAAATGTCGCTCAGGCTTTCTTGCGTATACTGTCGAGAAGCAATGGGCGTAAACCAAAGTGTCTCCAGAGAGACATTGTAGCTGCTCATGGGAGCAGTGTCGCGCTCGAAGATTGTGCAGTAGATAAATAAATAAAATAACTAAATGAATTTACTCTACAATTTTTAAATAGATATATTTCAATTCAATTAATTTTACTAAGATATAACTTTTCTAAGGTAATTTTAGTCAAACATGCAATGAAAAGAAAAACTCTAAGATTTTAGGAAATAAATTGAAAATATATTGTAATAACTCTGAAATTACAAAACGAAGCGTTCAGCTCCGTGTCACGACCGCGACTGCCTACGCAGAGCACACAGGGCACGCTCCCCCCCCCCCCCCCCCCCCCCCGCAGAAGTCCCCGTAAACGACATCCCCTCCCTAGGTCCTTGTTTTCCTCGCCCGGATCGAGAGAATCGCCAGATGCCGATGCAACTGAGAATGCGTCGATTTTCTCTCGCGAAAAGCTATAAAAAAATAGACCCAACGCCGCGCTTGTTGTTGAGCCGAAACAGATTGCGCGAACCCGAAACCCTGCGCCGCGCCCAGCACAGGGCCATAACGCTGCGACGCGAACAAGAGACCCTTTTTTTCTACGCGCGTGCTCCGCGGCCGTAAGCCGTCTTTACACTTAAAGCCTGCGCTGTCCCCGCATTCACTCAAGCTATCGCCTGCGACGTAGAAAAAACCTCTTGAGGAAAACCTACGCCAGGAACAGCGCGTATACATAATAAATCTTAAAACTATAATCCTAATTTATAGCGCACGCAAACTCGTTTTCGACCAAAAAGACGCACTTAAACTAAAAACATTCCCACCCGCACGCCCGCTCGACCGAAGCGCAGAACAACGGCCCATGCTTTCACCTCATGGCAGCCAATCTGGGCGGCATACCCCCAACAAGCCCTTCCTTGTCTTTGTCTCAAAACGCGTCTGCGAAGGAAAATCTCTCGGCCTTTTCCTTGCCTCGCGACCACTCCAATTACCGGGCGTATCCGCCCGAAGGAGAGAAAAATCAAATGGCTCCATAACCACGAGACTCACGCAGCACTTAGCATACTGCGCTGGAGTATTCACCCGCCGATTTTTGTTCTCGCTTGCGATCCGCTTGCGTACGTCGGGAACATCCTCCCCCCGTACAAACTCTACTACGTTTGTACCTTCGTAAATTTAACTAATTTTCTCGTGGGCCTTTTAAGAACCCCATTTGCCGTCCTTACCTCCGCTACTCGGACTTGACCGTCCCCGGGAAACATCTTAGTTATTACCCCTTTTTACCACTGATTTCTCTCAGCATTATTATCTAAAATCAAAACAATATCGCCCTCTTTCATGGGCACCTCCGTTTCACGCCATTTCTTTCTCAGAAGCAAGGACGGCAAGCATTCTCGCAACCACCTTCGCCAAAACGAATCAGCAAAATTTTGCGCAATTTTCCATTGTTTTCTTGTACATACAGATTGTACATCGCACCGACTGATTTTAAGTTGCCCTGAAGATGAACCTAATAAAAAATGATTCGGCGTTAATGCCTCCTGATCTCGCGGATCCACGGACACATGAGTGAGAGGCCGAGAATTCACACTGTGTTCGATCTCGGCTAATAACGTGAACAGGACTTCCTCCCTTGGAGCTTGCTCATTCAAAACTGTTGCTAACGCGGTTTTTACGGAAGATATCAGCCGCTCCCACGCTCCCCCCATATGCGAAGCAGTTGGTGGATTAAATTTCCATTCAATATTATTTTTAATTGCAAAACCTTCGACTTCTGTGCGATTTATTTCTTTGAAAACCTGTTGTAATTCTTTATTCGCCCCCTTAAAATGTGTACCATTATCTGAATAAATGCACAACGGTGTGCCTCTACGTGCGGAAAATTTACGAAAAGCCATGATAGCAGAATCCGTGTTTAAACTATGCGCAAGCTCAATGTGAATGGCGCGTGTCGTTATATTTTGACCTGCATAGGCCCAAAATAATCTAGTCCACAATGGCTAAAAGGTAAAAGTCTGTAGGCTAATCTAGCCGGCGGTAAGTCGGCAATCTTTGGATTAGCCGGTTGTGCACGTTGCATTCTACAGACGCTACATTTTGATATTAAACGTTTTAAACCTTGCCGTAAACCTATAATCCAAAATTTTTGTTTCAACTCATTGATTACCGACTCATGACTCGCGTGATAGAATTTTTCATGATAATCTTTAATTAAAAGTTTAGTAAACGTCTCTTTCGCATCTAAAATGATCGGCTGCGTAGCCAACTCATCGGAGTCAAAATTTCGAAGTCGTCCTTCCACACGTAAAATATTATTTTCATCTAAAAATGCATTTAATGGCAAAATTTTACTATGTCTCGGGAATGGCTTGGATCTTTTAATCGAATTTATTTCTTCACTGAATGAAATAGACTGACTCATTTTATAACAAATATTCTCGGCTTCTAAATTTCTTTCCAACACAGAACGATTCCTTACTTTTCTAATGATTATATCTATAGTTTTTAATATATAGTACACAACTTTTATAAGGCGACGATATTTAGAAAAACGCATACAATCAACTATTAACGACATTCTCTCTACTGCATATACCACACGTGTCTCTGTTTTCAAATATTCGACTTGATCTTCGTTGCAACTAGCTTTCGACTGTTCCTTCGGCCATTGTGATTCTGTCTTACGCAAAAATGATGGACCTAGCAGCCACCTACTGCCCTCTTTTAACGTATTCGAAACTGACCTTGTGCCGTCATCGGCGGGATTTTCCTTAGTGTTAATGTACCTCCACTCGTTGACTTCCGAGCTCTCGCGAATCTCGCCTAATCTATTGGCAACAAAAACCTTAAAATCGCGGGGATCCTTTTTTATCCAGCATAGTACAGTTTTTGAATCAGACCAAAAATATCGTTTTGTAATCTTGTAATCGTGCTCATCGGCAACCATTTTGGCTAATCTTACTCCCATAAACGCGGCTTGAAGTTCTAAACGGGGGATCGATATAGCTTTTAACGGAGCTACTCTACTTTTTGCTGCAATAATAGATGTATGAAATTTATTGTTGCTTAACGCAAAACGCCAATAAGCGACCGCAGCGTAAACTTTTATACTGGCATCGCAAAAAACATGTAATTCCGCTGATTTTAATTGTTCACTTTTAATTTGATAACAACGATCGATTTTACAAGTTCTCACGCTATCTAAACCCTTTAACCATTGCTGCCAATTAGAAAATTCGTCATCGCGTAACCGTTCGTCCCAACCTATACCACTAGCCCAGATCATCTGCATTAAAATCCTAGATTGAATTGTAAATGGAATAAGAAATCCAAGCGGGTCAAAAATTGACATAATAATCCCCAAAAATGCTCTTTTAGTCGGCCTCTCAAATCCTCTATAAAAAGCATCGGTTATCTTACTAGAGTTGAATCGAAACGCGAGTTCATCTGTCGAATTTAACCATTTTAACCCTAAAACTTTTTCGTCATTACGTTGATTATCTACGGCTTTTATTAAATTGCTTGAAGAATTTCCTGAATTTAACTCATTTAAAATTTCGGTTTGATTACTAGCCCAACCATGCATTTCCCAGTTAGCGAAATTATTTATTTCAATTGACTCTCTTACCCGATTAGAAGCTTCTTCAATCGTTTCACAACTATGCAAGTAATCATCCATATAACAATTATCTATAATACTATGCGCGGTTTCCGGATAAACTGATAAAAACTGAGATGCATTTTTATTCTTTATGTACATTGCCGTGCAAGGTGATGATTTCGCACCAAATAAAACCGATGTAAATACGTACTCTTCTGGCGGTCCCTTTCTATCCGCGCCGCGCCATAAAAACCGCTGCGCGTCCTGATCTTCCTCACGAATTTTAATTTTTAAAAACATGTCTTTGATGTCAGCTTTAATCGCATAAGCGAACTGCCTGAATCGCATAATAATCCCGATCAAAGATTTTAAAAGGTCCGGTCCTGATAATAAGTAGTCGTTAAAGCTTTTTCCTTTCGATTTCGCAGCTAAATCAAAAACTACTCGCACTTTTCCCGGTTTATTTATATTTCGCATACCAAAATGCGGCGAGAATCGAATTAATTTATTTAATTTTCCAGTGGCTTTCTTAGCAAAACCTTTATCAAATAACCTCTGCATCTTATTATAATATAAATTCGCAAGCTCGTGATCGCGATCAAGTTTTTTCTCTACCAATTTTAATCGTTGTAATGATATAAACCGCCCGTCGTCAATCATTTTTTCGTCATCTTTCAACAATAATCCTACTTCCCATTCTTTACCGTTGTGAACGCTTGTATTATCTAAAATTTCAAGAGCGCGCTTGTCATCGTGGCTTGCTTTTACTCGCGTACCTATACCCATTGAGTCTATATCAAAATATGATTTAACTAAATCATTCAACTCACTTAGAATAACCGACTCAGAAAATTGATTAATATTGAAAATACTATTGACATATTGCAAATTTTGTTTATATGAGAGCCCGTGAATAGCCCAGCCTAATAAACAACGAGAAACTACCAAATCACTCTTTTCTAACTCGCGATACTCCCGATTAAGTATCAAATTACAGTTGTCTTGCCCGATAATCATTTCTGGAGCCTCGTTATACGGCAAAATTCTAATTCCCGTCTTTATCGCACAGAAATCGACTCATTTTTGACCAACAAACTGCTTACGCAGCTCGAGATCACGTACGACTAATACATTCCTTAAATTAGATATTATAGAATCGCTTTTAATATTTAAATCGGCTTTTTCGTTACATAATATAGCCGACTCATCACCTCCTACTCCCTTCAAAAATATTTCTACGCCCGTTTTCTTTATACCTATTTCATCAATTACCCGTGAATTTATAATCGTTACGGTCGCTCCGTCGTCTAATAAAGCATAAATCAGTTTACTCTTTCTCGAACCTATAAGAAAAACAGGTACTAATCTCAACAAAGCATGAGCTTCTAGTCAAATTTGATTCACTTCCGGGGAGCTTTCAACAGTTTGCGAATTTGCAGCTCTATCTAACGTATGAATCGCGCGTTGTGATTTTTCATTCAAATTTTTTACTTCTGAAGGGTGCAGGAGTTCATGATGACGCCGACCACATATCTTACATTTCGCTTTCTGGCAAGAATTACGAGTGTGTCCGCCTCCACCTAAACAATTAAAGCATAGGAGTTGGTTTCTCGCAATTTTCCATCGCATATTTTCTGGCAGCTTCGCAAAATCAGAACAAATTCCAATTGAATGGTTCTTTCGCCCGCAATGCATACAGTGCTTGTCAAAAGAGTTTTTGCGCGCATTTTCTCTTCTCTTCTCAACCCTTTCATTTCCACCTGCGCTTTCGTCAAGTGTAGCATAAACCGTCTTGACTTTTTCTCGCGAGCCCTGACTAACACCCTTAGGATACCTATCAGCCTCATTTAACTCGTAGGTAATAATATTCGCGACTATATGTTTTTGCGCTTCTTTATATACATATTGTGCGAGTCTCTCTAAATTAGGCGTTTCCTCATTTTTCCGCACTTCTGTGGCCGCATAATTAGTAAAATTATACGCCATTGTGCTAGATAATTTTTTAATTAAACCATCTACGAGTTCCGGACTGTCTAGGTATCCCTTACTATTCTTTTGTGCTTTTATTGCTAATACTGCATTTCTTAATTTAGTCGCAAACTCTATGAGCCCTATCTTTCCCTTTTCTACACTAGGAAGCAATCTAATATCATCTAAAATTTTTGTTAATATTAATTTAACCCGCCATAAATAATGGTTGCACTGCCTCGCGCGCGACGCCGGTCAGTGCTTCAGATAATCGCATCACATTTTCGCGGTCCGAAAAATTTCCTAAACTAGTAGCGAATTCAAACGACTGCTTGAACCTACTCCAATCAAGTGGTTCTCCCGAGAAAGGCTGTAGTTTTTTCACCGACTTCATCCTATTAACTAGCGTCGCATCGCCGCCGGTGATGCTGGTCTGCTTTACCGCCGCTAACGAATTTTCCAAGGCTCTCGTCAATCGCTCTTGGAAATCATCGTATGATCGCTCGTGACAAGCAGCAAAACTCGGGTTATACCCATTTCTCTCGTTATAAGCGCTGTTAAAACGACTATAATTTGAATTTAAATAATTAGAATCTCGAGCGAAATTTGATGTCAAGTTATTCGAAAACCGATCGCGAAAATACATCTCCGAACCTCCCCGACGCACAGAGAAAGAACTCGAGCCGCTTCCACTTTCTCTTACTCTTCGACGAACGTCGACCTCTCTTTCACTGCTCAAAGCAGAATCAGACGAGCTTCTCGACTCTTCATCATGCGACTCGATGTCACTTTCTCCTAATCTCTCTCTACTAAAACTCGTACGCTTCCTGCTTGTCACGAAACGACCACGCTTGGTCGACAACGAATTCTTCCTCCCGGTAGAGGGACGTTTCGCACGCGGACTTAAAACACTACCCATACCTCGGAGAAGCGGCGTTAGTGTCGGCTCTGATGTCCACGATGAAGTTGCTGCTGGAGGTGGCGTACTCGATCCCGCAGTTGCTGGTCGCCGAGATTCCCTGGAGATCGCTGATGGCGGCGTGCTTCCATGCAAGGCTACTGCAGGTAGTGGCGCTGCTCGTTTTGGCCCGGCTGCGGTGGTCGGCGCATCGACAAGTGCTGGCCGACGGCGCCTTTCCTCCCTTCGCTGTTGTACGCCTCGGCTTAGCGGGAGGCAGAGGCGACGGATTCTCCCTTCTCTGCGAGCGCGTACGCCGACGATCATCGGCCAGCGGCAACACCTCAATTGGCATAGCCGACATTTTCGAAAAAAAAAACTAATAAAAAAAAACACGCACTTCACTTTACTCACACACTACACAAAAATAACTCCGACGCGAAAATCCCGGTCGAAAGAAGTCCCGGGTTTCGGCACCAAAATGTAGCTGCTCACGGGAGCAGTGTCGCGCTCGAAGATTGTGCAGTAGATAAATAAATAAAATAACTAAATGTATTTACTCTACAATTTTTAAATAGATATATTTTAATTCAATTAATTTTACTAAGATATAACTTTTCTAAAGTAATTTTAATCAAACACGCAATGAAAAGAAAAACCCTAAGATTTTAGGAAATAAATTGAAAATATATTGTAATAACTCTGAAATTACAAAACGAAGCGTTCAGCTCCGTGTCACGACCGAGACTGCCTCCGCAGAGCACACAGGGCACGCTCCCCCCCCCCCCCCCCGCAGAAGTCCCCGTAAACGACATCCCCTCCCTAGGTCCTTGTTTTCCTCGCCCGGATCGAGAGAATCGCCAGATGCCGATGCAACTGAGAATGCGTCTATTTTCTCTCGCGAAAAGCTATAAAAAAATAGACCCAACGCCGCGCTTGTTGTTGAGCCGAAACAGATTGCGCGAACCCGAAACCCTGCGCCGCGCCCAGCACAGGGCCATAACGCTGCGACGCGAACAAGAGACCCTTTTTTTCTACGCGCGTGCTCCGCGGCCGTAAGCCGTCTTTACACTTAAAGCCTGCGCTGTCCCCGCATTCACTCAAGCTATCGCCTGCGACGTAGGAAAAACCTCTTGAGGAAAACCTACGCCAGGAACAGCGCGTATACATAATAAATCTTAAAACTATAATCTTAATTTATAGCGCACGCAAACTCGTTATCGATCAAAAAGACGCACTTAAACTAAAAACATTCCCACCCGCACACCCGCTCTACCGAAGCGCAGAACAACGGCCAATGCTTTCACCTCATGGCAGCCAATCTGGGCGACATACCCCCAACAAGCCTTTCCTTGTCTTTGTCTCAAAACGCGTCTGCGAAGGAAAATCTCTCGGCCTTTTCCTTGCCTCGCGACCACTCCAATTACCGGGCGTATCCGCCCGAAGGAGAGAAAAATCAAATGGCCCCATAACCACGAGACTCACGCAGCACTTAGCATACTGCGCTGGAGTATTCACCCGCCGATTTTTGTTCTCGCTTGCGATCCGCTTGCGTACGTCGGGAACAGACATGGATAAAGAATTACTTGGTTGTGAGACGCAGCAAGTTTTGCCATCGTAGAGGGACTTATACGAACTATTAAGGAGCGAATTTGGCGATATTTCACTCACAAAAATGCACAGAGGTACATCGATGTGTTGCAGAATATTATAGAGGCATACAATCACAGTAAATACTCAGCGATAAAGATCACACCTGCATCTGTGATCTTGTAAAACGTTGGAAAAGTACGGGAAAATTTAAAGGATCGCTATAATAATAACAATGGTTGTAATTTACCCAAGTTCAAAGTCGGTGAATTGATTCGCGTCAGTCGTGCACGATCCATCTTTGACAAAGGATACGAGGGCGGCTGGACACTAGAGTTATTTAAAATTGTGCGGATTTCTCTGACACGACCACCACCTTCTACCATTTGCAAGATCTGTCAGGTGAGGACATAGACGGTGGTTTCTACGCGGCGGAGTTGAGCAGATTTCAAAAAGATCTGGTCACGGAATCATTCAAACTAGTAAAAATTTTACGCAGCAGAAGTAAGGGTCGCTCAAAGGCGTATTTCATCAGCTGAAAAGGCTATCCAGAAAATTTTAACCCTTGGGTCAAGGCTAATCAACTTTCGCAAATATGAGGGATCAATTTTACATTATTCTGCCTAGCAACAGCAGTATGAATTATTTTGCGGAAAACACTACAACGCACAATGTTATACAGTTGCCACAACAGATCAGATTATAAGGTTCATGGCTGCTCGCGCTCACAGAAGTTCTAATTCCGCTAACGTTCCAACACGTGTCAGTCGACAAAGAAGAAAGAAAATTTTCCCTGAAACAAATTCCCCCCAACAAGACTCGAGACGAATGAGCTAAGAGTGGAAAATTTTACAATCGCAGAATCGCTGATACGTCCAGGAAATTACAAAGACACTCACACTCTCGTTGAGGAGATAAATAACTTAGAATGTATTAGCGGTCATTTGCGGCTGATAGTTGAACGTGTTGGTTATGTGATAGTCAGCAGAGCATGAGGAAAGGATAGCTGCTCTCAGTTCAGTCACAAGCTTTGCTTATCGGAAAAATTGCGAAAAATTCTCGGATTTGAGAAGGATAGGCAGATTCTCTTTGTTACCGATTAATACACCATAGAGACTGATAGACCTGCTCGAGTTTCCAATGATCTACAGCGACATCTGTGAACCGAATATGACAGGTGACGTTCAATCAAGGTTGCTACCCGCTGTATCGATGAATACCGATAATTACGAATACGGTACTACCCGAATCAGGTTTCTCTCCGCTAATGTACGCACCATTGTTATTCATCTCATTTCAGACCATTGAAATAGACATAAGAGACGAATGCAGACAATCGATACCATTCGATTGTGGGACAGTAACCGTGACACTTTATTTCAAGAAAGTCGACTAGATGAATCGCTACGAAGATTACTTCAGTTGCAAAGTTGGCAATGGCTACCGTGGGGTAGCAGGAGGGGGTAGGAATCCGTACACCGGAGGAATTGGCCATATTTACATCGGTTCTTCATACCAAAGAGGTCACGATGGTATCGGCTCCTTCCTAGCCGGTATATTTCGTCGAGTTCTCCCGCTAATTAGTCGGGGAGCCAAAACTCTGGGTAAGGAGACTGTACATACGGGTTTTGTGTCCGACGTTACGGCACGCAACACACCAGTTAAGGAGTCCTTCCGCAACCGTGTGAGAGAATCTGGTGAAGTTCTGAAAAGAAAGGTGGAAGAAAAATTGGACAGACTGATGAAGGGGTCCAGATATAAAATGGCACGCTACGGGAATCCAGCTCAGTTGCAGTTGCGAGATGGCACACGCTCAAAAATAACGGCTAAATTCCCTTTGACGACGGTGGAAGTCAAACCTATAACTCAGTCGTGTACACGGCAAAACATTAGACAATATCATATTGGGTCAGCTGCCGAAGGGAATTATCTTAGGTTTTGTCAATAATAAAGCTTTTAATGGCCATCGGCTGCTCAATCCCTTTAATTTCGAGCATTTTAATATAAACTTTCTATATTTGCCTTCGAAACCACTGCAATCAGACTTTGGAGCGAGAAATCTATATGTGGACGCATATCACACACTATTCTCCGGTACAGGCATATACTTTCTCAACGGGGGCAACCAAACAGCGCGCGAATCGTACCCCCACGGATACTGTCTATTTGCCTTTGATTTGACTCCAGATTTCTCGGCAAAGGACTGCAGTCATTGAAATTTGATCATACACGGTAGCGTTATATAGAAGTACGTTTCAGTGCGGCTCTAACAGAAACATTCAATTGTATTATTTACACAGAGTATGATAATATGTTGGAAATTGGTGCCTCGCGTCAAGTCATCGTCGATTTTAGCAGTTAAAACGTTTACCTCAAAGATGTCGCTACTCTCCACTACTGTACATATATACATCTAGCGAGTTACTTTGCAAATTCATACTCTCTAACACTGTTGTATACACTTCATCCAAGCATGAACGTGATCATTGATATTCAGTTCTTCAAAGGCACCAGACATCGAAATATACCAAAAGAAGTGTTGGGATAGTTTTCCACGATGTAGCGCCATGCGTACACTGTAGCTTTGCTCTGATCTCCTGCCTCGGGGAGTCAGAACGTTCCGACACCACAAACGGACAAGAGCAGAGTGGCTTGTATCGTGAGAAACAATTTAAAAAATTATTCCTTGTATTTTCAACTCGTGTCATTATTCACAAAACTATCTTGCGTTAACAAGAAGTAGCCGTAGTGGCTGTGAACAGTAATTTTAGTAGTCATTGGCTGGTAACATCAGCAATAGCGCTTGGTCATCTGAGTGAAGATATACGAAGTCAGAACGATTGGCTGACCCAGTAAAATCACGGACTCGACTACTTTGACGGTGAGGTGTCTTTAAAGGCGGTGAAAAAAATTTTAAGAGAACTATCAAAAAGTGTGCGGAAAATATACGTTAGGACTAATGATAACTGGCTAGTACTACACAAAATAATACATCGTCAAATTTGTAACCTCGAGTACGATCAGGATTACCCGTCTTTCGATAAATTATCGTCCGATCTATACTGCATGCATCACGTTGTCAAACCTTGCTACAAAAATTATCGTCGTGCTCTAAATCACGCATGTAGACTAAAATCGTGGCTACTCACACGTACGATTAAAAATTCGAGCAGTGCTTTTGAAGACATTTGTAAGGATGGCCTTCAAATATTGGAAAACCTGTCGAAAATCCGCTCGCATACTGTCGGTGTATTCCCAGCCGATCAGATACCATAGGTGTGAACGAAAACGACAGCGTTCGTTGCAAACACGGATGATCATACGAAATCGGGTATGCATTGGGTTGCCCTGTATGCTGACAAATCTTGCAGCACTTTTTATTTTGATAGTTTTGTTTTCCCTCCATTCATACCTGATTATATAAATCGATTGCGAAAAAATTGTAAACAATTTTGCTGGAATAATATTCGACTACAGAGAGACTCCTCTGAAGTGTGCGGTCAGTATTGTATTATGTTTCTGCATTATATGAGCGCGGGTCTAGGTTACAATAAATTTCTCGAGAATTTCTCTGATAATCTGCGAAAAACCGAAAGTAAAGAAAGAAAAAACGCTATCAAAAATTTTATTGGTAGCGGTGGATGCATTGTCAGGTGCTTGCAAAGCTGCAGTTCTAAGATGTGATTGCTGCGAATGTTTGCTGTTCAATCAGGGTTAATGCACTTTCTTTGTTCCCCCTCCGATGAGTGTCGCACACGTGGCGGTTACCACCTCCACAGCCACCATCTCCACAATTGCCTATACTACATACTAAGCGCTCAAAGTAGTTTAGTCGTTTCAAAGTGGTGGCAGAGGTGACAGCTATGGCATGACGCACCAAAAGGAAGACCGGCCTCAGCTGCTGAATACCCTATACACTTTAAACAAGTCGTACGCAACGGAGATCATTGTCGGCCTGGAATACACTAGCTTCAGAGACGAGTACTACGAGCCTGTGGTGCGCCTATTGGGCGACGACTCCAATGGAATCCCTTTTATCTACGATGGATGGCTGCAATTCAGAGACTGTTTCAATGAATTTTTCAAGTATCTTTGTGGACCCAGCAACGCAGACATGACGGGTCAGCAGATTTGTGCTACAGGATGGATAGCAAAATTCATACACAGTGGGAAAGACAGGGCTATCGAAATTGAGGATAATACTCTTTCTAGGATACTTGGAGTTCTCAGCAAACGCTATTGCGCAACTATTATTATGAATAGAGTTACATTTTTTTGTTTAAATGAGTATATTGTGAAATGTATGGATGCATGCCTAGATTATCTTAAGCTTGTAGCGGGCAGTGTAAGTTGTGTTGCCAGAGAGACTGTAGAATACACTAAGAGTGTTGATCTAGACAATATACCATTCATGAATACTGATGTGTATACAACGACTTTTGTCAAACAAATTATTAATCCGATTGATGATAAATGGTTCGATATTATTACAGCCAGTGTGCAAACGCATGCGAGAAAATTGAAATACCAAATTCCTTTTAGCCGAAATAATATTGTCAATACATTTTATCAGCTTGCGTCACAGAACCTCAATGTAATTGTCGACTTACTGAACAGTCACCAATTTTATATATATATATAGGAGATGGAACTGGGTGAGCGAGGAGAAAGGATGCGAGATTAAAGGCTCCAGATAGAAAGTGATTTTGAGAGTTAATTAGGAGGTTTTAAAATCTGAGAAAGGCAGGAAAAGATTGAGAAATAGTGGAGGAGTGAGGCGGAGTGAAACTTTGTTGAAAGAAGAAAGATTATAGTAGGAAAACTGGAAAGAAAAATAAGGCTGGTGGGAAGAGGTTAGGATCGTCATAAAAAATGGCGGAGAAGGAAGAGACAAAGGACTTGGAGAGCAAGGAAGAAGCGAGGAAGGAGGACTCTAGAAGGCCCAGAGGAAGGCCGGGAAAAGAAGAAAAAGGGAAAGAACTAGCAGGAAAGATGAGAAACTACCTGGAGAGAGGCAACTGCAGTTTTCAAGTGGCAGTAGGAAAAAGAAATAGGGTAGAACGCTCACCGGTAGGGGACAAGAAAGACGAGCACGGAAAGTCTCAAGGAGTTGAGAGGAAGAAAGGAGAAGGAAATTGGGAGAATGAGGAGATAGTCAAGGAGGGTGTGGAGAAGGATGGAGAGATGGCTGTGGAGGTGTCGGAAAAAAAGAAACATCAGGGACATCGGCAGCAGGGACGGCGGCAACAGGGACAGCGGTGGCCGATTTGGGGAAGATAACGGGGTTACCGGCGGAGGAAAAGTTACCGACTAGAGGAAGCAAGAGGGATGGAAACAGTGTCATCAACGGAAGATTTTGCGGTAGTACATAGTGCATACATACATGCGGTATTTAAAGTTTTAGAAAATAAGATAGATAGGTT
Source organism: Muscidifurax raptorellus (assembly GCA_020010945.3). Classification (NCBI taxonomy): domain Eukaryota; kingdom Metazoa; phylum Arthropoda; class Insecta; order Hymenoptera; family Pteromalidae; genus Muscidifurax; species Muscidifurax raptorellus. The sequence continues at coordinate 27,426,545 of CM052077.1, read as the reverse complement.
AGGTAGGGAGAGAGAGGTGTGGTCAAAAGAGTGGGATGAGATGAGGGGTAAAGTGACGGTAGAGCGTATAATTAATGAGGGTTTGAGAAGAGATATAGAATTTATAAAAAAAGAAAGAGTAGCAGATACTAACAGAATAAGAGAGTTGGAGGTAACAGTCGAGGAGTTGCTAAAGAGAGAGGAGAGAAACGAAACAGTAAAAGAAGTAGAGAATGAGAGAATACATGAAAGGGACAGTTTTAGGAATGAAGATAGAGAAGCGTTACAAGGGGGAGAGTTGGTAGAAAAAGAAAAGGTAAATGAATAAGAAAAAGAGGAAGGGGAATTAGATAGTGAAGGCAGCGAGGAAAAAAACTGCAATAATAGGGGAGGAGGGCTGGAGAAAGTAGAGAATGAGTATTTAAAGGTTATGCCAGATAAGTTAAGCGAAGAGGAATATGAGTGGGAGATGGCGGAGAGGAGAAGTAGGAAGAAATGTTTATTTATAAGGGGAACAAGAACAGTAGGGGCTAAAATAAAGGAGGAAATTGAAGGAATAATTAAAGAGAAATTAAATGAAATAATTTATATTAAGAAAGTAAGAGCGATAGGGGGAGGAATAGTGGCGGAATTAGATTCAATGGAGAACAAGATAGATATAATGAGAAAAACAAATATGTTGAAGGGAATGAATTTATGAATGGAAGACAATTTAACGGAAAGAGAAAAAGAAATCCAGAGATAGTTAAAGATGATAGTAGAGGAAGAGAGAGGGAGAGGGCTGATAACTCAGTTAGGGTACCAGAAAATAAAAGTAGACGGAAGGTGGTACGAGTGGGACGAGAAATGTGGAAGGATAGAAGGATTTGGAAAGGATAGGTTTCGGAAGTAAGGGGGAAAAGGAGAGAGGGATAAGGTTATTGTCATGGAACATATCAGGTATAGACAAAGTAGGAGAGGCTGAAGAGTATATAGAAAAATTTGATATAGTGGGGCTGCAAGAAACATGGTCAGAAAAAGATAAAGAGAGGGAGTGGATTAATAAGCTAGGGAAAAACTTTGTGTGGAAGGTTAAAGCAACGAAGAGAAAGAATAAAAGAGGGAGGGGAATGAGAGGAGTGGTAGCAGGAGTGAAAAAGGGGTTAGAGATAGATAGCATGGAAGAATGGGGATTTGGAATAATAATAAAAGGGATAAGGATAGAGGAAGAGCGAAAACTAAATGTGATTATAGTGTACATTAGTAAGGAAATTGATGGGGGCCTTGGAAGAATTGAAGGAGATCGCAGATGTAATGTTGGAGAGAGGGGAGCAAATCATTATAATAGGGTACTTCAATGCGAGAATAGGAGATTGGCAGATAGGGAAAGAAGGGGAAAAAGAGAGAAGTAGAAAGTCTAGAGACGAAACTGTGAATATGGAGGGGAAGAAGTTAATACATTTTTTGCGAGGATGTGGGATGTGTAATTAGAAATGGTTATACGAAGGGCGATTGGGAAGGGAAGCAAACTTTTGTAGGGGGGTCTAGTTTTTCAGTGTTGGATCTGGTGTTAGAAAGAGAAAACGAGAAGGGAAGTGTAATAATAGAAGAAGTGACAATTAGGGAGAGAATGGAGTCTGATCATTTACCGGTAGAAGTTGTAGTGAAGGAAGAAGGGAATGAGAAGGGAAACAAAGATAGTTATAGACATAATATTATTAGGGATAAAAATAGAGAAAAGAGACTGAGATGGGTAGGAAAAAGAGGAAAGGAATACAGGGAGAAAATGGGAGAAAAAATGGAAGTGATTGATAGAGAAACAAGTGGGTTTCAGGGAAGGTGGAAGAGGCTAGTAGGAGAAATAAAGAATGTGAGCAGGGAGTTGAAGCTTACGAGGAAGCAAGGGGGAGGAGAAGGAAGGAGGGAAGATGTAGAAGTATTCGAGCAGAGAAGGAAAACATGGAGAGCACTTAAAATGTGGGTAAGAACTGGGGAGGATAAGGATAAAGAGATGTTGAAAGAGGAAAGGGGTAAACTGAGGGAATTAAAAGAATCAAAAAAAGAAGCGGAGAGGATAAAAAAATGGAAGAGGTTAGAAGAGAGTAAGGAGATGCAAGAATTTTGGGAGGCCATTGATCAGTTTAGAGGGAAGAGGTAAAAGAAGGGAGGTGGAATAAAAAAAGAGGAATGGGAAGAACATTTCCGGAGGTTGCTAGGAGCTGGAGATCAAGCGAGAGGGGTGGGGGAGGAAGAGGTAAGGGATGTAAAGGAAACGGAAGAGGAAAGCAAGGAGGAGGAGGAGTTAGAGGAATTGAATCGAGAGATTAGTGTAGGTGAGATTCAAATAGCGTGGGGGAAAATGAAGAATAATAATGCGGCAGGAGAAGACGGCCTGTTTCTAGAATTTTTGAAAGGGCCACCGTTGGGATGGACGGAGGAGTTTGCAGGGATTTTAAATGGGATTTTCTTAGAGGGAAAAATGGTGGAAGGATGGGAAAGAGCTAGAATTTTTCCAATACATAAAGGGGAAAATGAAGAAGAGGTAAAGAATTATAGAGGGATGTCTCTGTTGGATGTAGGATACAAGATTCTAACAAATATCATGGCAAGGAGATTGAGGGAATGGTTAGAAAAGAATGAGAGGTTAAAAGAAAGTCAGGCAGGCTTTAGTAAGAAAAGAAAGACAAGGAATCATATTTTTGTGCTAAATACTCTAATTAATAATAGGATAAAAGAGAAGGGAAAGAAATTATATTTTGGATTCGTAGATTTTAGGACGGCTTTTGACACGGCGAACAGGAAAAGATTAGTAGAAAAATTAGAGAGAAAAGGGATAAATGGTAGGTTTTTAGGGATGATAAAAGGTATATATAGGAATACAGAAAATGAAGTGATAACGGAAGAGAGAATATCGGAAAAATTCAAGACTAGCAGAGGAGTGAGGCAGGGATGTCCGTCGAGCCCAACTCTCTTTAATATATATTTGGAGGATTTGGAAGAACAATGGTTGAAAAGATAAAAGGGTGGGACGGTGATAGGGAATGAGAAGATTTATTGTTTGAAATTCGCGGACGATGTAGCAATGGTTTCTGATTCGAGGGAGGGGTTACAGGAAATGCTAAATAGTTTAGAGAAATATAATAAAAAAATGGGATGGAGGTAAACACGCAAAAAACAAAAATAATGGTATTTCAAAAAGGGGGGAGAAGGAGGAACTCGGAGAAGTGGAAATATAAAGGGGAGGAATTAGAAATAGTCAAAGAATATAAATATTTAGGCTTTTGGTTTAACTCCAGAGGGACGATGGGGACGCAGGTAAAGAAAATGACGTCGAAAGTTAGGAAGGCAATGAACACACTATGGGGTATCTGGAAAAGAGCGAAGTTGAAGCGGGATGTCTATATGGAGCAGAATTATGGGGGTGGGAAAGATGGGAGGAGGTAGAAAAGGTACAAGGAAGGTTTGTAAAAATGGCTTTAGGGGTAAATGAAAATACGCCAGATTATATCTGGAAAATGGAAGCGGGGAGAAACAGTCTGGAGGTGGAAGCGAGAAAGAGGGCAGGGAATTATTTAATAGAAATTTTAAGAATGAAGGAGGATAGGTGGCCAAAGAAATGCTTAATGGAGGAGTTAAGGAATTTAAAAAATCGATATAAGTCGGAATGGGGAAAAAAACTGGAGAAAGCTTTTAACGAAGTGGAAGATGGAGAGTGCCTAGATTAGATAAGGGAAGAGAGGGAAATTAAAGATATAAGGAGAAAGCTAGAGGAGGGGAGAAAGGTCAAGATAGATCAGGAAATACAAAAGAGCTGGAGTAAAATAGACGTATCAAATTTCTGCAGGAACTATAAAGAGTGAAAAGGTGATCTTGGAGAGGAAAAATATTGGAGAGTTAAAAAGTGGGGAGGGGACCTTAAGGAACAATGGGCTAGGTTGAGATATGGGAGTGTAGGGAGGGGAAAAGAGAAGGGATTTAAGGACTCTATTTGTAGGATTTGTATGGAAAAGGAGGAAAGTATTGGACATATTTGTGTGTGCGAAAAAGCAAGGGAAAAAATGGATAGGAAATGGATCGATGAAATAGAGAAATTAGGGTTGGCGGGCGAGGAGGATGAAATTATGAGGAGTCTAGGCAGGGCTTTAAAAGGAGAATTAAGGGAAGGAATGTGTAGATATAGTAGGAGATTCGAGGAGGAAGCCAGGGCAAGTAAGGAGAAAGAAAAAGAGAGGAAAGGAGGATAGGGGATAATAGGGGACAGAAAAGGGGCGAGTAGTAGTCCAAGCTATAGTGTATATATTGTAAATATTTGTAAAGCGTAAGGTTGTTAAATGCGAATGTATAAACGTAAAAAGCGTAAGGGGTAATTATAAGTAGGTCAAGAAAACATTGTAAGATAAAATGCAAGGGTGAAATGTAAAAAGATTTGTATCTGTACATGGAAAAAAAATAAATAAAAAAAATAAATAAAAAAAATAAATAAATAAATAAATATATATATATATATATATATATATATCTTAAAGCCGTATATCACAATGAATTTGTAGAAATATCGATGATTGAATAAATAATTGATTATTAGTGAATACAAAAATACTTACCTTCTTTTTATTTATATCCTTACCATTTGCATGGCACATCCTGTATATATTTCATACACTCTTTTATTAAACTTAAGCGTAAAAAGAAAGAAAGAAAAGAATAAAGAAAGACAGAAAGGAAAAAAAAATAATAAAAATGTGGGAGAAGGGGAAGGGGGACTGTTACCCCTTCTCCACCACTTAAGTAGACACGCGGCAGTCTCTCCCCCTGCGCGCTGAATGTTCCCCCCTCTCCCCGCCGATCCCCATAGTGGTGCGACAGCACAACCAGCAGCGGCGGCGGCTGGTTTGTTTTGACGCGCCACTGTGGGGGGATTACTATTCACTTAATAAAAACCAAAACAACAATGGACCTGAAAATGATAACGCGGGAAATGTCGAGATTACCGAAGAACGGAACGATGATTTAACAAATTTGCATAATAATCAATTAGATATACTAGTAGAGTCAAATGAGGAAAACAATGTTGAGCCTATTATAAATAAAGAAAGAAAATTTGGAAAATTATTTTTTGATTGTAAAGAACAATTATTTATGCGAAAACATGATTATATATATTTTATAACTTCGGACGGTACGCTATGTGACGAAGGGGATCGACAGCTATATACACGTAACGAATTGCCTGGATTCTCTGAATTAGTAGCAGGAAAAATGAGAATCACGAATCAAAGTAATAAATTACACTTTGCCATTGTTACAAGAGGGACATAATTCTTAAGTACTACTGAAATTATAAATAATATGATTGCCGCATTTAAAGTTTTGAAATCGCTCATCATAAAAGAAGATATGGGAAAATCCACAGAAGTTTTAACATTTTGTGTAAGGATTTCTTCCACGTAAGTTATTGCCGTTAGTCGCTTGCCGGGCAAAGCACATAATCTAGACTGATTCAAAAACATTCAATGTAAACTAGAAAATCAACCCTGAAATTGACATAAGTGTGCAAAGCACGGCTTAATGTAAAAATGTATAACAATACCTAAAAAAGTGCTATTTTGAATTGTAAGAAAAAATGGCACTTTTTTTAGATATTCTTATGCATTTTTATATTAAACCGTACTTAGCACATATATGTCAATTTCAGGGTTGATTTTCTAGTTTACATTGAATGTTTTTCAATCAGTCTAGATTATGTGCTTTGCCCGGCAAGCGACTAACGGCAATAACTTACGTGGAAGTAATCCTTACACAAAATGTTAAAACTTCTGTGGATTTTCCCATATACGCTCTATTAGCATGGCAAAGAGCAAAGATATTGAACACGTATTATGGGATGATATATTAGTTAAATTAAGACAATTATTAAAGGGAGTATCAGTTAAAGTGATCATTTGTTTGAGTTTAATAAAATATATTGCTGAAAAAGATAGAGTTCGAATTATGGAAGAGTTACATAATACAGCTATAGGAGGTTATAAAGGAGTAAATAAAACTTATAAACGGATTAAACAAAGGTATTATTGGGAAAACATTAAAGAACACGTACAAAATTGTATACGTAAATGTCTCACATGTCAGTTAAAATAGTAGTTTTCGATACAAGTGCGTAAAAGTTGATTGTACACGAGTGAGAGGATTGTCGTCCGGGCGAAGCTAGGGTGATAAACTCACAAGTTTAGAATCAATTTTCGCACATGTATCGAACAATATTTTTTGATACCCTCGCTTCGCTCGGGCGACAAACCTCTCACTCGTGTAGAATCAATTTTCGCACATGTATCGACTAATATTTTTTGATACAGGGAGCGTAAATGCGATTTTGAAAAGTTGCAAAGTACGTAAAATCGCACTTTACGCACACTGTATGCAAATTACTGACACACCTCAATCAATCAGATTATAATAATACACTAACAATTCAATGTAATTTTTCGTATTATTGCTTAGGAATACATATAAAAGATGCCATAGTCGAGTCAGTAGCAGACGCGTTGATAAAACGTTTTATTTGTATTTTTGGCTCATTTCTTACAATTCTTACAGACCAAGGTAGCAATTTTATGTCAAGTTAAATGAGAAGAGTGGCCAAGAAAATTCGCATCAAACAAGTGAAAACTACTGCTTATCATCCGCAATCTAACGGTTCTTTAGAAAGATCATATCATTCGCTAACCAAATATATGAAAACGGCTTTAGATAATGAAACTTGGGACGAATGTTTGGAATCAGCTACATTTTGTTACAACACTGTGCCACATTAGTTTTTTGATGCCTAGCACGTATTCCTTCAAATGAGCAACTTGAGCCCGAAGATCTGATCCCCACATATAATGATTATGTCATTAATGTTAGTAAGCGGTCAAACGAGCTCTAGAATATTGCATGCGAAAATCTAATTGAATAAAAAATTCGATCGAAGTAATATTATGATAAAAAAATTAATCCGAATGAATTTAAAATCGGAGATACGGTTTGGTTATTAAAAGGCGGTAAGCAATATAAATTAGCAGACCAATACGAAGGGTCGTATAGTATTGTCGATGTTTTTAATCATGAACGAAACGTTAAAATCTGAATGTAAAATGGGAGAATTAAAATGGTAAATGTAATAGACTTAGAGTCTCAAACATAGAGAGGGAAGCAATAAAAATTCGAATCTAACAAAAAGCATGATGGTAACTCCTATACTCTCACTGCAAGGAATGTTGAAATTTCATGTTCAACATTCTTTCTCAGGCGGGGTGGGACTTTATTGCAAAAAATTAAATTGAAAAGACATATAAATGTTCATAGAAAGAGAACAGTATTCTTAAGTATTACTCTAACCCAACATATTCGTATACACTAGTCAACATTTTTATGTTACAGACAGAAACTATCATAAAAATTCAAAAAATATGTATACCTACTACCATATCCTTATCATGTTACAGAACAATTTTTTTTCCCTCTCACACCTACACTGTAAGAAAAACGAAGTAATACATTAAACAATCTCATATATGTAAAATACTTAAATATCCATTGTTGTAAAATAAAAAAAAGAATATGTATATACATCTCAATTATGTAAGAAAAATTGTATCCTAGAAACTAAGATACAATGAAAAAAAAAACGATTATGTTGAACAAATCTATGTACCACCAAAAGTACCTTACAAAGTATGTAAATAGATAATGATGTGCGGAGATTGATATACCCATCATTTTTTATAAAGAATACACATATGCACACAGAGTACACAAACATACAAATCTTTTACGAACGTCGTGTTTCACTCGTCCGTTCTTTTTCGGGCGGGGAGGTGTAATAGAATTCCATTACGCATTAAATAAATAGCCACATCAAAAATGCCGCCATCGCTGCTGTTACCCGCCGAGGAATAGAACCAGTACTATTTTATAATAGACAATAAGTCATAGTCAGTGCGTATCTGCGCCAACTTCCGCAAGAATAGCAACTTCTAGGAAACGACATGGACATTAGAACGGAAAAAGCCAATCAATAAAACAAACCACATACAAATCACGACACTTGTCAACGGCGACAGTTAATAAAAATGAAATACGCCTCTACACTATAAAAGAGAAGATTAATGATTATGGATTCACGCGCAAATCAACGAACGAGAGCAAAGCGATGATAATAATACACCGGATATGCGACCTTTTTAAATCTGGAACTCAACAAGAGAGCAAGCAAAGAAGAACAGCGGGATAGCTAGTTACGAGCTCGATTCCCCAAATTTGGGGGCAATAAAACTAAGAGTTTATGTTTTGACCTGTCACGACTCTATTAAAGCTAGATATTATTATTATTATTTATTACCAGAAAAATATAATTACATAGAAGTTATAATATTAATATTAATAACAATCCACGCAATTACCCACAGAGGTAAACAGAGTTACCTGTTTGTTGTTGTTACCTTAATACTAAATATAAAATTTTTGTGTATAATAATATAAACGTAACAAAGTAACAAAAACAAATGTATGAACACAACCTTGATAGATTCTTATTTTAACTATTAGTGTTAAATTTTGTATTCTATATTAAAACACTTATTGTAATGATAATTCCCTACATCATATCAGCAATTTTTTAGTAAGTACGTCCTCCTGGACTTTCATTGTAGGACGTTCGCTCCTGAATTTGCTGATTTGATGTATGTGAGAAATCATTTGAAATTTACTTTTTATTAACAGTGAATAGTGTATTTTTCCAAATTTTGACAATCTATTTGTGGGTCATTCTTCTTTATGTTATATTTGTCGCAATCCAATCTCTTATTCTTTTTTTCAAATTGTTTGTTTGTATATTCTTTAAGGTATTTGATAGTCTATTAAAAAGTTTTATCATCAGGATAAAACTATTCTTATTACTAATTGTTTTGTACTATTTCGGAATCTGAATTTTTTTGTATCTTACATTGTGTTGTTACATTGTCTAAGTTTGAGTATATTGATTTTAGTTTGTTATAATGGTAGCATAACGCTTCTTTAGCAAATAATTGAGTAATGTTGAGTGAGTTTTTGTTAATTATAAAGCGATTTTTGTTGATAATTCTCAATATTCTCTTCTGTAGATTTACAATTGGATTTAATGGCACTTGCGTAAGCTACCCCCATGCAATGATGCCGTACCCAACAATGCTGTTAAAATGTGCATAAAAAATTAGTCTTAATGTCTCTGTATTCATGATTTTAGCCAGTTTATAAATGACGAAAACGAGGTATTTGGTTTTACTATAGAAGTAATTTATATGTCTATCCCATTTCATGTTATAATCGAAAATGATCCCTAGATATTTATAGTTGTCAGTTCTTTTTAATATTTTGTTATCTAGTTTTATCTCAAAGTTAGTCGGGATTATCAAAGGTCATATATGTAGATTTCTCGATATTTAGTGAGAGTTTGTTGAAGGCGAACCAGCTCGATATATTTTTTATTTCTTCGTTTAATTTATGTTCAACGTGTTTCCAAGTACTGTCTTCAATTATTATGACAGTATCATTAGCATATGACATGTTGTGAAATGTGTTTCTTTAGTTTTACATGATGTAATGATAGCTTTTATAATCCAATCTTTCCGTGGTATAGAGGACTGGAATCCGTTTCTTGCTGTCTTAGTTTATGAAGCATATTCAACACAGTTTTTTATTTTGGTTATTAGTAAGTTTGTTGCAGGATTTTGGTCACGCATTGACAAGATCTCATTCCAATTTTCAGGCGAAGCTAATTTTTTAAGGTTACTGCAATCGATTATTTTAATATTTTGCTTCCAATTATCAAATTTAATTTTTTTCACAGATAGAAACATTGGGTAGTGATCTGTAATATTACTTAGCAACTTGTAGGTTTTTGTTTTCATTGTAGAGGTTTTTATGAAAATGTTATCAATGCATGATCATGTATCCATTGAGTGTAAAGGTCCAGTTATCGTTTGAAAACCTGGCAAGAAACCTCTTTCCATAAAGTTGTTTTAGAATTCTTGTCCTATCTGATTTGGTTTTAATATATCAATATTAAAATCGCGTAGGATAAAGTGATTATTAATATTTTGCTTATCTTTCAAGAACTTTGTTAGACATAAAGTGAATTTTGTTAAATCATGGGATCTGTATAGTGCAAACATCTGAAAAGTGCTATTTTTATCAATTTGAAATGCGATATGTAAAATTTTTAGTTTTCCAATTTGAATTGTTTCTGTACACTCCGTTAGGGTATCAGATATATATTTGGAGAAATTATTCTTCTTCCTATTATTAAGATTAGCGCGGAAGGATGCGGTAGAGCCGGGTGAAATAACTTTTCCCAGAGTCTTTAGATAAAACAAGAAATATGACAACTGTATTAATTTTACAGGTATCAGGCTTGAAAGTTAAAATGCGACTTAATTATTCGGCGGCCGAGCCAAGAGTGGCGTACAGGTGCGCGCTACCAGTTCGCCACGGCGTGGCATCGGCCTGGTGGCGCTCTCAGCTCGATGACGGCCAGACTTGCTACGAGAAGTCGGACCTGGGCTGGAGTGTCTGCTTGCGACGGCGCTGCTGCTGCCCTGCGCTAACCGTCACATATACACTACAACTCCGTTGCACTGATTTATCGAGCTATTATTATAATATATTTTGTATCCAGTGATAGAAAAGTATTTGTAGAATTCAAGGACCCGAGTCTCCGTACAAACTATTACAAAAGGTTTAATGTCAAGGATATCAAGTAGAATTCGTAGACTATCAAAATTAGCGTTTAAGCTTCTAATGTTAATACACATAATATTTTCTGCTTTATTTTTTAAAAATTAATTGATCGCGTTGACATTTTTTGCTATAATTTCTTTTTTACAAACTCACTTTGCAATTCGTTTATTACATTTAACTTACTTTTCATATTATTTGATGCTTAGATTACTTGTTGACGCTTATAGTGATGTTACCGATCTGAAGCGAGTCGTAGTAGTTTTAACGGGTTTGTTGATAACGATATCTATTTTACCGATGTATCTCGGCATCGTTGGACTCAGTGTCAGATTCGTGTTGTTTATAAGCTTTTTTATCTTATTTTTTAGTACTTGACAATTCTCACTGTCGTTAACCGTATGATTAGTGTTATAATTACTGTTGAATTTTTCATTGTTGTATAGGCAATTAATGCAACATAACTCTTGGATTTGTTTACAGTTTATAGTATAGTGTGTTCCTGAGCACTTCAAACATACATTGCCATTTCTGCATTTATTACCACTATGACCATATCTTCCACAGTTGTAGCACAGTCTCACATTACTGGTCTTAGATACTAGTTAGCTTGCTTTTGGGGTTAACGAACTGATGTATCACTTGACATTCTGATTAGAGATTCTTGAAATTCCTCTCATTAATGTCGGCTTCTAATGCTTTTTCATCTATGTTTTCAGAGTTATCTAGTCCCACAATTTTCTCTTTTGGTTTTTAAATTTCTTCTTTTTCTACTTTGCAAAAGGAATTTATTTTTCTTTAAGTATCTTCTCAGCTTCGATTAGGCGACCTTAATTCATACAATTGATTTGAACTTCATTATGATTTTTAAATATAATTTTTTTGGTTTGCCCAGTTTTCTTTTTTCTTAGATAGTGTGTTACAAACTTTTTCAGCTCGTTCTTGTCTTCAGGGTTTTTCTTTTTTATAATTAATTTAGGAATCTTTTTTGGTTTTGTGTTAGTTGGATTTAATATTTGGGAGTATGTTGGCTTTATTACGTTTTGTTCCGATTTTGTTTTATTCACTATATCACTTAATACCTTATTTTTTTGTCTTTTAGTTCACTTACTAGCTGTCTTAAAAATGTGTTTTCGAGTATTAATTTATCTTGTTCAGTTTCACTTGATAAGTCCAAATTTGTATAATCTGTGTTATTTGATATTTTGGTTAAGTAATCTTCCTTTATTTTGTCCACTTGTTTAAGTTTTAATTGAGCAATTATGCATTTTGCAGTAGAGTTCAGTGCCACCTGATCTTTATTCGAGGTTAACTTCAAGTTTTGATGTTCAGGACAGATTACTAGTAGATTACTTATCCATTTTACGTTTTTTTAATTTTTTGAAGTCACTTTGATGGTAAACACTTTCATAAATTAAACACACGACCGTTGTTACTTTAGTTTTTTGATGACATTTATAGTATATATCAGAACCGGGATCCGGAGTGGATAATTTTAAATTATCTACTTCAAATATGGGAGTGGAAGTGGATAATTTAAAATATGCTTGTGTTGTGTTGTTAGTGGGACAAAAAGAGTACGTGAAACTAGTATATAAAGCCCGGGAGCAAAGGGCTAGGAGTCGTCAGTTTTCTTGAAGTCATCTTACAAGTCAAATCGCCGCAAGTCGCCAGACTAGAGTATCAACAACACCAAGATAACGTTACTCTGCCCGTTATCAGACCATTCTAGTTGTCTAAAGTATATTTTCAAAGTATTAAAATCGGGCTTAGTCGATACTTACACACCGGACTCCACTCGCTGACACCCTTGAAGAAAACCAGCCGCACGCAGCGTCTAACTGTCTGCACCTGATGAACAAGAGGAAACGAGCGGTTGCTCCCCAACGCATCCACAGCCTGCCTGCACTGAACCACCGACACACGGCTTGGAGGCGCTAAGGATCGACAGCTGTTATCAAGGAAAAGACCGACGGATATCTACGCCCCTACACACGCACACACACACACTCACGCATATATACACTGCAAGATACTTTTCTTTTTCTCCAATACGAGTGAAATACATTATAGTAGTTGTTTTAAAACTTAACCCCGTCTAAGTGATTCCGTTATCCGACTCCCTTTCCCGGAAGGCAGTGACCCCATCTGCGGTAACCAAAAAGGATTTCCTTGTAAATCTAAATAAATAATAATTAACAGAAGATAGGGTCTCGAATAAAAGTTAGTATATTGGTGAGTTGCACTCATTCGGACGTAACACAAGTATCAAAATCATATGTACTAGCATTAACTTTTCCTATAAAGAACAAGTCAGATGTTTCGGATTGCATCGAATCGTTTGTTAAAAGCCTTTGTAACCTTGTCGGGTCTGATGAAAAATTCTGTTTTCTCAGATGCGACAGGATACAGAATTCACGGGCCAGGCTACACAAAATGTCTTCGACAAATATGCCGCCGAATTACAACTAGCGTGTCCTGATACACCGCAATACAATGGAGTGGCTGAAAGATACAATAGAATACTAGAGAATAAAGTGAGAGCAATGATGTATGATTCTAGCAGCCTATATGAAAATTCCTCGAAATACCGAAACTAAATTTTCACCTCAGGCTAAGTTAGGTATCTTACAATTAGTAGGTTAAACATGTTAGATTTGTTGAGAATCTGACATATAGGGACTTTCATAGTCAAGGTACTGAAGTGGATCGAGCCGAACTGAGCTTTGGAAATCTACAAGATATAAATAGAGTTTGACATAGAGCAGACAATATAAACTGTAGAATATTCGTAGAGACAAAAAGGAAAAGGGGTAGACCAAAGAAAAATGGTAAAATCATATTTTTCTTGTGCGAAAATTCTGAAACAGAAAAACTAGATTTCGATACCAAGAACTTATTGACTTGAAATATCACGCATTGCTAGCTACAATTCAGAATGGTCAAGGGTAAGTTAGTCATTCGAGGATTTAAAGACAAAAACGATTATGACTTCAGAGAGACTTACGCTCTAGTATCTAGAATTTCTTTGATTAGAGCTTTCTTCTAAATCTGCAATAAGTATAAGTTAAAGATAAACAACTTGATGTAGAGACAGCTTTTCTCTATGATAAACTGTCTGAGGATATATACATGGAAATTCCAGAGGGAGTGTTGATCAATGACGACGCTAGAAAACGTTTCGTCTGGAAATTGAATAAATCCCTGTATGGCTTAAAATTTAGCCCTAAGAAATGGAATGATAAGTTCACTGATGTTATGACTAGACTAGGATTTCAGACAAACGACATTGATCCTTGTTTGTATGTAGAACCGGTCAGCTAAAAATAAAATAACAGTTCAAGAACAATGAAATTTACATATTTAAATAAATTAAATGTATCCGCCAATTTCCTATCCCGATTCTCATAAACGTATCCGAGACTACTAAACAGAAGTGCTTATAATATCAAAAGATGAAATCTAAATTTGTCCGCATTTTTTGTCAAAATACGCAGACTTAGATAAAATATATCATAAGACTCTCGAGTCGCAACTAGCTTCGCTAATAGAAAAAATAATTATTTGTTGAACTCGTGTAGCCCGTCCAATCAAGTACAGTCTTTACAGTCCTATTTGGGCTCTCGAGTTTTGCAGTTTTACTGCAGTTTTTACAGCAATGCTTACTGATTTCCTTAAATAATTTATATCTATATGATTAACGGTTAAGCTTGATATTTTTCTGAACAGAGAGCTGAAAGCATTTATTTTTAACGGTTAATCGTTTAGTAATAAACTTTATCCCCAATTTTCTGTAATTAATTTTTAGCTTATTCAATTGTTCATTCTTTGTAATAACTTTCTCGGTAATTATCTGTGGGCTGCAAAACTTGCCTGATGTTATAGAATTTTGATGACTACGTCTATAAATTGACAAAAACTTCCTAATTTTTGGAGCAATTTTATAACCCTTTTTTATAACAGGTTTAAACTGAGTGCTAAATATTTTTCTGACATATTTAACTTCAGAAGGATCGAAAGTAACTTCATAATTATTTAAGATGTACGGACAAATGGACAACCTTGCATATGCTATAAATGGTAATCTGAACTCCCGAAAAGTCACATAAATCTCGTTACAAGTTCTCGTTTGACTTGTCTATTACTGAATTTATTTCGTAAAGTTTATTTATTTTTATCTCAATTTTTTCTAAATTATTTTCATTTCCAATTTTTGAATTTACTACTGGTGGCTCAATTATTTCTAACTTATTTTCTGTTAGTGTCATGTCTTGACTTATATTGGATGTTTCTAAATGAATGTCTAAAGGTTCCCGAAAATATTCTATCATAAAATTATGTTGACCGACTTGTATAGTAGAAGTTTACTTTGATTATTATGAATGATCGGGTATTGTATATAGATTTTGAGGTGTTTGTACTAAATGCGAATTTTATATATAAATTTTTATATATAATATATAATAAATTTTATGATATAAATTTTTAGGCATTTCTCGGACAAATACCATTCTAGCCAAAACCTCTAGTTGTCATATAAAGATAAACGAAAGTATTGGTTGCGTTTCCCTTAAATGAAACTCAGCTTTTTCTAAAATATACTGCAATTGTAAAGAAAAACTATGAAAATTTTCTTCTGGATCTCGAACATTATTTTCGAGTTTTGTTGCATAACATGCTGGGATCTAGAAATGCTGCTGATAAAGATTCTACTAATTGACAGAAAGTATTAAACTCTAACGTTTTAAATGCATAATAAATTCGAGTATTATCACAATCCAATATACTGCGAAAGATTTGCTTTTACCGTACTAAGACAAATAAGTTAATGAATGACTTATTTCGTGGATGAATTGTTCCAGTGTAATGACCTCAATGTGTGCTTAATCACCTCAATGCACGAGAAAGATAGTAATCATCTTCATAAGAATCCATTTCTGTCTTGATTTGATAATTCTAAATAATTTTAGTTAATTTTGAATATAAATTGACTGAAATTTTCATTCTAATCTGAGTTAAATCAAATAACATTTTGAATACAATTTTGATTCAATACTTTTAACATTTCTAAAACTTCTATAATCGCCGAAATTCTAACTTCTAAAATCTTCAAAAACGTCTTAAATTCTAACCTCTAAGCTTCTAAAATTGATACTTTAGTAACAATGGCTAGTTCTATTCCCGTAATTTTTGTAGCTTCTATATTTCAGAATTTAAAATTGTAGCTCAGAAAATCTAAAATTGTCTAAACTTCTAATTTTAGTAAATAAAATTTTAAAAACTTCTAAAAATTATTATAAATTCTAATGTGTTAAGTTACTTACAAAATAATTTCATAATTTTTTAAGTTTCCCGTAATTATATTCGAAGAATTATTTCGAATATAACGAATCGAGAAAGTTCTACACATAAAAGGTACAGCGAGACTCAAGGCCATAAAAGTATCAGGTAGCCAAACATCTCGCTGACCTAAACAATTTCCCCTGCGCTGCGAAAGACCGCGCGTGCGAAGCCACGCTGCAGTTTTGATACTTACACAGTTGCCAGGCCCCGTAAGGCCTAATGAGTGCAACAAGTGTCGAGGCAGTGACGTCAGCATGGGGAAGTAGAGCTTGGAGACGCGTGGGAGGTCCATAAATACTTACGAGCGTCCTCAAGCCACGCTAGCTACAAATAATCTAAGTATTTGCTTCATTTAAAAGACGAATCCCATAGAGGAAAACCAGGTCCAGTCAAAAGGTCAAAGCGGGTCCTAAACGCTGACCAAAGAACAAGAAAATTAGCTGTGAGAATAAGAGAAAGAAGTCGCCTTTTTCGTTCGCCTACGACATCTATGACAAGGTAAAAGAAACTTCATATTTTATGTGAGAGTGAGAGAGAGAAAGAGAAAGAGAGAAAAGCAATCGGTATTGTCAGTCAGGAGAGACTAAGTGAGCCCAGTCTCTCTCACAGCTGTAAAGCTGTGTGCATGTGTATGAACTCACAAATTAAGTTATTTAAGTGACAACCCATCACTTAACACACATTCTTTTGGGTATGTGTGGTTGAAATTGAAATAAACTATAAGCATTACCCTGAGTGCTTCAACCAAACAGTTAACCTCTGGGAAAGTTATACCATCAACTACTACAACATATTCTCTGGTGCTATCCCCATGATGGTCCTCATTATCATGTTCCTCTATTGGTAAGCCACCAATAATGACAATGAACGGATATGTATGAGTAAGTGGCATGTTATTCATGTCAAAGTCGACCTAAAAAAAGAAATATATTATGCTAAACTATTGAAAAAGTATTTATTATAATGACAACCTAATTTATTTACGTACCTCCACAATGGTGAATAGATTTGAATAATCTTCTATAAATACTTGAAAATAATTTTCACTGCGATCCGGATTTTGAATGCGTCATTTGCTGAATCAAGCGTTACATGATCGTAGATTAACATTCTGGGTACATATGATTCAAAATTTTCTTTAAACTCGGTTGTTGGTTTTCCAGTCAATAATTGAAAATGGATTTCAGCAAACATATCGGTAAATAAGCATGACCATAGCTCTTGAATAGTTGCTGCGACTGGAGGTTCCTTTCGATTTATAAGAAGCCTTAAAAGTGGGAAACAATTAGCAAAATCTGTGATGCAATTTGTAAAAGCATCTTGATTTTGCATTTGAATATCGTTATAACTTAAAAATTTTTATCGTTTCTGCAGCGTCTTTATCGTAACCCCTTTTGAAATTCGATTGCCTACTTACGCAACCAGCTTTGATCTACTTGTATTTTTTAGCGTCTTTTATAGGAAGCTTCAGTGTTCTTTGAAGACTATCAGTTAGATGTGGGCGATTTAAATATCTATTGCGTTCTAGCAATTTATTTTCCAATGTTGCATAACCAGAACCTTGATGATTTCCATCCGAAAACTTATCTTTAAAAATGTTATCAAATTTTGCACACATTCTTTTAGATAATGATCTAAAAGCTATGGCTGGAGCGTGATCGCTGATCTCTCGCACATGATCGACGACATAATGGACCGCACGAGTGATCGCCTTGTCTCTCTTCTTTGTTTCTTGTCGGGACCATGTAAGTTATTTTCGAGATGTGTGAGTGTATGAAAGTCAATTTTTTTCCATGGTACTTCCAGAGTTTCCCAGTCAGTATCGTGATACAATTTTAGATGTTTTTCGTGTAGAGCGTCGTCTGTTTCAGCGGAGACATTCTTATTAGAACTACTTTCACTGTTTTCGACGGTTTCATCTATAAACAAAAATTGTTTGTTGAAAACTAAAGTTACTTTTTAGAAATTGATATTTACTATTCATTTTACTACGTATTTTTCGTGATTAAACGCACAGAAATTTCATTTACAACTATGTTTTGTTTTTCAATTGATGATAAACGCAGTAGTTAAACGAATATAAATTTATTTTTTCATTGATTTAATTATTACCTGATAGAGTAGATTTCTGCCTTGAATTCTGAGTGTTTGCGTTAGGAGATTCATTTTCTTTTGAAGAAGACGGTTTATTCGCTTGGTTTGATGCAGACCAATGTTGATCCTTTTCAAGAACCATGAATAACTTATCCTTCCATGCCAGTACTAATAAATTACGATCAATGCCGATGCCATCTTCATCTAAGACCAAAGAATCGACCGATATCCCAAATTGTTGACTAGCTTAAGAAATGACATCTGCTATTAGAGTAGTCGAGTCTTTGTCGACAATGACAGCTTTACGGCGTGCTCGGTTCACGGTGAAAATTTTTATGGCCAGCATCTAAGGACAGAAAACATGAATAATTAAAAATAAATTTCATGACAATGTTTTATTCAATGCAATTTTCATTTTAATTTTCTTCAAGAATGATTTTCTTCTCTATTATCAAAATTTTGAGCAATGAATAAAAATAAATTTGTAGAAGGTATATGCCCAAGGAACATGCATAATAATGAGAGAAAATAATGGTTTTGTAATCATCTACAGATGCACAACTTTAGTTGCACTGTTACAAATGTAGCCGGGCCATAGAAAAGGTTACAATAGATTAAGTATACATGATTGAAAACTATATAAAAATAAAGGGGTAATAGGTGAAAATAAAGGAAAATATGGATGATAATAAAGGACAAATGCAGGAAAATAAAGGAAAATAAAATGAAACTCTTGTTAATTTAAGCGCACTCACTATGCTCGGGTGCTTATAGATGCCGTGGCGTAAAATGCGACTTATGCCACTAGTACCGTAATATATAGTATACAATGACTGATAAGCATCAGCAATGATCAGAATGCAAACTTGAAATCATATATATGCAGATACATAATGCACCAATTATACTCACTGGTTATTTTGAACCATTGGATCAAATGGCACATTTTTCCGTAGGAATACGGAAAAATGCAAAGCTATCGAGATCTGTTTTTGTACCCTCCGTATTGAGCTTTTTCATAAACGCCTAATTCTTCGCAAGGAACTATTTCGTCAGTCCACCCAAGAAAATATATATAATTAAACTTTTCATTTATTAATATATATTTAACGGTACAAATAACAAAGTTTCCAAAGGTATTATTACCTACGTAAACGCACATATTTTCGGAATAATGGACATTGCAAAAATCAACATTCTTTACTACATGAGATACTGCCCCAGGACTTTTTGCAAAAACATTGTTTATTAATGAAGAGATTTCTATTTCATATTGATTAGATAAGTAAGGTATCTTTTGTTTCAGAAATCTCATATTGCCGTTCAAACGAAGCTTGTAACAACTCATGTTTTTCTGCTAATGTTATATGAATATTTTTAAAGTTCCTTAAGCTTTCAACGATGCTTCGAAAGTAGCTGTGTTGGATTCAAATCTGAGTGTCCAAACATGTTTTAATGGTCCAAATACATAAAACGAATGAGGATAATGCATAACGATTTCATATTTTGGTCTTAGTGGATCTGTGAAGCATGTAGTTCTTAACTGTATATAATCTTCTATAACACTTGACAGAATATCTATTTGGTTAAAATTTAAAGCTGGAGTACTAGCTATACAGCATATTTTTTTTAAAAGCAGTATCATTTTCCGAACTTTATCATATGGATCCTTGATTTTATCGTACAGACCTAAAGGGGGAATCATCATTAATCTTTTAATCTAGCTAGTTGAGCCAGTCAATTTTTTGTTTTTTGAGTTCATTTTTATGTTTGGAATAAACATGGCAGTTTCGTTAAATTTTATTGTGTTTAATCAATAATTTAACAAATGTAAGCGTCTCCATTTTTTTTAATTAAATATTTTATCGATAAGTATACGTCATACGGAACTATGCCCTCGAAAAGATCATGTGCAACGCAAGGTGCAAGTCCTGGTCAAGCAATATGAAAATGATTAAGATCATTTAGTGGAGATTTCATTTTAATGCTTTTAGCGACTTTTCCGGAATTTACAGCTTGCGTGGCACATATATCATAATTCTCAATAGCTTTTTATTGAAGGGATTGTCACAAAATTCTTTGAGAGTTATATCGCAATACTGACATATCGACGTAGAAGGAGAACTAAAATTTTCAACATAACCTCCGATAGAGTGATTGCCTAGATTATCGCCTATACTTGTGACAATACTAGCAAGGAAATTCATTTCCTCAGAGTTGATAGTATTATTTACGCCCTCATTTTCTAAAATATGTAAATCTGACAATAACGTTCGTAAAATATTTTTCTATAACATTATCATAACATTATCAGCTTGATATGATCGGTTTTGGATCTGAGAAAAGGTGGTAAATTCAATAGAATCATATACAGGGTGTCCCATTTTAAAACCACCACCCAAAAATCTCCCAAACAAAGCATTTTAAAGATAAATTTTTTAAACAAAAGTTATCAAGTTTCAAGGGGGATACACAACGATGACCTTGACCTTGACTTTGACCTTGACCTTTATCGTTATTTTAAGGCCGAATTAATTTTTTAAAATAGAACCCCATATTTTTTTATACCGAAAATGCAAAGAGCGAAAAATTCTACGTCCGACTATGATCTTGACCTCAACCCTGACCTTGACCTTCAGGGTCAATATGAGGTCAAATCGATTTTTTTATGTTAAACTTTAGTTTCATTTCCTATTCCGATAGTGCAAAAAAATCTAAGTATCAAATGATTTAACCATTTCTACCCACTGTCTTTTCTAAGGTTGAATAAAAGGGCTTACACCGCATAGCAAGGAAGCTTCCTGTAAGCTTCCCTGTGAGAATACGAATCTTCCAGGAAGCTTCCCTGTGAGAATACGAATCTTCCAGGAAGCTTCCCTGTGAGAATACGAATCTTCCAGGAAGCTTCCTTGCTATGTGAGCACCATACTTTTTGCACCATCCAGAGATAACGACGTGGACGTAGTAAGTTATGTTTCCATTGGCATGCTGAATTATCGTGAGTCCCCTTGCCTCTTACCTTCGAGATGCTAGATTAACGTGAATCCCTTTGCCGCTCACTACTGTCACTATTAAGATTTTTAATCTCGCAGCGAATGTCTAAAGTGGCTGTCATTTACTGGAAGGCAAAAATTTACTCCATTTTGGGAATGTCGTGTGACCAATAAAATAAGGGTTTGCATTTCAAAAGATCGTTTTGACCTTATATTGACCCCGAAGGTCAAGGTCAGGGTTGAGGTCAAGATCATAGTCAGATGTAGAATTTCCCGCTCCTTCCATTTCCGGTATAAAGAATGTGGGTTTCCATTTAGAAAAATCAATTTGACCTTAAAATAACGATATGAAGGTCAAGGTCGAAGTCAAGGTCAAGGTCATCGTTGTGTGTCCCCCTTGAGACTTGACAACTTTTGTTTAAAAAATTCTTCTCTAAAATGTTTTGGTTGGGAGATTTTTGGGTGGTGGTTTTAAAATGGGACACCCTGTATATTACGATTATTTTAAACTTGGATTTAGACGCGCCAAGTGGATTGCATACTTCGAAGGCGTCCTGGTAAAAACCTAACTGTATGATGTTCTTATTATTGGAAAATTTGTTATTTTTTATAGCGTTAACATCTTTTATATCAAATAAACCTTGACTGATACTGTTTTTGCGTGGATTAATGCAATATGGTCGAACGTTATCATTTATTTATCAACTTTTTATGGTTTCTAATATCGAAACATAACTAAAATAATATTACGTTTCGCTTTCATCATTATCTAAAATTGCTACTTCAACAGGTTTGATATAATGGAATTCTTTTTTATAATATTTTGTTCTCGTATGCGTACTTCTTAAACCACCAGTTTCTGGGTTGTGTGACATTATACAACTTGCAAAACTATTATTAAAAATATTACTTATAAGACCTTCATTTTCGAAATTTGAACGAAAAACAGATTCTGTAAATTTGTTGTTGCATAAATCAAATATAGAATACATACCACTCATAACACGTAGTTGTAGTACGGATTCAGTTGCAAAATGTTTCACTTCTACGCTTAGATATATTTTCGCTAAATTTTTTACAGGATCTGTATGTTTACTTTCATTTTTTTACAAGCTATATATTGTTTCACTTCCCAATTTAACGAATTCACAATAAATAAATTTTGTGTTTCTACGACACTTTCATCGTCATTTTTTGTTTGAAACTTCCCAAAAATATTTTGTTGACTATCAGTACAGTTTTCGATATGTTTATTGTATTCATTATACGAAGCATTATCATTTGTTTTTGATTCAATCGTCAATGATTGGTTAGTAATAATCTGCGCATGAACATCAAGAAAAGTCGAATCTTGCAAAGATTCTTCCATAGATTCACTATATACATCCAATTTACTAATTTAAGGCTGATTATAAGAAGCATTAGTTGGCTTCTTTGCGTCGCTAACAGATGAATCAGGATAACGTCTTTTCAAAGAGTTTACAATATTTTTTATTTTTATAGATGTTGAAATTAGGGTGGTTTTAAACTCGTCTTTTGTGAAATGTTATTTTTACAAATAGCATTTCACAAATAACATACACGCAATCTATGAAAACGTAGTAAATGTTTTTTAAAACTTAAAAAGTTCTTCAAAGTATTATTACAACCCGAATATACACAAGATTTTTTGATGATCATTATATAATAGAATACTTTGAAATACAGAATTACAGTTATTACACGAATACATATTGAGTATATACAGCTCTGATTATGGGAGAAAAAGAAAAGGAGCATTTACTCTTAAAAGCGCGCCATTTTGTATGGTACTGTCAGGCCATTATCATGGTATTGTCAGGGCGTTGCTTTGCTGCAAAATTTATGCAATAATATATATATTGTTTGAATTCAGTATTACGTTGGTAGAAAATCGATTATTACAAATGTTTTATATACAAAGAACTATAAAACTGTCAGGATAATTGGCAATTTTTCATCGTGAATAAAACGATATTTAGAGTATTTTATAACCTTTCGACTGTATTGTATGCCTACTGGATATTTTTGCATACAAATAATAATATTTTTTTTTTAAAGTTAATTTAAAATGTAAATATCAAAAAATTTTCGGAGAAAGCATAACTCATATCATGTATGCATTACATAAACTTTTGAAAATTTTAATTACAGATCTAATTTGCTATCTTTTACCCACAAATAAAAACGAGCATTTGCACAACTGTTTCCAAATAGCTTTAAAATTAACCGTGTCTTATAGGACGTTTTATTTAGCCAGAGATTATTAAATGCCAACGTCACCTTTTGAGAGTAAAGTAGACCTTGCGCTCTCTCAATGCTTATTAAACTATACTGACACGATGAAATCTGCACAACGGGCGCATGTATTTACTTTCAGGTCCTTGCTGTTTTAAGCAATTTGATAATATGTGAATTTTGAACTTTAATTTTTGGTTATTTAAAAACTGGTACACTACTCAGACTTGACAATTAATACAGAAGCCTCTGTGTACATTTCATCATGTCAGTGTAGTTTGAAAAGTTTTCTTAAGCAATAGCATACTTAAAAACCTGTCGAAAGTGATATAATTGGTCTGGCAGAACAGATGAACATTTTTTATATCCCAAGATTATTTACTAAGAAAAATAATGAAAATTAGACAACTATTTACTAAACTGTTCAAAAGGTATGATAAATTTTTTACTAAGTTCGCTTTCTACAAATACTAGTATATTTTAGTTAAAGTCTAAATAGTAGTTATTAAAGTATCGGAATAAAAGAAAATGATCTGGATCTTCATACTTTTATCAAGTCATATACAAAATCAGTTAAACTTTTTTTATACGCTAGTCTTCATAGAAAGATACAACCTGTGCATTATTTTGAGATTTCTAAGCTAATTAGTATGAATAATGCACTTTGATACTCACTATAATTCTCTTTCACTTTCTTCACTTGACGTAATAAGACCTGTATCCGGAAGACTTATATCACTACTCTATTCTAAATTTGTGATCGAATTGTCAATGTGCTGCAATGCTTTAACGGTAGCTATAATAATTTTCTCAATATCCTTTAAAAATTTAGTGTCTAGTGAAATTTCAAAGCACAGCTTATTATTCAGAAGTATTAGGTCCGTTTTCTGATCATCTGAAATTTCTATAAAATTTTTCACTGTAACTCTCATCTGAAAAAACGTATGAATTGTCGCAAGTAGGTATACCTACATAACCTCTATGTGGACATCTCTTTTGATCTGGAATTTCTTTACGAAAAATAATAAATACGAGTACTAGCTATTGTTACAGTAGCTAAATAAAACTTACCTTAAATTAAAGAAGACTCCATAAAAAATAACCTGCCTCGTGTCGACGAGGCACATATGCTGATGTGTTCTGTAAAGACAATGCGGCTTCGGTATAGTTCACACTTTCATGTATTTTTACCGAGGAGTCCAGAGACTGCGCACGGTAAAGTTACACTGGTCAACAGTGGAAAAATACTGCTGACGGTAGAAGACCCTCACTTAGTAAAGTAAAATTACATAAACATTGTAAATACATATAATCGATGTAAATTCACATTGCTCAACGGTGTGATTTTTGTACAAAAAAACGGTAATCTTACACGAAATTTTTTACAGTGTAGTAGATTTTAAATACCTCTTGCCTAAGTTTGTTGGGCGAAGATATTGTTACGTCCGATAGTCGGCGCACAATGTAAAATGTCTCCGTTCTGAATCAGCCTCCGCTGAACTCGGGATGGAGTCGTTCCTTATTTTATTTTAAAACTTTGCGTGATTGAAACTAAAATTCCAAACCCTGCTCATTATTCAAATTTCAAACCTTTTAATAAAATTTGCTTATAAAAACTTATACTTACTTTCCTTTTTGAAGAAGTATCGAATTCAAAGTTTACAGGTTTGTAAACCTCTCCCTTCTGGTTTTTGAACAAAATTAACACCTTTATAAATGGGAATAAACTCAAAATTTATGAAATTAAACTTCACTTTGAAAAGTTTTAGTAATATATATATATATTTTAAAATCTTTGAAAAAAAAATATTTTAACACAATTTAGCCACCACGGCTTAGAACACAAAATTAGTAACTTATACAAATTTTCGGGAGCAGCCACCTCGACTGAACTCCTCAACCAGACTGCAATTTTCCTCGCTCGCAATTTTTCGCTTCACCCTCGCGTCGGTGTCCTTTTCCCTCTTCAACCCAATTTTTCCTTAGGCCCATCCCTTTGGGTCTGCGTTAGCGCCCTCTATATCGGTCATTGACCTATAGCGTCGCATCTTTCCGCTTGGCTGCCGCCTCTTCCGGTCCTCTTCCGCTCCACCTTTGGTCCCACCCACGCTATTCTCCTAGTCTTGCCGATTTCCGTTAGATGTCCCTACCTGTATCATTTCTGCTTTTCCTAATTGTTATTTTATAATAATTTGTGGATTTTACATTTTTTTCTTGTATAATAATATAATACTTGTGAACTATGTTATTGATGTGAACTATGATATTGATGACTTAATATTTTAAAACTTCAAAACTGTATTTCTAATATTATTTATTAAACTCGTTATTTTTTACTTATTATAATAACTTAAATTTTATTTCTAAGTAGTGTTCTTTTAATAAACTATCTACTTAAGATTATAAACAAATCGTAAAATCTGCACGAGCAAAAATTTATCTCTACGCCACGAATACGAGTTCTTCATTTTAACATAAATAAAAAAATATGCACAGTTCTATATTTTGTTATTGTTCAACTGTTCATACTTTTTATGAATCTAATTTTAGACTTATTATATCATAAATATTCTATTTTCAATATTAATTTTGCTTTGCGCATCCTCGTATTCTGCGGCATAGCACATAAAAAAATTTAAGGCGCCAGATTGTCGCACGCAAATTCTTCTAATGGTTAGGTTTTCCCTGTCTGCGCACAAATTTTACGATAGGGCCGCTGCCCATCGTATACCGATCCCAATCGCTATACCCACGCTCGCTTCTAATTGCTATTTCTTCAGACGACCTAATTGCTCTGTCTGGACGCTCGCTTGCTCTTAAGCCCTACGGTACATATTTTTTTGGTACGCAGCTGCGTCGATATTTTATTTATTTTAAAATTTGTATATTTTCCTTACATATCTATTTTTTATCTATGACGTAACAATATCCGTCTATAAGTTTAGAAGATATTGAAGGTCAACAATTTTTCAACTTTTTTTTAAATCGCTATTTTCTGAGAACGAATCAATGTATTCGCTTCAAATTTATAGAGAGTTTAATTTCGATTAAAATCACATAGTTATTATCTGAGATATTTGATATTTAAAATTTTGAGGTAATCTTTTTGGAATTTGTTTAAAAGACAGCATTATTGATATTTCTCACTTGAAGTTTTTGTACAAAATAACATAAAATTGAGCACAGTGGAATATTTATATTAATATTTGTTAATATAAAAATACATAGATTAAACTATTAACTATATTTATGCTATAATCATATATATATATAATAATAAACTAAATTTTCGTAATTATTTATTACATTAATAATAAACAAAAAACAATGTAGAATAAATAAAAAAGATTATTAAAAAATCGCGAGGTACTTTTGTACAAAAAGAGGGCAAAAATGGAAAAAATCCTTCTTTTTGTTCTTTTTATTTTTAATAACTTGATGAAAAAATAAGTTTTAGTATTTGCAGAGGTAATTTTTTTTCTATATTTTAAGGACATATTCTTCTCCAAAATTTAAATGTACATATAACCGTTTTTTTTAAGTAAAACCACGTAAATTAAAGTTTTTCAAATTTTTCGTTTTTTGATCATTTTTTCAAGATCTAATAACCACGGATTGGATTTCGCAGTAGTTTTTCTGTAATTGACATTGCTTTAGCTTCCAAATGCGACCTTAAACTTTCCTGTAGTCTTTTTGGTTGCAAAGATATTCGATTTTGAAAAAAAATGCAAAATTCCCCACTGTGCGGCGACTACCAAACTAAGCGGAGCTCTAGCTTTGGTGAATAAACTTGGCATTAAACTATCTCCTACCCTTGCTTCCTCCCGCCCAAAGAGTAGGACTAACCTACCATTCATCCGTGACATCTGGCATTCCTGAATGGGGCTCTGTCGCAGAATCTTCGAGGCAGCACAGAGAAGCCGTCCAGCGTACCGCTGAATATATTTTCGCTGAACAACCAGTAGCCCAGCACGCTAGAAATTACTGCGTCGACCTTCGTCGCAGAGCGTGCCAAAAAGTAGTTGGAATACCTGGACGAGCGCTCAGTTCGAAATTGACGAGGACCCGCCAGGAGTAAGAAATTTTACACTCCGTAGTCGCTGAGGTTCGTGGCAAGCCCCGAGCTTGAAAAGAAAAGCAACTTCATCGGCCGTCTGGATCTCGCTTTCCCGGCTCCAAAAAGAAGGGAAGCAAGCGACGGCCGACTACAGAGGAGTAGACTCTCGGCGAATTGGAGAAGCGGCAGGAAAATCCACCTAGCCGCTAACTCCTAGAACTCGGCTGGAGAGCCTCAAGCAAACGCCGCCATGCTTAGCGATTTTCATTAAGTCCACCTGGGCCCACAAAGCCAACATTCGGCCTTCAAAGCTCACCTGGGCCAACGAACAGCCGTCGGCGCGGACCAAGCGCTGACGAGCCTGAGTACCACATATCAACGGGCAACATAGCTACTAACCATCGGGGTGGACGAGCCGCCGAGCTACGCAGTTCAACACGACTGCTACCTCGCGCAACTCAGCCGCCGGTGCGGATCAGCCACCGATGCGCGCGGCCCATCAAGCAGCCCGGAGAAACGTCATCATGCGATAGTCGTTGTCATCCTACTGTAAGTCTTTCTCACTTTTATCTCGAGCAGCTTGGCTTTTCGGTAGGGCAGGGTAAAACCCGCAGAAATCGTGAACCCGACTTATAGTAAAGTCGGACACACGTCGCAGCTTCACGATGGGACCGACCGGAGCGTTCGGAGCAGTCAAGCCCGCGGAAGAAAGAGTATACGAGAGCGGTTGAAAGCGATCCGGAGCATTCCAGAGAGCAGGAAGAGCTCGCGCGTCAAGGTCTCGAGCAATTCGGTAGAATAACGCCGCTTACGGGCAGAGCGTTCGTGAAAACAGCCAGTTAATTAGTGCTGGACTCGGATTGTTTGGATACCGTTCGACGCGCGATGAGAATGACCGGTAGCTGACAGGCAGATCAGAGGCGATTGCTGTTCGGTAACGCGGAAACGTCGCGACCGCGCCCGATCGAAAGAGTTTCCGAAGATGGGGGTCGTGATTGTTCGGAGGATAAAACTGCGAGCTCGGCTGCTTCGATCGCGGAAGCGCGGGCGCTATCCGAGGCAAAAAGAGAATCACCGTTTCAGCAAGAATTAGACAAGTTGGGCGATAAAATCGGCGAGCTTAACTTAGGCGTGGGTGCGCGCAATGGGGATGAGGCATTCAGCCCGTACGGAATACCTCTCGCCGCAAAGCAGCGGCTAAATATCGACAGCAAATGCGGAGGGGATTAAAACATATCACGAAATAAAAAGAGCAGTCTGGGAGGATCCGAACGAGCGCGGAAGGTTTCGAGAAAATCGTGCGTTTAGAAAAGAGCGATACGAGGAGAAATACTTTGGCACGCACTCGTAAAACCAGGTAGTAGTCTATGCTACCACATTCCGTCAAAAGCTTATTTCTCGCGGCTCCCCTCCAATACCTATAAGCAGTATGGGAGAGGGGACGGCGGGGAACGAAGTCGACAAAAGGTTGCAGCATTTGTTTTTTAAACATTGAGAGAGAGGGAGGGAGGAAGATGGAGACAGAGAGAGAGGAGTAGGGAGAGGGAGGAGGGGAGAGAGAAAGCCGATCACTTGTGGGAAGGGAGTGAGAGTGAATACGGCGCACCTTTTGCCTACAAGTCTTTTTTTTCCTTTTTAACTATTTTTAAATGATTTAAAACAATTATATTGTGCAAAGAAAGGAATAAACTGAAAGGAATGAAATGAAGGAAGAGGAACTGTGTTTGAAAGGTAAGTGAATAAACATTTAATGAATTAATTTTCAACTGTTTTATTTAGCATATTTATTAAATTATACATATGTAGCGACGTGATTTCATACACTACATAATCTATTTCATCTTCGTGAAGCGTTTTTCGTGAAGCGATCATACTTTTGTGCTCGGGCTTCCACAATTGTCAAAAAATCTTTCACAACCTCGTCATCAACCAAATTAACAATTTTTTTTACTATACAGGGTGTATAAAATTTTTCTTGCACATAACACATGTTAACTTTAATTTATTTACAATAAATTTTGCGAGCTTTTTCACAACTGTGCTTACACTACCAGCTATATAATCTAAACAATTGAGACGCAAATCAATACACTTTGATATATAGTCATTCAGGCACTCAAAAGCCGACTGTTTCAACATGATAGATCGCCAAACTCTTCTCGCCGACTTGGTTTGATTAGATAATCTATCCTCTGCGATTGTGATGACGCGGCCTTGATGTTTTTGTGTAAATTTTCACGGGTTGTCGTCTTTTAGATATACTACGCGATGTTCAAATACTCTTGACCAAATGCTCTGCAGAGAGCTCTAATGATCTTAAGGGGACAAAACAGTCCTATAACTGAAATAACCTGAAAAATAAAAAAAAAGTAAAATTAATATATAAATTAGGTTTTATGAAAAGATGTTTTCTATAATAATAGTAGGTCAAATTACCTACAATTTGAACTCTCATAGGCTTCATATTTACCTACCTGATAGTGTCGGCAGTACGTATATCTATCAAAGTATTATGGCACTGTCTGTAAGATTCTAAGTGAACCGATGGATAAAATAGGCTCAAATTTTTATTATAAGTTCTATACACCTGTCATTCTCATATGAATGTTTTGATTTTAATTTGAATGTGTACAAGTTGTTTCATAAAATAATTAGTAGTAAAATTTGTCGACAAAGAATAAAAATTATAGTATTTAGGTTGTAAAACAACTTCTACCCATTCAAATCAAAATCACAACATTCATACGAGAATAACAGATGTATAAAACTTGAAAAAAAACTTGAGCCTATTTCATCTATCAGTTGACTTGGAATCTTACGGACAGTGCCAAAATACTTTGATACGTATACGTACTATCACCACTATCAGGTGGATGAACATGAAGCCTATGAGGGCTCAGATTGTAGGTAATTTGACCTACTATTATTATAGAAAACATCTTTTCATAAAATCTAATTTAGATATTAATTTTACTTTATTTTTCAGGTAATAGGACGAGATATTGGAAAATTGTGAACGTTTCATAAAAAAGTGAACATCATCTCGCCACAAGTGTCAAATTACTTCCCTCGAGTGAAGAATGCTAAGAGGATTATATTATAACAAAGACATTTTAGAAATGCAACTCTGGAATCATCTGACAATGAATCCACCGTTTCAACGAAATATCTGTCAGCCCTTTTCTTATCACGTACAAACTTTCTAACAATATTCATGTGCAAGTCATCAGAAAAATCATATATCCATAAACATTAGGAAACCTAATCCGTTACTTATATAATGTAAAAACATAATACAATATTGTCCGCAGACATCACATGACACATCTTGGAGCCGTATTGAACTTCACCGAAGAGCTTTACAATTCATTAGTAAGCGATTAATATGATCCAGTACGAACGGTGGATTGCCAAAACTATTATAGTACATCATAGCGCATCACCCGATTTGTTAACATATATAGCAACCCATTGCATATCTGGTTTCGTGTGATCATCAGTGTTTAGAATAAAGGTGGTTGGCTTCGACTACACACGAGGTATCTGATCCGCAGGAAACACAGCCACTGTGTGCGACCGAATACGCGACAGAATTTTTAATAACTGAAGACTGTCCATCACAAATTTGATACGCTGAAGGGAAATATCGATGATTTTGTAAACAAAGCCAATTTTTCAATCGATGAGCATTATTCAATGCACACCTATATTTTTGATACGATGGTTTAATGACGGGGTGCATACAATACACATCTGATGGTAAACGATCAAAGCTCGGACAGCTGCTATCGTTTTGTAAATTAACAAGTGAGCACTGAAATTATTTTTAAGACCAACAATTGCTACTTCTTTTGGTACATTACGAAATTGTGGATCTTTGAAAAACTGTATATCTACTATGACATCCATATTTTTGTATAGCTCTTCACGGTAATTGAAACTCAAGACACAACTGACACCCGAGATATGATACAGACCAATATATATATATATGTAGATCGATGAAGCGCCATCTGTGCGTGAACTTTTCAACCACTAAAGATACATCTATTTCTAAGATATTATCGTACTCTGTGTAAACTATACAATTAACCGTATTAGTTAACGGATCATCGAACCGCGTCTAAGCGTACACTACTATGTTTAATTAACTTCCAATGAGTACTACCCGAATATAAAGTATGATATGTATCAACATATAATTTATCTGTTTTAAAATCTGGTTGTAAAGGTTTTGAAGGTACTTGCACACAATCTACGTATAGACATAAAAATTTATATTGAAGTGTTTGAAATTGAAAGGATTGAGTTCTTCATCACCGTTAAAAGCTTTGTTATTAAAATATCCTAAGATAATTCTTTTTCGCAGCTGACCTAATAAAATATTATCCAAAGTTTTACCATGAACCCCGCTGTGCATCGTTATAGCTTTAACTGTAGAAGTCAAAGCTATAACGATAGATATAAAGGGTAGATCTCGTGAGAGGATATTTTGCAGTTGTTTTTGAAAGTGTTTGAGCAAGAGCTAGCAATATACTTGGATTAACTTTAACTCGTCTGACTAATAAATTTGCTTCTTATATATGTACGGAGAAACAACCCAACACATCTATCAGACAAAAAGCATCTTTAGATTTAACTAGTCGCACTCTTACTTGAACACCATTCAACGATAGTTTTTCTTGGTTAAACACGTCACAATGAAGGTGGCCTGTGAAGTCAAATGTCTTTGTGCTGATAAAAATTTTCGACGTTCAACAAGCTCTGTATTATTATCTACCCTGTTCATCTGTCCAACTTTGTCGTCACACCACAATACACTCGGCAAGTGGGAATTTTTAGCAGCACGTCCATAGATTAACAAGGTTTCGATGTATGATCTGTAGGCGTATGCATTATTCGATGGTGATACTGGTTTTTGATTAAAAACACATCCACTTGATTAAACATCGAGTGCATAAAATTGTTAACTGGACCAACTTTGCTTAAATTCGATCTAAAAGTAGCAAGTTAATTGTCAGCTACATCGGCTTCAACCATACTGCTTTTTAATGTTACACGAAAACTGAGCATCGTGTGAGCAAGATTGATATATTCTTCACTGTTTCCTGGCAGTATGTTACGTCCAGATTACAAATTTATAATTACAAAATCTGACACATTAA
Organism: Muscidifurax raptorellus; assembly: GCA_020010945.3. Classification (NCBI taxonomy): domain Eukaryota; kingdom Metazoa; phylum Arthropoda; class Insecta; order Hymenoptera; family Pteromalidae; genus Muscidifurax; species Muscidifurax raptorellus. The sequence continues at coordinate 27,393,927 of CM052077.1, read as the reverse complement.
TACAATTACATGAATTCCTACCTGAATTGATAATCGAACTTCACGATACGTGAAAGTTATAATAATTTAAATGATTTAATGAGTGAATGATAGGAAATCCCTTTTGGCTACCGCGGACGCGGTCATTGCCTACCGGGGAAGGGAGCCGGATACGAAGTCACTTAAACTATGCATTATTTCTTTTTAAATCGACACACGTTTATTTCTATGAAAAGAGAAAAGTACCTTAATGTGTAAGTGTGCGTGGTTGTTTGTATATATAAAGCGCCTTCCAGCCTAGGCTCGGTGGTTCAGGTTACAGCGGTGGCTAGATGCACTTAGATGTGACGGTTCGTCCTTTCGATGTGCGTAGTGTAGATCGCAGGGAGTCCACTGCCTCTGTTGCTCCTTCTTTTCAGCAGGGGTGATATTCGGAAAAGTGCCGATGGATGAACTTGCTCGACTGAGCGACTAAGTCCGGTATGCTCTCTACTTTTAAACGTACAAGTAGCGAGTAATATGTGATACTTGTTTCAAGAATGGTCTGGCGACGAGCAGAGTAACGTTCTGGGAGAGATTTCGAATATTACTGACGCCTCTTGCCCTTTGCTCTCGGGCCTTATATACTTGCATATCCCCTTGCTTTTCTCGGGCTAGTGATTTCCATATTGGGTCACCTCACTATTTTGTATTTTCCTCTCTCAATTTTAAGGGAATCGTAGCATGTCAAGTCATAAACATCATAGTTTATGACTACCACTTAAGAATTTGTCTCTTTTAGAACTCTCCCGCGGTCTCTCTTTTACTGGAGATCGCACGTGTGTTTCCTATGGAATTCCAGATCGTCGAATATTGCGCCTCGGTTTCTTTCTCTTCTCGCTAGTTTTTTTCTCATAGTTGTGCTCATTTTTCCGCGGTGGTTTGTCGTCGCATTGCGTGGAAACAGCTCCCCCCGTTCTTGTGCTTCGTAATTCATGGCTCTCCGTTTAAAAATACGAATACGCGGTTCTTATGAAGTTATCATTGAATCTAAAATATCCCTTAGCGTTTTTATGGCATTTTCAATTTACTGCGTGGTTCGTTGGAATATAGCCTATTTTTGTGAAGGTGCCGCTCGCACGTATGAGCGAATCTCCCTCTCTCTCTCCCGGTTTTTCTTCTTGGGTGCCGCTTGTACGTATGAGTGAATCTCTCTCTCTCTCCTGGTTTTTCAGATCCACTTCTTAGGTGCCGCTTGTACTTATGAGTGAATCTCTCTCTCTCTCTCCTGGTTTTTTCAGCTCCACTGCTTGAGTGCTGCGATGACGTGCTAGTGAGTAAGTGTGTGCGTGCGTGTGTGTGTGTGTAGATGTGATATGTATAGCAATCATAGTGTTTTGAATGCGTAATGGAATCGGTGATTACATTACACCTCCCGGCCCGAAAAAGAACGGACGAGTGAAACTCGACTTCGCTAAAGATTTGTATATGTGTATTAATGTATATATTTCTCATAAACAATGATGGGTATTATCATTCTCCGCACATCATTATTTATTTACAATATGATTTATGAGGTACTTTTCGTTGCTACAATATTTTTTTTGTTTATGTATTTATATATAACTTTCTTTCGTTTACGATCATACATTCAGTTTTTACATGCTAGATTACGTATAATATTATTTAAATTTTATATTAATATCGATACAAAATGAAAGAAGCAAAAAAAAAATTTTATCAAGAATATGGGACATGTGTATGTAACCTGTGTTGAGTCGGCTGTATCATAGAATTTCTGTTAGTATATTGATAATTCTTTTTATTACTGATGTGTAATTTTATTCAAGCTACTTTTCTCTTGATGTCTTTTTATTCTCCATCTTTCGTGTGGGTTGTTGCCTTTTATATAAAATTCCACCCCTGAAAAAAAAGAATGTTGAACATGGAATTTCAACATTCTTCCTTTATAGCGAGAAGTATGTGAATATTTTTACGTTTTGAGTTAAAAAGATTTTGTATTATTTTATTTCCCATGCCCATTTCTACTTTAGGACACACGTGTTTTTTACCCCCACTTTCTTATTTTCTAGAGCCTGGGTTTCTTCAATTTCCCAGCTTGCTCTAATGGTGCATCTCGGCAGTGCATCAGTTGATTTTGAATGTTGGTCTAGTTCAGATCTCCAACCTATTTTTATCCGGTCTCTTCGATTATTATTTTACTAATAATTTATATATTTTTTTCTCTTTCTTTGAAAAAAAATGATTGGTGCTATTGTTCTTTTGTTTTTGGAAGTAGTCTTTTGGAAGACACGACTCGATCTCGAAGAAATCTACGAGGTAAGTTTTTTTTTCTCTGTCTATTTCTTTTCTTTGCAAATGTTTTTCTTTTCTTCTCCCCTTTTTCTTTTTTGCATTAATTTTATCTAAATAAATAAATCTTTTTTCAGATTTTTTATTTTGGTGGCCCCGATGAGGAAGACGTTATTTACGATCCCTGCCATAGGGGAGGCTTTGGCATTTGTGCCATTTGCCTCTGCCCTCGGACAGGCATATCCCGGATATCGGTATACTGGGATGCTTCCTTTAGTCCTTCTGTAAGTTACTTATTTTAATTTGATCTCAATTTTCCCTTGAATTTGTTTAAATGTAGATTTATTTATTTCTTTTTTTTTATTTCAGTATCGCTATTCACTGCCTCCCTTAGGGGCTAATTGGGATTGTCCCGACGAGGTGCGTGATTGTTTTGTGCCCTGTCGCCAAGAGACCTGGATGTCCCCGGATTCTCTCGAGCGCTGCTCGGTGTGTTGCCAGGAGCGGGGCGCTCCTCCGATTTTCATGCGCTGGCAGAATGAAGGGGTGAGTTCATTTTATAGTATTTCCCTCATATATATATATATATACTTCCCTATTTTGGATAGTAATTTTCTTGTATTTTTTTTGTTGCAGGTCTGGATTCCCATTCCTCTCCAAGGGGTAGCAATATAGAAGTTTTTTTTATTACTTTATTTACATTTATTAATTTGTATTGTCATAAAAAAAAAATTTGTATCAATAAATTATGTAATTTTTATTAAAAGAAATGTGTTCGATCTCTCCCCTCTCTCTCTCCTTTTTCCTAGTATTCCCGTAATCTTAATAATTATTTTCATCCAGGTGTCTTCCTGCTATAACGTCACATATATCCTTCCAAATCTCATTTTCCTCCTCAGGTGTTAACGTAATCCCTTCGTTTATGAGCTCTCCCAGATGATCCACAGATACTTCCTGTTGTAGTGCTTCCTCTATTTCTTTAATTAGCTCATCCTCTACATAATTCGTCCTTACTGCTTCTATCGGGTTCAATGTCAGTATTGGTGTCTCTTCTCCTTCTTGTTCTTTCAATACCTCTTCTTTTAAATTTTTTTCTTGAAATAATGCTAATTCTTGTGTTATATCGTTATTTGTTAAGGGTGTTGTTGAAGGCGGTGTACCTTCTTTGTTTAAATTTTCAGGTATTCTTGCTTTAATTTTTACCGGTTCTGATATTCGCGTATTTTTCTCTAAATTCGTATCTTCCTTCGGGATGCTAAATCTTTGTCTCTTCGATCTTCTCCTTACACGAGATTTCATTGCTGTTCTTCTTGTCTTCTTGCTTTTTTTGTTTTTCCCTCATTTTTTTATCGCGACCTTGTTGGTTTTAGGCTTTTACGACAAGGATGATTTCAACGTTTGGCTCCCTCTCATCTTTCTTGTTTCTTTCCTATCTATTTCCTCAGTTATCTGTTTTTGTACTATAATTGGTTGTGACTCTGGTAGTCCTCCTGTCATTTGCAACATGGGCTTCCAGACTTCCGGTATTTCCCCGTTACATTGTAACTGTTGGCAGTTACTATTAGGGCATACCATTACAATATCGATTAAGCCTATTCCAACTAGGTTCAGCTTCTAGTGATTGGTCCAAAACTTGCTTCTTCCTTAATGAACTTATTTCCTCTTCGATCGTCTCCTTTTTACATTCCATACATTTTACTGGGCGAGAGTTATTTTTTTCAGTTAACCAAATTTGCCTCACGAATATACTTTGAGGTGCGGCTTTTCGTACACAATTTTCGCAGACTTCTTTCTTTTGAAGTCTATGGAAAACTGTTTTCATAACAATGGGCGGCGTTATATTAACTTGTCCGTACATCTTCCACAGTTAACTGCGGGTCTGATATTTACTAATACTCCTTTGCAAGCTGCACAGATTAAGTAGGGATCCGTAGGTGTTCCTAGTGTGTTGAGGTTTCTTACGATAATTACTGATTCCGCACTTGGGTAGTAGCGAGGGTTGTAGCACCAACTACACAGGGTTAATCTGTGTGTTTGTCCAACGTAGATAGAATTTACTCCGTCCCTTAATGTGACGCACCTGGAGTGTAATAATGCGTGATAGACTCGTGGATATTCAGTTGGTATCACTCCGTCGAATGGTTGATCCTCCTGATTCTTTTCAGTTGTTAATATTTTATTTTTCACACTAGTTAATTTTTCTTTCATTTTGTTCTTAACTACATTTTGTTAGTAATTCTCAAACATTGCACACTTGTTATTGAATCTTATCCTATATATCTATATGTGTATATACGTGTATATGCTTTTTTTATATTGAGTCCGGTCTTTGATTTTGATATATCGGAATTTCGGCATATATCGGATTTGGGGGGCAAGTGGGAGTCTCGTACACTGGCTCACTTTTTCCTTTTTGTGTTTTTTCCTTATTTTTATTGGCTCTATTATCCTCTTTGTCTTTTTGCTGTCGTCCCAAATGTAATAACAGTTGGGTAACAGAATTCCAGATTGCACCAAGCAAATGTATCGAAAATCCGTATAAACTGTATATAGCATACCCGTGAATGATTGTATCAATCAATAGTTTAATAAGTCTATAAAGCATGATAATTCCAATTAATCCTGCACTCGCGGTACCGAAAGCTAAAAAGCTTGACCACATTCTATCCCATGTACTTTTAGCCATCATTTCGATTGCTTGATCGTCGAACATATTTGCTATCGTGATTCCTTCTTGATTTCCTCTTTTACCGGTCATTCCCAATGCAACTTTATTTAACACTGTAGGTTTCTCAATAGGGAATAATATCATGTCGCGAAGTCTATTTAAATCTTTCTCCCCATAGATTCCGCAGATCGCTAGTGTTTCCGGGCTCACATATTTCCAGGTGGGTTTCGATTGTGGTTTTAGTGTTTCCGGTTCCTCCCCGATTATTGGCATGGGTAGCATTTTATACCAGTGTTGATCTAATTTATACATTGCAGGCATTCTACTATCGCAAATAATATGTGTGCCGGTTCTGACCAGTATCCGTGTTCTGGGAGCTAAAAAGAGCTCTTCATCCCCGCGACGTATGGGTAATTGCTCATAGCATTTAGTTGTATTTCGTATTTTGACTTCTACTCGTAGGCATTGTAACGAATGTACTGCTTCTCCTGCTACCACACCTATGTACCCGTTTGATTCCATAAGTCTGTATCCGAACTTCTCGGGAGATATGGTCGCGATGGATATGGCATTTTTAAGGACTTTCCTTTCTAATTCACATTTTTGTTGCAAGATTTTATAGTACATTTCTTTAAATTGTCCCCTTACGTGTTTTTCGATATATACAAATTTAGAATTTACATACGCGAAAATGTCTAAGTTGGCTGTGCTTATAGGTGTTTTCTTTACTAATTCTCCCTTGTGTGTATCTTCCAATATAAATAATTTTGGATGCTCTGTACCGAAAAATACGTGTCCGCATTTATGTAATTCGACTGTTTTCCATAGTGCAAAAGTTATATCTTCTGATTCCAAAGAATACATAACCCTATTTGCCTCTTCGTCGTAAATTTTGTTCAGGTATCCCTCGTAAAGTACCGAATACCTATTTAATCCGCAAAAATCCTCGGGAATCGTTACCCAGAATACTTTTACGCCATCGTGATCTATACACTGTCTTTCCGAAAAGGTGCACCGAACCCCTGTTTTAAGAATGATTTTATTGGAATCTAAATGTACTGAGGTAGAATAATCTTGAAGCGAAATTTCAATCCAACCCGCGACATATACATCGTCCCACCTTCCGTATGGGTCCGAGTAGGAGCCTCCTATGCATTTAGCGTCGCCGTCGCTCTTACCGGCAAAGACTACCTGCCTATAAATGGTGCTGTTCCCTTTTATACCTATCATTCGAGTTTCCCCTATTTGAAAATACCCGGTTTGCTGCATTAAATCACATTCATGAGCCGATATCTCCTTGTAATAACTTATTTCCCCTCCCGATACTCTAGATGCATGAGAGTGCATTCCGCAATGCGTGATTATGTGCGTTATTTTAACCGAACATTTGTAGACTTATGTCGACGAATATTCATTTAATTGCAATAGTTGAGTGTACGTTCGTGAGACATTTACGGCTGGTCTTCTGATATCGCAATCTCCAATATCTAACAACGATATAGTTGTCAAATTCGAGAGGTGATGTCCACAGTCGTAGCCGTATAATCCATGAACCGTGCATAGGGTACTTGATAGAAGTAAGTAAACCCATGATAAGGCCAACTGTAAAGAAAGTACAATTTGTTCAAGGTTGAATTTGCACTCTCTTTTATTTATTTTCTATATGTGTATACATAATTTTCATCTTAAATCTAAATTATCCTTTTTTTTTTATTTCATTTTCATCTTTTTGTTTCCTTATAGTAATAATTGACACTCAGGATTATAATAAGATATATATATATATATATGGGTATTATTATTGCTATGTGTTTTTTTGTTTAAGCCAATTCAATTCTTTCACCCTCCTGGTAACTACTGCTGCTTACATCATCTTCGGTCGTGTCATATATATATTTAAAATAAATAATAATTGCTGATGTTATAAATACGGCTATAAACATAAGCGCTATAACTACTGAATATGAAATAAGAGCTGTACGATATATGGCTTGTAAGTGTTTTTCTTCTGCGATTTCTCGAGCCTCTCTTTCTATTTCCCAGAAGTAATGCTTCCCTTCTTCTTGACTCAGGGCTTCAAATGTTTCTCTTGTCATTGGTTTTTTAAAAATTTGCGTGAGTTCCTGTATCTTGAGCGTTTGTGTTGGTAATATTAATTGATGATTTGGATCGGTTTCAAATGTAGATCCTTGTATATTCATACCTTGAAATTCGATATTACATCCTGCCTTGATTTTTAATAGTCCAGTCCCATTTAAGTACCTCTTTCCTTGAGTTCCTGGACATCGATATGCTAATTCATTTGGTTTGCTGAATATGTGCAAAACGTTACTGGTTGATTTGATTAAGATCAAGTAATCTTGATGTTCTTTTTTATATACTATCCAACAGGTCCGATAGTTTGTTATTTTGGAATTTGTTAATAGTATGTCTACGCAACTTGTTTGATTTTGGAAGACAAACCATTGTGCGGGGCAAATGATTAACTTACGGCCATGTTTACATTCTTGTAACTCTTCATTTTTCGCGTGGTAATATGAATTCCCTTGCTTCAATATATATCGGCTTTGTGGTTCTATGTGCGCACTACGAATAGAACCGTCAATGATTTGTGGAATACGCATGGATTTAACTTCATATAACTGCACCCTTTTTTCGTTTACGCAAGGAATTTGGATCTCGAAATACACCTGGTCTTGATCCGTCCCGTAACTGGCTTCGATTCATTGATTCAGCTCTCCTGCATGAGTTATATTCATCACTGGAAATTTGCATGTGTGGTAATACGTGTCAAAGCTTTTCTCTATTCGTTGAAGCGTCTCTGCTTTCATTATACTTGGATAAAGTTTATTTTCTTTCACACTTAATAGGCTTATTTTAATGGCTTTAAAATTCTCCAGGTGTTCGTCTAATAATTCTTGCATTTGTATTAAGGTTGAGTAGAAAATATGTGGTGTATTGGTTTATTACTAATTTTGAAGAATTATCTTGTACGAATGGTAAATCGTGTATGTTATAATACATTTCTTCCTTTGCATTTATAAGTTGTTTCATTTTCTTGCTAAGGGCACTTTCAATGAATATGCCGCCTCCTTTTTCGAACGTTTGCGGTTTTGAGGAATCATAAATATTTTTCCTCAGACGATTCTGTATTATTTTGCCTTCAGTCATGGTACTTGGTATTTCTTTGAGTTATTTCACTGCTATGATAGCTTCTTTAACATCTTGAAACTTTTCATACAAAATTTCGAAATGTGGTCCAAAGGTTGAAAAATTTTCAGGTACGCTATGACCTGATTTAATTCGCAATTCGCGGAAGGCAAATTCTAGGTTAGTTGTGGCTTTTTCCCGGATAGCTAAATCTATCATTATTGTTACATTCCGATAATCTTGGCTGAATGTTACATTTTGCAGTTTTTTCTCGATAATTGGGAATTTGTATTTTTCCGGGTTTGGCTCGTGTCTCTATTGCTAGTACGGGTTCTTCCGTCTGCCCCTCTCCGGACCGCTCGACGGGGTTTCTCGAGAGTGCATCTGCGTTCACGTTAGCCTTTCCACATTTATAGACGATATCGTAGTCGTATGCATTTAATTTAATTCTCCATCTACTTACTTTCGACGTTAAATCTGTTGAAATTTTGAACCAAATTAAAGGTTTGCAATCAGTAACAATCGTGAAATGTGTGCCAAGTAAATGTGGTCTGAATTGTGATACGGAATATAATATGGCTAAGGCTTCTCGTGAGTATGAATCATATCGGCTTTCAGTGTCGGAAAGTACTCGAGATACGTACCCTATTGGTCTGTCTTTACCTATTTCTCCTTGACGTAAAATACCTCCAATAGCGTGTAAACTAGCATCGCAGGTTACTATGAACGGCTTGGAAAAATCTGCAATTTGTAAAACTGGTTTGCTACAAAGTTTCTCTTTTAATACGTCGAATGCTTCTTGTGTCTGCTCATTCCATATAAGTTGCACGTCTTTCTTTAATAAGTTACTTAATGGTTTCGCAATTCTTGAAAAATTGTGTACAAATCGACGATAATATCCGGCTAATCCCAGAAATTCACGAATATTTTTCTGAGTTCGAGGTAATGGAAAATTTCGTACGGCTTCTAATTTTTTTGGATCCGGTTTAACTCCTTCTTTACTTAACAAATGCCCCAAATAAATAACTTCTTTCTTTAAAACTTCACATTTATCTGGCTGTAATTTTAAATTAGCTTCGCGTAATCGTTTCAGAAATTTCTCGAATTTGATATTATGTTCCTCAATAGTTTTTCCATAGATAACCGCATCATCCAAAAATAAGAAGATTTCTTTGCCTTGCATATCTTTAAAAATTTTATCAACACAACGTTGAAAGGTAGCAGGTGAGTTTGAAAGACCCATTGGCATTTTAGTGAATTCGTATAAACCGTTCGAAAAAAAAAAAGCTGTTTTATGTCTATCGGCTTCGTGTAAGGGAATTTGAAAGAATCCTTGAGCGAGATCAAATACGGAAAAATATTCAGCTCTGCCTACTTGATCGATTATATCTAATATATTTGGCAATGGGTATTTATCTTTTATAGTTATATCGTTTAATTTGCGAAAATCAACAACTACTCGATATCATTTATTACCTTTACTATCCGGAGATTTTGCCACTGAAAATACAGGTGAAGAATAATTAGAATTAGAAGGCTGGATTACACCTCCATCAAGCATTACTTTTATTTGACGGTCGAGTTCTTGTTTAAGAGCGTGAGGAAATCGGTAAGGCTTAGTACAGATAGGCACATCGCTAACGGTTAATATCCTATGTTTAATAAAATGAGTAGTCCCCCAACTTTTCCCCTTTTAAATGAAAGCAATCAGCATATTCCTCTATAGGCGCTCGATTGGCTGTCGCAATTCTGTTTCTAAATGAGCATATCTTAGTAATGGTTTCAAACGGTCTATTCTTGGCGTTTCGGCATTGTCAGCTTCCGTGACTTGAAAGATGGGAATTGCGTTATCTGGCATTCCGTTGACAAAATAATCTTTATCTGAAATTTCCATATAATTGTAACATAAGTCATCCATTTGACTATTCTCAATATAATTTTTAATAAAATGACAATTATTTATTTTCCGTTCTTGTTTATCTCCGTATAAATATTCAAAGGTTTCAGCATTTACAGATCCTTCTTCTAGCAAACAATTCTCAAGTCCTCCGTCGAATTCATAATCAGTAGCATTATTAGCAACTATCTCGTAATTATCGTTATTTTTATTCTCCTCAAATATATTCTCCGTATCCTCATCAACAAATACTTTTTTCGTATCAATATCATCATTTGTCATTTCATCATTAATAATTTCATCAACATTAACTTTACTTTTCATCTCATCGTTTTCCGCACTGGAATCAATTTTATTCATAACGATTTTTTTCTGAATATTCACATAATTTATATGCTCACTCTCGTTGCCTCGAGAAATGTTGGCTTGCAAAAGCTTCTTTAAACGATCAATTTCTTTAAATAAATTCTCAAAATATTTAATTGTATATATATTTTCAATTGATTCGTCTAATATTTCTCGAATATTATACTCGTCATTTTCTATAACGTCACGATCATTAGTGTCGAAATGCACATAAATATTTTCCGGATTCCGGTTAACATAAATACTTTCATTCCGTACATAATATTTTTCATTATCTTTTTCATCAATAAATTCACAACTTTCTTCAATTAATTCATTATTTTCCTCAATTAATTTATCATTTCCTTGATCAAAAGTATTTCGTTTATCATCAACATAAGAATCATTTTATTCGTGGTCTGTTTCCCCTTCTTCACTGAGATCGCTTCTTATTCGGGTATTTTTGAATTCACTTTTTACCCTCTTTTCTGGTTTCGTATCTATCGGTTCTGTTTCCGTAGGATACTTTTCAAAAGGGATTATTTGTCCATTAACTTCAATATAATTTTCAAAATAATTAATTGTTGCTTCGTTTTTACGAAAGAAATCATTACCTAATATGCTGGCTTCCGCTATGGGAAAATCATCGACAACCAAATGAAAATCTGTTAACACATTATTAAAATCTACCTTCACCTTGCCAAGAGTTGAAATATGTTGTGTCGTTATGCCTTCTAATCTTATAATTTCATTAAATTATCACCGTTCCATCCTCCGAAGTTCGTATTATTTGGCCGATTGTCATTTCGAAAATTTTGATTATTGCGCGGTGGGGGTCCTCGGTCTCGTTGATGGTCACGTCAGTCGTTTTGTCGCTGTAGATGCTGTAGAGCGAACTGTCGGCAGTTAAGTGTCACGTGCCCGACTTTTCCACAAAAACCACACTTTATTGAACTCTGGTCAAAATTGACTAAATGCACTTTTTGCGTGTCTCTAGTTTTAAATTTTGCGTCCGGCAACTCATCGTCGTCGATCGCGCAACCCGCATTTTCACGTTCTATCTCAATGGCCTGCTCTCGAGCCTCTTTTAACGTAGTAGGCGTACCCATGCGCCCTCGGATCTACCAGCGTAGTCCCCTTTTAAAAACTTTGATGCAATCTTTTTCGAGGTCACTTTGAAATGTTTGTTTATTACTTATTCGGCCCTCCCGCTGAGCTGCGGCTGTAATTTCTTTTTTGATTTCCCGAATTCTATTTAGAAATACGATCACTGATTCATTACTTTTCTGTTTCATTTTTGCTAGGTCGCCAGACCAATCATGATAAGTTTTTGCCGAACCGTAAATATTTTCAAAAAATTCCATAACTTCATTTACCGATGTAAAAGTCTGCCCGCGAGTGCTATTTAGTGCATCTCCATATAGGCGCATTCGGATAAATTTGGCTAATTCTCCTTCGAGTGTACTGGGTATCAATTCTTTAGCTTCTCTGCACCCATCGAGAAAAAGTGATAGCGATACATTTTGTCCATTAAACAGCGGAATTAAATCCAACACGTTGGTTATGGACATTCCGCGTACTTGAATTGTTTCTGCCATTTTGATTGGTTTTTTATTTATAATAGATGTATTGCGCGATGATTCGATTTTAGGCACGTTTAGGCTTCTATCAAAGGAGAGATAGAGTTCGCTTTTCTCGTCGGTCGAATTGCTGTCACTTGGCGATATTTCTATTTTTATATCCTGTGGATAGGATATCGCTGTTCCCGCTGCGAAGGTACTGAGTCTATCTATCACGAGTTTGATCGCTTGAAAAAACCCAAATCCTTGATTGTTTAAAGTTTTATTAATTTCGGTCGCGTTATCCTTGTTTTCAAAAAATGCGTCTAATATTTCCGGTTTTATTTCAATACTTAATTGTTGTTTAATTTTCTCGATCGCTGGTTTATAAATAGGCGTTTCGTCGCGTACTTCTAAGTTCTCAAAAATAGTTAAATTTTCTTTGGGAAGAGGTCTATGTACTATAGGTGTACTAGTATCGATGTGGTCCGAAAAATTTTCACTTTTTTTATCGCGATTTAGATTAAAGATAGGGGGTTTGAGTGTTATTTTTATTGTATCATTGAGGTCCTCATCCACTTCGATTATAGGAAAATCGTTATCACTGTTATCTTTAAAGAGATCTTGGTTAGTGCACGAACGATATTTATAAAATTCAATTTTATTTTTTGGAAGTTCTTTTTTCCTATCTAAGTCAAGGTTAAATTTTTGTGATGATTTGTTAACTTCTGTAGTTAAGCGACTTACTTCGTTAATTAATTTTGTTACTTCAGGACTTTTTTTTTCAATTGCAGTTTTTAATTCACACTCTTTGTCTTTTAGTTGTGTTAAAAGCGAATCGTTAGTTTCAAACGAAAAATTTGTTTTTCGGATTGTATTCACATACTTATCACGCGACATTGTAGGGAATTCATGGCAAGTGACTTCGTTTCCGCGTTTCCCGGCCGCTATGCACCATTTTTAAATAATAAAAATATATTAATGTGTTACGTCCAGATTACAAATTTATAATTACAAAATCTAACACATTAATACAATTACATGAATTCCTACCTGAATTGATAATCGAACTTCACGATACGTGAAAGTTATAATAATTTAAATGATTAAATGAGTGAATGATAGGAAATCCCTTTTGGCTACCGCGGACGCGGTCATTGCCTACCGGGGAAGGGAGCCGGATACGAAGTCACTTAAACTATGCATTATTTCTTTTTAAATCGACACACGTTTATTTCTATGAAAAGAGAAAAGTACCTTAATGTGTAAGTGTGCGTGGTTGTTTGTATATATGTGTGAAGAGATTCTTGAGTGTCTGCAGCTGTTAATCCTCGGCGCCTTCCAGCCTAGGCTCGGTGGTTCAGGTTACAGCGGTGGCTAGATGCACTTAGATGTGACGGCTCGTCCTTTCGATGTGCGTAGTGTAGATCGCAGGGAGTCCACTGCCTCTGTTGCTCCTTCTTTTCAGCAGGGGTGATATTCGGAAAAGTGCCGATGGATGCACTTGCTCGACTGAGCGACTAAGTCCGGTATGCTCTCTACTTTTAAACGTACAAGTAGCGAGTAATATGTGATACTTGTTTCAAGAGTGGTCTGGCGACGAGCAGAGTAACGTTCTGCGAGAGATTTCGGATATTACTGACGCCTTTTGCCCTTTGCTCCCGGGCTTTATATACTTGCATATCCCCTTGTTTTTCTCGGGCTAGTGATTTCCATATTGGGTCACCTCACTATTTTGTATTTTCCTCTCTCAATTTTAAGGGAATCGTAGCAGGTCAAGTCATAAACATCATAGTTTATGACTACCACTTAAGAATTTGTCTTTTTTAGAACTCTCCCGCGGTCTCTCTTTTACTTTTTCTCTCCTCGCTAGTTTTTTCTCATAGTCGTGCTCATTTTTCCGCGGTGGTTGGTCGTCGTATTGCGTGGAAACAGCTCCCCTCGTTCTCGTGCTTCTTAATTCATGGCTCTCCGTTTAAAAATACGAACACGCGGTTCTTGTGAAGTTATCATTGAATCTAAAATATCCCTTAGCGTTCTTATGGCATTTTGAATTTACTGCGTGGTTCGTTGGAATATAGCCTATTTTTGTGAAGGTGCCGCTCGCACGTATGAGCGAATCTCTCTCTCTCTCCCGGTTTTTCTTCTTGGGTGCCGCTTGTACGTATGAGTGAATCTCTCTCTCTCTCTCCTGGTTTTTCAGATCCACTTCTTAGGTGCCGCTTGCACTTATGAGTGAATCTCTCTCTCTCCTGGTTTTTTCAGCTCCACTTCTTGCGTGCTGCGATGACGTGCTAGTGAGTAAGTGTGTGCGTGTGTGTGTGTGTGTAGATGTGATATGTATAGCAATCGTAGTGTTTTGGATGCGTAATGGAATCGGTGATTACATTACAAGCACGAATTCTATGGGTGAGTCATCCGTGATTGATGATATTAGTTTATACGTCATCCAGTGCGAGCCTTCGATAGTAGTTTGTGTAGGAGGAATTTCAAACAAAAGCAGCTCAGATGATTTAGACACTCACAGGAATGGGTGTGTAAGAACGCCATCTTTTCTAACTATCAAAAATATCTCTAGTTATTCTTTTCTTCTTTTTTGGTTGTTTTTTCTTCCCCTTCCTGACGCTGTTTGATTTACCTCTTCTAGTTTTTGTACGTTTTTTTAACACCTTTCTTTGTCTTTTCTTGGTCTTTCTATGTGTTACAATATTACTAGAACCACCAAGCAATTGCAACTGAAATGGGTGCCCACGACGTACCCGTATATATTCAGATCTCCATTAGCTTATCCAATTTCTCTTCAGCTTTTCTCTTGAGTTTTTCGGCAGATTCTCTAAGCCGGTTGCAAAACGACTCCTTAATGGGTGTGTGTATCTTTGTTACGGCAGATACAATGTGCATTCCCGATCGCAGCGCCTCCTTACCAATACCCGTCAAAATATACCAGCTAAAAATGAACCAATACCTCGGCGGCCTCTTTGATACTGAGAACTCCTGTATACGCATCCAACTCCACCACCACTGTACCTACACCCAATCTGTGTATTAAAATATTCCTCGTATCTATCCATTAATTTCGTTTTGGTTTTAATCACTGATTTTCTTTATATGTAGTATTACTGTCAACGTCCCGTAATTGAATGGTATTGGTTGATCGCATTGATCCCTTATATCAATTTCAACGGTCTGAAATGAGTTAAATAACAATAGCAGGTACATAGATGAGGAAACACTTTTTATTCTTGTACTACTATAAACATAACTATCTGTATTTATGGATACCGATCGTACCATTCGTGATTGAATATCGCCAGTGATATATGGCTCACGAATTTCGCTATAGATCATAAGCATGGATGGTAGGGCATTAGAGAGATGAGCTGGTCTTTTGTCTTCAACCGAGTCGTTCCTCTCAAAGTCAAGACTTGTAGTTTCGAAACCCAAAATTTTTTATATTCTTTTGATAGACATACTTCATGCTGCAATCGTGAGCAGATACTTTCGGCATAGAGTCTGCTGATTGTCACATATCCTCCATGCTCAATCATAAATTCAAAGTTATTTTTCATGCACGCTAAATTGTTCAACTCATTTACCAACATGTCTATATCTTTATAAACTCCCTGGTGAATTAAACTCGCACCTTCGCTTAAAATGTCCACTATTGCTTTATTTTTCGGGGTTAAAGCATCATGTGAAGTTTCTATCAAAAGCAATATCTTCTACTGGATTATATGGCATATTTTTAACTAATACGTAGGGGAACACACAAAAGAGCAGATTAAAGGAAAAGACTATGCTGTATTGTCAATGAGACTTGACAAGACAGTACGTAGATACAACTTCGAGAAAGGATATCACATCCAAATCCCATCAAGGGAAGATTGGAGTGAACACGACCCTGGTCCATCCTCAGGTGAAACCTGGTACACAGATGGAGCCAGAAAGAAAGGCAGGGCGGGAACTGGAGTCTTCCAGAGAAGACCCGGAAAAAGGCTTATAGCACCGCTCGGAAAGCATGCCACCGTCTTCCAGGCGGAAGTAACAGTCATCCTGCTCTGCGCACAACTCGCGCTCGAGGAAAAAAGACAGGACTGCATTAACATCCAATCACTGACCGCTAGGACGGTGATACACCTGTACAAGTCACTAACGGGATAAGATACACAGGAATGGGGCATACCACCTGACACCTTTCACCCTCATGGATAAGTAATACAGGAATGGTGCATACCACCTGATACGCTGATCCTCAAAGGACGGAACTAGACTGGTACAGCCACTAGTTAACTACCGGGGATGCAAAGGGCATAAGACTAGGCATCAGGACCTAATGGTCCACCCAGACCAATAATAATAATAATAATAATAACTAATACGTAACGTTCGTTTTTATCTGATGACACGTGTTGAAACGTCAGCGGAATTTGAACCTCTGTGAGGGCAACGCACCATTGACCTTGGAGATGTGTTGGCTGAGGCAGTATGTAACAAAACGCGTCGTACTATTTTCTGAGAATTAATTCATACAGCTGTTTTTAGGCAGAACAATGTAGAATTGATCTTTCATGTTATATCCTTTTGACGTTACTCGCTTTCACCCATGAATTAAATTTATCAGGATATCCCTTCCAGCTAATATAATATTCTTTCCGGCACCCTTTGCCTTTGGTTTTTAGAATTTCTTCGATCTGGAAAACCTCTGCGTTTAAATCTGTCCAAACTCTGCTTAATTCTTCAGCGTAGAATAATCCATCGATGTCTTCTCTCGCTAGGTCTTGTAAAAAGTACACTGGTGGTTGGCACGTCTCCGAAACTCAATTAATCTTGAACATCTCTCGCGTCCAATCGCTCTCGTATCCTTTCGAAAACACCTTTGGCGCACGACTGATACGTACCAATTCTCCGGGTTTGTATTCAACAGGTCTAGTCGTATACTTATCATATCGCTGTTTTAAATTTTCACGAGCTTTGGCGACATTGAACAAAATTACAGATCCATAGAAGCTTCGTTGCATTAGTCCTATAGCGGGCCGGTACAGTTTCTTAACATCACTCATTCTTGTACCATTAGAATTTTTGAAGTGTAGATAACACTGTAGGACCTGACTATACAGTATCCATTTTTCTCTCTCATCCTTATACGTCTATGAATTCAGTATATCATAGACATCGAGTCGACATCGACAGTACTCATCTCGACATCGAGTCTACTCGTCATCGAATCTGGTGTTTGCACAGTCTTCAACATTTGACATTGTTACTGCAGTTTTTCATTGCCAGTAAGTGTACATTGAAGACGCTGCAAATTTTCTTGCGGTAAGGGAACCATCTTCAAGTATGCTCCTCTTTTACTTGTTGACGAGACTCACTAAAATTGTCCCAATAATAGGTGCAAGAAGAGCAGGTAAGAATCCACCACGTTGCACGATAATTTTTTTTCTTTTTGGACAAATTTATACAGGGTTTAGCGAGTTGCGTAGAATTTGTACGTGTTTACGCAGCTTCGTTTTATTTCCCTTGTTGAGAGGTTCGTTTCCAACTAGCAATATGTCGCACTAATTTATTATCTGCTCTTTGCATAAGTGCCTTTCTCTACTTACTGTTAAGATGGTAGATAGCCTTAAGTATTACAGCCTCCTTGTGACGAAAATGCTGTATTCGAGAAGATGGAGACCTTACAAGGAAACCACTGGTATTAGATCAGATGAGTATTCAATCCTACTCTTCTTCTTTGGCACGTAGACGTAGTGAAACTAGTCGTTTGGAAAAATACGGGTTCTAAAACGGTAATTGTTGGATGTCGCTTCCTTCAAATCCAGCAAGAGATATCCGTAAGGTTTCGCTGTTGCGTCCCAGTAAGCTTCTTCCAAGAATCGAGGATTATCCGGACAGACTTGGCGGGAAAGATGTACAATTTGCGATCTATCGCGTAAATTTCTAAAAGCCACTATGTATTGAGCGTTTAATGATATATCGCGCTGTCCCTTACCTTGATGAAATATATTCTGACTGATGTGGAAGACTGATAGCGAGTGATGATGAGAACCTTTTGAGAAGATATCAACAATCGCTCCTCTAGAGGACAATTCGCGCATCAAATCGTCGATAATCACGAGTTTTGGTCTTGGGTAATTGGCGTAGTCAAAACTCTGCGGTAAACCTTCATGAAATTCTACGTTTCTACTAGTAAATGTTTTGTATCCAGCTTGCCACTCGGCGTAATAGATGATTATATGTTCGATCCGGGTATCGCACATTCTATCAACGTTTATAAATCTTTTCACAAATTCAGTTTTACCGCAACCTGTCGGACCACACAAAATCGACGTAAACGGATGTTTCCAACGTATATCCATTGTACATACTGACAACCTCTTGGCTCCTGCTTTCACCAAAATACTTATCACTGTAGTGGGGGCTACTGTGTACATCTACGTGAGTGTTATGGAGGGGGTTCGTCTAGTCCAATGAGAAATCGTAGCCTCATCTTGGGATTAGGGTACTACAAACTACTAAAGATTAAACACGTGTTTTCCCTTTTTCATTTTATTTTATTTCCATTTTTTACATTAGTTTCAAACAGTTACGAATTCAATGACATTAGCATTTTTATAGTTTAACAATAGTTTTAACTTATTGGCTTCATCACTCAAACTTTTAAACAACTTCGTATCCGTCGCCAGTACTATGGATACTCAACAAGGTAGGAAGATTTGAAATTCATCGTCCAGAGTAGCTACAATTTTCAAAACAATATCGCGTGTTGACTTCTTTAAACGATGCCACAGTGTAACTGCGGGCAGCATCCAACTCAGACACCTTCTTCGTGAGAAGAAAACCTTCTCTAGCGATTTTATTGAGGGCATCTAAATCCATCTGAAAATATAATATTAGCATTATTATTTAAATTTATTATTACTTAAGAATATAATTATATTAATGTTAGATGTATAAACCTTTTTTTGTCTATCCAGAGTAAGATTCAACAGAATTTTATAGCTCGTCTTTTCCAAAGGCACTTATAGATATACAGCTTATCACCACCAGTATATGACGATTAAACACACCAGATCAGTCAACCAATCAACTTACTGCTGTCACTGTGATTGTTATATTAATTTGTTGGTGGGGGTTTACGAGTAGGGCTTGTTTCCATTCAATCAATAGACATTAGGTACAGCTGCGCCACCTATGACTTCTATTACGCCAGTCGTCGTGGGGATGTTCTTGTAACCATACGGATATCTTTTGTCCAATCTAACGAATCTTCATTTGCCGTATCCAGGTTTACACGTTTTCGTCTCGTTCTTCGTGATGATATCATGGAAAACAGTCCATCGAATAGCAGTGTTTAATAATACAATCTCGCTGTGTGGTGAAATGATCAATTCACGTATGGAATCAAAATTTATTTTTTGACTATTAGTAAAATTTAGACGTATTCCTTTAACTTTGCATACATAGTCCACACTACCGTCACGTATCTGGCACTAGTATGCTTAGAGTTTTGGGCCTCCTGTTAAAAACATACTGATAAAGGTACCAAGCCTTTTCTCACTCAGCTCATCAGTAAGACTACCCAATGCAGTACTTATCGGTAAATCGCCCTCTTCATCGTTTCGACTGATGTAGAAAACGGAGTCTGTATCGTAGTAGAATGCACGAGGGCTCAATACGTGCAGATATACAAAAAGTTTAAGTCGCTCCTGGTCTGTAGTAAATGTAGCCACCACAAGATTCGTCATTGCAGAGGATACTGAGAGAGTCTCCGTTGTATAAAACCAATTGATGTATAGAGTTTCGTCGTTGATAGGTAAACTCTCATTGACAGTCACTTCTAAACTTGTAAGTAATTCTGTTAACCTTTCTGGTGTTTTTACTACTTCCGTCTTGGACATATATTCTCACATTCCGAACTTTCCTCACGACGAATTCAAGCTCAATTTGGCAACCGATCGTAGACCCGCATTAAAATTTATTTTATTCTTATCCAGAATTATATCTTCAGTTTCTCTCATCTGGTGTACGTAATGATCTTTCTCTTCTTCTGTGAGACAGTCCGGCGGAAATCCAGATGCCTCTGTTTTTTGGGTAAAAAATCTTCTATATATTCGGCAAATAAACCTCCTTTGCGTGTGATCTGATCGTATTGTGTCATTTCATATTGCCAGATCTCATACACATCTTTGATCACATAACCTAAATTGATTCCGGTTTTCACTTCTTCAGAAACCCACGTACCATGTAAAAGGCAATGATTTACATCCTGATGTGGACAGTCATCTTGGATCATTTGCTCGCAAAATGTTCGACATAGTGGAAATAACAATTTGTTGTATATCTTAGGATGACCGACTGAATATATACCATACTTTCAGATACACGGATACGATGAATACACATCTACGTACTTGATTTCTTCCTCTCCTTAACATTCGATGAATTTTACTTTATTACCTGTTCGACCGCCAAAAAATGCGTTTCGTGGGTTTAACGGTTTATCTTGACATTTTTCTCATTTTCTTTTACAAATTCTTGCATTCGTACGTTAACAGCGTATGCAGAAATACTGACGCAAAATGGCTCACGGGTTTTTCTTAAATAGTTATCACAGTATATTGTGATATAGTGGGTATCCTAAGGGATTAAACAAAGGAGTCATCGATGTTCTAGGAAGATATCAGATGTATCACTGTCTTTACAACATGTGACTGCATACTGCCACGTATCATCATGAAAAAGTTTTTAATGAACATCATCGTATGAGACATCAAAAATTAAGTTGACTTGGCAACACATGACTGTATACTGTCATACATATCGTGAAAATTTTGGATATTTTGCGCCCAAAAAAGATTTACGTCAAATTAGCATGAAAACGACTACGGTTTGGGTAATACAAGAAGCTAGAAATGATGTCATCAAGTCAGACTTTTGTTCGAATGCTTGTCTAAATCATAGCAGTCTCAAAGATGAAGCCTACAGGATTGAGGATATCGAGAACAATGCAGAAAAATTCGAAGAGAAAATTGTTCACACAGCTGAAAAACTTGTGGATGACGTACAAAGTGTAGTGATCAAGGGTGCCTGTGTATCGGATGTACCTGAAATAGTGATTTGCAAGACGTTGATGCTTGCCAAACGTGACTACCAAATACCAGTTTTGGATCTTTATGATTTTAAAGTAGTAGAACTTTTATTGTGGGAAGATCATTGGAGCCTTTTTTCTATTTTTTATTTTACCCTCAATCTTGATAAGTACGTGTATGGTGTATTAAGCAACAGAGACTTGACGTAGTATACAAAAACAAAAAGTTTACGGCTGAAAAAGGGGCGAAAATCCACTTTTGTGGTCCTATATTACACTAATACATTACATTAATTACTAATATAATACACTAATATACATTGGTGTATACTTGAGTATACAGATTTGCGTAAAAAAGCAAATGTCAACGTGTATTCAAGTATAAGGAGTAAAGCCGTAGAGTTTCAAAAAAAGAATTTGCAGCGTAAGGACTTTTTTCCGCGGCCGGGATGAGCACATTTAAACACAATCAGAACTTAGCCAACGCGCGAGAATAAAAAATCTCAAACGTTATGAGTGAATCGGGATCTGAAATTGACGTTCTTATCATTAGTGATACAGAAAAAGAACCGTTAAAAATGTTAAACTCCGGTAATATAATTGTGATCAGTGATGGTGAAAACGATAGTGATGGTGGTCAAAGTGATGGACAAAATGTTAGTAGTACTGAAATACATCTATTAAATATTTTAACTAAAAATAATATAATTACTGTAGTACAACGGGATGACTAGCCGGGTGATATTGACGTGGAATCAACATCAGATAGTATTGCGTTCGAACATCTGCGATTGCTAGAACTGGAAGATACTTAGCTAAGTGAATCTTCTCATAGTGAATGTGAAAACATCATTGAAAGTGGCAGTGAAAATAGTGAATCTTCTAATAAAGAATGTAAAAACATTATTGATAGTGTCAGTGAAAATAACAGTAATAGATTGCCGTGTTTTAGAGAATTCAGTTCGATATCTCATCGATTAGACACATATTTACAGCTGAAGAGTTAAATAAAAAAAACTCCCTCGAGAAACTAAGACCATATTTGGTACGTACAAAAAGACGCCAGATCACGCGTAAGGACAATTGTTGCTTTTGTGAGAAGCGTTTTTATCTTCAGCGCCGCAATCAATATTTTAAATGGGAGTACTGCAGAAAATATCAGTAATGGATGTGACCAGTATGTGGCAGGCAATCTAAATGTTTTTGCGAGGAAGTTACGAGGTGATTTAAAAAAAAGGTAAAGAATTTATTACAAATTTAATAATAATAAAAACATATTTTCATTCTACCAGCGAGCGTGAACAAATGTGCAAAGTTTTAGTTTGAAAATATAATTTTGTGCTAAAAAACGTAGCGTGATATCATATTTTGAAAACAAGTTTGCACATTGAGTTATTTTACATGCATTGCAGTGTCAGCAAGCATGCGGCGCGAGAGCGACTCCCGGTCTCTCTCTCTCTCTCTCTCTCTATATATATGTATATATATATGTTAGGTGATTGTTCATCACCTAGCAATATTAATCAAATCTTTGCGTGAGTTGATCTCGCGCTCGCAACTATACAGTTACGGGAGAGACTCCACTCCTCGAATCTCTCCTGGCTGTCAGCTTAACTTTTCTCTTGACTGAAACGCGGATTTGTCTATAATAAACCTTGTTACCTTGTATGCTTTCTTATATCTTGCTGATCAACCCCAAAGTCTGTGGTCCTCTATCTCTTCCTGGTCCAAGGAAGATTCAAATGTATATGTGTAGGTTAAACCAATCAAAATGCACTTGAATGACGTTTGAAAAAAAGCTTCTGGTTTTATTTGGTCCTCTTTTATTATTAATTGGGCTCTATATTTATAATATATATATATATTTATATATATATATATATATATATTTAAAAAACAAATGCTGCCACTTTTTGTCGACGTCGTTCCCCGCCGGCCCCTTTTCCATACTGCTCATAGGTAGTGTAGGAGAGCCACGAGGAATGCACTTTTGACGTGGTATCATAGACTACTTCGGGTGCTAAACCCGATGGTCAGGAGGCGACGGTCACCCAGGAACCTAGCGAATCGCATGCAAAGTTCAGACGCACAGCTAGGAATCGCGAATTCGGCCATTTACGGCGGCCCAAAAGCACCCTGAAAGCGCCCAAGTCATGCAGCCGCAGCGGACGACAGCAGCACGCTAGCCTGGCGTACGCCCCTCCGAAATGGTCCTTCGAAACGTCCCCTTCGAAACGTAACCCGCGCGAAATAAACCCGTAGAGCCGCGCGTAAGTTCAAGTAGTGGTAGCGAATTCAGCGGTTCCGATAGAGGCCGACGCCTCGAGCGAAGGGCGCTTGCGGTCGAGGCAATCATGTCGACCAGCCCACCGTAACGATCAGCGTAGATCAATAGCAAGCGTTGATAGAGACTCAAGCGCAGAAGCCATTCGAGCGGCTGCCACGACAGCCACGGGCACCATAGGAACGACCCAGACAGCGTACGGCAAAGAAGAGCCAGTCAAGACAAACGCGTGAACGAGAGCGAGCCGAAGCTGGCAACGTTTATGAGGCACACACCCGAGATGCGTGAGCGCGAAAGCCGAGCAAGCACCAAGAGAATGGTGGATCCCGAGAAATTCGGAGAGCCGCCACAAGCGTCACCGACCCGCCCCAACCGAGCCACCAAGAAACGAAAGCACGGGAGAACAAGCCGGGTCGGATACACAGTCCGAGCGCAAGTTCGACAGCGAGCTCAACAACGCGTCCGACCGTGACTCTTTCGCCATAGTCAGCGCTTGGTCAAGTACCGAGACTAGCTACGAGTCAGAATTTGAACTAGACAACGAGCAAACTATATCTCCGAAAGTAAATTAAAAGGCGGTTTCATTAGCAGAACACTTGCAATCGTTCTCGAGACTGCTAGCGAATGGGAAGAGGATCATTCCCAACAAAGACTCGATACACGTTCTAATTTTGCCGAGGACGAAAAAACGCGTAAGCACGGATCGAGGCACGCGACCTCGCCGGCAAAGAATAAACGTATGCGCGGCGATAAAAGAACACGGGATAATAATAATAAAGACAAGGAAGGACGCAGCGAACGCGAGCTGACACAGCGACAGCCGCCGCGCCGCAAACCGCCGGATGGCGATAAGAGTCAGTGATGAGTCGGGCAATAGACAAAGTCGTCGAGCCGAATTACTGCCTCACGAAGCGCCCATGGAATGCGTAACTGCGGTCTGGTCGGAAAGTAAGGCGTACGAATAAACAATGTCGTTCTATCAGGCGGCCGCTTTTGTCCCTTATTTCGTCATGAGCTCATATGGCCCAAACTAGGAGAAATACATGCTCTTGTACATCGCGAATAAACTGAAGGGTAAAACGACAGAGGGCTATCGCGCGAGAACAGATAACTATACGTCGATAGAAAAGCTTCTCCACGATCTCAAACTGCACTTCGCTAAAATTGGTATCGTAGACTAGATTTATGTGCAAATAAGAGTCAACAATCAAAATACGGACGAACCAGTGGGCGATTGCGGTTTACGGGTAGAGAAATTATACAATCGATTCATGACGATTTGGTCCTGGATCTAACCCTCGCGGATAGAGAAGCTAGGACCCGCCACGCGAGATAAGACGTGATAGAGAAGTTTCTGTTCGGGATGAAGGCGCCGCCAGATCAGTTGGTGCGCAGTAGATCTCCGAAAGACCTAGGCACCGCGATAACGACGGCCATCGAGCTCGAGGGAAAACAGCACGGAAACGCACTATACCCCCGCCCATAAAGCTATCTGCACAAGTACGTAGGGCCACGGCGGAGGAGGTCGACGCTGGAGAAAATCAGCAACGCGAGGCAAAATCAGTAAATACGGGGGAAATCCAATTTCAAGACCAGAAGCTGATAGCGAGACCCCACTGCTGCTATTGCGATAGAACGGGCCATGCGGCCGATAGCTGCAACGCGTTAATTCGACACGCGGCCCAAAGACTAATCACGAACCGCGATAAGATAGGCAGCGGGGGATCGAATAATAAAAAATCGGGCCACGGAAATAACGGCAATTCGAAGTCTGGAAATAAAGGTAGTAATGGAAAATTTAATAAAAAGAAAAATCAAAAATACCGTAATGAAAATCGTTTGGATTAATCAAACGATAAAGGCGAAGATAACCGCAGTGAAAACAGCGACAATGAAAAAGCCGAGGATTTAAACTAGACGCACATTCGATACGATCCTCTAGCGTCGAGCGTGAGTATAGAAAATCAGAAAATAATAGTGAGCAGGAGAATGAGCAACATTTAATGTCGGCAAAGATCAAATTTCTAACCGCGGCTATGTATGTATGTATGTATTGTACCGCGTACACGCTCGGTCAGGTAGCTATGCAGCTGCAAGGGCTAGTCTGCAACATCCAAGTAGTGCCCAACGATTTTCCGATCGAAAATTCCGGAATCATTGGCTGGGATGTAATTGATACCCATGATGGATGTGTAGATGCAGCAAGCAAAAGCTTAAAGCTCGGAGGCGTTACATTGGCATTCAAGTCTGACGAGCGAATCCATCCCAGCTCATATTATATCCTAAACTAATGAGAGTTGTCAACGCACAATAACTCTAAAGGTTGCTTGGCTCTATTAAGCACGGATGAGGACAAAGCTTTGAAGCACAAAGCCTTAGCCCCGTCCATGCCTGACTACCTTAGCGATCTGACTAAGAACGGCCTCTAGTAGCTACCGGAAATTCTTTTGAAATCACAATAAACATACCCCGTTCTATAAGAGTGAGAGCATTAGAGAAAGAGAGTGCAAATGGAAGATGTGCAGCCTGTTTAGGTGTAAATCACTTACCTTGTATTTATTCAGCTACTGATCTGCTCAACTATCTGCACGTTTTCTCAGTAGAGGGTCGGCTCAGCATCCAAAGCGGAACGAGTGCGAATGCGAAGGCAACTCAGGAGTTAGGAGTTGCGGGTTAGGAGTAAACTCACTTGAGTACGCTTGCCGCCTATTTTGCACGCTCCTGTTCTAAACTGCTTTTCTGCCGCACCTGCCGCCGGGCACTTTTGCTTACAGTCTGTTGCACGCTCCTTAATGCAACCTTCAAGCTGACATATTATTCTGCTGGAGGCTACATTTTGCTACACTACTACCACTCTTTGAAACTCCTCCTCTGCAACATAACCTGCAAACTACCTGGCATTGCTCTCTCCTGTTTGGCCTGCCTTTTTGCACTCTTAGACAGCCACGTGGCGACATCTCACGAGACAACGGAACATCATCTTAGCACGGTCTCTCACAGGTCTGTGCGCTCCTTTTCTACTCTTACTACTGAAACAATCTGACGAGAAGCCCAACAAGCTCATTTGCTTTGTCGGTAACTCTACATCATAGGGTAACCTCCCGTGTACTCCACATTATCGACTGCCAGTAAGTTACCGGCAAAAATGAGCATTAGTGGAGAGAAGTGTACTGAAGCCTTTACTACCATCTGCAAGGCCTGTGACAAAGCCATCCAAACAAAAGACCCCAAAAAGTGTGAGATTTGCAATAATCATTTGCACACAAGATGCATCTCCTTCAGGTCTGTGATGGTGAGAACCGTTGCTACACTGGCTTGTTCTGCCTGCGTAGATGCGCATATCAGAAAGCGACTAGAGTCTTCACTTAACGGCAGTAATATGTCAGCAAAAACCGCGAACAATAACAGCAAGAAGAAGATCCAGTCTGAACCACCATCCACGAACTCATCACGCAGTCAATCTCTTGCGCGCCCAGCAGTCACTGCAGCATCAGCACCGCCCACCACCATGGAGTGCACTCTCCAGAATATCCTTACTGCACTGGCGGACATCCGTGCTAAGCAGGATGAAGCGGTGGAGGCGCAGCAAAACACCTCAGAGAGGATCTCCGGGCTGAAGGCTAGGCTAGGCCCCATAGAACAGCGCCTCAAGGCTCTTGATATCCTGCCCCAGGTACAGCCTCGCATGACAACTGCCGAGATATCCATCTCCGAGCTGAAGGTGCAGGTTCAGGAGCTAATATCAGGCCGCCTCCAACCTCAGCCCGTACAAAGCAGCAACAGTACCGAAGATCAACGTTCCCCTGCTGCCATAGTTCCCTCCGAGATCGCCAGTCTTCATAGGGAGCTCGAGGCCATCAAACATTACAGCCAGGAGAGCTCTCTTCATGTACTTACTTACTCAGTACTCTCTGCCCTTGACCCTACTATCCTCAGGAGGGACATAGCTGCCACAAGTATCATGGGAAGACTTAATGCATCCACCAACCCCTCGGCAGCAGATAGCAGGCTACAACCGATTGGTGTCACCCTGTCCTCCCATGCCAAATTAAAAAGGGTAAGCTGCACTCTTCCGAGATCAGCACGGACCTACTGGAGGAAGCCAAGGCTTTAGCCCCAGACCACCAGGGGCTTAATAACATCAACGAACTGCTTCCTCCAGATGAGCATAAGCTCCACATTAAGGCCAGACAGGAGGCTAGGAAAGCGCAGGGATGTAAGACCTACGTGAGGGACGGGAGGATTTTCATCCGTGCTACTGAGGATGGAAGAAAAGACACTATTATCAACAGTGAAGAGCATCTAAAGAATTTTTTAGCTCAGAGATTTCCGTGCAACAGCAGCAACGACCGCTTAAAATCGTTCGCATCATACCACCCTCACTACCATCATCATCCACATCATCCTTGCCTACATCTTCGACCGTTTCTAAGATGCCTCTGTCCGAGGGTTTAAGGGCCTGTCACTTCAATGCTAACTCTCTCACGGGCCACATTGAGGCGGTGAGGCTCTTCTTGTCCACTCGTCCCCTCTATCGCGTAATAGCTTTAACTGAAACCTGGCTGGATGACGAGGTAAAAACCATACTCTTACTTGACAACTAAACACTTCTTAGGCGGGATAGAAACAGAAATGTTGGAGGTGTGGCCCTCTACATTTAGCATTCACTCTCAGCCACAGTTCTGACATCATATGACGGTGTCTGGTCGGGCAAGCCAGGGAAGCCGGAGTATCTTCTCTGTGAAATCTCTGCAAGAGGTCTCTCACCCATCTTTGTTGGTGTTATGTTTGTCCATCTCATGCCTCCCGATCAGAAGATGCCAAGTTCATCAAGTCTTTCAGGTCTCCCGCTGGATCTGTATTTTTATAGACTAGCGAGAGACGATGCTCATAGACAAGTCGAGGATGCTAGGCTGAACTACTATCACTCACGCCTGTCCTTCCTGATTGATGTCGGCGAGATCTGGAGAGAGCTTGAGCGACTTGGAGTTACCACCTCCAAAGAAAATCCGCTGACCCCTGCCGTAGAGGAATATCTGCACACCCTAGAGGGTCTGAATATCCCCGAACATTTCAATTTCAGGGAAATAACGGAATCGGACGTCTTAGATGCACTTTGACTCCTAGGCCAGGGGCAGTGACGGCATCCCACAGGTTGTCATTTACAAAGCACTGCCGGTACTCGCTCCATTTCTATGTCGTATTTTCAATCTATCCTTGAGCGAGTCATGCTTCCCCTCGGACTGGAAAAAGTCACCAGTGCACGCAAAGTTAGTTCTCCAACAACTCTAACTTACTATCGTTCGATCTCCCTCTTATGTTTCTTGTCCAAGGCGTGAGTGATTAGTGCACAGGCAAACCTCTGAATATCTCGAATCAAGACTTTTCCTTGATGACCTACAAACTGGTTTCCGCACTACTCACAGCACGCAATCCGGCTTGATCAAGTTGACAGATGATGTCAGGCTTGGCTGTGACTTTAGCAAGGCGTTTGATACTGTGTGTCACGTCAGGCTACTCAGAAAGCTAACCTCTTTCGATTTCTCTAAGCAGGTTATCCGCTGGTTCGCCTCCTACCTCACTCTGAACTCTCCACCTTTTAACCGTTAAACATGGGAGTACCACAGGGGTATGTACTAGGCCCACTGTTATTTGCATTATACATCAATGATATCAGCCTCGTCTAGAGATCGACGTATCTCATCTCATTTACGCGATGACTTGCAATTTTACAGCCAATGCCACCTTGAGGAGCTCGATTCCTGTTCCGTGAGGATGAGTGCTAACGCCGAGAGGGTCATGGGCTGGGCTGCGCAGAATCATCTTAAACTAAACGTTCTCAAAACGCATGCAATCGTCCTGGTCTCCTCTTATTATATAAATGCTTATTTGTTTTATATATAAATATATATAAAGCTATTATATAAATATACTAAAGCTATATGCTTTATATATAAATATATATAAATAATTTATTATATAAATGCTCCTCTTATTATATAATTGCTCTTATTATATAAATGCTTTACCTTCTACAGCAAATGCCTACATTAACATAGGAGAAGCCAGGGTTGAACATCAGTCGTCTGTGCGTAGTCTGGGACTGGTGCTTGACTCTAAACTCACTTGGATGGAACACGTTACACAACTGTGTAAGCGTGCACACTCGCTTACGTATAGAATATACTTCTTTAGAGAAACCACCGGTTTCGAGCTGCGCAAGCATCTCGTGCAAGCCCTATTGTTCCCCATCATTGACTATTGCATTACTTTACGGTGGCCTGACGTAAAAACTGGACATTAAGCTACAGAGACTGGTGAACACGGAAATTCGTTACATCTATACAGGCGTGAGTTGCAATGGCTCACCACCACCGGACGTCGAAAGTACTTTATGACCTGTTTCCTTAGAAAACTTTTTAACACCACTACTCCATCTTATATCATGGCCTTTTTTGACTTCCACGTCGCCCTCCGCCCCGTGGGGTAAGGTGACTCCTCCGGACATCCCCACTTTCGTCACAGAGACGCTGAGGAATTCATTCCATATAAGCGCATCATATCTTTGGAATTAATTGTCCTCTCATCTTCGCGACAATAGATCACTATCAACTTTCAAACGTCAGGCAAAACAATACTTTATTAATCTAGGAAACACTTAAGCACTGTATAATCACTTTCATCTCACAATCTCATCATTCATTCTTTCATTCACTCATATTATCTTTAAGTCATATCAATTATCGTATTATCTATATATTATCTATAAAAATTTAATGTACTTTCTTAATGTATTTCTGTTAATTCTTTTTGAACAGAAAAATGTACAGCAATAAAAGTATCTAAATCTAAAAAATCTAAATCTAAATCCTTTGTTTAAGGGCAGATGGAGCAGATACCGAACAAGCTTATGAGAACATCACCGCAAGGAGGATACGTTGACCAAAAAGAAGGCAAGGAGGGAGGCAGCGTCTCAACCACCTACTGACGACCTCAAGCATGAAGCCATCTTAGCAGGTGGCTGAAACTAGGAAGGCGTAGAAAAAGAAGAATAAGAAGGACGGCAAAGGCACTGGTACCTTAAACCAAAATGGCACCAGAAAGAAGAGACCGCCACGGGCAAGAACAACCCGGCTGGATGCCGTTATTATAAGGGCTGCGGAAGGGAAGTCTTACGCCGACATCTTGAGGAAGATAAAGGCGGATCCTCAACTGACAATACTCGGCGATGTCGTAAGCAGGGTACGCAAGATGACTCCCGGAGATCTGCTCTTGGAACTCCAACACAAGGTGAAAGGGAAGACAGCAAAATTCCGAATAGTAGTCGAATGGGTGCTGGAGGATGGTACGAAGATTAGGACCCTAAAAGACGTAGGGGTCTTTAAACTAAAGTTTTAAGTTAGTTAAAGACCCGAGAGTTTTATAATCACGACGCGCCCACGACTAAGGAGATGGTAGCGAAGTCATTACGGAAGGCATACGGCGACACGCAGACAGCGTTCACGAAAATGCCGGCGGGAATGGCACAGCGGATGCTAGCAAAGAAGGATTTATAGGCGCTAAAGTAGCAGGTGTACATATCTATAGCTGTTAAGCTCCCCCAACGCGCCAATCAAGCAGTTCAAACAACTCTTAGATCGGCTCGTGCAAGACGCGATAGGAAGGAAACCACTGCTGATCGCAGGGGATTTTAATACCTGGGCTATAGAGTGGGGGAGCATAAGGACAAACCAAAGTGGTCGAGTGCTTCTGGAAGCATTTACTCTTTTAGACTTGGTGTTGGTCAATCAGAGTTGCGCCAACACCTTTAGAAGAGGAGACACAGGGTCTATTGTAGATCTGACGTTTGTAAGCGGTTGTCTAATTGACTCAGTTGACACGTGGATCGTGATTGAACACTACATCAATAGCGATCACCAGGCCATAATAATGGAGTTAGGTAGATCGAAGCAAGGAACTACTGTAAGTACAAGGACCAATAGAGTCAGTTGGAAAACGAAGGACTACGATAAGGAGATGTTTCTGTTGGCACTGGTGGAAATGCAACTTTTAGGGACTGCGGACAGTAAGGCTAGGCAGGTGATGGATAATATCACCCGAGCCTGTGACGCTGCTATGCAAAGAAGAGTGCTCAACCAAAGACGACCACCAGTATACTGATTGAATAAAGAGGTGCAGAGTGCTCGTAGCGAGTGCAACCGCACTAGTAGACAGGAGCAGCGGGCAAGGAAGAAATACTATAAAACCGAATGAGTCCAGGAAATAGTAGATGCCTGCCAGCAAGAAATGAAGGACGCGAAGCGGAAACTTAAGAAGACAATCCGCATCAGTAAACGACGGTACCTCAAAGAATTACAGGACGAGGTTGACCAGGATCCCTGGGGTCGACCATATAAAATAATAATGAAGAAGATTAAGGGAAGCTATGTCCCCCGTCCCAAGTGCCCAGAATTATTACACCCGGTCGTGGTCACGCTGTTCCCCAGACAACTGGAGGAGTTGTGTGTTATTAAAGCAGGAATGAATGAGGTAATCATTCCTCAAATGACGACGGAGCTTCTGGCTGCCTGCTAAAGGGTAGGAAACAAGAAAGCTCCGGGTCCGGATGAGATACCCAATATGGCATTGAAGGATGCTATCTACGCCCAGTCAGAGGTATTCTTAGACTTGTACAACTCATGTCTCGAGGAAGGGATATTCCCTTACAACTGGAAGAAACAGCGCTTGGTGCTGTTGCCAAAAGGAAAGAAGCCACCTGATGATCCAGCGTCATACAGACCACTCTGCATGCTGGACACACTGGGAAAGATCTTAGAACACATAATCTGCGTCAGAATCGATCAGGCTATAGAAAACTCAGGAGGACTCGCTGAACACCACTATGGATTTCGGAAGGAGCGTTCTACCCTGGTCACAGTTGGCCTGGTAATTGACACTGCACGATCAGCAGTACAGGGAAAAATGTGGAAAGGAGAAAAGAAGAAATACTGCGCCATTGTTACACTGGATGTTAAGAATGCATTCAACTCAGCCAAATGGAGTAACATACAAGAGGCACTCCGAAGGCAAAATGTGCCTCTATACATAAGAAGGATGATGTCCGACTATTTGAAGGACAGAATCTTACTATATAGCACCGAGAATGGTACCAAGACCTATAAGGTCACAGGAGGTGTCGCCCAAGATTCTAAGACTACGACTGCCTGGAGGGGCAACCATAATAGGATTTGCGAACGGCATAGCGGTAGTGGTGCTAGCGAAACATATAGAAGATGTTAAAGAAATAGCAGACGAGGCGATCCGTGTAAGACATAATTGACTAGCAGAAACAAGTCTGGAACTAGCCAGCCACATGACGGAAGCTCTCCTAATTTCCAACAGGAAGAAATTGGAGACGATAGCACTGACGGTGGATGGACATGAGATTGTCTCTCAACCAACTATCAAGTACTTAGGTATCACCATTGATGCAAGACTGACTTTCAAGCAGCACTTAGAGATGGTGAACGATAGAGCAGCAAAAGTGGGCGCTGCTTTGTCACTACTAATGCCAAACGTAGGGGGACCAGATCGATCATGTTGTACAGGGCACCCATATGGGCGGACGCCATGCTGGTGCAAACATATGCGCGGAATCTATCGTCAGTGTACAGGAGAAGTGCATTAAGGATTGCCTCTGCATACTGTATGGTTTCTTACGACGCCGTATGCATAATAGCAGGTATGCCGCAAATTGACCTCCTAGCAATAGAGAGGAAGGGCGTATTCGAGGTGAAGAATTGGAGTACGACAGCACTCAGAAGGAAATCTGGGATTCCGCAAGGGAACAGACAATAACTGAGTGGCAAAAAAGATGGGACGCCAGCAGCAAGGGGCGATGGACTCATCGCCTTATACCGAGGATAGAAGACTGGATCAAAAGAAGACACTGGGAAGTCAATTACTACCTCACGCAGTATTTGACCGGACATGGATGCTTTCGAGCTTACCTGCACCGGTTCAAACTAGAAGACAGTCCGAACTGCTCGATATGTTCGGACGCAACGGAGGATGTGGAGCATGTCTTTTGAAACTGCTCAAGGTATCAGCATGAGCGACAAGAACTCGAGGGATCCTTCAAACGAGGGTAACCCCTGAGGTGGTGATGTCGGCTATGCTGACCTCGCAAGATGGATGGTACGCAGTCAGGCACTATGCAATAGACATTCTTAAGAAGGCCAAGAAAGACGAGGAAGAAACATGAAGACGAAAGGCCGAATAAACGCGTGTTTCTATGCGGGCTTAGTGAGTGTGCGAGGGTATCGGAGGGTGTGTGCGGGTGTGTGTGTTTCTGTATGTGTCTGTGTGAATGTAGATGAGTTAGAGTAAGTGTTAATGAGTGTGTGTATGTTTTTTTTTTTTTTTTTTTTTTTTTTTTTTATTGGAGAAAGAGGTTGGAGGGAAAAACCTTAATAAACCATGACATCGCCTGATCCACCGTGTGTTGGATTCTCACCAACTAAAACCCTTCGTTTTGCGACCGAATATAGAATCCAATTGCAACCCGAATCCTCTTCGCTCTCCTTACCGATTTATCGGTGAGGTGGGACAAGCTCCGTCTTCAGTGCCTTTTTCCCCCGCGGTACCACGGTCAAGTATTACTTCGCGGGGGGGCATAGGGACATTGCTCTTGTCTCCTTGATGTGATTGTCATTCCTTATGCGTCCATATCTAGTAAATCTACTATCGTACCTTCTTCATTATAGGCTGCCGTCTACTTCTTACCGCATCGTCCGGTCGTCAGCTTCTTGCAGCATCTCTCGTCTTCTTCTCTTTTCGTCGCCGCTCACTTTCTTGAGGATGACCGCGGCGTAGTTACTAACCACGTGCCAGCCCTCAGCGGTGGCGAACATAGCTACCATAATAGACTCGGGAGTTGCTCTGGTCTGGAGGTAGCGTTCAAACTCTTCACGCTCCTGCTGGTAACGCGAGCAGTAGCAAAAAACGTGCTCAGCGTCCTCGCACATGTCCAAACATGCTGGGCAGTCTGGACAGTCTTCTAAATTAAATCTACATAGGTATACTCGATAGCATCAATGTCCCGTCAAAAATTGCGTGAGGTAGTAGTTTACTTCTCCGTGTCTTCTTGTGAACCAGTCTTCAATCTTTGGTATAAGTCGGTGCGTTCAGCGCCCTTTCAGGCTACTGTCCCATCTTCTCTGCCACTCAGCTACTGTTTGTTCTCTGGCAGCGTTCCAGATTTCTGCCTTCGTTCTATCGTTGTTCTCCTGTTTTGCCATGTATATGGCCTTCCTCTCTAGTGCTAAGAGGTCGATGGGTGGCATGCTTGCCACGACGCTTATTGCATCATCCGATACCGTGCGGCAAGCAGACGCTACTCTTAGCGCACTCCGTCTATACACGGATGACAGGTTCCGCGCATAGGCTTTTATTGCCATTGCATCTGCCCAAATTGGTGCCCCATACAGCATAATCGATGTACTGACACTTGCTAACAGCTTCTTTTTCTTCTGAGTAGCTCCACCGACATTCGGCATGAGCCGAGATAGAGCAGCCATCGTTCTTGACGCTTTTTCACCTGCTAATTCAAGGTGCTGTTTAAACGTCAACTTTTCGTCTATAGTAACGCCCAAATACTTGATAGTCTATTTAGAGGTTATCTCATGGCCGTCTATCATTAGGGCGATCGTCTCCATTTTCTTCCTGCTAGATATCAGGATCGCCTCGGTCTTGTGTCCAGCGAGTTCAAGTCCCGTTTCTCTCAGCCACCTCTGGATGGTGGTGATCGCTTCATTGGTGATTTCAGCGACGTCTTCTTTTTCCTTCCCTACTACTACAAGAGCTATGTCGTCTGCGAATCCTACTACCATAGCCTCCCGCGGGAGTTGTAGTCTCAGCACTCCGTCAAACATAATGTTCCACAATGGCGGGCCCAGTACTGATCCCTGTGGAACACCTGCCGTGACCTTGTAGGTTTCAATGCCGCAATCCGTTTCGTACAGTAAAGTTCTGTCCTTCAAATAGTCGGCCATCATCCTCCTGATGTAGGTAGGCACCTCAAGCTTTTCAAGCGCTTCATGTATCTTCGTCCAATTTGCAGAGTTGAATGCGTTTTTGACATCCAAAGTAATAACTGCACAGTACTTCTTTGTTCCGCCCTTCCACCGTTTTCCACTGATGGCTGCTCGGGCTGTGTTTACCACTAGGCCGATCGCGTCCAAAGTAGATCGGCACTTCCGAAAGCCATATTGGTGCTCGGCAAGCCCCTTGGTCTCTTCGATTATGCACTCCATCCTGCTGCTGATAATGCGCTCCAGTATTTTTCCTTGTGTGTCCATCATACATAATGGTCTGTACGATGTCTCCCCTCCGGGCGCTTTGTTACCCATAGGTAACAACACAAGTCGCTGCTTTTTCCAGTTCGTCGAAAATCTCCCTTCTGCTAGGCATGCATTGTAAAGGCCAACAAATTCTTCAGGTTTAGCCTCGATGGCATGCTTCAGCGCCACATTTGGTATGCCGTCAGGACCGAGAGCCTTATTGTTTCCTACCCTCTTGCTTGCTACGAGTAGCTCCTCAACTGTAATTGGAGGTATATCTTCTTCCCGCACTTCCTCTGCTATAGCATATGGTGCGCCCGGCTGACTTGGAAAAAGTGTTGTCACTACCCTCTTTAGTACCTCTGGGCACTTTGGTGGGGGTATATAGCTTCCTTTGAGTGTCTTCATAACTGTTTTGTAGGGCCTGCCCCATGGATCTTTATTGACCTCTTCTAGCAGCTCCTTATGACATCTCTGCTTGCTTTCACTGATGCACTTCTTGAGGGTGCACTTGGCTTCTTTCATTCTTCTGCTGTATTCTTCTACAGCTTCGCTTCCAATACCGGTTCGGTAAAACTTTTTCCTTGTCCGTTGCTCCAGCCTTCGTGCTCGGTGGCAGGCGGAACGCGCTGATCTAATCTTCTCGTTCCACCAATATACTGGTGCCCATCTTTGATTGGGCACTTTTCTTGGCATAACTGCGTCACAGGCTCGGGTGAGCCATTTTGTCATTTGTTCAGCCTTGTGTTCTGCTGATCCCGTCAATTGGATATTTCCTAACATCATCAGAAATAGTTCTTTGTCGTACTCCTTGGCTTTCCATTCCATTTTCGTACTTATAGGGTTAGTACAGTGTACCATGTTTTGTGTGCCCAGCTCCATTATAATGGCGTGGTGATCACTATTAGTGAAGTGATCGCTTACGGTCCATTTACTCACCTCTTTTACCAGACATCTACTAACAAATGTTAAGTCGATCACTGATTCGGCGTCCACCTTTTTATAGGTTGGTACGTTGTCTTCGTTCACCAGAACCAAGTCCAGAAGTGTGAATGCCTCTAGTAGGGCCTGTCCTCTTCTATTGGTTTTTCGGCTGCCCCATTCAACCGCCCATGAGTTAAAGTCCCCAGCTAAAATAGCTGGTTTTTTAGCCCTGACATCTCGTACTAGCCGGTCCAAGAACTGCTGAAACTGATCTATTGGCGCACTGGGTGAGGCATAACAGCTGTATACCTGTATACCCTCAATCTTTGCGCTGGCAAAACCTGCTTCTTTGACTCTCATCCTGCACGCCCAAATAGCTGCTTTACCGGAGCCATCGGATTCCCACCTTGGCTGTTCAAGATCTCTGTACTGCTCACTGATTATAGCGACATCAATCTTCTGCTCACGGACGTACTGACAGAGAAGGTCCTGAGCTGTCTCACAGTGGTTCAGGTTTAACTGTACTATTCTCATCTTCTTTGTTTTGTGGCTTTCACTGCCGCTTGGTACGCTGGGCAATCATAGCTACCTGCGGCATGGTCGCTTTTCTCTACGTCGTCCTTTCCTCTGCAGAGAATGCAGCTGGGCTGGTTTGTGCAGTCTTTCGCTACATGTCCCGCTGAGCCACATTTGTAGCAGCAGCGGTTTCTGTCGTGCTGCTCAATGCAGCTTGCAGCAGTATGGCCGAAGCCCAAGCATTTATAGCACCTGAGCGGGTGGGAGTCTCGCTTTATTGCTCTTATTCGGCAGATAACCCACCCTATCCTTATCTTCTCACCCTTGATAAACTTCTGAGCTATCTGGGCAGGTAGTTGTACTATTGCTTTCTGCGTATCCCCATAGGCTTTATGAAGCGACTTAACCGCCGTAGGTTCGAAATTATGTCCTTCCTCGTTATTTTTGCGTTGTGCGTCCACTATGTCCTCCTTAGTGGTCAGCATGTCAAGATCTTTAATCTCGAAGGCCTCTTCATGATGCAGCGCCCTGATTGTAGCAGTTTCCACTAGTACTACTTTCACCGCTTCCTGGAGCTCAGCTGTTTCCACCTCCTTGGAACGTCGTAGTTCGAGTAGCAGATCTCCTGCTGTCGTTTTGCGTATTCTACGTACGCTGTTTCCTAACTTTTCTAGGCTAGGCTCTGCCGTCATTTTCTTTAGGATTTCGGCGTAGCTTTTTCCACCCTCGGCCTTGATGACTAAGGCGTCAGGTCTAGGGGGTCTTGCTCTTGCCGTCCTACTTTTTCTGCTGCCTTTTTGGTCTTGGCCACGAGCACCAGTGTTATCCTTCCTGTTTACGCTTTTTTCTTTTTTCTTCTTTGCCTTCCTTGTCACCACCTCTTGCCACGAGTCTTTCTCCCTCTGGTGGACATTGTCGTCGGCTACTCTTCTTGCAGAGCTCGCCCCACTAACGCAGCTAGCCTGCTGTGGTTTCCCCTTGCCGACCGGCTTAGGGGTCACTTCGTTCGCCTCTGCTAGACTAATTGCCCTTTCCAGAAGCCCAGGGGTTGTTTGGGTCACCTTGCTCTTAGTCCCTGGCCGTTGGCACTGCATAAGGTTATTGTCTGCAGAGCAAAGAGTCCTGTAGCTGGCCCTTATGCTCCGGGCGAGATCCTTAATTTGCTTGTGCACATCGTGTCTGTCCCTGACATAATCGATCAGCTCATCGATTTTGCTGCCAAGGCGATCTAGGTGTACGTTTTTGGAGGTCACGCTTTCTGCTCGCTTGTCGCCATCTGCGTCTACCTCCATAGTCTCTGCCTTCTTTCCTGTAGCATTACCATTGCCTTCCCGTGCCAGGTTACCTACAACGGGGCTGGTTGTGTTTTGAATCGAAAGCGTACTTTCGCCTCTCCCAGATCCAAGGGGTTTATCCCCAAGGAGGCGCGCGTCGACCACCGGGGCTGATACCCGATCGGAATCGACGGCATGATTAGTAATGCCTGCCTGGGTACTCATATGTTTGAGAACGCTTCTTGATTGTTTGTCCTTGCCACCCTAAATACCTGATGTTTCGGTAATTCTAAACAGTGCTGGGGTGCCGAGGACTTTCGTGGCAGCGCCGTTAGCTCCTGTACCCTAGGAAGGGGCCCTTTAACAAAGTGCTAGCATCCGGACCAGATGCACCTTGGTTTTTTAAGCGAGGTTGTTACTCCTCCCCCTCCTCCTTCCCCACCTCTTGGGTAGTGGGGTCCCGGGCTTGGGACCGGTGTAGCGGAGTGTGTGTATGTGTGTGTGTGTGTGTGCGTATATGTGTGTGTGTGTGGTGTGCTTTTTTTCAAACGGGCGCACTATGGGACATTATGGAAATTTTTTTTCAAAATAAAATATCTCCTTCCAGTATTGACCAAATTTGACAATTTTTTTTTGTTTTGCAGGTTATACTCTACAGTATACGAGAAAAATATAGAAATTAAATTAGCAATTGTCGCTGGCCTAGGAAAAATCGTAATATACGCAACTTTTGAAAAATTCGACATTTTCGGCTTGCAGATGCGAGATATTGCTTACATATTCAGAATATGATTGAATTAGCAATATATATTGCTAATTCAATCATATCCGATATATTGACATTTCTGGCTTTCAGATGCAATATATTGCATATAGAATCAGAATATCGATTGAATTAGCGATAAAAATATGTGGATACATATTTTATTTGTTTAATAATTATCATTCCCAAAATATTAAATGTTATTAAATATTTTATGAAATATAAATAAATGAGCAACACCAATATTGAAAATTCTAACATTAATTGTGGACGGAATAATCTGCTTTATTAATGTCTGGTTCATTTTCTTCTCCACATTATGTTAATCTTATTAAGCTTATCGTCGTACAATTTCTTTACTCTGAATTTAATATTTTAGTTTTATAGCAAAAATTCGGAATCATCAGAATCTTCTATTTTGTCAGTATAATTTTCGTCCTGAATAAATACAACTTCATTTTCATATTGATCTGTTTTTAAGCTCTTCCTGAAAATAAATTATTAAAAGAAATATTATAAATCTAAGTAAATAGCTTCTTATTAAAGCTAAATTTTTATCGACTTGTTTCAGTACATTTTAAATTTATAGTTTTTTTAACATTTAATCTGTTTTAAATTAAATCAAAAATTTAGTTTATGAACTTTAAATTACTACAGTAGAATAATATTATTCAAAAACCATTTAAAAATATTACAAATTATCTATTTACCAACTTTTCTTTCATAAATATCTTGGTATCATTAATCAATTCTAATTTATGTTTCTTTGTGCGATCATTAATATTTATTAGAGAAATTTTTGGATCGTTTAAATATATCATACATTGAAATACGTCAATAATTCGGAATTTACGACTACTTTGCCGTGCATGCTGAATCATGTATTTCCTAAAAAATGTATGGCTTGTTTCTAGAGCATCTTCGGCATAGTATGCTATTGGTAAAGGAAATTGCTTTATAATGTCGCATCCATGCACAAGTGCTTTGTGTACAGTGGGGCTCATGCGCGCCCATGGATACAAATTAAAATAAATTCTTGTTGTATCATTACATAATATATCAACAAAACTTAGATTTAACGATTCTTTGCATCGATACAACGATATTATAGTTGCTAAGTTACAAACCAATCTTTCATTACGTTCTAGATAATTTGCAAATTCTCTTGGATAATTTAAACATTTTCGAGCTAGATTACCCGTATTAGTTGTGCCATGCCCTTCAAGAACTTGATTAACTCTGATGCCAAACTTCAGTTTAATTTTTGCTTATACTTCTTTTTTACGAACTTCGAATTCATCTACAATATGAACAGATTATATTAAGATTTTATTGTAATATAATGAGGAAAAATAGTAGGAAAGTACTACGCTGCAACGGTTAGGAACGTTAGGAAAAGTTTTTTCCTCCCGCTGCTCAAAAGTTTGAAAATTATCAAAAATTTTAGTTTTAACAATTTTAAAAACTTTGAAAATATTGAAAAATTTGAAAAAAATTTTTTAATAGTTATACAGTTCTCAATTTCCTATTTCTTTCTCATATACGAAAAAACAACCTATTTTTCTTGCCCTTGTCAAAAAGAGGTTTTTTCAAACTCGGGTAATGTTTTGAACACTCGTGTCCGTATCAGGCCCTCGACTCCCACTCGTGCTCAAAACATCACCCTCGCACGAAAAAGACAATTCCACCCCCCCCCCCCCCCCCCCTAGTTGCGCAATATACTATTTTTTATAGCATAATCGATATAACTGAATATTTTACATTTTCTTATGTAAGAAAGATCCATCTTTTTTAAAAAATAATTTAGTTATACCTTTTAGTGCTCTTGAAATATTCCAACTTATTTGGATATGCAAAAGATCTATTCCTAGTTTTAAAGATGATTCGTTTGGAGTAAATTTTTTTTGAAATTATTAAAACTGTGTGATGATTCCAAATACATAGGACATCTTATTGTAGATCTGTTACCAACAATTGCGTTGACTGATAAATTTTACTGATGCCTTTTTGTTGTTTGACATAACAAAATGATATGAAACAAGTGACTCA
This sequence comes from Muscidifurax raptorellus, assembly GCA_020010945.3. Classification (NCBI taxonomy): domain Eukaryota; kingdom Metazoa; phylum Arthropoda; class Insecta; order Hymenoptera; family Pteromalidae; genus Muscidifurax; species Muscidifurax raptorellus. Next base: position 27,352,816 of record CM052077.1, on the reverse strand, counting down.
ATCTCAAATTTTATTCTATTTAACTCGTTAATAATTATTTCTTCAGTTTCTTTTTCAAAGACTATTCGTATTGGACGGAAAAATCTATAGCTCTGAGGAGTAGGATTTAACCATGAGCAGTTATCTAAACAAAAGAAAATTAATAAAAAAAACTTTTTTCGTGCTTTTAATAATTATACATCTAAGTATACCCAAAACTTATTAAACTTATTATAAAATTTATAGGAATGTATTGTTCAATTATTGTTATATTTACCATTAGTTCTTGAAATCAATTGAATGATGAGCGCACAAGTAATAAACAAATGTTGATGAGATCCGGAACATTCATTCATAGTATTTTCATAGCCTTGTTGTGGGTTTAGATATTCCGCTGAACTATCAAGTCCTAATGTAGCAGTTAAACGCAAATTTTTTAAGTCTCTTTCATTCCAATCTAAAGCAACACTTTCACATAATCTTTCAGCACTCTTATTAAGTAAACTTTGAAGCGGTATGATAACTTCAGTTTCTGACGATTTACAGTTATTTACATGACACATTAACATTTCCTCATGCAATATTTGATAAGAAGGATATATATTGCAACCTCATGAACGACTATCTTTCACCAGAGCTACATACTTATTTTTAAAGTAATCATTATCTAAATAAAATGCTAAAGCTGTATCTTTAGTATGCCGTAAACTATTTGTATCAGTATTATTTGATTCTACTTTTGTTTTTTTTCGTGTATATTTATAGCTAATTTTAATAATGAAATATCATTCTGATCAAGAAGTTTATGAAGACGTCGATAGACGGTACTTAGTGAAGAATTTTCTAAATCAATTTGTTTTCTCCCACCTTTATTACTATTTAATCTCTTGAGTTTTTTTGGTCTACTTGTGTGATACTTCCTCGATTTAGCAATCATACTAAAATTATATAATAAGGCTAAAATATTTAAGTTTATAAATTGTCATTTTTAAACTTGCTTGATTTTACTAATTCGTCAAAAATACAAACTGTACCAAACTTGACAATTATTACGATTATTGAGAAAACATTTATATAAGAAACAAACATTTTTCCAAAAAACTTTACTAGAACTTTTTATTGTTTATAATAATGAAATTTGTAAAACAAAAAAGTTATAGTGTATAATCTCGGCTCTTATCAATTTTTGAAAATTTAATTCACAATTTTCATTTTTTTAGTATTTATAGCAGTTTGTCGTAGCGTCAAATTTTTTATGACTTACATTGTTAGATAGGTAACAATCATATTTTCTGATGAAACAAAACCAGATGATTGACACAATTAATTACATATGTACCCAGGCGAAAATTCATTTATCAAAAAAAAGGGCCACTAAAAGCTCAGACATTTTATAATAAATTTATAATATATGGATTTTGGATTCTAATAATAATTAATAATAGTTTAAAGCTTTTATTAGATTTTCTTAGCTTTTATTAACTTTCCGATATTCTAGTACAAAGTGCAAATAAATGCGTAACCTCCAAAATAGCTAATAACTATTTATAAATTTAAAAAAATATTTACACATAAGAATTTAGATTAACAGGTATTTATAATTTTTCTGATTAATTAGTAATATAGTAAAATGTTTTTAAAAATCTTATAACTGTTAAGAACTATTATAAAATAAATTTTAATTTCTCTCCTTATAACATGATATCAAACTTATGTTTATGATCACCTGTTTGAAAAGACACTAATAAACCAAAAAACTCACGATCAGTAACGATAAGCATTTTTTTCTCTATTGTGAAAAAATCCGAACCCCAATATAGAAGTAAATAGTGTCACGGACGCTGCGGCTTCGTCTGCTTCTCAAACTCGCCTTCGTGGCGCTACCGCGCCACTTGATAATAGTTAGTTTATATAATTTTCAAAATGCTAATTTATGCTCATGCACAGACATTATAAAATGTTATAAACCATAATAACATTCCAAATTCCACACTTTATAAACTATTATTAAAATCTAATAAAAGCTAATAAGTTTTGATAAGTTTCAATAAGTTTTATACGCATAGGATTTTTTCCGCCTGGGTAGTTTTACGAAATATTTATTTATATCAAATCTTGATGATATTAAATAGAATAAAATATTTTATGAAAACTATATGTAGAATAAAGATTTAATTAAGTTTCATAAAGTTTCATCAAGTTTGAATAATGAGTTTAAATTTTATATCCTACACCTTAAAATAGTTTAACAATCGTTTTTCATGATATAAGAGAATTTTAATTTACTCAATTAATTATACAAAGATTACAAGAACATAGATTTATATCGAAGCTAATTTTTGGAAACTGTATTCACGAAATATGTTTAATGAAACATTTTTTCATTTATTATAATAAATGTTGAATGAATATTAGTAGCAGTTTGCCGTAGCATTGAATAGTATATATATATATATATATATACTGTAACGGGCGGCGAGATGCGCACGTCGGCGCGGGGAGCCAAAGCGCGGGAAGGCCAGTAGAGGACTCGCAATTAGAGGGAAATTCGAGTCAGTTAGCTTTTGTCCGCAATCGCGAATAGTTGAGAATACCCGCGCAAATTGTTCAAAGTGTTCAGCAGCAGCAACAGCAGCATCGAAGCAGCAACAGCAGCATCGATAGCAGCAACAGCAACCAGGAGAGGCAGCAACAGCAGCAACTGCAGCACAGCAGCAGCCGCAGTAACCACTGCCACTGGTAGATCACCGCAACAGAAACACGGCAAGGTCGAGCAGGAGATTCCCTTGCCAGAGGACGACTTGGATCGACGCGATAAGAGAAAGTAGGAGTTAATTTCTATTTTATTTATGCGCGATCGACTGGCGAGGCATTTGGCCCCAGTCGTTGATCCGGTCGTAGATTTTGCGGCCTTCTCGCGACGCGAATACGCGCAACATGGACGAGGGATTTCTTACTGAATAAACGCCTTTTTAGTAGAATCGGTAGTGTGTTCATTTGATTGTCGTCCCGATCCCTCTTTCTATTCAAACCGCCGAATACCGCCGCCTCCGCGGGCACTACACAGGAGTGTAGTGCATACAATATATATATATATGTGTGTGTGTGTGTGTGTGTGTGTGTATGTGTGTGTGTGTGTGTGTGTGTGTATGTATATATACAGCTAATTCTATCAATATTCTGATTCTATATATGCAATATATCGCATCTGAAAGCCAGAAATGTCTATATACCGGATATGATTGAATTAGCAATATATATATATTGCTAATTCAATCATATTCTGAATTTGTAAGCAATATCTCGCATCTGCAACCCGAAAATATTGAATTTTCCAAAAATTGCGTATATTACGATTTTTCCTGGGCCAGCGACAATTGCTAATTTAATTTCTATATTTTTCTCGTATTCTGTAGAGTATGACCTGCAAAACAAAAAAAGATTGTCCAATTTGGTCAATTCTGGAAGGAGATACATGATTTTGAAAAAAATTTCCAAAATGTCTCATAGTGGGTCGTAGGCAGAGAAGCTCTGTGCAAGTGGCCCTACAACATCCGAACCCCACCGATACCATCGCTAGAGATTGCTTCGTTGGGGTCGTGCAGTAGCCAGCTGGCTTTTCTGCTAGTTCAACATCCCCGTACATTCCCCTTCCACTACTGTGATTAGGGGTTCCGGATCAAGTTCGTCTTCTTCTCTCTCTGCATCGTCCGGCCATCTACTTCTCACAGCATCGTCCGGTTGGCCTCTGGCAGTCTCACCCCGCTTTACGATCCTCTGCATCGGTCTAAGGTGCGTATATACGAACGGTAGTCTCGTCGTCTTAGAATTCTATACGCTGACGTCTTGCCGTATCTTCAATTCTAAGTTTTTTCATTGTGCTGGCCGCAAATGATGCTACTACCCTCTAGTTGTCGATTGACTTGAGCATCAGCTCGACAATGTTTTCGGGGGTGACGTCTTCTCTCAGCGTCTCCAACAGATTTTGCCTTTCCAGTAACAACCGTGGGCACCCAGTCATTACATGTTGGGCGTCTTCAAGCGGATTGGGGCAGGTTGGACAAGTCTCTTCATTATCCAACTGGAACCGGTGCAGGTAGTACCTAAAGCAGCTATGACCGGCCAGAAGCTTAGTGAGGTAGAAATCCAGATTGCCGTGTGGTCATCCACTTTTCTATATTAGACACTAGCCGATGTGACCATCTTCCTTTTGTTGAGGCGTTCCATCTGGGTTGCCAGGCTTCCAGGGTGTACTATCGCTCACTCTTTCTTGCCTGAGCACTTGACGACTCCTCCTCTTGTAGCTTCTCAAATAGTCTTTTTCTTTCTTCTGCGGCAAGGTCCAGAGGCGGTATTCCTACAAGTACCGCGACCGCATCACTAGAGATGGTCCTGTATCCGCTAGTGACTCGTAAACACGTCCGGCGGCCTGCTGACGCTATCTCTCTTGTGTAGGACGACAGCTTTGCTGCTTTGTGCCATACCGGCGCAGCGCAAAGCGTAATTGAGTCAACTACTTGGGCCAGTAGTTTCCTCTGTATTTGCAGTGGTCTCCCTATTTTAGGCATCAGTCCCGTTAGGGCATTTGCAACCTGGGATGCTTTTCTACCGACCAGCTTTAAATGTTCTTCGAACTTCAGTCGGGCGTCAATTTGTGCTCCAATGTTTCACCGTCAATGTAAGTATCAGTAACTTTTATTTCGCATCTAAACTCTTAGAATATTATTATTCAATTCAATATTTTTTTATCAACCTTATTTCCGCACGTATGGCGGATCAACAAAACGCTGCACACTTAGTTACAGACAATTGTAAATGGTGAATATGTTACAATTAAAATTTTTGTAATTATTATTCAATTAAATGCATATTCTCCATTTTAGGTTGTAAGTAGACAATCCTTTAGATAGTGAGCACTGCCGTGTTAGTGCTAGATTGTCGAATGGTTTTTTGTACCCTTCAATTACGGTCGCCACCTGTTTGTTATGTGCAAACAGGAAAACACCTTTATTTAGGAATTCAACAGATGTTTGGAATTAAGTGACACACTGTTATATGAATTAAATAAAGAATTTATTTTAGTAAACTTTCGCGAAATACTGTGCGGAGATAATTATTACAATGTATTTATAATCTGTGTAGGTTTATTTAAATATATTTATTTCTACGAAGCGATTGTGTTACATTGATTTTAAAGACTGAGGTTTGAAACTCCCGCGGGAGTATTTATATGGCGCTGCTGCGGCCGTATGGCCTCTTGCTGGCCTTTGCGCATTCGGTGGCGCTCCGGTCGGTTTGGCCTCGTGTCATTTGCGCTGGCGCCTGTAGCTTGTTGTCCAAAGGGCTGATCGTTGCGGTTTCCCTTTGGATTTTCCTTTTGGGAAATCCTTTGGGAATATCCCAATGGTCAGTTCACACGCCCGCCTGCCGAGGAAAATTCTGCTGTATCCTGGGTTATGGAGGTAGTTGCAGTGGACATTTTTCATCGGCAACCGCATCCTCAGGGCTCCTGGGCAACCGGGGTATGTATAGGTTATGTTAGTCGTGCTTTGTGTCTGTGTTGTGTTATCCCAATGTTCAGTTTACACGCCCGCCTGCCGAGGAAAATTCTGCTGTATCCTGGGTTATGGAGGTAAACATAACCTCGAAACGGGTTTTTGTTATGCATTTTAATATGGTGCTTGTATCCAACTATCTTTCCTGTTTTTTTATTGAAGATATCAGCAAAGTCCATAAATAGTTGGTCGACTTCCTTCTGACGTTCTTTAGCATTCGGTGTGGTCTCCAGAGAACATATTCCTCGTTCACGGGTTGCTAGTGGACACCTAATATTATCTCCCATGATAATATTATTTGATTTGGGTTGAATAATAATATTGTTCTTCTTTATAAAATCAAATCCTAGAATCATAGGATTTGAGAGTTTGTTAATCACCACATGTGGATGACTAAAAACTTGGTCTGCTATTTTGACGTCCAGGTAGACTTGATGTTTAACTTTTGTCTTCTCTCCAAGAGCCCCTTTGATTGTGATACTAAGTGTGGGTAGTTCTTGAATCTTTTCCTTGGAGTTCATTTTTATATCTTGGAAAACAGCTTGTGAAATGGCTGAGACCTGTGCACCAGTGTCGAGGAGAGCATACATCCTGGTGCCATAGAGTTCGATATTGATCACTGGACAAATGACTTTATTTGTCTCGGCATAATTTTCATTCTCATCATTAGAACTTTCTTCAAATAATGTGCATATCTCTGGTTCGTCTTCCTGTGGATCCTTTTCCTCCTCGCTTTCATCCGGTTGGTAGTCATCATACCAGTCGTCTGCTTCACTGGCTATGTCTGATTCAGACTCTTCTTTTAAAGCTCTCAATTGTGTTGGTTTCGGTGTTGCACTTGACCTTTGAGCATCCCATTTTTTATTTTTATTATTGTTCCGTTGAAATTTTTCTTGAGTATTTCTCTCTTTTTCAGGAGTTTTCATATTGGTTTCTGCTTGGTCTCTATGGTTGTATGGTTTGTACTCATTATTCCGTTTGTATGAAAATTCCTCGATGCCAAAACTGGGTTTGTCTTGTTTCAGTAATAGTGTGGCTGCTTCAGTAATGGTCTGAGGTTCCCTCAACTCGAACTTGTCTTGGATTTTCTCAGTGAAATGTTGTTTGAGATGTTCAACAATCCAAATTTCATCTCTTGGTTGGTCCAGATTACGTGCCAGGTTCGCCCACTTTCGAAAATAACCCTCCATACTGGGATCTTTGCTTGGATTATATTTGCCGTCAAGAATGTAGTCCACTATCATCCTTTGGACACGTAGGTTCCAATATTTGTTTAAAAATTCTTGGCGTAACTGATGATATGTATAGGCTTCCACGGTGCTTGTCCATGTATAGGCTTCGCCCCTCATGATTTGTTTGAATGCAGCAATTTTCTCTCGTTCATTCAATCCTTCACTGATAGCACTTTCTTCAAAGTTTCTTAGTAAGGTTGGGGGGTTGGTCTTGACAACATTGCCTTCAAATTTGAGGTTATTTATCCTTGACGTCTCTCTTATTAAACGTAACGTTCTTCGGTTCTCGTTCCCTCCTCTTTGCATTTGTTGGGTGAGCTGGGCACGAATTTCTTCATCTTCTGGATAATTTTGACTGGGTTGTGGATTCGTTCGTTGACTTCTTCCATATTGCACAATGTCATTCTGCATTTGTGCAATTTGCCTTTGTGTTTGTTGATCTCTATTAGTCATCTCTATCCGTATCTGTTCAAACTGCCTTCTCATCTCCTCCATTATCATATTTTGATAGTTTTGTGAGATTGGTGGAATTTGACCTGGATGGGTAGGTGGTAATTGTCCTCCGGCAGCTTCCTCCTCTGATTCGGACACTGTGTTCAGACTATTCAGGGGATTTCCTGGAGGGTTGAGTGGAATCTTCTTTCTTGCACCTCTTCCTCGTCCTCCGTTGTTAACTTCTTGTGTATTGGGGTTTTCTTGTACCTGGGCTCTTCGACGCTGTCTTTCCTCCCTTGCGGTGACAGGTACCCCTAATACATCTGCTGCGGGTAGATTAAAATTATCCTCTTGGTAATTGGCTTCTCCTGAGTCCATCGTACAAGGTTGGATTTAGTCTGTGGCACTCACTCAACAAGAAGTTGTGGATTATATTATTCTCTTTGTAACCTTTTTAAAGTTTAGAGAAACTGTGGGTACGACACTAAGTATATCTATGTCGTCCTGTCACGGTCGCCATGTAAGTAGACAATCCTTTAGATAGTGAGCACTGCCGTGTTAGTGCTAGATTGTCGAATGGTTTTTTGTACCCTTCAATTACGGTCGCCACCTGTTTGTTATGTGCAAACAGGAAAACACCTTTATTTAGGAATTCAACAGATGTTTGGAATTAAGTGACACACTGTTATATGAATTAAATAAAGAATTTATTTTAGTAAACTTTCGCAAAATACTGTGCGGAGATAATTATTACAATGTATTTATAATCTGTGTAGGTTTATTTAAATATATTTATTTCTACGAAGCGATTGTGTTACATTGATTTTAAAGACTGAGGTTTGAAACTCCCGCGGGAGTATTTATATGGCGCTGCTGCGGCCGTATGGCCTCTTGCTGGCCTTTGTGCATTCGGTGGCGCTCCGGTCGGTTTGGCCTCGTGTCATTTGCGCTGGCGCCTGTAGCTTGTTGTCCAAAGGGCTGATCGTTGCGGTTTCCCTTTGGATTTTCCTTTTGGGAAATCCTTTGGGAATATCCCAATGGTCAGTTCACAAGGTATAGACGCTGGACCATCAACATCTGGAAATTACTACCCACAATCATCGTACCATCGAGGAGACTCATCATCGTCAAACATAAATAATCGTAAGTATTAAGTCTGTATGTATATAATTTTCATTTAATGTTTTTTCTGCAATATAAAGGTACGCTCTAATACTTAAGCTTCAGAGAGGTCAAGAGAGAGGCACCAGCGCAATCGTAATGGAAACAATGACGACGTATCCGAAAATAGCTGTAGTGATGGGGAACGCAAACACAGAAGGCTTACCCGCAGCAGTAGCAGTAGCAGCGGGAGTAACAGCAGCAGCAGCAGCAGCAGTAGTAGTAGTATTACCAATACCAGCAATGCTAATAGCAGTAGCAGCACTGATGTAGCTGACGAAGAAGGTAAGACTCTTTTCTAAATTTGTTTAATTTAATAAAGTATATCTATAAACCGGCTGATCTTATAGATGCTGATTTGCAGACCGGTGAAGGAGGAGAGCGACCTAGATTTGTGATTCAGAATGAGGCAACGTGTTTTTATCGATATTTTGGATATGAGGATAGAGAGTACCGCGGAATCATAATGCAGCTACCAGTTAATGCCCATGTTTACAACTGGTTAAAGGGTTGCATGCAGGACCTTCATCAGCAGCTTTGTAAGAGGGTGGATCAATGGATTTTGTTGGTGTAACCATCAATTCGGACCAGCTCAATCGTGGTCCCCTTTGGCTATCATTCAGACCTATACAGCATTTTCAATTCGAAATCTTTGGAAAATATTACACAATGCCATGCAAAGTGGGAACGAGTTCAATGTAAATGAACGGTTATCCGTTAATTGTGGTGTTGTCAGAGGTGTGGCCGGTGGAAACGTTCAAGTGCCGGTGGAAGGCTGTGGACTATCAGAAATCCGTACGTTTCAAGAGTTCTTTGCTACTAGCAGTACGGCAATCGTAGTTTATAATTTTTCATCGTTCGCTCGTGGAAATACAACAATCTATAACGGCACACGATATGTCAGTGAAAATCATTATCAACCAATATTATATCTTGTTGGAGCAAGCGGTAGCAAGGACTGTATACTGTATAGTATGCAATTTAAGTTATTGGCGAGCCGAGGAACATAGATGTTCAAACAAGTGGCATAAATGCATGTCCATGCCACCGTGTAATACAGCGGAAAATCTAACAAAAAGTAATGCTTGTTTAAGATTATTTTTTGGCAATGGTTGTTTGCAAAATCATCTTAAAATAAGACTCTGTAAAATTTGTTTTAAAATAGTTCAAGGAAATAAAAGTCAGCCTCATGAGTGTAATATATCATTCTGTAAAACGTGTAAATCAAGATTACTTATTAGACACCTGTGTTGCGTACAACCAATCAAACAGACACAGCGATCTCTTCGGGTGCTGGGTGACGATGAGAAAAAAGTGCACGTTCCAAATATGTGTGTTGTACTGCAAGTATGTATGAATTGCATAGAGTTTGAAGATATGTCAATTAGATGCGATATTTGCGGTATTCAGTCGTGCGGTATTCGTCAGTATTCGGGGATACATATTTAATCGCGACACGGTAAAGTAGCTTGTTGATCTGGCATTAACGCCAAGAAGACAATTTCAGCAGGTTATATGCATAACACACAATGCCCAAGGATTCGATGCACAGTTCAAATATAAGTACGTTGTGGAAAAATTCAATCAAGATCGAGTCGTGCCATCGGTAGTGATGAATTGTTCAGAAATAATTTTAATGGAGGTTCTACATGCAAAGTTTATTGATAGTTTAAATTACTTGCACACGCCTTTGAGTAGTTTACCAAAAGCGCATGGATTTTCCGCACTTATTCAATACCATGGAAAATCAGACTTACGAAAGTCCTCTACCACCACTTGATTCATATTCACTAGACTCGATGGCTATCAAGGAGCGAGAGAAATTTTTGAAATGGTACGACGAAAAGTACAAAATGGCTACGTATACAATTTTCAACGAGAAATTGTGAAATACTGTAAGCAAGACGTGACAAGTATGAGATTAGCATGTTTAGCATTCCGCAAAATATTCATGAAATTTGGTGTGGACACTTTCGTCCGAGAGTTTATAAAAATTTTTTAAAAAAGTTGCAAATAAGTATTATACCATCTTGTGGTTATAAAATGGTAGACAATCAGTCTGAAATTGCCCTACACTGGCTCTCTTGGATGGAACAACGAGTTATTCATCGCCAGATCGACATGCTGGACGAGGTCAGGAAAAAAGACTACTAGAGAATATCTTAGTAGATAGTTACAGGGCGCCCCAAGACTGTGAGGACCACAACGGTACTGTGCTTCAGTTTAAAGGCTGTTTTTTGCACGGGTGACCACGATGTTACAGGATAAAAAGAGATATAGATTTCAAAAGTGGTGAATCGATCGATGCCAGATACGAAAGAGCATTGGCCATTAGCTATAGGCTAAAGATGGCAAGTTACCAGTTGATTGAAAAAGGTGAGTGTCAGTTTAAGAACGAGAACTCACAAAATGAAGAATTTTGTCAATTTGTCTGAAAAAAGTGGTGAATGTAAAAAAAGCACTTGATCCACGTGAAGCATTTTTCGGTGGACGCACACGTAATACAGTCAATGTGCTTGATTCTCAAGGCAAAGAGAAGATCAGGTATATTCACGCGAGCTCACTGTATCCGTTCATTTGCAAACGTGGGAAGTATTCCATTGGTCACCCGAAAATGTATATCAGACAAGAAGAGTGTGGACAGCTGATACGGCCGAGTAACGACATTTCACAAGTGAACGGGTTGATGGCGTGCGATATACTACCACAGCAAAATCTATATCATCCAATTATTGCTAGTAAAAATGCATGGTAAAAGTCCTCTATATCGGACATGCTGCGAGCAATCCAAGACGCGGTCTACGGGGAAGAACACCAAGAGGACGACAATGATACCGAAAAAAACACGTGAATTTGTATAGACGATGTATAGGTGTCAGGATGACCCCCCGCACGACGACACGTTGTCTACAGGGAAGAGGACCAAGTGCACGTCAATGATACGGAAAAGAACCCGTGACTTCATGTAGACGATGTCTAGGTCTCAGAATGACTCCCAGGCCGACGAGACGTCTCCTACAGGGAAGAGCACCACGTGGATCTCAAAGATACCGAAAAAACCCATGACCTACTGTAGGCGATGTATATGTGTTAGGATGACTCCCGGGTCTACGAGACGTCGTCTACAAGGAAGAGCACCAAGTGGACGCCAAAGATACCGAAAAAACCCATGACCTACTGTAGGCGATGTCTAGGTGTCAGTATGACTCCCAGGTTAGCGAGATGTCTTCTACAGGGAAGAGCACCACGTGGATCTCAAAGATCCCGAAAAAACCTGTATCTTCATGTAGACGATGTCTAGTTGTCAGGATGACTCCTAGGTGTACGAGACGTCGTCTACAAGGAAAAGCACCAAGTGGACGTCAAAGATACAGAAAGAAACCCATCACCTCCTGTAGACGATGTAGATGTGTCACGATGACACCCAGGTCGCCGAGACGTCGTCTACAGGGAAAAGCACCACGTGGCTATCAAAGATCCCGAAAAAACGTGTATCTTCCTGTAGACAATGTCTATGTGTCAGGACGACTCCCAGGTCGAACAGATGTCGTCTACAGCGAAGAGCACCAAGTAGACTTCAAAGATACCGAAAAACCCAAGACCTACTTTAGACGATGTCTATGTGACAGGACGACTCCCAGGTCGAAGAAACGTCTTATACATGGAAGAGCTCCAAGTGGACGTCAAAGATACCGAAAAAAATACTTGAATTTGTTTAGAAGCTGTCTAGGTGTCAGTATGACTCCCAGGTCGGGGAGACATCGTCTACAGGGAACAGCACCACGTGGATCTCAAAGATCCTGAAAAAACGAGTGTCTTCTTGTAGACGATGTCTATGAGTCAGGACGACTCCCAGGTCGAAGAGATGTCGTCTACGGGGAAGAGCACCAAGTGGAAGTCAACGATCCCGAAAAAAACCCATGACATCCTGTAGGCGATATCTAGGTGTCAGTATGACTCCCAGGTTAGCGAGATGTCTTCTACAGGGAAGAGCACCACGTGGATCTCAAAGATCCCGAAAAAACCTGTGTCTTCATGTAGACGATGTCTAGTTGCCAGGATGACTCCCAGGTGTACGAGACGTCGTCTACGGGGAAGTGCACCAAGTGGACGTCAAAGATACCGAAAGAAACCCATCACCTCCTGTAGACGATGTATAAGTGTCACGATGAAACCCAGGTCGACGAGACGTCGTCTACAGGGAAGAGCACCACGCGGATATCAAAGATCCCGAAAAATTGTGTGTCTTCCTGTAGACGATGTCTATGTGTCAGGACGACTCCCAGGTCGAAGAGAAGTCGTCTACGGGGAAGAGCACCAAGTGGACGTCAAAGATACCGAAAAAAAAACTGGAATTTGTGGAAACGATGTCTATGTGTCAGGATGACTCCCAGGTCGACGAGACGTCGACTACAGGGAAGAGCACCAAGTGGGCGGCAAAGATACTGAAAAAGACACCTGTCTACCTGTAGACGATATATAGGTGTCACGCTGACACCCCGGACTACGAGACGTCGTCTACGGGGAAGAGCACCAAGTGGAAGTCAACGATCCCGAAAAAAACCCATGACATCCTGTAGGCGATATCTAGGTGTCAGTATGACTCCCAGGTTAGCGAGATGTCTTCTACAGGGAAGAGCACCACGTGGATCTCAAAGATCCCGAAAAAACCTGTGTCTTCATGTAGACGATGTCTAGTTGCCAGGATGACTCCCAGGTGTACGAGACGTCGTCTACGGGGAAGTGCACCAAGTGGACGTCAAAGATACCGAAAGAAACCCATCACCTCCTGTAGACGATGTATAAGTGTCACGATGAAACCCAGGTCGACGAGACGTCGTCTACAGGGAAGAGCACCACGCGGATATCAAAGATCCCGAAAAATTGTGTGTCTTCCTGTAGACGATGTCTATGTGTCAGGACGACTCCCAGGTCGAAGAGAAGTCGTCTACGGGGAAGAGCACCAAGTGGACGTCAAAGATACCGAAAAAAAAACTGGAATTTGTAGAAACGATGTCTATGTGTCAGGATGACTCCCAGGTCGACGAGACGTCGACTACAGGGAAGAGCACCAAGTGGGCGGCAAAGATACTGAAAAAGACACCTGTCTACCTGTAGACGATATATAGGTGTCACGCTGACACCCCGGACTACGAGACGTCGTCTGCAGGGAAGAGCACCAAGTGGACATCAATGATACCGAGAAAGGACAAGTGATTTCATTTAAACGAAGTCTAGGTGTCAGGATGACGCCCAGGTCGACGAGACTTCGTCAACGGGGTAGAGCACCGAGTGGTCGTCAAACATACCAATAAAAATCGTGTCTTTCTGTAGACGATGTCTAGCTGTCAAGATGACTCCCAGGTCGGCGACCCGTCGTCTACAGGGAATAGCAACAAGTGGACGTCAAAGATACCGAAAAAACCCATGACGTCCTGTAGACGAATACTAGGTGTGATTATGACTCCAAGGTCGGCGAGACGTCTTCTACTAGGAAGAGCACCGAGTGGACGTCAAAGATACCGAAAAAAAACTGGAATTTGTGGAAACGATGTCTATGTGTCAGGATGACTCCCAGGTCGACGAGACGTCGTCTACAGGGAAGAGCATCAAGTGGACGGCAAAGATACTGAAAAAGACACCTGTCTACCTGTAGACGATATATAGGTGTCACGATGACACCCAGGTTTACGAGACTTCGTCTGCAGGGAAGAGCACCAAGTGGACATCAATGATACAGAGAAAGGACAAGTGATTTCATTTAAACGATGGCTAGGTGTCAGGATGAGTTTCAGGTCGACGAGACATCGTCTACGGCGAAGAGCACCAAGTGGACGTCAAAGATTTCGTAAAAGACACGTCACTACCTGTAGGCGATATATACGTGTCACAATGACACCCAGGTCGACGAGACGTCGTCTGCACGGAAGAGCACCACGTGGACATCAATGATACCGAGAAAGGACTAGTGATTTCATTTACACGATGGGTAGGTGTCAGGATGACTCTCAGGTCGGCGAGAGGTCGCCTACGGGGTAGAGCACCGAGTGGTCGTCAAACATACCAAAAAAAAGCCATTACCTCCTGTAGACGATGACTAGGTGTCCATATGACTCCCAGGTCGCCGAGACTCGACTACAGGAAAGAGCACCATGCGGACGGCAAAGATAGTGAAAAAATCCGACACTTCGTGTAGACGATGTCTAGCTGTCAGGACGTCTCCCAGGTCGAAGAGATGTCGTCTACGGGGAAGAGCACCTTGTGGACATCAACGATACCGAAAAAACCCCGTGACTTTATGAGCACGATATCTAGGTGACAGGATGACTCCCAGGTCGACGAGACGTCTTCTACAGCGAAGAGCAACAAGTAGATGTCAAAGAATGCGAAAAAAATAGGTGAATTTGTGAGGACGATGTCTACGTGTCAGGATGATGTCCAGGTCGACCAGACTTCGTCTACGGGGAAGAGCATCATGTAGACAACAATGATACCGAAAAGGACACTTGAATTTGTGTACATTATATCTAGGTGTCAGCATGAGTATCATGTAGACGAGACCTCGTCTGCAGGGAAGAGCACCATTTGGACGTCAATGATACCGATAAAGACACATGACATCCTGTAGACGATAAATAGGTGTCAGTATGACTCCAAGGTCGGCGATACGTCGTCCACGGGGAAGAGAACCAAGTGGGCGACAAAGTTACCGAAAAAACCTGTGTCTTCATGTAGACAATGTCTAGTTGCCAGGATGACTCCCAGGTGTACGAGACGTCGTCTACGGGGAAGTGCACCAAGTGGACGTCAAAGATACCGAAAAAGACACCTGTCTACCTGTAGACGATATATAGGTGTCACGCTGACACCCAGGACGACGAGACGTCGTCTGCAGGGAAGAGCACCAAGTGGACATCAATGATACCGAGAAAGGACAAGTGATTTCATTTAAACGAAGTCTAGGTGTCAGGATGACGCCCAGGTCGTCGAGACGTCGTCAACGGGGTAGAGCACCGAGTGGTCGTCAAACATACCAATAAAAATCGTGTCTTTCTGTAGACGATGTCTAGCTGTCAGGATGACTCCCAGGTCGGCGACCCGTCGTCTACAGGGAATAGCAACAAGTGGACGTCAAAGATACCGAAAAAACCCATGACGTCCTGTAGACGAATACTAGGTGTGATTATGACTCCAAGGTCGGCGAGACGTCTTCTACTGGGAAGAGCACCGAGTGGACGTCAAAGATACCGAAAAAAACACTGGAATTTGTGGAAACGATGTCTATGTGTCAGGATGACTCCCAGGTCGACGAGACGTCGTCTACAGGGAAGAGCATCAAGTGGACGGCAAAGATACTGAAAAAGACACCTGTCTACCTGTAGACGATATATAGGTGTCACGATGACACCCTGGTTTACGAGACTTCGTCTGCAGGGAAGAGCACCAAGTGGACATCAATGATACAGAGAAAGGACAAATGATTTCATTTAAACGATGGCTAGGTTTCAGGATGACTCCCAGGTCAGCGATCCGTCGTCTATAGGGAATAGCAATAAGTGGAAGTCAAATATACCGAAAAAAACACTGGAATTTGTGGAAACGATGTCTATGTGTCAGGACGACTCCCAGGTCGAGGAGACGACGACTACAGGGAATAGCACCAAGTGGACATCAATGATACCGAGAAAGGACAAGTGATTTCATTTAAACGATGGCTAGGTGTCAGGATGAGTTTCAGGTCGACGAGACATCGTCTACGGCGAAGAGCACCAAGTGGACGTCAAAGATTTCGTAAAAGACACGTCACTACCTGTAGGCGATATATACGTGTCACAATGACACCCATGTCGACGAGACGTCGTCTGCACGGAAGAGCACCAAGTGGACATCAATGATACCGAGAAAGGACTAGTGATGTCATTTACACGATGGGTAGGTGTCAGGATGACTCCCAGGTCGACGAGAGGTCGCCTACGGGGTAGAGCACCGAGTGGACATGAAAGATACCCAAAAAAAAGCCATTACCTCCTGTAGACGATGACTAGGTGTCCATATGACTCCCAGGTCGCCGAGACTTCGACTACAGGAAAGAGCACCATGCGGATGGCAAAGATAGTGAAAAAATCCGACACTTCGTGTAGACGATGTCTAGGTGTCGGGACGACTCCCAGGTCGAAGAGATGTCGTCTACGGGGAAGAGCACCATGTGGACATCAACGATACCGAAAAAACCCCGTGACTTCATGAGCACGATATCTAGGTGACAGGATGACTCCCAGGTCGACGAGACGTCTTCTACAGCGATGAGCAACAAGTAGATGTCAAAGAATGCGAAAAAATAGGTGAATTTGTGAGGACGATGTCTAGGTGTCAGGATGATGTCCAGGTCGACCAGACTTCGTCTACGGGGAAGAGCATCATGTAGACATCAATGATACCGAAAAGGACACTTGAATTTGTGTAGATTATGTCTAGGTGTCAGGATGAGTTTCAGGTCGACGAGACGTCGTCTGCAGGGAAGAGCACCAATTGGACGTCAATGATACCTATAAAGACACATGACATCCTGTAGACGATAAATAGGTGTCAGTATGACTCCAAGGTCGGCGATACGTCGTCCAAGGGGAAGAGAACCAAGTGGGCGACAAAGTTACCGAAAAAAACCTATGACCTTATGTAGACGATGTATATGTGTCTCGATGACACCCATGTCGACGAGACGTCGTCTACGGGGTAGAGCAACAAGTGGATGTCAAAGAATCCGAAAAAAACACGTGAATTTGTGTCGACATTGTCTATGTGTCAGGACGACTCCCAGGTCGACGAGACGTCTTCAGGGAAGAGCACCAAGTGGACGTCAAAGATACCGAAAAAACTCATGACATCCTGTAGACGTTGTAGAGGTTTCGGGACGACTCCCAGGTCGACGAGACATCGTCTACAGCGAAGAGCACCAAGTGGACGTCAAAGATACAGAAAAAGACACGTGACTACCTGTAGACGATATATAGGTGTCAGTATGACTCCAAGGTCGGCGAGAAGTATTTTGCAGGGAAGAGCACCAAGTGGACGTCAAAGATACCGAGAAAAGATACGTGATTTCAATTACACGATGGGTAGGTGTGTAATGTAATCACCGATTCCATTACGCATCCAAAACTCTACGATTGCTTTACATATCACATCTACACGCACACACGCACACACTTACTCACTAGCACGTCATCGCGGCACCCAAGAAGTGGATCTGAAAATCGGGAGAGAGAAAGAGATTCGCTCATACGTGCGAGCGGCACCTTCACACAAATGGGCTATATTGCAACGAACCACGCAGTAAATCCAAAATGCCATAAGAACGCTAAGGGATATTTTAGATTCAATGATAACTTCACAAGGACCGCGTGTTCGTATTTTTAAACGGAGAGCCATTAATTAAGAAGCACGAGAACGAGGGGAGCTGTTTCCACGGAATACGACGACAAACCACCGCGGGAAAACGAGCACCAATATGAGAAAAACTAGATAGCAGAGAGAGACTGAGGCGCAATATTCGACGATCTGGAATTCCATAGGAATCACGTGTGCGAGCTCCAGTAAAAAGAGAGACCCCGGGAGAGTTCTAAAAGAGACAAATTCTTAAGTGGTAGTCATAGACTATGTTGTTTATGACTTGCCCTGCTACGATTCCCTTTAAATTGCGAGAGAAAAATACAAAATAGTGAGGTGACCTAATATGGAAATCGCTAGCCCGAGAAAAACAAGGGGATATCCAAGTTTATAAAGCCCGAGAACAAAGGGCAAGCCTCGTCAGTAATATCTGAAATCTCTCGCAGATCGTTACTCTGCTCGTCTCCAGACCATTCTTGAAACAAGTGTCACGCATTACTCGCTACACGTACGTTTAAAAGTAGAGAGGATACCCGCATCCATCGGCATTCTTCCGAATATCACCCCTGCTGAAAAGAAGAAGCAACAACTATGCAAACAACCTATGCAAAGGGACGAGCCGTCACACCTAAGTGCATCTAGCCACCGCTGTAAACTGAACCACCGAGCCTAGGCTGGAAGGCGCCGAGAATTGACAGCTGCAGGCACTCAAGAACCTCTTCACACATATATACAAGCAGCCACACACACTTACACATTAAGGTACTTTTCCCTTTTCATATTAATAAATGTGTGTCGATTTAAAAGAAATAATGTATATTTTAAGTGACTTCGTATCCGGCTCCCTTCCCCGGTAGGCGATGACCGCGTCCGCGGTAGCCAAAAGGGATTTCTTATCATTCACTCTTTTAATCATTTAAATTATTATAACTTTCACGTATCGTGAAGTTCGATTATCAATTCAGGTACGAATTCATGTAACTGTATTGATGTGTTAGATTTTGTGATTGAAAATTGGTAATCTGGACGTAACAGGTGTCAGAATGACTCCCAGGTCGACGCGACGTCGTCTACAGCGAATAGCATCAAGTGTACGTCAAAGATACCGAGAAAAATCCATGACCTCCTGTAGACGATGACTAGGTGTCAGTATGACTCCAAGGTCGGCGATACGTCGTCCACAGGGAAGAGCACCGAGTGAACATCAAAGATACCGAAAAAAACACTTGAATTTGTAGAAACGATGTCTATATGTCAGGATGGCTCCAAGGTCGGCGAGACGTCTTCTACAGGGAAGAGCACCGAATGGACGTTAAAGATACCAAAACAAACACTTGTCATCCTGTAAACGATGTATAGGTGGCAGGACGACTCCCAGGTCGAAGAGATGTCGTCTACGGGGTAGAGCATCAAGTGGATGACAAAGATACCGAAAAAAACACGTGAATTTGTGTGGACGATGTCTAGGTGTCAGGATGATATCCAGGTCGACCAGATTTCGTCTACAGGGAAGAGCACCGAGTGGACGTCAAAGATACCGAAAAAGACACGTGACTACCTGTAGACCATATATAGGTGTCACGATGACACCGAGATCGACGAGACGTCGTCTACAGCGAAGACGAAGAGCACCAAGTGGACGTCAAAGATACCGAAAAAAACCCATGACGTAATGTAGACGATGACTAGGTGTCAGTATGACGCCAAGGTCGGCGAGACGTCTTCTACAGGGAAGAGCACCAAGTCGACGTCAAAGATACCGAAAAAAACTCGCAACGTCGTGTAGACGATGTCTAGGTGTTACGACGACTCCCAGGTCGAAGAGATGTCGTTTACAGGGAAGAGCACTAAGTGGACGCCAAAGATACCGAAAAAAACTCATGACCTCCTGTAGACAATGTATATGTGTCACGATGACATCCAGGTCGAAGAGACGTCGTCTACGGGGAAGAGCACCAAGTGGACGGCAAAGATACCGAAAAAAACACTTGAATTTGTGGAAATGATGTCTATGTGTCAGGATGACTCCAAGGTCGGCGAGACGTCTTCTACAGGGAAGAGCACCGAATGGACGTTAAAGATACAAAAACAAACAATTGTCATCCTGTAAACGATGTATAGGTGGCAGGACGACTCCGAGGTCGAAGAGATGTCGTCTACGGGGAAGAGCATCAAGTGGATGACAAAGATACCGAAAAAAACACTTGAATTTGTGTAGACAATGTCGAGGTGTCTGGACGACTCCCAGGTCGACGAGACGTCGTCTACAGGGAAGAGCACCAAGTTGATTTCAATGATACCGAAAAAAACTCGTGACTTCATGCACACGATGTCTAGGTGACAGGATGACTCCCAGTTCGACGAAATGTCTTCAACAGCGAAGAGCACCAAGTGGACGTCAAAGATACCGAAAAAGACACGTCACTACCTGTAGACGATGTATAGTTGTCACGACGACACCCAGGTCGCGAGACGTCGTCTACAGGGAAGAGCAGCACGTGGACGTCACAGATACCGAAAAAGACACGTCACTACCTGTAGACGATGTATAGTTGTCACGACGACACCCAGGTCGCGAGACGTCGTCTACAGGGAAGAGCAGCACGTGGATCTCAAAGATCGCAAATAACCCGTGTCTTCCTGTGGACTTTATCTATGTGTCAGGACGACTACCAGGTCGTCGAGACGTCGTCTACAGGGAAGAGCAACAAGTGGACGATGAAGATACCGAAAAAACGCATGAGCTCCCGTAGACAATGTATATGTGTCACGATGACACCCAGGTCGAAGAGACGTCGTCTACGGGGAAGAGCAACAAGTGGACGTCAAAGATACTGAACAAGACACTTGAATTTGTGTAGACGATGTCTAGGTGTCAGTATGACTCCAAGGTCGGCGATACGTCTTCTACAGGGAAGAGCACCAAGTGAACGTCAAAGATACCGCAAAAAACCCATGACCTCCTGTAGACTATGTATATGTGCCACGACGACACCCAGGTCAATGAGAAGTCGTTTACAGCAAAGAGCACCAAGTGGACGTCAAAGATACCGTAAAAGACACGTCACTACCTGTAGACCATATATAGGTGTCACGATGACACCGAGATCGACGAGACGTCGTCTACAGGGAAGAGCACCAACTGGACGTGAAAGCTACCGAAAAAACCCGTATCTTCCTGTAGACGATGTCTAGGTGTCAAGACAACTCCCAGGTCGATGATATATATATGTATATATGTGTGTATGTGTAATATAATACATTATAATAATAATAATAATTGTACACTACTTTTTATATAAACTTAAATTTATTTAAATATAGTAAAACAAAAGTCAACGACTCCGAATTTATATTACAAACGCATAGATAGGCATATACAATATGATATCTATGCGTGCACATATTTCTACAATCATTAATGAAAAAAACATAAAATGATAGAGTTTTATAGCTGTGTAGAATGAGAACAAATTTTACGCAGTCATGGAAGTCTGAATTTTGGCGATTCTACAAGTTTTTCCCCTTTTATGGATAAAAAAAAATCTAAAAATTTTTACCGGAAAAATTTGAATTTAGCGTGAAAAAATACATAGAAAATAGTATTTACAAGCATTAAAAAAAAAATTTCATTGATCTATAGTGACTTTTGTATTTTTTATGCGAAAATCGTCAACTTTACCGATTTTTCCTACACCATACAGTCAACATCAATCTTTCTGCATATCTTTCTGCAATTTCTAATAGTCCAAACATCATTTATAAAAATTTTCATGTTGATCGGCTGACTGGACGTCGTATACTCGGACGACGTACGGAGTTATTTGATTTTGATTCACGAAAAGTCGAAATAGCCCATAGTGCATCGTCTATGGGGAAGAGCACTATGTGGACGTCAAAGATACCGAAGAAAACACGTGACTTACTGTAGACACCAAATCTTGCCTTAATTAGTGTGGCATCACTAAGTCTTGCCTCAATTGGTTGGAAAAACCAAGACCTGCCTTGATTGATTAAACCGCGTCTTACCTTAACTGGTTGAGCCAAGTCTTATCAAGTGGCGCGGTAGCGCCACGAAGGCGAGTTTGAGAAGCAGACGAAGCCGCGGCGCCCGTGACACTATTTACTTCTATATTGGGGTTCGGATTCTTTCACAATACAGAAAAAAATGCTTATCGTTACTGATCGTGAGTTTTTTGGTTTATTAGTGTCTTTTCTGAGTTGAACTATGATTTCCTACGAAAATATTTGTAAATAAGCCATTTTATTAAATAATAAACGAGTCTATATATCACGAATGCTCGGAACAGTTTCTTTAACTTTTTCTCCAGTGTGGTAGGACCGTGAAGTTGGCTTTTTATCCGAAAAGTGGTAGGACCGTGAAATTGGCCGCACAAGCTATATTATGTGTAATACAGTTGGGTATCGCTTTCCCACAGATTTTATACATCGCATCAGTGCATGCAGGCCGTCGTGTCAGATCAGAAATCTTTGCTCAACATACTTATAACATCGTGACGTCCAACAAGAAGATTCCTCTACTAAAATAAATAAACAAAAGTGATGAAATTAAATTGAATCATATTAGTGATAACAATGTTACTAAGAAACAATGGCCCAACGGTGCTAAAAATGTTTATATTTTATTTTTAGAACAAATTAAAGGTGCTCAATAAGTTCGCTCAAAAAGAAATGAAATCTCTAAAAAAAACTTTAAACAAAAGTAAAAGGTTAGGCGAGTTTCATCTATTCCTCACATTATTATGCATCTCAATAATATGGTTGGCTGACCCATTTATATGTTATAATCATCACTAAATCATTGTTACCAAATAAAAATGTAATAATCGTAGATATAATTTTATTACAAATAATTATGTTAACAATAAATAAAAATTTGACAACGAAATTACGGATAAAAAAGAAATTGACAACGAAATTACCGATAAAAAAGAAATTGACAACGAAATTACCGATAAAAAAGAAATTGACAACGAAATTACGGATAAAAAAGAAATGAGATCAATAAAAAAGTCAAGTTTATTACCAAATTATTATTTCAACAATAATATTGCAAACAAAAAGTGTTCTATTCAATTCTGGGCTGAGTCGAATAGCTGATTACAAAACTAAAGATTGATCTAAGATTAGTAAATAAAAACTTAAGTAATAAATTGATCAATCACAAACAACTGTTATGATAAACTTACTAGGTAACTTGCCAGGCCCGTTTCACGTTGTTTACAGGTAAACAAATAAAATATTTTTTCCATATTTTTTATTATAATTGGATATCAACATTTTAACTTCTTGCATTACTGGTATTCATAAAAAAGTTTTTGAGTATCCAGTATTGTTTATATTTGAGGTTTGATACGAAAAATGTTGAATTTTAATTACGTATTATATCATTTTTATAAACCACAATTTATTTTTAAATGCAGTTCGAATATATTCAAAAACAAATTTCAGAGTAAAGTTGTGATTATATGCACATACTTTTTATATATGCTGAAAGTTACTGCTACATAACACCATGAATAAAATGAAACGGGCCTGGCAAGTTACCTAGTAAGTTTATCATAACAGTTGTTTGTGATTGATCAATTTATTACTTAAGTTTTTATTTACTAATCTTAGATCAATCTTTAGTTTTGTAATCAGCTATTCGACTCAGCCCAGAATTGAATAGAACACTTTTTGTTTGCAATATTGTTGTTGAAATAATAATTTGGTAATAAACTTGACTTTTTTATTGATCTCATTTCTTTTTTATCCGTAATTTCGTTGTCAATTTCTTTTTTATCGGTAATTTCGTTGTCAAATTTTTATTTATTGTTAACATAATTATTTGTAATGAAATTATATCTACGGTTATTACATTTTTATTTGGTAACAATGATTTTGTGATGATTATAACATATAAATGGGTCAGCCAACCATATTATTGAGATGCATAATAATGTGCGGAATAGATGAAACACGCCTAACCTTTTACTTTTGTTTAAAGTTTTTTTTTAGAGATCTTAACTGCTTGGATATCACCAGATCTGCCTTAATTGATCTAAAATGGGTGGTTCTATTTAAAAAATTATCCATCAAATCATCAGGAAGGTCATGGTCAAGGTCGGATTCGAGGTCCTAATCAGATAGTTGCAGAAATATTATGAATATTACGTTTTAAATGTTGGTCTCTACGAATTCTGGTTTTCATATTACCGTACCAAACCTGAATTGTTCTTGTCCATACTGTCCATGGTCAAGTTTTTTATATTTTAGGGGTCAAAAGTTGAGGGTTCTATTTAAAGAAAATCGATTTGATGAACATGGTCAAGGTCAAATTCAAGGTCCCCATCATAACGCTGAGAAAGGATCCTAACAACTATATGTTTTTATTTTTTTTACGATTGTTAGATCAGATATTATCTTACCGTTCCGGAACTTTTCAGACACCCTGTATATATCATATCAAATGTGAATAATTTGATTTTTCCCAGCATTATTTTATCTGGACCACATCTTATTATTGTTATATCGCATGTGTATGAAAACAACCTGCATTATTAGTACACCAAAAAAATTTATTCCTTTTTAAGCAGTTTATAAAATTCGTGAGATAAATGTTTGTACGTACATTCGTATGTCGTATGTTCTTACGTACGCTACTTTAAAACGATATATAATAAAAATCAATAAACGAAAAATTTCTTTTTTGTGATGAATGGATGTGTTGGCATGCTGGGATTACAATCGCTGTAAAATATTGTATTTTACAAATTATTATTACAGGACAAAGGGATTTTTACAGCAAAAATTGTATTAAAAATTTTTAAAATATTAATATTATATAGATTTCAATATTTTAAAATGCGATAAAGAGTGAGCATTTCACACTCATTAGCGCGCGCGCGTCCGTAATAATGATACGAAGGAAGGGTGGGTCCGGCTAATAGACTTACATCCGAACCTATTATTCGGGACCTTTGTATCTAGAAATATCAACGGTCGGATCAATGCGGAGTGTATTAATATCGGTGACTTAGACGTGTCTATTCCGACACCTACGATAGCAATGATCGAATGCGAAACAGTCGTAGAAGATAACCTATTTCAAGCCGATGAGAACTGTTCCGACGAAAATATTGCGAATTTTTCCGCCAATTTACGCAGGATGTTTGGATGTAATAAACCGGAAAAATATAGGAATAATAATATGTTTTCCACTTGAATAATAAGCTGCAATAAAATCGTGGGATTGGCACCCTCGAAGGGTGCAAAGGAAAGGGAATACATTCGCGAGATTGTCGATGCCGGAGTATACGGGTTGGACGGCGAACTGTTGCACGCGACACATTTGTTGCAACACAAAATAATGTTAAAATCCAACAAGCCGATAGGAAATCATAGATTTGGCTTTCTTCCTGCGACGAAATAGCACATGCTCGGAAAGTTAGCTAACCTCCTAGAGCAGGGGATCGCGGTATCTTCGAATTTGAATAACTCGTCATCACTCTAGATAGTTCCCAAAATACCGAAGGCGAACGGGAATAAAAGTTTCCGCTTAGTTACAGATTTTCAGGCCCTTAACGAGGAAATCGAGGGCAGCTGCCATCCGCTGCCCCTCACAAGCTATATTTTCGAATACCTAGCCGCAACTAACTATATTACAGTGAAAGATCTTAAGTAGGGTTACCATCAAATAGAAAAGCACCCCGATTCAACGGCTTTCTATGCTCCCGAGGGCAACCACGGTAATCAGCTGTTGCATTTCAACGGAATGGCGATTGTTCTCAAGGAAGCAACGATAACGTTCACGAGAGCGATGTCACTGGCGATGGTTAGTCGGCAAGGCGACGCGGTCGAGATTTACCTCGACGACTTGATGGTTTCCAGTGAGACTATCGATGAGCATAGAGACCGTCTGTACTCTCTAAAAAGACTCTTAGACGCGAACCTGACATTAGAGCCCAAAAAATGTCAATTTTTAAAGAAAGAAGCTCATATGCTCGAATATATAGTTGGCAGGGGATGCTTAAAAACGGACCCGGCTAAAACGCACGCAATAGCGAATTATCCGTCACCCACGGACGCGAGAAAACTAAAACAAGCCTTAGGCTTATTTATTTAATGCAGGCATTTTATTCCGATTTTTTCCAAAATCGCTTACCCGCTATTTAAGCGGTTGCTAAAAGACGCGGAATTTGTCTGGGCGATACAGAACGCACGGCTTTCGAAACGTTACGTAAATTAATGACGGAAGAGTCGGTGTTAAAGGCCCCCGATTCATCTGAACCGTTCATCGTAACCACGGATGCCAGCGATTTCGCCCTAGGCGCAATTTTAAGTCAGGGAAAAATAGGTTCGAACCAACCGTCGGGGTACGCGTCGCACTGTCTGAAGGGCAGCGAGCTTATATATCCGACATATGACAAGGAGCTTCTCGTAATCGTATTCGCGAAAGAGCAGTTTCGATACTACCTGTTCGGGAGAAAATTCACAATTTGTACGGATCACGAAGCCTTAAAGCACTTCCATACTACTAAGAAACCGGATCTGCGTTTCAACTATTTAAAGCAGCGTTTGTGGGGTACGAATTCGGTGTCATATGTCGCACCGGCATGAAATTCACGAATGCAGACGCGCTTTCTCGGAACCCAATGATAGATTTACGGCGCTTAGAACTGTAGGAACTATCCGATAAACAAATTAGACAAAATCCGGACAAGGAAGCCGGCTCGCCGCCGGGCAGAATATTCTGGGCCCGCGTGATTAAAGCGCAGGGCACGAACGGTAACGAGAGAACGCGTCGGGATGTATCTAGCTTGGAAAGCTCGGCAAGTCGCGAAGGAGTGAAAATGCGTTGGGGCGAAAACGCTAGCTTGCAGGCGGGGGAATTCCTAGCCGTGAGAAACGAATTCGAAGACTTTTAAAATTAAAAGCTTAAATAGATTTTTGCGCTGACACCCCCGCCATGGAGCCCCCCTCACCGAGCCCGAATCGCGCCGAGAGGGCGAGCGCCGACGAATCCATGCGCTCGGTAAAATCCGCGCTCTCAAAGGGCACAGACAGCTCAAACATCCCGTCCGAAGTTCGGCCGTGCCTAAAACATCGTGCAAGCGAGGTGGTTCGCAGTTCTCAGCAGACACAGGGCCTAGCATCCCAAAAACTCTATGAGTCCAACGGCACTAGTAGCAAGGAAGAGTGCCGCCGCATTCCCCCATCGGGCAAAGTGGTTTACAAACTGGAACCACTCTAAACGTTCAGTTTCCCATTCGGTCAGCACCCCCGTTCGCCAAATGCCTTGCCAGCCGCTAGAAAACCTCGTACCCCCACTAAGTACGCGAACGTAGTAGTTGGCCCGGAGCCCGCGAGCCCAATCGCGCAGACGAATGACCTATCGACCGAGAATCCTAAGAGCCAGGACGTATCATTTTGGCCGTGATCCGGAGAAAATTTTAAAAATAAGATAAAGGTTGAGGTACAGGGAAAAGAGTTCGAGGGTAAAGGCGGCATGCGCATAGACGTGTGGGAAGCAAATTCGTCGGTCGCACCAGGCGGCGGTAAGTCAAACACAGCATGTGCAAAAATACCGCCGCACGCGCGGGACAAAAACTCTTGCACAATGGGGCAAAATGTGCGCGCAGTAAGCTTGAATTCGGTCAGCGTAATATGATCAACCCAGTCGCGAAAACCGAGCGCTTCCTACGCAAGAAACGAATTGGGTATGCAGAAAGGCAACTGGAGATCTAAAAAATCCGCCGACCGACAAAAATGCGCACATAACAAGAATTACCGCGATGAGTTGTAACGCGAATAAAACTCGCGAGTTTCGGCTCGATGTACCATCCAAAACCACAGGCGAAGGAAGCGAGAGGCTAAAGTCCTCAATCTTAGGAAGAAAGAATCGAGCAAATAGGAAAGCGCCGCGGACGATCGTACGAGCGGGTAGCGTCGGTAACAGAAAGCACGGTGATGTTCAGGACAAAGCAACCACGGCAGGTAGAGGCGCGGTTTTAGACGCAAAAGCCACTCAATTGCTGTCGCTTAAAAATAAATCAGATGACGAAAACTGCTCGCCCATGAATCTGTCGCTAGTCGTAGATAGAGAGACGCTCAGCGCAGTCAAGTCCCCGGAACCGAGTATTTAGTTTAACTTCAACAGAAGCCGAGCCAACAAGAGTCCCGCCAAGGTCTCTCTCTCTCTCTCTCTCTCTCTCTCTCTCTCTCTTTCCCTCTCCCTCTCCCTCTCATTCTCCCTCTCCCTCTCTCTCTCCCTCTCTCTCTCTCTCTCTCTCCGCCTCCGGCGGTTAGGCTCTTCTTGTCTACTCGTCCCTTCTTTCACGTGATTGCTGTAACTGAGACCTGGATAGACGACAAGATAAAAACCATCCCTTCAATTGACAACTACATACTGCTTAGACGGGACAGAAACAGGAACGGTGGGGGTGTGGCCCTCTACATTCATAACACTCTCACAACCAAAATCATTTCCTCATCCGACGGTACTTGGCCGGGCAAGCCAGGGAGACCGGAGTATCTTTTTTGCGAAATCTCCGCGAAGGGAATCATCCCGATCTTCGTCGGCGTTATTTATCGTTCACCCCATACCCCTTTCATCCAGGGCAACGACTTCATAGAAAATCTCTCCATAAACATGCATAACTACTCAACTAAACTGATAATGGGAGATTTCAACGCCGATCAACTCTCATCATCTGAAGATGCCAAATTCATCAAGGCCTTCATTGATGAAAACTCCCTTCAGTCGGTTCTATATGGTGCAACGCATCACAAATCGGAATCCGACACTTGGATCGACCTCTGCCTTATTGATGAGCAGGATCGCCTGCTCGTGCACTGGAAGACCGACACTCCTTTCATAAACGGTCAGGACCTAATCACGGCCACTCTCGACGTACAGATGCCACTACACGTACCTCAAACTTACACCTACAGAAACTACAAAGGCATCTGCGCCGAGAAGCCAAGGGACTTCCTTGGCGCGTGCGTCTAGTCATTGATTCATACTTCATCACTTAACGATTGCATCACCCTACTAAATACAAACGTAACATACGCTATAAACCATCTCGCCTCATTACGCACAGTGACTCCTAGACCGAAGTGTCACCCGTGGTTCACCGCGGCTCTTCGTGACCTCTTGAAGGAACGGGACAGACTATACAGACGTTTCCGCAGATTACGTCTCCCTTTGGACCTGTACTTTTACAGACTAGCCAGGGATGATACTCATAGGCAGGTTGAGAGTGCCAGGCTGAATTACTACCATTCACGCCTGGCATCTTTAACTGACGCCGCTGAGATTTGGAGAGAGCTCGAGAGACTTGGAATCACCACCTCCAATCGCCTCATATCTATGGAATTCTCTACCATCTCATCTAAGAAACACCACATCAGTATCACTATTCAAATCACTAGCCAAAAAACATTTCCTGGCACAAGAAAAACCATAGCGCAAGCATAATCTCATGCAATCTTCTCCTCACATACGCACTTAAATCGCTCACACCTCATTACATTCCACCACAGTTACTACATTCCATCTCATCTCACACCCATCAATTTCATCTCAATATCTATGAACTATGAACTTATGTAAATATTGTATAATATAATGTACGGAAAATAAACAATTAAAATCTAAATCTAAATCTCCCCCCTCCCCCTCTCCATCGCCCCCTCCCCCTCCCCCTCTCCCTCTCCCCCTCCCCATCACCCCTCCCCCTCTCCCTCTCCCTCTCCCTCTCCCCCTCTGTAAGCTTAGCATTACTACAATAACGCGATAGTCACACTCAGCCTCGACAAAGTTCCGGTAATTGTTATTTCAAGTAAATAAAAGATAGGATTTATATTGCTATTAAATTATAACTTTTTAATCGAAATCTATATTCCGAGTCCTTGCATATTATCATCATTTGACTGTATAACTTATAAACCGCATAGACCACTGACCCAGTGATTCCGATCACCCGCCCAGAGGATGAACAGCTGGTACGTGTCAATTCAATACAGCGCTACTAGCCCGCTAGAAGTTTCTCTCTCTCACTCTTAGAAGAAAGGCTATAAAACTAACGCGAAGCATCGATTATTTGGGATTTCTCAAATCGAGTTATATTCTGAAGGCACGAAATTAAGTTCTTTTTCACTAACAAAGGGTTTCGGAACCAGGCATTTTGCGCTATTCTTCAGGATCGCGGGAATGTCTAAACACCGAAAGCGCTAGGATTTTCTCATAAAAATTCTCGTCGATCTCCGTATTCCCCATAATAAGCTAACCAATAAAATTGTTGCAACTGACGACAGCATTATAGCCGAGGTCGTAACAATATGTTTATATTATTTAAGAATCTGCAGAGGAAGATAGTAAACATGTATTGAAATTTATGTATTAATTGTATGTTATTTTCAGATATTCTATTGTGTGTTATGTTTATACTTTGAATCAAAGATTTAGAAATAATAATGTCAATACTGTTATTATATCTGACATCAATAATAATTACGATGTTATCTTACCAGTTTTGGTTTACATCTAAATGCTCGTTGATATCGTCTTCGCATTCTTCGAGGACAACATGAACACAGAATCCTTGTGAAGGCTCTGTAATTGAAAAATGTATTGCAAAATCAATGTCTTATTAATTTTTAAATAATCTACATTATATCAAAACTTCATCTTCTTAATTACTGAAAATAATACCCCCTTTTGCGTAAAAATAATTTAAGTAAAACATTTTAATGGTAAATGTATATAAAGTTTAAGAGTACACTATTTTATGACTTTTTTAGTAAAACATTGACTTTTTGGTTGTCAGGTAACCTTTGAGACAAAATTGAGAAATTTTGTTTTTGTGGTCATTGTTTGTAATACATGAAGAACATTTTGTTACGTCTTGTAGTAATTTTTTATTTTGATGATTTTATAGAAAAATTATATGATATTTGTTTTTTTTTTAACCCATTTAAGTGTTACGTTGTCCAATTTTTTCTTGAATATTTTTTTTTAAATATTAAAACTTACTTTTTAAAGCATAATTGCGTACGTGACGCTTGTCCAAAGCAAATTCGGAGATGTGGGCATAAAGAGATCAAGTGGGGGACAGATAGCTCTATCGCAAATCTTTTTAGCTGCACGTATCGACAAGAAGCATCAGCGGTTGCACTATGAGTACAATAGCTGCACGTATCGACAAGAAGCATCAGCGGTTGCACTACGAGTACAATAGCAATAATAAAATTTTTTTGCGCATTATTCGATACGAGAAACTTTTCGGTGCGACGGATGAAGCGCAATTTTATGACGAGCAACTGCGTTTGCCTAAGATATCGGCATCGTCTTAAGCGATCGTAATTAAGACAGCCTACGAGACTCGGACCATTTTTTTTATTGCAGGGACAATTTTGGAAAATACGCACGCTTGCAACTGTGTACCAATAACGAAATTTTCCGCTGTTTTTCAAAATATAAATATTTATTTTTGTCAAATTTGAAATATTTATTTAGAATTGTTTTACATTAGGCTGGTGTATAAACTATTGTTATGTCCTAAACTTATGAGAGTTGTCACCGGGCGGTAACTCCACGGGTTGATTTGTATTATAAGCACGGATGACGACAAAGTTTTAAAACACAACTTAGCGCCATCGGTGCCTGACTACCTTCGCGATCTAAGAAGCAGCACTGAGATTTATAATGCAAATTAATCTTTTCTTAATAGTCACTTGAATAGGGCATCCCTCCTATCGTTACGATTGTATCAGACACTATACATATTATGTTAGACTTTTGGAAGATGCGATTGAGTTTTCATGCAACGAATTGTGAAAAGGGAAGAAAGAAATAGTATATTTAGTGAGGTGCACGGCCTATGCGTGTATATTACTTATCTTGTGTTTTGTTCTGCTTTTGACCTGCTCTCTAAATTAGATGGTTCGGATCGAAAATGAACGCCAGGGATCAGGAGCTTTTGGTTAAATAAGATTTATTCACTTTTCCACAAATTTAATATAACACTCGCCCGCAACTAACTAGTGAATCGAAAATAACTAACTCCAAAAATATCAAAATATTTTATATCTAAGTGTTAAAATCGTCGAAAAGATTCTAAGTCCTAAGATGTTATACCGGACCGAGCTCGTGCAGGGCTTTCGCGTGGCGACGAATTTTTGAAGCGAACTGAGAACTAAGAAATGAGAACTGAGAAGTGAGAGCTGAGTGCCTGGTGACCTGTTGCTGGGTTCTTTTATACCTTGTAGGAGAGGTGATCTCCGAATTTTGTCTCCTCGGCGGGGTGGGTGTTTGGCCAATTAGAAGGCGTAGATGCAGCTTCTCTCCTTATTCGGATTTTTTTATGCCAGTAACTTTGCATGGAGGGACAATTGGTGAAAATTATTGTGAAAAGCCGCTACGTAGCGAAGCATATTTTAATTATATTCAAATTGATTCCGGAAAGTCGTTATCGTTCACTAAATACATAACGAATCACTCGTGTAACATTCAAACTAAATAAAATCATTCACTTGTTATTTTACGCTAAATTCCGTGTTCTCAAAGTTATTTACGAAAACTCCTCTCTGAACGAGCGCATTCCTAAGCGGTACGTGTGAGCAGTTGGTGAGAGTCAGCGAAAGATAAGTCTAACTTATTCCTAATAATCAATCTTTTATAAAGACGTGAATTCATTAAACACATAGAGCCTACCCACTAGGCTATATTGGTACGCTCTGAATATTGATTTTAAATCAGTGCTCAGGACGTAACATGTATTTAACGTCTGTTTAATAACAATGTGATAGTATCTCGATGTCAAGTATATTATTATACTTTGTACTATCAAAAACGTATCTTAATATACACTGCATTTTAGCGGGAAGGGTATCGATTGATTTGCTTATAATAACTAACCTTACTTATTTTGAATATATTAAAATGCGAAAGAAAGTGAGCATCTTACACTATGCAATTTTCGAATTGTATACGTTCGCTTTTAGCAACAGTTTTGGTGAGATGATTCTACATAAAAGTATATAAATGGATAATTTGTTTGCAGCTTATAGTATAGTTATAATTTTATAAACTAATAACGCGATTTATACATTAATTATTTGGCACTAAACTGTATATTTTTCGATTTATACAGTTCGCTTTTTGTGCATAATTTATGAATGGATCAAGTGTCTATTTGTTTATTTTCAATTTTATCGTATATTTTGTAGCAACAGTCGGTCGGTGTGAAGCTACAATTGTTGCAGTAAAGTATGTCATTTTTGCAGAGTTATAATAATCGGTCGGTATGAAGCTACGGTTATTATAACGATGCACTGCTAATTTTTTAAATTTCAAAAAAGTAAAAAGGGGAGTTAAAATAAATATTGACGCTGTAAACGAATGAAATGTATAAATTTCATTAATAAATTCAAAGTAAATTAATTAATTTATAATATTTTCTTAAACTAATGGGCAGAAGAGCTTTATTATTAAGTTTTAGATATAGTTGTTTGGTATAGATTTGTAGAGGATTTCACAAGCATTAAAATTATAATATTGAAATATTCAGACAATACCTTATACAATTTTTATTAATAATAAATAAAATGCTTGGGAAATTTTGTACAAATTAGCGTGCGCATCGAAAGCGACGTATAGGTGAATCACAGTCGTAGAGGAGAGGGCGTAGGCGGACCGAAGGGCCTGACCGAAGCTGCGTAGGAGAAGAGATGTAAAAATTCGGTGTAAGTGAGG
The DNA here is from genome assembly GCA_020010945.3 of Muscidifurax raptorellus. NCBI lineage: Eukaryota > Metazoa > Arthropoda > Insecta > Hymenoptera > Pteromalidae > Muscidifurax > Muscidifurax raptorellus. Next base: position 27,319,304 of record CM052077.1, on the reverse strand, counting down.
GAAATCTCAAATATAACGGCTTTTCTCACTCGCTAATTTTCGGAATCTAGGTGGAACGCGACCCCAACAACATTGGAAAGGGAGGACTCTAGACTCTTCGTGCTACGAGAGATCACTCTATTTCGTCACTTCGGCCCCAGCTCTAAGTAAGCTTGGTAGTTACTTGTGCTTGTACATGATAAGTAGATTATCGCACTTGTGCGCGATTGTTAGATTTAATCTCGCCCTTGTACGCTAAATTTCAAGTAAAACAAAAAGAATAAATTAGTTTCTTCTTTAGAGTTTATAATTTTCTTGTTCATTTTTCCAAGTATTTTTTCCGAACTCCTTAACAATAAAATCAGTGTAAGTTTATACAATAATGAGCAGCCAGCGGCGAAAAATTAAATGGAGTAAGTAATAATTATATTTTTTTTAGCTATCCTAACTTTTTCTTTTCCTTCCTAAAACTATCGCTTGTATACGTGAACCGAATTACACCGGGACATTTATCCCATTTATCTATTCTTTTAAAATTTAGATCGAAATAACCCCGGGTCATATTCTAAAAGTTATCTTTTCCTTTCATTTCTTATATCTTCAATAACAAATCAGTGCGGTATCATCGTTGGATGTTACACAAGCATACTCACATAATGTTTGATATTTATAAATGAACTTTTTATATGCGAATTTTATAGCCGATTCTTAAATTGTTATATTTACGCTCATGAAACTTGATATACAGAGGTTTTTGAGGTCCCTAATAACAAATCTGTCATGAGACTTTTAAAATTCAATATCCAAGATGGCAGATTTTAGATGATGGCCACTGATTTCTGATATTATTTCGTATACCCGACATATTGGATTCGACAGCTTGAATTCTGCAATCTGAAAACGAATAAGAAATTAGCGACCTCGAAAATCCTTGTACACAGATATTTGTAGACGGTTGTAGTGAAATGGTTGCATTATAATTGTTTGCGCTCTTTAAATCTCACGCGCAAAACTCTACTTTGACTGACTTCAAGACCCTATGCGAGCCATCTCTTAAAGTTACCCCCTCCTTCGAGGTCAAGGCTGCAACAAAACTGGAGCGCACGGGGATTCTCGCTCTCTTGTTCCGGTGCTCTACAGGTGACTAGTACCGCTAATTGCTATCACGCGTTCATGACCAACTCATATTAATTATATTACACAAAACATTCACACTTATACACAACGAGTTTAAAGAAATGAGCATTGTTTTCTTATACCATTATTACACATACGATTTTTAATAATCTTATTATTCTATAATATGTTAATAGAATACAATAAACAAAATATGTAAACCGCAAGCGGAGCGAACACGATTGGCTAGTCCTTACGATTAAAATAAATTATTAAAATAAATCTCTAAAAATAGAGAGACATAGAGAGAGAAACACAGAAAAAAGTTCTCACCTTAAATCCCGTGCAGCAAAAGTTTTACCATTATCGTTTCTGCTGAATAACAAACCGCCGTTTTAAGATGTCAAAAAAGCGATAAATGTTTTCTGAAGATCACAATTATCGAGAGCGGGATAATTTGTAACGTGAGAATTTTTTTTCTGTGAAAGCAATCTCATCTGCTCAAGACCCTGGCAGCTAGTAAGGTCGGAGTTAAATCTTTCTCCCTCTTCCTCCCTCCCTCTTCCTCTCGCTCTCCAATTCTCTCTTCCTCTCGAAGTCATTCGAAGTGCCGACGCGAGTTTCAAAATCCCCTGGCGCCAATGTTTGAAATTGTTAATGGAAGGAAATTCTAGTTTGTAAAGTTCGAATAGAAAAGTTGTATTCTTGTAAGACACCTTAATATTCTAGTCGGTCTTGTATGATGCTATAGATTTAATGCAATATACTTAAATCAATCTTTTTCTCTGTATTATTTCATTTTATTTTTATTGTAATTTTTCCTTTTCATTCTGTTTCGATTTGTTCTTCTTGTTGATTTATTTGTAGGTTCATCCACTTATTCATTTCTATTTTATTTTTACTTATCCTCATTTTTATTTTATTTTTATATTTATTATTTCATTTAAACTCCTTGTTGCATATCTCACAGAATGAGTCGCGACGTATGTGAGATGTACAAGAAGTTGTTAAGTGCTGGTGCCGTTATACACCGAGAACTATGAGTGTAGAAGTCAAGAGCGGGACTGGTGGCAATATCACCGCATTTAATGTATTAAGAAGCCCCGCTAGCGTGATAAAGATGGTTAGTATTGGTAAATACATTTATTAAATCTATTAATATTGTTGATAATAGCCATGGTAATAATACTGTTACTGGTGGGCTGGCCTGGAATGCGGTAGCATCATTCTGGGCAAATTTTAACTTCCAGGGCATATGCACTGCCTACTGGAAACGTTCTTCGTCGCGTCAACACTCTTCGCAGTAACGCTATAACGGGAATGGCTAATAGGAAGCTCTGACTCTGGGAGTACGGAGGTATAGTGCTAACTGCTGACTTGCACATCCACTCATCACTACACAAAACTGCACCGAGGGCCTTGACGGGAGGGGGTTGAAGCGGGGAGTAGATCGACTAGACCTAAAAACGGGTTATTACTCACAAATGCTGGAGAGGAATACCTATAAACGGTGAATTCCTAACGGCTTATGTATGCGGAGGTTCTATAAAAGGGTTTCTCTCATGTGTGCATTGAACCGCTGAAATTTGCTTTCGGAGGGGCCTCCAGTGTACTAGAGCTCCTTGAGTACGGGCATACAGCGTTCAAGAGGGGGCACCTTCACTAGTAAAAGTGGCAACACTCTGTAAGGTGCTGACGTTCAAACTAGAGCACTCTAATATCCCCCCAACAGGCTAGTTGCCTATTGGTACAATAGCAACTTAAATAGATAACAGATCATCAAACAATTTCAATTAATAAGTTCTTAGTAACATATTTTTTTTTATCTTTATAAAATTCTAGAATATGCTAACTAAATTTTGAAATAGTTATTTTTACTTGTATTATTATTATTATTGTCTGATTTATTGTGAAGTTATGTGAATACTTTAGAATTTTATTTACATTATTAGTATTAAATATGCTACTCTTAGTGGTTACATTTACCCAAAATTAAAATTAATTTTAGTTTATTTTAAATTGTAAATGAAGTTTATACTATACACTAATTAATTACATATGATCCAAGCAATATAAATATATCAAACATGATTATAAATATCATATCGTATAACAGCAGTAAAGGATTTCAATATTTACCGCAACTCATTTTAAATTGGCTTCAACGAGAATAATGATATTTTCAATTCTGGTTTAGATTCTATTTTTGATTCCATTTTTGGTTCTATTGGTTAACTTATATAGGTCCTTGAATTAGCTGGGTGTATAGGAATAGGTGCATGTATTTGTTTCTTTGGACTAATAGGATTTTGCACCACTATTTCTTGTAGCTGGATATCTTGAGCATTTGTCGTTAGTGTATGCTTATTACTGTCGTTTACTATTATATCGTTTCTTCTCATTACGATTAGTAAATGTGTAGTAGAGCTAAATACAGCTCCAAGTAGATGAAGCGTCCATCCGAATTTGCTCTGTAAATTATTTAAATTGCCGATTAGGCCGTATTGCTCGATAAGACCTTCGATGTCTATCAACGATATGTCTTGCTTCAAACTATTATCAAATTTTCAATCTCCTACTTTTCTAATCGCTATCAGCGGTATTAATGGTGTTACTGGCGCTATTCTATTTCTTCTTTAGATTTTTCTAAAGAAGAAATAGAATAGCGCGTTTTCTAAACTATTTTAATAGTTAAATGGGCTTTGTTTAATCTTCAAAACATCTTTTTTATTGCCCCTGTTGAATTTTCTTTATTTGTATGTTCTAGCTATGTTTTTTGCTCTATTTTTTCTATATTTTTAACTATTGTTTTATTAATTGCTTTAGTATTGGATACTGATTCTTCGTCCCTTCTATATACAGCTATATTATTTCCTGGCGGTGATTGAATCACTTTGTTACTTCTCGCAAATAGCGTTTGGTCGTTAGCGCTTATTATCTGATTCTGTAATGTCGTATTATTCCGAACCCAAGATTTAACTCACGTGCCTGGCCTCGTGCGCTGCATCCAAGGCGGCTCTGACAGAACGTAAGACTGGACAATCAAAATGGACCTGACAATACTTCAATGCAACTGGAACAGGAGCAGCGTGCCACAAACGCTGCAAAAATCTTTCTGAACCGTCGTGCAACTCGAACACGGCGGTGGTGTGGGTCCGAGGGATGAACGCGGCGCAAATCGCAGACAGCGAGTCCGGGGAGGACTATGCTCGGGTAAGGCTGGGCACTGTCACTTTCGTTAGTTATAGAACGCTAGCAAGCTTCGCAAGGAGCTATATAAATAAGGATGAGCCGGAGCGGACATAGGGAGGGTGAGCCTGAATTATTCAGGCGGATGTGGTAGCAAATACTAGAAAGAGTGCTGAAGGAGAAAAGTCTCCTGCTGAAGCACCTTAAGGAGAGCGGAAGGCAAGTGCAACCTAACCGAACTCTCCTGAGTCTCTGGAGCGTCTGGTAGGGGTCGAACCAGGATCAAGTGGTTAGTACGGCAACGGAAGGCGACAAATCTTGGGGAAGCCACTGACCAAGATGCGACACCACTCCCATGTCGGGGTATCGGCCGGGTCCCGCTTATGCGGCTTTGCCGATACGCTACCTGACGGTGGGAGGGGATAGAAACGAAAGCAGGGGTTGGCTGAAAGCGAGGATGGAAACTTGCGGAACGTTAACCTAACGCGTATGGAAACCCACCACGCTTTCTTCACGGAATAAATCTGGGTAGGAGGCTGCCTAACAAGCAGTCACCGAACCGATGACTGGTACAACGGGTCACCAGTACACAGGGCCGGGAAGCCAAGTCCCACAGTGAGATATCGAAGGCGGCAGTGGTAACAGACTTCACGGTGGAATGGTGTAAACCGGAGCCACTTAGTTCGAACGCGAAAGTGGAAGACGTGGGGTTACTAGAACAAACCCGCGAACTCAAACCAAGGGTTACGACTCTAGCGCGGTGCTTTCGGGCACTTCAGTGGGGTTCCTTCGGGGACCTCCGTTATGATGAGTTTTGGTACTCGTTAGAGGCTGCAAGCTGAAGTTAAACAGCTTCCCTATGTGAAAGAGAGAGTCTCCCAACTGTCTATTCAGGTGATACTGAATGGGTTGGCTTACTTGCGGATCGATCGCATGGCGGCAGTGAATACCCAAGGGTGAATCAAACTGTCGTCCGAGGATAGAGGTTAAGACCCTCATTATTAGTGTCACTTTCGTTAGTGTCTGCCTTTCTCCAAACAGTAGCGCGCGCGAATACCCAGAGAAATTAGAAGTCGTAGAAGACGTCGTCAGAAACCTCTCTGCTGACGTTATCGTAGCGGGTGATATTAACGCGCGAGCGATAGAATGGGGGTTGCCAACAACGAACAAACGAGGACGACTGATCTTGCAAATGGCCGCTAGACTGGAACTGGAAGTCATTAATGACAGAAACGTGTCTACATACAGGAAACCTAGCTTTGGTAACTCCATACCAGATATTATCTTGGCCACGGAGAGGACATTGACGAGGCTGAGGTGATGGAGTGTGATCGAGAACTATACAGTTAGTGATCATCAGTACATTGTCTTCAGCCTGACGAACGAAACTGCGGTGAGGCAAAGACAGAACAGACAGACGATACAGTGGGACATTGGACGTATAAACAGGGACGAGTTCACGAGGTGAATGCAGAACGTAGCGATACCACCTGCGGACCTGTCTCAAGGGCGGACAGATCGAATCACGGCTGAATAGAGTGCTAGTGATCTGGGAACATATCTGCAGCGCATCTGCGAAACTACGATGTCATGGAAATAACACTGACGGGACAAACGGGAAACCTACTGGTGGATGCAAGAGATTACTGAAATCAGAAGGGAATACCGCCGACTGCGCAGACAGACAATGGGACATCCAAGGGACACGGAAGAAAGAGATGCTCTTTCGCGGAAATACAAACTTGCGAAAAAGCTACTTATACATACGATCAACGGGACTAATTATAAGCGACAGTGCTGGAGAGGACTAGAGGACCAAGTAGAGTCAGACCCCTGTGGGGAGGGCTATACGATTGTGACTCGCAAACTTGGTTCCTGGTACCCCCAGAGACGAAGGATACGGACACGATGGAGAGTCTTTTTCCATCCCATTAGAAGAAAACGGATGACACGGACGACGGCACCGCAATGGAGTGCTCACTTTTCACGGCAGTGGAGCTTGAGAGTGTTGCAGCCAAGCTAAAGCCTCGTGAAAGCTCCAAGGCCTGGCGGTGTACCTGAGGAGCTAATGCGGTTCATCGTCGCTGAATAACTCGATACGTTGCTGCAACTCTACAACGGTTGCCTGATGGGGGGAGTGTTTGGTAGCCCGTGGGAGAGCGCGCGGCTGGTCCTTATTCGCCTCTGAGCCTCCTGAATACGCCAGGAAATTCGTACGAACTATTGCTGTGACCGAGACCGAAGCTGCCGGACTCTCTCTGGCAGATAGCATGATTTCAGACGAGGACGCTCAACAATCGGAGCAATAATGGACGTATTACAGGTTGTATACAAGGTTAATGACATATGCCATGGAGCTAGGACACTGGTACTCTTGGTAAAATCTTACGGGACCCTTTAAACTCTGCGAGGTGGGCGGATATTCTGGAGGAGTTGGAGACAACCTTCAGGGTACTTGCCTATCTCGTGCGAGTTGTGAGGGACTACTTACGGGACCGATACCTGTCGTTTGAGACAATGGACGGTACACGACAGAAAAAGCTGACAGCAGGGGTCGCGCAGGGTTCAATCCTGGGTCCCGACTTCTGGAATACCACGTACGACAGACTACTAAGACTAAACATGCCGACTGAGACGTGTCGAATCGCATATGCGGACAACATTGCGACGGTAATAACAACACACGACACTCATTTGGTGCAGCTAAAACTGAACCAGGTGATGAGGCGCGTAAGCAGATGGATGACGGTCCACGGACTGTAATTGGTACTACCAAGACTGAGTCGCTGCTACTCACAAGAAAATGGATAGACACGACTATACCAATGACTGTGGCTACGGAACAGATATCGACCATAAACGAAGCCAAGTATCTAGGGGCTCTAACTAAGCTAAGACTCTACACACGAAACTGACTTTCTGGTCACACATACGTAACGCGGCGACGAAAGCAGCAGAGACGACAAAGGCCTTGAGTAGGCTCATGGCCAACACACGAGGATACTTCCGAAAGCACCTCTATAGAATGAACAACGTATCAACGCTGGAATGTATTTACTACGGAGAAGCCTGGGACGTCGCGGAGTACACATTCTCGTATGCGACCGTTGGACCGAGCAGCGACAAAGACTAGAGACACTACTGGGTACGACGATCATCCCAGAAAACGTGACGACACTGATGACAACAACTACAAAGTCTTGGACAAACATCGCATCATACGTTCGTAGTATACTGCCAAGTAAGATAGTAGATGGATGTCTGGATAACTGACAAGGGGGGCAGGTTGGTGTCCGTCGCTGATTTTGATTAAACTTTGTTAATAGATAGAGTATTGAAAAATATTGGACACGTGTATTTTTATTTGTGCAAAAGCTTATATGAAAGGGGTGAAAAGCACCCTCGAAATGATAAAAATAGGTATTTTTGGTATTATGCATGCATCGATCTTAAATACAAGGAGACAATTAATAATTTTTTTGATTACTCAATCTGAAAGAGGCTGAAAAAGTACTCGATATGTGTTTTAGCTTTTACTCTAAAACTCACGTAATTAGTAGAAACCACCCTTCCAAATATTACTATGTATTTTGTCCAATTTGAATGTATTCACGCCATTCTCTGGTTTCGATCGTATTTAAAAAACATTCTCTATCAAGCTTGTCGAGTTTAGAAGTAGTTATTGAGTGGTGCTTGGCACTTTGACCTTGAGATCAAATTTGAAGGTTATTACAATGTCAACATTCATTTTTTAAATAGAATCTCTCATTTTTTATGTAAATGAAGTTTCTAATGTTTTACATCGAAAGTCCAAGATCTATTCAATACATTTTTGGTTTTACGATGAATATTTTCAATAAAGACTTTAACATTCAAATTCTTTTTTAACGACTGACAACGGCTATTCAAGAAGGTCGTGGCAGTCGGTAAAGTTCAAGAATTGCTGATTGTCAGCTATTCTAACAATAAGAATTTTTTTTCATAAATGAAAGATATTGTGTACAGTTTGTAATAATAAATGCCTTGCAATTTTTTTTAATCGCATAAAAAGCATAATTGCCTAATGTTTAGACATTGGCAGAGGCAGATTTAAATTTTACTTATGTACCAATATATTTAAAAAAATCTATTCTATATGATAAAGAAATATCACATATTTGAATCTGTATAGTCTGTATTGTATTCTAGACAGTGTGCAGATAATTAAAATTTATATTTTATTATATTTTTATTTTTATTAAAATAATTTAATATTTTATGTAAGTGTTTATCTCATGAATGATACAATTATTCCTGGGTATATATTTATTACAATAATGATAATCTATGAAAAAATATTTAAATCATAGTTGTTTTTTACAACATGTACATCTTATTATTGCTACGTCTCCATACATGTCACAAATCGGTTACTCTTCGACTTTAAAACAGAGTGCAACTGGATTCTCAAAATTGATAGGTTTTGTCACTGTATAACCACTTTTGTACCATCCGTACTTAAATGCATCTTGAAATCTCGGCGCAGAAAGCTGGTTATGCGTCAGGGATTGCATTCGTATAATATTTTTTCTTTCGTGTAAATATACATTATAGCCGAGTTAAATTACTATATCTGAAGATTTTCTAACAAAGTCCTTCCAAATACGGAAGCCGTATACATCTAAAGGCTGTATCATGGCAGTTGTACCTTGTGGTATTGTTTTCAACTTCAGATTAAAGTGTGGAGGTGTAACTTCTCTTACTGTACTTTCATATTGCCCACTCCAAGAATCCAATAAAAGAACTGGAGAGTTGCCGCTACGCCGTAAAAATATTTCTTGTAGCCAAATTTAGAAAAGTTCTTTAGATAACTTTCCAGAGCTAGCTGCTTCAACGTATACATTCGTTGGTTTGAATAGATTTTAGATAATGCGTGTTCCAAAATTTCCACCTGTTTCTTACAATACTATAAATAACGGTGATTACAACTTTCCTTCAGCAGATATAAATGGCTGAATTGAGTAGCTATGTGTTGTGTAGGATACTAATTGAGCGACACATTCTACTTTCTTTGCTCCTTCGTAACATAATGTTCTACCACTATGCATTTCCAAATTGAATCCACTTTGGTCGGAATAAATATTTTCTGGGCCATATTGAGAAATTAATCCATTAACGTCTTCTCTAAAGGTTTCACCTTGTGCCAATAGATTGTTTATGTTTTCAACAGTTGAATGGGTAACAAATTTAGTTACTTTGTGTGAAACAATCTTATGTTTCCTTTTGAATTCTTTTACCCACCAATGAGATGCTTTAAACCACGACATCTTCAAGTCAATTTTTTTTTGCAGAGCCCACCTCTTCAAATCTATATCATGAACAGCTATTTTAAAAGCCATAGGTTCTTTGAATTTATCAAGAGTGTACTTCGAAACTTGGTGTAATTTTTTATTTCTGTCTCCTCCTGTTTGAAATTGAGCTCTCCACCGACGTAACTGTTTATCCAAAGTTACTTTTCTAAAATTTCTTTTTACACTTTCATTTTATAATGGCTTTGTTTTTCCGCTCTGCCAAAATTCTACCGCTCGTTTCTTGTAGTCGAAATTTACTGGCTCATCTTTATATAAACAAGCAAGGACCTCTTTATAATCTTCGTCTTTATCACTCTCATCAATACCGTGAGCAAGTATATCATCACTATCATCACGATCAAAATGTAGTCGGATTTATTGCTCTAATCCAACAGGATTATCAATACTATTTCGTATTATATCTATTATGTAATCATGCAGAATTTGTTCTTACTTCTTTACATGAGAAAGACCAATTTTTTATTTATTTGGATTAAAAGTTAGGGACAATGACGTCACTATAATTAATGGATCAACAATCATGGTAAAGAATATGAAAAAATGATTAAAATTACTAACATTTTAATAACATTACGAGATATGAGTAGTGACAAAAAATTACTAAATTTTTCAACAGGAAAGTCCTCTTCTGAAAACAGCGTACATTATATAAATAAGAAAACTAGAATAATGGAAAAAATACTTATAATTCAATGTTTTGCAAAATAAAAGTATATTTTAAGCATAAATATAAGAAGTATATCTTTTGTATAACTGATTTCCATTCAAAGTTACAAAAATATCTTTTCACTATTTTTAGTATACACTGGAACAAAAAATCGAAATTAGCTATAATCTGACTCCAGCCTCGGCAGCCTAAAAATACACAATCCTACGGTAATTTTAAAGAAAACCGATCATTAAAGGTATTAGGCAGTGAATAATAAATTTTATAAAATGATTAGTATTGCCTCTGCGTCACAAGCTCGTACATTGGAGAATGAATGATTTTGCTTTAACATATTTGAACGGACAAAGTTGTTTATTTTAAAGTGGATTATACTGATGCTTAAATATGAAAAAAATTCGTGACTAATAAAAAAGATTAGAATGTATTACTTATATATCTTGAAAACAGAAAGTATCCCATATTCGGAATGCATAAAGAGCATTCATAGAATTAAATACAATCAAAAATTAAAAAAAAATTGTTCTTGTAATTTCTAAATTTCTGTATCAAATTACTATTTTATATAAGTGTTATGTGACAACTTTACGATATTCACATTCGAACAATTATTTCGAATGTGAAATCGAGAAAGTTCCGCACATAAAAAGTACAGCGAGACTCAAGGACCACAAAAGTATCAGGTAGCCAAGAATCTCGCTGACCTAAACAGTTTCCCCTCCACTGCTCAAGACCGCACGTGCGAAGCCACGCTGCAGTCTTGAACTTTGCACCATCGACAGGTCCCGTAAGGCCTAATGAGTGCGACGAGTGCAGACGCACTGACGTCAAGATGGGGAAGTGGAGCTTGGAGACGCGTGGGAGGTCCGGATATACTTCCGAAGCGTCCCCAAGCCACGCTCCCTCAGGCACTCCGATTCGAGCCGAGCTGCCGAACGGACGACCGTTTTTCTTTAATAGTTTTTCTTTATTTCTTGTATTCAAATTGTTTGACTTATTTTATATTTCTCGACTCTTCATTAGAATCATTTAAAATTAACCTGCGGCGACGATTCTTTTTTTTTCTTGCCTTCGGATATATACATAGATATACACAGATATAAGGAAAATTTATAATTGCGTGCGAAGGACCAAATAAAGCCAAGTTTATTTCCGAAGTCACTTTGTGTTCATCCTTGTTCTCCACATAAATAGGGTGAATAATTTCCTTGGTCCAAGACCAATAAAGAGAGCAACGGATCATCAGATGACAACAGAAATAGTAAAAGGTAAGAAACTTTATCACATACAAGTCCGCGTATCAAATAGAGAGAAGGATCTAGCTGACAGCCAGGAGAGACTCGAGGAGTGGAGTCCCTCCCGTAGCTGTATAGTTGCGTGCGCGAGATCAACTCGTATAGTAATTAAATTATTATTGCTAGGTGACTCACAATCACCTAACAAAAATTGGAGGTCCCACCGAGATCTCGCGCATAACTGTCTGCTCATTTTTCTCTCTTGTTGCATGCCAGTAAAAGTAGTAGCATCTAAAAAAAAAAAAAAAAAAAAAAAAAATTACACATACTAAGAAAATTAAACAAATTAAATAAAATATAATAAAAAGTGCGCGAATAAATATATGAACATTCATGCGAAAAGAATCAGTGAATATTCGAACGAGAAATACAAAGGAATTAGAAAAGGATCGCATTACCTGGCCGCGTGCTATCGGCAATAGCAGACGAGTAGAAGCGTAGCGTGGCGTCGTGCGGTGACGTCACAATCGAGCTTTTTATACAAAGACACAGCATCAAGTAGCTAGAAAAATACAAAAGAGTTTGAATTGCTGTGAATATTTAATTGAGCATTATATTAGTTTTTTTTATGTACGGTTCAATAAAATCATAAGATCATTCAAGATCATTGTTTAAAATAGAAATGTGGATGTCTTAATAAAAAAAAAAAAAAAAAAAAAGGATGTAAATGATTCTAATTGTTGTTTAATTCAAAAATAAGAAGGTTAGAGATATCGCGAAAGGATTGTTCGCGATAACCAAGGTGAAATTCAACCTCATCTATAAATTTAAAGTATGTGCGAGCAGCATTACAATATAATTAAGAAGGGAAGGGCCCATTCAAAATAAAAGTATCAAAATTTTCTTATATATATATATATATAGGCAGTGAATATACAAAAATTCATATATATAAAAAAAAAAACTCACCAAAATCTGGTCGACCAGCAAGAAGTAGCTGAATTGGCACATTTCTGCCACAGTCGAACCAGGGCGTAGCTGACGCAGGTGCTCGATAGAGGTGATAGACCCCGCAGAGCGTGATTGATCTCTAAACCCATATATACATATATTTATTAACATATTTCAAAATATATGATGTAATTCTATCGAATGGTCGACAACAAAAAGGTAAGACCATTCAAAATAATTGTCCTTATTCATATTTGAAGAAATAACTTAAAGGTTACGTACCTATGAGTTAGTACTCGTAGATGAACAAAAATTCTCAGATGCGTTTTCCTGGTGTATGAAAATTCACACCATCTGCAAAAGAAACGTGCAATTTACCCAAAGCAACTTGCCGTTGTGCTCAGTTGATGATAATTCAATCAAGAAATTATAAATAAAAACACTTATCTGACAAGCAGCAACAGGTTGCACTGCTTGTGATACATCGTGTTGGATCCTTGAATACTTTCATTGACAACTTTGGTCCTAATCAACTCAACACACCAAAACACACACACGCGAGTAGAGGACACCCTCGCGAATCCACAGATTATGGGTTTCGGCAACGAATAACGCGTTTTACGCAAAATACTTCGGTGAGAAAAATACGCAACGCGCGTGCGGAGGTTAAACGCGCATCACATAGCGTGTAGCAGCCGACGCTTCGTGTTTGTTCAGAGCAAACACCAGCGCAGGCGTGGAACTAGACGCGACACTAGGGAGACTATAGTGGTGTAGGCCTGGTAACTCGGCACCTCTACCGCGGCCATTTTGGAACAGTATAAAACGCGCGCGAAATTCAAAGTACAGTTCATGTAAAATTCACATATTAATGATGTTTAACAATAGGAATTAACAAATTATTATAAATAAATTATCAGAGTGTCAATTTAGATAAATAAATAATTTTTTTTTGACAATAAAATTAACTTGGGGCATTTTACAATTTCAAATTGTTTTAACTTATTACAAAGAGGGTTTATAGCATATTGTTAAAATAAAAGTCGGTGTTTTAAATAATAAATTCGCTCTTTTGACCATTCTTGCTTAATTGAATTATTTCGATTTGAAAGTGCAAAATTTTCATTTGTTTCAAATCAGGAGCGTAGCAGTGATTTTCATTGAAGTTTTCTTTTTTTTTTTTAGCATTTGTTAAGATAATTTTAGACTCATATACTTCACAAAGAATTCTTCATTGACTGACGAATTTTCTACCTTTTTCCTTTAGTTTGCTTACAAAAGCGACTATTCGTCATAAACCTCATAAGTCTGCTTGACAGCGGCTTTTCCTTGGATCTGCTCAACAGCGGTCACTCTATATCCTAAGGTTTGCTTAGTAGCAACCTGATCCTTTGGTCTGCTTAGTAGCGACTACTCTTGTGAATCCTGAGTCAGCTGAGTAGCGGCTCTCCTTGGATCAGCTTAACAGCGGTCATTGTATCCAATAAGACACAACCCATGAAGGAAGAAAATTTTTCAGGTAAAGAAAAATTATTTAACAAGACAAGATCAGGAAAAAAATATTTCTTGCAAAAATTATTGCTTGAAAAGAAAGCATTAGAGAAAAGGCTCCATGAAATAAATAATCAATTGCACAATTATTATCGGGAAAATAATAGAATAAACACGAATCATAATAAAGTTTTTGAGAACAATTTAAATTTTCAATCTGAAGTAAGCAAAAAGTTTAATGAACTTTTGGAGTTTGCTTTGAAAGAAACGAATAAACATAAAGCCAATTAATTTTTTTTTGACACTAAACCACATTTAGTTGTCCTTGAACCAGTTTGAAGTATTTCCTGGTGACCCTAAACCCACACTTAGCGACCCATAGCCTGCTTGAATAAACAATTCCAACATCTAAATCGATTATAAATTATTTTTCCTTTGAAAGAAGAAGAAGAAGAATTTTCACAAGGAAAATATACAAAACAGCATTCAAAATGAATCTAGGCGATGAAACAAATGCCAGAGGTGCTAGAACAACAAATGCGAATACATCCGATTCCAATTTCATGCTGATGAATAGCATGGCAAACACCTTCGCACTCATGAATTGCATAAGCGGTATCCCAACTTTTGACGGCAAGAGAAGTCTCAGAGAATACATTCAGGACTTAAGAAATGCAGCATCTCTAGTGAGTGAAGATATACAACCACAGTTTTTACAGAATGCCTTACACAAAATCACCGGACCAGCGAAGAAGAGTTTAATCAATAAACAAATCACCACAGTAGAAGAACTCATAGCACATCTGAAGCAGAGATTCGGACCAGGAAGGAATTTTAGCTATTTTAATAACAAAATTCAGAATATTAGGATGAGAGAACATGACACCGTTGGTGATTTCTATGATGAAATCAACGTTTTGCTTGGCAGTGCAAAGACAGCACTCCAAGAAGTAAAAGGCGATAGTTACAGGAAAGAAATGATGGACCCGTTGAAATCACTTGCAGTGGATATATTCATAAAAGGCCTACCTGCCAATTTAGCGGAAAGAGTTGACTACAGCAAACCGGCAACACTACGTGAAGCCTATGAAGAAGCTGTACGCCTAGAGACGAGGATAGAGGTCAAAATAATCCCAGACTCCAGACCATACCGTGGCAGGACTTATAGCTACAACAACCCCAGTTTATATAGTGAACCACGGACGGGAACGAATCACAGATATAACAGAAGATACAATGACGAAGATCAATACAGGAATACTCAGCATAGGGAACCTCAATACATCGGTTACATAGAGGAACGATACGAGTATGAAGAACCTGAATACATTGCCTACATGCAAGATCGATCGAGGAATGCACCACGTGATGAATATTCCATCAACCGCCGCTAAACAAATGGTTATCAACAAAACCACTACCAGGAGAATAATTACAGAAATCCGAATTATGTAAATCGTTACAACAATACAAATTATGGAAATGGATTTCACCAGAATCAAAACTACAACGACACTCGACAAGAGAACAATCGTTGGCGAGAAAGTAATAATCAATCCTACAGAGCGAGTCAACGAATATTCAACCCACAAACAGGAAGATATAAAAGTATGCAAAATCGACCCAACAGACGGAACACCAGCAATTGGCGCAATGAAAATCCCAGATATGACAACCAAAATGATAGGGACAATTTAAACTACCAACAGGCTCGTCACGAACCCAAGATGACGAGCCAAAGTCAGAAGTACCCGAGACAAAACGATTAACAAACACCGAGTAACATGGACCAAGCAAATTATCGGAGACAGATGCAGGAATACAACCAAAATCGAGATTTGAATCCCAGAAACCAGCAAGAAAATCAGACGAAAGCCCCAGTGATGGCAATACTAACCAAATCCGAGAAATCGCGAGGATGTGTTCCACGAACTGTAACGGACCTGAAAACTATAATTGGGAAGATGGAGAGGCAACAGCTGTAAGAATAAGGATACCCGAAGGGACACAGCGACCGTATTTGGACTTCATGATAGACAACGGCGCAACGGTTAACGTAGTAAAAATCGGAGCTCTGCACGACGACTTACCAATAAGCATTGAAGATGCCAGAGAATTAGGAGGCATCACCGACCAAACAGTGTGGACGGCAGGATCAGTGTACCTGGATATAAGAGGGACCCCAGTGAAATTTCAAATAATACAGGATGATTTCCCCATTAAACAAGATGGCATGTTAGGAAGGAATTATCTAAAGAAGGAAGAAGCAGTAATCTCCTACCATAAGAATGCTCTCATGGTAAGTGGTGATGTGATGCATCCCATACCATTCATAGGGCGTGAAGAAGAACGTAACCCAAGGAATCTAAGAAGAGGTTATATATGCAAACAAGCAAATGAAGTGCTGAAGGTGGGAACGAAAATTGATGACGAGAGCAAATGTATGGAACAAAATATAGAGAACCAAGAAAATGTTACCACGGAAAAAGTAAAATGCATGATAAAAGCTAGAACTAGACAAGTAGTCCAAATTAACCTAATCAAAAGTGACTTGAAGGAAGGCTATATTCCTAGGATAGATGTGGGAAATGACAATGTATTTCTAGGTGAAGGCGTAGTCTATAATGCAAACAATACCTGCAAAATGATGGCCATAAATACAAGTGAACAAGACGTAATGATAGAGGTAGATCCAAAAGAATTAATACCTTTCGATACTGGACCAGACTTTCTACAAGAAACAGACAGTGATTTTGACGGAGATGCAATTGTCGACCAAATTAAAAGATTAGAACGAGTGAAGGCATCAATCAGAAGAAACCATTTGAATAAAGAGGAATTAGAAATTGTGAACCACATAATAGAAGATTTTCTGGATCGATTTCTATTGCCAGAAGACAGACTCCCGTGCACCGACATGATCGAACATCATATACATTTAGAAAATAGTGTACCCATAAACACCAAGCAATACAGACATCCTCCTCAACACAAACAAGTTGTAAGAGAAAGCGTAGCCAAAAAACTCAAAGACAGAATTATAAGAGAATCCAATTCTCCTTGCAATTCACCCATCTGGATAGTACCCAAGAAACCAGATAGTCATGGGAACCCAAGATGGCGCATGGTAATTGACTTTAGAGAGCTAAATAAGAAAACTATCAGAGATGCATACCCGTTACCCAACATTGCGGACATAATGGATCAGTTGGGAGGAGCAACCTATTTTTCGATATTTGACTTAGCCAGTGGTTTCCAACAAATACCGATGGCTCCTGAAGATTGTTATAAAACAGCATTCACAACGATAAATGGACACTATGAGTACACAAGAATGCCTGAAGGACTGAAGAATGCTACGGCGACTTTTCAGCGTCTCATGGAAAAGGTTCTCAGAGGACTACAAAATATTGAAATGTTAGTATACTTGGATGACATCATAGTGTACAGTAAAAATTTAAAAGACCATGAAAGGAGAATACGAAATCTTATGGAAAGATTGAGAGAAGCAAAGTTAGTCTTGCAACCTGATAAGATTGAATTCTTTAGAAAAGAAGTTGGATTTTTAGGACACATAATTAGCGCAAAAGGAGTTGAACCCAACCCGGAAAAGGTTTCGGCAATAGCCAAACTAGCCACACCCAAGAGTGCCAAGAATATAAGAGAAGTGCTAGGGATGTTTGGATATTACCGAAAGTATATCAAAGACTTTGCTAAAATAGCGAAACCATTGAATGACCTATTAAAGAAAAACGTGAAGTTTGAATGGACCCCTCAATGTGACGAGAGCTTTCAAAAACTCAAGCAATGCCTGCTGGAAGAACCCATCTTACAATTCCCGGATTTTGATAAGGAATTCACCCTAACCACAGATGCATCCGACTACGCGATTGGAGCAGTCCTGAGTCAAGAAAAGGATGGATTTGACCATCCAGTCCAATACTTGTCTAGAGCTTTAAATAAAGCTGAAAGGAATTACTCCACCACTGAAAAGGAGTGCTTAGCGGTACTATATGCTCTGCATCAGTTTAGACCATACTTACTGTGTCGCAAGTTCACTTTGGTGTCTGACCACGAACCATTAAATTGGATGCATAGCAGAAAAGACCCTGGACAAATGTTAATGAGATGGATGTTTAGGTTCGCAGGCTATGAATATACCTTCAAATACAAACCAGGAAAACTAAACAAAAATACTGATGCGCTTTCAAGGAACCCTCCAGAAACCACCGAAGAGGAAATAAACAAAAATTTACCTAGGATCAAAGTGATGATAATAGAAGAAAAGGCGAAACAAGAACAAGAAAAGGCTAAAAGCAAAATAACATCACAGAAGACTAGTTTTCGCAACAGAGCACACTCAGCATCGGAGAAGACTACAGTACCCAGAGGCAGAGGTAGACCCATAGGAGCGAAAACAAATAAAGAAGCGCCCAAACTGGAACATAGTGTGGTAGCGCAGAGGACAAGAGCAAAACGTGCTCAGGTAGAAAGCCCAGTAGGACAATACATCAAACAAGGAGGACCAAGCAAAACGTCCAAACCCATTGGCACAAAGAAAACTACGCATACAGCGACGTCAACAAAAACTGAAATAGCAATAACGGAGACCACTTCTACCAAACCACGAGAAGTGCCAGGAAGTTCGTCTGATACAGATTCGGATGTTTCAATGACAGTCAACCCATCCAGGAGATCATGGCTATCGTCAACGGCTAATGAAGACACCGATCTATATAAACCACCCATACCAGACCCCAGATACAGCGGATTACGACAACCAGACTCAGAAACCACAGAAGATGAAACCCAAGAAGTACCCGAGGACGAGACATCTTCTTCAGAAGATAGTCAGAATAAAACTATAAGCAACATCGCAATAGACATGACTGCAGTAGAAGCTTCTCAAAATGAAGATAATGCAGATGAAGAATCTATAGAAAATCTATCAGTCAGAACCACCCTAACGAAACAAGAAGTAGAAGAAGCTAGCAGGAAGTTTGAAGAAAGTATGAGAAAATATGAAATGGATAAACAAGTTGATATCAATGAGTCAACAACTGAAGCAGACACACAACTGGATATACCCTCACACTTCTCTGACGATGACAATGTACCTGATGATGTGCGTGAAGCAATCTACACCACTGATCCAAGATTTGAGAAAGAAATCGACGTGGACAAAGTCTGGAGAAAAAATTTAACTCGTACCACTGAAAAGACCATGCGAATCCCCAACAACATGATTACCGTGAGAGAATGCCTCACACACAAGCGGGACAATATTGTGCATTTCCTATCAGCGGATTGTGACAATACGTGGTCCGTTACAAGACTACTCGAAGAAATAGGAGCCATTGATCTAATGAAAATAAAGAACAAAAGGCCAAAACCAGGACAAGTGTTAGTTACTCCCTTCAAGAAACATCAAATATTCACTGTAATAGTGAAACACAAGTACTTCAACACAATAAAAATGGAGAATGTACACAAAGGACTCAAGAATCTAAAAGAAATATTACTCAATAGAAATATCAAGAGCTTCAGAGTAGCACGAAAAGGAGACATTCTGGACCAGATGGGCTCCCCAACCATCATTGAAATACTCCATGAACATTTCCACAAAAGTGAAATAAAAGTAACAATGTGTTACGGAAAAGCAGAAGTACCAGCCGAAAAGGACAGAAAAGAAATAATCGGACACCTTCATGACAGCCTGACAGGAGGACACAAAGGAATCAACCAAACGTACCAGAAACTAAGGGAACGATACTATTGGCCAGGAATGAGAAACGACGTTCAAAATTACGTCAGAAGATGTGCAAACTGTCAAGAACAGAAAATAGAACGGTTGAAGACGAGAGAACCAATGATCATCACAGACACGCCAATAGAAGCTTTTGATAAAGTATCAATTGACACAGTGGGAAAATTGAAAATGACACCAAGAGGGAACTGTCATCTCTTAACGATGCAGTGGTACTTAACCAAATACCTAATAGCAATACCCATCAAAAACCTCAATGCAACGACAATAGCTGACGCACTGGCGAAATATCTCATTTGCCAATTTGGAGCTCCGAAAGCCATACTCTCAGACCGAGGGACCAGTTTCTTATCAAGTATAGTAGAATCACTACTGAAGCTATTCAAGATAAATCATCTAACAACTTCAGGCTATAGACCTCAAACAAATGGGTCATTGGAGAGAAGTCACGCTCCACTCATAGAGTTCATCCGAATATACTCTGAAAGATACGATGATTGGGACCACCTAACCCCCTTTGCAACCTTTACATATAACACCAGTGTATACGCAGCCACGAACTTTACACCCTTTGAATTGGTCTATGGGAAGATAGCACGTTTCCCTTTGAGAATACCCTCCGATGAAAAATTAAAAACATATAGCGTTTATATGCGAGACCTAGTACTAAGACTAGAAGAGATGAAACTTTTAGCAGGAGAAACTCAAATAACCAACAAAATTAGGACTAAAGAAAGGTATGACAAAAAGGTCAGAACTTTCAAGGGAAAAGTCGGCGGATATGCTAGATTAATTAAAGAACCCCGCGTCTATAAGTTCGATTCATATAGAAATAAACCACTAAAAATCATAGAATTCGTAGGTCGGAAAAACGTAATTCTAGAATACCCCAACGGAAAGAGGGTCAGAAAACACATTGACAAACTAAGAAACGTCGAGATGGATTCTGACCCGAATTCTGACTAAATCACATAAATAAAGAAAAATAATAAAAGGGACAATATCATTTATAAATGTAAACTAATCACGATTTTTTTTTAGGACAGGACACACTCAATCATAAATATTTCAATAATTTTAAAGTATAGATATGGAAATCCAATGTGGACCCTTACACCTACGTAAAAAAAAAAAAAAAAAAAAAAAAAAAATACCCACATCGTAAAATATTAAAGAAAAAGACAGGCGCCAACATCAAATCCAAAGTGCGTACCGTAACTAATACGAAGCACAAGGACCCCAAAACCATATATCGTACCCTAGTAATCGTTACATGACCACTAATAATAAACATTAAGTACCATATTTAAATCGGACCTGAACCAAAATTAATTCAAACCAACTTGAATTGTTCCAGCAAAATGGACCACACCAGCATAAACATACTGGACATCACTGAGATGGACAAAGTGAGCATATTGGCAAAAGCTCAAGGCGACCAACAGGCCATAACTCACCTCTTCAGAAGCTATGGACCCTGCAACATCACATGTACCACTACGACAACACCAAACCTATATTTACTGATGGTCGTATATGAAAATGAACATCAGAAAAATAGAGCCCTGAATGTAAGAGAAGATGCGATGAAATGCATGGATGGTCATGACAAAGAAAATGACATCACACCAACAGTAGAAAGAAAACTTGCAGAGGAATCCAATTTGTCAGTATCCCAAAGAATGATGATGAAGATGGGATATCAACGCGGAAAAGGACTGGGACGAAATCTCCAAGGCATGGTCGAAGCTCCGGTCCTGACACCATGCACGAACAGACAAGGTTTAGGCCTAACTGTCGAAACTCAGTTCACACAGGAGACGCAACTACAATTTATACAACAATGTACCCACTCAGAAGAAAATGACACAAAACACATGACGCCACAAATCACACATTTTAAAAAACTAAACAACAAAACAATAACAATTACAATAATAGGACCCACGCACGATCTATTGGCAAATCTAAAAGAATTTGGACCAGTGTGGATAGAGCTGGTTTACACGAACAAAGACGGAAAAACAAAAATATTAGCCACATACGAAGACGCCAAAGATAATGAGAGTGCCACACATTTTATAAGAGAAAACC
Source organism: Muscidifurax raptorellus (assembly GCA_020010945.3). Classification (NCBI taxonomy): domain Eukaryota; kingdom Metazoa; phylum Arthropoda; class Insecta; order Hymenoptera; family Pteromalidae; genus Muscidifurax; species Muscidifurax raptorellus. The sequence goes on along the minus strand of CM052077.1, from coordinate 27,297,464 downwards.
AAGAACAAATTTCATCAACACTGGAACCAGAGAAAGCAGGACACATCAGACACATGGGTGCCAATGAAACCCAGTCAGATGCCAGTGCCCAAACCCAGCATCATAACCGGACGTTTAGACGACACTGCAGGACTAAGATTCTGCGCCCAAGTACCCTTAGCCATGGACCACGAAGAGTTCGTAAAAGTATTCGCAACATTTGGACCAGTGGACCACATCAAATTTTTACTACAAAAACATCAAGATGAGGAAAAACCTCATAAGAAATATCTAGCTTTTGTACAGTACTTCAACCTCAGTGATGCTCAGAAAGCTATGGACCATCGTAACCATCTCTACAGACAGATATGGGCCACCCCAAAACATCTTGCGAGAGACCAACAGCCATACAGAAGGGTACATCCGGTCTGTCATCGATTGGTTGATACGAGGATGAAAAGAGAACATCAAATGGTCTGCAAGATCCAAAATGGAAATGCAAAGCTGCTGCACAGAGCATGTGACCAAATAATACTGTATAAAAATTGGGACCAACATCTAAAAGAATGCAATGGCTGCATTACCAACAACATGGACAAAATAGAAACTAATAGAGACCCCGCCAAACACACACCATGGACAAGCAGAGCCGAAACCATCTTGAGCGAGAAAACGGAACAGGAGGCATGCTCAATCAACCCAATATCATTACTGGACCAAAGCATTGACGGTGACCTGATGCTCGACGAACCATTGGTACCAATCAAAGAAGACAGGGTAGACGCCGAGGATGAGGACCTGCTGGATCGTTTTGAGACGTTAACCCTCATCAGTTATGGGACTCCAACACAATAGCCCATCCTGGACCTACTGATGGATATCTCACCTACTTTATCGTCCACAGAAACCAATTTACTTATAAGATTCATTGATATAATAAAGAAAACCATATTTTTGTACTTTTATAATAAAACCCGGACCATTCAACTCTAAACCCCACCAACCACATCACAAAATAAAACATTGTCAAATTTTAAGCTAAGATATAACACCCTTAGAAATAAGTACTAACAAATGACAATATTCAAATAAAATTTTAATACATATACAATTTGTACAATAGAAAATAAGCAATACATTAAGCATAGGAAACTAACAATACTAATGAAACAAAAACTAAGATAGATTGTAAAGGACCCTGGGACCAAATAATCCAGCAACAAGTAAGTGGCAACCGCCAGAATTAAGTTCAATATCTTTCTTCACCTTCTTTTTATTCAACACCAAATCAAGGACTTGAAATGAGATTCATTCGAAAGGTCACACGCCGCGCACATGATAAACATCACATAGATCATGTGCGGGACACACTGTGCCGAACTGAGCAAAGGACCAATAAACGTAAAGCACATGTAGAAGGGAAAACGCATAAACTAACAAGATAAAAAACATATAGATCTTGTGTAGGGTATGACGGCAGCACCCAAACTAAACAAATGATTGGTAGAACCATCACGCTTACGTGTCATAAAAACTTGCTCCATATCTGCAGAAGCAAAATGCACACTAACACATCATCCATGTAACACGTTCGCCCTTGTCCTTGATTTGAGATTTTAGTTTTTCTCATTAACTGATACATTTACACCTTTGAACCTTACTTGTCATGGACCACCAACTGAACCACACTACCCTTAGGACCCGCGAAGTTTGTCGGGGACGACAAACGTTTTCAAGGGGGGGGGGGGATGTTATGTGACAACTTTACGATATTCACATTCGAACAATTATTTCGAATGTGAAATCGAGAAAGTTCCGCACATAAAAAGTACAGCGAGACTCAAGGCCACAAAAGTATCAGCTAGCCAAGAATCTCGCTGACCTAAACAGTTTCCCCTCCACTGCTCAAGACCGCACGTGCGAAGCCACGCTGCAGTCTTGAACTTTGAACCATCGACAGGTCCCGTAAGGCCTAATGAGTGCGACGAGTGCAGACGCACTGACGTCAAGATGGGGAAGTGGAGCTTGGAGACGCGTGGGAGGTCCGGATATACTTCCGAAGCGTCCCCAAGCCACGCTCCCTCAGGCACTCCGATTCGAGCCGAGCTGCCGAACAGACGACCGTTTTTCTTTAATAGTTTTTCTTTATTTCTTGTATTCAAATTGTTTGACTTATTTTATATTTCTCGACTCTTCATTAGAATCATTTAAAATTAACCTGCGGCGACGATTCTTTTTTTTTCTTGCCTTCGGATATATACATAGATATACACAGATATAAGGAAAATTTATAATTGCGTGCGAAGGACCAAATAAAGCCAAGTTTATTTCCGAAGTCACTTTGTGTTCATCCTTGTTCTCCACATAAATAGGGTGAATAATTTCCTTGGTCCAAGACCAATAAAGAGAGCAACGGATCATCAGATGACAACAGAAATAGTAAAAGGTAAGAAACTTTATCACATACAAGTCCGCGTATCAAATAGAGAGAAGGATCTAGCTGACAGCCAGGAGAGACTCGAGGAGTGGAGTCCCTCCCGTAGCTGTATAGTTGCGTGCGCGAGATCAACTCGTATAGTAATTAAATTATTATTGCTAGGTGACTCACAATCACCTAACAATAAGCTTCCATAAAAATGTATTGAAAGATTTATTGAAAAATAACAAGGGACTTAAAAAAGACGCCTAACTTACTTTGACCCAGGCTTATTGTTAGTTCCAGGTGTAGACTTTGATTTTATCCCTTTTATAATTAATATGTAACATTTCATAGAAAAACATTACAATCTTCATTTATATAAATATTCATTTTCATAAACGGGCCTGTGCCATCTTTTACAGTTACAGTAATTGCATAGTTACATTTATAGTAAAAATAAGTTATCCTATTAAAAAAAAAAAATGAAAGATGACCTTGTGATGACTTTTAAATTTGATCCCAAGGTCAAAGTGCCGAGCACCACCAAATAAATACTTCTAAACTCGACAAGCTTGATAGAGAATATTATTTTAATACGATCGATATAAATCGATATAAAATAAAATACATAGTAATATTTGGAAGGGTGGTTTGTACTGATTACGTGAGTTTTAGAGTAAAAGCAAAAACACGTATCGAGAAATTTTTCAGCTTCTTTCAGATTGTGTTATCAAAAAAATTATTAATTGTCTCCTTGTATTTAAGATTGATGCATATGCCTAGTTCGAAGTAATGTGATAAATAATAGTGGCTTACTGTAAATAAATTATCTCTAAATGTTAAAAAAACGGTTTATATTGCCTATGGCAGCTACTGTGATAGTGTCCCGGACACTCTAAATATAGAGATAGGAAATACTAAAATAGAAAGAGTAGAAAGCCATAAATATTTGGGATTAATTTTTGATTATAACATGAAATGGGATAAACATGTTGATTATATAGTAAAAAAAACAAAATATTTAATTTTTATTTTTGCGAAAATAAAAAAAAGAATGGATAACAAAACATTAATGATGATGTATTATGCTTTTTTCCAAAGTTTAACTAACTACGGCATAATAGCCTGGGGAGGAGCGTACAATAATTGTTTAAATTTGATACAAGGAATACAGAAGAAACTATTAAAAATTATAAACAGGGATCAGTTTCAAATACAAGACCCTCCTCTTACTGTAAGGCAACTTTTCCAATTGGAAGCTATTACATATCATTACCATAGTTTAAGAGAAAAATATAGCATAAGTTCTAGCAATACTAGGAATAAGAGTATACAATTACCAAAAAATAAGAAAGCTGTGAACAGAAAAAACAGCTATTTCGTAGCTGTAAAAGTGTACAACACTTTAACGAATGATCTTAAAACTTTAAGAGGTAACAAAATCGCAATTAAGAAAAGACTAAAAAAGTTTATAAGAGAAAATTATAGATAGCGTTATTTGAAAATTGTATGCATCGTTACTTAACTTACACAGGAATTTATTAAAAAGATTATCAAAAAGATGCTGTATCATCTTTTTGTTATTTTTTAGATTAAGTTTTAGATTCTAAGATTATCTGTACCATACCTATGTACAGGCAACTAAGTTTGTCTCTATAGGATGCTTTGATAAGCATATGTATATGGTCAATAAAATAAAATAAAAAAAAAAAAAATAGTACCGGGCTGGCGTCGGGCGTATAGGGAGATATATGTTTAGTCGGAAGGGGTGGCCGCTGCCGCCGTCGGGCCCCACACATGGTGCTCTCACAAGAACCAGTTAGTCCTTTACTTGGATTCGTAGCCTCCGACAAAAAAAATAACTACTGTTGCTAATAATATTTTTATATGAAAGTCCTAGCGCTTTCGGTGTTTAGACATTCCCGCGATCCTGAAGAATAGCGCAAAATGCCTGGTTGCAAAACCCTTTGTTAGTGAAAAAGAACTTTATTTCGTGCCTTCAGAATATAACTCGATTTGAAAAATCCCAAATAATCGATGCTACGCGTTAGTTTTATAGCCTTTCTTCTAAGAGTGAGAGAGAGAAGCTTCTAGCGGGCTAGTAGTGCTGTATTGAATTGACACTTACCAAATGTTCGTCCTCTCGGCGGGTGATCGGAATCACTGGGTCAGTGGTCTACGCGGGTTATAAGTTATACAGTCAAATGATGATAATATGCAAGGACTCGGAATATAGATTTCGACTAAAAAGTCGTAATTTAATAGCAATATAAATCCTATCTTTCATTTACTTGAAATAACAATTACCCAAACTTTGTCGACGCTGAGTGTGACTATCGCGTTATTGTAGTAATGCTAAGCTTACAAACTGTAGGTGAGACGATCTACTCTGAGAGACTGTGCGAGACGTGATGATCGTTACTTCCTTACTGAAAGGGTTACTAGTACCAAAAATGAATAATTTAAAATGCAATCAATTCTGATTGGTTCGATTTCCTGGTTTCCGTTCAAATTTATACTATATCAAAATTATTCGTGTTTATGTTAATTTGATGCGAAGCTCTAATTTCTTTCAATAATAAATCTTGTCGAACTTGAATCCCGAAACGAATAATTTTATGTGCACCGATGCTAAGTCCCGAACCGAGTTCCGACTCGGCTAAATTTTGTCCGACGGCGACTAAGTCCCGATTGAACTTCTGAAATCGTGATAATGCAGTTGTCTGGTCCCGCTCAAGATTCTAAGTACGACTGAAAGAGATTAACCCCGGCTGAGAGATTAATTCCGAATAAGGGGCCGTGCAGATTATCCGGGCCCTCATATAGTCCGGGCTCGCGAATGTTCTAGAATATTCTCAACGATAATCCCCATTAGGAAGAGTTAGCTTTTCCATATATGGAGTTATCTATGATCGCTCCCTACTACTCTTCTTACTATTTTCGTCTCTGGCTATTTCTTGCAGCTTATCATACATCCCCTCCCCCGGATATAGTTCCGTCCTGCTCGGCTCTATGTTTGTACAGGTGGTCGAGCTTCTTTGCGTCGTATGGCTTCTCCGGGTTTCTTATAGTTATCAAAGTAGTAATCTACTTTGCTGTGAATATGAACTCTTACTGTTTGCGGGTAAGGCTGCTTCTCTTGCAATAGGTATCGAAAGAGGGACCGCTGTATCAATATATTGATGTACGACTATGATTTGTATAATTTTGGTTCTCTTCACTGCCTTCCCCCTCCCCACTCCCACTTCCACCCTTTTTTAAATAACTGAATTAATGGCACTATTTCATTTGCAAATTTATCTGCCATTTTTCCATAAAAATTATCAGACATAAAAATCCTTTTAATTGATGTTGATTTCTCAGTACTGGAAATAAATTGATCTTTTTTTCTTGCGTTTTTACACCGTCAGGAGCCTCTCGAAAAATTGTTCGAGTTATTGTTTGTAATAAAATTAGTAATATTTCGTCCAAAACTTCTTATCACAAAATCTAATCCTCTTACTAATGCAGCTGTACCAACGTGCCAAATGGACATACATTAACCTTACAAACGTTGTCCTCATGCATGAAGTCAGTATATTTTTTACTTTCTTCAGCCAACGGAATCTGCCGAAAACTAATGGTTAGATCAAGACTTGTCATGGCGACAATTTCATCACATATTTGTAGTAGTTCATCTACATTTTTAGAAGATTCATGATCTTTCTAATAATGCTCATTCGATTTTCTTGCATCTAGACATGGTCTTCTTTCAGTTCCGTCTTTCTTTACCGGTGTGACTAATGAACTAATAAGTTTAGTGTTAAATCTTCATATAATTTTTCACTCCAACATTTCTTTTTATCATGGCTCTTACAGGTTCTCTATTATTTATAGGAATCGGATATGGAGGCACCAAAAAATAGAGATTCATCTTCAACTTTTATATGATATTCATAGCCTTGAAAAAGACCTGGTTTTTTACTGAATAGTTTTTTAATTTTCAATATAAGATTTCTAAGTTTTATAAGCGTTTCAGGATTTATAAATTTGCAGTTTCTCTTCGACTTCTTGCTCTGTAATCATACGTGTCAAATGCACTCTATTGATGGCGCTGAGATCAAACCATACCCTTTTTTCGCAAATGATTCATCTTCATAACTCCATTCATCCTCATACTCGCTTGCATTTTCTTCAATAGCCTGTATGCCACGATGGTTTGCATTCACAACAATTATTTTTGAATACTTGTAGAATAATATCTCAATATTATTCTACAATTATTACTCTTTTTTTTCTTTTCTTCTTCCTCTCTCAATTCGAACAGTTCTATATTGATATGTAACGTTATGTTGAATTCCTGCCATGTATCTATGCCCAAAATGCATTCTCTCGATAACTTTGCAATCACGATAAAACTAACGTTTCTTTTAGTTTCGCCCAACTATACCTCAGCTTGGAATAAAATTTTCAGTCTAACTGATTGAGTTTCTATAGCACTCTTAGTTATTTGTCCAACAATTGGAATTGTTAAGCATGTTTTAAATTCTCTTTTAATCCTCATGTAACTTATAAAATTCGTTCATAGAGATTTTATACAGCTGCCGATATCAATTAAAGCTCTTGTCTTAAATTTTTTACAAAAATCATCACTTTTGGACAATCTATTGTCGCTTTTTGTTGCACTTTTTCATCTGAGTCATCTCGTAATGCTTCTGTAACGTTCTCGGCTATGATGCTGTCATCGGTTACAACATTTGTTATGGTTAGTTTATTATGGGGGAACGCAGAGAGCGACGAGAATTTTTATGAGAAAATTCTAGCGCTTTCGGTGTTTAGACATTCCCGCGATCCTAAAGAATAGCGCAAAATGCCTGGTTGAGATATCCTTTGTTAGTGAAGAGAACTTACATTCGCGCCTTCAGAATATAACTCGATTTGAAAAACGCCGCATAATCTATGCTACGCGTTACTTCTATAGCTTCTCTTCTAAGAGCTCTCTCTCTCTCTCTCTCTCTCTCTCTCTCTCTCTCTCTCTCTCTCTCTCTCTCTCTCTCTCTCTCTCTCTCTCTCTCTCTCTCTCTCTCTCTCTCTCTCTCTCTCTCTCTCTCTCTCTCTCTCTCTCTCTCTCTCTCTCTCTCTCTCTCTCTCTCTCTCTTCTCTCTCTCTCTCTCTCTCTCTCTCTCTCTCTCTCTCTCTCTCTCTCTCTCTCTCTCTCTCTCTCTCTCTCTCTCTCTCTCTCTCTCTCTCTCTCTCTCTCTCTCTCTCTCTCTCTCTCTCTCTCTCTCTCCTCTCCTCTCTCTCTCTCTCTCTCTCTCTCTCTCTCTCTCTCTCTCTCTCTCTCTCTCTCTCTCTCTCTCTCTCTCTCTCTCTCTCTCTCTCTCTCTCTCTCTCTCTCTCTCTCTCTCTCTCTCTCTCTCTCTCTCTCTCTCTCTCTCCTCTCTCTCTCTCTCTCTCTCTCTCTCTCTCTCTCTCTCTCTCTCTCTCTCTCTCTCTCTCTCTCTCTCTCTCTCTCTCTCTCTCTCTCTCTCTCCTCTCTCTCTCTCTCTCTCTCTCTCCTCTCTCTCTCTCTCTCTCTCTCTCTCTCCTCTCTCTCTCTCTCTCTCTCTCTCTCTCTCTCTCTCTCTCTCTCTCTCTCTCTCTCTCTCTCTCTCTCTCTCTCTCTCTCTCTCCCTCTCCCCGTCTCCCTCTCTCTCTCTCTCTCTCTCTCTCTCTCTCCCCGTCTCCCCTCTCTCTCTCTCTCTCTCTCTCTCTCTCCCCGTCTCCCTCTCTCTCTCTCTCTCTCTCTCTCTCTCTCTCTCTCTCTCTCTCTCTCTCTCCCCGTCTCCCTCTCTCTCTCTCTCTCTCTCTCTCCCCGTCTTCCTCTCTCTCTCTCTCTCTCTCTCTCCCCGTCTCCCTCTCTCTCTCTCTCTCTCTCTCCCCGTCTCTCTCTCTCTCTCTCTCTCTCTCTCTCTCTCTCTCTCTCTCCCGCTCTCCTTCTCTCCCTCTATCCCTCTCTCGCTCTCTTTCGCTCTCTCTCGCTCTCTCTAGCTCTCTCTAGCTCTCTCTCGCTCTCCCTCGCTCTCCCTCGCTCTCCCTCGCTCTCCCTCGCTCTCAAATATATTGTTTTTATTTCATTACATTCGGCTTCTGTGAAATACGAAGGAGACACATTTGCTAACTCAATGTCGGTGTCATCAATGAAATCTTCGATCGATGATCTTTGTGCATAGTATTCATTTACATCAAAATCTATGCTCGGAAAATCTCGTATGATTATATTTGATACGTATTCTATATCCATAAGGTCTTCCTCTATGACTTCTAGTATGATTTCCATGTCGTCTTGTTCTTGGAAATTTTCTTTTGTTGATGAATTCTTCCCGTCATTTCCTTTCTGTAGTTTCTTTTTATTGATTTAGTTAGTGCGATTTCCCCCTCTCTCTCTGTCTTTCTCTCTCTTCCTCTTTTAGTGTTTGTAAGTCAATTTCGATATCGGTTAAGATTTCTTCTAACATTTTATCTCCTGATTCAATTACGAGAATGTTATTAAATTCTAACGATGGTTGCTTGGCAAATCTTCAGTTCTGTTTTTCGATGATAACATTCTAATGTATGGAATTTCTTCTTATTGTTAATTGATTCCATATGTAAGAGAAGTTTTATTGTTAAAAATGTTTTCAATTTGAATTTATAATCGGTTTGCGACTTCTTTTTCATAAAAGTATGCGTCCATGCATTGTAAGCTGTCAATTAATGGCTCGACCCGTAGTACAGGCTTTCCACAGTCCTGACATTTGCATCTCGTAAATTCTTTATGTGAAAAACTGTGCTAGTTTATATATCGTGTAACAATCTCATAGGGTGGATAGGTTCCTACTTTAAAACAGGCTTCACATGTAATGGCTGGCGTATAATACCCTACATAGAAAATTTCGTGGGCTCGTATTTTCCTTACACAATCGCATTCATAAAAATCACTGTAGATATGTGTGTGCTGTGATGGAATTACGCCATCGTATTTTATCTGTACTATACAGGTGGGCGGTTTCATTTCGTAATTTTCGTCCTAGAATATTCACAGTTACCGATTAATTTTATAGTTATCGTTTCTCTCTCTCTTTCTATTGTTTAGTTATAATTTTTCTTCGATTTTATATACAATAGAGAGAGCCTTAGCATCTTTAACCGATGTTCTATTTTCAGTGCGTGTCGCGCTGCTTCTTTAAGGGATTTATATTCGCATGATGCGAATAGATATCGCCGGAGGTCGACTTTTATTCCTAATATGTATCCAATAATTGAGGTTTCTTCTATAATGAGTGTGGATTCGAACAATTCTTTCTAATTTTCTTGGGCTTGTGATAGTATGACTCAATGTTCATCTCGAAAAGTTTGTAGGCGCTGGTAAAATCTCTCGCGGACTCAAGTTCATTTTGTTTACCGCACAGAATATCTATTTTCTTCTTTTAAACTTTGTCGTAGGACATATTGTTAGTCTTTATATTGTTCTACGATGTGGTTGGTCGAAATTTATTTCTGATTGTCCTTCTACGTCATCATAAATGTGGTGGGATGAATTTATATTGGACTTTTCTTCTTGAATTAGCTTTAAGTAGGGTTATAGTTTTGCAGGATTCCGATTTCCCATATGTAGTAGTAACTGTGTGACGGAATTCTAGATTGATCCTAAAAAATGAATAGAGAATCCGTATACACTATAAATTGCGTAGCCGCGTAATGTAGTGTCAATTAATAATTTAATTAAGCGAGCGATCATTATGAATCCAATAAGTGCTGCGTTGGCAGTACCGAACGTAAGAAATTTGCCACACATTCGATCCCATGTATTGTTTGCAAGTGCTTCTAATGTTTCAGGGTCTAAAAATTGATATATTGAAATTCCTTTTCCTTGTATCGATTTTCCAGACATCCCCATTACTACATTATTCAAAACGGCTGATCTTTCCGGAGGAAATATAATGTAATCTCTTAAACTATTTAAATCAGTTTCTGTATATATGCCACTTACGGCTAGCGCTTTCGGGGCTCTATATTCCCAAGTGTTTTTTGTCTGTGGGCGTAACGTTTCTGGAGGACTACGTTTGAAGGGGCAGGTAGAAACTGAAGCCGGCTTGAACCTATATTGAAAATAGGTTGCTTGGCGCAGCTGCATCCAATCTGTGTACCTGCTTTGGTTAATATTCTTGTTTGTGGTAATAAAAAGAAGGGCTCCATTCCTCTAAATGCGGGCAATTGATTATAGGAATCTTTGGCATCTCTCCTTTGAACCTCTACTTGTAAGCACTTATTGACATGTACTACTTCTCCTGCTACTACAGCCATATAGCGTGGCTCTTTCATTAATCGAAACGCGAATTCATCTGGGGTTTGTACTGGAATTGATAAGGCATTGGTCAGAATTTTCCTCTCGAGCTCGCATTTGTGCATTAATAAATCATAATACATTTTACTAATCTGTTTCCTAAAATGCCTTTCGACATATACGAATTTGGAGTTTAAATATTTAGTGATAACTAGGTTTTCTACTGGTGATTTTGTTTTTGATACAAAAGTTTTTTGACTGGGTTTTCTAATACAAATAATTTAGGATGCTCAGTACGTATCTCTTTGCGGTCACCAGACCCCACTCTCCCTACACCTCTACAGGCCCGCTTATATCACAATACCGCTGTCGTTTTGATGCCGTGGAGGTCCAGTACGTCTTTTATGTCTATTTTCAGTTGGATCCGCGGTGCCATGTTTCGCCATGCTATGTCTAATTCTCTACCAGGTGTTACTTATGTTCTACTGCAGCAAGGCGTTTGACACAATATCACCTTCCAAGTTACTTCGTAAGCTGATTGGATTAGCATTCTCAAGAACGGTAGTCCTGTGGGTTAAATATTTTATGAAGGGTCGTAATCAGAGAGTGGTTACCAAAACTAATGGGAAATCAAATTGGTTAACAACCTATCTTGTTGTCCCACAGTGCTAAATACTGGGGCCCCTTCTTTTCAGCATGTACATAAATTATTTGAACGACGTTCTATCCAAATTTGGGGATCGGAAGGGTGTTTGACGGACGTGTACACTCAGGTCGCGAGGGATGATCTTTGTGGGGGAGGAATGGGCCGCATGTCGGCTGTGGCGCGCGCCGTATCGGCCTGGGCATCTGAGAATGCGCTCCTTCTCAATACCAAGAAAACGCAAGCAATAATATTTGGCTCTGAATATAATATTAATCAGCTACAGTGACTGAACCTGCCGGGTATCGAGATTCAGAATGGCGTTCTGGTGCCCTTCGTCAACACGGTAACTAATCTTGGAGTGGTCATGGATTCTAAACTTACATGGAAGCCACAGGTGGACGCAGTTAGTTGTAAAGTTAACAGAGCTCTTTATGGGTTCAGATCATTTAGATCATGTATCACCGATGTATTGCGCAAGCAGCTGGCCGCTGCCTTGGCTGTTTCCCACCTGGACTATTGCTTGGTAGTCTATCTTGATGTGTCACAACAGCTTCAGACGCGACTGCAGAGGTTACAGAATTCATGTGTGAGATACATCAGGGATGTTAGTTGCGGCGAATACATTACCCCTTATCGAAAGGAACTAAACTGGTTAAACATTAATGATCGAAGAGCCTATTTCGTAGCGGTACTTGTAAATAAGACTTATTCCATGGGGCCACCGCCGTATCTTTCTATCCTGTTTGAAAGGATCCAGTGCAGGTCCTCGGGAAGGGTGTCAAGGGAACTGGCGATACCGAGATCACGCACAGAGGTGAGCCAGCGTTCATTTCGGGTGTTTGGAGCCCGATTATGGAACTCCCTGCCAGATAGAATAAAAAATATGGCCTCGCTGTCAATGTTTAAAGTGGCACTGCATAGCCAACTATTAAATATAGCGAAAGACTGAGCCTGTGTTGGCGAAATTGTATGTAAATATAATGCTGTGATATCTGACTGTGATTAACTTGAAATCTAATCCGCACTGTTGTTTAGTGACGCGGTAGAATAAGTTTTTATAATGGTACATGATAATAATTATAAGACGACATGATATAATACCAAATTGTAAATAACTGTTATAATATTGCAAATTGTAAACGACTGCTGTGGTATAATACCAAATTGTAAATTACTGCTGTGATATTCAGCTCTATACACTGAACGTGGAATATAACTATTTCGACTTGTGAAATAAATCTTATTCTCTTCTATTCTATTATTCTCGGTGACAGTCGGTAGAACATTGTTCAAATGCATGTTAGGTAATCTGCGACCGGCTCGTCAGGCCCTTGCGTGCGTCTTTGCGCTTCATTTAATAACGCGTGTTGGAAATTCGAGTCTAAGAAACGTTCGCGCCAGTTGGGGATGAATTCTGTAAAAGTCTTCCATTTATGCGAGTTGTTTCTGTACCAGTTTAGCGATATTCCATCTAGGAAGAACGGTATCATCATGAGTAAATTCGCATCCAGTATTTCCATGAACTTACGGCCCTCCCGAATTCGACCCAACAATTCCTTCGCGTCTGCGTCTCTCCGGCCTGAGAAACGCATTATCCATTTCCTCATGTATTCAAACGCGTTGTTAGGCGACCACTGTTGCCCTCTTTCTGGATATCTATTACGAAAACACCCTGTCCCAAGGGTGTTCCTCGATGTTGTCCAAATCATCGTCGAACCTACCGTTATCGAAGCGTACGATGCGTCTTCCAGTCGGTGGTCCCATTGGTGCACTCAAGCGATCGTATTCCATTCTGTTCTGGTGTACATCGCTAAGTGAGGATCGCAGTTTGTTATCAAAGTTTACTGTCGCGTCACTTCGTCTATTCGCCAAGCGTATTCGCAAGTCCTTCGTCTCCCCAATTGTTGCTAAGTCTCTACCCTGATGTTTAGTATGTAACTCTTCCAGGGTTAGTTCTAGCACGCGACGGTTTGTCTTTTTCTTTTTGACCGGCGTTAGTCATTTTTGTCTTCGATAAATTGTCTGTCACAATTAATTTATTTTCAGAAGTTCGATAGCTTCTGAGAATGTATGAGTAAGTAGCTGTAGCGATAGCGAACGTAGAATGTGTTGTACACACTAGCGAGAGCGTAATAAGCAGCCTCCTCAGTCTCGGCTTACCTTGCTTACAATGTTGGCGTCACTGGTCGCCGTCGTCCTCAATAAATTCGCATTTAAACGCTATGGGCAATGCTTATTCGCTTGCACGCCGGTTAATTTTGCAACGATACACACGCATTGTAACGGAATGGCCGCTCCACTGCTGGCGCCAGTGCACGAGGTCTTTCCTGCAAGTGCGGTGCGCGCATGCACGCCGCTGTCGCCGGACCTCCAAGCTGGCCCGCTTCGGGCCTTGCTTGGCAACGGGTGTCCCCTTGATGCTTGTGATTCTCTCCCTTAAAGCCACATCGCGCGACCGTCCATGTTAACCCTCATCGTCTCAGTCAAACGTGTGATAAACTAAAACTCGTGCTGAGCTTTGCCGCTATTGCTAGCTCTGTAACGAGTGTGGTATGGCTCCGAGATTTGTATTACAAAATCCAAGGTTGCCGGCAAACGGAAGGTTATAGAGTCGGCGCGCGAGTGGTAGATGAAGTGGTATTAGGACGTAGTTCTCGGGATTCGCGAGCCCGTAAGAGTATGCCGCGACGAATGCGACGATTGTACTGGCCAGCGGGTGTTTTCGGGAAGGCGAGGCGGCTGTTCGACCACGTCGGCAAGCAGACGCGGACAGAGCTACGAGAATGAAAATCTCAGCCAGTTAGCCATATGAGAGACGGAGTGTTCTGCAGGGTGCCGAGATTTAATGTGTAATATTTTTGATAGTTAATATATAGAGAGAAAAAGAAATAAAAAATTCAATAACAACCGAGTCAAGTATTATTATCCCACGACTCTGATATAGCAACCTTTTTTCCTACCATAAAGCTAGCCAGGCTGGCTCAACTATCGCTAACTTAAGGTAAGTCAATTAAATTATCAAATAACCTCATAAATACATCTTGGGAACATTTATGATCACTTAGAACTCAAGCGTTACTACTTACACAGAATATCGGCACTATCCCTAAGCGGGTAGAACCGCGCAACGAGCACATCGCGTTCGATATAAAAAAAGAGAAAACCGATGAAACCGTCATGGATCAGAGACTAGATTTCTTAGACGAACAAAGGTTTTCAAATTCAATCTCTCTTCTAGCATATGACAATAAATCTAACCCAAAAAACAAAATATATGCTATCAGCAGAGCGCTCAATCCACCACATCATAGCGCGTTTCTTAATGGACATTTAAACACAAACGCATTCGCGGGACAAACGATGTTAGACGAACCAGTCGATTTTAAGAGTCAACATTTTCCGGGATTCGAAAGTTACTTTGATAACTTTATAAATCAGCAATAGAGTCAACCGACGCAGGACGTAGGGTTCAAGGAACGGTATGAGCAATTTAAGAAGCGTATGCAGGAAAAGATAGATGAAGAGCTAAACAAAAACTTAAACCCCAATCCGATAATTAGACGTATATAGAACGAACAGCCACACAGAGACCGCTCGAGAGATGGGGGCAGGATATTTTCGCTACATACAGCGCTGAACACGATCCCGTGGTACGACGGAAATCCAGATGTTTGCGTTATTTTGCCGTGCCGTTCCGACGTGATTCACGAGTTCGGGCCGTCAGCCGAGCGATGGGTGTTTAACTCGCTGGCTTCGAAATTCCAAGGACGACCGGCCGATGGCTATACTGCGCGCTTGACGCAATATGATATCGTCGAGCGGCTGCTAACTGATTTAACTACGCAGTACAGCGGCGTAGGCGGCGCGGATAAAGTTTTAGCTGATCTAAAGGTAATTCGCTAATACGCTGAGGAAGATACACGTGACTACGGGCTGCGAGTTCAAACTCTGCACAACAGATTATTGAACATCTACGTTTCGAATCGCGAGATGCGTGATTAGGAAAGGGAGACGTATAAAAATCACGCCGACAAGGAGGCTCTTAAACAATTCTTGGTCCGCCTAAACGCGGAATTGCAATACCAAGTAGGTTCCAAGAATTCGGGTTGTTTACGAAAAGCCATCACGGAGACAGTCGCGTTCGAACATTGCACTAGCGCGTGCCGGGCATATGGTCCACAACCAGATGCACCTCCGGTAGATAATACGAAAATTTCTTCATGGGCCTCGGTCCTTGTGAATTTAGCCAAAATCGCATTAGAATCAAAAGTATAAGCCAACTCGCAGACAGTACCAACCGTCACAGAAACCGTTAGATATACCGCGGGCATGAACCTCTGCAATTACTGCCGTAAATAGGGACATTTAGAGGAAGCTTGCAAATTAAAAATTTTGATACGAAGAAGTGCGAGTACTGTAGCCTCCCGGACCACGATTACGCCGAATGCTTCTCACTCAACGCAATAAGTAACGGATCACTTAGTAAGGGGAAACTTGAGAAGCTAGCGTCAGTACCGTTAGCGCCCTTCCGCTTGTCTACACTCTATTCCCAATAACTGCCCCCAATAATTGATCTAATGGAGGTGGTAACTATAATTCAAGAAATAATAATAATAATAATCTTCGACAAGACAACGGAAATCACAGAAATCAATCAAGCAATTCTATAAACTACCAGGATGCTCAGTACCAATCAGCAAAGATCGGAACCGACAGAGAAACCACAGATAAAGGCAGAGGGGCAAGGCGATAAAAGTCAGGAAAAACAAGAAAACGCAAAGAAACAAATAAAGGAGATAGCGGCGCAGTTCAATAAACTAAATGAGCAGAGAGTACTAGCGAGTGCTACATACGCTAAGGTTTGCGTTAACAGAACGCAAGCCACCATTTGGAGAACTTACGAGCGAAAAGTTAAAAGGAAGAAGGACGAGATTCTATGCGAATAGTGCTGCGGATGTGACCTTAATTAAGGCGAGTAACATCACAAAGAAGACTTCAATTGATAAACAATATATTATAGAAATTAATGGAGTTACGGCAGGAGGATGTCTAATTTTAGGTAAAACAGAGATGAACTTAGAGACCATAGACACAGATAAGATTTTAGGATGGAACATATTTACGAAATATGGTGAAAAAGTCAATACAGCAGACAGATGTATAGAATTTGGTCAAACCATATTACACCCGCACGAACGTCCACGATAGAAGTACGCATAAGGAAACTAGTCCCATAAAAACAACAAGCAAGTCTAAATCTCTAGAGGAAATGGAATACTTCTCTATCAATCCACCGACCATAGATAAGACGGATGCAAGTATGGAAACGCCACTCAGATCTCAGCAATCTCCAAAACTTCGCAGCACCGCAGATACAGAAGAACTTGCTCAACAATTTTTCGTATACTTCGAACAAGACAAATGCGCGGAGCCACGTAAACGGCTGATTCACGATAGAAATATACCAACATATCCGCTAGGAAACTGCTTATTTTATTCGCTAATAAGGGTTTTAAACTTACAAACAACAGCAGTCAAATAAGATATCAACTTCTTTGCAGCTCACATCTGGAAACTTGCGGAAATCCAGGGCAAGCGCGCCGAATTTTATTATCAGAGTACGGAGAAGCAGATTGCATATAGATCTTTTCGAAAACGTTTGAATACAATGTGTGTGTAAATTTCCAAATCAACGGAGGTTATAGATACTGTCACTTTAATATAAATGAAGGGAAGGAATTCGTACCTTTATACCTCACAGGCAACCATTTTACCCTGTATATCGTAACAGAAGAGGAAGCAGATGAAGAATCAGACACAGAGTCAGAGGAAGACGAGCCTCAGCCAAGTTTCCAATGAAGTCCTCATATACGCGAGGCAAGGGCACGCTATCTAATAGAAGCGCGACCTGATCAAGGCGGACCAGGGTGGGAAAGAGGCCCTGATGATAACGACTTATTTACTGTTGTACAAAGTCTTAATGAGCATCCGTTTTCTCATAAGTGCAATCCCGCCTACATGTTATCGGGAGATATACTTTTGGACACGAAGGTTCTAGATGTTCTTATAGAACGACAATATATAAACGAAGAACAACTGCTAGAGACACAGTGCGCAATAGGAGAAATAATAGTAATTCTACACGGGGATACGTATATGTTCGGAATAATTTTGAAACATCACATGAATGACAAACCCTTAAGATTAGATATAACAACTTGTATGAAGACGCTGCAGTTATTGGTTGAAAAATATGGAATAACAACAATCGGATTTATCAGATATCTAAGATTAATAATACTTGGTGATTGAGAACTAGTAATCGTGAAATGCAACAAGATATTCAAAGGAAAGGCACTATCCACTGTGTTATTCTAAAACTACCTAACCGGTACCGACGGTGAAAGACAGATACAGGAACATCAAAGAATATCATGAATCATCAATCGGCGGTCACAAGGGAACAATTAAAGCATATAACAGAGTAACGGGCAAGTATTACTGGCGAAACATGCAAGCAAACGTGAGGCAGTTTGTTCAAGGCTGCGCAGGATGTCAAGAAAAGAAACTAGTTCGCGTAAAAACAAATCTATCAATGTTAACAGATACACCATCGTATCCATTTGACAAAATTATAATCGATTTCTGCGGACCGATGCCTTCAACCGAAAGAGAGAGCCACTACATTTTAACAATACAAGATAATTTTACCAAATTTTGCATACTAGTCCCTGTTGAACACAACAGCAAGGGAGGTAACTCGAGCACTTACTGAGAAATTGATCTGCTATTTTGGATCACCGGTAACACTCATATCTGATCAGGTAGCACATTTTATGAACAGAGTAATGGAAGAATTAGTGCGAGTATTTAGAGTCAATAAATATTCAATAACAGTAATAGACCCTTAGTCAAACGGAGGATTAGAGCCAATGCATCACACGCTAAAAGAATACATTAAAATGTACATTGAAGGCAACAGTAACTGGGATGAACTAGTACCACAAGCGCAGCAAACATATAATTCGGCTGAGCACGACGGTTTGGGTTACTCACCGCACGAATTAGTTTTCTGCCGACGTACTTCTAACACCGTTAAGCTTCCCGTCACACGAGCAGCTAGAGGTATATGACGATTATCTGGCTGATACGACAGAAGCCTACGCGCAACTTAGAACCATGGCCACAATGAATTTAATACAGTCAAAACATCGATCAAAATATTACTAAAATAGAAAACTGAATGTAAAACATTTCAGAGAAGGAGAAATAGTATATGTGCTTAAGAAACTAAAAGTAGGCCAATTTAAACCCAAATACAAAGGCTCATGCGAAATCTTAGGTATAAATTACGCTACACATAATGCGAAAATCTGAAGAGGTGACAAAACGCGTATAGTTAATAAATAAACTTAAACGGTATATAAAGGGAACAGAACTAGAAAACATAAATAACGATAGCAATGAATAAGAGATAATTAATTAAATCCAATATAAAAAATATACATTAATAAAATTAATAATATTTATTTAATTGGCTTTATCCGTCTTCCCGAGGCAGGATGGTGGAAAGGAGAGAAAGAAAAAAACTATAACATTTTTTTCTTTTGAACGTTTCGGCGATCAATGCCGCCCTCATTAGGAAACTGATGTGAAAAAGTTTTTATTAGAAAAGATGATATGATTACGAAGTTTTATATAGATCTTATGATTACAAAATTTTTACATAGAATAAGGCTTACAATCATGGAGATAGTCCCCAGTACAGCATTTGGACGGAATCGCTTCCCCGCCGGGTGGCGGGGACGTAAGTGAACAATCTATCTCTCATTCGGCTGCTAAATTATAATTTAATGGAGACGAGATTTTCACCGGCTTCATATATATGGTGCGGAGCACCTAGAGAGAGAGAGAGAATCGGCGTGCTGACATTTCACTACTGAAGTCAGAGCTATGACTCATGTTTGTTTTCCTTTTAGCTCTTTCATTAACGGACATGACCTTATCACACCCACACTTGACATACAGATTTCACGTCACGTACCTGCTACATACACTTACAGAAACTACAAAGGAATCTGTGCTGAGAAGCTAAGGGGCTTCCTTAGCACATGTGACTGGTCATCTTTCACCACGCCATCACTTGGCGAATGTATTACCATCCTTAACGACAACATCATGAAAGTGAAAATAAAATAAAATATAAAATTTCAGTTAAAAGGTCTCTTCGTGTCCTTTTAACTGAAAGGAATAGGCTCTACAGGCGCTTTCGCAGAAGTCGTCTACCTCGGAATCTATACTTTTATAGAATCGCAAGGGACGACGTTCATAGACAGGTCGAGGAGGCCAGGCTGAATTACTATTATTCACGCTTGTCTACTCTGACTGACATTACAGAGATATGGAGAGAGCTTGAAAATCTTGGTATTACTACCTCCAAATCTACTCCACCTGCTCAGTTCTCTCTAGATGCTCTCAACAAACACTTTAGTTCCATCTCAAATGATCTTCAAGCTCCATCTGTTGAGGAGCATCTGCGAACCCTCGAGACTTTAGACCTCCCTGAATACGTTATCTTCAGGGCTATCGCAGCGACGGACGTGTTTGCTGCAGTATCACACTTCAATACCCAGGCCAGGGGAAGCGATGGCATCCCACAGGTTATAATTTCAAAAGCATTGCCAATACTTACTCCTTTACTTTGTCAAATTTTCAACCTGTCTTTGAGCGAGATATAGACCTTTCCTTCTGCCTGGAAATCATCGCTCGTAAGAGCATTAAACAAGGTCAACTCTCCAACAGCTGGCAAATCTCTGAATACCTTGAAACAAGACTTTATCTTGACAATTTCCAAACTGGGTTTCGCGCTGGCCACAGCACGCAGTCCGGCTTAATTAATCTGACTGATGATGTCAGGTCGCTCTTCTGCTTCTATTTGATTTTAGCAAGGCATTTGATACGGTGTGTCACGTCAGGCTACTCGGAAAGCTATCCTCCTTCGGCTTCTCCAAGCAGGTTATCCGCTGGCTTGCATTTTACCTCTCGGGAAGAGGCCGTCATTGGTGACACAATGAGATCTACCTTTCTACCACTAAACACCGGTATCCCACAGGGGTCAGTTTTAGGTCCTTTGTTGTTCTCGTGGTAGATCAATGATATTGGTTTTTGCCTAGATTCAGATGTGTCCCATCTAATCTACGCGGATGACCTGCAGATCTACAGCCAATGCCACCTCGAGGAGCTCGACTCCTGTTCTATCAGGATAAGTGCTAACGCCGAGAGGATAATAGGTTCAGCTGCGCTGAATAGACTTAAACTGCTACTACTACTAGCTCTACCTTCTACGGCTAACACCTACATAAATATAGAGGAAGCCCAGGTCAACTTTGAATCATTGGTGCGCAACCTGGGGCTTGTGCTTGACTCCAAGCTTACGTGGAAAGAGCATGTTGCATAAATTTGTAAATGTGATCACTCTTTAATGTATCGGCTCTATTTTTTCGGAAAAGCACTAGCCTCAGATTGCGCAAACATTCAGTACAGGCACTTCTGTTTCCCCTCATCGACTACTTCTCACTTGCTTACTGCGACCTGACTCACGAACTCGACTTAAAACTGCAGAGGCTTGTCAATACGGGGATTCGTTATATCTATGGTGTAAGGAGTGACGAGCATATCTCCCCTTACAGGCGCGCTGCAATGGCTTACCACCGCCGGACGTAGAAAATACTTTATGGCCTGTTTTCTAAGAAAAATTTTTAACAACTCAATGCTTACTTATCTGTTAGCCTATTTTGATTTCCACGTCGCGCTCAGGCCTGTGAGGGTGTGGTGACTCCACGGGACATCCCGCCCTTCAAGACGGAGAAGCTGAGGAATTCATTCTTCATCAGTGCCTCCTATCTCTGGAATAGCCTTCCATCTCAACTTCGCAATACACTATCCATATCACACTTTAAAATAGCAGCTAAAAAATACTTCTTGAATCTGGAAAATATATGAACATCACTCAAACATACATACTTCACTCTCATCTCATCGCACCTCATTCCATTTCACATTCTTCACACACACCAGCACCTATACACAAAACTTTTTATCTTTATTTTCTGTATAATTATACTATAATTGTATATGTACAACACAAGGTTCAGCAATAAAAATAATTAAATCTAAAATCTAAATCTCCCTCTCCCTCTCCCTCTCTCTCTCCCTCCTCCTCCTTCTCTCTCTCTCTGTCTGTCTCTCTCTCTCTATATATATATATATATATATATATATATATATATATATATATCTCACTATCACGAAATACTACCTCTCTCTCTCCTTTCGATGACGACATGTTAAAGCTGAAAGCTCGTAGCCGTGGCGATCCTCCCGCCAAGTGGTACTCGTCGTTGCTTCCTTCCTCGTAGTCGGAGATGCGGCTGGGCTGTGGTGGCCTCTCCACCGTTGGCCTCGTCGTCCTCCTGGTCGTCCTGAAGATGGTCTCGATTCTCGCTCTCACTCTCTCTTTCTTGGCCCTTTCTTCATGCGCGCTACTCTCTGATAATCGTCCGACTGCTTCCGGAGCTGGCGAGCGACTCTCGGCGTGGTGCGCCGCAGTCGCTCGCCCAACCTCTCCTACTTTTCGGGCCGCTAAAAGCTGTGCACTGATTGGCAGCCCGCGATACATAATCGCATCCGATTGGCTCTCTCCTCCGTCCGCGACGTTGCGTTTTCTCGATTTCACGGAACGTCGGCCTCACCTCGCTCAGCCCGGGAATTCGTCGAACTCGTGCTTCTCTGACAACAGCGCGGCTTTTCTCGAGCCGATCGGCGCTCGTTGTCACAGGTCAGGGAATCTGACGCGTCGAAGCTGATTCTCGGCGCGGCTGCGACGACACACGTCGCACTGCTGATCTGTTGTCTCGGTGGTATATTCGATGTAATCGCGGACAATCTTTTTCATACATATTTGTTTACGAAATCAGGTAGATAATTATTGTTATGCAGTAATTTTCAGATGTTGTGAATGTTCTTATTATGGAATTTTTTGTGAGATAATTTAATAGTTCTATCGACAAGATTATACATCATGGCGATTTTTTGAACAAAGGATGTTCCAATGTATAATTCAGGAATCGGCCTGAGAATGTTGGTTTGGTGTACCAGTCGGTTATTAATTTACCTTTATCTTTTATTAATAGGACGTCTAGAAAGCTTATGGAGTTATCTATTTCGGTTTCATGAGTGAATTGTAATCTTATTGTAAGAATTAAATGTATCAAAAATTTCATCAACTTTGTCATTCGGTACGCAAGTAATAATATCGTCTACATATCGGTAAAAGAATATTGTATGACCGTGAGTCTTTACCGGTCTCATCCACTGACTCCTTTTCAAAAACATCGGGAGGAATTATGGACTTGACGCTCAGTACCTTTTAAAGAAGTGGGCATCTCTACAACAGAACTTGACGAAGGCTAGATCTCAACGACAGTTCCTGTTTCGTTGCAGAAAATACGACCTCCAAACTACATATGTCACCAATATAGGTAACCTAAACCATTTCAATTTTCACAGTGACTCGAGTAGATGAAAATTCAACAACTTCTGAATACATATCAATTATTTAGAAATTGAATCTGATAGACTTGATCTGACACTGACGGATATCCGTACCAAGCAGGATAAAGCGGTGGAGGCGCAGAGAGACACCTCGGAGAGGATCTCCGGGCTGGAGGGTAGGCTAGGTCCTATAGAACAGCGCCTAAAGGCTCTTGATGTCTACCCCAGCTACAGTCTCGCATGACAACTGCCGAGACATCCATCACCGAGCTGAAGGTGCAGGTTCAGGAACTGCCATCAGGCCGCCTCAAACCTCAGCCCGAACACAGCAGCAACAGTATTGACGACCAACCTTCCCCTGCTGCCATTGTTCCCTCAGAGATCGCCAGTCTTCGTAGGGAGCTTGAGGCCATTAAACATCAGCAGGAGGCATCAAACAACTATGTTCTCTTACTAACTGGGCTGCACTAAACCCAGGAGAGCTCTCTGCATCTACTTGCCTTGTCCGTACTTTTGTCACGTGCTGCATATTTAGGAAATTTTTAAAACTTTAAATATTTAGATAAATGCGTACGTGACACTTTGACTTGACAGACCAATCGCAGTTTTATGACAAACAGCTGCGTTTGCCAAAGATATCGGCAGTGTCTCAAGCGATCGTAAATTAGACAGCCTACGAGGCTCGGACCTTCTTTTTTATTGCAGGGACAATTCTGGAAGGTACGCACGCTTGCAGCTGTGCACAGATTCCAGAATTTTCCGCTGTTTTTCAAAATTTGAAATATTTATTTACGAAATATTTATGTTTGCAATTTTTGAATTGCATACGTTCGCTTTTAGCAACAGCTTCGATGAGATGATTCTACATAAAATATATAAAAGCATAATTTGTTTGCAGCTAATAAGGCACTATTATTATAGTTATATAAACTAATAACGCGATTTATTCATTAATTATTTGGCAATTCAATTTTTATTATATACTTTGTTGTGATAATCGGTCGGTGTGAAGCTATGGTTGTTATAACAATGCATTGCTAATTTTTTGGGTTTAAATTTAAAATAAATTTATTTATTTATAATATTTTCTTAAATTAAAGCGCAGAAGGGTTTTATTATTAAGTTTTAGCTATAGTTGTTTGGTATCGATTTGAATAGGATTTCACAAGTATTGAAATTATAATATTGAAATATTTATTTAATGTCATATACAAATTTTATTAATAATAAATGAAATACTTGGGAAATTCTATACAAATTGGCGTGCGTATCAGAAGCGGCGTGTAAACGAACTGCAGTCACAGGGGAGAGAGTGAGGGAGGACCGAAGAGCATGGCCGGACCTGCGGAGGAGGAGAGACGCGAAAATTCGACGTAAGTGAGGGAAAACTCGGATATAACGGCTTTTCTCTCTGGCTAAATTTCGGCGTCTAAGCGGAACTACGAGCGTACGCACTTCTCAGCTACAGTGCAGTTCACCTCTGAATACGAGCCTGAGTAGCTCAATTATATATCCGCCCTTCGTACGCAAATTTTAAATTTATTAAGGGTACTTCTATAGTTATTGAGTTCCTTAAAATTTATTTTTGAATATATAGTGATTAAATTTTTATGTATCTCAGAGTTTTTTTTTCAAATATATATATATATATATATATTTATTTATATAATAAGTTATTATAAAGAATAATATATATTATATATATAAATATAAGTGAAGGAGTGAATAACTATTCAAAAATAAAACTAAAAAGTAAGTAAAAATTTTCTTTGCTATCCCATTTTTCTATCTCTCATACGTTTCTACAACTATCGCTTGGGTAATCGAACCGATTAACGCCGGTTTGATTATCCCCTTTTACTTTAAATCTAATAGTTTGAACCGATTTAAACCGGGTCATTCTATTAGATTATTTTCATTTCCTTTTCATTGTCAATATAAATTCAAGCAATCAAAGCATCCAGCTATTACACGAAAGTGCAGGCTTAAAGTGTTAAATTTTAATAAGTGCGGTAGCATCGTTGGATGTTACATATAGCTATTGGCTGACTTCTCGATTATTCCCTCATTGAATAATCGCTCTACCTCCTCGATTGCAGCTATCTGCTTCGCTGGGGACTCACGTCTTGGCTTATGTCGAATTGGCGTAAAATCAACCAACTCGATATGGTGCTCGGTGAGATGCGTCATACCTAACACAGCCTTGATTGTTTGTAATATTTTGAGAATATCTGCTTGTGCATGTTAGAAAATTTATATAAAAATTTTGTTAGGCTCAGTTTAGTAATCACGTGTTTATTCATATGGTGAAAATTTTATATACGGAAATTGAATATTACTTTATGGAAAATAAAATTAACAAACGTACGAGAAAAGGTAAAAGGAATAGGCTAAGGCAGAAAAAGCTAGAGCTTATTGCCGCTGTCTATATACCAGCTCCGCCGCCACCGAAGCCAGAAAAAAAAGGCACCAATTACAAAAATTATTGATCCAAATAATCAACACGGGAAAAAAACTTAAAACCCTAAAGAGATAGCTAATTTTATGAATACACACTATAGCAACATAGGCTCAGAACTAAGTAAAAAAATCAAACAACCAATTAACGAATCAATAAGACTACCTAAACAAAACCCAATTTCGATCTTCCTGTTTCCTACAAACTATTCTGAAATAGCTAAAATCATTAAAGATATGCCACTGAAGAGCGGCGAGGTCGATAACATAAATACTAAAACAATAAAAAGTTTGTCTAGACACATAATCGATATACTCGTTCATATATGTAACCTATCGATCGAAAAAGCCCTTTGGCCAGAATCTTTGAAAAGTGCAGTCATTATCCCAATTTACAAATCAAAAGACAAAAATTATGTAGAAAATTACAGGCCAATATCATTAATATCAAATATTGCTAAAGTCCTGGAAAAATTAATATATAACAGACTAAATAATTTTATCAGTAGTTGTAACATCATCTCAAAAAATCAGTATGGTTTTGTTAAGAATAGGGGTACAAAAGACGCATTACAACACATATCGAACATTATATATAACTGTCTAGATCAAAGCAAACCAATAGCGGTTGCTTTCCTAGATTTGGCCAAAGCTTTCGACACGGTTAACCTCAGAATTTTACTGAAAAAATTAGAAAGATATGGTATTCGAGGCAAGGCATTAGACCTAATGACTAGTTACTTAAGTAATAGAGAACACAGAGTTAAAATACAAAATATTGTTAGCGATAAAGAAACTGTAAGTACGGGAGTGCCACAGGGCACAATACTGGGCCCTCTACTATTCATAATCTATGTTAACGACATGCTTAAGGATAATGTAGTATCATATGCGGATGATACTGCGATAATAACATCGGCTGACTCCTGGGCCGACGTTGAAGTAAAAATGAATGAAAACCTAAACTGTATTTCAAGCTGGTTAGCCTTGAACAGGCTATCACTAAACATAAGCAAAACTGTATTTATAACTTTTGGAAATTATAGTAACAGTATTCCATATAGTTTAGACATAAAAATAAGTCAGGAAAAAATAAACAGAGTGAGCAACTGTAAATATCTAGGATTAATTTTCGATAGCCATATGAAATGGGACGAGCATATAAAGTATATTGTTAGCAAAACCAAATATTTAACCTTTGTGTTCTATAAATTATCAAAAATAATGAATCTAGCAACTTTACGATTAATTTATTACGCGCTATTCAACAGCGTTATAAGCTACGGAATTGTAGCTTGGGGAGGGGCTTACTCCATTGCTCTACTACTGTAAAAGAACCTACAGAAAAAACTGTTAAAAATCATTAATAAAAATAATTTTGTAACTCAAGGAAACCCACTTCATCTTGAGAAAATGTACGAACTAGAATCACTATATTTCCATTACGAGACTTTAAAATCAAAACATTTAGCATTAAAAAGCAAAACAAGAAAAAAACTTATACAAATTCCGATCAGAGAGAAAACAGTAAGCAGGAAAAACAGCTACATCATAGCGATAGAATTATTCAATAAACTTCCAAATGAATTAAAAAATTTAATTACGAAAAGTAAGAAAAAGAAATTAAAAGAGTGGATTAGATCAAATATATAGATAAAAAGAAAATATATTAAAAGAGTGGAATTACAGAAATAAATAAAACGATATCACTGTAACATTAATGATAAGATATTTTCAATGTGCAATGATAAGACTGCGGTTACTAATCTTAAAAGATTAGTTATATAGTTTTAAGATTTGGATGTAAGATAGCAATCAGTCTCGCAAACAGATAACTGTGTTTATCTCTGCGGGTATGTAAGTTGCATTGCTAAAATGTAATTTATGTAACTTTACTGATAAATAAATAAATAAATAAATAAATATTGTGAATAAATATAATCCAGAAGTAGTCAAAGACTATTTACTCTCAAGTATTGAGTGCAGTACCACAAACTACTAAGCCTGAAAAAATATCAAAGCTAATAATAAAAAAGACAAATCAATAAGACAGAAATGACATTAAAAAATTTGTAACACACTACTTAATAAAAAAGATAGCAGTGCAAACAAAAAAGATAATATTTAAAAATCAGAATGAAGTGCAAATTGACTGCATGAACGAGTCTAGTGTTATTGAAGCTAAGAAGATCATGAAAAAAAAATATCCTCTTTCTGCAAAATTGAAGAAGAGGAAATTCAAAAACCAAAGATGAAAATTGTAGGACTAGACAACTTCGAGAATATGGACGCCCAGGCAATAGAAGCGGATATAAATGAAAGAAACTTTAAAAATCTTAAAACAGAATGTCAAGTGCTACATACGTTTGAAAACTCAAAAAGTATGCTAAGTACTATATTAATAGAAGTATCTTCTCAAATTTATAAGTATATTAAGGAAAATATAAGCAAAATCTTTATTGGTTATCAGAATTGCGAAGTATACGATTATATCAATGTAAGTCCCTGTTATAATTGTGGGAGATATGGACATAGTGGCAGTAAATGCAAAAACGAAAAAATTTGTCTAAAGTGCTCCGGTTCAATACAATAAATTGCAACTCTACAAGGGACTTATGCTGTGTGAAATGTGTATATTATAATAACAAGTTTAAAACAGACTATAACACAAAACATATGACAAATGATAGTGAAACTTGCCAGATATTAAAAAATAAAATAAAGAAACACATAAACAGTACAGATCAACCACTGAGTCCAACTATACAGCGATACATCGGTAAATTGGACATCGTGATGAATGAACAAGGGAAACCTGCAGCGACTCTACCCCGAACTACAATGATGACATCAGAGAATTCGTCAAGTTGCCTAATCATCAAATAACAATGGAGAGTAACGTAGAAATAATAAATGAGCAACAAAATGACTTTGTAAAATGACTTTGTAAAAAGAAACTACTGTTAATAATATTAATGCTATCAATCGTGTTTTTAAACATAATACAGAAAATATCATGTTTATAAATATCAGAAGCAATTTTATATTTCAGGGGTCAAAAATCATGTTTATAAATATCATGTTTATAAATATCAGAAGAAATTTTATATTTCAGGGGTCAAAAATGGAGGGTTCTATTTAAAAAAAATCGATTTGACCTTCAAATGACCTTGAAGGTCATGGTCAAGGTCAAAATCAAGGTCTCCATCAAACAGCTGGATAATTATTATAAATATTACGTTTTGAATGTTGTTCTCTACGCGTTCTGATTTTCGAGTTATCGTACCAAACCTGCATTTGTCCTTGTTCATACCTTCCAAGGTCAAATTTTAAAATATTTTAGACCATATTTGACCGTAAAATTTTCCGCTCTTTTCATTTCCAGGGTCGAAAATGAGGGTCCTTTTTAAAAAAATCGATTTGACCTTCAAATGACCTTGATGAGCATGGTCAAGATCAATTTCAAGGTCCCCATCGGAAAGCTGGGAAAAAATCCTAACAACCAAGTGTTTTTATTTTTTTTTACCTATGTTAGTTCAGATGTTATCATGCTGTTCCGGAACTTTTCAGACACCCTGTATATTACTTTTTCCAATATTTTAGCTAAGTTAGACATTAGAGATATTGGTCTGTAGTTTTGAGCATACCTTTTATCACAGCTTTTGTATTTTGGAATAATGTTAGCATTCTTTAGAGCATTTGGCCAGATTGATTTCTCGATACATATATTAAAAATATGTTCAAGTGGTTTTGTTAAATAGGTTGAAAAAGTTATTTATTAGTGGTGTTAATAAACTACCATATTGGGTAATTGAACTTGTTTAAAGTATTGTGATAATAAAATAGTTGCAAATATAGCAGAAGAAAATGGGTCTACAAGAAAATATTTAACTCGAAGTGTTGTGGCGCGCGAAAATTTGCAGGAAAAAGTTGAGTTGCTAGAAAATAAAGAATCAAAAGAAACTGAAACTGTAGAGAAAGAAATTGAAAATTGTGAAAGCACGGAAAAGTCTGAACTGAGCATATCAAATGAGAAAAATAATAGTATGTCTAAAATCGTTTATGAACAATCAAATTTTGATACAACTATTTGGGATCGTAAATTCCATGATATTAATGAGTTACCTGTTGTAGAATTATTAGATAGTGAAACACCTTGTTCTAGTGATTATATTAATTTCACGAAAAATAAGAAAGCTATGCTATGGCATGTTAGATTTGGACATGCATCTATTGCTTATTTAAAAGCTTTGCACATTAAATTTCCTGAAAATAAAGATTTAAAGGAAACAGTTTTTGATGAGTCTTTGTTAGATTGTGAAGTGTGTATGATTTCTAAATTTGATAAATTACCTTTTAAATCAACACGTAGACGAGTTACTGCTCCTTTGCAAATTATATATTCAGATACAATGAGTATAATTAATCCGATTTCTCATCCTAAAGGCTATCGATACATTTCAGTTTTTATTGATGATTTTTCGAGATTAGCAATGGCATATCCTATGAAGGCAAAAAGTGACACAAGTCATTGTTTTGAAATGTTTGTAAGAAGTGCTCGAAATTTGTTAGGTAATGATGCTAAAGTGTGTTATTTGCGTTCAGATCAAGGTACAGAGTTTACAGACGGTTATACAATTGAAGTTCTCAATAAACTAGGAGCTGAATTGTAATTAACTGATACACCCGAACATAATGGTGTGGCAGAACGGTTTAATCAAACTTTTCAAAAAAAAGTAAGAGCTTATATTTATGATGCGAAATTGCCTGAGAATTTGTGGGATTTAGCAGCTAGCGCAGCAGTATATGCTTATAATCGTACACCGCATAAATCGAATGATATGATAACTCCTTTGCAAAGATTTGCACCGCATCATAGTATTGACATAAATCAAATTAAAAGATTGGGATGTTTAGCTTATATAAAAGTACAAAGGAAAACTAGTCCTAAATTTAGATTTGAAGGTAAATGTGTAATTTTAGTTGGATATACACGTAGCGGTTATCAGTTTTTAAAGCCAGAATGAGGCAGATATTATGAAAGTAGAGACGCGAGATTTAATGAAAAACTTGTCTATAGTGATAAATATAGCGATGATGTACGATGGCAGAAAAGCTAATATTATTGATTCTCAATGGGTTTTCAAACGAAAAATCGAAGCAACCGGTAGTGTAAAATATAAGGCGCGTTTAGTAATTCGAGGTTTTAAAGATAGAAATTTTTATGAGTTAAGAGAAACTTATGCTCCAGTCTCAAGACTTCCTTTACTTAGATCTGTGATTGCTATTATTAATAAATATAATCTTGAAGTTTGTCAGTTGAACGTAAAGACTGCTTTTCTTAGTGGGATAATAGACGAGGAAATTTATATGGAAATACCTGAATGCACAGCACATTCTGATCAAGAGAGATTAGAAAAGGTGTGTAAATTAGAGCGTGCACTTTATGGTTTGAGAATTAGTCCTAAGAAATGGAATAAAAGATTCACAGTGGCTTTAAATATTGGTCTTATAAATTCAGATTTAGAACCATGTATGTTTACTTGGAGAAATGAAAATCAATTTTTAATTTTATTATTATATGTTGATAATATTCTAAATGCTAGTAATAATATAGTAAAATTGGATGAAGTAAAATCAAAGTTAAGTAAAGAATTTGAAATGACTGTTCTTGGCAAACCAAAGCAATTTTTGGGAATATCTATTAGGCGTGATATAGAGAACCAAATTATTGTTTTGAGTCAAGAAAATTATATTGATAAAATTTTGCTTAGATTCAATTTTAATGATATGCATCCACAAATAACACCAATGGTTACAACTCAAGTAGCTAATAAAGAAAGAAAGACGAGAGAAACTGAATGTAATAGCGAAACGCTCTGCTTGTGTGAAACAAAAGAGAACGTACCATATCGAAAAGCTGTTGGTAGTTTATTATATCTGGCAGGTGCGACTAGACCAGATATTTCTTTTGCTGTGAATGTCTTGAGTAGACATCAAATAAATCCAACAGAAGATGATTGGAAAATGGTCAAAAGAGTTTTTAGATACCTGAAAGGTACTAAAACTTTAGGCTTGAGATATTTAGGTAAGGCGAATAATATTCAAGCTTTATTAGATGCTAGTTTCGCAGATTGCAAAAATTCTTTGACTACTTGTAGATTTGTGATCAAATTATTTGGTGATTCTGTTGTATGGAGAACTCATAAACAGCCATACGTGGTTTTGTCAACATATCAAGCGGAATATGTTGCTATGAGTGAAACGTGTCAGGAAATGATATCTTTAAGCAATTCTTTGTAACTAATTTTACGTGAATCTTTTTATCCAATGACTTTATGGTGCGATAATAGAGCAGCTAAAGTTAGTACTGAGAGAAATAGAGGTAACAAACTGAGGCATATGACAAAGATTAGAGAACATTATGTAAAAGAGTGTTGTAATAGAAATTTAGTTAAAATTAATTGGATTAAGTCTAAAGATCAGATAGCAGATGTATTTACAAAATCTTTGAATTTTGATTTACATGAATATTTAGTTAGGAAAATAATGAATTCAAAAATTTAATATTTTTATTTTTATTTGTATTATGATTTCAGAGAATTGATGATTCAAGGTGTGACATGGCAGAACTTTGAAAATTATGTTTAAGTTAAAATAAGTAGAGAAAATACGTGCAGTCGGGAGGGAGTGTTGGAAATGTCGCATGCACTGCGCTTAGCAGCGTTTTATCTCCTCCGTCACTCTAGCTTTGACTGCTAAGGGCTATAGACACGATGTGACCTTATAGATTTAAAAATAAAGCTTACGTTTATATATATACAGTGTTGTACTTATTGTGTATTTGCCTTCACCTATAGAATATTCCATCAATTTCACTAATTGGTCTATTTTGTTTTTCTTGGTTTTACCCAATTTCCTATTTATTAGATTCCAAACCTATTCCAACCAAACCTGCATTTGTCCTTGTCCATACCTTCCAAGGTCAAATTTTAAAATATTTTAGACCATATTTGAACGTAAAATTTTCCGCTCTTTATTTCCGGGGTCGAAAATGAGGTTCCATTTAAAAAAAATCGATTTGACCTTCAAATGACCTTGATGAGCATGGTCAAGGTCAATTTCTAGGTCCCCATCGGAAAGCTGGGAAAAAATCCTAACAACTAAGTGATTTATTTATTTTTTTACCATTGTTAGTTCAGATGTTATCATGCTGTTCCGGAACTTTTCAGACACCCTGTATAGACTATATAATTTCATCATGTCCTGCAACATCATAGAAAAAATCAATACGGCTTTATTAAAAACAAAGGAACTAAGGACGCTCTACAAAACATAACAAATAATCTTTAGAATAGCTTCGACAAAAACAAGCCTATTGTTATAACTTTCTTAGATCTAGCAAAAGCGTTTGACACAGTCAACCATAAAATATTATTAAAAAAACTATACTGCTATGGAATAAGAGGCAATGCATACAAACTGATGGTTAATTACCTAAATAACAGACAACGACGAAATAAAAAACGTATCAAAGAGGTTCGCATTGAACCAACTATCTTTGAATCTGGAAAAAACAACTTATATGACTTTCGGAAATTATCAAAATAGTATTACAACAAATTTTGTAATTTAAATTGTAAAAAAGTAGTAAAAAGAACGGATAGTTCTAAATACCTAGGTATTGTTTTCGACGATAATTTAAAATAAAATAAAAGTCATGAACGCTAAGACATTAGAACTAATTTATTTTGCACTTTTCAACAGTATAATTGGATATGGTGTAATGGCGTGGGGAGGTGCATACCCTAGTACCTTAAATCTAATAAAGAATCTCCAGAAGAGACTCTTCAAAATCATAAATAACAACCAATTTGTAACCAACACAAATCTACTCAATCTCAACCAATTATATGAAAAATAATCGCTATGCTGTCACTGCGGTATTCTTAGAACCATGTTCATAAAATGTGACAGCATAACTAGAAACAGAAATATCCAAATACGTAAACATAGTAAAACTATTAGTAATAAGAATAGTTATATTGTAGCAATAAGAATCTTTAATAGACTACCAAATTATATGAAAATTATTAGAACCAATAGCAGAAAGAAATTGATAAGAGAATGGATCGCATTAAATATAATATAAAAGGAAAATAGCCTATATGTATATATATCATCAAATTGTAAAGGCTAGAAATTATTACTTCTAATGTTACTTCATTGCGATTGTTACTGCATATCTTATATTCTAAGTATGAATTAGTTTAAGTTAGTATGCAAGTTTTTCAACCAGCTCACCAACAGGTACCCTTGTTTATCTCTGTGGGTAGTGGCGTGGATGTAAAATCTATGTAACTAAATTATCTGGTATTAAAAAAAATAAATAAATAAATATATATATATAAATATAGTATTAGTAAAATATTAATTATTAAAAAAATTCCCGCAATCATTATGGTTAATTTTATAATATTATAATATGAACGCATGTCCATACTTGAATTCTGAATATTAATATTTAACCAAGGGTTTGATAATTTCATATAATCAAATATATAGGAAAAAGGGATAAGCTTCCGGTAGGTGAATAGCGGCCTCAAGTTACGCGCACAATATTTATAGTTTACTACTTAATCTTTCACTCTTTTGAGTAATATTGTTCAGCGGACGAGACCCTCTGATAGGCTCTTAAGAGTTAGCCAAAAAACCACATTACTCTGTGTGTTTTATGAGCCTAGAGGAGCTTCTCCCCAAAGTAAAAGTAACCTAACCTCAAATGAAGACTGTGCTGAGCAAACATTCATCTCTTGTAATGGTTCTAGGTCTATGGGAAAAATGTAAAATAATAGTGCGCGAACTGGCATGTTATTGATAAAAGTAATTACATATGCCGAGCATGTACCTTAAAAACCAATCATATTAACACAAAAACACAAGAGAACACTGGTACTGCAGTGGGCGAGAGCATAAATATTAATAATAATAATAATAATAATAACAATTTTTTTTTTTTTTAACGGACGAATTATAGATTGTTGACAAGGTAAATGACATATGCCATGGAGCTAGACCATTGGTGGTCTTGCTAATATTGGACGTACGGAACGCTTTCAACTCTGCGAGATGGGTGGATATTCTGGAGGCGTTGAGACAACATTTCGGACGCATGCCTATTTCGTACGAGGTGTGAGGGACTACTTACGGGACCGATACCTGACCTTTGCGACAACAGACGGTACACGACGGGAAAAGCTGACAGCAGGGATTGCGCAGGGTTCAATCCTTGACTCCAACTTCTGGAATACCTTGTATGACGGACTACTAAGACTGAACATGCAGACTGACACGTGCCTCGTTGCATACGCGGACGACGTTGCGGCGGTAAAAAAGTTCGCGACACTCATCTGGTACAGCCAAATCTGAACCAGGTGATGAGGCGCGTAAGCACATGGATGACGGACCACGGACTGCTACTGGTACTAGAAAAGTTTGAGTTGCTGCTACTGACAAGAAAACGGATAGACACATCTATTCCAGTGACTGTGGGTACGGAACAGATGACGACCAGAAACGAAGTCAAGTATTTGGGGGTGACGAAACTGACCTTCTGGTTACACATACGTAACATGTCGTCATACGTTTGTAGTATACTGTGAAGTAAGATAGTAGATGGATGTCTGGATAACTGAGTGACAGAGAGAGTGAAAGAACATAGTCGTAGTATTGAATGGCCGGAAGCAAGGAATGTATATGCATAGGAAGCCCAGAGGACAGCGGCTCAGTTCGAAGTAATGTGATAAACGGTACCGGGCTGGTGTCGGGCGTACAAGGAGATATGTGTTTAGTGGGTGGGGGTAGCCGTCGTCGCCGAGCCCCACACATGGTGCTCTCGCAAGAGAGTACCAGTCAATCCGTTACTTGGATTTACGGCCTTCTACAAAAAAAAATAATAATATAATAATATTCATTCTGTCAGCAGCGCTCGAAGAGAGCGGTCGTGTTTTTGCGCGCGTGTCAGTTTACACGGATATATTAAACGTATTACAAATTAGCTTGTGTTTAAACCTAAAACATGATTATTTTTGCTTGATTAATAACATATGATAGGCTACGAGCCAAGATGGCCGAGGATGTTAAGTGCTCGGATAATTCCAATTCACATTATTACAAGTGTCATCCTAATAAACAAGTGAAAACAGTGATCTGCATCATATGTGAAAATTCATACCACAAGAGTGATTTCGATAAAAAAAAGTGCCTAAATATGTTGGTGAACACTTAATAATCTGCCCTGAGCATGTACTAAAGGATATAGACACAAACACTGATGAGTTTCAGTTAAATTATGTAGCAAAAAAAGTTATTGCACTGATAAAATTGAAAGTGAAGAAATTAGACGAGAGCTGCTTCAAGAACTACAAAATAAAACAATAGAGAAACATAATGCCTCAATATATAGTGAAGAAAGTGACATTGAAAACCTAAAACCTAATAACCTAATAAACAACTAGTTACTGAATTGCAAGATAAAAATC